>OX454415.1:7102925-9502925 GCA_949715475.1 Microchrysa polita | reverse complement strand
TTCAGTAAACCTTCGACGATGCGCTTCCGCACCAAAATCTTCAATGATTGGTTGTGTCGCGGGTATGCATTGTAACTTGTTTGTGCTTGCAATGCACGACACGACGCGACGGGAACGTAAGTCGAATTAAAGGGACGTATATCGAAGCGCCTGATTTAATTTGAAAACGACGTAAATGCGAAACAACTTAATACGGGGGAGACGTAGGTCGGGGATTACCTGTATCTTAATTTTGCATGTCCTATAAGTAGGCATAGGTGTAAAATCACGATAAATTATTTCGCCAATTTCGACTGTTTCCAGAGCATCAAATATACGGAAATAAACCCATGCCTACTTGGGACATGCTCTCCTCTATCTTCTCTGTCCGGACCGGAATAAACTTTGAAGTGGATAATGAGCTTAGTCAAAATAATAAGTACGCCATCGTTTTTTAACTTTTTTCAGAACATTTTCCGGCTTTTTATCAGGATTTGTGGTTTGTTATTGTTTTGGTGTGCAGCTAACGTCAAATTAAGGGCAAACAATACTTACACGGCTTAAAACGCCCATTGGGCCTACAGAAAGGTGTGTGGGGTCCAGAATTCTGAAATGGCAGTCAAACACGAAATAAATCCTCTGAGCGTGCATTTAGTTCATAATTCATTAAGAACTAAAGAAAATCAGACGGAAGTACGATAAAGTCCATAATAAGGCCCTTAAGGATAAATGACGAATCAAATTATCAATATGGTGAAAAAAGTTCCCTTGGCATTATCGATGCTTATCGCGGGAAGTTTTAGAAATGTTTCATCTATCCGAAAAGTCAATGGAAGACTATAAGAAGTAAAGTAATTTTGGCGAAAAGATTCCAAGTTTCCTTCGGAATTGTAAAAAATATGGACAGTGCGATCAATTATTGAGAGAGATACTCCTCCTTGGTCAAGACCAAAAAAAAGAAAAATACAGAATATTTTGTTTTAGTGACGGTATTTGAATGGTAAAGGACTTCTAACGAAATATTCTCTGTCTCAGAGAAAAATAAATTAGATCTACGCTATATTTATGAATTTTTCAAGGGGGCCAAAATATCATGGTCAATGGATTTTTTTATAGTTTGGTGTCATTCAAATGCATCTAATAACCGTTACAGTGAGACAATTCCAGTGCAGGAAATGTTAGTTGATTAAGAACCATATCGCATTATACTAAAGAATCTATACCAGTTAGGCGGTCATTTCAGCAGGATAATAACCTTAACCACACCTCATAAGCTGAAGAAGGATAAGCTTCATTATTTTTTGCTTGGTGAAGTTGTTTACCGAGCTTTAATTCACTCCAAATTATGGGAACAATTAGGTCAAAGTTAACAAGAACAAGAACGGATTTTTTTGAGAATAATAGACAATATGATGAGAAATAATAAAAGAAACTAAATTCTCGACGAATTAGAGCATGAAGTTTGATTTAAAACTAGTTTGAATTAAATTAGTTAAAATGTACTTATTATTTTGTCCAGCCTTTTCTAGTTATCTCATACTTTTTTAAGGAAATTTAAACCTGTTATTTATTTTAAATGGTTAAGTTATATATTTTTTATTTAGGTACCAAAATATCATCAAACAATTTTTATTTATTTTAATAACCGCTTGGCTACAGGGTGTTGAGAAAAAAAATTTGGGTGTACTTACTTTTCGGTCATATGAGTACTTAATACACTAATTGTGATTTCTTAAAATTTGACTTTAAATCAATTAGAAGAATTAAAATAAAAACGATTTTTCCATTGCCTTCTTCAGTGGGAACCCACTGAAGAAGGCAGTAAGTGACTGTCGAAACACGTGTCTGGGAAATAAAATAATATTCATTGACTTAAATGAAAAAATCGTTTTTATTTTAATTCTTCTAATAAATACAGTCAATGCAAATTACGCGGATCCTACTTGTAATTGTTTAAATCTAATACTCTAAGGGTCGACAATAAACAAAACTGACGGAAAGCCTTAATTGTTGCTGGCGATTTTAAATGTTTATCCTCTGAAAAAAAATCCTGGATACGATCATAAAGTTGAAAAAATGTTGTACTGCGTGTCCCCCTTTTAAGGATTTTCTAAGTACGCCACTGTTTATCAACACTGAAAACGGATCTGCACTGTTAAAAAATACCCACCTCACCCCTATTGACTTTTACGACCAGGCATGGCTATCAGTTCCTTCCAAATTACGTCAGGCATATAAAATTGTATTGACTATCTACACAGCAAAAAAATCGGAGTGATTTTCACTCCGAATCGGTGTCGAATCAGTGGCGGAACAACTTCACTCGGGGTCCTCCCGACAACTTCTTGAGTGGGCCCCCTACACTGAGAGAAAAAAGCAGAGTGAAATCAATGGAAAACACTCTTGAAGGTCGATCCACACTTTCCAGTCATCGGCCACAGTAATTTCCCATACAAATTGACAGATTGTTAGTCAATCAATTAACTGACAGCCACCACCAACTCTTTTGAAACATGATTTTGACATTACATTGTTTCTACTAAAATTAAGAACGTCGTACTTAAAATAACTTTGCTGTGAGCTACTTTAACTCTTTGCATTCTTATACTGAGAATAGTGTTTTTGTTGTAACGTTTATTAAATTAATGCTTTTATCAATCTTTTTTTTATTAAAAAAAAACGCTCACGCAGCGCAGCATTCGACCTCTATAGGTGTTGATGATATTTAAGCCTAGTAAATTACCTGCGCCTACAATCCGCGAACCTATGAATTGAAGACGAGCGCTCTATCTACCCTAATGCCGGACACACTGTCAATCAGAATCCATTTTTTTTTTAATTTTCGTTCTGCCAAATGTAAGAATTTGCCAGAACGAAGAATCAAAAATGCATTCGAACGCTTCGTGTGGCCAGCCTATGTTTACACCTTGCTAGACAATTGAAAAAAGCGACACGTTATTAATTCAACTCTATTCCTTCAATCCTTCAATTTTAAGAACGTTTGTACTTAATATTAAATTCAATACATCAATTTTGTCAAGACTCTTTACAAATCAAATGTAGCCTCTGCACCACAGCTCTAATGACCGTGTATATCGCAAGCAAGATAAAATATTTTAGTCTTCAGCGACATATACAGGCCGTACTAACTAGTTTCAACTATGTTTAGTACTACTCTCAAACTATTTTGTTCGTGTTTGACAGTTCATGACAAAGTGGATTGGAATTTAGTCCAAAAGTTAAGAAAAGGCACTATCAACAAAAATGTTTTAAGATGGTTTATTTGCAGAGGGACTTAAAGAACTTTTTGCCCATATGGTACTTGGCAAGGAAAAGGATGGGTCGGATTACAAACCGCAGCTACAGTTACAGCAAATAGCGCAGCCATGCCATTTGAGAAACCGGATCAAAGATTTTAGGACAATATTAAATTTGTTTATCCAAGGAGACCTAGTCGCAAGTTTATTATTCAGAAGATGGAAACAAATATTCTTATCATAGAATAGTAAACCTAAATGCGACTAGGAAGTGGTATGGCTGACAAACCCATCACACTCCGAATTCAATTGTCGTTGAAACGTTGACGACTACACACGGTTGTCGTCAACGCACCATGCTCCACTAGGAGTTAGCGTAAATCAAGAAAAGGGACCTGGTGAAACAGGAACAATAAATTTAGCATTTGCTTTTACCTCGAAAAGTGTAGGTATATCTCCTCTTGTCTGCAAAAATAATATCTATGTCGGAGTGTTGTTTTTCGCAGTCGTGCTGTTTTCAGTGGCGGCTCGTGGAGTACAGAGCCGGGTGGGCAGATTTATCATTATGAAAAAAATACTATACATGCATATCTACATTGTTTTTTAATGCATTAAAATTGTGCTCTTTGTTAGTCAGTCCATTTTAATGTTTTTGCGCTTGTTGCCTCTACGTATGTAAATGAATTATTTAAAGGTTTTTTTTTAACTATGAGTATACATACAGATAGCTACAATAAGCTATATTGCTTCCATTTTTTGGCAGAGAACGGTCGTAATGTGGAAAAATAATCCAGTATTTTCCTTTCAAAGGGACAAGCAATAGTCGCGATAATATTTCAATAAAATTATAAGTAAATAAGTAAATATTAAGCACTGATTATTGTATTAATTTATTAAATTTTGCTTAGAAATTATTCCACATTTTCTGCACAAATCTTTCTGAAGAAATAATTTATAAAAGGCAACTCCTGCCAAATTTATATGGAAATTAGGTTACTCTTTCAAGTTCAAGCAAAATTTAAAAGCCTCTACAATGCACCATGCAAAATTTAAATACAAAACGGCCGTTATTATTGTATTCATGCACTACGCGCTATGCTACGAGTATCTAACTACTAGAACAGCTCCACGCGCTCGCGAACGTTGCACAAGTTCATATGGATACCTACTATACTAGTGTGTAGTAAAGGGCATGCCCTTAAGTGAAGTTCAGATACTTTCAATGCGCATGCGTTGAACGTATAAGAAGATTCATCGTGTCTCTATGTGCTATGGAATAGCTATAGAATAGATTGATGGTACATGTGGGCAGAAAGGCATTCTGCCCATAGGTTGAGTTGAGTTGAGATGATGATGTTGATATGATGAGCAGATTCATGACGGAAGTATGAATGGGCGCAATGCAATGTACATGCGTTGACCGTATAAGAAGATTCATCGTGTCTCTATGTGCTATGGAATAGCTATAGAATAGATTGATGGTACATGTGGGCAGAAAGACATTCTGCCCCAGGTTGAGATGATGATGTTGATATGAAGAGCAGATACATGACGGAAGTATGAATGGGCGCAATGCAATGTACATAATGGTTGGTGATTCACGTTAGATATAGGTACCGAAGTGAATCAATTATGTTCTAAAAAATAATTCATATTTTTATTTTTAGCTAGCATTTTGTAGGGTGGGCAGTGCCCTACCTGCCCACTTAGACCAGCCGCCCCTGGCTGTTTTTATGGTTTATGAAATCTTTCATGTGAATTTTGGGCCACTAAATATCGTGGGGCCCCCGCCACGCGGTCCCTGCAGGCTCTTGTGCGCCGCCCCTGTGTCGTGTACATCCGAATCGGATAATATTGGCATAAAACTCAAAGCAAGGTATTGCTAAAGACTCCGAACGAATGTAATGATAAATTTATCTACCTACACTGGGATTCGATCCCGGGACCCTATGATTTGTAGACGAACGTCCTACCTACTAAGCCAACCAGACTAACGCTCAGACGACGCTCTACCACCAAATTCACTCTGATCGGTGGATACAAAATACCAAAATCGGATGAAATTAGCCCCAGCACAAACTTGATTGAGCATGTTACGGAATTGATCCGATAGGTGTAATACTCAATACCAAAGGGGATATCCTTTTCAATGTGAAATTCACAAAAAAAAAATCACAAAAATTCACATTTGTTCACTTCAGCAAATTATTATCTAAAATATAAGGTTTGAAATTGTTAGCCGTAATATGAACTTACGAAAAATTCAAATAAAATGTTAACGATGTTTACTATGTTTGTCCACGGAAAATTTGTGTATTGTGGGAAAACGTGACGCGATAAAAATAAATACGTTTTCGGTTTTTAATTGAGCAGTTCATGGCCTCTTTGTGGAACAGAGAAATAAAGTCATTGGTTCGCCTAAGTTGAAATTACTGTACAGCAACAAATTGCATCTGGCCGTTGCAGAAAGTACGTTTAGGAGTTTGCGTATTTTGTCTAGGTTCCGTATCGGTATGGCATTTGCTTGTCTATTCCTATCTTAAGTGCGAATATTTTTTCCAAAAACCATAGATGCCAGGGTATTTTTGGCAAAATAATTTTTAGCACTTATTGATAATAATGACTGCGTCTTGCGCATGTGTGAAAGCTTTTCCTATGCATATTTTGATAGTGTGACGTCCCGAGTATCAGTTCGGATAGACTTAATAACATTGCCAAATAATTTTTCCTATTAGCTTTTAATGAAAAGGGTCATACATAAGCCCATATAAATAATTATACACATACCATACACTCACAATTTTCAATCCACACTCTCCACTTCAATCTGAAATTTATTAAGCCCTCTATGGTGCCCAGGGGACACATAAAACAGCCTCCGATGGTAATCTATTCAAATAAATATTCCTCACACCATATTATTTCACCTTATCGTCCGGCAAACACTTCCCTGCTAAAATCCCTTTCCCACTCCATAAATCTCATTTCTTCTCATATTAGCGTATGCCACAATTTTATTTGTTTTTGCCTCTTAGTAGAAGAGCTCTATTTCAACCCCTAATATACGCGCGCCGCACTCACAATCACGACGACAAATAAAAACGTTATCTTTTGTTTGCCACCAATAATTAGGTCAAAATGATTTTATAAAAATCAAAGTAACCCTTCGTTTGTGACTCTTGTGCTCATTCGCTTTTTAGTTATGATTCAATTTAGCTTCCCCGGGATTTTTCAAACGAACTTACTGCGAAATGTATGTGAATGTGAAGTACTTTTTTACTTTCAATATAATGTATGAGTCCCTGAGTTGCTGAGAGCTAGCAAGCAAGCACCCTATGCAATGCTTCATGGCAAAGGGAAATCATAATTACATAACATACAGAGTTGAAAATTCAAGGGTGGTATTTTCTTAATAGCACAAGCCATTAACCCTGTACAACGGTACAATGTACGCCAAGTTGCCGTTACTGTGTTCACAAGAGTGAAAATGCAAATGCGTCTGTCGTATACACGGTGGTGTGGTATCACATTTCACATTCTCGCAACCTCCCTTCGCCGAACGTACATATCGTCAATTGACACCCCATTTTCAAAAGGGACGTTCCAGTCTTTTAAATAAAATGAGATTTTACAGCAAACCTTTTTGCTCATCGGTGCTGGGTGCTAATTTTGCATAGAGCAGTTGATTTTTATCGCAGAGAAGACAGTAAAGAGCGATGCAGCCAGTGTTGAAGTGAAAAGTGTATCAGACGCCTGGTTGCGGGTTGGATGGTTCATTTGCTTCATCAAAGTGATATGACTGATAGGAAGGCGTGAACAAGTGCCTTGCCAGTGTGACCCTTAAAAGCACTTGGCTTGTGTGGTGCGGCATCTATATGAACTTTAGAGAGGCACCATAGTCGAGATTGGGAGAATTGGACAAATGCATTGATTTTCAAAACTTTCAGAGCTTTAAACAACAAATTCTTATAAAATGTACTATTTTTCAAGATGTTCCAACAATATTTTTATACCCGTCACTATGTGAAAGGGTATATTAACTTTGTCATGAAGTTTGCAACGCACAGAAGGAAGCACCTCCGACTATATAAAGTATATAATATTATTGATCAGTGTGACGAGAGAAATCGATTGAGCGATGTCCGTCTGTCTGTCTGTCCGTCTGTCTGTCTGTCCGTCTGTTGCAACGCAAACTAGTCCCTCAGTTTTGAAGCTATCGGGCTGAAATTTGGTATGCAAGTTTCGTTTTAGTGTACGCTGTATATATGTCGGAACGAATGGAATCGGACCATGGGGTCATGGGGCTGCCCCTGAAAATTCGTTTTTTCTAAGAAAACTTTTTTCTTTGTGTACCAATATTAACAAAACTTCCTAGTAAAGCCTCCTAGTGTTCCTAGTAAAGCCTCAAAACATATCTAGGAACATTACATCATAGGGCTGTCATACAAACGAACCACTGAAAATTAAGCTCATCTGAGATAAACTTTTTCCTTTTTAATTCGATCGTAACCGAACTTCACCCAAATGTGCTCTTAATAAAGCCACTAAACATATCTAGGAACATACGAAATCGGAACACTTTGTCATAGGGCTGTCATACAAAACAACCGCTGGAAAATAGGTTCTTGTATGAAAAACTTTTTTTTTTGTGAATCAATCTTAACCAAACTTCACCCAAATGTGCTCCTAGTAGAGCCTCAAAATATATCTAGGAATAGATGGAATCGAAGCATTACGTCATACGGCTGTCATACAAACCAACCCCCAAATATTAGGTTCTTGTAAGAAGAAAACGTTTTTTTGCTTTTTGGATCTTAACCAAAATACATCCAAGTGTGTTCCTGGATTAACCCCAACGCATCCAGGAACAGATGGAATCGGAAAACGTCATAGAGCTGCGGAAGAAATTTTTTAACACAAAAGAAGATTAAGTTTTATTCAAATGTGACGAGTATTCAAATTTCGGCCGCGCCCGAAATTAGCCTCGGTCTCGTTTTTATTGCTTTTAAAATAATTAAATTGAATATACATTCTTCAAGCACTATATATTTCCTGGACCACGCCGAGATTCGATCTCCGGACCTCTAGATTACTAGCATCGTAGAGTGCGACTCAACCAAGTGAGCCACCAGGCTTTTATTATAAATAGCGCAAAGCCATTTTTAACTTCTATTCCATATCTTACAAACTCTCTCTTTTCTCGTTTTCCACATTATTCAAATAATTATCGTCGTATACTATCCAGGATATTTTTTGTAAATACCTCCACCGCCAGGGGCGGCGCATAAGGGCCCACAGGGCCCGCGTGGCGGGGGGCCCACGGGATTTAGGGGCCCAAATGCCACATGAAAGATTTCTGGAACCATAAAAACAGCACGACTATACAAATAAAAATATTCGGGCGTAGATATTTTTTGTAGACAAGTCGAAGTCAGAACAAATGCTTAATTTGCTGTCCTTCTTTCCCCATAGGTCCCTTAGATAAGCCTCGTCGCTCAAGGCATTTCATATTGTTCTAACATTTTTGAAAGCTCATCAGGCAATCTATGTATATCCTCAGATTTTAGCCAAAAAAAATCTTCTGTGTGAAAAAAGTTTCTCTATATTTTATTAATCATTCATAGTGAAGGAAAACTTTGACCTTCTTTCATAATTCACTTGAAAAAAAAAGCTCAAAAACAGTGCATTTTCCATAAATACATGTACACAATGAAAACAAATGTTTTTGTGAAAAGATAAGTTAAACTTTCATAATTATTCTGCTTAATTTAATCTAAATTTATTAAAAATAAGATGTCGGCGACGACGGACGGCCAAAGTACATATCCGATTATTTATTTATTTATTTATTCTTTCTCCCTCAGTGTTCAGAGACTATGGAGAAAGTGAAACTGCAATTCCGTCGCGTACTTTTCCAAGTCGTCGTCACACGGCCAGATTCCCGCGCGGTACCGCTGGTTGCTCTATGCCAGGGGTGTCAAACTCAAAGTCTGGCCTGGGCCAAATATCAGTGCCCTAAGTTTTAAGCGGGCCGCAGAATAAAAAATTGAAAACGCATATTTTTGTATTTGTATTTTTGTAATATAATCCCAGAATATTTCCTTTAAGATGTGACTATTAAAATTAGTCAGTAGCTTCCCAGGGATTACGTCCTATAGAAATTACATTTTTTGAAAATGTTCTTCAAATAAATTGAGAAGCTTAGATAGGAAATCAAAACACCAACATTATTTGTGAATTAATTTCCGTCAAATTTTGGACAGCTGAACCGGTCATAAACATCCAGGTAGCCCCAAACAACCTTGGGAGCGAAAATTCTTAGTCTGAGTTACATCAAGTCCGGTCAAAAAGAAAGACTAAAAATAGACAGAAATTTGTTCTGTGATGGGCTGCAATGGCCATATTTACAACATTTCACGTCCAGGTGATTTCCTCACCAAATATACGATTTCGGGGCTTTAGAACTTTGTCCCTCAAATAAATCTTAGTCCAAGATTTTCTTGTCCAATAAAGTGAAGGATGCAACGTGGCAGATATCTAGCAAGTTCGGCTAATATTAAAAAAAATCTGGACCGAATTTCGGGTCAAAACTATTTTACAAAAAAGCTTAATGTTTTCCTACACAAAAAAGGATGTCTTAAGCAAATGCAACTCAAATAATCGTTGGCGATTTTTTAAGCGTGCATAAGCCACCGACTTCATGACGAGTTTTAGTAAATTGTTGAAATCAGTTCAACAGCTCGAATTTGTGCTGCCACACATTTTTTTGATTAAGTTCTTCTACCTGACTGCGGGCCGCGATTTGACATGTCTGCTCTATGCGTAGCAAACGCTTAAGGGTTTCCTAAAGGGTTCCCTAATTTGTTAAGGTTCATATCTAGCAACCTTATTTGAACTCATATATTTGTTGACATATCCTTATTAAAACACTTTGAAGTTTTAAAAAAATTTGAATTTTTAACTACTTGATATTTTTTTATATTTTATTTGTCACTTTCAATAGATATGGCAAACAAGTGAATCGTTTATTTAATGAGGCAACGCCCTAATAAGTGATGTCTATGAATACGAAGCTTTCTTAAGGGCTCACTTATATAGAGAAACCCCTTATTCCTTAAGGGAATCCTTATTACTTAAATGGGGACTATAAATTCCGCCCGAAAGTGATTATTTTTTTGAGTACTCAAAAAAACCAAAACATCGATGTTTTTGGTTCGATGTTTTCATACCATCGATGGTTTCGTCTCGATGTTTTTTCGATGGTAACCATCGATGTTTTTCTATCGATGCTCATCTCTACTATGAACATCTGATAAACCTTCATCACGGAATAAATTTGATCCTGGTATGCCTGTGGTATTTGCTGTAACTGTAGCTGCGGTTTGTAATCCGACCCACCCAATTCCTTCCAAGTACCATATGGCAAAATTTTTTAGGTCCCTCTGCAAATAGACTATCTTAAAACATTTTTGAAGATATAACCTTTTCTACTGGATCTTTAGACCGGACTTAATTCCTGTTAACTTTGAACATCAAATGCAAACACGAACAAAATAGTTCGCGAATGGTAAAAAAATTAGTTAAAACTAATTAGTACGGCCTGAAGACTAAAATATTTTATCTTGCTAGCGGTATATATGCGATCATTAGGACTCTGGTGCTGAGGCCACATTTGGTTTGAATGGAGTCTTGCTAGGGGTTTCAGAGAAAATTACCGAACTGGCTGGGCCCACGAACGTGATGTGAGAGTTTATGCTAAACTTGTAGGAAACTGAGGTTTTCAACGAAATATAGGTCATGTCAATTTTGTGATACTTAATACAGCACAGCAAAGGCAAAGAGTAAAATAAACCCTAAGCAAAGTTCTTTCTTAATTTTAGTAGAAACACTGTAACGTCAAAAAGAGCTGATTTAAGCGTGTTTTCGATTGATGCACTCTGCTTTTCTCTCAGTGTAGGGGGGCCCAATCAAGAAGTCGGCGGGAGGGCCCAGAGTGAAGTTGTTCCGCCACCGACCACCACAATACACATACAATACGATTGATCAACATCCCATCGATGCTTTTGAAGCTTAAAGCACGCGTTAGTAGTTCATATCACAACCTAGCGAAAAAAACTGGAGCGCTTGAAAGGGAATGCATACGAGCACTGGCAATATTTAGCGTTCTTTATTAACCAGAGCCTAATGTACCACTTCAGTGAATTTTAATTACAGTCTATCTATTAATTTAATAAATTAAGTTTACTCCCTCCGATTATGCCCAAATGGACGTACCTACCTATCAGCTGTAAGAATCACTATCATGAATTGAAAATAAAGAACTTTCGTTATTCACATCATAGAAAACATTAATAAAATTAAAAATTTAATTTCAGTCTTGACAAGGACATTCTCCATTCAGACTTGAAGTCATATCCGTTTCCAACAGATACACAAATCTCCCCCAGGCTCAGAACCGTGAAAAGACTCATTTAAGTCTGACAACGATTTGAATTTCTTTGAAATTGGTCGACAAGGAGTGGGAAGTATCTCATAGTACGTTAATAATAATAATCGTACATCTTTTTTGCTAATTATATTATCATAATGTATATATCATAGCATCATCCCCGCCTCGAGGTAATTCAACATTATGAAAATAAGAAATTAACTTGGCTCCCCTTTTTTTTTTGCCCAATATGTACACATATTTCAGTCATTGACCGTTCCACTTTCTCGGTCAACAAAATGTTGAGAGCTTTTAAAGTTTTCAAAATTATGCAAAAGAAAAATGTCGTTCTACCCTACCGCCCACAATCGTGTGTATTATAACAAGAGTACGAGTATCTGTATCTGTCTGTACAAACTCGGGCGTTTTATTCACCATATAAGTACGTACGTATACGTAACGTACTTTTCTGAATATGAACAAAAAGATCCCGACGCGCGTTGAATGGGTCGAGAGAGGAGCACTCCGTGTTGTTGTGGGTTCGTGGGACTTTGGGTCTTTTGGGGGGCCGATAGAAATATTTTGTGTATACTGTACACAAAATGATAGCGTCGTCGTATCAGCTCAAGCTACGTCACGCTGCGATGCATTATGATGATGATGATGGCTCGCTTTGAATGCCGGTGGTGGTTTTAACCAGTTTTATATGGACAGTGTTGTCATTTGGGTATTTAAAACTTTTTTTTTATCATTTGTTCTTTGGTTTCTGTTAAATATTCCTTATCTCACACGTACGTAACCCCGCATTTCGTTTCGTCTATGTATGTACTTATTTGAGTAGTCAGGAGACATGGCGAGTTTCAATTACATCCACATTTACCATAAACAGATTGAAGGCAGCGCCCGCTCTAAGGGGGGGGGGGCAAGCCGGGCGGTCGCCCGGGGCGACAAATTTTAGGGGCGGCTTTTTGGCTAGCACTCGTATAAAAAAAGATCAAAAAAGCTGAAAGAAAAAAAGTCAATATCAACTTTGATTTAGTGGAAAGGTCTGCGGTTTCATTTCTAAAGAAGAAATAAAATGGGGGCGAAATAAAATAATCACTAGGGGTAAAAACCGTATTTATTAAGTTTAACGTTATGTTTCAAAGATGCATATTCCTTGTGGGGCTATGAAGAGCCCACAATTGACACGAAGTGCTACATTTAAATCCTTAAATTTTACGTCTGTGATACTAGCACCCGCCATACTTTCGAAAAGCAAAGTGGGGCTATTCGCTCAGTTATGTGCTAATTAACTTTTTAGAGGTCCTTAATAACACCTTCGGGCCTGCAAGTGCATCTTCATTGCCAGCAGAAGACGTCCATTGAATAGACGGCATTAGTTCTGGTCCACCATCCAAAAAGGAACTAAAAGACGCTATTAAATCAATGGACGCCGGTAAAGCCCCTGGGATTGATGGAATTCCGTCTGAATTCTTGAAAGCGGATATTATCGCTTCAGCGGATATTCTCCTTCCCTTAATCTAAGAGTGTTGCGAAACCGAAACTCTTCCCAGTGAGTGGAAAAAGGGCGTAATTATTAAGATTCCGATGAAAGGTGACCTGAAAAATTGCAATAATTGGCGTGGGATCTGCCTACTTCCTGCTGTTTCCAAGCTGATGGCTAAGATTGTTTTAGGACGAATCAAGGACAAAATCGATGACACATTGAATGATGAACAAGCTGGCTTTCGCGAAGGGTTTTCCTGTAGCGACCACATTAACACACTCCGTATTATCATCGAGCAATCCGCGGAATGGAGATCCCCATTACATCTCATGTTCATCGATTTTGAGAAAGCCTTCGATAGCGTTGATCGTCTCTACATCTGGGATGCCTTACGGAGACGAAATATTCCAGATAAGATAATCTCCATCATCAAAGAATCCTACAATGGAGCCCAATGTCACGTCCTGCATGATCATCATTTCAGATCCTTTGAGGTGCACAGTGGAGTGAGGCAAGGCTGCATTTTGTCACCCATTCACTTCCTTGTTGCCATTAGTGATGTACTCGGCTCCGCAGTCCAATTACATCGTAACAAAGGTATCATGGATCGGAAATTGTTCGATCACCTTCAACATCTTGACTACGCTGACGACATTTGCCTTCTATCAACAAACACGGATGATGTCGCTCAAATGACAGAAGCTCTAAATTGCGCGAGTCGTAATGCGGGGCTGAAAATCAATGCTGCCAAGACTAAGTTCTTGAGCACATATCCATCGTGGGCAAAGCGAAATTTGTATTATTTCAGGACAGGCAGTCGAAAAAGTTGATGAATTTTGCTATCTCGGGAGCGTAGTTACAGCAGATGGTGGAGCGGATGCTGATGTAAAATCACGGATAAACAAGGCTAGGGCGGCTTTCTTCAATTTGACTCCTTTCTGGCTAAACAACAATATTTCCAGACGCACCAAACTTCGAGTCTTCAATTCCAATCTGAAATCCGTGCTGCTATATGGCTGTTCAACCTGGAAGGTGACTAAAGAGATTACTGATAAGTTGCAAACTTTTGTAAATCAGTGTCTACGGCGCATCCTACATATTCGTTGGCCGGAGATCATTTCGAACGAGGATCTCCTCACTATAACTGGCCAAGAAAGGATAGGCACTTCGATCAAAAGACTTAAGTGGCAATGGATAGGTCACACCTTCCGAAGAGGGCACAATAACATCGCAAAAAAGGCCCTTAACTGGAATCCACATGAATCCGGAGCAAGACGCCGTGTTGGACGGCCAAGGAACACATGGAGAAGATCGATAACAAGCGAGGCGAAAACGCTAAATCTTACATGGTCGCAGCTAGCGCCGTTGGCGCAAAACAGGACGAGATGGAGAGTAGGCGTAGTTAATGTCCTATGCCCCACAAGGGGTTGACAGGAACTAGAGAGAGATTCCATTCTCTGAATTACAGGAGCGTTGGTTCCCACATTGACCAGGATTTTTTGTTTCGGAGCTACTCGCTACTATTAAATCGCTTTTATAAAAATAACGACATAAATTCTATTTTCCTGATATACAGTCTTGACTCGATAATTCGGATAAATTATTGCTAGGGGTAATCCGGACCATAGGAACATCCGGATTAGCGAAATCACTTTTTTTTCAGAAAAAACAGTCCAAAAAAATGAAAAACAGGATCAAAAGCCGATAATTGTATTATTTCTTTGAAATTAGTCATCATCATGTCATTTGCCAAACGGTCCCGTAAAAAAGTACGAGACCAAATCTACTATTTGACCCTGAAAATCTCAAATACATATCCGGATTATAGAGTCAAAATTACTGCTGAAATCCGGACTAAAGAATATATAGTGGAAACATTTAGTGGTCCGGATTAGCGTGATATCCGGATTAAAGGAGATCCGGATTGCCGAGTCAAGACTGTAATACAGAAAGGCGGCAAATTGTCCACTTGCCCGGGGCGGCGTAAGCGCTAGAGCGGGCGCTGGCTGTGAAGTCCTTCTGCAATCTTAATTTATCGGTAAAAACGGTATTCCGTGAAAGATAAGTCCGTTTTTAATCTTATATAAAAAAAACACGATGCACGCCTTCATCTACCAAATTCCACATTGTAATTATTTTCCTTAATATCTACCTCGATTTTTTTAATTAAAATTAACATCCCATTTAAATAATCCATGGCCACACTGGGCGCCAATTTTGCCTCTTGGCCACGTTATTTTCCCCCATCAAAGGCTCAACTCGACTCTCTTCCACCCATCCACCAACACCAAGTACCTCTTCTAAATCGTTCACGTACAACGCACATCAACTGCTGCCGTCGTCACAATCACCACAATCCGTTCCTTGTCCGCGCCAACATGCGATTCCATCCGCGTTTAACTGTTAACCCACGATGACGTACATTTCTTCCACACAAACAAAATCACCCTTCTTCTCAGTCCACTGTGAACGACCTGCTAAGATTCTGTTGTACGGCTGCTTAGGAGTTGACGCACGTCCCGGAGACCCACCCTTGTTCGGCGGCGCACATCAACGTACGTCAAAGCAACGCAGAAAAACGCGGCCGAACGCCGAAAGCCGGCACGCATGGAACTCCAGCGCAAAACATGTCAGTCGCGTACAAACTGTTGATTCGCTCGTTTGAAAGAAAGATACGGACACGGAGTGTGTGTGTTGGCTACGAAGCAAAAGATACTTTCGTTCCCATTTCAGTTGAGGCGATCGCGCGTTCAGTTTTATCATTTCTTGCTGCTTGCTCGTGTGCACTTGGCGTTTTTCACCTGTCCGAGCATTTCGAATTTTGATTATAATACAATTAATAATAAAAAAGATAATCGTACGGCCGCGAAATCTATCGCCGGTTACGTAGAAAAGATATACTCTTATCGCGAGATACACCTTGTCGTTTTTATTCTTTGTGGGTAGGTGACGGTATTTTTTCACCTGTCGAAATTCTCTTGAATACCGTGAAAAGTGCAAATTAAGTGGAAATTAACCCCATCGTAAGAGGAATTGCGCGTTAAAGTACCAGTTACCATCTTTTTGGTCGATACCAGATTTCAGATTAACTTCCCCGCCGAGTGTTGATAAAAGCCGCGTAGGTGGTTATTCTATCGAACTACGTGTGTTCCCGTGTCGGTAAGAATTCAAATTCGAGATCTCTCCAGTCCAGTAACTTTGGAAGAGCTTGTGTGTAGCAGCAGCACATAGAGTGACGCGTTCTCGTATATGCTTTGTAACGGTCATCTCGCGTATTGAGATACCAACAAGTAACGATTCAATCCTTTCGGACTACCGGTTCACTGGCGAGTAGTGTGTTTCAATCTAATATTTCTGGTGAAATTCGACTCGAATTTTGGAATACGTTGAAGACGTGTCGGGTTTCAGTTTAAAGGTCAGTGCAATTTTGATTACGTAAAAGTTAACCGTTTGGAAAACAACGCGACCTATCTTTGGGAGTACATAGTGCTGGTGTAGAGAAGATACGTACGTACATGTGCAATAAATAATTGCGAAACGTTCAATGAGATATTCACCATCGTCACGACGACGACCAATAATAGCAACAACAACAACAAATTCAACAAAACCAGCCGCAGCATCATCTTCAAAAATGGTAACCGGATTACTACAACCAGCTTGGCGCAGAAGCCACCTTTCCAGTCTTCGTCTTTTCACAGCAATCTTGGCGCTCGTTGTCTTACAAGGTAAGTGTATTGAAACTTATTCTTCTTCTTCTTTGTGGCTTTGGAACTATACGCGTATCTCCGCGAGGCTTTTTTTTTTGATCTAAGAAGTTGAAGCATCATCAAACACATAAGTTGGTTGAATGTGTACATGGTTCATGCGCTTGCATAGGTATTAAATGTTGGAGTCGTTTAAGGTCTACATATGTACTAGAGCAAGAAGTAAACCTGACTGACGAACCTGGTTATGTACCAACTAGAGTTGTTTCTTTGGATATGTACAAGGGGGGTCCACTCTGTTGTCTTTTATGTTGCTACCACTTCTAGGTCAACCGATTGTGCCACCGAGGTTGCTTCATACACTAGAGTTGGTTTCTTGGGGATTTTTTTTTCGATAAAACCTATGGTTAGATTAAAGCATCGGATTTGAGAAATACATAATAAATCAGAGCCATTGTATACGTACTTAACCTTTGGATTTCAGACGAGACCATTGGAGCCGTATCTTAAATATTGAAGATCTTTATGTTTTTCATAGTTTTCGGATTGAATGCGTTTTTTACAGCAATTCGATATGGGATAACAATATTTAACACAACAAAAAAACATAACCAGAGCTACAATTTTAGAACAATGTTCCATCATTGGTGCCAGTTTAAGGCTGAGTGTTGCCTACTTCTTCCTCCCTATATTTGAAGAAGCATGCGCAGTTTTAGGAGGAGAACACGTGCACTATCCAACATCACTTTCAAATGTGTGTATCTTTTCACTTTACAATTCATACTTTGCACTAACCGCGCTTTAGGCATTTTTTTTGTTATTTTTAACCAAATGAAAATTTATAATGGAATCACCCTTAATCTTTACATTTGTATCGTGACCGATTTTAATGTGTGCAGAGTCCTCGTCATGCGGATGGGGCAGCCAACATTTTAGTGAACATTCACTAGGTGAAACCGATCTGCAATCACATACTGAATGTGCACTTCACCTGAACTTTACCTAGTGAACAAATTAATGAACGTGTTCACTTTTCTTTCAGGAAATGAAAACTAGATGAATGAATTTTACTTAATCTTCAGCAGCTGAATAATTATTGAATGTACATATTCAGTTTTCTTTCAGGAATCCGGTGAATCCGATGTGATGCATAAATAAAACTCAAGTGAATTCACTATGATTTCAGTATTAATTCAGAATGTTCGCTGGGTGATAGCATAGTACACACAGAGGCGATTATTTAAAAATATATTTGCAAAACAATCCACTAAAGAGTTTTTACCGATATATGAAATAAAAAAAGGAAACTTTTCACCCTTTTCCAATTTTTTAATCCCTCTTGTATAACTGTAAATCTAAAAGCAATATAACTGTAAATCTTAATTATTTTCCGATCTTTTTTTTGCCCTATGATCCTGACTTAATGTTCTATCAACTACAGTTCTGTAAAGAAAAAAAAAATATTGTTGTTGGTGTCAACAGGTACATTGTACATAAATCTGTAGTTTTCATTAGGGATAGGGCCCATTCGCAGGGATGGGGTGAATTTCATACTGTAATGTATGTGTGTATGTGTTTTACTACACTAAGGTGACCAGACTCCCGAAGGTCCAATGCTGTACACATTGCGGAATTCGGATTTCAGGCAACTCCTCAATCATACTATTTGATAAAACATCATCAAAATATGAAGTACAAATGTATTTTTTAACATGCAAAGCTATAAGAAACTAGCGCGTAGCGTAGTCCAGATCTCGGAGGCAGGTGGTGGTAAAGCAGCCCTCTTCCTACCTACTTATTTAAGAGCTTCGTTTTGTTTATTGCAATAGATAAACTGATTGGAGTTCGAGGAGAACCTCCAGAGGAAGGGTGAATTATCCTGGTTGCGATGTTTTTGAAGGAAAGTATGCATTCCTTCGTGGTTATATGTACCAGTGATGCCATGCCGGTCCTCTGGGCTCTTGGCTCTATCTTTTTGGATTTTATGGACATATTGTGGGAAAAATGTTATCTTGAAACCCTTGTATAGAGGTTTATAGAAGAATCGAATAAAGTACAGTGATTTCTCCATTGTTTTGTGAAAAATTATCAATTTTTATTCCACGGCTGGAACTTCTAAACCTTGGCAGCTAAACAGGCTTGAAATTTTTATGGTTTATGGTTATGGTTAAAAAAAGTTTCGCTTCGAGCTGACAATTTCCGATTAGAAAACACAAAAGTACGATTAGCTGTAACTCCCGAACGCGGATAAGTATGACCATGAAGTTTGAAGGAAATGTGGGCGCTCTACAAACTACAATTGTGCCAATTTAGAAAGATCGGTCGAAGTTTGCCCGAATTATCGAAAATGAACGATTGCCAAACATAGTGGGCGATTATCTAGCTAAATATCGATTCTACAGTAGTCAATCTTAACACCTTAAATTGCATTTTTCGACGGTTGTAACTTCTGAACCTTGAAAGCTAGAGCCTTGAAATTTTCACCAAATATGGGCAGTGGGGTGCTCCACAAATACCAATACCAAATATCAAATTTATTTCACACATTTTATGGACAATCTTCAATTAGAAAAGACTAAAGTGCGATTTGGGCAACTGTAACCGTCGAACGCTGATAGATAGGTTTTAAAGTATGGAGGATATGTGAGTGCCAAGAAGCTCTACAAGTGTGTTGAACTTCAGAACGATCGACCAAGGAGTTCCCGTCTTATCGAAAATAAACGCTTGTCAAATGAAAGTGCGACTATCTGGGTTAAAACAGACAATACTGATAAAAGGCCTTACCGAGGAGCTTAGTAGTAATTCAGGTTTCTCGTGTGACATTGTGAATGCTGTACATTTTGCTGTACGTTTACTAATGCTGTACGACAGGCGGAAATGCTGTACTGTACAGCGGAAATGCTGTACTGTACAGCAAAATGCTGTACGTCTGGTCAGCTTATACTACACTAAACCAAATGTTCACATAATAGTCATGCAATTTTTTTGTGTATGCAATGAATTTTTCATTAATTTCCAGCCAAATAATACTTTCATTGATACTTTGAATTCATTTTCATTGACTTTTAATTTTCCATTTCATTTCAATTTCACTGAATTCGTGAAAAATATTCACTTTACCTATAATGTTTTCATAATAAGTTTTGTTTTCTATTTTAAAATAAAAAAGCAGAATTGAACCTAGGCATTTGCCAGTGTTGGCGACATTTTATTTGCCTGTACGCTTTGAAAAGCATCACGAATTACCTATACCTACAGTGGGATTGGATCTCGGGATCCTATAATTTGAAGACGTGCACCCTATACGTACTACACCAACGAAACTATACTTTATGAAGGTTTCTAAAATACACATAAAGTATTTGTCAGAGTTAAGAATAGCGCTCATTAAAGTTATATCAACAATTCATCAATATCGATACTTATTTGATAGGAACTTATGAACAGAAACTTTTCAATATCATGAAAAAAAACGTTCTAAATATGATCCAATGTATTTTCATTGAGCTCCCGTCGGACACTGACGGTTCTAGCATTTTTGTACGGCCACGGGAAATGTCCACTTGCGGGATAGGGTCAAAAATGCTGCTACTGTGTGTGAATGAATTAATAACTTAAGGGGCATTAAAACAATAAAAGTGGAGTTGTAGCTTTAATTAATTTTAGTTTTTTGAACCATTAATTGTTTTAGTTTTCGCAGGAAAAACTGGTAATTAGCAGGACATCTAAGCTCGCTGGCTTTGTCCTGTGATCAAGTGATTTTCGCTCGACGTCAACTCTAGTAAATTTGTTCATGTCATTGGCTCTTAGTGTTTTGGAATATGCTTCTGTAGTGTGGTCGCGGTGTGGCCGCCACGGTTACACTGATGCATTGAGCGAGTTCAAAGGAGATTTACCAAGCTCCTACTTTTTAATTTAGCTTGCCATATCTTTCATATAAAGAAAGAACGCCCTAACTTTTTATATATGCAGTCATTACAGGAGCGAAGATTAATTCTTGATGAATGCTCTCTTTATAAAATTTGTTGTGGACTACTCAACGTCGTGTATACTACGGTACGCTAGCGGATTCATATATCAAATTCCGATGAATTAGACGATAGTTCTTGTGATTTGCTGACTCTGAACCGGGACCGCAAAATAAAATGATGTAGTGCTTCTAGCGACTTTCTTTAACAATATTGAAATTCGAGGAAGCTGTAATTTTTCTATTATAGTTTAGAAAATACTTCGTATGATATGAAAATAAATGACGGAAAATGCGATTTGGAGGGGGATTCATCCCCTTGATATGTCCCCACTCTCTTATCTACGCCACTGCTGCACACCGTATAAGAGAAACTCCGCAAAAAAGGCTTCTCTCGACCAGAGAGAAATCACAGTGCATCGAGCTTGTCCATTATATTCCTGAAACTAATAAAAAATTCCATAGACCTGTTCGTTTTTTTCAACAGAGATCCTATTGAAAAAAAAACGAGCGGCTGGGAATTTTAGAATCCTTTATCTGTCTTTGTTTGAAAATTACAACTGTTCGAAAGGGACGAAAAATCGCAGAGTGAACTAAGCGCAAACCAGGTCACCTCGTTAGTGTCTAACATTCAATTGAGAAATCCTATATATATCCAACAGCTGCTCTATCAGTAGTTCAATTCTCCGTTGCTTAGGTTAATAACAAATAATTATCTTCGTTGTCAGCACTGAAGAGAATTTTGCTTTCCAAAATCCCTAACTCGGGATTATTATATGAATTTAAATTTCTATGTGCATTAAAATAGAATCGTTGGTTTATATCAATTTTATCTTGTCCCACATACTTTAGATCTTAATTTTTTTTCTTACTTTCTTTTTTAATCAAACGAGTATATGACAATTATGGATTTGAATTTATAGCTTTTCTTTTTATTTGAATGAAATATTCTGTATTATTTCGTAATCATTGTTTTAAAGTCCTTTTCATTTCTTATACTATTTTATGTATTATCACTGAATTATTGGGATTATCTCCTCTCCAGTACTTTGAATTAAATCAATAGATAAATATGGTTCACAGGATGGAATGCTCTCTCCAACCTTGTTTAACACATGCGCCAACGGAATCATAGCATATTTTCTTTTGAATTAACCCTGTAAGGGACTTATTGGAATAGCTTAGCAAAAATTGAACTTTCCTAGTAGATGGGAAAATTTTTCATTTTGATTTTTTTTTAGCTATTTTACTATTTCAACACAGTGTAGGTCTAGTGGCGATTTAACTAAAATGTGTCCTTAATAAGTCACAGGGGGCTTGGTTCCGCAACAGAAAGTTTGGGTTCCGTATGCGAAAACGACAAATGACCACATTTAGAAGTATAATTTTCCATTTTTGGTTCATTAACATTTTTTTTCGCCACCAAATCCAAAATCACTGAAGGCACTGTCTCTGATCGTCTTAGCTTTTCAAACGGCAAATCATTTCATTATATCTGAAACAGAACTAGAGGAAAGAATTGTATGATAACTATGAAAATCCTGAGTACGAAAGTATTAAAAAAAATTACACAAATTTATCTAGACGTCTATACCCGCAACATTTACGAAGCCAAATTCATGATATGCATTTTTAAGTCCACAACAAACGGAGACATTTTTGCCCCTACTTGTTTTCAAAATATGTACTTCAATTATTTTTTTCAACTACAGGTTAAGTTGCCTGAAAGCTCAGGACCTTTATGTCGAATTATCAGTAAAGGCTCAGAGATCACCTTTGGAGCGCTACCAACGGTTAAGAACCGCTGCTTTGAATTAAGTGAGAATATTTTTTTATGAGATCGGATTGGGCGGTTTTCGCTTCTAATTAATTACAACAAGGATTAACGACGTCCATAAATTTTTTGTTTCTTGGGCTGCGATGTTATTTGTTCATTAACAGTGCCATCAGTGAGGCATAGAGACATCATCATCCTAAGAAGCAAAAGCAGGGACTGGTTTCCAAAAATAATGTTTTTTTTTATCGAACCCTCTGGGGAGCTGGGACTCAGTATGACATAATTGCTTAATTTTGGAAAATAACATTAAAGTAAAATCAGTTAAATACGAATTATGTGGCAGAAATATGGTTCTTGAATTCGGCCGACTTCCAAAGGTCTAGTAGTAGAATAAAAGAAAACAGATTTCGTCTGCGTGTTAGAGACGGGCGAAATGACAACCCTTTGCCAATTGCAGGAAAATCCTAACTCGTAACTCGTAGTCGTGGTTGTCATATGCCCTGCCCAAGATTATTTTCAAAAAATGACTGATCAGACAATACGCTAAAAACGTTATCTCACTCCCAGGACTGGATTTTGTCACAATAAAGATATTTTACGTAGGTGGATTTTGATTAGGTAGATTTTGCATCAATTTCTTTTGCATCTGTGTGGCTACATAGAGAAAATCATTTAGATGTACATTATTAAAAAAAAAAACACAATTGTTAAATGAGGATCCACTTTTTATGTGGAGCACGTATATAAATTGTATAAAAATGAACTTAATCGGACTGTCATAGAAATCACATTCTTCACTGAATTCCGATCTAAAACTCCACTCGTTTAACTTATTTAAAAGCTAATAAAATTTCGCTGCTCTATATTCAACATGAGAGTTGTCATTTATTCATTCTTATCGTAAATTAATATTTAACAATGAACATAAATGACGTATGTATAACATATCTGAGAAAGCGTTCAATTTACCCGTCTTTCACGCGAGTAAACCTCTTGTCACTCACTCAAAACATAAAATTATCGCTGGTATGCGCAGCGTACTGAGTATATTTTTATTCCAATGATGGAATTTTCATAAAAGAGATTACATATAAAATGTGAGTCTTATGCTACAAGAGTAAGTTAAGTTACTCGATGTATACATCTAGTAAAATTCCAATATCTTAAATTATCTCTAACGTTCCACGGTGTACTACATTTTTCTTGACGTGTATGCATCGTACACATATGTACGTTTGGTTCCCTCCACGTCAAAAGAGGACAAAACAGGTTTCAAATGCAATAAATATTTATTAGAAACATTGATTACGAAATGAATTAATAATAAAAGTGCAAGCACACGAAGGTATATGGTATGGCGATTAAATACAGAAAAAAAAAACTTGAAATATGCATGTATGAAAGATACAACAAAGAAAATATACTTGTAGTTATACCAAAGCGAAAAATGTAATCAACTTTATAAAAAGAATAGATATACGCAAAGGTACGCGAAGCATTGAAAAATCTGTGCCTGCATTTGTATTAATATTAACAGTATAGGCACTATACCAAGAGATATTCAAATGCCAATGTTTCCCAACCATTCGTTGCAAAAGTATGTTTATTTATTTTTTGTTTTGTTGAATATTGTATCGTACTTGTCTAGATGTACACACAATATTACACCTTTAGAGCCACTGATTATTGTAATTATCGTATAAGTTAGACGTTTCACGCATGAACGACTTGAGCAGAAATGCTTATCTTATCGTACCGCGCAAAGCATAATAGTGCGCTACCGCAATTTTGTAATATTAACGTAGTGAGAATGTCGCAAAGATATGAATAATAAAATTAAATTTTTTTTTCAAACGTATAATGTGCCCTGGTGTCAGTATCAAATTATGTACATGTATTACCAAATATGTTCATCATCATCAATGTGGCACGATAGCCCGATGTCGGGCTTTGGCCGCCTGAAAATGTTCATAATGTCTGAAAATAGGATAATCCATTAATTTGTTGATTGCGTAGCATATTGTTCATTTCTGGTTTAAAACACCAAATGAGTTTTGTCATAAAAGGATTAGAAAACAATCTCTTCTTCTCAGTACCGTATTGATTTATGTATGTATGTGGGGCCATGGTGCGTTAACTCAGCCGTTTAGGCAATTTTGAGTCAACGTTACATTGCATATAATTTCGGAGTATACATATATAATGTTGCAAGCACTATATATATCCTATCCGCACATGTACGAAAATTTTCGGACCACGCCGAGATTCGATCTCCGGACCTCTAGATTGCTAGCATCGTAGAGTGCGACTCAACCAAAGTGAGCCACAGAACGTGACAATCTCATTGAAATGAATTAGTGTACCTTTTGCAGTCAGGATCTTAATTCTAATTTCATAAAAAAAATGATTTGTTTTTATTTATGAGAGGGAATTAGTGTAACTTTCAATACAATACTGAGTCTGAGGCTAATTAAAAAGTCTGCAACATTATCAACAACGGTTAGCTATACCATCTCTATAATTATTTGAAAAACAATTTACCAAATATACTCGAATTTAATTTCCCCCGTGGAAAAATAGAAGTGGATTCTGATTCTGTTTTCGCCGAATTTCTGTTAAATTTGTGAGCGCGAAATACTTGGGAACGGGGGTAGGTGGGAACGTGAAAGGAAGAACAAATAATATATAGAGGGTCAGTTAAATGAGGATTGTCGTTTCAATGTTGGAAAATCCCGCATGGCAGTGTAAAATTTCCCTGATATGGATACGATAGGTTAGCTTAGCGATTCCGCATGCCCATGTCAGAATATAACTCGTTTTATGTTGACGTCACAGAAACTTAGTTGTTTTTCCAAAGCGCAAATCGAAAAGGGTACACGGTTATAAATATATCCTGTCGGTTTATAAATTGTCCTTTTAATTTCATTATTGGTACACATGCATGTACACAATATCTTCATGAAATATGTATACATATACGAGTATAACGTGAAAATATTTCATGTTTATTTCCATTCCATATTTATTATTCATGAACGAGGAAAACCTTAATTCATTATTACTATAGTATCTATACACAAAATCAATTTCCGGAAGCCTCTCTTTCATCAGCATCTTAATCTTTTCTCATATAAATGGAAAACAAAAGCGCCCAATTAACCAAAACGAAAACACTATTCACGCAGTGAGTCGAGCCTATTCATCCCGAAAGCCAAAAAAGAGATTTATTTTGATACCTCCTCTCTATACTGCTTAGTAAAACCACAAAACCCATAAAACTTGTTACCTTTTGCGGTCACAATCGCCATCATCACCATGATCATGATGATGGGACGTCATTTGTGAACTCTTTTCTATTTTGTAGTACAAAGTTACGTAGTTCATACTTACATATATCTTTTTTGACTAGTCAACCACAACAAAGAACAAATTGCTCTCGAAATCATCCCAACAACAACAAACGAACAAAAATATACATATAGAAATGTTTTTATGATGCTGGTAATAAATAATAATAATGGGAGTGTACTTTTCTCGCAATTCAATGAAAAAGAGAGCTGAGCGCACCTTTACAAAGTCATAGAAGAGTCAAGTTTAGGATAGAGCGAAAAATAATAATAAATAAAATGTTGGTAAAGTTACCATAACGATACAATTTAATTATGTTGGTGCACGATTTCTTATGGTCTAACTCGAAACGCGGCGCATTTTCACAATATAAATTGATTTATCCATTGAACATTGAAAAATGTAATCCTGGATGCGCTCGATAATGATGTTCGCGGTTTAACAGTAATTGGATTTTGTTGGAAATGGAAAAGTCATGAAAAGATTGTGTTATCCAGTTCCATCATTTTAATGAAGAGGTGGATCCATAATGGAGACCATGAAATTTTTATGAAAATTAATTCGTTTGGCCGTTTATTTGCAATTTGTTCTGGTGCTAGTAAATATTATTTTGAATAGAAACAATAATCGGGTTAGAGAAAGTGAAAATACGGGTATGTATAAATAATGAATTTTTCAATAGGTTATTTCATGATGAGATATAGCATTGTTGAGAATTGTATTTGCCGGGAGTTTTCAAAAGGCACGAGATTTAGGGGCCCAAAAGCCACATGAAAGATTTATCGAACCATAAAAACAGCACGGCTGCGAAAAACCACACTCCGAAGTAGGTATTTTTTTTTATAGAAAAGAAGAGATATGCGCACTTTTCGAAGTCAAAACAAATGCTGAACTTACTCTTCCTCTTCAACAGGTCCCTTACATAAACAAATTTAATATTGTTCTAAAATCTTTGAAAGTTCATGAGACAATCCGGATCCACAAATGGCATGACTGCGCTATTTGCTGTAACTGTAGTGCGTAGCCGCGGTTTGAAATACGTACCTTTTCTAAATTTTCGGACTAAATTTCAAACCTTGCTTGTGGTATATACACGGTAATTAGCTTGCCAAGATTACTGTATTGAATTTAATATTGAATACAAACGTTCAAAATTTAAGGATTTAAATTAGATTACACTTAAGTTTAAGGCTGAAACAAGAAATTGAGTTGAATTAATAACGTGTCACTTTTTTAAATTGTCTAGCAAGTTAAAAACTTAGGCCGTTCACACACGAAGCCCCGTCCCCGTTTATTTTTTTGGATTCTTCGTTCTATGGCAAATCTTCAATTTTGACAGACAGAAAATTTAAAAAAAATCGGATTCGGATTTTTTTTTTAAATTTTTGGATTTGAATAACCTGTATCGGGGGAATCGTTAGAAATTCGGCATTTATATGTTCAACTAAGTTTTTCGAAATTTAATGGGCGTATTAAAGCCCATACCAATACTCTCGGGCTCATCGCCATCGAGATATTTCCGAGATTAAGTCGAAAACTTGCAAAAATGAATCCTTTAGCCACCCCCCCCTCCCTCCCCACGTTAGAGCACACCTTATGACCGCGAGCTGTTAGTATGTTTTACTCTGAACCATCCCTTATAGATCCGTGAAATAAAAAACCGTCACCCCCTCCCGAATTTCCACAATGGTTGTCTTCATTCTGGTGAATATAGAATATTACTTCGTTGAGACTATTTTAACTCTCGTATGATAGGAAACAAGCCAAGAGGAAGTATATCAAATTAAAGTAAATTTAACACTTACTAACTTTGCCCTACAAAAGTTTTTTGAAAAACTATTCGAAGAGACACAGAGTCAATAGAATGCAAAAAAAAAACATTTTTCGGTTTTTAATAAACAATATCGGAAGAACCGTTAGGAGTATGGGCTATGGGATTTTTAGAAAGCTTTAATGCTTATTCACAACTTTTTTCTCTGTGACTCACCGTTTTCGAGATATAGCCCAAAACACCAAAAATTGTACAAAATTGCACCATTTACCCCCTCCCCACGTTAGCGCGACCCACAGCTCCGAGTAAAATAAGTAGCCTTACCTCCTAACTAATCCTTAATAAAACACCGAAGAAAAAAATCGTCACCCGCTTCGATGTCCTCTACACCCTCTTTTTATGCATTCATTGCTTGGCCTAGAAGGCTATTCTCAATATAAGAAGGCAAAGAGTCAAAGTAGCTCTTAGAAAATTTATTTTAAGTACGACGTTCTTAGTAGTAGTAGACACACAGTAACGACAAAATCATGTTTCAAAATATTTAGTTACTTGAAGGTCGATCCACTCTTTTTAGTCATCAGTCAGAGTCACAGTCATTTCCCATACAAATCGACAGATTGCCATAGTCAATCAATTAACTGAAAAGCTCTCATATGGTAAGGAAAATGAGTGTGTCTGATGACGAAAAAGTGTGGATCTACCTTCAATAGTGTTTTCGATTGATTTGACTTTTTTCTCAGTGTAGGGGGGCCCACTCAAGAAGTTGGCGGGAGGGCCCCGAGTGTAGTTGTTCCGCCACTGTACAAAGCCTTTCTATAATGAAAGTCAAAAGGATTCCCCATTTCCCAATATGGGAATCATGGTTCAATCAATCCTCCCTTTAACTTCACTGGCATCTTCTTTTCGCAGAAACTCCAGAATTGTCTCGCCACTTCATCCACCCAACACTGATGCAATTGCTGATGCCGTCTACGAAATTTCACGTGGCCATGGGGAATAATATAGCTCATTGTAATCGAAACTAAAGTGAATGTAGTAACGAAATTTCTAAGATTTTTTTTATCAACAAAATATCTTGCTTTGTTGCTTTTGCCTGTATTCGAACTAGGCAGTACCTACTCTGTGAAGTAAACTGTCTGTTGGTCCGTGTGGTGAAATAAATAAAGTTATCAATCTATCCAATTCGAGTTACCGATTGTGGTCCATGGTCCGATTAAGAGGTGGTCCGGTCCATTTATAAAGGTAATTTTGTATGAAAAACCAAATAAAATTGAACCAGGGCGATCCAATTAGAAGGTCCGATTAACAGGTTTGACTGTACTCGTATTGACATACATACATATGTACCACTTATTTTCCTTCGAAAAATTTCCATTGCTATGCTTCTAGGGCCATCAATACCAAAACATACTTAGCTGTTAAGTGTTTGTTAGCTTTTTATAGCCTATACAAATTGGCAATGCTACCAATGCGTTGGAAGGTTCCTAAAGAACGTCCTTTAGGACCTTTTCCCAATTTGCGCAATTTTGGGTTCTTAAAAAAATAAAAAAATAGTCCCTTTTGATATGATACCTGACATTCCTATCGCCGGACTAGAAAACGTTTCTGTCTTTAAATTAAACTGCATTTCGTCTCTATCCGCCGTTAAAACTCTAAAGGCTCCGTCACACACAATGCGATCTGCGTCGTGATCTCAGATGTTTTTTGGCCGCGCACGTTTTATTAGGCTGTATTTCATTATCATACCTGTCAAATAAAATCAGTGATGAACACACGATTTGATATAACGCGACGCGTCCTGCGACCGGTTTTAAAATACATAATACAAAGATCACGTTGTGTCTGCAGGAGTCTTAAACGCTGTCTGCAACTAAAGGGGTTAAATTGGTAATGTCCCACTGCAGTGGTGGAGGTGACTGAAACCGGTGGCGTAGACAGCTTTTCGAAGGGAAAGGGAATAAGTGGTCAAAAAGTGCATAAATGAAGGGACGAACAGCCGAAAACTGTATGGTTCGTTGCGGTTCCAAAAGAGCGTCAGCAATAAATATATTAGCGCTATTAGGTAAAACTTAAATGACAAAGCGATGCAAATGTAACAGGTCGAACATGTCCAGACTCCTGAAGGCCCAATGCCGTTCACATATGTACCTTCTGATATCGGTCAGTTTTTAGACAAGCTTCGCTACCATCCAAGTTCTTACATTTTTCTTCATACGAAATTTTGAAAATATTCATCTTCACGCCGACTTAGAGAAAGCGATCTCTTCTCATGCCTTTCAAAAGTGATATTAGACTGTTTTAGCAAGCCATAAAAACGCTATAAACGTTAAATGAAAATATGTATGACTTTGTGGGCGTATCCTAGAATATCGTAAATGGGTTTTTTTGCTTAATTTAAGGCAGAAGAATTTGATGCAATACCAATTCACCATTTTGTCACTACACTCAGAGAAAAAATCACATAAAATTAATAGAAATTGGTTGTTGTTGTTGTAGCGGCGCAAGAGAGAGGGGGGGGGGGAAACTTGTATCATCATTCATAAATCGTAGGCATCCTCTCCTCAAGGTCAAGACCTAAGAAGATCGCAACTTCGATGGGGTTTTCCCATAGTGCGATAGGTGTTAGATGCGTAGGTGCGGCAGTGCAGTCAAATATATGATCCACGTCGTGTGGGCTGGCTCCACATGCTGGACAAATATTTCCAATGCTGTTGTCAATGCGTGACCAAAACGAATTTAGTCTGGAGCAAAATCCAGAACGAAGCTGAGCCAAGGTGGTACGTGTGGCTCTCGGTAGTTGTTGTTCGTCGGCTGAGATGTCGGGTGGTCGAGCGCGAAGGACGCGGTTTACGGATAGCCTATTTGTGGCTTTGGTTACCTCGCTGGTGTGCAGTTGATTTAGGGCCGCCTTATACACTGCCTGTCATAACAATAGCCGCACCATAAGACGGACTGATCCTTGAAAATTTAAAGAGAGCACAGTTATTCTACATACTATAAGCAAAAGGGATACTTCAAACACAAATAATTTCACAAAAAGTTTCCTTCTATTTCAAACCGTTATTTCTCTATAAAGGAAAAACTAAATTTCCGGTCTGTCATAACTATAGCCGCACTTGGAATTATTATAGCAAAAACTGATTAAAAAGCAGAGATTGAGTGAATTAATAACGGGAGAGATCCTTTTCGGATAAAATAGACTCTGGGAGATTGTTTTGTTTATGTTTCACGAAATCATTTTAACAGTTTTTCGAGTTTTAGGCTTATTAGCTTGTTAGCATCGGCAATCGCTGCTTTTACATAGAAAACTGTCTGAACTCGTGTTTTTTTTTTTACTAAATTTTACGTTATAGTGTTTCTCGAAGGTTTACTGTCTCATTTGGATCAATGGGAGGTTCCTCTCGAACATTTGAAACATTGCAACCAACTTTAAGTACTACGACTGGTAAGAGTTGATGCAATCTCTTGCTTTAAAATCCGTTATGTGTCCTATCTGCTGTATAAAATGGAAGCAGTTTATCGTCAGGACAAGAAGAAGAAGTTTTTCCTAAGCTGGAAGTGACGAAATCAAGTATTCTATAGGTAGACTATCCTGTCCAATACTTTTAATGCGCACTTGCCAGATTTTCTTAGATCTCAATACAAATTTTGGACAGAGTTCCTTAATAGTGTTAAGCAGGGTTGACAATGTGTTTAAAAGTTGATGTAACAACCTCTAATACAGTAAAATCTTCTCTGGAATATCCTAACGATAAACTGTTTTCATTTTAATACAGAAGACATGGCACATAACGGACTTTCTAACAAGAGATTGCATAATATCTCGCCAATCATTGCACTTCAAGAAGGTTCCAATGAAACAAATGTTACGGAGGTCGCCCCTCCTTTATCAAAATTAGACAGGAAATCTTTAGGAAACATTATTACGTCAAATTCATAAAATAAATACAATCTCAAACAGTTTTCTATGTAAAAGAAATGGTTATTGATACTGAGAAGTCAATAAGCAAAAATCGTGAAAAACCGTTATAATGATTTATTGAGAAATAAACAAAATAATTCCTCAGAGTCAATTTTATTTAAAAAGATTTTTCCCGTTATGAATTTCCTTAATTTAGGCTTTTTTTTAACAGTTTTTACTATACTGATTCCAAGTGCGGCTATAGTTATGACGGACCGGAAATTTAGATTTTCCTTTATAGAAGAATAACGGTATGAAATAAAAGGAAATTTTTTGTGGAACTATACGTCTTTTTAATATGCCCTAAGTATATAATATGTGGAATAACTGTGCTCTCTTTCAATTTCCAAGGATCAGTCTGTCTTATGGTGCGGCTATTGTTATGACAGGCAGTGTATATGTTGGAGTTATCGAGAGGAACTCGTTTAAACCTTTGGACTTCCCTTTCCATGTCCCTTAACGAACGTCTTACATGACGTGGTGGTGGGGTTTTGTCCATGAGGTCATGATTTGGGTGTAAGCTTCGATGACAACCAACAAGATATTGCTTAGCCAGGAGATCATTGTGTGCCTTGAGGTCTAGCAGCTTGGTTTCTTGGTGCAGGTGGTCTTGCGATGACATGCGAACGCAACCAGTAATGGTACGCATGGCTGCATTTTGGCATGTTTGAATCCGTTTCCAGTTGGTTTTGCATAGGGTATTTGTCCATATCGGTGCTGCATAATTTACCACAGAACGACTGACGGCTTTGTAGGTGGTGAGTAAAGTCTCCTTATCAGTGCCCCATTTGCTGCCAGCAAGGGAGTTCAGGATCTTGTTTCTGCCCTTCATTTTGTCACTAATGTTTTTTTTTTTTTTTTTGCCTCACAGAAACTTTTGTCCCGGGACTTGGCTTCTCGGCATCACTTTACTTACTATGCGTACGTAAGTGACTAATCAATCAATCGAGTGTAAACTCTAGCAGATCGTAAAAAAACTGAAAACAAAATATATTAATAAGGAAATTTATCAAAATAACTTCTTTTAAACATTAGTTTATTAATACAATTAAAATTAACTAAGTCCTTCAAACTATTATAAAGAATAATTGACCTTGTAATCGGTTCATTAAGCCCATAGTTTATCCTATGATAGGGCTGAACAAGAAGGTTGTTCCGCCGTAAATTGTGAGGAATATTTCTGACTTGAAAGTTATTTAATATGTTGTCGGCCGTGATTATCAATTGTGACGCCAAGAGTTTTGGGGTGACGGATAGTGGGAACTTCAGTGTCATTTACTCTGATGTTAAGCCGTTGGTTGAATTCTTTGTTGTATGTGGTAAAGAGGGTGGCCGAAGATTTGGGCGCTGATAGCATTAGGTTCTTGTTGTTGAAGAAAAGGTTGAGCTCTTCCAAGTAACCGTTGATGAGATCGCACATGTCGGGAATGTCGTTGTCAGATGTCATTATGGTGCAGTCGTCAGCATAGGATACAATGTCTATTCCTTCGGGTGGGGTGGGAAGCCCTGACATGTATAGGTTGAACAAGGTGGGGGAAAGTACCCCGCCTTGTGGTACGCCTTGTTTTATCCTTCTTAGTTTAGATTTCCCATTTCTAAACTCGGTGCTGGAACGACGTCCGGCAAGGTAGTTTGCGATCCATTTGACTATATGCGGCGGTGTGGATGAATTGAGGAGATCCGTCAGTAGGAGCGAGTGGTTCACCGTATCAAACGCTTTCGACAGATTTAAAGCCACAAGAATGGTACGCTTAAACGGCGGGGGCTGGTTGATCCCATTGAAGACCTTAGACATGATTCGGTCTAGTGCAGTGGTGGTGCTGTGCATTTTTCGGAAGCCGTGTTGGTGATTAGCGAGTTGTATGTGCGTCGCAAGAGTCTTGTGTATCAGCGATTCCAATATTTTCGCCACAGGGGATAAAAGCGTGATTGGTCGGTAGGATTCTCCTAAGGAGTGTTGTTTACCAGGTTTGGGTAACGGTATGATACGGCCTCTCTTCCAAATTTCTGGTATGATGAATGTTCGTAACGAAAGGTTCATCGTGGCAGTGATATACTCTATGGCCGGTGTGTCGAGGTGTTTGAGCATGATCATTGCTATACCGTCTGGACCAAGTGCTTTTGAATTTTTGGCATTCTTTATGACCATTGCAACTTCTGTAGAGGTGATTTGGAGATGTTCATCAACTTTAGTGTTTCGGATGTCTCGTGTGATTTTGCGCTTGAGTTTATCCTTAGTTGGGTGTTCGACGAATTGTTTGTTGAATAGGTTTGCGCATTTATTATCGTCGCTCACGGTTGAGCTACCAAACTTGTTACCTCTGGTGTCGTTTTGGAGGTTGGAATGCCATAAATCGTGAAGTGCGTTGAAATCACCAAGTAGGAGGCGATATTGTCCGTTTAATAGAGGGCTGATATTGACTTTGTAACCTGTGGGGCAGCTGGAGACAGGTGGAATATATATGTTGTAGATTTCAAAGTCAATATTTCCTGATTTGACGATTATCGCTTGTTGCTCCAAGGTGTCATCGGCGGAAGTGACATCAACTACGCTGTATGGCAAATTATTGTGGATGAGGAAAGCCAAACCTCCTCCTGCGTTCCTATCTCGGTCTTGTCTGATGACATTGTAGTTCCCGTATGACCTGAGTGAGTGACTAGAGTTGAGTTTGGTTTCCTGTACTGCCGCTATTTGGATGTGGTGTCTGTCCATGAGTGCTGTTAGTTCAGCGATTTTGTGCTGGAGTCCATTACAGTTTAGTTGGACTATCCTCGTGCTTGTGTAATTTGCATCGACGATCCGTGGAGCTGGGGTCAAATTGGGTGGAGCGGGCCTCACAGCATTTGCAGGGGTGGAAGGTGATGATGGTTGGGAACCTTGGTTAGGCGGCTGATGATTGGATGAGTTTTGCCTTCTGTTTCCACACCTGATCGCTCTGTAAGATGTTGACCATTGATTGGTGTTTGTGAGTCCCGAACAGTTCTTGAGGTGGACCCATTGTCCGCAGCATGTGCACTGAACTGACGATTGGACATTGGACCAAATTCTGTTGGCGCAAACCGAGCACATCCATGGACCAGGATTCGTCTCAATGCCGGCACGTGTTAGCAGAATGAGGAGCAGCTGGGCCGGCCAGAACTGCTCCACAAAAGAAAAAACGGTGAATGAATGATGATACAAAGTATCCGACCCCTTCTTGGGTCGAAGGGGGTCTTTGCGACTCTTGGCCATGCCTGGGGCATGGGTCGTTCCGGGACGTAGACCCGGTCGCAGTAGGAACGAATAGGAATTGGTCATTTTCTCCTATTAATTTTAGTCAATAGGAAAATCCGGTTATTTGACTAATATGACCCCCACCGTTCGCGCTATTTTTTTTTATTTTTTTTTTTTAAGAATCACGATATTTGAACATTTGATTCACTAGTACTATTTGAACTTACCGAGTCACGGGAAGGCAACCAAACGATCTCGACTACGGAGCATGTTGTTGATTATATTGCGAGATACGTACATGCGCTTGAAATTAAACTAAAAGGCTTATCCTATTAATGCAATACAACGTCCAATAAACCAATTCGCCTGTTGTTCGTTTTTTAGGGTTTTTTAGAAAATATTTTTTCAAAAAACCCTTATGAAATCGATTTTGTCCGTCCGTCCGTCTGTCCGTCTGTTCACTAAATAACTCGCGAACGGCTCAACCGATTGTCATGAAATTTGGTAAGAATGTGTAGAATGGTTACAGTCTTTGGCACAAATACCTTAGAAGTTGGTAGGAAGAAGATAACAGGGTGTCCCGAACGTTTGAAAAAAGTCGACTTTTTTAGTTTTTATCGGAGATTGACTTATGGGTATTTAAATCAAAGATCTAAACGATTACATCTCATATCAGTTAAAAAATTTCAGTTTGGAGTAACGGTAAAAAAGTTATTGGCGTTTAAGGTTAAACTTACTTTTCGACCTCCGTTTTTCTAAACCGTTGTAGGGATCGATATGAAACTTTGCACAAAGATTGGTCAGTATGGCCTTATGTACGTTAAATATTAAGACTGTTGACTTTTGCTAAGGAAAAATAAATAACAGTAAATTTGTAAAATTTCAATTTGTTCGTGTGTAGCCCAGCTTACAGGGTGTCCCTGAATAGCTGCAAAAGAATACTTGTTCAATACTCATACGAAAGCTTGCGTGGGCTCTTAAGTCATGGGACACAATGGAATCATTTCATATAAGTTGATTTTCCTTGATTAAAAGAACGGTAACAGTAGATTTACAGCTAATAATTCAGTTCATATATAAAGCCAAACCATCCCTACGTTTGCCTTACTTTCTTTTTGCTTAAATCGAAAAATGCCTATAGATTTGCCTTGGAGTACTGTTATATCAACTGGGTAAATAGAAAATCTATTTTGGATTGATCTAATTAAAGGTGGAACAGAATGAAAGGCGCTAGCCTTTCATTCTGGAACGCGTTTATTTAGACCAATCCAAAAATAGATTTACAGGAAGCATTTCATTAATGTTGTGCACAATTCTTATCTATTGCTTATAAAATATATGTACAAAAAATATTCACTATGCATCAAAATTCTAAAAAACCCTCGTATAGCGGGCGCAGCCCTCTGTATGCCGGTATTTTTTTAGTTGTGTGATCTAATTAGATTATCCTCTTAATTTAAAATGTATGTCCTATTAACTGATTGAAATTTAGTAAATAGGAGTCCTATTGAGAGATTATGGGACTTTTTTTTCTGAGTGTAGGGATTTGAAGACGTACACGCGGTGTAGTACACCAAAACGAACAAAATGGGCGAACAATAAATTTATTTTTATTTTTTCCTTGTTGTTCTTCTCTTTTCTTTTTTTTTTTTGTAATTCGTCTATCATTAATAATTTATTAACCTTTAACCATTAAACTTGTTACATAATTAGTCTTAAATGTATTTAATTTTTAATTTTAATTAATTTAATTTAATTCCGTTCTTCAAATCGCAATTTATTTTTATATATTTTGGCATTATCTTTTTTACTTTTTGACTATCGAAATTAAATTTTTATAATTAGTATTCATATTAGTATTTCATATTTTTGGAGACAAAAATAAATTTTTATAAAATATCAAATTAAACATTACAAAATCAACCAAGAACTAGAGCTCTATCATTTCCATAAATTTAGCTGTTTTAGCTTATGATTTCCGACAGTAATATCTTACAATGTTCCCATTTTAGATAGTTTCTTGTCATTCGTATCCTCCGTGCATAATTTTCCTTTACGGAAATGCACTTTTTTGCTTTAGAATGTGTAACTGTAAAGCAATCATTATTAATCAAAACGCAATGTTTTGTCCTAAAACCCATTTCTAGCTGAAAAAAAATCATACATAGGTATAGCATGAACTTCCTCTTAGAGACAATTTTTATTGAAATCGAGACCGTTGCAGACATTGACATGAAAATTTGACTCGAATTTCGAACGACATACAAAGCACGACCATACATCACCAGTCAAAAGTCTGCCAAAAATTAGCATTCTTTAAACAAAACCGAATTTTAAATGAACCTACCTTTTGCTGATGTATCGCGTCGCGTCTTTTGTTGCAAATTTCTTTCCAAAAATTATAATTAGCACGAAGCTTGCGCTCTCTCTTTTGCCGCAGAAAAACAACATTTTGAATGTGACATGAAAGTTTAATGACATTTCTACATTTTGTATAACTCAACTCGTATACGGATATGTGTTATGTTTTGTATGTGATGTGTTTTTCTATGTGTTCGGTCTCACACCGAATAAATTGATTAATGTAATATTTAGGACATTTTGTACACACCTGATAGAGTGAAAAATGTTACCATCACGGTCGTCGTCAGTGGCTACTGGTGCGATCCAACACCATATATTAGATGGAGGTCGTTAACTCTGGTCATTTGAATGGCAGGTGAGAGTGCGTGCGTACCTCTTACATTTCACTATATTAACCGACCATCACCATTACACTCTTTCGTTGCATGTTTTACATAGAAAAACAAACCACTCACAGTATACGTTGGAATGATGATGGTATACAAAATCCATTAGGGATTAGGGGAACATCACCAAAATGATAATAAAATTAATGTGCGTATGACTTTTGTTTGACAATGTCACAATGTGCTGGAGACAGTACAATAGGGTCAGCATTTTCGGTTTTTTCTTTAATAGCCTTCCGGGTGTACAACAGTAGTCCAACTTTGGTGCAGATAAAATGATGAATGATATCGAACTGCCAGAGAACTTTGTATCATTCGTTTCATATCAAACTCTACACAGAACTCAATTAATATAAAAGTTTCGGGAATGTAACTGACGCGCAAGGGGCTCTTGAAGTTTAGGCTACAAAATTGTGTTTAAAAAGATATTGAAGCTAAATCACATCAGAAAACATAACTTTTCATAATACTTAAACTTTAAAGTGAATACATACATATTTTGCAAAAAAAAAATCTCACCAGAAATATGTATGTATACATACACAGTAAACTATGTATGTAAGTAAACATCCAAGGCATTCTAAATTTTATGCCCGAAAACATCTCACAACTTTTCCGCCTTTGTTTGAATTTTTCGTCTGGGCCTGGCGCGTTGTTGGTCTAACAAGCATTCTTAACCAGCAGCCAAATACTCCAGCAAAAAATAATGGTCTTTTGAAATAGCCCCGCAACCATTTTTTTTTTCTCACAAATTCCGGAAAAAAGTGAGCAGAAAAATACCTACAATCTCTGACCACTATAGCATTTTTGGAGCTTATTTTTCTGTTTGGCGTTCTTCTTATTTTTAATAATATCTCGACGGATATCTTTTCTGGATGTGTTCAGACAGATGCATACTAAAATTGATGGATTTTTATCAAGCGACTCATTCATCATCATAATTTTCTCTTCTCAGTGTACATAAATAAATAAAAAGTATGAACGTTCGTCTGTAGATATACACATAGAAGATACTCGTAGAAGCCAAGCACGAAATAACTTTCTAATTCCAAAAGAGGTCGAAAACTCACATCGAATTCCTGGTACGTCAGAATACGCTATGATAATTCTGATAATTCGGCGAATAATTGGATAAATTACTATTTCATATACGTATGTTAGATACCTGCTTGCTTATTGCTAATGCATAGTATAGATACTTATATCTGAGTATATTCACAATGAACAATTACGGAATTGTATACATGCACACAACTAGAAATTGGTACGATCGTGGAACGTGTAAATGACTGCAAACTATTCAGACGTGAAAAAAAGCTGAGCGAGAGATGGCAATTGCATGATGTTGAAGATAAATTATTGCTTAAAGCAATTAGACAATGGAGCAAATGAAGGAAAAGATGATTAAGTACAGTACAATGAGTACGAAAACAAATTGTTTTTCATTGTTTACGAGCGGTACGTTAATTGAATTTTCATGAATGAATGAATGGAACGAATGATCATTCATATTTAACGGAGTGAGATTTTAATGTTCTGGCATGGAATTTTATATAGGCTAATGTTTCTAATCGAATTTTGAGCAAACTTTTAATTGCATAATGCAAGAGAAAGTGTGGATGACGTCAAAACGACTCTTTAGCTTGTCAAAAAAAAACAGAATGTACCCTCCTGATCATAAAGTAAGGTTCAAACATGGGTGTCGCCAGACTGGCAGGGCCCCTAACCGGTAATCACGACAACCGATTTTTTCGTATACTGCTAAACTATAATCTATAAAAAATAACCCTGCACTATAAACTGATGGAATGCGTAAAAGGCGTGGTTTGACACAATTTGGCTTTAAAATTTTCTACAGCTGAAACTGTAGTTTCGAAGACGGAAATATGGGTAGCTCGTGGCAGGCCTCCGTGTGAGTAATATGCCATTAATCGATTACATAATCTGATCCCGCGATCTCACATTTCGTCTATATTTTTTGAAAATGTAAATGTTACACTTAGTGAGACCCTAAGGTTTGCTTTCTGCAAAACTCCCATTTTTTCTGTGTTTCTTAATTTTATGGCTTCTGGGATTAAACGGACTATTTACAACCTTTTTGATGAAGCCAACCTTTCACACATGACGGTTTCTCTGGAAAGTTAATGGAATTGAACATCATTCTGTCAGATAAAGAATAAATTGAATGGCAAAGTGTACACAGATTTGCTTGTACACTGAGAAAAAAATTAGAATGGTTATCTAAAGAAATAGTCGAATTTATCTAAAGTTCGCGTTGATTTTCAGCTTATGATTCTATGTAGTTGAAACAGCTACGAAGATATGGGTAATTTTTCTATTATTTAATTTTATATTTGAATAGTACAATCAACAACTTTTGTGGAAGAATTGACTAAACTTTTTCTTCTAATCTTGCGTGGTTAAATGAACGAATTAAATAGTATTTTCAGCTGCAGAGATTAGAGAAATCAGCTATTTCTTTGGTAAAACTATCTAAATTTAAGTCAACTACTTCACTTTAGATAAAAAGTCTAAACCATTTTTTTCAGTGTAGAGAACGAGTATCATATCTCCGTGTCCTCCGAATTGTTGAAACCTACTGCTGCAAGTGTATCAATTAGGTAATAGAAAATTGAATGTAGATTTTTTTCGTGATGACTTTAGAACACTGTCCCAACGGGTGGTCCGCGGACCGAAGGTGGTCCATGAGAGCCTAAGAGGTGGTCCGCGGAATCTGATAACTACTAGTTTGAAGCGTTGTCGGAATGGAGGAGTATTTTTTTGCTTCTTCTCTTTTGCCGAAAAAGGATATGCGTCGACTGCATGACCCATAAACATAGCTTTCTTCTTAGAAGGTCATTCGATTGAAAATTTTAAAATCACAGCTTCAGCTTAGTAAATTTTGTTGTTTGTTTTCAAACTATTTGGAAAGTAAACTCTTTGCTGTACTAATAATGTGGCTGAAAATATCAGGAGGTACCCTAAGCTCCCCGCCGAATTTTTACAAGAAACCAGATATTTCTAACAGCAAAACTCTCATCTAATTCAAAGCAAAACCTGCTGTAATTTTGTAATTGTCAGTCACCGACTCCATATTCTGCTAAATAACGGGAAAGTTAACATTTTAAGAAATCTAAATAGCTGAGGAGAAACTAGGACGCCACTGCAAAAAAGAATTGAAAAATTATTACAAACCAAATACTTTACTTTTGTTGTAAATGAAAGTAAAAGCTTGTTGGTGGAAAGGGGATCAGGTTCAGTAATTTGTGAATTCATTCGTGACTATCTTAAGATTCGCGATAGATTTTTTCTAAATGGTCAAGAAAACAATTCTGGTAACTTTCTAATCCACCCTGGTAATAGTGGTTCGTAGCAATTTACTTTTAGATTTAGTGATCCGCAGACATCTGCGGATTGGGAACCACTGCTTTAGAACAACGTTAATCGTTTGCCTGAGCTACTCTTTTCGTCAAACCTTGATCTCTGTAGATGTTATTCACCGAATTAATTTCACATATTCCAGACACGCTTAGCTAAAAAGAGAAACAATTACATTCATTTGGTGCATGAATAATACCACCACTACAATTTATCTACTGTAATGAATACTCAGATCCCAGCAAACAATTTTATCGTTTTTGTCGAAATATCACAAAACCAATAGGAAAACGATATCATTGAAATGAAAAATTTAATGTAAACATGTCTTCCCGACAAAAAAACGATATTTCGTCATCGATGTGTCAGGAATGTGACTAAAATCGTGAGCGAATTATGAAACTGCAAAAAAAATCGACTAATTTATTCCCATAATATGTAGGATTACGAATGGATAGCTGTACCGTTCGATTCCCAGTAGAAACCAAATTAAAGGTAAAAAAAGTTGAAGATAAAATAGAAGAAAAAAAAGAAGGGAAATAGGAAAAATAAAAAACTATTTTTTATTTCACTTTTTCAATGTATTTGTCTAGTATTGCCAAATTATCTTTCTGGCGAATTAATATCGGTCACTATTCCTTCTCGAAAGGAGTGACGCCTTCAACCCGAATTCGATATGAAATTCGAGAAATGTTTTCACACGCAGGCGAATTGAATTCGTATCGCGTACAATAGAAATTGTTTGCTGGGATATTAGACAGTTTTAGCATGTCGTAGAAAATAGTTTACATAGTTTGACATTCTATGGGAAAAATTCGCTTACCTACCGTATACGAAACAGTATATCATAATTTTGATGTTCTGTAAACAGTCGAATTTGGCGAAATTATTTGTCGTGATTATACACCCGTGCCTACTTTGCACATGCAAAATTGTGAAATACTGTCTCGTATACGGTAGGCAAAAAATATACTTTGCAGAAGAAAGCCTGCCTGCTTCGATAATATTTTTTTATCGATCTCCAAATAAATATTTGGTGTAAGGTATAAAGTAAAAAATAAATAAACTGGATATAAGCAATGTGTCCTTCGATGTTATAACATATCGAACCGCCGTTGTCTGCTATGAATTCAAATCCGAAATCAATTGGTTTTTTGTTAGATAGAGTCCTGTCATGGCTTCCGCACTGTCTATTTCACCCGAGAAGAAAAGGTTCCCTGTAGCCAGGTGAACATTACCCAAACTTCGGCCCAGCTTTTGTTGGTGTCTAAATTCCTATTTTCTTCATGTAGTACAGAGCATTCTCAAATTCGATGCTGTAATTGCGATAGTCCATTTGTTTCAATACTCCACTGCACCCATTGACCTTACTAGTAAAACAAGATTTCGAAACCTAAACACCACGAGTGATAAAGACAACAATACTTGGACAAATCCCATAATATTATGTTGATCCACGGTGGTCTAAGCTCCATTTGATCTCATGTAATCTCCATGGTTCGTTTTACGATATATTTCTGTAGCTCAACCAATTGCAATGATCAGGGCCGGATTTAGCCTCTATGGCGCCCCTGGGCAGTAGCCAAATAGCCGTCCTCCACCACTGGTTAAATTTGAAAGTAGTGTTAGTCGTTTACATATGCTAGGCAAAACGTTAGCTGTGCTGTGGTATGTGAGAAGAAAATTTCATACTTTTACGCGAGTGACCGATGTTATTTATTTTTTTGGTTGACAATATGGTGCTTCCGAAGAACGGAGCCAGGATAAGGTTCATGGGGTTCAGACCCTTCCAAAATACATAGTTTAAAAAAACATTGAAATTCAGCATCGACTGTTCATTTTCTTCAGACTGTTTTCTAAATACCTTTTCACTTTCGGAGTTTTTTTTATTTTTGGTCATTTTGGAAGTCATAAACGAATAACCTAAGCTCGAAAACTAAAATTTTTCATTAGTGTCATGTGTCATGATTTTTGGGCATTTTGAAAATTTAAACTTACAAATTGGAAAATATTTTTTAAGCCTGTTCACCGGACAGACACATGTTACTGAACATTTTATAGCTAATACATCATTTCTAATATCCCGAGTATGGAGTTCAGGTCCACCTGAAACCTTCGCGGCTAATTTTAAGTAGGAAGAAAATAAAGTAGAAATAGAAAACTCGAAAATATGTTTGCTTTTACTAAATAGGGACACTGGGCCCTCTTCGAGATATTTCAAATAAAAAGTATTGAATTGACATTTTAGCCTGATTTATTCCACTTTTAATTAAATTTTGTTAGCCATAATCTTTATTCATATCGTACAAAAGGATAATGGTAGCGGTTCGATAAAATTTGGCCGCTCCGGAACCCTGATTATTGCACCCAAAAGCTCCTCAAGGCTTACTATTAAAATGGACACTGAAGTACATATATGCTAGATCCCTTCCCTTGTTTAAGTTGAGGCCAATGCTTTGTGAAAATACTTTCTACTTCTAGACTCACTGAACTACGCGCCACCAGTATGCTACTCGCATTGAATGCTAAGGGAATTTTGCATGAAAGTTAAGTCCCAACTTTTGTAGATGGAGATTTACATTTCAATTTCAGTTGAGTGTGCGATTGGGGGCCCTTAAATATATCTAACTTGAATAAATTGGAAAGATGAAATTAAAGTTTTTGCCTAATTATGTCAACTGCCCTTCGAGTTTCCAAAATGCACCTGTCACAGAGTTTCAAACCAAGGGATATTGTTAAAAATTGCCGCCCCTCAAAATCTGCCGCCCCGGCAGTTGCCCAGGTTGCCCATATGGGAAATCCAGCCCTGGCAATGATGAAAAGAGTGATTCTAAATTGAGTTTTCGTGAAAGCAAGAAAATCAAAACTATTACGACATTACACTTACCTTTTCATGACGCTGGACTACGAATAAAATGTACATCGAAAATTTCACCATTAGAGTAGGTACAAACATCGCCATTTCACGAGAAATCCATACAAATACTGTCAAAATTTGGATGATCCTGAAATCGAATTCACTTCACACGCAAGTCTTCTCACCGGTTTTTGATATTTCACCAGCAAATACAATGCAGTTGCACTTTATTTCAAAGGGAAAAGGTGTCACCCTGATTATCGGTGGCCGTGAGTTCACATTTATCTTAAATTTAGAGAAAAAAATGCGAGTCTCTACGGAACTTTTTTCACGGGAGACATAAATGCAAGTTTTTCGCTCCGTGAACACAGTACTTACCTTTACCAAAAAATATGGGAGGGCGTAGCCCCTTCCAGGAAAAGCTCCTGGTTGCGCCACTGAACTAGGATGTTACAACAATGTCAAAACTGGCTGCCTTAGCATATCAAGCTACACGTGGAAGAAAATATGGAGGCACTCCGTCGGCAGCTCGCCCTTTCATATGCAGCTTTCAATGGCCATTTCTAAGCATGATTTTATGAAGCGAGCACTAGCGCTTTTGATTCTGCCGTTTTATGAAGTTTCGGATACCTTTTTGGTACTCAAATTGAATTTTATTATGCAGGGTGTCCCATTCACGGTGGAGAATATTTTAATGGTAGGTAGTGTGGCTCATTCGGGGATTATTAATGTTCAACGGAGCACCTCTATTTTTAACCGTTCAATGAGTAATCATCTTTTTATACCCTTCGCTCATAGAGTGAAAGGGTATATTAACTTTGTCATGAAGTTTGTAACGCATTGAAGGAGGCATCTCCGACCATATAAAAAGTATACATATATGATCAGCATGACTTGGGGAGTCGATTGGGCGATGTCCGTCTGTCTGTCTGTCCGTCTGTCCGTCTGTTGCAGTGCGTTTTTCTCGGCCGCTATAAAAGCTAGAGAGCTGAAATTTGGTACACATGCTTATTATTGTTGCAGGCTGTTTGTATGTTTGAATCGCTTAAATCGGACAAGGGGGTCATGGGGCTGCCATACAAACTTAACCCCCCAATTTAGGTTCTTCTGAGAAAAACTTTTTTATTTGTGTACCAATTTCGACCTCACTTCGCTCAAATGTGTTTCTATTAATGACACACAATATATGTAAAACTGGATCAAATCCGACCATGGGGTCATGGGGCTGCCATACAAATCTAGCCCCCCAATTTGAGTTCTTCTAAAAAAACTTTTTTATTTATGCACAAATTTCAACCAAATTTCACACAAATGTGTTTCTAAAGATAACACAAAATATATGCTAGAATGGATCAAATCGGACCATGGGGTCATGGGTCTGCCATACAAACTTAACCCCCAAATTAGGTTCTTCTAAGAAAAACTTTTTTATTTGTGCACCAATTTCAACCAAATTTCACACAAATGCATTTCTATTGTTTACACAAAACATATGTAAGAATGGATTAAATCGGACCATGGGGTCATTGGGCTGCCATACAAATCCAACCCCCCAAACTAGGTTCTTCTAAGAAAAAGTTTTTCATTTGTGCACCAAAATCAACCAAATTTCACCCAAATGTATTTCTATTGATGACACATATGTAAGATTGAATCAAATCGGACCATGGGGTCATGGGGCTGCCATACAAACCAAACCCTCCATATTGGTTCTTCTAAGAAATATTTTTTTACACCAATTTCACAAAACCGTGAATTAATGTGTCTTTATCAAAGCAACTAAAAAGTTCAAAACGAATGGAATCGTACTGTGGGGTCATGCTGCGGCAACCCCAATAAAATTTTCCGAGTAAATATTTTTATTTGCCCACTTATTTCAACCAAGCCCAAAACTTTTGTCAAGACGGAAGAAAAAGAATGAGGAGGGGGATTAAATACAAGTCATAGGTACGCCCGAAAAAAACTTTTAGCCCAAGCGAAGGGTATCCGAATTTCGGCCGCGCCCGAAATTAGCCTCGGCCCCGGGGGTTGGCGAGCGTAGCGAGCAGGGGGCGAAGCCCCCTAGTTTTTTCTCGTTTTTTTTTTTTTGAAAATGCCCGACTTGCCGAACTAAATCAAAATTTGCCACACCACCAAACGTTTCATCCAAGATATGACTTCACTTTCTGAAACTAAATAAAATTTCAAAAAAAACGACACCTCGCCCGTTACGAAGTTGCTCGTATCTTCCGAGATACACCCGTTCAAACTTTAAAGATTTTTGAAAATTGTATACGATTTTTCAAATTTTGAACGGGTGTATCTCGTAATCGTAATCTTCGTAACTAGTCTAAGAAAAATGGCATATTTGGTCGGCAAAAATCCTTCATCGGAAAATTTTTTGGATTATGGTTGGGAATGGTCCCCAGATTATGGCATTAAAAGTCCCAACCGATCGGAGGTCCGCAACCTTAAAAAAGGGGGGAAATGGGGGCATTTTTTTCGTTTTTTTGCGATTATTTCAAAAACGACAAGAGATAGAGAAAATGGTCTGTGGAAGAGAAAAACTACATAACATTACCTTTGCAATGATATATAACACATTAGAGTGTAATTGAATATTTCGGCGTTAGACTAGAAAATAAATTAGAATATTTTGATTTTTAGACCTTTTTTAAAAGCTCCATAACTTTTGAAAGAATTCTAGTTCAGCCGTAAAATATTGTATAAGTATTCAAAATAAGTTCAAGATCATTTTAAGGTAATCTTCGAGTCGCTCCGATCAAGGACCCCCATTATCCCCCCATTTTCATTTGTCAAAATGATGGCATGTCCATAATTCTCCCCAAAATTTGACCAGACTGCTAAATTTTGGTTTGTTGTGATTGGAAGTCATACTGACCCCACCCACCAAAAATCAGCTCATTCGGATAAAAAATAAGGGTATCTCCCATATAAAGTGACCCATCAGAAATTGGTTCTACACACTTCTCATTTTATAAAATGTAGAAGAAAGTTGTCTTGGGTCACTTTGTATGGGAGGTACCCTTAGTTTTTATCCGAATGAGCTGATTTTTGGTAGGTGGGGTGGTGTGACTATGACGTACAATTGCAACAAACCAAAATTTAGCACTTTGCTCAAATTTTGGGGGGAGTTATGGACATGCCATTTTGACAAATTGAAATGGGGGGATAATGGGGGTCCTTGACCGGAGCGACTCAATGTTTACTTTAAAATTATCTTAATTTATTGTGAATACTTATACAAAATTTTACGGCTGAACTAGAATTCTTTCAAAAGTTATGGAGCTTTTAAAAAAGGTCTAAAAATCAAAATATTCTAATTTATTTTCTAGTCTAACGCCGAAATATTCAATTACACTCTAATGTGTTATATATCATTGCAAGGGTAATGTTGTTTTTTTCTTCCTCAGACCATTTTTCTCTATCTCTTGTCGTTTTTGAAATAATCGCAAAAAACCGAAAAAAAATGCTCCCCTTCCCCCCCCCCCTTTTTTAAGGTTGCGGACCTCCGATCGGTTGGGTCTTTTAATGCCATAATCTGGGGACCATTCCCAACCATAATCCAAAAAAAATTCCGATGTAGGTTTTTTGCCGTTCGATGGCCATATTTTGCTCCAATTTTCTTAGACTAAACCGGCGAGGTGTCGTTTTATTGTAAATTTTGTGTAGTTTCAGAAAGTGAAGTCATATTTTGGATGAAACGTTTGTGCATCAAGTCGGGCATTTTTACAAAAAAAAAAACATTGTAACGGTTAAAAATAGAGGGGTCCCGTTGTACATTAATTTTCCCCGAATGAACCATACTACCTACCATTAAAATATTCTTCACCATGAATGAGACACCCTGTATAGGTACAGACATACAATCAACAACCAATTATCCGCAAAAAATTTTCTCAATCCATTAATGGACCATACACAGTACTTGTGATGTCTCTGTCCACTTCTTTCACACTGTAATAACAATTTGCATAATTGCTAAGCTAGGTGCATAATTACTATGCACTGACGACAATATCTACATATGTCCCTTAACCTTTTCCTGTCAAAAGAAAATCTGTTTGGAAATTTATATTTTCCTCTACTAGCACACATGCATAGTAATCAAAATTTACCACCAACAATAAGTATAATTCAAAATTGCACACTGTGCAAATAATTTACAAGCCATAGAAGTGAATATTCTCTCCATCAACCTCCAATTTACAGACACAAGAAGTGAATCTTTGACTTGTACTTTTGCATTTTATGTATGTTCAGGTAATATGCTGAACATACACACTGTATGTTCTCTCTGGGTATAATTTTCATTATACATCTACTAGTGTATGTATGGCTTCAACAAATGGAACACACTACAACTCCGCACATAAAGTTTTAACACTGCAAGAGCAAACATCATGGATGATGTGAAACCTGAATTTGAAAATGATGCAAATGAGAACAGGTGAAAGTTATAAAAATATGTATGTACATACATATACGAAAAAAGGGCGCGTACAGGTATAAAAAGATACCAAGCATTAGATATAAGTGCTTATCTTGTCTGTTACGATTACATACATAATAAGAGAGAAAAAAAAAACATATAAATACGCAACTCAAAACCGGGAAATTTGTTCGGGAAACAAAGAAAAATTATGCAACTCGGAGAGCATATTCAAAAAAGAATGAATGAAAAAAAATTATTTGAATGAATTGTTTTTTAAAATTGTGGGAAAACATTGGTTGAGTATTTTTCTCTTTTTTTTTTTGTTTAGAAAAATGAAATGATTATCCTATGCATGACTATTATTTTAAAATTACGATATAACGATATGCTGAGGATGAATAGGGCGCGATTTGTTATGATATGATTGTTATGACCTGATTAGTGACGGAAAACCTTCGTGTCATTCGATTGAATTGAGTGAAAATATTTCTTATGATTTTCTTCGAAGATAGAAAGTTTTGATTGGAACGAAGAGATGTTAGATGAATTCGGCAAATAATTACTGTTTTTCATAGTTGATCAATCTGAAGATTTTCTGTATGATAACATTATTTGGACCTATCATTGTTGCAATTAGAAGAGAGTTTGTTGTGTGTGTGTGCATACCACAGCAAGTTCAATTTGCTAGGCCTGTCGATCATGCTGCCAAAAAGTTTGCTTTCTTCTGAGAGTAGGGCACACTTCTATCTCAGTTGCGCTCCGGCTACTTAAAAAAAAATCCGACCACTTTTTCAAACACTTACTCATTCAACTATTTTATATCCTCAACGTTTTATATAAAAGAAAAAAACTCAAATTGATTACAAAATTCCATCAACATGCAACAACAATCCACTAAATGTATGTCAGTCATTCTATGTTAACCTTCTAGCCCAGATATTGCCAATAATAATTTTTCAAGCAATTGTTGGTATTGCAGCATTTTCATACTTTGCGCGCAGATTTTCATCTCTTCTCCCGTCATCAGTGCCGGGCACGTCAACAACACAACACAAAACGAGCGTGTGACAAAGAATTCCAATCTTCAAGACTAGCGTGTACTAACATATCCATAGCTAGCGCAGTAACGACGAGTCGCGTATAAGCGCCACCAAGTTACGTAAATATTGGTTAACCACCATTGTCACTCAACAATAAAATGGTGACTATGGCAAAAGATTCATTGTCAGCACAACGATTATCCGCATTGGATAATACCCTGATGGGTATTAAGGTCTTAGTAGAATTGCTCGAGCTAGCTTAAAATTTGTGGCATTTCAATGGTGAATTTAGAAAATTCCTCCAGTCTCGTCATCGCGAGGTTGAAGGAAGAGATTTTGCTCAAGTACACGAGTATATGGCAGCAGGCCAGTGTTGAATTAAAGAGATTGACATCTTGTTGTCAGGCGGTTTGGAATTTAACAAGTGAGAGGAGCAGCAGTCCTTCATTCTTTTTGTACTCTGTCAGAATACTTTATGCAAACAAAACTCAAAATCCGACAGCTGTTAATTTTATAATTTATATGATAACCACTTTTTCCTTTGCCACCCCCAACACGCACAACATCTGCAAGCATACCAATTTCTATACTCGGTAATTTAAAAGAAGTATAAAACCCCCAACACCTTTAGTGTGAGTCTCTACATTGGAAAAAGGCAAACATTGAAATAAAACATGACATAAAATCCCCAAATGATATATGTGAGCTTTTTACATCCATAGCCTTGTGTATCATTCCCTCGGCAGGCATATCATCATCATCAGCAGCAGCAGCAGCAGGATCCTTCACATGCACCTCTCTGCTCTCTGTACAACACTCGTAATTTATATAGGGAATAGGATGTGTATCTCTGAACCAATTGAAAGGATGATCCGTATATGCGAGTGAATGACATGTCATATTCATTCAAATTGAACGCATTGACTTGGATGTATCCTCGTCTGTTATGCGCTCGTGTCGGCCGCGATATGAAACTGTATATGTGGCGGTTTACTTGGCCGCGATAAATTCAGGACTATAGAGAAAGTTGGTGTTGGATCACCACCACCGCCACAGCTCCAGCGCAACACTTGGCCATCATATGAGCCTCACTTGGAAACTTTTGTGCGTGCAAGGCATGGACGTGTCACAACGCTTTATTATTTATGCCATTCATATTTTTGTAAATGATGTGGAACTACGAGAGCAAAAGAGTGATGTATTACTTTATTTTTGCCGGTACTTGGATTATTATTATTCGCGTAATGCCTGGGATCATAGCGCATGAAGTGGATGTCATTAGTAGCAATTGAAATTGGGGTTAGGGATTTTGATTTCCAGGATGATCAGCAAATTTTGGTATTGAAATTCGATACTATTGCGTTGAAGCGGAAATATGTACATATAACAATTGGACGACATTTTAAATTGTTTTTTCCAAAAAATAAAATAGCAAATCCACCTGTTCGAAATATCTGTGGTCATTTTGAAAAACAGCTTAAGTCGGCTTAAGACAAAATCGAGTTAATGTGTTCACTGGATTCGCCGTATTCGACTCCACCTCTACACAAAATTTCGTTAATTTCGGATTATTTTTGAGCGAGCTACAGCGATTGGTTTTTCCGCCTATCTCAAGGAGACCCTCACCGACATAAGGAAAAGCGACTTAACATATTTCTTACTAAAATATATATATATTTTTGAAAATTGGCTTAAATTAACTTAAGTTACTTTTCCAAATATGAAATAAACTCAAATGACTCTTTTACCACTGAATTTTTAAACAGCCTAAATCGACATAAGCGTTTTTTCCATAAGACCAAAACAAATTCAGTCTTCCTCATCTTGAGTTAAGTTCTTATTCCAAATGGTTTTCTTTCCGTAGAGAGCTCTTATATGGATTTAGCGTTTATTCCTTATCAGATTTACGGAAAGTCCTGTTACAATGTCTATGTAAGCGGTTGTTTCGCATGCATTCATGGTGAAATTGAATAGATAAGTCACTGTTAAATGAGTTGTTGTTCAATCAAATTGCAATTTCGTGAACGTGAAGTTAACTATTTAGGGTATGTTGGCTTGTATCCCGCGTACCTGAAATTTACTATACATTCGAAACATTAAACGATCCTCGGATACCTCGGAATGATTCAACGGCAACAACTTTTGGCTATAAACAACGGACTAAGATAGGTTTTTGGAACGTTCGGACTATGTGGGGTGAGTGTAATAAAACAAGGCTCACAGAAGTAGAACAGGAAATTACCGCATACAACATCGCTGTACTAGGACTGAGCGAAACACGATGGCTCGGATCGGGGGCGACTTTATCACCAAGCTTTCCTACTGTATTGCTCTACTCTGGTTCTGAAGACGATAATACACCTCGGCAACCAGGCGTCGGAATCCTGTTGAGTAGGAATGCACGCCGATCCCTAATCGACTGGAAACCTATTTCGGATCGTATCATCACAGCCAGATTCAAATCCAGAGTACGAAATATTACAACTATTCAGTGCTACGCACCGACTGAACCTCAGAACCCCAGATCAATCAGCAAAGGACGTTTTTTATCAGCGACTAGGCGACACCTTTGATAGGGCTCCCAGGGTTGTCATCAAAATTATTATGGGGGATCTCAATGCCAAAGTCGGTACTGATAACTTAGGCTTGGAACACCTTATGGGCAATCACGGGCTTGGCGACAGGAACAACAATGGCGAAATGTTCGTGGAGTTCTGTAACTCTCGATAACTAGTCACTGGTGGAACCTCGTTCAAGCATAAACCCTGCCACCTAACAACTTGGGTTTCTTCTGATGGCAGAACAGCAGAAAACCAAACAAATTGACCATATTGCTGTTTCAAAGACATGGAGAAACTGCCTCTTGGACATCAGGTCGAAGCGTGGTGCTGATATTGACAGCGACCATCATCTTGTTATCGCGAAATTTCGTTTACGAACGGCAGCGATCCAACGATCTACTAACGCACGAATCGTGCCACGTTTTAATGTGCAAAAACTAAAAAATCCATCAATTAAACGCGCATATTATATCGCTTTGCACGAAAAAGCTAGTGCAGCACTCTTGATAATCCTACAATTGAAGATAGATGGAATTTTGCAAAGGATTCTTTCATTTCGTGTGGCGAAGCGGCTGTGGGACGATTGGATCGAGGTAGGAGACCTTTTATCAGTGATGCTACTTGGTCTCTCATCTCAGAACGCAAAAGAGTTAAGGAACAGATTAACTCCGGTGCTGATAATTCAGCCAAAAATCAACTCCGAGCTGAATACCGTTCACTACAAAAAGGCGTACAGAGAAGTGTGAGGCGTGATAAGTGTAACTACATCAGCGCTTTAGCGAAGGAGGTAAATGATGCGGCTTACCGTGGTGAAAGTGGTACCCTTTTCAAGCTTATTAAACCACTAATTGGCAAATCGTTCACTACTGACCATCCTGTAAAAGATAAAGAAGGGTTACTGCTTGTTACCGAAGAACAGCGGCTTTAGAGGTGGAAAGATCAACTTTTTGAGGTCCTAAACAACAAGTAAGACAGTGTCTATTTATCGAACATAAATTTCTAACTGTAGGTCATTCCCACATGGAGTGTGATGCGGATCACGCCTTAATCGAGAGAAAGAAAAAAGTAACGAACACACAAATTCATCCTCGTGATTGGTTCGATTTTGTAAGAACTGTTGGTGTCAAAAACCAATTTCATGTAATCGAAATGGATTCCACGGATTTCCTGGATTTCTTTTCTTATTCAAAAACAAAATTTATGTGGAGAAGCCGGGATGCAAATTCTGCAAACTTTCATTGGGAAAATGTTAAATGTATGTATAATATAATGCATATAAGATACACAAAAAATGATTTTAGAAAAGTTCATTTCAAAACAACCGTAAATGTAGAACATCCATTTAAAGTATTAAACATCCAAAAAAGAAGTATAAATTCAGGAAGTATATCTGAAATTTCTAAGCAACCAGAGGAAGTATGTATATCTGTAAAAAAGAAAAAAGGATCTATTGGATCTTCTTCCTATGATTGATCCTTTCTTTCACGACTTTTACAAAAGTCTTCCCCCTAATGAAATTTCGGATATACACCTCGACCTAGTTGAAGAAGACAGCAATCAAAATCACGTCTGTGAAGTCGTTTTTTCTGCATTAATTCTTTCGAAGAGGCTTTATATTATTTGTTTATTATAATGATTACTTTTCCTTTCATTTTTTTTATGAATAATTCCGTAAAATAAACAGAAATTAAACATTTATCAAAAAAGACTTTTATTTAAGATCCATCAACAGTATAATGATAATATGGAAAAAGAACATATGTCCTCTTAAGATAATAGTTTAAGCACAATATAATTGAGAATAAAGACTTAAGTGGAATTACGGAAAAAACTCTTATTTTGTTTTTTATCGTATTACAGTCAAACTGCTTTATTTTTGGAATAAAATTATAGTAGAATACATGGCTCACATGATAATCTACAAAAATGTATTAGTCATTGGATTTTAAAACTATATAGATTTTTCACAAGTCGTTTTAAAGTTTAAAATCGCTTTCCTGAAAAACTATGAAAACCGACTTAAGCGATTATTCATAATCGCCACAGATATATATCACGTCATCCATCCTCTTTTCGTAATAAATAAAGTAGAAATGGGCTCCATCCTCTTTTCGTAATAAATAAAGTAGAAATGGGCTATGTCACGGCAAAAGGATTACCGTCAGGTCTGGAAAAAAATTCACCGCATTAAAAACATCCTGTTTTAAATGTAAAAATGCATTTTCAATTCAAGCGTTTTTCATAATCACTTAATATTCTAATCAGAGTGGACGAAAACGGATTGATTTCGCCGTACGTTTTCAGAAATCACCGAAAAGTGTTCACAGTGCACTGTTTGTAATTTCATATGACAACCGACAATAATATTTTGCCTATAAATCGTTCTAAGTTTGAAAATGTGCTGGTGCAGTCATCGATAGATAGTCATTTACAACATATTTCGTCACTTCAAACTGACCGTTCATTCTCTTATCATGGAGAAATTAAGAACATTGGTCGGGTGTCAGTTAAAATATTGGAGTGAGCCGAAATGTGCTGAATAGGGGAATTTAGGTTTGAGACCTGAGTGCTTACACGTTTTCATTTGAAAAAAATCAAGTTACGCAAATTAGCGTATTTTCAATGTGCCAATTTGTATGGGAATTGGTTTTTGTGCTGTTTTCATACGAAAACATGAAAATAGCCCCAAATTACATGATTTCGTTCACTGTGAACGTATGAAACGAGCTTTGCATTCTCAGAAAATTGGATGTCAAAATATCCGCAATTTTAGAAAGATTTCAATCTCGATTTCCGCGCTTTTCGAATGACTTTAACTATTACGTGGAAGAAAATTGTGTAGGAAACCATCAAAGAGTCTATTTCCCCTCTGAATGGGAGTTAAGGTGACCATACATCCGAAAACCCAATGCTGTACATACTTGCGGAAAATTATCAGCCATACTACCCCTCCCCTTTCGCGCCGATTTGGAGAAAGAATAATATCTCACGAGGATACCACCATGATTCTTCTTTTGATAAGTGTTATCTTCGTGAAGTGAACTGAGAAAGAATATTAGCTGATATTCTGGGAAATAAGTGGTAAGCCTTGGGACGGCAAGGTTCTATTAATACTAAACAGGGAACCCTAAAGTTCTAATAGTTATCCTCAGTGGCGTAGATAAAGGGGAGGGGGAGGGTGCAAGTTGATTGGTCACACATATTTTGTTATACTAAATTATATAAATTTTGTTCTTTGCTATTAATTGGGTACATTTCGTAACAATATTTACCAAAATGCCATCCACAGGGGATTTCTGAATTAACCCTTTTTATAGTATTTTCAATTGCACAGTTGTTATTGCCTTAGCTAGAATTTTGACAATTCCTAGCGTATACTGGCGGGCAGTGGCGCAACCAGGATTTGGTCCTGGAGGGGGCTGAGTTGATCCATATTACTAGATATTTGATGTTGCTGCCGCAAGTTAGGGAATGGTGCTATTTTTCAGAGCGCTATACAGTAGAGTTTTAAAGAGCATTCACTTTTTTTTCTATCTAAAAATTTTCGTAGCGTCACATGTTAAAGCAATAACACTTTGCCATGTCAAGGCCTGGATAGACCTCGGGCGGAATGAGGATGAAATTTTTGTCCGCTGCGATTTTCTCAATGAAAATGCTTACTTACTGTCGTCGAATATGTGGCAAATGCAGGGCAATCCCATTAGCTACAACCCGTAAACAGTTCCATTATTTTCGTCGGTCATTTCTTGTATGTAGTATTTTTCGATTCCCCGGTCGTTTCATCGTGGAAAATATCTAATGACCGGGGAATCGAAAAATAATACATAAAATGGCCCAGACAAATTTTGGAACCATTTTCGGATTGTAGCATTTGCTACATGTTCCACGGCAGTAAGTATGCATTTCCATTGAGAAAATCGCAGCAGACAAAAGTTTCATTCTCATTCTGCCCGAGGTCTATTCAGATCTTTACTGACTAGCTCTACCGGGGCAGAAATAGTGACACCTTACGGTGCGGTGCCGAGTAGATTTATTAAGTGGATTTGTCTAATCGTTGGCGTTATCACCCGTGGTATTTAGCAGTAGAAATATAGGGTGATTTCCCAATGTTTTGCTATTAGGGTCAAGGCTTGCAGCGGATTTTTGAAAGAAATGGTCCAAAGCAATCAGAGCAAAATTTGTAAATGTAAAACAAAAAATAGGAATTTATGGTCAAACCAAAAACTAAATAAACAATAGTAAACAATAGGAGCCCTTAGAAGACTGTATCCTGCAAAGAAACAATTGGTTTCGAATGGGAATTAATACGATAGCGAATGACTATATAAGATAAAAGGATGCAACAATTGAATCCAGTTAAATTTTTATTACTAAAAAATATTTGTAGGTTCAACAATTAAAATTTAAATATTTCTACGAAGTGCCATACGGAAATATCTTTTATCGATGCGTTCTTCTTCTTCAATTGCAATTAACTATTTGAATTTTTAGTCGCTATGCCCCACACTATGCTTCAGCTGTAAGGGCTTAATATTAATATTTTCGAAGCTGGCGGATTTTTTTTTGCGAAAACATTTATTTTGAAGACATTTTTCCCTTTTTGCAAATATTACTTCAGACCAGTGTGTCTTCTAATTTGCAGAAAGTATATGGTATGGATGTTGCAACCTGCACAGCCCACGTTTCATATTTTTTATAAAATTTCCAACGAAGTGCATTGTTTCAAATCTCATTTTGTAATTTTTCCTTTCCCAATTTCTGGGTCTGGGAGGGGCTTTAGCCCCCTTAGCCCCCCGTGGTTGCGCCACTGCTGGCGAGGAACAATACGAAATCCCCAGTCACAAAATCCCCAAATGCAGAAAAATCCCCAAAATCAAAATCCTGAAACACCCGAAATATGATGGTAAAGGGTAGATGGATAGTAGATGGTAAAAAATGGTAGATGGCTGCTAGATGGTTAATGGAAGATATAGTAAATGGTTGATGGTAGATGGCCAGATGGTAAATGGCATTAAGAAGGTCGTAAGTCGAAACCAACTTACTTACCTTTTTGATTGGCACAAACATAATTTTCGAGTACATACAATAAATAAACGGGTTGCATATATCGTCGTAAACATATTGGAATTTCTTTAACTTCATCGGTACATGTCCCCACTCTCATCCGACTGAATATTCACGGAAAACTTAGTCGGCTTATTGTTGGAACCGACTGCATATTTAATCACCTGTTGTTCTGAGTTACTTCGATGAGTTTTTCGTTAATTAGCATATATCAGTCCACGTCGGTGATTTTTTATTTTTACATAGTAGGACAACTACAATTACAATAGTCTAAAGAAAATCCCTATTTACCAGCTACCATTTACTATTTACCATATACCATGTACTATTTGCCATTTACAATCTACTATTTACCATCTGCCATCAACCATTTACCATCTACTCTCCATCAACCATTTACCATCTACCATCCATCTACCATTTAACATCTACAATAGTCAAAAGAAAATTTCCATTCCCCATTTGAGGTGTGATCTTAGAAAGATTTTCGTTTCGGGATTTTGATTTTGGGTATTTTGATTTTGGGTATTATGATTTCGGGGATTTTGATTTGGGGATTTTGTGATTGGGGATATCATATCCAACCCATACTGACGGACATAAGTCTTGGATGTCTTCAAGCGTTGTTTTTCAGATAGTGTGACTGCCACAGGAATAGATCATAGGTGGAATTTACTAAGAAAATTTGGCAATTTAGCGTATCTGTATGATGGAATATCTAGTAATACAATAGGTTCCTAATAAAAATAATTGAGCGGCATACGGCTCATGCAGAACAAATTTGCTTGAACAATGCAGCATACTACCCGATTTTTCTCGAATAAAATCACAATCATCTCCTTCGTTTATACGACCATCTTTCAGTAATACTTCACAGAGGCGGCCTCAACGTAGGTATACAATCCAACTTCCCATAAGCGGACACCATTGGGAATGATATTTTGTCCGCTTATTGGAAGTGTCCGCTTATGAGAATATAGAATATCACGAAGGTATAACATTTTATAAAATAGACGTTCACTACAATTTGCAAATCCATTCAAAAACCGCGATAAAAATGTGTAGTCCCGACGGGTTCGGGTCATTTCATTCCCACTCTCTTTCCACTTTTTCAAAATAACTTTTATTTTTAACAAAGGCTTCGTCGTTTCCATATGTTTTTCCAACGAATTTTTTTTCGAGAGCGAGCACACTTATTTTTCATCTGAATTGTTATGTGATTTGCAATTTTTCTACAATTTGCAAACTTATTTGACACTTATTTAAATAGAATAGAGAATTGCACGATTAAACGCCGCAGCATAAATTAAAATTATGCAATTTCTCCAAAAGTTACAGTAACAGTTTTTTACATTTCCCGTACATTGGGTCTTGCTAATACGCGTAAGATCCATTTTCTGCAAGACTGTTTGCCTTAAATACTATTCTCTAATGTAAGAATTTGTGCTTTTTTTCTTGGAATTGTCCGTTTATTAGAGACTCGCTTGTTCAGAATGGGTATGAAAGTACTGTCCGTTCCGTGCCCGCTTATGAGAGTGTCTTGCTATCAGAAGGTGTTTTCCTAGCAAAAAATGTAAAAAAACGTTGGGGAAAATAAAATTGTCCGTTTATAAGAAATGTCCATTAAGGGAAGTTCGACTGTATTTACGCCCTGTTTTCTCACTCTGTACAACATTATTGTATGCTGCAGACAAACCACTGACAACGATTTCTAACATTTGCGCTTGGAATCTTCAATATTAACCTTCGAGGATCGATCTTTCAAGGTGTAGAGCGTATTCTGTGCACTCATAATCTTTAGATTATTTAGATCTTTATATCTCAGTTATTCCTAAGATGCGTCGTCGCCTGACGGAATTAAACTCCCGCGTATCATTCAGGAGTCGCCAGTCCAACCTCGATTAAGTAGGTACACCAACATCAAGGTGGGGATTGTGAAAACTCTACATCAGCGGTCTAGTGCCACGATGTGTGCCAAACCTTTTCCTCCGGAATGTCAAACGACAGCCTTGATTTCCTCTGTGCTGTGCTGAAAAATAATCCTGATCACCGATCCCCTCCTCACCGAAAAGACTATCTATGCCACTGGTTCTCCTTGACAAAAAAAAATCATCAGCAGGTGAAGCACAAGCGTATGTTTTAACACGAAAAGCTATAAGAAGGAAATAATAAGATTAAACGCATAAAACAAAAGATAGGACAGTCGTATGATCTATCATCTGGCTAGACTAACTACTGATTTAAAAGCTTAAAGGAAGGACCTTGCAACTTGGATGAAATATTCGTCAAGTATCTCTAAAAGTGTGCAAATTTCGGTTGGTTCCGAGTTATGGAATTTAATGATTGGAAAACATAAAAGTGCGATTATATCGCATGACAGCTAGAGCCTGGAAATTTTTATCAAATATGATCAGTACGGTGCTCTACCAGTTATCCAAATTTTCTAAGTTTTTCGCTTACGAATCTCCGAGTAGTGGACAATTTTCAATTACAAATCTCAAAATTGCTAGTTGGGCAGCCGTAATTTCGGAAGGAGCATAGCTAGGACCGTGTAATTTGGAGAAAATGTGAGCGCCAACTAGTTCTACAAGTGTGCCAAATTTCAGCATGTTTGAGAAGGGTTTCGTTATGCGACCCTATCAATCATCTGTTTCTGTTGACCGAAAAAAATAACGGAAATATCACTCGCTAATCCAAAATATACGCGTTATCATTAAGATAAGATAAGAAACCGTGTACATTTCGATATATCAAAAATATGAAACGATTAGAAAATGTATGTATACGCGCCAAGCTATATTGTTTTGGGTTCAATAATGTATAATTAGCCGCATTAAAGCACATAGGTAGGTATTATATCCAAACATGCAAAACCGAATACGTGTACATATTTAAATGCGCTTAACGTTCACCCTCCACTTGACGTATTTATGTCTGGAATGGATCATTTTTCCTATTCGTTTTATGACATTTTAATCGAAGCGAAAGGTAACATATGCTAATTTTCGTCTTGTCTGCACGGGAGGTCCTAATACTATACCATGAAAATATTTCACAATGCTGTTTGCATATTTCCGTAAGATACTATCTTCTATGGTTATTCTAAAACCATCTTAAATCCTAATTAACATAACATTAGACAACCCCTAATTGGCCATTTTCAAATACGCCTCAATTCACCACAAGCTGCTACTTATTCTACCTTAACATTGCCGTCATTTTCAAAAAAGAAATTTTTCAATAAAATACCAAACTCCTATTTGGTATATCCTTACAACACCGTCACGCACAAAACAAGTCAAAACCCAGCAGTTGACCAGCACGTTCGTCGTCATCATCAACCCTTAGCATCTAAAGGCTAAAGGGAATTGAGCGAGAGAACGAAAAAAAAACAGCCGTACCTTGTCAAAAGTTAACGAGTCTATCAAAGATAATAATCATCATTATCGTTAACTTTGCCCAAAAAAGGCCGCCTAATGTTTTTTTTTTTCATAGTCTTTGTTATTGTACACTATACAGGTCCGGTCCGGCTGTGTGACGAAAAAACAACCCTCTGCGCAAACACGCAGGTTATCCCTTCAAAAACGTACCTTTACACGGTTCTCGACAACGAACAATGCCATAAGCACCATACACATAGTGCGTCAGGTTATTTTGTTCGATGATAGAGTCTTCAAATGTGAGATCTTTTCATATGAGTGTCTATACTATACCATGTAAATCCTTATCCGTCATGCCGAACTAAGTCCACGAACACGTTTTTGAATTTTTACCTGCCATGCCGCACCGATCGCCGACAAGGAATAGAAATTTCAAATTACATAAGCGACGTTTTTTTCGTATCGCGTGTAAGTCTGACTCGAAAAAAACGATCGCGGGTAACATCCCGGTTAAGACCAAACAGCTGACATTTGACAGTTATTGTGCATCTTTGACTCGCTTTCGTCGGCTTATTTTTTAGGTGTGGTGGATTTTATCACAAAAGATGATTATTTCTTTGCAAAATCTTTTCTCGTGATTAGAAAAACTCTCACATTTGGTTTGAAAAAACAAATTCCCTCAAATTTCCCCTATGCGTCCGCCATCTACATTTGAGCTCTATCCCGTGTAGGGTAGTTGCACGGGTTAACTTTACCTGGGTAAGTGTCATTTTTTTTATATGAAGTTCTACCCAAACCTGCACGGGATAAACACAATAAAACGTCCCTATACAGTCTTGTCTAATGATTGCGTTAGTTACAGAGTAACCTCTATTGTTCGTGAACAAGAGTGAAATTTGAAAATAAGAAACAACAAAGAGAGTCATCCTCCACGTCGTCTATATGCATGACGGCATCAAAGTCGGAGGATATTCTTCAATAAATATTAGTAAAACGTCAATTTAATGTCTTCATGCGCATTTATGGTCAATATTTGATTAACAGATTTCGAAATGGGAATGAGAAAAGCATCTTGATTATTTCCATAGATGTATTTTGAATTGTTTGACTCTATAATGAGCACACAGAACGCGCGTGTGACATGTTGCATACAAAATATCTATAATTGTCACATTGTTGGGGTGGAATAGCACTTGGCACATGTCATAGATACTCGTACTTGTGGGCATGAACTTTAGAGGAATTTTGGGGTCGTGACATGGAGAATGGCATAAATCGATTAATAAATTATTTTGTCTTTAGCACCAAATGGACCATATCTATTTTGGAAATGAATAGTTTGGGTAATTTATTGATGACGGCTAAGTGGTATTTTGTGGCATTAATTCAGAGGGTGGTATTCTAATAAAATTAAGTACATAATAAATTTATGTACTTAAATTCATAGTTGTAGAGTGATCTACAATTTTTTTTCTATAAATACAAGACTTTAATTTTTTTTGCATAATTCTTTGATTTTAATTTTATTTTATTTGTCTCTTTTCAGGTATGATTCATCAATTAATTTATGTATAAAAGCAACATAAAAACGGTTTAGGTATGCTGCGGGAACTACTACGCCTAATGTGTGAGTAAATTTATTGAAATTCAAGGTTTTCTCTAAAGTGTTCATGCCCGTTTTTTTTTTTGCACTTGCCCCTAACACGACAGGCAAATATTTTTGCCTGGATGTTTTTGACATTTAAAATTGTCCACGTGAAAAATCTAGCATAAACTCTTAAAGAAATTTATAAAGTAAAGTTAGGGCAACAAAATTATTGTATTATACATACTGGATTAGAGCAGAGCATTGGCTCCGGATGTCATAGGCACTGCGACCGCTCGTCTATTGTGTTGATTGGATGAACTCATCGAACATACTTCTCTCGATAAAACGATTTAGCTGCCCTATTTTAAGAGAAGCGATAGCTAGCCTCTCACATTCACAAATAATGTACGTGGAGTGAAAAATCGCGTCGTTGGCAATGCCCATTGTTTTTAGATGGTCATTCAAATGGCAGTGACCCGTGAGGAACCCGCTAATTGTCCTGACCCTTTTCCTCCTCAAATTCATTAAATTTGCGTGTAACTTCCCTGCCGAAATCCTGGAAGTTTATCCCAGTGAGAGATGGCTTTGACTCTTTTCCCATTCATTTATCTCGGTCTGCATATGCAATGTGTATCAGGCAGTAGGGTTCCGGGCCAAGGAAGGGGCTGGTAGACGATCTTCTAGCTAGTTTATCTGCTAGCTCATTGCCTTGGATGCCCGAGTGCCCAGGTACCCAGAAAAGGGTAAGATTGTTGCGGGAGCCTACTTGTTGGAGGATTTCCTGAAAAACACTCACGAATGTTGTTGTAAGAATACAGCTCGTTAGCGCTTTGATTGTATGCATTTCGTGTTTAGTTGAAGTACTGTTGTTATTAATGAGCGCAAATTGCACATATTTCAGGATATTCAGTTTCTGTTTAGTGTATCAAATATTAAACGAAATGAGTGGAAAAATCGTTAAACGATCTACGGAAACAATTTTCATTGATTTTGACATGAATCGATTCTGGTGAAAAAGCTATCGAAGTGGAAAAAGCCTTAGCCTGGTTTTAAATTTAGGCACTAAAGCATAAATTGATATTTATTGTTTTGTACTAAAATTCAAATTGCCGCCTACAACCATCTGCACCATTGTTATCAGAGATGCCGCAGTAAAAGTCCGCGAAAATGCAAGGAATGTAGCTTGCGGCACAAAGAATATATCAAGATGCAGACGTGGAGTCATGGTAAAAATGGAGTCCCTTTTAAATCTATGGATACAAGAGCGAAATCGGAGGAAAAAATCTTATTAACTCCACAGCTAAGAGTTTATTCGAAATCATCAAAACAGAACCCGAACGGCTAGTTCGAACGAAAACAACCAGTTTGCATAATATTGCTCTCAGGGGAGAATCAGCAAAGATCGTCTCACTTTGCTCCTCGGTGAGATTGCCAATGGCGATTTGAAATTCAAACCGCTAATATTGCATACGTATAAAACTCCGAGAGCGCTAAGAGGTGGTTGCAAAGCACCTCTTCATGTTAACTAGAAAAGGAACCGAAAAGCCTGGCTGACTGCAACTATGTTCAGGAATGGTTTACAAAATGTGCAGTCCCAGAAGTTGAGAACTTTTGCGCCAAGGCGAACATTTTATTTAAGGCATTATTAATATTAGATAATGCGCCCAGTTACCCCATTAATTTGAATTAAATATCCGATAAGATACAACTAGTTTTCATGCCTCTCAACACAAATTCCCTGATTCAACCTATGTATCAGAGAATAATTGCGAATTTTAAGGCATATTCCTTCGTAGGACTTTCAAACAACTTTTTGGCAGAACAGAGAGGTTGGATGTCTGCATTATCAAGGAATTTTGGAAGAATTTCGACATCCATCAGGCTATTGATAATACGAGTACATATTTAGTCTAAGAAAAATGGCATATTTGGTTTGTTGCGATTGGAGGTCATAGTCACCCCACCCACCAAAAATCAGCTCATTCGGATAAAAACTAAGGGTACCTCCCATACAAAGTGACCCATCAGGAATTTGTTCTACGTACGAGTAGGTACTACTCATTTTATAAACTGTAGAACAAAGTTGTCTTGGGTCACTTTGTATGGGAGGTACCGTTAGTTTTCATCCGAATGAGCTGATTTTTGGTGGGTGGGGTGAATATGACCTCCAATCGCAGAAAACCAAAATTTAGCACTCTGCTCCAATTTTGGGGGGAGTTATGGACATGCCGTTTTGAAAAATTTAAATGGGGGGATAATGGGGGTCCTTGACCGGAGCGACTCAATGTTTACCTTAAAATGATCTTCAACTTATTATGAGTACTTGTACAAAATTTAACGGCTGAACTAACATTCTTTCAAAAGTTATGGAGCTTTTAAAAAAGGTCTAAAATGAAAATATTCTAATTTATGTTCTATTCTAACGCCGAAATATTCAATTGAACTCTAATGTGTTATATATCATTGCAATGATAATTTTATGTAGTTTTTTTCGTCCTCAGACTATTTTTCTGTATCTCTTACTGTTTTTGAAATAATCGCAAAAAAACCGAAAAAATGCCCCCCTTCCCCCTTTTTTTAAGGTTGCGGACCCCCGATCGGTTGGGACTTTTAATGCCATCATCTCGGGACAACCCCCAACCATAATCAAAAAAAATTTCCGATGTAGGATTTTTGCCGTTCGATGGCCATATTTTGGACCAATTTTCTTAGACTAATTAATGAGTCCTGGAAGGAAGTCTCTGCCAGAATGTCTGAAGTCTCAGGAGATTATAAATAACGTACCACTTGTAAGCCATAAAATATCTAATCTTGATGGAATCGAAGAGGAAGACGTGGTAAATTTAGTAAATCTGGACCATGATCCAGAAATAGCAAATGACGAAGTTTTGCTCATGGAATCTGAAGCTTCAGGATCAAATCCCGAATGTGAACAAACGCCAGAAGCTCCACCGACGATTTATACCCAAAGAATTGAGCAAGCTACTGAAATTTTGGTAAATGACGACAAAAACACCGAGCGAAGTTCATACGTAGCCAAAGCCCTGAAAGAGGCTGTTAAATTTTTTTAATGATCTCTACATGCAAAAGAAGGGCGTGGCAGTCCAATAGACATGCATTTTTCAAAAAGACTTAATTTGTGTTTTTTTTTTTTAAATTGTGTGGGTTTTGAATATACAGTGAAACCTGTCTAAAGAGACCACTGTCGGTTACCGGAAAAAGTGGTCGCTATTAGAGGTGGTCGCTTAATAAGGGTAATGAACTTAGGGAACAAATTCATCAATTTAGAGGCAATGTACAACTTTTTTCCTAAATTAAAGCTAACGTGAGAGATTTCAAAGCTGTTATCTTCTCAAGGAATCCACGACCTAAATTTCCATCCAGAATTGGACAGAGCAACTTAACTTCCTTGACAGGAGGTGTCCTGGATACATTTTTTACTGGAGCATTTAGTAAAGATAGGTGCCTCTCGACCACAGAGTAAATAGCGCAAATTTGCTGTTCATACCTGTGCTTTGTGGAATGCAAGAGCTGACGACCGTTTAAATAGAAACATTTTAAAAGGCTTGCATACTTCACCGTAGCTTGACAAAATTGACTGAATTACGCTGAATTGGCCAATGCTTTGCAAAACAACCACTCATGTTAAAAAGGAGAACATTTGAACATGTGATGATGCATCTGTGCTATAGTTTTTCTTAACAAGAAAACGCAACAACCTTTATAGAATGAATTCGAAAACGAAATCTTTTCCACGAAAACTGAACATTTTTCAAAGTTTCAAAAGTTCCCGCTAGAAAGATGTTACATACATGTTACATGTGACATACTCTAGTTACTCAGCATTCAAACTTGAAAATAGGTCAAACGCGGATCGCATTAACAGTAAAATCGCGAAACAGTGTCAAAATCGCGAAAAACCCCAAAATTTTCGTTGTTTTCCGTTTTTGGGCTCTTAACTCCGAAACTATTAATTTCTGCGGAAAACTCTTCAGGAATATGTTAGAGAGAACATGATTACGCTTCCAAAAAGACATAAATATTATAAATCCATTGAGGGGTATTACTACAATTGATAATTTATATTTTCGATTTTTAGCATATTAGCATATTATGAATTAAATTTTGAGATTGAACGGTTTTTAATTTTTGGTCGCAAAAGTTGCATTTTTCTTGTTCTTTATGTATGTTGGGGTGCTGAGCCCGAATCCGTAGCTTCCCACCTACATTTCGTTTCGAAACAGGGTCAAAATCGCCAAAAAATTACTATCAATTTGTAGCAATACCGCTTAACGCATTTTAAAGATTCATATCGCCTTGGACTCGCAATCATGTTTTCTCTAACATGTTTATGGACTGGTTTTTGGAGAAATGTACAGTTTTGAAGTTATAAGCCAAAAACGGAAAAACTCCGAAAATGTACATTTTTTTTCGGTTTTGGTCCTGTTCCGCAACGATATTTTGGTGGGAAGCTCCGGATTCAAACTCAGCAAAAAAAAAACATAAGAAACAAAAACAAAATTTTCTCCACCGCATTTTGTAATCTGAAATCTCCTAATGACTACTATTGGTCTTTGATGAACAACAATGAAATCAGCAGCTGTATCACCACCGAATGATGGTTACAAAAACTAAAAAGCTAAAACTAAATCTGATTGGACATATTTGCTGTTGCTGCTAACTGCCCATAATCTATTATTCGCGTAACGTAACGATTTACATTTTCTGCCCGCCATATGCTTTTTTTATGAGTTAATACCGTTAATTGTTGAATTTATTAAGCAAACTTGCAAATCCAAAAGGTGTGTACTTGCCTATGATCGCTTTATACGGGCACATTGCATTTTTTATGGTCGCTAATAGAGGTGGTCATTTAAGAAGGGTAAAATTTTTTTGGACAAATAAGTGATGTTGTGGTCGCTGGTCCGACAAACAGGTGGTCGCTTAATACGGGAAACAAATGTATGGAGTTTCTTTTAGACAGGTTTCACTGTATCTACGTCCTTTAAACTGAACTACTATCACATATATTCTGTTTGCTTATTTACATGGAATAAAATATATATTTTTGTTGACGAAAAAAATCAATTTTTTGTGGAACCTATCCCCAAGATTTTCATACTCTTCTTGTTTCGATTTGCGTCGTGTTTTTCAGGAACGCATCTACGACGCAAAACGAGGCCGTGGTGTATGTATATGGACAAATCATTATTTTACGATGCAAATTTTTCAATGAAAATGCACTATTTTTCAAGACAAATTTTTACATCTGATATTTCAATTTAAGTGTGAGTTCCGTACGCTTAAATTGAAACTACAAAAATTGTTCTAGCCTTTTTAAAAAGAAAAAGGTTATTGCTCCCAATTGGTAAATCGAAAATTTTCGTAGAGAGTTGACTAGCCCTTAACTGCTCTTCTTTTTTGTTATCAGAGTGCTGAAGTGTGATTCCTGACAATTCAAACGAGCCAATATAAGGCTATGAAATTGTCTTAAAAACTGACCTAATTCAAGACAGCGGACGAAACTTTCTCAACTAGCTTAAAATGTGGCCATAACACTATATTATTGATGGCACATCCCTATCCAAAATCTTTGTGGATGTATTCATTACAGAAAAATCACTGAGATTGTTGGATTTTCGTAATTAGTTTCGTCAATAAAACATTAGTCATTTGTTTAGATTAGAAAATAAGTGCTAATGTCTCCGATGATAAACACACATCTTGTGGATAATACCTATATTCACTATGTGAGTATAAGACACCAGTGTATCTACCATTGTTTACGTCCACCGATTTTTTGGCTCATTCCTCAAAATTCTTGTTAGCAACCAGGCCAAACCAATCTATACCTTCTCTTCGTATAATAAATTCTCAAAATAAACGTAACCACGCCGATCGTTTGCCGTAGTATATCTAACCAGGCTTAGAAAAATACTCGTAACTTTTTCAGTCGAGTATGATTATGAGTTTTTTTTTTATTTTCTTTCTCTATACATCGTTATGTGACTATACTACCATAGTATTCTATACTGGAACTATAATTTCAACATTTTTCAAGCTATTCAGCAAAAAGTTGTTTTTAAAATACGACTCGGCGTTGTTTATTTTTGTGTGACTTGACCATGTGGTCAATTCTGCACACAGCGCGACAACAAGCCAAGCCACAGTCAAATCTGGCCAACGGCTAGCTATAAAGACTCTCGAGAAACCAAACAAAAAAAGACGTTAAATTAAATAGGTGTGTAGGAAAAAATTAACAACATTTAATTTTATCTTGGACTAACCGACAGTCAGTTTGAAAGTGTGACCTAAATTAGTCAGGTCGTTTTTATGTATGCATACATACATACATTATTTTATTATTGTTATTAATTCATGTAAATATGCATATATGCATAGGTACATAATGTATAGAGTTTAGTCGAGGTTTTCTTCGTGTATAAGATTTTTTTGCCTATTTTTATGATGAATAGTATTAACCATTCCATTTATTAGTTTGTAGTATGAGACACGAATATATGACGCGGCGCTAGCGCGTTCGTCACGATGGTTTGCATGCACACGAAAAAAAAAGACCACGAGTTTCATATCGTTTTAATTTATACAAATACCAACATATCTGCATATGTGTTGTACATACATATGTATTTACAATTGACCTTTTCCAGGTGAAATTAAGATTAATCACACTTTGCTGAGATTTGTTCATGTTTTTTTGTTTGTGATTTGTTTAATGTTTTTTTTTTCATTGCTGGATGTAGTGAATAGTGCACGAAAGAATTTATTATCGTGACTAATTATCTTTCTTTTGCGAAAAAAGATAATTGAACATTTATTACAAAAATTTCGCCATGTCGACACTGATGATTACTTTCTATACATGAAATGTAATTGAAAAGAAAGGAAGTTTTTTGCCTTCAATACTATTTGAACATTTTATGCAGAACAACAAATTTTACTAGGAATTTAGGTGAATGTTGTTCTTATTTTGTAAGTAAAAGTATTGATATAAAAACAATAATGCAATAACAGAAAAAGACATCCATTTTAAGCAATTCAAATTTCTGTTCCTTTTGCGAAATGCTACTCACAGTTCAGCATTCTACTATAACAACTTTTTCTTTGCAAGTGAATTACAAAATCTGTAAATTTTTTACCTAATCTTCTAAAAACTGCGTGTTGTTTCATTCCAAAATGCCACCCACAAAAATTGTGAATCATTTCTGCGATAACGACAACTGTAATGACTCATTTTACCAGCATGATAGTCCTATTGATTTGATTATTATACTTACAAACATACATGACCAAATGTGTGTTTCTATAAACATTTTTGACATTGTGCCTTAAAAAGACGAATGTTTATTATCGTAATTTTTTTTTTTTGCACTATCAGCACTCTTTTTTCTAAATCTATAAACAAGCCTAAACCTACTTTGTTATCATTTTTCACATTTACGAGTATCTAAGGCAAATGACAAATGCCAGTTATGACGAAGATTTTTGTGATAGGTTCGTCACACCAAACTGTCTACAATTCATCCACATATATGTATAGGTGAATATCATTTCAAGTATGGAAACGAAAGGTTTTCCTAAAGTACAGTAGAGCGTCGTTTATCCGAACTAATGTCGACAGGAATGATGGTTCGGTTAATTAAGTTTCCATAGAAAAATTAGAGGAACACAAAAGACTCATTTCATCGAAAGCTGAAAATGAAAAAAAAAAAAAACGATTGATTCGAAGCAATTGAATGATGATGAGATTTCGCTTCCTTCAGACACTTTATTTTTCGTTTTATCGATACATTTCATAAGATATAGGAATTTCCGTCGCACGACTGCACAGGGTAGGGTAAATCAAGGGAGAGAGACAGATTCTGTGGCTATAAAATTCAAGAAAAATGCTGAGTCCCCGGTTCGGTTAATCGAATTTTCAGATAATCGGGGTTCGGATAATGGACGCTCTACTGTATGCATACGAGTATCACTAAACACATTCAGTGTGTATGTATTTTCGCTATCTAGGAATGAAAGAAAATTTATACGCATTGATAACATATGGATGAATTCCACAAGACATTCGTATGTTGTTCAGCTCATTACAACCTGTATACGAACCAAGATGCAAACAAACTTGACGAATCTCATATAAATACAGTAAAACACGGATAAATGCGCAGAATTTCCATGCGATTTTCTATATACAACGGAGAAGTGCACAAACGGGTAATAAATGCACATCACGCTTAGGACAATTTTTTGGCATCAAGAACACATTTACAAACGATTCATGACGGATAAGTGCACATGTTCATTGCAAAAATACATTAGAACACCCCAGTCTAACCAGCGGACTATTTAACGAATTTAGGTGATCTAAGCCGGAGAAATCCAATATTTATTCATTAAAATCATGGAAACGTAGGAGAAGTCAAGTCTACACTCTAAAAAAAGATTGTAAATTTCTAGCAGATTCTGTGTAAAATGTGTGTAAAAGCATTGTAAAATTAAGCAACAGTGCAAAAATTACACATTCTTTGTGTATCGCAATATTTTTGAGCATTATTACATCTTTTAAAGTAAACTTACACAAATATGAGTGTTTATATAAAATTATATACTTTTCCATCAAATTCTGTGTAAAATTTACGACGAAATATTCACATTCAGCCGCTGCACTAAAATTTGTGTAAAACTTGCTATATACAAATGTAATTTTACGTAAATATCAGAGTAAATGTGAACATCGTATTTTTACACAACATTCTGTTGAAAAAGACACAGATTATCATGACTTTCGAATTTTACACCAAAATCGCTGGAAATCCTAAGTTAATTCCGCACGATGTGCCAGGTAATATATGGTGTAAGTTAGAAACGTCATCCCGTTTAGTCTGTGTGGTGTAGTGAGTAGGGCGTTAGGGTCACGGGATTGAATCCCACTGTAGGCAGGTAATTTATAATGCATTTTAGAGCGTAAAGAAGTAAATGAAATGTCGCCAACCCCTATAGAGAGGTAAATGCTAGTTATACAAAACTCATTTATGAGTTATATGTATGTGAAAATTATGTTTTTTTTTATCCTAAAAATATTCTTATTTCTAATAATTACACAGAGTTTCACGATTCTGAGCCAGATTTGAAAGGTAAATACTTCTATAAATACGCAAAATTACAACAATTCAGAAGTAGTATATTACAACATTAGCTATGTAAACTTTTGAAATACACTTCGTTGTAATTTTACCCTGTAGATAGATGGTTTTTATGTGCCATTTATAATCAGGGTAAATTTACATGAACATTTTTTAGAGTGTAGCTTAACTTCAACTGGCTGACTTTTGTAATAACATTTTTAGGAAAAATGTCAGTTTCTTTATGATACCAGCTTTCAATTTATCAAGTTGTGGGCATAACAAGCTTCCGCAACGAAGTCTCCTCCTTTGTTGATAACACGCAGGCAGGACTGCACCAATAAGATAGTCGTCAGCTTGCTAGAAAACTCTGTCTTTTTTTTAGTTTTGATGAACTGAATGAGAAAGTTTCATTCTTTTTGTATTCTGTTAACGTGGAATACTTTGACCTAATATCCTTCCAAAATGCTAGAAAATCTTGCTGATTTGTCATTCCCGCGGACGACGACTAGACGATGGTTTACGCCGATGTAGTGCAGTTGGCCCACTGTACAGAGTATACCCCTCACTAAGATCAGAATGCCATTTTTAGTTTGGGGCAACGCACTGAAGTGGTAACGTCCCAAAAGCCTACGAAAGGTTTCTCGAATCAACAACAAAATCGCATAAAACAAGAACATAGAACATCGACGTTCGATTTATCATCCCTTTACTCAAAACCGACGCTCAATCGGCAATCAGCTGTTAGTTTTAGAATGGTAAACCGTGAATCGATAACATTCCAGAAAGATGGGCAAAACATTTGGCGATATTTGTTGAAGTTAGTTAAGTCTGTTGGTCCATAAGAGCTTCCAAAAATACATAAACCGTGGCAAAAAAAAATATTTTAGAGCTTTTATTTTTTTGTGGTTGAAATTTTCTAAAAGTTGGCTTCTGTTCCGTGGTTTCCTTTTTAGGAATGAAGGAAATCGAGACGATTGATTTGTAGGGTCTTTTAGAAAAACCGGCTGAACGGATCGACTTGAAATTTTGTAGGAATGTGTACAACGGTTACAGCCTTTGGTACGAATACCTTAGAAGTCGCTAGGACAAAGATAACAGGGTGTCCCCAAACAGGTGAAAACGGCTTTTTTATATTTTATCGGAGATAAGCGTGTGGGTATACTCAAATCAAAGGTACATTTCATATCAGGTATTTTTTTCCGGTTTTGAGTAACGGTAACGGAGTTATGGATCTTTGAAGTTGAGTTTACGTTACCCCCTCCGTTTTTCTAAACCGCTATAGGTACAGATATGAAACTTGCACAAATATTGGTTAGTATGCATACGTTAAATACCTATACTATGTATGTTAATATTTGCTAAGAAAAAGGAAATAACGGTAAATTTATGAAATTTCAGTTTGTCCGTGTGTAGCCCCGCTTAGGATTGCAAATCTAAAAATTTGTATGAGGTTTATTTGGAAATATCAGGAATATATGTGCAAATTTTCATTCCAATACCTTTATCCAAACCAGAAGTATACCGAATCTTACAATGTTATTTGTTAAATTACTTTTGATGTTTGTACTTTGTAGGGCCACGTCAACAGGGTGTCCCAGAATAGGTGCAAAAGTCGACTTTTTTATTATACATCGGAGAGAGGTGTGTGGCTACTCATATCAAAGGGCTCATCGAAGACATTTTCTCTCAGGTATTCTTTGTTAATTCGGTATTTCGGAGTTAGAGCTAATTAATTCACTTTTTGTATCTGTAGCCATATCCTTAGAATTGCAATTTTAAGTTTTCGGCTGGGAGCTCTGTGGAAATCATAAATCCAAATTGTGTGTAAATTTACCTACCTTCATTCAAACCGGATAAATAGATTCACTGACAGAATTAAAATTATTTTAAGTTTATTTCTGATATATTACCCAAAAAGGATAATGTACAACAGGTATTATGTACGCATCAACATCCTAAAAAAAAACATCGAATTGCGGGCGCAGCCCTCTGTACGCTCTTTTTTTTTTTTAATAAATTGAGAACAGCTAATTGATGACCAAACGAGTTCCCGAATTAATCCAAACTGCCTTACGAAAGGTATACTTTTAGTAATGGGCACAATTGATCGACTTGTAAGCATGGCTAGTGCTTGCATAAACTCAGAAATTTCCCTTTAAAGTTTTTTTTTTCAATTAGTTTTCATATTCTTCCAATTCTGCAAAGTCAAAATCATTCACGTTACGTAAATTTGAACATTTGTACGGAATACCGATAAGTGCATGAAAAAATCTTGCATTTATCGATGTGAATTATCCGTGTTTTACTGTGCACAAAATTTCTTCGCGGTATAGGGAACTCTAAGCCTCGAAGAAATCAATACTGTGGCACAATATTTTCTGTATTGATATGATTGGTATGATATTTTGTATTGATTCAATGATTTTGTATAGCAAAGGATGTTCATGTTACACAGAGACTCTCTATCGTTTCACGTCGTCCTTGTCCTTATCTATTTTTCAGGTGAGAAGCATAAGTAAATGCTTGATACGGCAATAATACTACACACCATACCATATACACTTTTACCTATATAATAGCACAAAAGTATCTTTGGGCTTTGGGGGTCGATACACGTGTAATGCTTTTTTGTTTTGTTCGTCATAGCACCGCGGCGATGTTTATTTTGAGCTGTGTATAGGCAAACGCTCTCTTATCAATGTCTGACCTATGTCAACAATTGAAACTACAGTCAAACTTCTCTATAACGAACTTCCGTATAACGAATTTCTCTATATAACGAATTTACTTTGTAAACTCTGCATTTTCGCAAAGTTTCCTGAAGAATTTAGTCTCCATATAACGAATTTCTTTATAACGAATTTTTCTCTATAACGAAGGTTTTCCCAGTTCCAACTTGGTATTTTCAGGTATTTTCAACTTCTATATAACGATTTTTTTCTTATTAATTCCCCGGATGAAGGGGAATACCCCATTAATACAGGAATCAAACAGAGTGGGTTCTAAAACTAAAGACACTTTATGGATTCCCCGACTATGCATGTCAATTGTCCGACAATTTTACGTTGTATAGCAACGCCGCAACTCAGCTGGGCAATGAAGCCGTGATTCCCCAATAAATTCACCTAAATTCAGATACGTCATATTTATGTTTTGTTTGATAAATGAATGTTTGGTTGATTTTTTTAATGTTACAACTAAAAGGCGATTCAGACTACCGACAAGATTTACTAAATCCTAGATTTAGTTTACAGTTGTACCATATTGTACTGCAATTTAAATAATGCACGTATATTCCAGGATGCATTTTGAATGAAATGACATATGTACGATTCGTAGGCGGTTATCGACTCGATTAATTTAGTGGTTTTAGTAAATTCTGTCAATAGTGTGAGACGACATACATAGTTATATACAAAATGAACAAAAAAATAAATTGTTTTCTCTATAGCGAATTTTCTCTATAACGAAGAAATTGATCGGTCCCTTGCCGATTCGTTATAGAGAAGTTTGACTGTACATACTGTAGTTCGATGACAAATACAAAATATTGATTAAATGAGGTATATCTACCTATAGCTATAGCAATCATATTGTATTTTAGATAAGGGTAGGTAAGTGTTGTTTGGTATGATAAAAATAGTTGAACTTTTTTCATGTCGTTCAAATCGATTTTTTAATCTGATTGGGACAATGAGAGTACAGTGAGAGTACAAAACGAACGCATGTATGGACTATAAATACCCGATACAAAATTATTGTTGCTTGGATTGTAATTTTGTACATTAATGGTATTGTTACTAGATTCGGATTAGATTACATAATTTAGAAATACTAATGGGACAGTTATTTATGTATTAGTGCAATCGCTGTTTGTAATATCCAAACAATTTTATACTGAAAGAAAAGCATGCGTTTTCATGAAAAACATTACATATAAGACGACATAAAAGGGGCCTCAAACTATCGCCAAGATTTACTAAATCCTAGCTTTAGCTCACCATATTGTACTGCATTGTACACCTCTAAGAGGAGATTCACACTACTGACAAGATTTACTAAAACCGCTAAATTAATCGAGTCGTACTAGCATTATTCAATATGGTACAACTGTTAAGTAAATTTAGGACTTAGTAAAACTTGTCGATAGTCTGAATCCCCTTTAAGTCTTTGGAATAAATATGTTCGCTTTTGATTTGTGTAATAGAAAAATATAGTATGTATTTCCGAATTGAAATTTATATATTCATTCAATTGTTTGGAGCGTAGTCGGATTCATTTAAAAAATGATGCAGACGATTCACGAGAGATGCAATGATAAGAGAAGAATTTAATGCATAAAATGTACAACAAACACAATTTAACGACTTTGTAACATAAAATTGTGACGTAATTCCACCAATGGTATACGAAATTTATTTTTTCATTTGGGATAAAGATTTTTTCAATTGGGAAATACTATAAATATCTTCAATTATTTTCAAATCTGAAAATTGAACACAACGGATGTTTTGTAGTACACAGTAAATTTTTCTCCACTGGATTATAGTAAAATGTCACTAGGAAATGACAACTAAATATTCTAGTGAAATTCTAGGGATTTTAGAGTCAACTTCGAAGAAAATCTAGTACGATTTACAAAAATTGTATTTTTACTGAGAAGAAGGAGCCCTGATATTCTAGTGAAGGATTTTGAATAAAAAGCTGAATAGTTGGTATTCTAATGACCTGAAATGAAAATCACTGGAAAAAAGACAAATGCGAAATCCACAAACATTTCTAGATTCAAACTTATTTTATTAAACACACACTTGAAAGTATATTTACACATAACACAATATCTATTCACTGGTTGAAATAAGTATACAAAACGAATAATTTGAAAGGTGTCTAGGCGAAGGTGACGAACAAACATAATCTCTCCTTCCGGGCTTTTTTACTAGTTGTAGCTGGCGTCGTGTTGTTTTGGCTATAAAAAAATACATGTATGTATTTAGTAAATGGATATACAGTGGACCCTCGGTTAACGAACCCCTCGGATAGCGAACATTTCATTTAACGAACGAAATTTTTTGGTAGAAAATGTTTCGCGTAGCGAAAGAAATTTCGGATAACGAACAGAGAAAATAGTGAAAATTCATATTTTAGTGTAAGATTTGAGTACATTTTTAGACAAAATCTGCATTTTAAAAGAATTGAACACTTTTATCAAGAAATAAACACTGCAGCATGTAGTTTTTCAACGAGGGAGGACCTATTGTCTTTTGAATTAATAAAGGTTTCGTTTAACGAACGTATCGCATAACGTACATGATCCCGGAACGAATTGTGTTCGTTAACCGAGGGCCCACTGTAAATAAAACATGTTTGCAAAAACACCATAATTTTGAAAATTTTACTAGGTACTAGGTTTTCGGATAAGCCAACATTTTCACTAGATTTCTAGATTTAGATCCACTAGAAAAAATTACATTTCTTCGACACTAACTACTTTTCCAGTGATTTATGTACAAAACTGCATTTCTAGCTATTTTCACTGCAATTTTACTTAAAACGGCTTTTTTTGCCGGTTTATCAGCTTGTTTTGTTGGATTATCAGTATTAATTTTCAATATAGGTACGCGGGAGCGTCCGGCCCGCCAAAGAAAAACGAAGAAATTTGAACAAATCAAAAGTAAGAAGCGACTATATGACTATGTTTACATGACGGAACAAGTACTGGTTTTCGGACCTCTGTAGGTCGCTCGGACCCTAGTTGGTCCTGAGTGTTCAAATTCGGTATAGTTTGTCACTCGCGCCGTCTTACGAAGTGTAGAAAATTTAAAGAAGGTACGATGAAAAACAGCGGAGATATAAGAGTTTGAAAATCGCATTTTTTCGAAAATCTTGTTCTCGTTGTTCTTGTTGTTCATTGACAGGGCTACAGCCTTGCAGAGAGCATCTCGGGATTTGGACTCTTTTCCCATTGATAGAGTCTGTCCTGCAGGTGTGCATAGGCTACCATTTGCTCCGATCCGTGAAGTAGAAAAAATGATACAGCGGTAAATGTGAAAAAATTCATAGAGTTTCTCGCTTAAATCTTTTTATATGTTTTAAAGCAAGCATTTTGCAAAAGTCGGGGATAGGCCCGAAAAATGAATCGTATAGTTTTGTGATTTAGCAGGACTGTTCCGAACAATCACTTGTATATATATGCTCTCCGAAGTTTTCAGTTGTGAAGCTTCTGCAAGAGCGGCGGCAAGGGGTCAAATTTTGTTTCTTCTCTTATACGAGTACGTACATATTACTATAATATTGGATGAACAAATAACATCCTGATGATCCTAAAGCTTCCAGCAAATGGTAGCGGTTCACACAACACACACGCCTCAGGTTACATAGGGGGCTAGGGCTATCAAGGGCACAAAGGTTACCAAGAGGATTATTATTGTTCTCAAACAAAGTCGTGATAATAGGGCAGTGAATGTCGTCTTCATTTTAAGAAAATAAACGCATTCATTTATTGTTATGTTAAGTTGATTGTGTAAATTGAAAACTGCAAAAAATAGGATATCTAACAAAAATAACTCTGTTGTAAAAGGTTTCCGCCAAAGAAAAAGTTGTCAGCCGCAAAAAGGATAGATATACATAAATACAATCCCGCCAAAATGCTCGCAAGGATATGCATTCAAAAGTGATTGAATTAGTTAATAATTTCCGCCGCGGTAGACCACGCTGAATTTGCCAATTCGTGTGAAGTCTGTGTTGTGTGTACCGCGTACTGATTCAATCACTTTTGAATGCATATCCTTGCGAGCATTTTGGCGGAATTGTATTTCTATCAATCCTTTTTGCGGCTGACAACTTTTTCTTTGGCGGAAAGCTTTTACAACAGAGTTGTTTTTGTGAGATAGAATTTGTCTAGTTGAGTTGCAATTTCACTAGAGAATTTCTAAACTAAGAAGACAGTTTGTTTTTATTTTAGTTGGTCCATTTTTTTTGTGTTATGGCCCAAAAATAAATGCCATAGTGTAAGTTCCGTGAAAATACTAATAGAAGAAAAGTACGGAAATAATATTGTTAAGGATTTTAATGGTGAAAGTCAAATCCAAAATTTATTTAATAATTTATTGTTCGTCATTTTCAAGATTTAATTCTTCCCATGCGTTTTGAATATTACAATAGACGTGTAAGTTTCCTTATTCATATCCATACTACATATTTAAATTTTACTCCAACGATCAACGAAAAGAGATCCTCTTTTGACAGTTACTAGTATTATTAACTAGCAGGATAAATTAATTTTTTCCGAAACTTAATTAAGCATATTTAGCGGGATTTTGAAGGTTCGCGATATATGTGCGGCGAAGATTTGCAAAGCGGGCATATTTTCCAGAATATCAAAACCAATCAGCCAAATTTGATAGATTTATTCACTCGTTGGTGTTTAAGATCCAAGTGGTCGGACAGATAGAACAAACCATAATCACGCAAATGCATAACATTCCCAACCATATAAAATTTCTGAATAGCAGCTTTTTCATGCGAACTTTATTTCTATTCTATACATAATCGGATTTATTTTTCATCCGATTTAATCCTCTTTCGCCCATAACTCTCGTCTAACTTTATTCGTTATTGCACACAAAAAAAAAAACAAAAACGGCTAGAGGAGTTACAGAAAGAGATCCACACATTGTGATAGTTTCAGATATTTCCGAGTGGAAAAGATTCATATTTACCACCATTTATAGGTACACATATTGATCGTCCAGCGGAACCTGTTTATTTTTCAGTTTCATTAGAAGTGACCCTCGTATCGCCAGGCTTGTATATCGAAGCGGTCAATCTCCCTCTCTATAACTATAAAATCATGGAACGTAGTACTACAATATTTATAAAAAAATTATTTTCCTTTGAGCCTTCATGAGAGTGTGTTTGTATCTTAAATTTAAATCTAGCGAGTCTTTGTGTAGTATAATATTTATATGCAGATCGATAGGGGGTCTATCCAATATTTTTTTTCTTCATAAGGTCTCTGTAACCGTCATAGTATAGAAAATACTCTCCATCAACTTACAAACGAATCGTAGTTTCGTTTCACTTCTATAGAAAGTTGAAGTTGTATCTGTTTCGCTTTTTTGTTTTTTTTTTTGTTTGTTGCTTTCGTGGTTTAACTATTATTGCCCAACTACAGGTTTATCTAGTTCTTGGCTTGGGTTTATAGAACGGGTTCTAGTTTTTCACGTTCGCGAGTATCTGTTTTTTTCTTATTCTTAAGACGTTAGTTGGTTAAGTTTACAATTACAACACAATAGGTTAGATCTGTATATAGTTACATACTTGTATAATATAATTCCATAGACCTCCGTATACGCTGCATAACATTGACTTTTATATGACGCTAGTTTGAATTTACGAGTTATGCTCATATATATTTTTAAAAAGATGATCGATCGTTAAAACGACGGTTACAAAAGCAACGAGACATTAGCTTCTTAGTATTTACTTTGTAGAAAAACCACAAATTGAGCTTCTTTGCAGTATGGTTGACTAGCAAAGATATTCTATTGTTGCAAATTCAGGTTAATCGTGATGATCGACTCTAGCCATATAGCCGCTGATCTGTAGAATACAAGTAGTGTCGTTTATTGATGACTGGTCGTTAAAACCACGAACAGGTGTGACAACATGGATTTGTCATGCTTTTACTGCGATGCGCAAAAGAGCGCGACCACACCTTGGAATTTTGGTTTTTATTTTTGCGGTTTTAGTGTAATGACTTCAGACTTTTTATGCAGAGAAAAATATTTTTATAGTATTTTCTGGAATGTCAAGTTATTATAGCATTCTACTGATATATTTTTGGCATGTATTATCGTTTTTGGATTGGCTTGAACGGCAGCAACTATATACAATCATAGTTGATGCAATCTCTTTAATTTTTGAAAAGAATTTTCTTCTCTCTGTATGGAATATGTTTTCAGAGTATGGAAATTCTCATTTAACCTTCCGGCGGGCGCAATACCAATCCTAACACGATCGGGTGCAATGCATCTGACAGATTAAGTGCAGAAAAATGATGAAACTACGTTTCTGTATATTTTAGACTCTTATTTATTGTTGCATTGTCTTTTTGAAACAGTTCAACGAAATTTAAGAAACAAAAACTGGCTCACAAAGTTTTATACTCTTCACATTTTGGATTTTCTAAGAATGTTCCGCTTTCAATCGCTTCAAAATTTGAAAAACCTCCAACAAGTCGACCGCTTAAAAAATGTGAGCTTATTTGGCTAAAAACACACTATTGAACGATTTGGTCAGCCTAAAAGTCAACACGAAGTTATTGCGCAATGTGAAGAGTATAACAAGTGGAAATTGGAATATGCTTTTGCCCGAATGGTTTTGACATTTCAAATTGTTCACATAAAAAATAGAGCAGAATACTCTTAAAGAATTAAAAAAAGGAGAGTTGGGTGAACAATATTTTTATGTGTATGTGTAATTCCCAATCTGACCCGCTTTGAGACAAAAAAATTTTAAAAGTGATGTTTTGAGATTTTCACAAACAAGCAGCAGTAGTGGAATAATAGAGCTCGAACTAAAAGAAATACATCTGTCTACTTCGGCGATTCAACTTGAAAGAGAATCTGTCAAATTTGTTTACAACTATGTACAATAATCAGTGGTGACAAACATGATGGCTCGTTCACACTTTCAACATCCCCTCTGAACGAGTTATCTTCCCTTTATTTTAATGTTTTATAATTTGTATTGAAAACAGTAATATTTCAATTGAGATAAAATAAATGAATTTACGCTATAAGAATCAAACAGTTTTATATCCTAATTTAGATGCAAAATAGAGAAGAGCTTTAGTTAAGACGTCAGCAATCATATCACAGCTTGCAACATGAACTAAATTGATTTCCTGCTTAATTTTTTTATGCAAGTACTTTACCTTAACTCATTGCCGGACACAACGCCAAAATTTGACACGATTTGTATGTCAAGTGCTCAAAATTGGACGTCTATAGACGTTCTGTCCGGGAAAGGGTTAACCAGAACATGTTTTGTGGCGTCTGAATATGAGTTGTTGTTGGGCTTATCTTCCGCACCTTTATTGTCGCAGTATACAAAATCGTAAGTTTTGGTGAAGACGGAAATATTTCTCATGCTGTAAACCTTTTAACCAAGTTGCTTCTTTGGAGACTCCAACCATTGCTACGAATTCGGATTCTGTTGTCGACAAGGTTATTCTCTTCTGCGGTTTAGATTCTCATGATATTGCTCCTCCTTGGAACAAGAAAACGTATAGCGTGTAGTAGTTTGCATCGTGTCTATATTGCCTGCGTAATGTAATCTGCATCACAATAGCCCTCGATATCGGTGTGTTCCTGTGAATATACGAGTCTCTTGTCTAACATACCGCAATACACGCTTCACAGCTGCCCAATGCTTTCTTCCAGGGTTTTTCCGTATCGAGTCAACATATTGACAGCATACGCAATATCGAGTCGTGTTAATTGAGCAGCAATAAATAAACTCCCAATTGCTTGCATATACGACTTCGTTGACATCTCTTCAATTTCTGCGGGGTCATTCGGACGTAGATTAATTGCGAATTTGTCGTTTGGATCAAGCGGTGTCGAAATCGGGTGGCAACCAGACATATTGAAACGCTTCAACACATCAATAAGATAGTGTTTCTGATCGATTGCAATCGTGCCGAGGTCGTTACTACGTGTGATTCAGATTCACAGTACTGAGCTAACGTCTCCTAACTCCTTCATTTGAAATTCATTACATAAAGCCTTCTTCCAATGTGACATTGTTAGTGAAAAGCAGCGCGTCATCAACGTAAATAGCGACGATCAAAGTGCTAGGTCCTTTCGCAAGAAAATATACGCACTGGTCGACTTCACTACGTATCAAGCCGAAACGAGCCAGTGTTTTGTTTAACCGCTCATTCCAGACCCTGGTTGACTGACATACAAGCTCACCATCTACAGGTATACCGTCTGGGGAGCACCTAGCCTTTCGTTCTTTATCTCCCGGTCCCTCGAAGTGTTTGGACCTTCGGCTTTTTACTGACACGATGTTGTTGCCAGACGGGGATTTCTCCATCCGGCGAATGCACTCACCTTCAGGAACACAACCCCGGGGTTGCATCACTAGCTGGATGACTTGGGTAACAACCTCCAGCCACTACGAGGCTAACACCTTGATCCAGGTGGCCCCTTCAGTTTACTAGTCAGCAATGCGATTCGGGCAGTGTGGTCATCAATCCACAAACTAGTTAGATATAGACGCGTAGGCATTTACCACCAAGGCCGTTTTCCTTAACTAGCCCCTTCAGGACTCGGGTCATGCGAAGCCGCCAACTCCGAAGCTCTACACGACGGCTTATAATGGACTCCTCCCCTACGAGGAGACACTGCGTATCGTGTTCGACTTGTATGACTGCCTTTCCGAACGAATAGGGAAAAAGGTCAGCCATGTCGTGAGCTACCCATACATGACTCGGGAGCACGGGAGCGTCATCGCCCGAATGGTCTTTGCACAGATCCACGCCATGGCGTATCAACTATACAAGGAGCCTCCCTGCGCTGCTCGGGTACGTGGTGTCGCAACTCACCAAAGATCTCTGTCCAACTACAAACAGCCTTCCTTGGCTGAGTGTCACATGGACACAAACCCCCCTGCGGGGTGACTGACATAAAGTGATTTTTTTCAGCTTACAGACGCACCTCGTACCATCATCATATCCCTGTGGTTGTTTAATGTATGTGCCCTCTTGTAGTTCGCCATTCAGAAATGCGGAGACTGCGTCCATTTGTCGAATTCGTAACTTAAGCTTTGCAGCCATCGCCATTAGAAAACGTATTGAAGTATATCGCACAACAGGCGCGTATGTTTCCTTGTAGTCAATACCTTCAATCTGAGTGAAACATTTTAAAACGACACAAGTATAACTTGCACATATTTCCTTCTGTGTCACGCTTTGTTTAGAAAACCTATTTTGGACATATTGTTTTCTTGCCCGATGGAAGTTCGACCAACTCCCATGTACTGTTTGAGTGCAATGATTCAATCTCGGATTCCATGGCCTCGTTCCAATGCACTGACTGAGGACTGGTAATATCTTGTTTATATGTCAATGGATCGCTTTCACGACTTTCAAATGCCACGAAATTATATTTTGGAGGCTTTGGTAAACTCTCTTGCCGATTCGAGTGCCGAATTTCCCCCAAAACAGAAGTATTTTCTTCTGGCACAAATGTCAAATCGTCATACACACTTGACGAGTCCGTAGTGTCGACGACAGAAGAAATTTCCGCTTCGCTAGCGGTTGCAGCCGGTACATCAATTAATCGGTTGACTGTTGGATCCTCAGCTGATTGGGACGAAGTTGACGCCTCCGAAGTCCGCCCGACAACTGGTTCCTGAACTGCTACATCGCTATGCAACTGATTGTCAATTTCAATAGCAATTTCCCCTCTGAAATTGACATCTGCCTTCTTTTGCTTTTTAGCTTCCTCAAACGATAGTAGTCTGTAGGTACAAAAAAAAACATTAATTTCCGTTTGATTTCTTTTAATTACCTCAGTCTGTTGGTTTTCGATGAAAACAACGTCTCGATTGACAATGAGTTACGTGTTTCGTTAAGGAAAAACTAATAAAACCGTTACTAACTTTCGACCAAAAATTTATCAATAGCCAACAATTGAAAATATTCCAGCCAAATTTCGAGAAAGGATAAATCGAGAATAATGTTGATTCTTAAACTTACACGTTATTTTCAAGAAAATAAATGTAGTTTTTGCACGTTGCTATATGAAGCCTTTGCTTGGCCACTAAGCATTGGATACTCGTCCGAAAAGCTGGATACCTATAGATGCGAACTTTTTATATAGGAATTCTCGCAGATCAGCGAGTTGGATTTAGGCAATCAATCGAAGTAAAGCACTGTGTTAGGGTGTAATAGCCTAAACTTATTCCAAATAAACTCAGCAAACCTGATGAATTTTTAAGAAACCCGAGTACATATTGAGCTCAGCAACCGCCTATCAGCATTCATCAATTAAATGTATGGTTTACACAGACATTTCCAAAAGATGAATTTTAGTTATCTCACTCAGTAGTGACCCGTTAGGTTACCAATGCGTAGGTACTATAAGGTATGTCGTGCTCAAACTGATGTCTCTTAGAGTCTAAGGAAGTATGCGATCTTTACCTTAGATTGCCTTGGAGATTATTGCAGTAATGCAGTATTTCTTTGGCAGAATATTTAGTTATAGCACAGTGAATAGGGTTGGATACGAGTCACAAAATCCCCAAACCAAAATCCCCAAATCAAAATCCCCATAATCAAAATCCCCGAAATTAAAATCCCCGAAATCAAAATCCCCGAAATCAAAGTCCCCGAAATCAAAATACCCAAAACCAAAATCCCCAAACGAAATTCCCCATTCCCCATTTGAGGTGTGATCTAAGAACGCGCGCGCGTTCTAAGATCACACCTCAAATGGGGAATGGAGACTTTCTTTAGGCTATTGTAGATGGTAAATGATAGATGTTAAATGGCAGATGATAATTGGTAGATGGTAAATGATAGGTGGTTAATGGTAGACGGATGGTAGCTTGTAAATGGTTGATGACAGATGGTAAATGGTAGATTGTAAATTGCAAATGGTGGGGGGTAAATAGCAAATAGTAGATGGTAAATGGTAGATAATAAATGGTAGGTGCTTTAGACTATTGTAATTGAATAGTCCTACTATGCAATAAAAAAAATCACCGTCGTGGACTGATATATATGCTAATCAACGGCAAACTCTTTGAAGTAACACAGAACAACACCAGATAATGTGCAGGCGATTAAATATGCAATCTGTTCCAACAATAAGCCAACCAAGTTTTCCGCGAATATTCGTTCGGATGAGGACTTGCTCGACGATGTTAAAGAAAAACTATTATGTTTACAACGATATATGCAATGGACTCGAATATTTTGTTTGTGCTAATCAAAAAATAAGTTAGTATCGATTTACGTCCCTCCTAGTGTCATTTACCATCTACCATTTAACACCTTCCATCTACCATCAACCATCAACAATTTACAGTCTTTCATCCATCAACCATTTACCATCTACCAGCCATCTACCATTTTTTACTACCATCCATTTATCATCATATTTCTGGTGTTTGGGGATTTTGTATATGGGTATTACGATTATGGGGATTTTGAATATGGGGAATTTGATTTTGGGGATTTTGTGATTGGGAATTTCGTATGGTTCCCGATTATATCGATATAAATAAATATAAATAAAAAAAGACTCATTAATTTATTGAAATTCGACAGTTTAGAAACATAGCGAACGCTTCGTGGACTTAGGATCGCCTAAGATACCCTCAGTGGTCCGCGGACCACCGGTTAAGAACCGTTGCTCTAAGACAAAATTATGAAATAAATAGAACGCCATATTAATTTCCCATTTCTTAGTGTTGTTACTTAGCCGAAATACAGGCAATATCAATAATATTACAATTAGCACACCCAATCTGCAATGACGACATACAATACTGATGGATATTACGAAAATTGAAGTTAATAGCCGCGCCATAGTGACGACCAAGCGCCGGCTACTTTATGCTTCTGGACTATTTCTTAGTCCATAATAATAATTATGATTATTACCATACTAACGATGCGATGTATGGACAAACTCATACTCGTATGTGATATGAACAAACCGCGTGGCTCCCGTCACCATACCCACAAAACAAGGCGATATATTCCATATGGAAAACCACTTCAAATTCAAATTGGAGAAAGCTATATTTATCTTGAATTGACTTAATGATTGCGAGATTGCCATTCAAGAATAATATCTATAGCGTAAGCATATTTTGGTTTCAATTGAACTATAGTCTGGTGAACTGGACCAAGAAAGCTCTCGCCCATTTAACCACGTTCCTTGAGTACTAGTAAGTGCTTGAGTCATAGATACTTTCCCGTGCAAGGGGGATAAATAGGCTAAATTGACTAAAATCAATATTATGTGACTAAAATATGTACATACTTGAAGTTAAAACTGATGGATGGCACTTGCTTGTCAAAATGTATATTGAAAATTACATACAAATGGAATAATTAACTTAATGCAAAAACAAACAAATAAGCTCATTAACCGAAGCTGGGTTATGTTTATCCACTTTTTCATCTCCATAGTTCAATTTCCCCGCTATTCTAGTGAAAATGCAAAATTATTTTAGGTTAACCCAATGCCAACAACCAGCGGGGAAGTACCCTTCTCTAGCAGTTCAAACGCGAAGCACGGTAGCAGGTGAAAACCTCGTTTAAAGCTAGCTATGTCCTGCCACATATGGAACAATGATTGTTATGTATGTATTTGCGTATGCATCATCATGCCTTTATTGTCCAAACAGACAAATAGGTGTCGGTGATGGTATAATTTAAGGTACACACAATGAACATCATAAGTTGACGTTATATGGACGAAGAGACACCTGTTCATACAATATAGACATCGCACCTAAAACGACATGCACATACACAACACATGTCATGTGCAGTGTTATGTGAATAGCAAACATTTGAAATGAACAGACATGGTTTTTGCAACAAAACGGGCATATAAGGGTGGATCATTGAAGTGCAAAATCCTGTTGGTGGTTTTGTGCAATTTAACAAAAGAGCCAGTCCGGTTTGCCCATCTATCTAACCTGTGGATACCATATACGCTGACAGCAAGAAAAGGATTTAGATATGGGGATAGAGTGTTGTCGTTTTGAGTTTCAAGTGTCCTTATTTTAACCAAAATCACACTGAAGCTTTTGAAATTGATTATTGGAACTTGTTGAACCAGAACACACTAGAATTGAACGGTATTCGCTGTCGTATATTAAGTCCTTATTTTTTGGGTGGAAAGGAATGAAGTGTGATTTGTTTGATTCCCTTCACTATCTACTTTCTACTGCCTCCTAAGCACCAGCATAAGTGAACTGAAACGAGGAATACCCAATGCTCAAGTTTTCTACGGGTACGACTTCAGGAAGCAGGTCGACTAAAACCCAATAAAGTTGAACCCAATCCAATATCAACTAAGCAACACTGTCCATCATCCACTTACCCGATGGGACTATTGTTAAATACACAATTTTAGCCAAAATCTGGACTTTATGCGGTGGACGTGTTAGTGGTGGGTCTCTCTTTAAAGCTCTGGATGACGCCTGACCACAATATCATCACACCATACCGCCACTCAACGCAAACGGAGAATGCATGCATACATACGGCGTTGTATAAACGAAATGAATGTGCACATTGCACAAATAGATAGCTGTGTGTGTACGTTCTATATTTGTGCGGCAAGCATGATGGAGATACTCCATCTCCATCTTCAACAAAAGTCCTCTCTATATCGACTGGTATACCTCTATCTATACGTTAGACTAGTTAGATACCAAAATGTATTCATGAGTCACGGAACCATAAAGTGACTGGATGCATGCTTCAGACCGCAGCCAACAAGGTGAAATACACATATACATTATAAGGGAATTTGATGGTAACGCGTATTCATACATAAGTACATACTTTGCATTTCGAAAGTATAATACGCCAGCAATTCTATCTGCGTGTACTAATTTAATATTCATTGGGAAAATTTGACAGATAGACATCTGGAATGCACTGGAGAAAAAAAAACCTTCATCCACAACTCTATGGGTTTTGACCTCGACTTTCAGTTCCGTATAACAATTGATCGCATTAGTAACACATAATAATAAAAAGATACACAATCACGACTTAAAATTTCATATTAGCATTGATTGAACTTAATTGAATTTTCTTGAATGTCAATTTCTTTTGTAGATGTATTTTAACACCTTGTGCGAAGTATTGGGCATTAGCCACACCTTTTGTTCGTAGATTTCAGATTTTGAGCTTCGATCGCCTTCAGAGGATCTTCCGATTTGTCAGTTTATGACGATAGGTTTCAATTTAAAGTTTTGCCTATTTTTCTCAATACAGGGTGTCCGGAAACTGCCACATAAACGCACCGGATTGTGATTACTCATATGATTTCCAGCAAAAAAAGTTGTACGGAACATATCTCCACTTCTTAACCCTTAAGCTGCCACGGGCATTTGAAGATTTTTGCAAATATCATTTTCTTGTACGACTTAAACCTCAATATCTCCAAAGACTAGATAAAATAGCGAAATAAGATGATTATTACAGCTAACAAAATTGTCTAAAAAAATAAAACTAACTTCACTAAAATCGGATAAGAACAATTACTGTATTTTGTAGTTTGGATAAGAAGTTTGGTTTTTACGTCTCTATATATAGCACTGACGTTGTCATCACCCACGACAAATTACCGCCCCTAAATTGTATTCTGTTTTGAAAGGGTCCACGGGATGCATCGACTTAATTTATTGGGTAGGATGTTTATTTGGTTCACTTGAAATTTGATGGATTGGATACGAAAATAGGAGAGAGACCGAGAAACCCGCAGGTCCTTTTGCAGATAATGGAAATGCGAAGCTCAGAGACCCCACCTTAATGCTAATCGTGTGCTGCCAATTTGAATTCTTTAAACATCAAACATTAAAACAAATCGAGAGGAGTTGTTGGCGCTGGAGAAGTGAAGGCCTGAACCAGAGAAAATTATTTCAAGAAACTCGAAAAATAAACTTTTAGATATTTTATACTATTTTTGGCAATTATTTTACTAGACAAAACTCGTTATTCACTGGGGAACCATACGAAATCCCCAATCACAAAATCCCCAAACGTAGAAAAATCCCCATATTCAAAATCCCCATAATCATAATACCCATATGCAAAATCCCCATAATCATAATACCCAATCATAAAATCCCCAAACACCAGAAATATGATGGTAAATGGATGGTAGTAAAAAATGGTAGATGGCTGGTAGATGGTAAATGGTTGATGGATGAAAGACTGTAAATTGTTGATGGTAGATGGAAGGTGTTAAATGGTAGATGGTAAATGGCACTAGGAGGGACGTAAATCGATACTAACTTATTTTTTGATTAGCACAAACAAAATATTCGAGTCCATTACATATATCGTTGTAAACATAATAGTTTTTCTTTAACATCGTCGAGCAAGTCCTCATCCGAACGAATATTCGCGGAAAACTTGGTTGGCTTATTGTTGGAACCGATTGCATATTTAATCGCCTGCACATTATCTGGTGTTGTTCTGTGTTACTTCAAAGAGTTTGCCGTTGATTAGCATATATATCAGTCCACGACGGTGATATTTTTTATTGCATAGTAGGACTATTCAATTACAATAGTCTAAAGCACCTACCATTTATTATCTATACCATTTACATTTGCTATTTACCACCCACCATTTGCAATTTACAATCTACCATTTACCATCTGTCATCAACCATTTACAATACAAGCTACCATCCGTCTACCATTAACCACCTATCATTTACCATCTACCAATTATCATCTGCCATTTAACATCTATCATTTACCATCTACAATAGCCTAAAGAAAGTCTCCATTCCCCATTTGAGGTGTGATCTTAGAACGCGCGCGCGTTCTTAGATCACACCTCAAATGGGGAATGGGGAATTTCGTTTGGGGATTTTGGTTTTGGGTATTTTGATTTCGGGGACTTTGATTTCGGGGATTTTGATTTCGGGGATTTTGATTTCGGGGATTTTGATTTGGGAATTTTGTGATTGGGGATATCGTATCCAACCCTTAATTATCACGTCGGCATTTTGAGAGAGTAATAAATATTACGCGGATATTATATTCTCAATTGTAAACAAAAATTTGACACTTGAATAACATTTTTATTTAAATGTGTGAACTGCGATAGTGTGTAAACGGTGCCATTTTTATTTTCTGACTAACGCATGCACATGGGTTGCTATGCTTTCTCTAAGATCAAGAACAGTGCGAAATTTAAATTGCATGTACATAATAATTTTGGGCAGTGGTCGGCAATGCGTGTCACGCGAGCCGCATGCGGCTCTATAGCTTATTCCATACGGCTCTTCACCGATTCAAAGTACATATATTTCATTTTTCACTCGGCTGTTTTTTTTTTATTTGAAAAAAGTTTCTAATATCTTATTTTGGATAATCAAACATAGTGCAATCCTGAATATTTAAATTTTCGACTTCTCCACATCTCTCATGTGGCGGTATTGTCGTCAATGAGGAATACACTGCCTGTCATAACTATAGCCGCATCATAAAACAGGCTGATCCTTGGAAGTTTAAAGGGAGCACAGCTATTTCACATACTATAACCATAAGAGATATTAAAAAGACATAATATTTCACAGAAAGTTTCGTTTTATTTCAAACCGTTATTTCTCTATAAGGGGAAAACTAAATCTCCGGTCCATCATAACTATAGCCGCGCTTGGAGTTATTATGGCAACAGCTGATTAAGAAGCGAAAATTTATTAAATTAATAACGGGAAAGATCCTTTTCGAATAACATATACTCTGATGGATTATTTTGTATATTTTTCACGAAATCTTTTTAACAGTTTTTTCGAGTTTTTTGCTTATTGACCTCTTAGTATCGACAACCGCTGCTTTTACATAGACAACTCTTCGAAATTGTATTTTTTGTTATAAATTCAATGTAATAATGCCTCTTTACGGTTTCCTGTCTAATTCGGATCAATGGGAGGCCCATTCTCTAGCATTTGTAAGATTGGAACCAACTTTAAGTGCTACGACAGGTGAGGGTTAATGCAATCTCTGACTACGAAATCCGTTATGTGTCGTGTCTTATGTATAAAATTGAAGCAGTTTATCGTCAGGACAATCTTAAGAATTTTTTCTTGTCCTGGTAGTGACGAAATCAACTGTTCCATAGGTAGACTATTCTGGCCAATACTTTTAAAGAGCACTTGCCGGATTTTCATATAGATCTCAATACAAATGTTGGACAGAGTTCCTTAATAGTATTTACCAGGGTTGTTTGTGTATGTAAAAGTTGATGTATCCACCTCTAATAAAGCAAAAACTTCTCCGGAATATGTTGACCATAAATTGTTTCCGTTTTAATACAGGAAACATAACACATAACGGATTTTGTAACAAAAGCTGGCATCATCTCTCATCAATCATAGCACTTTAAGAAGGTTCCAATTTTAGGAATGTTATGGAGTTGCCTCCTCATTGATCCAAATTAGACAGGAAATCTTTCAGAAGCATTATTAGGCAAAATTCATAAAAAGAATTCAATTTCAAAGAGTTTCTGTATAAGAGAAGCGGTTATCAATACTGAGAGGTCAATAAGCAAAAAACACGAAAAATTGTTAAAATTATTTCATGAAAAATGAAGACAATAATCCTTCTGAATCAATTTTATTTGAAAAGGTTTCCCCAATTTCTGCTTTACAAGCAGTTTTTTGCCATACTAACTTCAAGTTCTTCCTTTATAGAAGAATAACGGTTTCGAATAAAAGGAAAACTACTATGAAATAATTTGCCTTTTTAATATCCCTTAAGTTTCTAGTATGTGGAATAACTGTGCTGTCTTTCTATTTCCAAGGATCAGTCTGTTTTATGGTGCGGCTATAGTTATGACAGGCAGTGTATAAAGGAGTTATCAGAACTACGAGTTTAATCACCTTTTTTATCATGTCAATCATTTTCCAAACGTTTTAAAACGCCGTTAAGAAAATTAAAGTTCTATGGGACGATTACTCGTACATCTTGTTTAGTGCCGGTCGGCTGGTTAGTCTTAGCATCTAGACAAGACGCACACCAATTTTATAAAGATTACTTCGCATAGTTGCGCCATATTTTGTTTGGTTATGCCATCGTATGAAATTCCGTAATGGTTCTAATGTATAAAAACTAGAAAAAAAAACATGGTATGCGTCTTGTCTATACGATAAGACTAACCAGCCGACGGGTACTAGATAAGATGTACGAATAATCGGAATAATATATAAGGGGTAGAAGTTAGTTTTTACATAATATTTCGGATTTCCGAAATTGCGACGCAAAAGTACCCTAAAAACTAACGTATAATATTTAAAATTTTAAATAAATTTAATACTAAAGTAACAATTTCGAAAGCACTTTTCACCTGAAAACAATGCATTTGTACACACATATTTAATTTCACAATAAATTTGGTTAAGAAAGTGACGGAAAGGATGTGGATTTTAGCATCATTTAAATTTGAGTCGCCACTTTTGTGGAAATGCTCAGTTCTATTCTATCATCGCAATCAGTTCTAGTTTTTCGCATGAAAAGTAAAGCACTATATGCTGTCAAATGGAAATCATATTATCCAAATTCAAAGAGAAAACGGGTTGTTTTTTTTTTCTTTTTCAATATTTGCGGATTCACCGTGTCCCTTCTTTTCGAAAAGATTTTACTGGATTCTTTTCTTTATTTTAGTTACTCCTGAAATATATTTTATAATTTTCAAATTAACCGTTATCCTTTCGCTATTCGCACTGACAATCGCTTAGAAGTAAACCATGGGGGTCTAGCAATCCTTTTAATCATTTTGCTTTTTTTTCTGTTAAACCTCGATCATTCGGAACGGAAAATCCGGAATTTTGATAATAAAAAATTGCCGTTAATATGCGTGGTTTCGATACAACTTTTCTACATATTTTAGTAAAGCACCGTTCGACTTGAGGCTTAGGAATTTGACAAAGTTAATTTGTACCTTTTGTAGACCCTGTAACTAAAGACATTAAATTTTAAATTAATTAAAATCGGAGGGCACCAGCACGGTTTCTCGAAATATTTTCATTGAGTTGCATTATAGAATATACCGTTATCATTTTGTTGCCAAAACAGCAAAATCCTTCAAAATTTTGAATTTTGTCTTCTAAGATTTTATACTACTAAGGCAGTTGTATCCCCATCTAAAATGTAGCTCAACATCAAGATACTTTAGAAAAGGACAGCTATGACTCCAAGTCCTGTAAAAAAAAAAAACTCCCAAAAAAATATTTTTAAAAAACGTGGCTTTCATAAAAAATTGTAATTGGTTAATTGCTGAATTTGGCTCTTTTGGCGGACAAGTATAGGTACATGAAGGTAATTTTCTAGAAAAAAGCCTAGAGTCTTATAAATATGTAAATATGTAATATCATTTATGCAGGAAATTTTATGTTTTTTATTTCGTATTTTGACATTTGTGGTCAGACTCTTAGTTTCTCATCTGTTAATGAAAAACCGAGTTTTGTGCCAAATTCTTTCTTTTTTTATTTTTTTTTATTAAAGCTGTGCGATAACACCGTCTTCAAAGTTGAAAACTTGGATTTACATGTAATTTCCAAACAAATTGGAACTACTGTAAATATTCTTTAAAATGTCTGGGCCACAGAAAATGTTAAAGTGCGAGTTTGGCACATCGTTTCTAAGCAGTTCCAATTTCTTGTATTACATTTACTTACCCTTCTTCTAAATAAGACATAATTTCCACAACCTCGCCATTCCCACAAATATATTTTCTCTATGTGCCGAGCATCTTGTAAGTTTCATGCTGAACATCACTCAAGTACATACTTGATAATTTCCTTACATTAAGATATTTCCGTCTTATCATTTATATCTATCTGCTTAATCCATCACATCGTTTCGCCTACTGTATCTGGTATAATACACCCCCGAATCATTTAAGCATACATATTTCCATTTTTGTATATCATATGCACACAAATCTCGCCGATACAAATTGAAATGGATTTTTAGGTCAGACAATAGGATCAGATAAAACGGATCTTTGCCTCTTGTATAGAAACTATACATTAAACCAATCATCTTTATAAGAAAGATGACATCCCCAGCTGTATGACGTGGCATTATAATATGTCGAGTTAGTGAACGGCTATAAGTTGTTGGCCTTTAAACGCATATAAGTGTACTGAATGGCGCTGCAATGTCGGTCGTTGTTCTTGTCAAACATATTATAATAGCCCTTACAGTAATTTTGCATAATGCATAAGATAATAGTGTGGGATGGGATAGCCCAAGCGCGAGTGAAAAGATAGTTTATTCACGTCATGGTCAATTAATAGATACTTGAGAGAGCTCAAGAATGATGTGAACTGAATATTTTATTGAAAACTGTCACGTTCAATCAATGTCTTATTCTGTAATGCAGTCGATAAACATTAAACGTGATAAAGAGATATGGATGGCAATGAATGCGATCGTATCTTTCGTATATATGTACATATGTACGTACTCGAATGAGAAGAGAATAATGTGACTGACTCCTTGTACCTATAGGTCTCGATATCGAAAGACACGAAGAAGAAACAAAAACAAATGTCATCAATTAAAACGAGTATAGATGTACACAATTTATAATTCAGGGCAACTCGGCCTTGTTCAATTCGTTAAGTGAATCGTTCAGGTAAATGCGTATTCGTTGCGTGCATTAAATACCAAACAATGTTCAACAGATTCTGAATTACCATGACGATAAAATGGCGACTTTATGTATTACGAATTAAATGTGTAATATCAAGTAAAAACGCAATTTGAATAACAAATATCCAGTCTGTACCTAAAAAATTAAAATTGTTAGTGAAAATGTAAATATGTATATGTTTCAGTCACGATAAGACACTAAACGACGAGTTGACAGCCCTATACTTGGTTATTAACCTATTAACCATGTCGTCCTATTCGAACCCTTTAACATACAGTAAAGTGTCGATCATTCGAACGCCGATTCAATCATTCGATTAACCGAAGACACCGTTTTTTTTTCTTGAATTTTGGTAGAAGTCAGCATTTTTCTACTAGGCATACACTAAAAACCCCGTTTCAATCAACTAGGCTGTTAAATATCAAAATCAAACAAATTATTTTTGCCAAACTTATCCGTAAGTTAGATACGTACATACATACATGTATCAAAAAAGTTAAGGGTAGCTCATTGGAAATTTATGCCGACCTTATTGGATTGCCCTCGTCACAACATCGAATATGGAACGAATTCTGAAATGAATTGTCAATTTGACAGTTTCATTCGGCATATCTATGTCCTTGACCTTTTCTTGACTGTCAAATTAATGCGATACAAAAAAAAAACTCACCAGAAATATGCTGCTAGAAAACCCTCAAACACAACAATGTATTATGTATGTGTTTGTAAAATAAAGGATATAAGGATAAACCAAACTCCATAAACCGATTTTTAGAGAAAGTCCTTTAGCATGTATACAACCTATGTAACCGTAAGTAATCCCATCAGTTTTGATATAATTAAACTCAGGGAAAACAAAAAATCTGGGTACTACATGAAGTCCTTCAAATTCGCTCTCTGTCTCTCTCTCCCTCCTTTATGATGTGTGTATGAGGATAGTCTCTCGCCATCCATTGTTTTAAAGGTTGAAATTTGTTATCCGTATACATTTTGTGTATGATTAAATCACCATAGGTACAAACCGTCCTGGTTAGCATCAGTGTATGGTGTATATGCTGTCATGGGCTAGTAATCTCAGAATATTACATACATGAAAATGGAGTGGTATGTTCTTTTGATGTTTTAAAATTAGATTTTTACTGACCAGATAAAAGCTTGAAAGGAGTTATGTAATTTAAATTTTACTGAAGTTGAGGGTGTATGGGAAAAAGGCGAATAGACATACACACAGATTGAAACGTGTGCTGATATTACGTCATTACTTACGTGCTTAGGCAAGGTATAGTTAAAAGTGATGGAACGCATCTGCGAGATAGCACACACACGTGTCCTTTTTACATATCAAACTGATGTAGATAAATTATTGATTGAAGAATACATCTTCGAAAGCTTTTGAGATAAAATAAGTTCGTCATATTATCTCGGGAAGAGTTCAAAAATTGAAAGTACACCTTCTGAAGGATTATTTGCCAAATGCAGTCTTCATAGTCCAAAAAAGTTCTCTGCAAAATCGTAAAGACTTTGTCCCTGCCAAACCAAGTGCTCAACTTTTGAGACAAATACCCCAATAAAAGTTGCGGGGGTTCTAAAATGGCGTTGACACTACTGAAAGCATGGCCGTGGGTTAAATCCATTTTTTTTTTGTAATATCGCCTAACTAAGCATCACAAAACTGCCAGACTGGGTAATAGATGTATGGTCGTATGTAAGTTTGGCCTCTCGCAGGGAAGTCTGTCGTCTGTGTCCCATGAGACACAAAATATGTGTGAGGCAAGATACACAAAATTTTGGTAAGGTTCCACACGACAGACCCGAGCAGCCCAAGGAGGGCCCTTGTATGGTTGATATGCCTTGGCGTAGATCTGTACGAGGACCGATCCTGTTGCACTCGAGTCATGTAGTGTGGCTTACGGCATGACTGACTTTCTCCCTCTTCTTTCGGAAGGGCAGTCGTACAAGCCGAACACATCGCAGTGTTTCCTTTCTGGGAAGGAATCCGTCATAATCGGACGTGTAGAGCCTCAGAGCTGGTGGCTTCGCATAACCCGAGCCTCAAAGGAGCTATAGTTACGGAGAATGGCCCTGGTAAAATACCTACGTTCCTACACTTAGCTATTGTGGATTGGTGACCACACGGCCCTAGTCACATTGCTTACTATATATTCGAGGCAACTGTAAACTTCAACGGCCAGAAAATAAGAGGTAACATAATCGTAACTGACACAAACAGACCAACATTATTGGGTCGGGATTTTTTGCGCGGATTTAATTTTGAGTTAGTCCAAAAATCTACAGTCAACTTGGTTATTAACGAAACTTCTCAAATCTCGGATGATTATAGTGAAATTAGTGAGTCGCTTAAAAGTGAGTTTTCGGATGTTTTTAAGAGTGGCTTAGGTAAATACAAGTTAGCCGAAATCAATTTAGCAATCATGCCTGATTGCCAACCTATATTTTGTAAGCCGCGCCCTATTCCTTTTGCGTGGAAAGAGGAAATTGAAAACCAATTGGATCAGTTAGTGAGTTCCGGGATGCTTGTCCCAACTAATGATTCTGAATGGGGCACACCTCTTGTTCCAATCTTGAAGCCAAACGGCAAGCTTCGAATTTGTGGTGATTATAAGACAACCATAAATAAATTTCTTAAGGACTTTAAATATCCTCTGCCACGTATTGAACAAATATTTTCTTCAATGCAAGGTGGCAAGCTCTTTACAAAACTCGATATGTCCAACGCTTATAATCAGCTTGTTTTGAAGAAACAATCTCAGAAAATTTGTACCTGGAGCACTCACAAAGGAATTTTTTCAATGACCAGGTTACCTTTTGGAGTCAAAACAGCGGCTGCAATATTTCAAAAGACGATTGAAGGTTTTTTATCACAATTTGAAAATGTATTTTGCTACCAGGATGATATTGTCATCACTGGACCAAACTTGTCAGTCCATCTCAAAACGTCTCAGAGAAGCTGGATTCAGGTTAAATTCTGATAAGTGCGAATTTTTTAAAAAGAAAATTTCGTACTTAGGTTTTGATATTGACGCAACAGGTCTTTCCAATAATATGGAGCGCATTAAAGTTGTTTTGAATGCACCCAAACCATCCAATGTTTCCGAATTGAGAGCTTTTATTGGTCTGGTTAACCACCATTCAAATTTTATTCAGAATTTTGCTGATAAAATGACTCCTTTTTACGACTTATTAAAAAAGGGTGTTGAGTTTAATTGGACAAACCAGTGTCAGAAAGCTTATGAACAAATGAAGATGGAAATCTGTTCGAGTAAAACGCTTGTTCACTTTGATCCTAAACTACCGACAGTTTTGTCGACTGACGCATTTAATTTAGCGATCGCTGGAGTTTTATTGCATGTTTTTGATGACGGAAGTGAAAAGCCCGTTGCCTTTGTATCAAGAGCGTTAAATAGCGCTGAAAAAAGATACAGTACAATCGAAAAAGAAGCACTCGCAATAATATTTAGCGTAACGAAGTTGAAACAATATTTATTGGGCACGCATTTCGTATTAAAAACCGATCACAGGCCACTTTTGGCTATTTTCGGTCAACATAAGGGCATTCCCGTAATGGCTGCATCACGAATGCAACGATGGGCCTTTACACTTTCGGGATTCGATTACAATATCAAATATATAACGGGCTCCTCAAATAAGGCGGACAGTTTGTCTAGGATGCCTCAATCAGAAATTACTGAAGAAAAACCAGAACCAAATTACATAGATTATGTAGGGTTTATTAATCCGTTAAATTTAAATTATAAAACCATAGGAATTGAAACAAAAAGGGATAGAATTATGTCAAAGGTATTAAGTTGTATTCAAGATGTAACTTTGGAAAAATTGGACGGCAAAGATTTTGAGCAATTTAGAACCAGGCATTCAGAGCTAACAGTAGAGAGAGATTGCATTTTGTGGGGATATCGCACAGTGATTCCTACTAAATTAAGGGGTGGTGTCTTAGATTTACTACATCAGTCACACTTCGGTATAGTAAAAACTAAATCTTTGGCGCGCTCATACATTTGGTGGCCAAAAATGGATCAAGAAATTGAAAATTTGGTAAGAAATTGTAGTCCATAAATATCAGGCTAGCCCAGAAAAGGCAACGTTAATTCCGTGGGCGCCAAGATTATCTCCATGGCAAAGAATTCATGTTGTCTTTGCCGGTCCAATCAAAGGTTATTATATTTTATTAATAGTGGACTCTTTTTCGAAATGGACAGAAGCATTCAAAACCAAAGACATTACGTCTTCATTCTCTATAGATAAGCTTAGGGAAGTTTTTTGTCGATTTGGCTTAGTGGAATCCTAGGTAACCGATAACGGTAGACAATTTACATTACAAGACTTCAAAAATTTTGTTGATATGAACGGAATAAAGCATGTTTTCACAGCTCCTGGTCATCCTGCAACGAATGGTCAGGCTGAAAACTTTGTTAAAACTTTAAAGAAATCTTTATATGCAGCACTTCAACATGATCAAGCCGATGTTCAAGTAACTTTAAACCGATTTTTATTTGACTATCGCATCATGAAGCACTGTACAACAGGGGAGTCTCCTGCAAAACTACTTTTTAATAGAGAACTCAAGTCTCGGTTTAGTTTGCTAAAACCGCCACTATTAAAGCAAAACATTCATAAAGCTCAACATGTTGCACTTAAAAATTTTCGTGGCAATCGAAATGTACAATTTTCAGTTGGACAAAAAGTCCATATTCGAAATTATAGCGACCCCAATAAACCAAGTTGGTCGTCTGCTGTTGTCAAAAATAAAATTGGCCCGCGAAATTACACTTGTCTCGAATTGTCCATACAACTTCAAAGTTTCGCCTCCATAGCCGGTGAATGATGATGTGCATGATCGAAGAATCCGTCTGTCGTAATTGCGATCAAATACATTGATAGACATCAGCGAACATGGCGCTCCTGTATCACACATTGCCAACATTGATTTGCCTTCGATCTCCACCGATAGCTCGTAACAATTCGATGCACTACTTTGATCGTCGATGGCAAAAACCGAGAAGTCCGAACTAACATCGTCAATTACGCTGTAAATGGAAAAATTATTATTATTATTAGCACCATCATCACTCTGAATGTATTTAACTTCATTATCTTCTCTACGACTTCCCTTGTTTCGGCATATGCTCGCTAAATGCCCCTGCTTTCAACATGAATAGCACTTCGCTTTGCGGAACTTGCATATATCTGACGAGTTGTTCTTCCAACCACAATGTCGACACACTTTCTTAGGTTGGGAATTGTTCGTTGAACTATTGTTTCCCTCGTTGTTCGTCTTTTTCGGCTTATTTTTGAACTTTTGAACAAAATTCACCTGTTGACACTTTTCGGCATATTTCGTCTCGTATATTAACGCTTTCTTTAGCGCACTGCACACCTTCTGTGCACAGGCTCATGAGTTCGAATCTCACCGTGTTCCATTGTGTTTTTCGAACTCACGAGCTTGTGACAGACTATGATCTCACTCAGATGTTAAGCGAGTACCCATTTATGGGGATAAATAACACTGCTGAGCGTGATGCTGATCTCATTACCTCATCAAAAAGCAGATAAGATCTTGGAAATAGGATGTCACTAACACATCCTGCGGCCTTAGTCCAATGTTGGATTGTCGCGCCTGTTATTTATTTTAGCGCACTGCTGAGGGACAGAGTTTAATCTTCCTCGCATAATTTCTCAAAAATTTTCGTTGGTAGTTCTGTGATGAACTTATCTAGAACTTTCTGCTCCATTCCGCTTCCAAATTTGCAGTCCATAGACAGTTTCTTAACCCGAGCAAACCACACAATATAACACAAACCCGTTAGCCTTGAGATCCTCGTCGCCAATTTGTAATATATCGGAGGAGATGAAAAGACGTCTTTACTCTTTGGTGGTCGCAAGCGGAAGAGGCCGAGCACACGTTTATTACGATTGTCATATATAGTTTGCCCAGGGGACCATGGTCCCTTACCCATTATGGTGTTGGACACGAGGCGGCAGGAGGTTGTGACCCAAGTCAGCCAACTGGAGTTGCGGCCCCGGGGTTGGGTTTCTGAAGGAGAGTGCATTTGTTCTGGACGAAGAAATTCCCATTTGACACTTATATCTTGCCGAAGATACGAAGGTCCGGGAGGAAAGAAAGGGAAAGAAAGTAAAGCTTAGGGACGGTATGGTCGCGGTAGATGGCTCAACTTGTTCGTTTCGTCCAATTAGACTTGTGGATGAGTCATCATCATCAATGTGGCACGATAGCCCGACGTCGGGCCTTGGCCGCCTGAATCATTGACCTCCAATTGTCGCGGTTACGTGACCTTGTCCTCCAGTTTCGGAAGCCCAGCAGCTGGTGGGCGTCTTCACCTATACGGAGCGAGCTCTCGGTCGTCCACGCAACCTCGCTCCGTCAATTCGTTGTGCGTTCATAACTTTCTTTGGCATGCGATTGTCGTCCATCCGTTGTACATGCCCCGCCCATTGCAGACGTTGAAGCTTCACGATTTTCGATACTTCCAGCTCATCGTACAATTGATACAACTCATGGTTGTATCGGATACGCCATTTGTCTCGCTCGCGAACGGCCCCGAAAATTCGCCGAAGGACCTTTCGTTCGAATCGGTCTAGCGAAATTTCGGAGGCTTGGGTAAGGGTCCATGTTTCGCAGCCATAACATAGCACGGGTCGGATGATCGTTTTGTACACGCGGAGCTTCGTGTTCCTGTGCGCAAGTTTCGAATTAATTATAGGGAGGACCGAGAAATATGCCTTATTGGATGAGTCATACTCCAGCTTAAATTCTGATTTCAATTCGAACTCCGTGGGAGGCATTGTCTCAGACATTACACAATATTTACTTTACCTAATCCCTTTCTGTTTCATCAAAAAAGCCAATAACTCACCACTCTTTCCTTCGCGTACGTTTAGCTCAATTAAATGGAATTTTCAACATATCAGCTAAGCATTCCCGCCACTTCATTAGCGCGGCAATCAAAAGGCCAATGACAACACCAACCCTAAAAGCAAAAAAAAATTATCTCCCCACAAACAATGAAAATTTCACAAAACAAGTGGCTTATGCAATGCATCCGCAACTTTTTTTCAATAGATTGTCAAGTCTGTTATATATATGGATAACGGCATTTTCAGTACTCATAACTCCCGTTCAAGATCAAAGAGGAATTTGCCCCGTTTGTTGCCTCCTCTTTTGCTCGCCAAAAATATTCATTCAACCATATACCGCACATTGAATTCCTTGTCGTTCGAAACAATGTGAACAACTCACCCTCCTGTTGGGGGGATACAGTCATATAGTCGACCCTCAAAAATGTCAAAACGTTGCTCAGTGTGTGCGGTATTGTCTCCCCCGCTGGAATGCATTGGATGAATTGGTTGATGAACATGTTCTTGTGCTGCTCTGTGGTGTACCTGTATCCCAACTTCAACCACACAGGTTCGCACATCTATTCCATAATCTGCGCCGCTACACAAAAGGACATTTTCAATTCTTTTTGACTTTAATCGGAGGACTTTGTATGGATGTATGTATTTGTATACCCGTAAACATGTTTGTGTGCGTATGTGTACTCGGGGGTGCCTTTCGTTCTGTCTGTGAGCATACAATCGGCTTTAAGACATATGAGCGCTTCTATGCATAATAGACTTTTTCCACATGACTTGATTAATGTTGTGGTGGAAATTCGTGTTGAAATGTTGAAGCGCAGGATAATGATTCTGTCCGGAATGAAGAAAGTTTCTTTTTTGTTTTGTTCAACAATATTATACGGTTAGCTGCCGAAGGGACTATGGATATGGACCGATGTTGAGATGATATCATGCGATAATTCTTTAGGTCCTCGTCATATGTGTATAGGTGGTGTAGTTTTGACTGTTGGCTATAAGAATTCCATATGCTTGCAAGCACCCGCTTGCGCTCTGTATACCGAAAATGTGCACAAATACCTAAGTGTACTCGTCGTTGACACCGGCAATCTTGCGCAACCACCCCACTTGTGCTCGACAACGTGGAAAAGTGCATTATAGCGTGAAACAATGATGCGAGCGGATAGCGTCAGGGAAAGCATATAAAGACGATATCCATCTCCACCCGGTCTTTGGGTATACATAAATGTAAAGTTAACATGCCAACGACTTTTCCTATCCACAAAACCTGGGAGCCTGACGCCGTCCATAGTAACGAAGAACATACTGGCAACATGGTTATTTGTCCGGTCCGTTTGGATATTTTAACGTATGCACTGTAGCATAAATTTTTGCGTGTCAACTTGTAGAATGAATGTTCCTACAATGTTCTTACCTATGTGAAGTAACAGAAACCTATAAAAAATGAACTGACGTAACTACACCTACAGACAGAGTTCTTGCAACCGGAACCACATAAAGAAAATCGTCGGTACTACTATAGCAAGGTTATCTCTGGTTGATCTGAGCCTATAGCTTCCGATACATTGGCATGCTGAATACGCGGATATTAAGTCGCAATCGGCAAACCGCAAACTGTTTTGCACTCAAGAGAAACCCACAACGTTGGGCATGCAAGTATGTACAGTGTAATTCAAAACTTTAACTTGGTTCTATGCTGTTTAGATGGCACTTCATTATTGTGGAAAGGGGTTGTATTGAAAACTATGCATAGCACATACAAGCACGTATGCCATCATGAATGTCCTTCGGCTTCACATACCAAAAGCATGTATACTCGTAGATATTCCATATTCCAGAGAACGTATGTCTTGTTCTTCATTGAATTGAAAGACTTAATGTCACCTCTCTACAGTCGACTGTTGCGTGTACTTACATAGGTACTTCTCTACATCCGTAGAATCAAATAAACGCGCGGCAACCTAAACGAGGGTGTATAGGGTACAATGACTGGTAACTCCATTAATGTTAATTATAAAATCCAAAAGTCAAAGTAAAAGACCCAGGGGCGGGGACGACACGAGGCAAGAGAGAGGAAATGTATTGGAATTTTTCCACGAACGGATCCTTTTTCGCGCTAGACTGACGAAAGCAAGAAGGAAAATTTTATGCATATAGCACATAGCGCAGGGATCCGGAATATAATTTGCAACATTTCACACGTACATAAATGCTTAATGTCATTAGAAACGCGCAAATTACATTTAGACGCACGAGCGTCTTTAATGAATTTTCATCATTTTTATTCTGTGGGCCGGGTAGCTGGATGTAAATTTTGTAAAGGAATTGCAAAGTAAAAATGATGAGAGATGAATGCATAGGTTGACGTATGACGAAGGATATTGTGTTAGGACTTAAATTGTGTTTGAACGCGTAATTTTTGTCAAAAGAGCCGACCACCCAGACTCCGTACAGAAACAGAATAATATTCTTGGTTTATCGCCATTTGAGGGCAGCACGCTTCCACTCACCAAAAACCAGCTCAATTGGATCGAAACTAAAGAAAAATTATAAAAAGTGATCCAACACAACTTTGTTCCACAGTACTCGTCGATTTACGAGTAGTGCGTTGAGTAGAACAAACTCCGGTCGGGTCACTTTGTATGGGAGGTACCCTTAGTTTCGCTCCGATTGACTTGATTTTAGGTGGGTGGTATAATTGTGCCAAATGGCTATAAACCAAACTTTTACCACCTGGCACCTGCTCTGTGTTTGAGGTGAGTTATGGCCATGTTGTTTTGCCAAATTCAATCGGAGAGCCTGAATTTTCGGCAAAATTTATCTTCGACTTAATCCGAGGGCAGTTGAAATATGATCGAGACAAACGCTGTAGATGACGCGTATGTATGTGTTGAAGGTCGCGGCTTAAGTCTATGATAGCTGGGTCCCTTACGAACATTGTTGCATAGTCTTCTTCGCGAAGGGTTGTTTTACGCTCGTATGCTACTACCATGAGTGAACATCAAGTGCCAACCGCCTTTGCGCAACGGATTGTGATTCGTTTTTTAATAAAGAAAGGCGTTAAAAATACGGAAATTTCTACGTTTGCGAAATCAGTTCGGTAGTGAGTGCCTTAGTAGGATGGCCGCAAAACCGTCCAGAATGAGCCACATGATCGTCGATCGCGAACCAGAATCACACCAGACAACATTCGCCGCGTAGAACAACTCATTTTGGAAGACCGTAGGATGAATGTTCGAGATATTTCGGCTGAACTCGGCATCAGTATTGGTAGTGTAGAGTGGATAAGAATCCACGAACACCTTCAGTATCGAAAAATAACAGCGCGATGGGTTCCCAAACTGTTAAACTTCCCCAGGATAACGCGCGTCCTCATAGCGCGCGTCTCACGCTCGATACAATACCGAAATTGGGGTATGAGGTACTGGAACACCTCCCCCATAGTCAGGATTTTTCAACCTGCTACTACCATATCTTTGGACCACTGAAAGATGTCAAAAATTCAACACAGACGACGAGGTAGAGGAGTTTGTGCGTACATGGCTGTCCGAGTTACCCAAGGAATTTTTCGATACAGGCTTCAAAAATCTTCCGAAGAGGTGGAAAAAAGTTTTTGAGAATATTTTTCTGTATCTTTTGCCGTTTTGGAAATAATCTCCAAAAACTCAAAAAATACTTATTTTCCTCCCTTTTTCTATGTTGCGGACCGCTTATTTGTCATAGGACTTCTTTCCCCATAATCAGAGGGCCGTCCCCAACAATCCTTCAAAAATCCAGAGACAAATGATTTTTGCCGCTTGATGGCCCTATATTGGTTTATTCTTCTTCGGGACTCAGATAACTCAATTCGATTCGCTAAAATCTCTTCTTGTTAACCCTGGAAGGTCATCCTTCGTCGAATCGACTACGCATCATCACATTATCCCGTTTTTCTGGGCAATTTTCATTATTTTGAGCTGATTCGTACAGCACTTACGGTGCTGATGTACTTGCCTGGTACCTTGCAGCTAGTCGAAGTAAGCAGGACAAGTTGGATTTTTGGAAATTGGCGTCGTCGAAACGACGAAGGATGAACTTTGTGTAGCTTTTAGAACTCCAGTATTTATTATGGCTGGCTGTCGATTCGACCATAAATCTCTGTCCATTCAACAAGGAATGGCAAATATGATTCTTCTTGAAATGTGAGACCAATTTTTTCAAAAATAACGGAAAAAATATTTACTAGGACAAAAATAGGACAAATTAGGAAAATGGCTCAAATTGATCTTCATTTTAGAAAGATTGCCTTTCGAACTCATAAAAATCGCCTCCAAGGCACTCAATTTCATAACCTGACATCATACATAGAATTAGAATTAATCAAGGGAACTCGGGGAAAAGAAATTCTAAAATTTATTGTTACTAATTTTAAAATATACTCCAAAAACTGGAGTAGGCGAAGTGGAAGAAAATTCGTGTTGGGACCCCAGAATGGATCACTGTGCTTCTTGTATATAAAAGAGCTTCTAATTCATTAAACGTGCTCTGTGGCCGTGATCGTTCGGTCGCCACTCTGTGAAATAGACACTCATAGAGAAACGAGTTTCCAAACTCGGCACGACTCGTCGCATGTTTATTATTCAGTAGAAGATGATAAAAATTATTCTTATCGTAGAATAATAAACTAACAATGCGACTAGGAAGTGGTATGGCTGACAACCGTATCACACTCCGAAATCAGTTGTCTTTGTAACGTTGCTGACCACACACGGTAGTCATCAACGCACCATGCTCCACTAGGAGTTACGGTAACCGAGAGAGAGAGAGAGAGAATTCATTAAACCCAAATTTCTATTAAGCTTAAAATATATATTTTCTGATTCGAGCACATTTTTTAAATTATATCAACGTTTAGTTTTTATTTATTTCATTTTTAAATTTAATGTTTTATATTTCCGGCCAAATAATATTAAATTGAGAAAATTTGATTTGTAAATCAATTTCCTTACAAAATTACTCAAAAAAGATATTTTTACATTCTAAATAAACTAAGGATTGAAAATCTGTCAAATTTTATGAATATTTTGCGAAAGGGTCATTTGTATGAGGCCTCAAAGTTGAGCGTCGTCGATTCGACGAAGCATGACCTTTCCGTACTAAAAATAAGCATGACCTTCCAGGGTTAAATTAAGTTGACAATTGTGCATCGCAAATGCTTTTGTTCGAAATTCCTTTCATATTTCTTAAAAAAATAAAATATCAAATCAAATTTAAATTGAAACTTGTTATTCTAAAACATTTATTTTTTTTCTTTGCAGGTATGGCTAATTATGTGTTTTTATTAAATTTATGTCACACGCCAAGTAAGTAATGTTACGAAGTATTGAATATTACAAAGAGAAATCCAATTTACAAGTAAACCTCGAGCAAAATCAAGTTTTCGTTGAATAATTTCACAATAGATTCGATTCGATTCACTGGTCTACAATTTTCACACTTTTTTTTTTGACACACGAAGGCTTATATAATATTTTGAACCTATTGTGACCCCTGAATTATACTATGTACCTAAATGAAAAAAAAATGACACGTCAGGATTCTTTGTGACAGCTTAACCAAAATTTGAGTTAAAAGCTTCAAAATTGACTCTACTACGACATACATATATTATTTTATACTGTAGGTAAGTAGTTGTGATTTTCTTGGGGGTTTGACTTCTTGTAGGCTGATGTCAAGCCTCCGGGAGATATCAATTACTTCTCGTGCATGTAGGCCTCTTGAAATCCCCTTGGGACCATAGATGACGAAGCAGTAGTGTGCAGCGGATAATATTTAGATTTTTAGAGCTTTCAAAAGTGAATTATTAGCTTTGCCATATTTTCGTTTATGATGCAGGGAAGGAAACTCTTTGTATGTGAAAACGTACATATGACAGAAAAACAAATTGTCTGAAATTTCACAATGATTTTTCAATCTCAGATGATAGCGTCAATGAGCAAAATCAAGAGACGCGAGAGCGTATCGTCCGCCAAAGGCAAAAAAACGAAAGCGAACAAGTCTATGATTACCGGAGACAACTTGCTTTCTTGTTTGACAGGGCTACAGCCTTCCAGGCAACATCCCCTAAGAAATTTTTTTTGCCAAAATATTCCCCATATCCTGTTCTAGTGCCTTTCCAAAAAAATCTTCGATCGGCACAATAACGAGTAAGATATATGCAATAAACGGTGAAATTTTCACCTTCGCAGACTTAAGCGAGTAACCCAATTTCAGACTGGAGTCTACAGTTGCAGAAAGACTTGCTTCTACTGTCTCTCTCCGTGATGGAATTTTTATGAAATTTGGAATGAATGATCCTCTGGTGGTCCTTCCAAAGAATCAATGTCTTCCATTTAGATAAGTGGATGGAATAACGGTAAATTAATTGGTAAAGTTAACAAAATATTTCCAACAATTGCGTCTTTCGGCTCATCGCATTGACAATTTTTTAAAACACACTGCGACATTGGGACAAAAGGATATTGGGACACTGGGAGACTAGGATCTTGGGGCAGTGGGATATTAGGAAATTGAGACATTGGCGTCTTGGGACATTAAGACATTGGGGCATTATTCACACTGGGGAAACTGGGACGTGGGGACATCGGGATATTGGGCCATTGGGACATCTGGATATTGGATCAATGGGAAATTGGAACATTGGGATATTGGGACACTGGGAGACTGGGACATTGGGGCACTGGGATATTAGGATATAGGGACATTATTATGTCTTTGGGACAATAGGACAATCGGACATTGGGAAACTGGAACATAGGAACATTGGGCCACTGAGACTTCGGGATATTGTAACATTGGGACATGATGATATTGGGGCACTGGGATATTGGGACATTAGCACATTAGGGCTTTCGGATATTGGGACATTAGGCACACTGGGGAAACTGCGACGTGGGGACATTGGGCCACTGGAACATGGGGTATTGGGACATCGGGATATTAGGACATTGGGACATTGGAACATTGGGATATTGGAACATTGTGACATTGGAACATTGGGATATTGGGACATCAGGACACTGGGAGACTGGGACATGGGGTACTGGGATATTAGGACATTGGGACATTATAACTTTGGGACAATAGGACAACGGACATTGGGATACTGGTACGGAGTGGCATTGGGCCACTGAGACATCGGGATGTTGTGACATTGGGGCACTGGTATTAAAGGACATGTGGACAATAGGGTCTTGGGTCATTAGGACATTGGGCTATTAGGACATTAACACATTAGGACATTGGGACATTAGGTAAACTTGGGAAACTGGGACGTGGGAACATTGGGCCACTAGGACATCGGGATATTGGGACATTGGGATATTGGAACATTGGGATACTGGGACATTAGGACACTGAGATACATTGGCATGGGGGCACTGGGATATAAGGAAATGGGGACATGATGACCTTGGGATAACATGAGAATCGGAGATTGGGACACTGGCACATAGGGACATTGGGCCACTGAGAAGTCGGGATATTGGGACACCGGGATATTGAAACATTGGGGCACTGCGATTTAGGACATTGGAACATTGGGATATTGGGACATTAGGAATTGGAACATTGAGAAATTGGGACAATGGGACATTTTTACATTAGGATATTAGGCACACTGAGGAAACTAGGACGTGGGGATATTGGGCCACTGGGACATCAGGATATTGGGACATCAGGATATTAGGTTATTGGGACATTGGGACATGGGAACATTTGGATATTGGGACATTAGGACACTGGGAGACTGCATTGCTTCATAAAGAATATAGAAAGATATTAACCAAACATTTTCCAAAAGGATCTTGTAAGATCATTTAGTTTCTGTTCGATGTTTTCATCCCTTTATTATCCTCCACATTTTCCTTTTCAGAGAATTTTTATTTAAGGAATTACAAACCACTGCCATTAAATCCATTAGAACTTTTTGAAATTCACTAAAAAGACGGATTTTTTATACACAACCTGCTTAAAGTTCTTCTCTAGGGTACACCAGGAGTAAGTTTTTAGCATTTTTATCCGCTTGTTAAGGTGGTATTACACTATCAAATAAAGTTTGTCCAGTGGGTCACACAAAATTTTTCCAACTTTTGCAATGACCAAAAGTGTTTTTCGAGACCTATTACACTACGGGACAAACAAATGACCAACTGGTTTGGCCAATGACGTAGTCAGTCAGGTTTCAAGTCAGTTGTTTGACCGAAGCAAACTTACCTATCACACTAGTATGACCGTTTCAGAAAAAAAATACCAAAGGTAACTTAGCTCCAATATGTATTTAGAGTGGTTATTGTGCATTGTTTCATTTCTTTATCGAATTTGCAAAGGTTAAGTTGAATAAATGTTTCTTTAGTAAATCAGTTTAATTTTGCTTGAAGGCCTAATCTTGCCTCTTGCGATTTAAAATTTAAGAAGACGAAAAGTGACCGCGGAGAATGAAAATAAAGTTAGATTCAACAAGGGGTGTACGGAGAACTTAGGGAAAATTAGAGTAGCAGCTAGCTCTTTCTAGAAAATTTTCTGTGTGTTTCATGCAGGGGTGTACTCAAGAAAATATTTCGAAAGGGGGTTTCGGAATAAGGTTGGTTGTGCTCATATTTTATAACTACTCAGTGCATCCAAATCACTGAGTTTAAGAACACTGGGAAATTATCGTTAGAGTTAGGGACCATCAGATTTTTGAACCTCCAAAAATGTTCTCCGCCTTCTAGTTTGTAGCTTGAATAATATGGTCCTCTTTTATTTCTAAAAAAAATATTTGTTTTTGATCGATAAAGCGAAGGTTTTACTAAACTTACATACTAGCGACTTAATGGTAAAGGTAAAAATCAAGTTTTTCGTATTCCGTGATCCTCGAAATTAGTATTCGATTTTCTTTTAGTTTAATTTGTATTGGAGATTTTTTCTGTAATATTTGTTTACTAAGCAACTTCACCGCTCTATACGGTTGTGAAGAAAGCATTAAAAGCGCTGCAAAGCTTCATAGTACTTAGACCACCATTGGGGTCTTCTAGTCACTGATCAGGTTCTTTCTCCCGTCTCATCTAAAATTGCGGAAAGACAAATTCAAAATTAACTGCGGATCTTAGTCTCAAGCTAGTGGAAAAAATGAGAAACACCGGGGAGTAGTTTTAGTTGTCCTACTTCTAACCTGAGAGTCCCTACAATCAATCTTTTTCCAATGATCAGCCTGGGTTCATAATAAAATTCTGAAAGTAATTACCTGATAATTTTTGTGAAAGAAGAAATAGAAGAAACATCTTGCTATCATCCATGTATTCTTATATCCATTGCTCTTGCTTACTGTTAAGTTGCTACAGATTACTTGTATGCCGGGCTCGAAACTTGGACATTTTGCTTTTGAAGTTGCGGTGCGTGTTTTATTTTAAGCCGATTTGTCATCCAAATATCATCACCAAATTTAAGAGGGGCTTGGAACCTCCAAACCCATATGTAGGATCGACACTAGTTTCAAGTCATTTATTGTGAGTCCGTTAGACCATGTAAAAAATCAAACTGCCACCCTGAACGAAATTATTGAAGCACGGGAACGTTTTTATCGTGACTTTAAGAGCGACAGCGATAGTTTCATATTTCCGTTCTCGATTTATTGCCAATATCTGGTAATAAGATACAATATCACAATATCTAACAGTTGCCTAATCTGGTATCTGCCAATATCTGGTAATAAGATACAATATCTAACAGTTGCCTAAAGGTAAACCCAAATTTACAAATAAATCAATATTTTTCCTCCTTTGAATTTTTTCCACATTTTTTAATGGGAAATATGTGCTGTGTTTCCACCGAAAAAAAGAGATAAATTCATTTATAAATCGTGGATTACTAATTACTAGTTGCACTTTAATTTATTGTTGAGACTATGGCCAAGAGGTTCCAAGTTGTTGAGGAAAAAAATAAACTTTTAGAACCAGAAAAATTCGAGAAAATGATTGAAATGGCGTGCATCTACCAACATTTTTTGATAGAGATGAGATCTCCAAACTAGAGTTGTGTCCTCAACACGCAGATTGTTCCAGTCGAAGCTATTACTGAAAGTTTATTAAAAACATTTTCTTCGATGTAATTCCACGGATTAGTTTAAATTTTGAATTTTCCAATATCCCACAGTTTGCAAAAAAGTATAAAATTGTCATTATTTTTTATATTGATCATTAAATGCACCCAATCGAAACATTTCGTTTGACCACCATGGGTCACACAAGAAATTGCTAATTTTGGAATGACCGTATGACCAAAAACTGCAAAATAAATTTGACCAAAGATGCGTGTTTTGATATTACACTAAGGTCATATGTTTGACCCGAAATGAATGACCACGATTGTCATTCAGTTTTGGTCAAACACATTTTTGGTCATTTATTTTGCTATTACAATAGTGGGACAAACTTTTTGCGTCATTGGTCAAACTTAATTTGATAGTGTAATACCTCCTTAAGAGTCGTTTGTTAGTAATAAGGTCACTGAAACTTGGAAAAAATAACGCCAAACCACTTAAATTATGGAAAATGAATACATAACGGTCACAAAATAATGAAACGTGGTTGAAACGAAGTAATGGTATTTTTGTAATGAGAGGACACGAATACAAACCAAAATGTTCACAAAGTTCGTGTGACAAAAATTTTGTTTCCCAAAGTGACTACTACTACTAAGTATAAACATTTTTGATTTTGAATAATTAACGCAAATCCCGATTATTATTCGATTAGAAATCAAATTATTAAATTTTAATTTGATTTAATTAATAAATTTAAATTTGATTTCTGATCGAATACTACTACTAAGTTGCCTAAACCGCGCTTTATGTGGCATAGCGCGTCAATAGATTCTATATGGTTTCATAAATCGAAAAATTAATTCCTCTGGCTCGATCTAGATTTTGAAAATTGAAGCAAAGGCACAACTAAACAATTTGACATTTCCGTTATTTCACACAAAAACGTTACGGCGTTATTAGAAACGAGTTTTCCAGTAAAATGTGCCGACGAGTTAGAAACTCTATCCGCAATTGGAGGTGGAATCTTTATGAATATAAATCATATTTTTATAACATTTTGTTTTGTTCGTGTAACGATCACCAGAACATCATACAGAGCAAGGAGCCTCTATACCTCAAGGACATATATCTGCGCCGACGCGGTTGCCATTCTTGAAACTTTTGCTAAAACGAGTTAGCTTTTTCTTTGGCGAAACATTGAAATAGATTCAACCGTCAAAAGTAGATTGTTCAACAAAAATAAATGGCCAACTCCATATCGCGCCATTGTTTCTTTTGTAAATTAGAGACTGAAAATTGTGGTTTAAAACCGTGTTCAGTTCAGCTAGGTAAAATCCACTCTACATTTCCTTTTTTCAAAATTTAATCTAATAAAATTTATTATATATGATTTCCGCAATAAATCTCTCTTAACTGCAACGTCCATACTAATCTCTAATCTCTAATACCTTACCCTTAACCTACGGCAGATTTCCATATGTGTAATATCAATTTAAAATGACATGCATACTATGTACTTAGAATAAGTCATGAATGGGCAAGAATTCTATTTAGATATGCAAGAATATTTCTTGGTAGACTCCTTGATAACGTTGATGTCATGCTACTTATATCAAGGACCTTTAGCATTTATTCTTAGAAAATCTTGATAATATCATGCTTTCGCAAAGCATAGTATTTCTATGTAATGCAAAACTAAAGCTTCTTATAGATTTTCTACGGACGATTGAAATAAAAATCCACATAAGGATTTTCAGTGAACTATGAATATTCACTGGTAAACATTATTATTATTTGAAATATATCGTATGTTTTCAATTCTGATGCAAAAATGTGAAGTTGACCATTAACTAGAAAAAGATTTTCAGTTATTATTTTAAAGAGCTGTGCAGAAGGATTTGATGATGTGTATACAATGTGTCCTGCATTGGATGGTCAATAGATTGTGAAGAAAAAGGCAATCGCAGTTTTTTGTGAATATCATTATTTTGAATAAATTGTCGTGTAAAATGAAAATTTGTCACTCCCTTATCACTTGACCCAATGTTTCTACCAAGATACGCCCATTCAAATTTTAGAGAAATATATCTATAAATTAAGTTGAACATTCAAATAATAATTTTACAACGGTACTTTTTAATTGGCGAATATTGAATATTGGTGACTGGCCAACGGAATTGCGTTAATACAATTCAGATTTTGAACTTTTCGAAATATAACACTTTGGAGGAATAAGGCCGCGCGCAGACTAAAGGCGTAGCTCAGCGTAAAACCTATCTCCCAATACAAGCGATTGTATTGGGCAATAGGTTTTACGCTACGCTACACTGCAATACGCCTTTAGTCTGCGGCGCGCGACCTAACGCATGAGGAATTTCAGTAAACTTGACTTAATAGTGTATTGTCAAAATGAAAAAAATTGAAAAATCGTCATTCGAAAGACATTACGCTGAAATTCTGGCCTTCTCGTCCTTCAAGTCAACTTCTTGGCTCTATAATTCTACCGCGTCAGTAATATAAAAAATAAATAAATTTTCAAAGTATGAATGTTGCCAAATCGCTAAAATTTACCGTTAGTTTCTTCCATTCAAATATCACGTTTTCTGCCATCAAAGTATGTTATCACAAGTTTTTTTTTATTCCAATCTCCAAATTAATATTCCGTTGAAAATCCAACTCAGTAAAGGTTGAATTTCGTCAACTTTTTGTATTACAGATTTTGGCCAGTTAAAAGTACCGTTATGGAAGTTTTTTTTTCGGTTTTTAATTAAAGTCAATTTTGATTTATTTTTAAGTTTGAAACGATTTTACATAAATGTGAGCTTTTAGAAAAAAACCTAATTGTTTATTTCTCATACGAGTACTAAAGAATACTAACGGTTTAATATTTGAATTCGTAAAACGAACCCATTTCTAATAGGAGAGATTGACACAAAATCTATATAGATTTTAGACAAAAATACATCGTTCAAAACACCGAACAAACAATACAAATTGTGTATGCTCAATCACTTTCCAGGCAACCTCAAATTATTCTTAGGTATTTACTCAAAATATTAGTTTTACTTCGTCTTCTAGAGATTCAGTTTTCTTCTGCATCATTGTGTACATGAGTATAGATATACACGTATGTATCTTGTTTCTAGGGTCGCTTGTATCTTTGCAGTTTACTTTCATAACAAAGTCACGACGAACCTAGTTTGGCTTTTTTCTCACATTAGCAGTGTTTGATATGGGCAAATAGTGACTTTCCTGTATGGAAAAATGCTAGAAAAATATTTTTTTGGAATGTTAATGTAAAATCAACAAAAATTCGCATCTTCCTAAAAAATATAAATAAAATAGATAACTGGCGCGACAGACCAACATTGGGACTAAGCCGCGGATGTGTTAGTGTAAGCTGACCAGACGTACAGCATTTTGCTGTACAGTACAGCATTGGGAAATGTACAGCAAACTGTACAGCATTCCCCAAGCCTTACAATGAAACCTGATCACTTCATGATAAGCTCCTCGGTGAAGCCTGCGATTAATCCTGGCTGCTTTTGAGGTGTAATGTTTGACCCCTGTACCCTATATGACATTTAGCGAGATAATCGAACTTCTATGAATTTTCTAATTGAAAATTGTCCATAACTCTGAGCGAAAAATTTTAAAATTTAAAAAACTTGGAGAGCACCGTACTGTTCATATTTGGTGATAATTTGGCGGACTTTTAGAGCATCGCACTGTCCATATTTTTAACATTTTTATGTTTTGACTCTGGCACATAAATTCGAAAAGCGTCTCGAAAATTGCAACGAAAAAGCGTTACGTTTTTGGCATTACAGGTACCCTGTGAGTTTTGGATGCCATTCAATGTTCAACAGAGGTTGGGCTTGGGTTCAATTTACGTTCAACTTGAGTTCAACTTGAGTTCAACTTGGGTTCAACTTGGGTTCAACTTGGGTTCAACTTAATAAGATAAGAGAGATAAATTACAATAGAAACATGAAAATGTCCCACTGAGTTGCGGACTTGTACGCAAGCTGATGAAAAATGAAATGAAAAATGAAAATTGAAAATTTGAATATTTCAAGGCTCTAACTTCCAGATTCAAAAGGTACAGCCATCGATAGATTACGGAAATCTTAAATTTCTGAAATCTATTTTCAATTTTATGTGTATAATCTTATTTTGAGTATTCTTCCTTGCTATACCTTTTGTGTTAACACAAACGTTTGGATGAGCATCAGTGGCGTAGATAACTTTTTAGAAGAGAGAGGGAATCAGTGGTGTGGATTTTTTTTCAGCACAGAGGAAGTGCAATAAACGAACTTTAGAACCGCTAGATCTAAAAAGAGGCCGTTGCTTCAAGGTTTTTAAATTGTTTCTAATCTGTTTGTTTAGCTGAGATTCTGGAGGAATAAGTTTGGTACAGAGAGGAAGAACCGTGAATCACCTAAAGATTTTAAGTACGCAGAATACAATACACCTTGAAAGTAGGCCTGTTCGGTACTCAGATTTCAATATCGCATACCGATTTTCTTCAGTACCCGGTACCATACCCAGTGCACCGGCCCCCGCCTGTTTTTTTTTCAACCATGAGCAGCGTTTTTTTTTACATGAACCGGTTTTTTCAACCATGAGCCGTTTTTCAGCATTACCCGGTTTTTTTAGACGATGAGCCGGTATTTTAACCATGAGTCGATTAAACCGGGACCGGCCCATGGTGAAAAAAACGGACAAAAAACTGGGATACTTCGAAATATTAGTACCGGTACAGATTGAACACCGGTTTTAAACCGATTTACCGGTGTTAGGAACAGGCCTACTTGAAAGTTCAATCCTGGAAAGTTTAGGGGGAAACTTAAAATTGAAGGTTTGTCTGCAACACCGAGCGCAAATGTTAAGAATCGTTCCCGCACTGGAGAAAAATGTAGTAAAATAGGGCTCAGTGAATGATTTGTATGCAGCTGCAGCATACAATAAATAATGTTCTGCAGAGCGAGGATGCAGAACGTAAAGACGAGAAAAACCTTTCTTAACTACACATCGGATAGCATAATGCAGTATTGTTCAACCAAGTTACTCCAACATGTGCTGTAATGCTGCTCAATAAAAACCCTATTTTATCACTAGATATCCCACAATACTGATGTTCGTTATACAGTAAAACCCCGACTTACGTCGTTAATTGGTTCCTTAAATATGCGACGTAGGTCGAAACGACTTATATCGAAGCAAGTCTACAATAATGAATTGCCAAAACAGGCATACGAATAAACAGTAATTATGAAGCAATATTATATTCAAGTAATGAGTATGTGGGTACATTACAAAAATCACCATTTTTGGAATCATTATTGGAAGGTTTAAAAAACTCTTGCATGGGCCTTTGTCGAGCATTTTTTCCCTATACAATTTTTGGACGGTATTATTTCTTGGTTGACCTCTTCACTTCGTTTAACGTCTTTACCATGAGTTTGGCAAATTGCATGAGCTTCTCATATTGCTTAAGACCATCGACGAGTCTAGCTTTTGTCTCCGGGTTCTTACTCGGTAGCAGACTCTTCAATGACTTCCCCAGTGTCGAGCTCATTTTCAAACGAGTCCAGCAGTTGTAATGCCGCCCACACACCGAAAACCCGAGTCCATTTTTTTTTTACTTTTGTTCTGCTAACTCATGAATTTCCTTGGAATTTAACAGAACGGCGTTAAGCGAAGACTTGAAATTGGTGAGAAACCAACTTGCTTTGCTGCTTGCACGATTTCCTCTTTGACGTTTTCTCTTACATCGTTACTCGTTACATATTGTTACTCGTTATTTTTGAAATAGAATGGATGAAGCAACAGCAGCAACGGCCCAATGCAATTTAAATTTGTGACACACACATGACGTCACCCATTTAAATTGCATTGTGCCGCTGCTACTATTATAATGCAATCAGGCCATAGCTTCTTCCAGGCTCGATTCATTGTGGTTTGCTGCACTCCATTCCATGCCACGCCATAGTAATCTCGGACTGAAGTCTCACTTGATACATTTTCATCGATAGTTTCGAGTTGGCGAAATCTGCATCGTAGATAATACGCCTTTAAGTCGGATGTTACCCCATCATGCATGGGCTGAGCAAAGGGGTTCTATCCAGAGGTAAAAAAATAGCCTTCACATAGGATTCATGTCATTCTCAATTTGTGATGTCCTGCCATATCGTCCAGAAGTAACCGAATCTTATGTTCCGAATTTCTCTGCTGGCAGAGAATCTCTACAGCAGCGGGACAAAAATAGGATTGTACCCTTCCACAAATAAACTGGAAGCCGTCCATCCTTTTGCATTTGATCGAAAAAAAACTAGCGGGATTGGGATTTCTGTGTCAAAATGCAGCGACGTAAACGCGGGGAACCGTAGACGCAATATGAAACACGGTATAAATTTGATAAGGACGTAAAAGCGAAACGACTTATAACGAGGTGACGTATAACGGGGTTTTCCTGTAATGCAAAATTGCCTTAGTAAATTCTACCTGATCTGTTCTTATGACAGTCGAACTATTTGAAAAACAGCGCTCGAAGAAATCCAAATCTCATGTACGCCCAGTATACGCTAGGAATTGTCAAAATTCTATAGCCAAGGCAGTAACAATTATGCAATTGAAAATACGGTAAAAAGGGTTAATTCCGAAATTCCCCTGAAGATGGCATTTTGGTAGACATAGTTACAAAATGTAATCAATTAATAGCAAAGAACTAAAGTTATATTATTTTAGTATAAAAAAATTTGTGTCCATTGGGAACAATCCCCGCTTATCTACGCCCCTGAGGTCACCATTGAGAACTTTAGGGCTCCCTCGTTAGTATCAACAGAACCTTACCTTCCCAAGGTTTACCACATATTTCCGAGAATATGGGCTACTACTATTCCTTCTCAATTCTGTTTACGAAGATATAATTTATGAAGGGTAGATGAGATAATTTTATGGCATGCATCATGGTGGTAGCGTCGTGTTTTTCCAAATCGGCGTGAAAGCTGCATTTCGCAAGCATGTGTACAGCATTGGGTCTTCGGAAGTCTGGTCAGCTTATGTTAGTGGTATCCAATTTCCAAGGTCTTAACCGCTTTTTAGTTGAAGTGTTCAGATCAACAACAAGCTCTTCCGAATTATATTCGTTGAACATTTAAGTGAGATCATAGGCATAGTCACGAATTGAATTTTTTCGCAGTGGGCTGCGAATCCGCGACTCTGTGTTTCGAAGCCGATGGCACTTACCACGATACTAACCAAACAATTAAAATAAATCAATTGCTAAAACAATATTACTATGCAGTGAAATTTCTTCTTGAGAATAGAGGTGGGGAAGAGTTGTCTTACTAACCAGTTTCATCAACCGGCTAGTATGCCCCCGGAAAATGTCGAAATGGGTATATAAGCACAAAAAAACGATTTGGGTTAAAAGCTGTTTAGATCTATTGCACCAACCATGAACTTTGTAAAAGGCTGAAGTTTCAAAGTTGTGATAAATAAATAACCAGTAAATTAACATGTCTTACAAAAACAACAATGAACATTGCGGTCGGTTTATCGCAACACTCAACCTCCCACAGTAAACTTTAACGAATGGTTTTGGTATTAGCTCATGCTTTTTCGGGTTAGAGCGCCTCTGGTGGTCACATCTGTAACAATTCTTCTGGATTAACTTTGGTCAGAGTACGTACCCCCGATACATTACTGGGTTATGTTGTTATTGTAACCCCATGTAGTTACCCTAAACTAACCTACACCCGAGCACAATAAAACACGCCTACTATACATCCTTTTAGATGCGGATTCAAATCTACGCCCGCCAAAAAAATCGTTCAAACAAACCACTACGGATAGAAGATGTTCGTTGACGACTGGTCACAATTCGAATTTAGTGTCCTGGAAAAAGGCTCAAAACTACAGCGGTAAGGGACAGTGTACGGAAATGAAAATAAGCAGTTAATACCTATATATCTCCTCGGCGGCTTTAAGCTGCAAATGAGGGATTTATATTAGCTAAGTGGACGAAAATAGAAGCAATATTATTATTAAAAGTTGGCGCTTCCCTCCGTCAAATCATAAAAGAAAATTACAACAAAATAATTATTCTTTTCCACCCCCCAAACACTAAAACAAACCAATAATTGGTCGATTTTACGCTCTAATTTCCTGAGAAAACCCCAAAATTATTCTGCAATATAAAATAGATAATAACCATCAGTTTTCTTTTGATGAATTATGGAAATTATGACCATCCCTTCGTGCTAACAACATAACTCCCTGCTACTACGCCTTCTATAATGCTAATTTATCCGTACTAAAACGCTTCCATTGTTGTGCGTCCACCGCGCCGCGGCTTTTCATATGCTTACGCATTTGTGTCGGCAAAATTTATTAGTCACATTCTATGACTATAACCTAACCAAAAACTTAAGGCAAAACGCTGTATTATGGCTAAACCTGACCCCAATGTTTTTGGCGCGGAAAAATTTCATGATTTATCTCCGCCTGTACCCCCTTCTCCGCAATAATAAATCGATGACGATTAACAAGAAAGATTCTTCGCCACTTAAGAATGAAGCAGCAGCGCGTCGATACGACATACCAGCTAAAGAAGGATATAACATAGAAGGGCGTCCATTCGAAATATAGAAGGCTCACTCTTGTTCAATCATGTAAAATGCGTCGATTGCGTGCCACCAACAGTATCCTTTAATCCTGTTTCAGAGAAAATTTTATTCGTTGTCGCGACCTTCGTTTTGCCCCGTTACGTTCTGATTATTATTCACAATTGAATTGGCTGTATGGCAGGATTATAAATAAATTCGACGAATCGTCGACATTGCTCGTGTACTATAGTGTAGGCGAGAGACGTTGTCGCGACCGTGTGTTATGTGGTATTTGCCAAGGGTAAGTTTTTATATTGGTCGGTTTGGTTTGTAAGGACGAAGAAAATCGATTCTATATAGAGACTGGGTTATTAGGATAATGTTGGATATAGACAGAATACAGGACGAATGGTAAATTTTTATGTCCCGATAATGTTTTTGGGCTTTTTTTCTTGGCTTCGTTTTGATTGTTTGATCAGGTAATTTGAGGACATTTGTTGATAGGTTTATCGATTTGTGTATGACCGGTGAATTTACGGTGAATCACATTTTTATCTATATACAGGGTGGTCCCGCATTAGGTGGTCAATACTGTAAGGGTTGATAGCACAACTTGTTAAAGCAAGAAACTTACCAATACATTCGGAATTTTTCTTACCGTTACCTTGTTATCGCTCTTTTTGTGAAAGTCATCGAAAATCGTGACTTGTCATGCAAAATCATAATTTGCGGCCCTCCTGATGACCTAATCCAAGATTTGATTTCAGTTTCAGAAACTGCATAAAATTTCACAAAAAGTAAAGTTTTTCCTGTTGTCAACATTATCGTCGCTTTCAAAATACAGTTACTCAAACTTAATATAAATTTTAAAATAGAATTTTCATTGAAAATTCAAACAGTCATTTCATAACGGTGCTTTATACGTACAACTCTGCAAAGTTGACAAAAGTTGCTTCAACATGTTGGCTTTCTAACGGTATATCACTTTTCATATTTGCATTGCAGAATTTTAGGGAAACACGCACGCACGGTTCACTCATATTTCCTTCCATGAAGCGGTCAAATAAAACCTTACCAGTTCAAGAAATGTTATTTGTGGAAGTATTAAATATCACAAACAAAATGAATGGACTGAATCCCCACAGGACATTTTCCTTAAATTACAGTAATTGATTTAATTTAAAGAGTCAATTTCCAGTGCGACAATTGCTTAGGTTCAGGGACGATTTTACCGTTTTACATAACGTTTTCGCTGAAAAATATTTCAGAAAAGTATGAAGGAGGATAAATACGAAAAAACAGGAGCATTTTTTTGTAATTTAATAGTGTGTATTTTCGCCATTTTTATTTATAATTTCATAAAGCCTTCGAGGCAGGTAATCGTATAAAGAATGCAGCACAGATATCGGTATTTTAGACCAAGCTGTCTTAATTCCTTGAATTAACTCTTCTTTACAGTCGTATTGTTTACCACTACTGTAAACTTCTCGAATAAGCATCCCCCAAATGTTTAATGCCAGGGGAGATGGGCACCCAGTCTAACAAAGCCACATTTTTCTCCTCAATAAGCGATTTAACCACCCTCGCTGTATGAATTGGGGCAAGATCATGTTGCAATATCCAAGGATCGCCTCCGTACATGACATTTATCATAGGGATTTCCTCTTCTAAGAGCTGTTTATAAGATAAACTGGTTTGGTAACCTCGTAGAATGACCAAGTCGATAGTTCCATGATATGATATGGCTCCCCATACAATAACGGAACCTATTCGGAGGTGATGGTGTGACAGGTACATAGGGTCCTTCCTATATAATCATGATAGTAGGAGAACCCATCTGGACCGTCCACTCAAAGCCGTTTTCCATCCGTAAATATTACCTGCCTCCATTGTGATGTCCAGTTCATGAATCTTGAGGCGAATTCCAGGCGCTGTAGGCGATGTTGCGGTTAAGGCTATTTTTTTTTTCTTTAATCGTAAAAGTTTTAAGCATGATGAAGATCTAAGAATTCGTCCTTACACTTGCTGATAACACGAAAATCTCCCCAAGCTTACGCGCAGTAAAGGGCGAGTTCGAGGCTTCTCTTAAGAGACTTCGCCTTGATGCACCGGAAATCGCTTTTTTTCTGCCTCCTGCGTATCGTCGTCCATAATTTCCACTATCTCGTATAAAATTATTAACAAGGTTCAAGCTCCGCTGAATCCGTATTGCAATTTGTCGGTTTGAATATACTTCTTGCTTTAGTATGGAAATTGTCGCCTTTTCCTCGGCAGAAAATTTATTTCCTTTTGACATTCTCCACTATACGACTCACAGAGTATAACGCGAAAAAAAATGTTTCCACAAACACTTCTCACCAGGACGAGATAACTCTTTAAAGTAAGGGAACCTATACAATTGTCGCAGTGGAAATTGCGATTTTCATTTTAAAAAATTCCGTTAGCTATGCGAGTTGCTTAATAGAAATGTAATATTTATTAAAATAACCGTTAGTTGAGAGAGCATTATTTAAAAATTATTTCCGATCAGAGTACATAGAAATTATATAATTTCAAAGGAAAATATCCATGAACCTAAGCATTTGTCGCGCAGTGTATGTACAGATTTCTCTTTTACTTCTAACTAAACTCATAGCTTTAAACTTTCCTATTGCTATGGTCAAATGGATTAACTCTTATCTTTTAGACCGCACTGGACAAGTTATATTCGATAGTTGCTTATCCGATCCCTTCACTCCAACATCCAGCATCCCTCAAGGATCTATCTTATGTCCTCTGCTCTTTTCGTTTTTTTTTTTAAACGACCTACCTCGAATCCTTGATTGTCGTTGCCTGCTGTTCGCAGACAACCTTAAGTGTTTTCCTCCAGTTTCTTCTACTACTGATTGTCTACAACTTCAGTCCGCGCTTAGAAATCGTATTTCCAACTACCGAACGTTTTGGCTACGATTCATACAGGCAGAAAAATTTAAATAATGAAAAACAGCTCGGGTCAATGGGTAGAGAGGAATCCGGGCCACATGGACAGGAATCAAATTACGGCATAAATACATAACTATCCCATTTTCGTAACAACTGATTTAATTCCAAAATCATGTGCAATTCGGTGAATTTTTATACTAATGTCCTGGTAGAGAACCTGCAAGAAAATGTGTAGCACATTTGAATAAGGGTGCGATATCCTGGTACCATATCCACCAACGGACATAATTGGAAAGCCTAAAGTTTTCCGTAAGAGAACGTATAGTAGAACAAGCCAAGTGCATTACAGTGGAAACTCGATAACTCGAAAAACGCTTTAAGTCGAAGAAAATCTGCTTTTCAGCACATTTGAACAAAAAACAATGAAAAACAAACTCGATAGCTCAAACCAAAAACTCTATTACTCGAAGAGAAATTTTTAATTTCACTGCTTGTGAAACTCTATAAGTCGAAGTGCTGATATTGGAGACTATATAAGTCAAAATTTCAGATACTCTCCAGGTCAAATTAAAATTTTTTATCGGTAAACGGACGAGACTCTATAAGTCAAAGCTTTGCTATGCGAAACTCTATAAGTCGATTTTTTTTATTCCTCCAATGGCGATTTTTCTGTTTGAAATTAGAATTTTATTGCTGCATATTCCGGAAACGAGAATAACGGTACTTTTCTGCGATAAAATGGTTCAGTTTGCATTTGAATATAGCGTTCATCGTAAGGTTGTTTTACTGTCAAAAGAATAATCGTTTCGTGCAGTTTGAGGAATTCAGCCAATTAAACATATCTGCGTCAAAAAGAACGCTACAAACCCTGACTATTCAGCAGAAGAAAGAACTTATAAAAGCGGTTGATGCAAAAGGTCAAAAAAAAGGGTATAGCCGCCGAATTCAAAATTCCGGTTAGTACGCTTTCTACGATTTTAAAGAAAAGAAAAAAAAAAACGTTTTGTCATCTATCCGAAAAGAGAGGAAAAAATGCATGTACTATTTTATAAGGGTATAATGTCGGAAAAATACCAAAATATAAAAATACACAAAAAGAAAAAAACTCTATAAGTCGAATTTTCTTACAAATAAACTCGATACCTCGAAATCTCTTTACGTCGAAATTTCGATAACTCGAAAGAAAGTTTGGTTCCCTTGGGCTTCGACTTATCGAGTTTCCACTGTATTACAGTTTTCTTGTTATCGTCACTTAAATTTCAAAGCCCATTGAAAAGATTTCGGGAGGGGTCCGGACCCCTCCCCTGGCTACGTCCCTGCCTCGAACCGAAGACATAAAAACTCTTTCGTTCCAGTTCACAAAACCTTTGGCTTGTTGACCATTCTCGACGATAATCCGATAAATGATTCGGGTCAATGAAATATGTACATGTACATAGAGAAAAAAAAATTATTTTGTTTTGAATTGCAAACTAGCGCGAATTAGTCGTGTGTTTAGATTTTTTATTAGTAAACTCTTTCTTATTAGATTACGTAATTTATTTAATTTATTAGTGTATATGTATTCATGTATAAATACCATTATTTTTGTATTGTTGTATATACCTTTTTTTATTCATATGTATGAGTTAAATTTATTCATATTCTCCATGTTTACTTTCTAAACATTTTCGAGATCAGTACATTATTTTATATGTACTCGTACATTATTTGAATATTGGCTTTTGTTTTCTTACGTTTGTTCAATGGTCTAGTAAAATGTACCGCGAGTAGGTACATACATAAATTTTCGTTCGTTCATACAGAAAACACTTGTTCACTTAAGTGAAACAGTACGGAAAATGTAAATAACTACGGTATACGTGGTTTTGGTTACATCATCACTATGCGCTGATGAAACACATATTATTGAGCAAAGATTGGAGTACACGTGTTTTTTTCATATTTTGGTAATAACGCTTTTTACATATAAACCTGTATCCACACTGACTCCAAGTGGCAGCTCGTCAAAAAAACTGACATCGCGAGCTGAGTCTGAAAATGACGTAATCAAACTTTAATTTTGGAGGTTTTTTCAAATTTAATTATCAAAACCGAAGTATGTGCCTTTAAATTATTATTGTTAGTCCATTCAAGAATTACACAATTTCACACACCCAAAAAAAAAAAACGAACAAAAGGTGCAAAATTGTCACTTTGAATTCGACAAGGCGGTTGTCAAAGTGTCAGTTGACAGATGATTTATTTTGAATATCAAAACTGTCAGTGTGGATGTGGATGCGATTACAACTGCCAGTTAGCATCGCGAGTTGCCTATAGGCAGACAGTGTGGATTCAGCTTAAGGCAGAATTTGAAGCAGGCATGGCAAACTTGAAAGCTGCCATGGGACAAAACAATCAAGCATTAAAGATATGATAGATACTTAACGTATGGTAAAAAAAATAAGTACACTCTTACAATATTTTCTTAGCACCCTGTGGCCAAGTAGTTATTAAAGTAAATATATCCTTTGTTAATATTTAGTTACCTAAGAGAAAGCAATTAAACATTATGAATATAAACCATTTAAAGGGGATAACAGGTTTCAATTACTTTACAAAGGAATGAGAAGTCTAAAAAAGGTTGGACAAAATAATTCGACAGATTTTTTTATTATTTTATTATTTCCTCACCCTGATTTTTTTTTTGTGATTGAGTGAATAGTGTGATTTCCATTTCCAAGTTTGGAGCCCAAACATCATTTTTGGGTCTAGTATGGGTCTAGTTTTGACGTTGGCTAACCACAAAAATAGAATAAAAACCAAATCCATACGAAAAGTCCGAATCGATTGTAAGAGAAATGTAAAAAACGATGGCGTAGGTACTTACTATTTTGACCAAGCTCATTATCCACTTCAAATCTTATACCGGCAGGGATTGAGAAAATGGGGTAGAGCCATTTTATTTTTTGAATCCGTTGGAATCGTGTTGTTCTAGTTCTAGTGACTATCTATTTCGTATATTGCATAACAATAAATGCAGTGAAAATTAAGAATAAAGTGGTACGAGAGGGGTGTACTTATTTTTTGTTCATATGTGTACCTATATTCGGGTCTCATAATGAAAATCCAAAAAGAATACAATGAAAACGAACTAATTGTGGAAGTCTTGACTCATATGGTTCCAATCTATACACCAACTGCGGTGCATGTCTGTATTATTTTTGGCATGGCAACGTACCAGCTCTATGGGAACTTGGCGGAAATTTGTCTGTGGGAGGAGAAGAGCCCTACTGGAGAAATGTCCAGTCGGAGGCTCGAATCCCGATTGGGATGAAATTTCCTCAATTTTTGGTATCGGGATTCGAACCTCCGACCTTCAGTCACAAGGTCACCAACTTAACCTACTGAGCTTATCCAGTGAGCGATTTACTATAGTAGGCTGAAGCGTGGGGCGATAGATTTTAGCTGGCGGCAAGTTTGGGGGCACATATTTTCCAAAGGTTACAAAAGAATGAGTTCAGGTTAGATATTTCTCTAAAACAAATTTTGAATCGTCAATCAACTATGGACCCCGAAAACCAACCCTACAAACAATTTCAAATTACATATTCCTCTGTCTTATGAACATGTATGCAAACATTACAAACTAATTTTAATGAAGAGTGCGCAAATCGAAAATCAATGATGTGCTCCTCTCAAAGATCACAGTGCCCCACACGTTTTTTATAATTCCACATTAATCCATTGAACGTCGCACTAAACGCAGTTGCAGCTATTGCGTATTTCGTATTTTTTTTAACGTTGTGTTGTATACCAAATAAGCAAACCTATACCTAATAGGTGTGTTTTTTTGGTTATCCCGTGTAGGTTTGGGTAACGAAACTTCATATAAAAAAATGACAGGTGTGTGAGCTGGCATTTTTTTTTATATGGAGTTTCGTTACCCAAACCTACACGGGATAACCAAAAAAACACACCTATTGTATAGAAGCATCATACTTCATATATCGTTAGAGATAAGACAACCACGTCGTGTATCATTCGTTCAATTGTATCGCATTTTGCTTTGTGATAAATATTGAAGAACGCTTAGGAGCTGCGAAGCTCAAATGTGAAAATGTGACCATTTTCTGTACATGAGTACAGTTTAAAACCAAATTCGTGACCTTAAAAGCCTTGTGCCAAAAACCTCATTCGGAATAGCGTTTGAATTTACTTTGTCAAATTTTTCGCAGCACCAGTTTGGGAGACAGTAAGTGGCGTAACGTACGGTGTTCCATGTGTTCGGTGGAACATGGGCCCCCTAAGGTAGTGAAGAAGAGTGGGAAATTTTGAACTGTGAATAACCACAACAACAAGATTTCTCTTTGAAACATTGAAGCTAGATTTGACGCAGATTAACAAATTAGGAGTGCTTTTGAGTGAAACGTTTATCTTCGCTTCGAAGCAGTTTGAATAAGCAAGAACTTGAAGGAACATTTTATTGTTGCACTGAAGAACTGCATTCTTGTTACCAGGGATACCAGAAAAATAATTGGTCACTGAGTTTCCTGCATAGAAAACCGGCGGAAGCATTGTTGTATAGAAACACGATGCACCGCGTGTACAAAATTATCGTCAAACGGGGTTTCGTAGAAAACTAGGGTTCCGTGACCACTTCTTAAATATTTGAAATGAGTAATGTAGAAATTACTTTTAATTGAAAAATTCAAGAAATACATAGAAAAAATCCACAAATTGTAGTAATATTAAAATTCTAAGGTTTAGGCTGCAAAATGAGCACTATAGTAATCAACATAACTTACGCAAAGTTACGAAAGTCACAAAAACAGTCAGATGGATGATATTTTGAATGTTTGGCGATTGAAAAGCAGTTATGCAGCTGACAAAAAATTTGCAAAATGTCAGTTTTTGTTTCCAAATGCAAAAGATGGTTGGAAACATTTTCATAAAGATATGCGTAACCCAAAAATAAATAAACAAAAATTTCGCAGGCTCTGAGCTGATTAAAAAAAAAGCTAACTGCCAGTGACAACAGCTTCCAATATTTGTGTAAAACGCTAAAAAGTTTTTACGAAGCACTCATCATTCGCAGAATGGAAACCACTGATCTAACGTAAGGGGAAAACATTCAGCCAATCAAGATCAGATACTTTTGTTTGTGTATTAGTAAGGGGGTAGGGGGCCACCATCATCCATTTGGCCCAGGGCCACAAGAGTGCTATGGCCGGCCCTGCCTATACGCATTTGTATCCTACTTGTATAGAGAAACTCACAAAAAAAGTGCCCTCACACATAAAATTTCAGGCGAAATAACACAACTCCCGATAAAATTAGGCCTTATTTTTTTTTTTGTAAAAATTCAGTCGTTATATCCAGAAAGGTCTTTATATCCCATACGTCCTTTTAACGGGAGCTGTTTGTGTGAAAATCAATCAGTCATTATATTCGAATTGTCGCTAAAAATGAGGTCGTTATAATCAAAATCCACTGTAATCGAATGTTTGGAGATTCCACGCTCTACTGTAAATACATAAAATACCCTCTGTTTCCTCTAACTTTTTCGAAATAATTTTTGTTGATACACTGCACATCCATCCTGTATCCATCCCTAATCTATTTACCAAACCCCAAATTATCCTTGAGGCATATCATTCACTCACATCTCACCAACCACACCAGATTTTCGCATGACCAAATATATTTACACCATTAACTAAAATGTAATTTATTGACAGCCAATCTATGTTTTCCATTAAACGAATAGTTATACTCCTATACTCGGTCTGGACTAGCTATTAAAGAGCATTCGCGTATAGTGCCAACAGAAGCGTTAACACCATTATTTGTGAGCTCCCGTGTCGCTACGATTGTCTGGGGCATTAGCTTATTGTTTGTTGCCCTCTTCTCTGGCATCGGTGTACAGTACACCCGCGCATTCTGTGTAACAACCACTGTGCAGAACCTGCAACAATTACTTAACACTAGAACTGATGAGAATACGAATGGCAAATATCCACATACGATAACTACACGGATATAACTATTTATAATAATGATACGGTACGGAACCTATATGAGTAGCGGAGCTTAAGAAAATAGGAATAAAATTCAACATACACCATAGCGAGTATGATGATGGTTCTGGTGCGCGCAAAAGGGAGCAGCACAAGACATCCATTTGGAGCACTTACCATTTATTGCAATTTAGTGTGACACATTAGTCCCGGCACATAACCGAGACACAACACTCATAGTCAAACATACATATACACCTCCGTGGTTTCCACTTGGTTGATAAATGAAATACATATTTGGTCGTAACTCTTATTTTGGGACCAACGCTCCATCGTCGTGGGCTATGATATGTGTCCTGGGAAAAACATACCTCTCCCCTTGGTGAAATACTACTACTTTTCGAGCCCTTAGTCCGTGTATCCTATAAATTATACGACATTGCTTTCTCCAGTGTGTTTCTGCAGAATGGATATCGGAAATAAGCGTAGACTACACAAATGTTCTCCAACCTTTTTCGCTGGCGACAGCTGAAAAAAAAGCCGTAACAACAACAAGAACACCTATACACCATCAGAAGTCCTGAGTGAGTTATACTATTTCGCCTTTAGCATGCAAACATTTTCCGCTTGTCTTTCATATCCTGAAGGATAGTAGATGAATTCCCGTAGGGGTTTGCATGTTGATGGAACCTTTTAGGTTTTCGCGCTTCCAGCAATTTATGACGGGCGAATGGAACTCGCTGGAAAGGACATATCGCGCGCATATACTATTATGTGTGGCTGTAAGCCTTTCGCTCGCTATGGCTCGACAGCGCGGCTGGACTCTGTTGCTTAATAGAAAAGTTGACACCCTGCCCGGAAGCATATTGTCTGAACAGAACGAATACGCTTTGCGACTAATGATATTGGAGCATGCTGGGTGAGTTTACCTGACCTGACAATATATTCACGATGGGGGCGGACGCTAGGCGCTGCTTTTCGGAATTTTGAATTTTGCTGATAATTTTGGACTCGATTGATTGTGGGCGAGCGAATGTCTATAGATGGATGGATGGTGCTGGGATAATCAGTAGCGTAGCATGTAAATCAGTCATGTGCAAGTTTAGTGATGAATACATTATTGAATCATTTGCCACCCAGGGGTATGGACTGTTTTGAAAACGCGCTGGAGGTTAGAAGATTGTAATTAGTGTCAGTCAAAATAGAATTTCATTGAAAATTCGTAACAAAATTTTTGATTTTGAAATTTGATTGTTTGGGATGAATGCAAATTAATCTAATTTAGTACTGTATTTATTTATTAGAACATTTTGTTGCAATTGTCTGTCGATTTTTCAGATCCATTTATACCGCATAATTGTATTTTCATAATGAGGTAATCAGATTCTATCGGTAATGATGTACTCGTACCCAGTAATCTAAAAGCTTGGAAAAAGTACGTGCCTAAATTTTTGTTGATACTATAATTTTTTTTAACAATTCACAAAAAAACACGCCCATCGCTTTAGTGGCATCTGTTTGAATATCAGTTCCGATGGGGAACCGTCGTGGGCCACCAGCTGCCACGAAGTCTCGTCGAGAGCTTCATCATCTGGCAAGGTTTTCAAGTAAGTACCGTTAAGCGACTCCTCTGGTTTGGAGTCAAAGGGAAGAACTAGCTCGCACTAGAGCGGACCTTCTTCGACATCTACCCATAGTCCAAAGAAAGTCTCGTCAAGAGCTTCCTCGCAAAGGGCTCTTTCGTCGATTACCCATAGCCCGAAGGAAGTCTCGTCAAGAACTTCCTCGCAAAGGGCCCGTATATACATTGCCCCATGAAAGGCGAGCTCCCGCATTAAGAACAATGCTTTTAGAGTCTGTGACTATATCTCGAATGTCGAGGAGTCTCAAAGGACCGACAAGCAAAAGGAATCTCTCGCGTGGGCTATGGGCGTTATTGGGGATCTCCCAATTGAAAACCGTGTCGTTAAGCGGCAACGCTCGATGGAAGATCAGGCAGTAGGCAGAAGCGACAGAAAGTTGCACTCATCAGTGGTTGAGCCCCATAATTCGCAAAAGCGGTAAGAGGGTGAATTGAGCTGGCGGTTGACGACCGTAAGGCTGCCAAATGGGAGCTTCTCGGTTGACAACTGGATTCTTGGGGTTCTATACAAAATCCAAAAATACAAAATCCAAAAAAAAATGAAAAATCCACAAAGTCAAAATCCACAAAGACAAAATTCACAAAGACAAAATCCATAGTCATAATTCACAAAGTCAAAATCCAAAAAGACGAAATCCATAAATTCAAATTAACATCAGTTTGCTTATCACAATTGAATATTGAGAATATTTATGTACGTTTATTACGTTAACTAGACAATTACCAAATCCCGGAGCATATGCGCTTTACCTGAAGACACGGAAAAGGATTCATCCGTGGCATATACGATTTAGCCGATGACACAGAAAGGAATGCACCGGACCATAAGCGCTTCAGGTAAAGACAGAGACACCTAAGGCGCATATGCTCCGGGTGCATCCTTCTCCGTGTCTTCAGGTAAAGCGCATATGCTCCGGGGTTTGGTAATTGTCTAGTGCCCACGCAATAAGCATTATGGCTCTCTTCATACAAAAATTTATGGATTTTGTCTTGATGGATTTTGACTTTGTGGATTTTGACTTTATGGATTTTGTCTTTATGGATTTTGTCTTTACGGATTATGACTTTTGGATTTTGACTTGTGGATTTTGACTTTGTGGATTTTGTATAGAACCCGATTCTTGTCGAGGGAATTGTGTCCGTCAGCTACCAAAGTGTCATGGAGGCCTTTCCAGATCCACCACCGGTGTACGTGGAGGAAGGCTGGTTTCAAGGCGTTAAACTGATGAAGTTCGTCGATGAAAGATTAGGTTTCAGTATGCTATTGGTCGTGCTCTGTGGCCGTGATCGTTCGGTCGCCACTCTGTGAAATAAACACTCATAGAGAAACGAGTTTCCAAACTCGGCACGACTCGTCGCAAGTTTATTATTCAGAAGAAGATGATAAGAAATATTCTTATCGTAGAATACTAAACACACAATGCGACTAGGAAGTGGTATGGCTGACAACCGTATCACACTCCGAATTCAGTTGTCTTTGTAACGTTGATGACTACACACGGTAGTCATCAACGCACCATGCTCCACTAGGAGTTACGGTATCAAGAGAGAGATGCTATTGGCAAGGCGGGAGAGGTTTGGCCTGGTGCTAAGCTGGAAGTAGTGACCAAGGACAAAATTCCATCGCGACCAAGTGCTCGTATATGCCTGTCACCATTTGTAGATGATCCGTACATGTAATGTAGATATTCCACTCGACGACTGGCGAATCGTCAAGTTGTAGGAGCCGGTGGACAATCGCAGTTGTGCGGTTCTACTCATCAACAAGGAGTCACTTGCCTCGTTAAGCAAGTCAGGTGGAGCTTTTAGGCTCCGGTTCATCAAAGTTCGCGTATATAAAAGCGGGATTAGATTAGATTTAATGTGGGCTGTGGCTATTAGGTAGCCCTGGGCACTGCCACCGTTGGTCTATTGTGTCATTGCCCAAGCTATGGGTTAGATGAACTCATCTAACCGACTCCTTTCGATAAACCGATTAAGCTGCCCCATGTTCAAGGATGCAATATCCTCCTCTAAAGGCAACATAATGCCGAAGCATTCCAAGCGGCGCATAGCCTCTCACATTCACAAAGAATGTGAGCAGCTGTTTTGTCGGACGCAGCTCGCGTCGGTAACAATGCGCATGGTCTTTAAATGTCCATTCAGACGGCAGTGCCCCACCGTGAGGAGTCCGCAAATTATATCCTAACCCTGTTTCTACTCATGTTTATTAGATTTAGGGTACGTTTAGGTGAGTAGTTGGCAACGAAAAGTTTTGACTGCCGAAGCCCGGGAAGAGTTTCCAAGTGAAAGGTGGCTTTGGCTTTTCCCATTCACTTATTACATTTCTGTATGTACAGAGTGGTATTCCACAGTAGGGTTTTGGGAGAGGAGTGGCGGATGCTCTCCTTTCAAGCTCGTCGACCTGCTCATTGCCTTCGACACCCGAATGGGTAAGACTGTTACAGGAGCCTACCTGTTGGAGGATTTCCTGACAACCCCACACGAGCTTCGATGTGACTGTAAAGCTCGTCAGCGCTTTCATTGCCGCTTGGCTGTCGATAAATATTGCTATTTTCTTGTTTATGTAGCCCTTTTCAATGCATTTTCTTGCACACAGCTCGATTGCGTGTACTTCTACCTGAAACACTGTCGGTTGGTATCCCATTGGAATAGAAAGACTATGGGCCACTAATTCCTGCGCCAGAACCTGTATCGGTCTTTGATCCGTTCGTGTAAAATATGATTGTACCGGGGTGGAGTGCTCTGAACCTGTAAGTCCAGTCCTCCCTCGCCCAAGTCACTGATTCGAATCTGGGGTCAAAACGTAACGTTTTAACCAGATAGTCTGATGGCATACTAAGTAGGTTGTCATAACTTATCCATCCTAACTGCACCGAGTTCAGTGGGTATGCCGTGTCACATGCCTTAAGCCTGATAACGGACAGTCTTGCCACTGCCTCAATGTGTATGTGCAGTGGTGGGAGGTTCAGGAGAATCTCCAAGGCGGCGGTAGGGCTGGAGATGAAGGCTCCAAGAACAGTCTCTCAACTTTGTTCAGATTCGGCCTACTGTAGTGGGTGCCCTCTTCCACCATACTACCGCCCCGTATTCCACAATTGGTCTAACGATTGTCGTATAGATCCACAGAATTATGTCTGGTTTGATACCCCATGCTTTGCCCGCATAGCTTCTGCAGATCCATAAGGCCTTAGCTGCTTTCTCAGTTACCTCCCTGGATGTGCTCTTTCCAGAGTAATTTCTTGTCCAGAGTGACTCCCAGATACTTAACAGTTTCTGGCATAGTCAACTGTGATTTATACATTGAGGGACACTTCAAAGCGTTCTGTAAAATACCCGGTAGGACCTCCCCGAATTTGCCTTTAACAGTGAAGACTAAGTCGTCCGCATACTCCTGGGTAGAGAACCTACAACCTAGCTAAGTTAAGTCTTCACATTATTGGTAGTATAAAAGCGGGAAGAGGCGGTCACGGCTGACAGCCTGGCTGTCGCAGAGTCAAGGTCGACAAATCAAGCCGCGGATAATGACCGCTTATCGCTCTGCTCGGATTTGGCCGCTCTGGATACTACTTCTCAGCCGTCTCCGATGCTAGGTTAGGTTAGGTACAGGGGCCGCCAGATTTGCACCCAGCGCACTTAAACCAGAATTTGGTCCATTGTGATACCACAGAGAGAATCATGTCTCTACTAACTGCCTAAGCTAGGAACCAGCCCGTGCTCACAATATATTTATTGAGCAGTATTGAGCTTATATCCCGAAGATCATCGGTATCGTAGAAATATCTAGAGCCCAGAAAACGCATTCGTTTCTCAGCCAGGGCGGGGCAGTGACAAAGTAAGTGATACACACTCTCTTCCTCCTATAAAAGCGGGAAGAGGCGGTCACGGCTGAAAGCCTGGCTCTCGCAGAGTCAAGGTCGACAAATCAAGCCGCGAATAATGACCGCTTATCGCTCTGCTCGGATTTGGCCGCTCTGGATACTATACCTCTCAGCCGTCTCCGATGCTAGGATAGGTTAGGTACAGGGGCCGCCAGATTTGCACCCAGCGCACTTAAACCAGAATTTGGTCCATTGTGATACCACAGAGAGAATCATGTCTCTACTAACTGCCTAAGCTAGGAACCAGCCCGTGCTCACAATATATTTATTGAGCAGTATTGGGCTTATATCCCGAAGATCATCGGTATCGTAGAAATATCTAGAGCCCAGAAAACGCATTCGTTTCTCAGCCAGGGCGGGGCAGTGACAAAGTAAGTGATACACACTCTCTTCCTCTTCTTCGTCATCACAACTTCTGTAAAAGTCGTTGTGAGGAATTTGGAGTCTTCTTGCGTGCTCACCAATATGACAGTGCCCGGTTATTACTCCCACCACACTGCGTATATGCTTTCTGTCTAAGGAAAGTAGCATGGTAGAGCGGACCTTGTCTAGTTTTGGCCAGATCATTCTCGTCGTTGCGCAAGTGGTGTCTAGTATCAAGGCGCAAGCCGCAATAGGTGTTTTCAAGGTGGCGTAACCGTCTTCAACTCTACCTGCTGACGCATGCCGGGCCAAGTCATCTGCATTGCGATTACCTGCAAAGCCACTGTGGCCCGGTATCCAGCATAGCGTAATGTTGAAGAAGCTATACCCATTTCTCTAAGTGCTGAGCGACACTTCTCAATAATTCTTGATGTGGTCAGCACTAAATCAGTTGATCGAATTGCAGCCTGACTATCTGTGAATAAAAAGACGTCCCTACTAGTGACGACGTGACAGCCCAACCAAGTTAGGGCTTCCGAAATCGCGGAGATCTCCGCTTGGAGGACGCTACAATAACTAGGGAGACCGAAAGACAAATTAATATTCAATTCATCCGAGTGTATTCCTATACCAACTCCTGCATCTGTCTTGGAACCATCAGATGCTAAAAACCCTCGGATCCGTCACGGATGAGGAGGCGGAGTTTGAGGGAGAGGCCTCATGCTAAGGTTTCTACAAATTAATTTTCACCACTCAAAACCAGCCTCGACTGCTCATATTCTTCGTTTATTACAGACAGAAGAAGATATTGTTTTGGTTCAGGAACCCTGGGTGGGGGATGGCCTCGTTAAGGGTCTGAGGTGTCCTGATCATAACATCTTCTGCGTTACAGGACGGGATAGACCACGATCCTGCATTCTTGTTAGCCAATTCAGATGGAGGAGTGGGCATCGGCATCCACTCGGATGTACTTGATGTCACCTGTCACTTCGTCTCCGTAACTACTGTAGCGTCCTCCAAGCGGAGATTTCGGCGATTATGGAATCCTTAACATGGTTATAGGTAATCATGTCGTCACTCCGAGGGATTTTACTATTTACACTGACAGCCAGGATTCGATCTCTCGAATCGGTCATGATAACATCAAAAGCTGTCGAAATCTGCCGCTCAGCTCTTACAGAGATGGATGGTTTTTTTTAATATTACCCTCTGTCATAGTGGATTCGCTGTAATCCGGATCGCCTCGCCCGTAATGCGGCAAATAGGAATTTAGAGGACCATCATAGTAACCTGCAGAGTGGCAGTAGAAGCGGCTGTTTTGCTTAGGGCTAGTGCCAGATGAACTTACGGCAGCACTTACACGACACGACAAATAGGTTGATCTGGCCACGGCTTGACGCGGCCCGCTCAACCATATTATTGTCACTGGACAGGAAACACATTGGTAGGGTGCTCGGTTCTATAACGAGGCACTGTCCTATTGGAGAGCACGCGAGGAGGCTTCGCATTCCCCATAACGACTACTCCACGAAGAAAAGGAAGAAAGCGTACACCAAGTTCTCTGTCATTGTCCGGCCCTGGCCGAGATACGGAGACGTATTCTTGGTTCTAGGTTTTTCTATGATATGGAGGACGATCTTCGGGATGTGAGCCCAATATTGCTCAATAAGTACATTGCCAGAACGGGCTGGTTTTCAGAATGACTTATCAGGCACTTTTCTTTCACATGGGGTATCACAATTGACAAATTTTTTGGTCTAAAGGTTCGTTGTGCTCGACAGCGACTCGCTCATTTCATATAAAAACTCGTTTTTAGAATGAGAGAAAAATGAGTTTTTATATGAAATGAGCGAGTCGCTGTCGCCAGAGCCGATGCAGTCGTGTCGAGCACAACGTACCTTAAGTTCGCTAGATGCCAATCTAGTGGCTCCTCCTGCACCTAGCCTATTTGTTTGAAATAGAGCTGCCCTTTTGTTAATAAATTGTTTAAATTGAATGTGCGTTTTTTGATATACTTGTACGTTTATTTTTTTCAGTGTAGATGTTCTTTCATATGTTTTTGGGGTTCAAACACCCTCCGAAATTTTTTTTTTTTTTTGCCTTACAGAAACTTTTGTCCCGGGACTAGGCTTCTCGGCATCACTTTACTTACTATCCGTACGTTTTGTTTTATGTATTAAAAGAAAAGGAGGACACAGACGTGAAAGTGAGAAAATTTTGTTATTCACCTTGCATGGAATTTCTGAAAAGATCTAATTAATAAGGAGCACAGGTCTTACTATCGAACTTTCCAGTTGTGGTCCTACTGGCAACCATTGCGTCACGGCAATTTCAACCTAACCTAACCTACATCATTTTAAAAATTGTCAGAATCCCACCCTAAGCACGTGAAATTTATGAAACCAGCTCACAAACATGAAGCTTATTCTGTCTCGTGTGCCTTCGTATGCCCCTCCAATTAAATTCAGGTTGTTTCGTTTAAAACTTATTTGTCAGTTTCATTCTTAGATCCATTTCACAAGACTTGCGCGCCAGAATGGTTTTTATTAACTCATAATGGGATATTTTCTTGTTCGCTAAAATACGTCCATCGTCCATGTCCTATTTATATTTATTTTCTCTTCAAATGCATTTATCCAAGCAAGCACTCATCACGCACAATAAGTTAATGCAATTTCAGGACCACGCTTATTTGGTTAAGGGCAATTGATCACGCAGTAGTGTACCTAAAGCCCGAACCTTTATCACTCCCCTGTGACATTGCCTCCCTCTTTTCATTTTTTTTCTGTACATTTCCTTTTCATATTACTATTAGCCCATTATCCGAAAGGGCAAGAATGTATGTACAAAGACGGCATCGTACCGTGTAATGATTTATTTTCAATTGCCATGAATTCAATTTATTCTGCGTTCCAATTACAACAAGGATACAAAAAAGCATATTTTAGATTCCCTCTCTTTATGGCTACAATCCTGCGTTTTCTTATCATGTTTCCGCCACTGCGTGTAAAGTGTTTTCATTCCAAACTATACAAAAGCGCGGCGACCCTCTCGATTTAGTTGCCTCTGGCAGGATACATATTTGCAATAAAATACGCGACGTGGCGCGGCCACTTCTCAATTTCGAAAATTACAAAACATGGGACTTTTTCGTGCAGCGCAGCGTCCTGCGACTTGATGCGACGCAACACACACACATCATGTACGGTGAACACTCGAATTACACAATGCGGTGTTGATTTTCCGGTAGAATAAAAGGCCAGTTGCCGTCTGTTGGTTCGCCCGTTTTTGCCTCGCGATTCGCGCTTTGTTGCACCATACGAGTATCAGCAACAGAATCGCGAGAGTTGAGGAGCCACGAAGCGTATAGGCCTAGGCAGGGATACCCAAAAAAAAAAAATATTCGAAATGATTGGAAGAATGGTTGGTATTTTGGAAATTGTTGCATTATTCCGGGAGGATTAGCTCTCTTCGCGCATACAAAAGAAGAGACGGAACTGAACAGATGTTGTTGCCGAACAATTACATTTTGATGAGTGCGGAAATAGGATCCCGAGACACGTCATTCCTGTCTCGCTTGCCTATGGTCTGACCAATCAAAAGGGAATGATAAGGAAATAGGATACTTCTATTGTAGAGAATGGGCCCGTGGAAAGTGAATATGATAATTAAGTAGGATTATACGTCATTAGTGCGCGTATAATGGTTGATTTTATTATTTGAAGGAGTCGGAGAAAAAAAGGAATGCGATTAAGCATTAAGTCTTTGGGTTTTGAATGTTGTTGCAGATTATTTGGAAAGATTTATCTAGGCAGCTGTCAAAGATTCAACGCTAATTCGATATTAGTGGTGGAACTACAGCCAATTGCGTGTCTTTGATCAATAAAGAAAGTAAGGATAGTTAGACTGATTTCAAGAGTAGCCAAAAAGAGCTTGTTTTATTCCCTTTGTCGGAATCATGGAAAGATTTTGCATTAAGAAATTTAGAAAAGTTATTTGTAAAATCAGAAATGATTGCTTTGAACTTCAAATAAATTGAAAGATATAACACCATCACTCAGTAAAAGTGAATCTTTAAGGCGCGATAACTAGTGATGGAAGGAGGCTTATTGGTCGATAGTTCTGGGGAAGTGAGGTTTATTTACCGGACTTTCGGATGGGGACAATCATAGCATTGCATTGCCACGTACGAGGAAGGTAACGCAATAGAAGTTCTGTCCGCTATATTCCTAATAAGCCTGCAAATGCATCTTTAATTATGCATCGCCTTTAATTCTTCCTAAAAATAAGAAAAAATCAAACTTGCGGCTTAATCTATAAAAACGCATTACCTTACAAAAATATAATAAAAACGTCCCAACTACAAGAAAGTAAAAATTCCTTTAGTAATAAAAAAGCGAATCTTGAATAAATCTCCGACAAATTATACATCTACTCGTACGAAGACATCGCTGTTGGCATGTTATTACAGACAAATACAGCGACCAACTATATGCATCTAGCCGAGTTGAAGGATCCTTGCAGCGTGTTGTGTACAACAAGTAAAAATGAATTCACGTTCTTGCTATACATTACATTGCAATGAAGAGCAAAACACTGAGATTCAACAAATATTAAACATGTACATTTTACTTTTCTTTAGACACAACATACAAACATCCAACAACAACAAGTAGTAATGTAGCAACATAACTCGACTCTTCAAGAGTGAATCCACTTCTATGACACAACGCTAACGTCCTTATGCTGGTTGGTATAAACTCGAAGTTTGCTTTCACGCCCGCGACACGCAAGGATTTATCCTGCTGCCGCCACTGCTGCTATGTTTGTGCGAGGAGCACGCTACAAGTTGTGTGTAAATTCGTCATTCAACCGACTTTTACAAACCATAGGCAACACCCAACGCTGTTGCAGAGCTCATTCATTCATCCCCGACCGACAAACGCCCACACGGCATTTATACTTTTTACACGAAGGATTGCTCCCTATCTTTTGCACAATTTAGCTGCAATATTCCTACTCTCTGATGAAGACGTATATGGTACGTAGTAATCCGTGAAACTATTTTATTAGACGTTGCTTTAGCACGAGCGAAAGGACCAAGCAAAGCATCTTCTTCTTCGTTGTGTTATCCTTCTTGTGTGTGATCTCCATTTTGCTAAGATGCTTGTGTTATTTTTTTTCTTTACTGTATTTCTAAGAAGAGATCTGGCATTGCACACTTGATTATGAAAAGAGAGAGTTAACGTTTATGTGAATAAATCCGTCTACAGCTCTAGTGGAAAAATGCGGGAATAGCAATAAAGGATGATGATAAATGTAAAAGACGTCGTATGACATGATACGCAATTTGTGAATGAAATCAGACTAACAAAAAATTATGAGCTACATACATTCTTACTGCAATGTGACATTGTTTCGTTATTATTAATATTATGCAAGTACCACGTTTGCTTTCTTTGAGTGGCAGGCTTAAATTGCTGCCAGCTATTTGAACAACTTTTTAGCAGGCATTCCAAAAGAATGCATTTTGTTATGTGCTGTGTCAATTCCGTTGAATTATCAAAACCATTATACTAGAATAGTGATTCCCAAACTGGGGGGCGCCTTCCCTAGGGAGGCGTAATGTTCAGGGAAGGAGGGCGCGGGCACAACTCTAATACTGATACCATTAATAAATTATCTCATCGTGAGCCATGGTGTTTTTCGAACTCACGAGCTTGTAACGGACTATGATCTCACTCAGATATTAAAGGAGTACCCATTTATGGGATGCTGATCTCATTACCTCAACAAAAAGCAGATAAGATCTTGGAAATAGGATGTCACTACATCCTGCGGCCTTAGTCCAATATTAGATTGTCGCGCCTGTTATTTTTAATAAATTATGGTTTCCTTGCCATTAATGAATTATGGTTTTCTTGCGAACTTCTTTCGAAATACACCATCGGTTTTTGCAAAGTGTTGCCAAATGATAAAAATTGTATTTTCGTCGATTAGCTTGCTGCTACATTTGATGAACACCGCTGAAAATATGTTAGGTCCAGAAAAAAATAAATCACTTTATATGGGTGATGTGAACCGCATCAGCCAGTCTTTGAAAGATTTTTGATAAAAAAAATTCAAAATTCAATTTGGCTGCTCGACGTATCCCTGAAGCCATGATGACGGCCAAACTGACGACTAAATTCAGGATGCGGGAATCATGAAATTTAAATAACACTTCCTGAAAATTTCCGTAGTTGTGAAATATGGGCTGCACGCACAAACAAATGTTGAAACAATTTAAATTGCGACAAAAACAACATTTCTTTCATTGCTTATGAATAACTGTAAAAAACGAGACCGAAATGTTCTAAAAAACTTTTTTTTTAAATATTTTTTCATCCATTACCGGGATGGTGATGACTGATGAGTAACAGAGCACTTTCTTAACAATAGAAAACTCAAGGTGGAAGACAACAACCAATTATCTACATATTTTGTACCTTCAATGGGATCCCACAGGGCTTCCCAGTCACACTCTTCCTAACCGCCTTCGAACAACTAAATAAAATTATTTTTGAATTTCAATATTTCAACTTTTGCTTTATTTTCTCCAAACTTCCAGATATGCCAAGCATCTAGTCGAACAGCTTTTGATGTCTTCAGTTCATCGCCAATCATGTGTATTCTAACAGAAGCTGGTATGCCACCTGTAGAAACTAGACACACTTTTTAGGATCACTAAAGAAAGATTCTGAAAAAATATAAATAGGCACTTTTCTTCATCTTTCCCACCTCTGCGAATACGTAAACTAAGTTCTAGGACGAGTCTACAAACATCCCTCTCAAATTCAAGCCATTACGTTCCTATTTTTTTAAGTAAAATATCCTCGTTTCTTTGTACCATAAGGAAGCCACGAAGGTTCAAACAGGTGCAATGAAAACATTTTCATAAGTTTTCGTAGATACATATCTCTATAACGATATCGTTTACTGGAAGGATATGATCTTGTTGGTCCTACTGGCAACCATTGCTTCACGGCAATTTCAAGCCTCGCCGGGGCGGACCACACTCTACTCCCCTCAAACATATGGTTACTTTAAATGTTCGACACAGTTTAACCACTGCCCCTACATTAGTCTCTATACTGCAGTTCAACTGCAATGGTTCCCTAGGGAAAATTTCCAGAATCACAATCTTCTTGAGTAACTATACAGAATTCTGATTGCTGCTATCCAAGAGACGAAGCTTCACGCGAACTCGCCTCTTAGCGTCGAAGGCGAATATATTATCTTACGTAAGGACAGAGAAAGCACCACGAATGATTCTCACCCTGGAAGTGGACTTGCCTTCCTAATACACAAGTCCGACCATTACAGTGCATTAGATGTAGTTTCTGACGGTATGGCGGAGTTGCAAGCCATCTAAGTTTCATCAGAGAGCACCAATATTGAAATCTTTAATATCTATATACCACATCATTCTAGCTGTTCATCAGACTATCATTTCAATATTGGTCCTCTTTTTAATGTAGAGCACAGGATCATTCCAGGCGATTTCAATGCCCATCATTAACTCTGGCATTCCGCGCTTCACAACGATGCGAGGGGTCTACCTATCGCCGCATCTCTTGACGCGTCAGAGCTATGTACCCTTAAAGAAGACTCGCCAACTCGTGATGCTGGAAAACATGTATTGGTCTCCCCTCTGATCACCTTCCGATCATTGTCAGAATTGACAAACCAGCTGACCTGATCAAGTCAGAGAAGCGAACGTTTGTTAATGACAAAAAATCCGATTGGGAAGGTTTCAAATCATTTACATCGGCGAAGTTCATCGAGATACAGCTACCTATCCCACCAATATAAAAAAGTCCGACGGGATATTAGGAGTGTCATCACCAAAGCTACGGCACGTTTCATTCCTGCAGGACCCATTCCAAAGGTTCGACCAAACTTCCCAACAAGTGCTGCAAGGTTAGCTAATGCACGGGATAACATTAGATGCGTCAACCCTGGTGAACCCGGGATTCGGGAGCCTAACATCGAAATACGACGACAAGTTAAAGACCTCAGAAAGGCGATATGGAACGAGCGCCTCAATGACTGTAACCTTAATAAAGGTGCTAGTAAGTTAGGTCTATCGTCCGTGCCGAACCCCACAAAAGATAAGGGCAATATAGCCATAACCTTCGGCATAAAAAAAAACCAGCAATCCTCTTCACTGTGCGAGCCAGTTCAATAAGCAATTTATTGAACATTCCAAATCCGATGGCCTCAAGTGCAAAATTAGAAGACCGATTTGCAGCCGAATTGTTGACTTCGTACCACTTCGGACCAGGTTCTGTAAATCATTGAGAATGCTACAAACTCCAAGGTCCTCGGACCTGATGGCATTTCGATGGCCATGCTAAAACATCTTGACCTTCCAGATATTGAGTATCTCACAGCGGTCTTTAACTTGTCAATGTCCACGCTTGCCATCCCCGACATCTAGAAAATTGGACGCATAGTCCTGTGTCTCAAACCAGGGAAAAGTGCAAAACTCGGAACATCCTATAGACCGATACCAATATTATCACCTGTCGCAAAGACGCTAGAGACCCTTATCCACCCCACTCTGCCATCCCATGCGAAAGCTAGAATCCCATCAGCATGTATTCATACCAATGCATAGTACGCCTGCTCTTTATGCGATCACTACACGTGTAAGAGACGGACGTACCATAGAGCCATGTTGGTGGCAATTGACTTATCAAACGCGTTTGATAAGGTCAATCACTCCCTGCTTTTGGCAAACCTGCTCAACATGCGCATTCCTGCGCAAGAGATTCCATGGATTGCCAACTATCTTGCTGGTAGGCAATACTTCACTTAGTTTCGGGGCAGTCGTTCCAAGCTTAGGAAAATCAAAATAGGTGTTCCACAGGGTCGGGTTCACTCTCCCACTCTGTTTAACATCTACATGACAGGTCTTCCAACACAACCGGAAGGCATTGAAGTGATTTCCTGTGCTGGTGACTGTACTGTACTCGCCACGGGAGCGACTAGGGATGACATGCGCCTCCTTATCAATCGATATACCTAGCTCGACTAGAAGCTTTTTTCCACAGCAGAAAGCTAACTATTTCAGTGGCAAAATTTTCTGCGACTTTTCTCAGCACCTGGTCAGGTGATTGTGGGTGGCCGGTTGAGGTACGTATTGGCAGCAAACCAACTGTATCAAATCCTAAAATTATCGGGCTTCATCTTGAGAAAATGATGACTTCAACTAATCACGCGCAAGCGGTTTGTGAAAAGAAGTGCAGTAGGAACAAAATTCTTAAAGCCCTGGCTGGTAGCACCTGGGACAAAGATAAAGAAACAAGGCTAGCCACTGACAAAACGGTGGGTCACTGCTCCAGTTTCTAGAGTCTATGTAACACAAACTGGAATAAAATTCACCTTCTGATGTCTGCCCAGGATATCTTGTAGGTTGTTATCGAGAGGGTAATCCCAAACGTGACCTTATGGACCGGATTCCCCCTCCACGCCACATCAAACGTGGCCTCCGAGACCTTGAGAGATAGGATTACAAACGGGCTCCTTTCGATGAAGAATCATACCGGGCCGTCATCTATTGCAATGATTCACACTGATGAAGTGAGTCAGTCTATTGCGAGTTTAGGTACGGACTCGGACAGAGTCCTCTCAGCGCTTCCACCACCTATTTCGCCTGAGGAGATTAGGCTCCCGAGAGCCACCAGAGTGACTTTAGCCCAACTTCGGTCAGGCTCCTGCTCATGCCTGACTTCGTATCTATCTCGTATTGACCTGAGCATACAAAACGTATGCCCAAATTTCGCCGGTGCGCCTCATGACGTGGGTCATTTGTTTCAATGCCCAGCTGCACTCACTGATCTCTCCCCCTGTCACAGTGGGAAAACCCCACTGCAGAACCTGTTCCAATAATACTGCCACGTTCTTGTCCCTGGAAATCTCAGATGAAACGACGACGAACTATAAATCGAATCCATATAGATACACAGCGGTTCACACCTTTCTGTACCGCTAAAAGAAGAAGAAGGATATGATCTTATAATTTATTTGTGAACAATTATTATTCTTTTTTTTTTTTGGATATCTGAATTTTAGATGAATATTTTTCCTGTTTCGTCATTTTTTACGTGATGCTTATCCGACATTATCCGTATGCATGGGCATACAATGCCTAAACAAATTGAATCCATCTAAATCTATCTTTTTTACAGTATCATCAAAAAACGCCTCTATATCCATTGATTAGTTACTTAGAAAAATGAACGCAGCTTTCATAAACTCCATTCTGCATAATATCCGTCCAATGTAATCCAATTAAGCTATCGAGTGCATATGCACGATAAATTACCATTTTGAACTGCGCAAAAAAATTGAAATAAATTGTGTGCATCCATATCCTTGTGCGCGCACTTTCCCAATCACCATCTAATTGCATTTCAGTGTACTCAACCGACACTAATAATGGAAATGTAATAGCCCATAATCCAACAGAGACACTGAACAAAAAAAAACTGTAATAAATCACTGAAAGGCTACCCTCCTCAATTGCGCACATCCTGACTCGACTATAGTATACCTAAAATCCATATTGCATTATCCTATCGCACAGCGTACATCGCCGTTGCATTCCATGCGAAAAAATTCGAAAAAAATAAGTAAATGCGACTATGAAATGAAATTGAAATAAAGTAACAATTTGTTGGGATCGCCTAACCGTCAATTTATTCATCATAGTCACCATATTCACCGGGCGGGCATAATAATAAAACCAATAAAAAAAGGAAGAAACCTGTCCGGGGATTCACGTGCGCGCGCGCCCCCTTTTTTCTGTAAATTGAAATATCCGCACCGAAAACTGTTTCGCGCGCTACTTGGTACTATTCCGTAAAGGGGTGTCTTTCAATTCTACATCGATAGTAGTTTTCGCAGCAATTTATTCTTAGCCTGTAATTTCATTTCTTTCGTATAACTATGGGTAGACGTCAATTTTTCATTTTTGCCGGGCAGCAGGGATTCCATGCATGCCCATACCACGGTTATTGAATGACGCAAACGAGAAGGAAGTGTGTCGAAACCCGTGTTCAACCCTCTTGGGCGAGATTAGTTTATGATGCCATCATGCAACGGACGGACGTCGACGATTTGTCGTTCTTGAGGTTCTAATAAAGGATATAATAAAGGGATGATTCGTTTCCGCTCGTATATGTGCATGTATATTCCACGTGAAAATATCATCATATATACAGTAAAGTCTAAAAAAAAATATGAACGTCCTAGTGAAAAATTGCGTATACCACCCCCATGGGAGGGTTGAATCAATTGACCAATCTTGTTTTTCTTCGAATCGCTTCAGTGTTGAGTGCGTATGCTCCAGGGTCACATACTGAAACCCATTTAGATGTGAAATCCTAAATTTGTTTTTTTTTTTACTCATATATCTATGCGTGTATACATATTTATTTTTTCTTCCGAATACATATTTTTTTTTTTGATGAATAATATTTGTTTCCGTTTATTTTTCTTTGAGCCTAATGGAAAGTCATTAGGTTAGACTTTGAAGAGCCAGGAACTTGTAGTTCTGCGAAAAAAATTTAAATTGAATAAAAATCGTATGCCTTCTTATGTTATGATGTGTTTTCAGTTGTAGGTTGAAAGAAAAAAATGCAGAAGGGTTGAGGGTTATTTTTGCGAATAAATAAAAAGAGGGAGTTCTCCTTGACTGCATGCATGCGAAATAATATACATATTAGATATACCATTTCCAGGAACTTGAGCGAAATTCAATTTTTTGAATTAAAATTTGAAAAGGAAGGGATTTGACATTTTTTAGCATAATTTATTATTGTAAATCAAGTTTAAATTTATGAACGTTCAAAGGATTTCTGAATAATAAATTCAATAATGTTTTTTAAGAAAAACCGAAAATATCTTAAATCAATTTAATGCATTGGTCGTATCCACAACCACAACTACTAATAAGTTCAGTCTTCTGTCTGAAGAGTATCTTGAAACAATGTAAAGGACTCAGTCTCTACGCAATTCAAAACCTATTAAATTTTCGATAAACCGTGAATGTTAAAACTGGTGAATTATAGCACCTAGATACTATTTGAAGAGTCTAGATTAGATTATTATTATTGTAACAACGTTCCCAACACACACACACACACAATTTTCACCAAATTAGCTGACAATCGGCATAGCACAACACACAACAGCACCACATGCAATGTACCGCTAACAAGAGCACAACGGTCAACAACATGCGATACTTAGCAGGCTCGTACAGTATAAAAGGCGAGCCAGACAACAACACAGCAGCATTCATCATTCTAGTCTTTGCATCGAAGCATCCACAACCGGAACTCAGGAATAAGACTCAAATCGCCATTAACGTCGTAGCATCGAATGCGTACACGGCTACATTTCCATATAAAAACTTTATCAAATCTACACCAACGGACCTTATAAAAAGTATAAGTGAACTTTATTAAAAATATAAGTGTTCTGGGTAAAAATTTTACTCTTCAATAGTATAAAATTGATAAGCAAATTTATACAAACCGTTCGAAAAAAAATAAAAAATGTAATACGAGTGCAGTCGGCTTCGAATCCACAATCCTGTGATTTGTAGCCAAGCGCGCTGCTCGCTGAACCAGACAGACTACAAATCAATAGACTTCTAGGTTGAATGGGTTTCTTACGTTGATAGTGTAGATTTGATAACATAGTAGGATTTATTCTACCCTTTTATGTTATAACAACATTCAAAAAAATTTATTCTATCCCGAATGTTGTAAAATGTATAATATGAAAAGGGTATTTGGATAGTTTTATTCTGTAGCGGATATAATAAATATAATTTTCGAATAAACTAAAATTATAAGTTGAAGAGGGTCAAATTTTATTCAAATTTTGGAATAGATAGGAGTTATATTATTTTATTTATAAAATTTACACCCGGTTTACACCAAAATTTACAACAGTGTACAAGCCTAGATTATTCGTACTTGGACAGCAGCTTGTTGAACATTAACATTTGTGTATCATTGAACGGAATTGAAATATTTAAGAATAAATGTCAAACTTAAAAGTTTGCTCCTATGTTTTCAGAGAGAGAACTTACGAAAGAATATACTTGACCATTAAATTTATGGGCTACGCTACACATTTTTTCCTAATTGCGCAGTTACTAGAACCTATAGTTGCTGGTGAAGATGGTGAAGTGGAATGAGCCATAAATATAGAAAGCTTCTATGTCGTTTGTTTTAAGATTAATCGATCTTTTAAGATTGTTTTTTTTTGTATATTTCAGTAATTCAAAAGTCAGTAACGAGTGTTTTCTTATCTTTTCAGGTATGCTTAAAAATTAATTGGTGCTTGAGCTGTAAGTAGAATAATATTGATACCGTTGATGTCACTCAGTTTAGAAATGAAGCTGGGTCGTTTTTTAGTTGCCGGGGTCAAATACATATGCCGTTGCTTCTAACTGAAAATGTTCAACTCCTACTCAGAAGATCGACAATGAATAAATTTCGGTAATATGTATCTTCAATCTAAAATTAAACTCCAGTCATTGCATTGGTAATTCCTGGCTACCAATGTGAAAACTCATTTAAAAAATACAATCCGCTGGTGTGATCTTCGAACGTGCGACCGTCTTCGATAGCAAAACTAAATCGAGATTTTATTTTTGAAGATTTTTGTATCTGGGGATGATTAAAGTAAATTATGTTTCACCCCATATGTAGGTACATCAACAATGAATTGTCTACAAATGAACACGTCTTGAAACGTAATTTTTCAATTTAAATTTTTTTTTATTACTTAATTTCTTCATCCTTTTTTTTTCTTGGTTGCGAGTAAAAATCATTCAACCTTCTAATTTCCATAAAAAATTTGCTACTTATTTTCAAAACCATTAAACGTATCACCATACATTTAATCTCTTTCCCAATTATATTATACAATCACCCCTCACCACAATTTCGAAAAATAAATCACCTCTTTCCTTCGTGTCACCGCATTGCGACGACTACGACGACAGCCAACGTGTCAATTCCAATCGATTTCCCAAATCAATATCTTTTTCCTTTCTTCAAAAAGTTCATTCAATGACCGTTAAATTTAATGATTCGTAACGTTGCTGTGTCACTTGACAATAAATTGTCACATTTTCACTCCTGCGACAAACTATGTATGTATATGAAACTGAAAAGGAAAAAAAACGAAAAACCTGATGAACAGGAACTTTTCCTTTAAGAAATGATCTTATGTATACGTATATTTTCTCGTCTTAACTTTTGTGTCCACCGAGTACTCGTACTGTACTTTTTCAGTCGCACTCGGGGCAAGAGTCTTGTTGTAAAATCGCGCAATTTTCTATTTTCACCACATTGCCAATCTGAATTTATATATTTTCTTATTACAATCACAAGATATACAAACGCCAAGCAACAGCAGTGAACGCTACTACCCCTGGTGTGATATTCATTGAACCTTCTAAAATTGTTTGTAATTTTCACGAAATGAAATTCATTCCCTTCTTCCGATCCGATTCGGCTTGGACACACTCTGCACGGTTGGAGTTGGAGAGTCAATCATGCTTGAAATTATCGAACGCGTTTGACACGTTCTTCAGAGGTGAGGCAATGACTTAAATGCGCAAAAAGAAATGTAATGGAACTTTCAGTACGGGTACTTCTTGAGAGAAGCTGCTGCTGGTGATAAATGTCTTGGATGTGGTCACGGTCATCAGCATCAGCAAAAGTTATAATTTTTGTATAGGTACACTACATCGCGGTGAAATTGCATGTGACCACTGGAATGAACGAGTTTTTATGTTAATGTCGGCGTTGATGGCGAAGGGAAATTTTCATTGCCGTGGAAAATTACAACCAAACAATTTCACTTTCATGTAACAGTCATTGCGATTCCGGCAATGAACAATAATATTGAGGAAAACAGAAAAAAGTGCAAGATCAAGATTGGCAGCGCAATCACGACAAATTGGCAGCTAAAATGAAAATAAATTCAGCTTGTTGTGATTTGAGTGAATGGGTTGGGAAAATGTTGGGTAGATTAGATGATAGTGATTTAGCATGCTAATAGACAAAAGGCTTACATTTAGTATGCTGGATACAAATCATAGTTTTATAAGAGTTTTTTATATTGGAAACTCTTCGTTCAATCTGTTTTGGTTGTAGTATGATTAACGCTTCTTACTTATTTTGTAAAAAAGCAGTGTACATATTAAACACCGTCTTTTGGCAGGACAATGCTATTAACAAAACTGGACCGAAAGAAGGAAAACCAAAAAGACGCATAGCGCCAGTGGCGTAACGTTTTTCCATTTTGTTTTTTTTTTTGTTCGATTTCAAAGCGGGAGCTCTTTCTCTATACAGTCAAATTTTCAATTTATTTAATATCCCAATGTCACCATGAATGTTTGTGTTGTCTTTATAAAATAAATGCTCCTCCTTCTACCCATTCTTTCAACTACCAAAATTTGCCAGAATTCCCTTCGATTCAAAAGATAAAAATTCTCTTCAGGATCAAATTGATGAATTTCCGAATCTAGTTTATGATTTTCCATGTCAAATTGACGAATTTTCCTATAAAGTTTCCATTACGAATTGGCGATTTTTAAAATATGTTGCTAAATTTCCACAAATATCAAATTGACTAAATTCCTTGTTTGTTTTCGGTTCAAATTACCGAATTTTCAAATTTGTTGCCGGATTTTCATTACAAATTGGAGATTTTCAAACTCATATTGAAGAATTTTAAAATTGACAAATATCCATTTCATATTGACAAACTTCAAAATCTTATTGACGAATTCCCATTAGAATTTGGCGAATTTGATAATCATGTTGAAGAATTTCCATGTCAAATGTCAAATGAATTTAAATTTTTGTCGAATATCCAATTCAAATTGACAAATTTTCGAAGTCTTGTTGATGAATTCCTACTACAAATTGTCGAATTTCCATTCATAACAAAAAGACGAACTTCTAGATCAAATTGACGAATTTCCAAATCATGTTGACAATTTTTTATTATAAATTAACGACGTTTAGAATCGTGTTGACGAGTTTCCATGTCAAATTGACGAATTTAAAATAATGGAATTTCCCTTTCAAAATCTTGTTGCCGGAATTTCAGTAAAAATTGGGTAATTTCTATGTAAAATGCACGAATTTTAAAATTGTGTTGAAGAACTTTCATGTCAAATTGACGGATTTCCATTTGAAATTGGTCTTTATTCGACAATTTGAAATTGAATTCGTCAATTTGTAACGAAAATCGATAAGTTGACATGAAAATTCGTTAATTGAACATTCGTCAAGTAGTAATGAAAATTTGTCGACATATTTGATTTGAAATTCGCCAATTTGTGATGGAAATTTGTGAACATGACTTTGAAAATCGTCAACTTGATCTGGAAATTTATGGCAATATTTTTAATCTAAAGCCCTACTTTTAACTTCGGTATTTCTGATCCTTCGTTTTGACTACGTTTTTCTCCTCTTGCCTAATAAGCATTTATATTTGAAATAATTATGGCTCGCAGTATCTTCTGGGGGCCCGTGTTTCAGTGAACACATGGAACACCATACTTTACGCCACTGCATCGCGCAGACATATTATTGTATTTTAATATTTTTTTAGTATAAATACGACTGAAAGAAAAACAGATATTTATCGTTAGCTAACTCATAATTATTCTCGAGGAGACCGAAGGGTTCGGCCAACCAGTTTGAAAGTATCAATTTCAAAGGATCGATGGGTTGTCAGATTGAACCCTTCGGTCAGGTTTTTGTTCAGGGAGCGATGATATATCGAATAATAAAGGTTCGATCCGTGGCACGAACAGTGTACATGCTTCCAATAATTTGTCATGCCATGTTTATTTAAAAATCCATTTCTTATCTGTGCCTAGGAACGAATTTCTTCAACTAAGAAGCAAATAAATATTTAACCCAGTAAACAATTCTCGCACAGAGTGCCTGCATGAGAATATTAGCCCCGGTCACCCAAATTTCTAAGATCAACCCTGGCCGATTCATTTCCATTTGGTTGTATCATCTTGGCAAAAAAAATAAACGGGGAAGACGTGCGACACCATATTTTTTACTATTGGGCAATACCACAAAAAACAGGACTGTCGTCTATCGTTGTTGTCGTATGACATTTAGACGTAGTTTTCTCAAGATTTGGATAAAAGCATGATATTCGGCGTGTTGACAGGACGGCATGTCCAAAAAGCAGGACTATTCTGCAAAAAAACTGGACGGATACAACCATTAAGTATGATACTAAAACAGTCAAGCTTTCCACATTATAATATTACTAGATATTAAAATATGTCCAATTCTGAAAACATATTTTACCAACTATCCAACCAATTGACCAATCTGTCAAAAGACATGAAACAGATACTTATGTATTAGTGGTAACAATAATAATGGAGCAAGAGAGCAAATCGTAGGTGTTGTTACAAGTGTTCGATAAGTTTAGGGGACCCCCGCTTTACTGTTTTTGGGAAGGGTTTTCGGAAAATATATAAAAAAGTTTACGATGAAGTTCTTCTGGGAGTTCAGCACGGCGAGGCTACACACTACACCCAGGGCCGGATTTCACATATGGGCAACCTGGGCTACTGCCCGGGGCGGCAGAATTTGAGGGGCGGCAAATTCTTAAATTCTTTATTGGTGTAAAATTATGGGAAAGATGGATTTTGAAAACTCAAACATAATTACAGAAAATAATTTGCTTTTTAATTTTATTCTAGTTAGATGTACATATTCCTCTTAATCAAAGCACCTAATCGTTACCCCAACTCAAATTTTAATGTGATTCCGACTTATAAAATTGGGACGACCCAAAATTTTTCTTGAAGCATACACTCATTCACTGTGAATGGCGTGGCGGCCTTTAGTTCAATTGGAGTAGGAGTATAAATCATCTGTGGCTTCACTTTAAACATTATTAGGCATAAGTCACATTAAATGATATAAATACGCGAGTACTTGGCTGCCAGCTCCTGTTTTCAAGCCTCTAAAATTGCACCAGACTTGAAGGAAAAAAAACGAACAGTATTTTTGGTGATAGCGATCCTTTGGAAAGTTCAAAACTCCTCCAAGCAAGTAACTCATCTAACCACACATTTTCGTGTGTTCACTTACTTCTTGAATTTGTCCCCACATCAATAAAGGGGGGAATTGGTTTCGGGAGAGGTCCAAGTCTCGATATTAGAAAGCGGCATAGGCTATCAAATTGTTGAGTTTCTATCGGGTAAATAGGTTTAACTAAAAAGATTTAAGCATTTTTATACCCTTCGCTTACTAAGCGAAAAGGGTATATTAACTTTGTCATGAAGTTTGTAACGCATTGAAGGAAGCATCTCCGACCATACAAAATATGTATATATATGATCAGCGTGACGAGCTGAGTTGATTGGACGATGTCCGTCTGTCCGTCTGTCCGTCTGTCCGTCTGTCCGTCTGTCCGTCTGTCCGTCTGTCCGTCTGTCTGTCTGTCTGTCTGTTGCGACGCGTTTTGCTCGGCCACTTTAAAAGCTATGGAGCTGAAATTTTGCAGACATGCTTCTTTTTATTGCAGGCAGTTTGTATGTTTGAATCGGTAAAATCCGACAAGGGGGTCGTGGGGCTGCCATACAAACCTACTCCCCAAAATTAGGTTCTTCTTAGAAAAACTTTTTTATTTATGCACCAATATCAATCAAATTTCGCACAAATGTGTGTTCATTGCTGACACACAACATATATAAAAATCGACCAAATCGGACAATGGGGTCGTGGGGCTGCCATACAAACCTAGTCCCCCAAATTAGGCTCTTCTAAGAAAAACTTTTTGATTTTCTCATCGATTGCAATCAAATTTCGTGCAAATGTGTTTCTAGTGATACCACAAAACATATGTAAAAATGGACCAAATCGGACCATGGGGTCATGGGGCTGTTATACAAACCTAGCTCCCCAAATTAACAAATTAAGTTCTTCAGAGAATTTTTTTTTTATTTATACCCCAATTTCAACTAAACTTCACACAAATGTGTTTCTATTGATGACACAAAACATATGTATGAATAGATGGAGTCGGACCATGTGGCCATGGGGCTACCATACAAACCTATCCCCCCAAATCAAATTTGTCTAAGAAAAACGTTTTTATTTGCTCACAAATTTCAACCAACCTCATAGAAATGTACTTTTATTGCTTACAAAACATATGCAAAAATGAATGAAATTGGACCATTGGGGTCATGGGGCTGGCATATAAACCCAACCCCAAAATTAGGATTTAAGGTCTTTGAAGAAAAACTTTTTTATTTGTCCACCAATTTCAACCAAATCTCGTAGAAATATGTTTTAATTGATGCCACAAACATACATACATGCCCCCCTCCCTTTTGTTTCTTCTAAGAAACCCACGACACCCGCTTCCCCCAATAAATCTTCACCGCGGCACTAATGTGAAAATTCAAGGAAAAGCATGGAAGCGGGGAGAATTGAACACAAGCCATAGGAACGCCCGAAAAAACTTTTAGCCCGGGGGAGCGAAGGGTATCCAAATTTCGGCCGCGCCCGAAATTAGCCTCGGTCTCGTTACGATTAAATTTTCGAATTTGCGATTTTTTGTTCAGAAAAAAACGGGAAATTCCACCGAAAATAAAAAATAATTTAAAATAGTTGAAATCAGGAAAACCTAGAACTTTTTAGGCACCGAATGATTTTTGCTGAATAACATCAGTAAGTGCTTTCCCAATTCGTTTTCGTTATCTTTATTACCGAAAACAAATTAGGTCAAGGAAATTAGGAAATTTTTTTTTGTTGGGGTTAATTGCAAATTATTTCCAAAACGATCGATAAAGAAAAAAATTTAGAAAACATGAACGCATTTCTCACTCTCTAGTAAAAATATGAAATTTTCACATACGCCCGCTAACGTTTTGCCTACATTTCCTTTGTGAGGTGACAACTGCTACCTTTAAGCTTATCTAGTTGTGGAGGGCGGCAAATTCGTTACTGCCCAGGGGCGCAATAGAGGCTAAATCCGGCCCTGACTACACCTGCTATGCGAAAGCAAATAACAGTAATCGCCGAAGAACATTAAAGGTGGAAACATAATGTTCTTTCCATTTTGCCATAGTTTTCGAATTATTGGAAATGTGTCAGATATCTTGGGTTTCGCTAGCTGAAAGTTAAAAAATTAAAAAAAATCTCGTGCTGAAATTTCATTGCCATTTTCAGTTGTAAAGCATGGAGTGAACGACACAGTTGAAATTGAATGTAGCTCTTAATCTTAAGCTAAGCTTAAGCTTAGAGAAAACTATTGTTAAAATTGTACCTGGCTGGCAGTGTAAGGGATGCATTATTGCTTTCCTTTCACGAGAAACGCTATACTAAATATTTTTTTTTTAAACAGAGTCCATATTTTTAGATTTATTTGCCTAATTTATATGTAGATCTTTGAACCGCTACAATTCCTAAATACATACACAACCAGTGTGTTAGATGACGATCGGCAAAGATGAACCTTTTAGTCAACTGTAGTTGATGACTATACTGATCCACACTCTTTCCCATTTACCAATCAAATTTCATCCATCCAACCGTATGACTGATAAATTAATTGCATTATTATTTATAACACACTACAAAGAAATGATACTCGTTCAGCACCAATTTATCAATTAACTCTTGAGTGTTGGATCAAATTTAAATTTAATCCGAGCAGCAAAACAGTTTGCTTACTGCAAAACGATTTCAGATGATGACGGATGACCCATTTGAAGTTGTTGTTTAATCTTATTGTTTGGTTATTTAGTCGTCCAAATAAGCAAACCAACACTTTTGATGAGTTCGATGGGTGAGTTTATATAGGTAGAGCACACAATAATTTTTTTCTCTCCGAGTCTTGTAATGAAAAAAAAAATCGCATTAAAACGCTATCGGAGCTTTTCTTCTTTATTATTTTGTTTTTAGAAATGGACATCTAAAGATTTTCAGTTTTTTCCTGCTATCATTTTTTTTCTGGCTTCTTTTACCACCAATAGACTCTTAGGCCGCGTGCACATACAATGCGATGCCGAGATTTTCGGAGTCGTGCATTGCGATGCAATGTATATTCACTTGGAAATCACATCTCATAAAATGAATCGCAAAACAGTTTGTTAAAATTTAAAATTATTGTCCTAAAATTATTTACATTGGGAAGAAAAAAGTTTCAAGGTTTAAGTGTTTAAGCGTTATCGCGTTGTTACACGCCATTCTGTAAATACGCCACTGATCGATGCTGAACACTTCAGAAAAGGAAAGCGTAGATCTTCTTCAAGGACTTCTACACCAATTTAAGCCTCACGTGGTGGATAATTTTTAGACTATTTGTACCCCAAATCACCTAGCACAAACAGCTAACTTGAGATTTAAATATTTTATTCAATTTAAGACTGAAATTAACTTAATTTCAGCAACATTAACTATTTAGGTTACCGAAACAGGCTCTGCATTAAATTCCATTTTATTGTGTCATCATAACAATCCGCTCATCCGTTTACACTACATGGCAGAGTACCATAGCAAACAGTTCACCTCCAGTTTAAAATAATAATCGTCGAGCACGAATTTAACTGACATGTTTGCCCGACCGAACGAAAGGTATATGCGATGCGATGCGTGCATATATGTAACTGACCAAATTAATGACTCACACAACCCCATGCCAACCTTATGCAAAGTGGCCATGCCAAACAAATATACACTCATGGAAATTGCAACAGTTGCAGGTTGCAGGTTGCACCATCGTTCAATAGAGAATCAAACAACAAGATCCCGTACTGGATTAACAAGTTGCCTTCTGTGTGTTTATAGGTAAATTTAATGAATATTCATAAGGTTCAGCCGCTCGTCGTTTTTTTTTTATGAATCACCTGTCCACAGGCTACTAACTATAACAACAAAGAAATTTGCATAGTTTACCTATATAGTTAGTCGACACGGCTTAAATATGTTATTTTTTCTCATTTTTTTTCCTACGTAAAAAGCAAGAATTATGCGTACATTGTACAATGGGGTGTTTCTGATGTCATTTGATGACATTATTATTAGCCATACAGGGTATACAGTGAGTCATAGTAAAAGTAAGCCACCCCTCAGTATGAGTCTTAGGCCCGTATTTATGAACATTCCTTAACTCAAGGAAACCTTGAGTCAAGGATGTCGAAATTCAATAAATTAAATGTCATTTTCCATACTTTTTCATAGAAATCACTTATATTCACGAGTCAATGCATCCTTGATTTAAGGAGAAACTCAAGGAGACCTTGAAATTTTCAATAGTCAACCTCACTTGAAGTCCAGTTGGCTACCCACTTTCCTTGAAATATAATATTTCAAGTCTATTGAAAACTTGAGGTCTCCTTGAGTTTCGCCTTAAATCAAGGATGCATTGACTCCTGAATATAAATGATTTCTATGAAAAAGTATCGGAAATGACATTTAATTTATTGAATTTCGGCATCCTTGACTCAAAGGTCTGCTTGAGTTAAGGAATGTTCATAAATACGGACCCTAATTTTTAAATATTTCCTTGTCTCATTTTGGGACACACGGATTTTTGGATTCTAAACGTTCAGGAGGATATCCTCTTTTATGTTCAGAAGTGTTTGTGTGAAGTGCATAATCTGGATGTTTTGGATGTGAAGAAATTTAACCTCAAAGTGGAAAAAAAGAAATACCTTGATGAGACCGTGTATCTACTATACTTTAAACGTGGTACAGCTAAGCTATCAGTACTCAACATTCGGTCGATAATGAATACCATTGTGAAATGGGAATACCAAAAACGAAGACAGCAGCAAATCACTCAATGTAGGAATTGTCAATCTTTTGGGCATGGTTCCTCGCACTGCTACCTCCAAACCAGGTATCTGTTCTGTGGAGGTCACCATGAAAAAGACTCGTGTACGTTGATGGAACCATCCGAGGTTCGATGTGCAAATTGTGCCGGTAATCATCCCGCAAATAACATACAGTGCCCAAAACGGCAAGAATATAATATGCAAATAAAAAAAAAAGGATCACCCAACGAGTGTCCAACAACGGCAATAGCAATCTTCAGAGGGCAGGCATGCCTGCAAATGACCATTCCCAGTTCCCTCCGCTATCAAGTGTACACCAACCTGCACCGACACTCCCAACTCTGACGTCTAACTTATATAGTAATATATTAAAAAGTAAACATGACTCTTATAATGTATCAACACCACAACTTTTCAGTGCTAGCGAAATGGTAAATTTAGCTAAAGATTTATTATTGAAATTATCACATTGTAAAACTAAGAGCGATCAGTTTTATGCAGTAATAGAACTAGCATCTAAATTTTTATACAATGATTAATGATTCTATTAAATGTATTCTATGGAATGCCCAAAGCATCCGAAATAAGTCAACAGAAACGTTTAAGTTTTTAGAAACGAACGATATTGATATATTATTTCTATAACTGAGACATGGTTACGCGAGGGGCAAACTTTATCTAATCGAAACTACAACATTATTAGAGAAGACAGAGTAGATTCGAAAGGAGGTGGAGTTGCTTTATTTATAAAAAAGGGTATAAAGTTCCATATTTTAAATAACCTAGAAACTAAAATTGTTGAGTCAGTTGCAATTAGGTTAGAAGCAACTAACACTACATTAATATCTGCTTATTTTCATGGCACCAAACTTGACAGTTCAAAATTAAATCTTTTTAAACATGATATTAAGTTATTAACATCAATTAGAGGTAAATACATTCTTTGTGGGGAATTCAATGCTCGCCATTGTTTCTGGAATTGCTCCAAGGCAAACAAAGCAGGACAAATTCTGTACGATTTATTAAATGACCATGCTTTCCTCATTCATTCCCCGGTAGACCCAACGTGTTACCCTTCGAGAGGAAATCGATTTCACAACTGTCCATAACGAATTGTCGTCGCTTCACCTACCGGTTTTGTTTAATATAGATAAATCTTTCCCAAAACTAGATCAATCACGCCCTGATTACTCTAAAAATTTCATGGAACCGATATCGATCCTTATTAACGAATGCAATCGATCTCTGTACTTTAGACTTCTCTCAAGTCAATCATACTGATCATATTGATAGTCTGATTGAAAATTTTTCAGAAATATTGCGCACTGCATCCAAGGAATCCACAGGTCGATCGCGTGTCAAACCCTATATAACGCACATAGATAGCTCTTGTGTCGCCCTAATATATAAAATATCCACGACTCTTAATGAGATTAGAAATATGAAATGGAATGAATTACTATCAAAACAAGAAAAATCTTCGCGGAAACTATGGACTCTGCTCAGAGCAACTAAAAATAAAACTCGATATATACCACCACTAATATCACCAGGTGGAAATAAAATTAGTAACGAAAGAGATAAAGCCGAATTATTGGCTAATAGCTTCGCCGAATCGCATACCTTAACCGAGGAACTCAGTGATTCATACACAATCCATGAGGTCGATCTGGCTGTTAGCTCCCTGAGCGAAGCTCCCAATGATTTTTCACCGGAACACTTCTGCAACCCTTCTGAGGTAAGGACGATAGTCAATGGGTTAAATGCCAAAAAGGCGGCGGGTGAAGATCGAATTATGAATCTCTTTATTAAAAATTTACCTAGGCGAGCAGTTGTTATGCTTACATTCATTTTCAACTGCTGCTTGAAACTGAGCTATTTTCCGATTACTTGGAAAAATGTGGTTGTTGTTCCCATCCTTAAGTCTGGCAAAGCCCCAAATATGAGTTCAAACTATCGTCCTATAAGTCTTCTGTCATCATTAAGTAAAATCCTAGAAAAGATTATACTTAAGCGGATACAGCGAAAATCGGAGGCTGATCGTATTATTCCAAACTGGCAATTTGGCTTTAGATCTGGTCTTTCCACAACCCACCAACTTCGAAGAGTAGTAAATCACATATCTGCCGGTTTTAAAAACAAAGAATCAACTGGATTTATTGCTCTAGATATAGAGAAAGCATTTGATTCAGTGTGGCACCAGGGTCTCATATATAAATTAATGAAGTATTCATTCCCCACATACCTTACGAAAATTATGTATTCCTTCCTAAATACCAGATCGTTTCAAGTGAAAACTAAAGCCACTTCTTCTAAACGGAGTATTAATGCTGGAGTGCCACAAGGGTCCGTACTTAGCCCCACTCTTTACAACTTATACACATCAGATTTGCAAAAGTATCCAAACTGTGAAATCGCTATGTACGCGGATGATACAGCCATATATTGTACGTCTGACTCTCCACACAAGATCGTTAGGAATTTAAAACGCCAGCTAAAACTTCTCAACACTTTCTATAATAAGTGGAAAATCAAGATTAATGTGGAAAAAACACAAATTATATTTTTCACTAAAAGGCGCGCCAGAAGATTCTTACCAAACAAACGACTTAACGTTCTAGGAGCACGAGTATCGTGGGCTGATAGTATTAATTACCTAGGACTTCATTTGGACAAGAAATTGACTTTTAAATGTCATGTGGACGAAACTGTATCCAAGATGAATAAGCGGATCCGTATTCCGTACCCCTTTATAAATAGAAAGTCCAAACTTTCTCCTGAAAACAAGATTCTGTTATATAAAACAGTCATGCAACCTGTAATTCTATACAGTTGTCCTGTCTGGTATCGTTGTGCAAATACCCACAAGAAAAGATTGCAAGTCGTTCAAAATAAATGCCTGAAAATAATCATGAACAAGCCATTATTTCTCTAATAGAAAACTCCATGCACTGACAAAAATAAAATTGATTACGATTAAATCCCCCGATATATACAGTAGATTTCTAACCAAATGCTCATTGTTAAGCTACCCACTAATATCCTGATGAATTCTTTACTGCACTTGCGTCAATCGCTAATGATAGGTTAGGCTAGTTTTAGTATTACTTTAATTTAGATTAAGGTAGTATTTAAGTTCAAGAAGGTTTTTTTAGAAAATTTTTCCTCGAAATATTATCTGCATAATTGCAAAGTACGTACTTGCTGTGTCAAACTAACTATTTACTAATGTAGCTGTAAAGACTTATATCTAAACCCTAAACGATGTTAAATTGTATCATACACATTGAATCGAAACCAAATAAAGAAATTTTATTATTATTATTATTATTATTTATGTTCAGTATAAGAAGGCTATTTGAGCAAGAGATGAGGTTCTTTTGGTCTGCTGTATTGAAAGGACCTCTCATCTGCGCGCTACTAAATTCACCAAAATTGTCAAAACTCAATTTGATATCGTACACACATGTTAGGAGAATTAAACACAATTTAAATGTTCGAAGGAGTTTAAGGAACCAAGGATTTAATGGGAGACTTGAAATTATCGCGAAAAGTATCAGAAAATGTTTGCTGTTTGCCCACAACTACCTTGCATATCCCCCTATGCAGCTTAACGAATATATTTTCGAAGTTAAGACCTTCAGCGTGGGCAAACCGTGAACATTTTCTGAAATTGTATGCAATAATTTCAAGTTTCTTCTGAGCTACTCACGCATGAACTCTTTTGGTGAATGATGTGCTGGATTGTCCCATAACATTTTTGAAAACAAACGCTCAACTCCCTTAACGACATCCCACCTTGCTGCTGCTTCCCTACCAACCGCCAATAATAGGAACTTTTCTTTAAGTACATCTTCATTAATTGAATGATTTTAATTAATTTTTTACACAATTTCAACTACCTGATATTTTACCGTTAAATTGACGAAAACAATCGGGTGGCTGACATTCATTGTGACATCAAATTTTGGAATTTGTTTAGTTTTGAACAACATATGTACTTTTATAACTGTAAACTGAACAGACAATGACAAATCATACTGGATGTAGAAGAGGAAAATTTCCTTAACGTTGTGAATCTAATAAATAGTATCTCTTAAAACTACTTAAGGAAATATTTTCACATTCGCTTCCATACTATCTACCCGAGTAGATATTTCAATTTTCATTTGTTATTAACTCAGCGCGTTATTAATTTTCATAGTTTATCGGGATAGTAAGAAAAGCGTTTATATTTTAGGTTGTCCACATATTTTACTTTGAGTTTTGTCGATTTTCAAACGTACTTTCATGATTATCTACCCGGGTAGAAATATGAAAATTTCTGCCCCAATCCCGTTATTTCTGTAAAACATTTTTTAAATAACTTTTGGAAAAGCAGTTTTAAGTTATTTTTAAATTATATCTTTAACATATTTTATGCAAAAAAATTTTGTAGGGATGGGTAATTCAATCTTGTAACTTCATATGTTTATGATTTTTTTTACACAATTTCATTGATTTTTGCTGTTGTGTTTTCTAAATGGCGGTGCATAATACAGAGGGAAACGCATGTGCATACGAATTAGAAAATTTCTAGTTTTTCGGACTAAAATCGAAACTTTAGCCTAAAATCGATTTCGTAGTGGAATTTTTTATTGAAGTGGAAATGCGGATTTGTCTCAATGAACCCAAGTGAAAATTACAGTTTCCGTGACCCGAAGAAAAATTGATCGATGTCAATCGATACGAGTCGAATCCAGGATTTTCTTTAAAGGCTAGAGTCGATTGACATTATTTTCACTTGTTGACATACCAAAACTGAAATTTCGATATATTTCACCAGTACTGAAAACAGCAAATTCGGGGGTTGTAGCGGGATAATGACCCTAAGCCAACAAAGCATTTAGATTGACCCTAATTTGCAAAGGTAATTTCGGTTTGGTCCTGCGGAATACTTGAAACGGTAAATTTTGGGGACTGATGTGAGAGAAACGGAAGAAGTGATGACTTCAGATCCGTTCGTTGGTGCGAAGACCTTGAACTAGATACCTATTATGGAAAAATAATGGCGGAAAAAAAAGTGTCTATTTTTTACGTAAAATATAATTCTTTTCAAACATTTTCTGAATGTTACGATAAAATATTATTTACAAAAAAAAAATATTGGATGTAGATGGCATACGAAAATTCAGAGAAAAGTCTTTTAAAGTTGGTGAAAGTTTACTCTAAAACTGAATTGTTTTCGGCTTGCGTAGCCGGAAAGTATAGCCTTAAAGTTAAAACAACTAACTAAAATTGAAAGCCGAAAAAATATAAGTGTTTACACTTGTACCTACCCTTGATAACAATTAGATATAAAAGAAATCAAAAAATATGAATTCAAAATTTTGGACATTCCTACACTCACGATACGCCACATACAAAATAATCGATGCTATCGGTAATACGCTTGTATCCATAAAATTATTTGATCAAATATTTCAACAGAATTGTTATAAATGCGAATATGCTATATAAATTGTATGAAATGTTTATATCTACCCGAATAGATACTATGAATCTGCGAAGAAAAAAATCTTAATAAAAGCGAAGGTTAAAAGAAAAACGTATACTGAGGTGACTCACTTTGACTGTGATTCACTATAGTCTCATTCAAAAGCCATGGCACCATATATAGAAAACTAATTGCTTCATAACCGAAATCTGTCGATATTCCATAATGGTCATATACCTGCATTCATTATTCCACAAAAACCGGCACATTAATGGCCACACATTTCTGATTCTAAATTTACCTATAATTTTGTTCATTTCACGCTTTTTGCATAACTCGGTGGGTGTGGCCATGTTGGCGCGTCAATGTCCAAAAGGGTGTCCTTTGTCCGAGTGGCGAAGTCCTTTTCCATATTTAGCTCTTTCGTAAATTTATTTACATACTAAGCGGTGTCAAAACGCAAATTTTGGCGGTCATAATAATTGGATTAACGGCCGTCTCGCGCTCGCATTTTGCTTTTTCGGTATAATTAAGTTAATTAATATTTTTCGGGACGCCAAAAAAGCGAGAAATGATGATGGGCCATTCGGGAAACGGATATGCGAGTAATGGTTTATGTTCAGGAAGTGATGTGTTTAGGGGTGTATGAATAGGCAAGTAGCTATATGCATACACATGCAGGATAATGTTTCCTCCCAGGAATCTCGAGTACGGAATGCCAATAAAACATGTTGTTCGGTTTGTTTGTGGAAATGGATATCATTAAAAGTCTAATTTCAGAGAAATTATGTTTGGATGGTGTATCATTAAAATTTGATTTAATGGTTATGCGGTTTAGGAGGACAATCATAAATTCTATAACTCGTTAGCGCTATATTTGGAACAAGAATTTATTTTGGATATTACCTATGGATTTGTGATTTCGCTAGTGATATTGACGAGTATAGCTAATCTGCATTAATTGTATTTCTAACAAATTATATACGTTCAATGTTCCTATTACGAATTACTAATTATTGCGGTAAAAATAACTTGGAAATTACATGAGACATAAGATATGACTAAGATTGAAAAATCGAGAAAATAAATGAATCTCGTCATATAAAAAAGAACATAAATTTCAAGCCCTACCGCCTGTTTCATATAAAAACGGTTCGATGCCATAGTTAAACGATTTCTGAACATGCCTCATTTATTATGACCCGCTTCAGATTCTTTTTCATTTAAAACATTACACTACATATTGCTATATTTTATGTTATGATGTTGCTATAAATTATATTCAATTGCGGTTTGATTTATTACAAAATTTAAAATTTCTTCTCTGTATTACGACACGGTCGTAATCGTAAATGAACTGAATCAGCGCTTACATCCAATAACTACTCTACATCAGTCATGAGAACAACATGTAACAAATCTACAGTTTGTTGTGTATCTTAACGATATTAGCACTTTCAATACGCGCGGAGTCAGCAATTACGTGTAGTGCAGTCAAAATATCCCAAATCAGGCCTCCAAATAGAAAAAAATAGAGTAAGGCTAATTTTTGTTGTTTTTTAATCAGTGGGCTCCCAGGAATCTACAACTTACTTTGCTAAAAAAAATGTTGGTCGGAAAGGTCCCAAAAAGGACAAAAAAGGATACTCTTTAATCCTTGACCGGAGGTCGGCATGCGGGGTATCATATCAAAGGGGACGTTGAGTACATTACATATCCGGTGTTTGTTTCCTGATTCAAGGACTCTCAAAGGAATAAATCGAGCTTAAATGGAAAATTTCCGAGTTTTCCGTGTATCTTTCCAAAGCCATAACTACGAGAATAATTCAAGTTGTCCCTTCTTTTATCACTTTTTAGAATCTATAATAGCTGGAGATTCTACCATTAAATTTGCTAAGAAGAAAGTTGATCGGAAAGCTCTGAAAAAGGACATAAAATTACACTAATTTCACACCTTGATCGAACGTTGGCATGTGGGGTGTCATATCAAAGAGGACGTTGAGTGCATTGCATATCCCGTGCTTCTTTCCTGTCTCAAGGACACTAAATGGAATAAGTCGGGCTTAAATGGAAAATTACGGCTTTAGAAAGGTCAGATACGGGAAAACCCAAAAAAATTTAAGTTGAGCCCAATTTTCTCCTTTGAGGGTCCTTGGAGCAAGTAACAAATGCTGGATATGGAATGTACTTGTCATCCTCTTTGATATGACACCCCACATGCCAACGTTCGACTAAGGTGTGCAATTAGTGTCCTTTGATATCCTTTTTCAGAGCTTTCCGATCAACTTTTTTCTTAGCAAATTTAATGGTAGAATCTTCAGCTCTTATAGATTCTGGAAAGTGATAAAAGTAGTGACAACTTGAATTATTCTCGTAGTTAAGGCTTTGGAAAGATACACGAGAAACGCTAAAAATTTCCATTTAAGCTCTATTTATTCCTTTGAGGGTCCTTGAAACAGGAAACAAACACCGGATATGTAATGTACTCGACGTCCCCTTTGATATGATACCCTGCATGCCGACCTCCGGTCAATGATTAAAGAGTATCCTTTTATGTCCTTTTTGAGACCTTTCCGATCAAATTTTTTTTTAGCAAAATCAGTTCTAGATTCCTGGGAGCCCACTGATTCGAAAACAACAAAAATTAGCCTTACTCTATTTTTTTCTATTTGAAATGCTAATATGACTGCACTAGTGTATCTTTTTACATCACGTCCCGGGAGCGAACATACTCCTCTAAACTCGTAATTGCAATCATGTTCATATCTCATTATATTCACAAGTAGTATGCACTACAACAGATACAGATTTATCTGTGTAATTTTAATTAGCAAGAATTGAATTAAATCACATCTCTCGACAATATGGTATCTTGGTGGAGTGTGATGAATTAAAGTGTTGCAGGATGATGAAAGGAGCAGTACCTACTCGAATACTCCCTAATGTAATTAAGATTTATTACAGTTCCTAATTTGAAAGGTGAGTAACATTCAGTTGCCTGATAGGAAATCATATTAAATTTCTATTGCGTTGACCATAATAATAAGCTTTCACCTTTAAGTACAGACAATGCTGGTACATTTCTCGCCACGAAACTCACACTTAAATCAAGTTCAATTGCATGCTAAACTGCCCAAGAATCTGTGCCTATTCATGTCTTATTAGCAACAATATATCTTGAAACCAATCTTGCTATTAGCAGACTCTGTAGTGTGGCTGACTCAACTCCATCCAACAAATGCATCGCTGCTAGTTGTGTATTTGTACTATATGTATACGTATACGTGACCTCAATCGTGAAAGAAGGTAAAAAGAATCAACAGAAAAAACGTTAGTAAATAAATAAGAATCAGAAAATGTTCACATAAGTGGTCAGCCTTCAAGTGCTGCATGTTGAAAATTCAGGCCAAAATTAGTTGTCTGAAAAGTTTCCGACCTCAACTCAAAGATGGCGCCACTCGTCAACAAAAGCTAGTGAATGTAGTTGTGCATCTTTTAACAGTTACTCACCAAAGTTTCGGCCATTTTGGACGCGCAGTTTTCAGTTGACAGTCGTTTGCCTGCAAAGTGGGCCTCCGTGGCGGCGATGACCTCCTCATCCGACTGAACTTTCTGCCCGGCGAGTGACTTTTCCAAGTTTGGAAACAAAAAGAAGTCACTCGGGGCGAAATCTGGAGAATACGGTGAATGGGGCAGCAGTTCGTAGCCCAATTCGACCAGTTTGGCGTTGGCGGGCGGAGGTGTGATCCGGTGCGTTATCATGGTGGAAGACAATTTTTTTCTTTACCAAGTGGGGCCGTTTTTTCTTCAATTCCGCGTCGAATCGGCCCAATAATTCGGCATAGTACAGCCCTGTGACCGTGTTGCCCTTCTGCAGGTAGCCGATGTGGATCACACATTGTGAATCCCAGAAAACGCTGGCCATCACCTTTCCGGCCGATGGAGCAATCTTCGCTTTCTTCGGAGCACGTTCGCCGGCTGAAGTCCACTGTTTCGACTGTTCCTTGGTCTCTGGTATGTACCAGTGTATCCAAGTTTCGTCGACTGTCACGAAACGACGCAGAAACTCCTTCGGATTGCGCTTAAACAGCGTCAAACACTGCTTTGAAGTGGTCTCACCGTTGCGCTTGTTGTCTGGAGTAAGCAAACGCAGCACACATCGCGCCGACAGCTTTCTCATGCCAAAAATTTCATGCAGGATATGACCCACGCGATCTTTTAAAATGCCTACTGTCTCAGCTATCTCTCGCACCTTCAATCGGCGGTCTGTCAATACGAGATCGTGGATTTTTGTCACGTTATCCTGCGTGCTAACCGTTTTCCAGGCACCTGGACGTGGCTCATCAAAAACCGACGTGCGACCACGGTGAAACTCGTTAAACCAATTTTTGACGGTCGCCATCGAAGGAGAAGAGTCACCGTACACAGCATCCAAACGCTCTTTGATTTCGCTGCGCGATTTCCCTTCCAAAAACAAGAATCGAATCACCGGCCGATATTGCTCTTTTTCCATTTTTCTAAAATCGGCGGACACTCCAGCTTTCACACGTGGCCAAAGCAAAACTGCGAGTCTGATCCGGCTGAATTTTGGACAGTTGCCGTCTAGAAGAATGTACTACACGATAGTAAATTGCTTTTGCGATACTGACACCATCAGGCGGGGTACTTATCAAACTACCCTCGTATACAAACTTTCAATGAAATGGGTACATTTTGACATTCTATTCGATAAGGTTTAATACTCCAGGAAATTTAGCCTTTCACTTCGGGAAAATAAGGGGAGCTAAATATTTGCTTGAGCGTTCCTTTCGAGGTCGTAAACAAGACCCCCAAAGTCCTCCTCAAAACTGATTTTTCTGAATAACGGTATAATGTGCTGAAAAGTGGTGTATGGCAGACTTGTATGAAGCTCTTGTGGTTTCTGAATAAACTATCAAAAGTCAATTTTGATTCGTGGATTCCTAACGGTACCAGGAGGTGAAACGGTATTTTAACAAGATGAAGAAAATTTATATAACGGTAACTCTGACTAAAACTGTTGTATAGTAAGTATCATGTTGACGAATTTCCATGTCAACTGTACGAGTTGTCAAATAATTTTGACAAACTTCCAGGTCAAATTGACGGATTAACATTTCAGATTATTCTTAATTTGTCAAGATATTCGTCAATATGTGATGGTAATTCGTCAATTTGTATCAGTAATTAGTTCACAATATTTTTAAATTCGTCACTTTAACATGGAACTTCGTCACTAGGACATCATCAGGAAAATCATCAATTTGTAATGGAAATTCGTCAACATCATTTTTTAATTTGCCAATTTGTCACGGAAATTCATCAATTTGTGCATTTTTGCGGTGTCAATACTTTTAACTTAAAGCATAAGTATTAACTTTAATTTAAGGCAAAAAACGGCGGAAATAGTTCGACACTTTTATTCCTGCGGATTGACTACGTTTTTGTGCTCATGTCTAATCAGTTGAGGGCCCAATGAATACATAAATACCGAAACTACAAATTTTGTGTACGGGGAAGCTTGAACTCGGAAGCATTTAACTATGGATACTGGAGAGCCGCAACTTTACTATTGGCATAATTTTGCAATAAAACAATCATCAGAGCAATCAGTCAATTATGAAGAAAGTGTCTCAGAAGTTTATTGAGTGGGGTTTTGTCTAAATATCAGCTTTTCTGGGTTTTGGTCACGAAAATGCAACTTGCAGAAAGGAGTGCTTATCTTAAAGGCTCTTGCGTAAAATTGTGCAATTGTGATCCAGTTCGTTGATTTTTGAATACTAAAATAAAAAGGACAGCTCCATCATGAAAAATATGTTCACAATGTTGTGGATCTACTTGTCGAAAGATCGTTCATTAGATGAAAAAGGTTTTTTTATAGGAGTCATAAAATCAAGAAATATATGATGCCTCTAAACTCCTCTACATCCATAACGGATTAGTCGTTTCTCCCACAAAACGCAATTTTCTTTGGACGAACTCTACCATGAATTTCATTTCAATCGATGAAATTCGCCATGGATACAGCTATACGACTTAATTTAGCCAGGGTCGTCAATGCTGTGAGCTAGCTGACTTGATCCTCAAATTTATTGCTGCTTAAACACAAGATTTTCGTTTCTCTTGCTCATTTGTAGGCTTCTGTAAATGCAATTTATATATTTCCTGCGGTTAAAAAATCCAATTTCAAACACAAGAAATTCCATGAATATTACCACAAATTGTGAATGAAATCGAATTTCTCATCCACAGTAATGTGAGCAATTTCGGGTTAAGTGACCTTTTTCCCTTTCGTAGAAATTATTCATCGTATTTCAATCAATTGTTGATTATTTTTTTAACTTTTACAAAATATTTTATAAAAATCTTAACGAGTATTGTGACATTTCCATCTTCTCCCCTGAAAGTTCTCAGAACTGTGACAACAGTAGTCATAGATGACTACAGCTACGGCTACGAGTCAATTCTCGAAGTTTGACTTGATTTATGAGTGTGACATTAATGACATGGCGCAAATCGTCGAAGCATAGTAGTATGGATAGTGGTCGTATCCGTCCTTTTTTGGCAGGTCAGTCCTGATTTTTCGACTTTAACTGCCGTCCTGTTCACCATTCCGAATTCCTTCTTTTGCCCTATTTCGGTAATTTAAATCTGCGGCCTCAAAATCCAAAATTTTCAACCGAGTTTGAGGGTAGGTTTGTTTGGCAGCCCCATGACTCCATCGTCCGATTTTAGTGATTCAAACATATGCACAGACAATCACAATCTTCCTGAATTGAACCTTCAAGGATTTCGCTTTGGGATCTTGACAGGTAGGCAAGGACAAGTCAGAGACTACAGAAGGTCGAAATGGAACCTTAACAAAATAAACATGAATGAATGTCAGTAAATTATGGATCCCTGTCCGTGCCTTATCCAACCCCAACACGGATAAGGGTAATATAGCCATAAAATTAGGTAGTTAGCAAATCGGATACCCCGGATATGCTGAAGCGCAGAATTAAAAAAAGGCCTGTCGCTGAACTGCAGACATCATACCTTACACTACAGACCAAGTTAAAGCAGCCATTGAGAAGGCTAAAAAGTCCTAGGCCATATAGGACGAATTATGCTCTGTCTAAAACCGGAAAAAAAGTGGTTCTCACCGAATCCTATCGACCAATTCGATACTGTCCCCACATGCCACATGCTCAGCTAGAATCTCACCAGCATGGTTTCAGGAAGATGCTCAACACAACTACCACCCTCAATGTAATTATACGAACCGCATCAGAGAAGGACTGAACCAGCCACAACCTTACCACAGATCAATTCTGTTGGCCATTGACCTGTCTAGTGTATTAGACAAAAGTCAATCACTCAATGTTTGCTGGTCAATATGCTGACTATGCATATTTGTGATCAAGAGTTACATTGGATTACTAACTACCTAGCTGGTTGGCAATCCTTCAACGAATTTCGAGGCAAGCGTTCAAAGCTTAGGAAGATCAAAATAGGTCCTCCACAGGGCGGGCTACTCTCTCCCACCTTGTTTAACATTCACTTAACCGGAATTCCTGAACCTCCGCACGAAATCGAACTGGTCACCTATGTTGACGATTGCACCATTCTCGTCACGGGAAGAGATAGAGATGAGATGCGACTCCAATTAATCAAATATGTACATATATAGGTTGCCTAGAATCATTTTTGACCGCAAAAAATCTGGTTATTTCTGCATCTAAATCCACCTGGTCGAGGGACAATAAGTCGAAGGCATAACCTGAAAATATTAGGCGTATATCTCAATTCCATAATATCTTCAGCCTATTATGTCGCAGCGGTTTATGACAAAATGCGTTATAGGAACAAGATGATAAACGATCTAGCTGGCAGCTCCTGGGGCAGAGATAAAGAAACCATGCTGGCCACGTATCGAGGGGTGGGTCGAGCATTGTCTGACTATTCTTCTCAAGTTTGGTCCACTGCAGTTTACGATACCAACTTGAACAAAATTCAAGTATGTCAGAAAATACAGCTCTACGCATCGCTATTAGATGTCTCCTGAAATCAGCCCAGGACCATTTACATCAACCGACCCAGTTAATGCCAATACGCGATCACAGCCTTCTAACTTCTACTTTTTTTATATACTGCATGTACTAGCATGCAGTTATGTCGGATTCTTACCGACTAAACCTAAACACCTCGTTCGTCACAGCTTGACCCTGCGGGACCACCTTTCAGTATTACTTCACAGGGTCAATTTAGGCTAATCAGCCATCACCACGGGTAGAAGATTTGCGTCTACGCTCCTCCCTCTGTAACTCCATGTGGACCGCACAAATTGCCCTGCTTACTGAATTCCAGTTATTTGCTGATAGCAGCATTAGACCCACTATGTTCTCAGGCCTAATGTTTTCTCCCAGTTCCGCTTCGAGTTCACTGCGGATATCTCCAAATCTGGGACAATCAAACAAGACATGCTTCGCATCCTCCGCCACTCCCTGGCATCTCGGGCATTTTGGTGACTCGTTTAACTTAGACCGATGCAAATATTGTCGGTATCATCAGTGGCCCGTTAAGAATTTGGTCATGTAAATATTCGTATCCCCGTGTTTTCAGTTAACCCACATGGCTATGTCTGGGATAAGGTTATGTGTCCATTGGCCAGTAGAGGCCTCATCCCATCGGATCTGCCACCTTCTCATTGATTCAAGCCTTTGAATGTTTCTATGCCCTGAGTGCAACTCAGGTGTTACGCCTTGGTGACTGCTGTACAGCCTGCTGATCTCTTCCACTAGTATCGGCAAGGGCATCATTCCAGAAACTACGTAGGCCGCTTCATGTGTTGTGGTATGCGGAACGCACAACCCATTCTCAAAGCGCACCTACGATAAATCGCGTTTATTGGTTTCGCGTTACTGGCAACCCGCAATGCACTTGCCCAAACTGGCGAGGCATATATGATTATTGATGTTACCTTCCTCGACAATAGCAGCCGCCTACTTGTCCTCGGTCCACCTATATTTGGCATAATACTTGCTAAAGCCGACGTGGCAGTCGCCGCCTTATCGCCCACATACCCTAAGTGCTCTCCAAAACTTAGTTTCGAATCAATCATAACCCCCAAGTATACCTAACGGCACGCTTAGAGGTTTATGACACACTCTCCGAATTTGATTTTGAGGCTACACTTTTTTCTGCGCTTGCTTATCAAGACCTCTTCAGTTTTCTGATCGGCGAGCTCTAATCCAACGGTTTCCAGCCACAGTGTAATTGTTATCGCCTCGCTTGTATACATTTCGTCCAACTCCGGATCTCTTGCGACGGCAACGACAGCTATGTCTTCAGCAAAACCTACCACTGTCACTCCTTTCGGCATAGCGAGCTCCAAGATAGCGTTGAACATGATATTCCACAAATATCTCTTGCAGTAACCACGTATTCCTTTTGTCCCTTACTGGTGTCATAATTCAAGACGCGATATGAGAGCTAGTTCCTAATTATCGCCGCTATAGATAGTTGGGTATGCTCACCTTTTGCAGAGCAGCGTGAATAGACTCCCAGTTCGCGGAATTGAATGCGTTTTTGACGTCTAAAGTCACAACAGCGCAACAAGTACTTTTACATAGTGATTCCGTCGCTATTTTAGTTACCGTGGTTATTGCGTCTACCGTACCATCTAAACAGTATCTTGCCGGGTGCTACTGAAGGGATCATTCCAACCAACATCTCATGGACCGAATTTAGAAAGAGGTTGAGGGATACAAGAGGAACACCTTCGATGATGAAACATTCAGAGTCGGTCTATCTCGAGTCAAGGTATGCATAGAATCCTGTCGCAGTGCTGCCACCATCTATTTCATCTGAGGTGATAAGGCGAGCCACCATGACAACATTAGCTCAACCTCCGTCGGGCTTTCATTGGAGCCTAAATTCATACCTATCTCGAACTAACCCGGATATTCAAAACATCTGTCAAAACTGTGCTGGCGCGCCTCATGATCAGAGATGCTTCCTTATATTTGTTGCAAACTTCATGACTAAGTTAATACCTACAATCCTTTCAGATAGTGACGGATATAAAAAGTGTCTGAAGGAATCAACGGCGGCTCATCAGCATCACTCAATTGCTTAGCATTTTTTGTTTTTGTTCAGTTCTAGTGTTTTCGCATATGTTCAGCTTGTGGCTTAAATTTCTTTTTTTTGGCATTCTATGGGCATTTTCTATGGGCAATCGATCAATCGAACTTTTGGTTATCAGTGGTTCCCAATTTTTTTTAGTTCGAGCCTCCTTTGCTCCTTTCCGATGTGTGAAGAGTCTAATGCCCCCTTTAAATTTTGTTTAGTTTTCTGTATTTTCGACTGTGAACTTAGGATCATCTAATTCGGTAGAAACTAAATCTGTTAGGAATTTTCCGAAGCTGACAGGCAATGTGGAAGTCAAACATTTTTGTTATCTTTTGAAAGGGTAGTCACTGTTGAAGGATTCTCTTGGATAAATAAATTAATAAATAAACTATTTTGGTAGAACAACATCGTTTCAAATCCCATACTCAGATTTTCTGAAAGCTCTACAATACTCTCGTCTAAAGTGAAAGGTAACCATAGTAACAGAACGACCAAACTGTAAATTTTCGTAAAATCAGTTCCTACGACGCACGGAGTTCTGGATAGAAATAATATCTTAAGACCACCTCTTGTCGAACTCTGGCCAAAATAAGTCACAAACATCAAAGGATAGAAGAGACATTAGCGTCATACGTTTCTTAAAGGGTCATAAACTATTGGAACCAACGCTAGTCGTCGAGTGAGATCTGAGATGCTTTTGCACGGGTTTTCTCCACATCTATCGAGATTGAGAGCAATTTTAATAGGCAAACCGTATTTCAAGAAGGGGACGCTTTGCTCGACTAGGGGAAAACAGACCAGAGAAGAATTTATTTATTGTTTATTGACGGCCATAATTTTTAAACTCAAGCTCACGAACCGTTAATTCGGAGCTAATTATAGCTTAGCTCGTATGTTTTTGCATTTTGAATTCCGCCTACATTAGTTCTTTCTCATTTTCCAACTCACAGTCTGAAATTCGCCGCTCTTTTACATGATCGTGATCCATGATGGTCTGCAGTAGTAATCTTATGATATAGCATCAAAATAAGATCTGTGCCCACACCTCCATTGGCCAATCTTCACTTCATGCTCGCTTAGGAGACGCGCCCTACCGGTTAGGAATCACTGAGTTATCCGAACCATCCCGGTCGTCATTAGTTCAGATAATCGACGCTGTACTGTACTTCAAAATCAACATAAACTTCATCCAATTCGCACCGCATTGGTATCTTTGATCTTTCCATAACACCGAACAGAATGAATTCAATTGTGAACGCATGAAATGAAATTAAAGGACTCATCAACAAGAATGATGTTAATGAAGATATCTAAGAAAAAAATCTCCACGCTACTCAATGGCTATAACTAATTGGACCAAAATTCATAAATAGACATTCTCATATCTAAAAAAAAACGTCTGAGAAAATATGATATGCCTTCAAGGGTCAATCCTCTGTTTACACGTAGGCATACAAAGGACTTCGCCTTTTGTGAACGCGTGCAAAGAAAACAACAAGACAAAGATGAAAACCCAAACCCAAGAAAACCAAGCAACATTCAATCCCACTCCTGCGAAAAGAAACATAAATTTCCCGAGGAACAACATTAACCAAAGATAAATCAATAAAAAGGTATACAAATACAAACTTATCAAAAAGGTGGTTCGCCATGTTAATAAAGACTTGAACAATACAAAATCGACCCTCGCCTGCCGCTTGGCCCGAGGGCGAAATCCAACAAAAATTTGAACATTTAATAAATAGAAATAGCAAACCAAGTATATATAGGTATATAAAGAATGAGACGGGTCTATAATATCTCCTGGCCATCAATTTTTCGCATAGCGATACAGCCAAGAAAAAATACATACAATCTCAATCGACGCGTCTCGTCGTCGGTCGTTTCTACCGGCCGGTGATCTCTTCACGATAAGGACCCAAGGAATTTTCGACGTTAAATATTTATTTTAGCCGAAGAAAGAAAACAAGATAACACAACACACAGCATGTCGGTTATAGAATACCAGTCGAATAAAACCCTTACGGCAGTGTTGAAAACTTCATAATGGGGAGAGTACAAAGTTCTATATACAGATACATCTATTTTTTCCCCAAGGATATTTTTCCTTGCACACACAATATTGAACATGTGCGAAACCTAGGCAAAAGGATGTGTCTCCTCAATAAGTAGGGTGTTATATACGCTCTTGTGTTTGACTTTAGGAGACAAGGTTAAATATTGAACCCTGCACGGCATACAAGTTTTTAAACTGACCGGGAATTTGTGTAAAGTTCAAAAGAACGTGTGGTCTATAAAGTTTATATAGAATGGCCGACGCAAAATGCTTGCCCTACGGTGGCCGCCCTTTACGAGTCAAACAATTGAATTATTACGTGTATGTGTTTTGATAAATTCTGCTTTCGGGCGAAGGTTATTGTTTCTTAAAGTTTCGATTTTATTTGCTTACAGCCAGCTATTTGGTCGAATATTGATTGCATCATTTCGAGAAGGATTCAGTAAATGGAGCCGCAGCCAACATTATGCCGGCCATGACCCCATTGTATCGGCCATATTCCAGACGGGCTGATGATGATGTATGAGCCGGGAAAGGATTGAAATTTAGGAAAATCGAAGGTTAAATTGATGACCGTACGGCTGGGAAAAATATGGGTTCTATGTATGAACTAAATGGAGTTGTCATATGGATATTTTGGGGAGTATGATGGAAAAGATTGATTTATTTTCAAGAGATAGTGTGCAATAAATTGAAATTTAATTTTCCTGATTTTTTTTGCTTAGTAAAAACATGGGTTCGAGTTTCGGGCTGGGATAGTATGCCATTTATATAGGGATTAGTATAAAAAGGTCGACGAGTGTTTGCCGACGCTGTTCATCGTTTTATGTGCCATCAACCGTATCTTTGATTCGTTTTAAAACAATCTTTGTTGACATTTTGGAAAGAGCCGGAAGAAGGTAGATCCCACGCCAATTATTGCAACCTTCAAGTCACCTTTTTCGGTATCTTAATGATGAGTGCGATGCCTACAGTTAAATCGGCAGAGTGTGCTGTTGATCATAGCCCCCCTAAAAAACAATCTTGATCAAGATGCCGCTTACTCATTTGGAGACGTATAGGCTCCTCCAACAATGAGCTGTTGCACCAATTACATATTTGTTAAATCATACGATTACGTTCAAATGAAAAGCACCTGTTCATCGATTGTAATTGTAATGCTTGTTGCGTGTATCCAATAATTACCAAAAATAATTTCCTGAAAGCAATGTTATGCCAATAATTGACCCATATTTTCCATGATTCACGTAACCGGGCAACCTGAAAACAAAACATGCATTTCGTCTAGTTAAAATCAAATACCAACTCAGCAATACAGCATGTCGAGCAAAAAACTACAGCTAGACGATATCTTTTCGGCCTGTAGATAACTGACTTTAGATATGTCTTAAGAACTCTATATCTATCGATATGGGCAAGCATAGAACATTATCTTCGAGTAATACAGGAACTTCTGCGTCTTCTGTGGAATGACTCTCTGTGTTCTTCTTGGTGGACGGTCTTACTCTAACTTTCCGTAGTTTTTCTTTCAGCACAGCGAATTCTTTTGTTTTTGTATGTAAGAAAGTATGTATGTAAGTACATATTAGTACTGGAATACCTTCTGCTCTTCTACAACATTAAAGATATTTATCTCACGAGATTTACGAGTACATATACACAAGATGATTACTTAACTTGAATTAAACTTGCAGTAAGTAACCACTTACTTGTGGCTATACAAAACTACCACTAACCGCTACAGCAGCTACCATAATTGAACAAGAAATTCTTTCATACAAATACATACCGCACTGCGTAATAAAAACGAAGAAGAAGAAAATCAACTGGGAAAGATGTGTCGATGAAAGACAGAAAGAGAAAAGAGAAGCCTTTATAATTAGTTTTCCCATAAATAGATGTTACCGTACCTCTTTTTTTATGAAATTATAAATAATATTTTGTAATTTGGTTTGTAATGGTTGAATTTCCGCGTCAAAATTGACGCGATTTATCGACTTTCTCCGCAACGGCCGGCACGCAGCGGTAGTTCATCTCGTTGGTTGATGACGCGAGGGGCAGTTTTGCAGTTTGACTTCTTTGTGTCGTCGTTCGTTGGGCATGGGCAGTCGTTTTTTTTTTTTTGATACAATATGAGTTGCGCGAATAATGCCAGATTATTTGTCGTCATTAATAACTTTCTTGGAATAATGAAAGTAAAATTAATGACCGTTGGTTACCGCGAGTAATAAAATAAATGATTTGATTTTGTATTTTTTTTTATTGAAGAGCTGCGTGTAATTTTATGATTAAAAAAATTAAATCTGCAAGAGGTATATTGAGTTTGGGCAAAATTCAAGTTGTAAATTACTTTGATAGAAAAGATACATACATGTAAGAAGTTGTGGTCTCATGTAGAGAGAAATTGTATGCTTAGTAATTTATTTTCTAAGAAAATTTTAGAGGTTCAAGCATTTATGTACACATTATGTACTTGTACCTCAAAATCAGCACGTGTGTAAAATTTCAGCTCGATGGCTTTAAAACTGCCCGAATGAAATGAGTCGCAAAAAAAAAGGACATTGCAAAATCGACTGCCCTTGTCTTCAGTGATGACAAATTTAATTGACGCGGCAGCCAATTTTAGGTTGAAAACAAACAAGAAAAAAATTTGGTCTTGCCTGCCCCGCAGTCATATCCATGTTACCCAAGCTTTCGGCGGAAAACACTAAACGGAAACACTAAAGTAATTTTAGGTTACTGAATCTGAATCGGGTATCAAATCTAAAAACATTTATTTTTTAGCACTTTGCGCCTTCCTTGATATTGATCATTTGACAATACTGAGTGCGGTAGCAAATCCAGAGCTGTTGAGCTCAGAAATATATTTAAGGCAACTATCATGTAGATAGATGCAATGCTACGACCGAGGGCGCGAAATTTGTTCATCATTAGAGTAGGTACCTACTAACATCGTCAGTTCACGTGAAATCCATGCAAATACTGTCAAAATTTTGATGATCGTGAAATCGAATTCGCTTGGTGATACTCACTTCACATGAAAGTCTCCACAACGGTTTTTTACATTTCACCAGCGAAAATAATGCAGTTGCACTTTATTTCACAGTGAAAAGATGTCATCGACAATCAATCAGAACGCGAGTCAACATTTATCTTACATTGAGTGAATAAAAAGCAAGTCTTCACGGCACCGTTTTCACGGGAGACATATATGCAAGTTTTTCGCTCGGTGAACTCAGTACATACCTTTAGGAAAAACTTCAATGTGTGTCAACGATATTAAAGGTACCCGCAGGGTGGATTTTTATCTCCACTTCTTTGGTCACTTGTGGTTGAGGTTGATGGGTTACTCGCTATGCTCCATCGTTATGGATATCAAGCTATTGGTTACGCCAATTATATAACCATAATAATAAGGGATAAATTTGACACGACGGACTCAGAGGTGATGAATGCAGCACTGCTTTTAGTGCTCCGATAGCGTGATAAAGTGGGACTTAGTGTTAATCCTCAAAAAACTGTATATTGTTCCCTTTTACCCGGAAACTGAGTTTTAGCTTCAGCCCTGTATTTGGGCAACACAATGCTTGATTTCTCTACTGAGGTGAAATGTCTATAGGTATTATGTTTGGCAAGCGACTCAACTGGAGGACGTACATACACTCCCAATCAATAGGATAGTTCCACTTGAAAAATGGCTGTATCTCGGTAAGTGATAACTGTATTTTCTTCAAACTTGGTGACAATATTTACAGTAGCCTGCCTGTTCTTTGAATAACAGGATGTCTCAAATCCGGAGTCCCGTTAGGATTTTCTTACGAGAATTCTTAAAAACAGTACAAATGGTGAAGTCAATAGGATAGTTCCAGTGGAAATAAAACATCAAGTAACGGTAAGAAAGGATAATTTTACTTTGCAAAATGAAGCTGGTAATAAGAAGAACTTTATTTTAATAATTTGAGCTCAAAACCTTAATCTGGGATAGAATTGTATAGGTTTTCACGGTAAATTAAGTTGATTTTGTCCCGAGCTCCTCTAAACGTACGCCAAAGAGCTTCAGTGTTCTTAAACTTTCGTCTAACGGTAAAGATCTTCCTCGTCATTCATTTCCACACTTTTATTGATGGTATTTAGATCTAGGAAGTATGAAGATCTTTCCATAACCTTGATTAGTTGGTCTTCAAATCAATATTCATCAGCCTTGCTTCATAATTGGAGTCATTATCTTGCTAAAATCGTATAGGAATGGCATGGAAAATCGGAAGTCTTAGGCAATACATTAGGAAGAATATCTTTAAAAGCCTGGGTACTCTGAGTACCCCTAATTTAAGAAAGCTCAGTAGTTCCATACCAAGATATTCAACCCCAATGGAGAAACTGTATGGATTGGACAAACGCGTTATTTTTACTGATGGAAAAGATTATATCTCGTCGGTTCAGATGGATTTAGGTATTATTCCCACGATTTGAGCAAGAAGAATTAATTTTGTAGACGCATTACTCAGAGTAAGAAATGTCGAAGTATGGGGTAGAATGTGTGGAATTATTGAGATTGTGGAAATTAGCGGTATTCACAACGTCCAGGCTTACCAAAAAAATTCTGGGCAATATAGTTCTTAAAATTACCGACATTTTCGATTCAACTTCTTTGAGATTTTAACAAGATAATGGCGTCTGTCAAGGAGCAAGACTGATAAAAGATTTGTTTCAAGACCAACTAATCAAGGTTTGGGAAAGACCTCCATACTTCCTAGATCTAAATACCATCAAAAATATGTGGGGATGAATGACAACGAAGATCTATACCGTTAGACAATAGTTTAAGAACACTGAAGCTCTTCTGCGAACGTTTAGAAGCGTTTTGGGCGAAATTAATTTAATTTACCGTTAAAACATATACAATTCTATCCCAGATTAATTTTTTGAGCTCTAATTACTTAAATAAAGTTCTTCTTATTACCAGTTTCATTTTCCAAAGTAAAATGATCCTTTCTTACCGTTATTTGATGTTTTATTTCCACTGGAACTATCCTATTGACTTCACCATTTGTACTGTTTTTAAGAATTCTCGTAAGAAAATCCTAACGGGACTCCGGATTTGAGACATCCTGTTATTTAAAGAACAGGCAGGCTACTGTAAATATTGTCACCAAGTGTGAAGAAAATGCCGTTATCACTTACCGAAATACAGCCATTTTACAAGTGGAACTATGGGGAGTGTATTTCGAAAATGTTGTTGATAAAGACATTAGGATTATGTGGGTCTGCAGGTCTCCCTTTGGAAAGACTTGGGGTTTTACTCCAAAAATGATTGAGTTCATGTATGTGATTTTGGTCCGACATGTTGTGACATGTCCTGCACTGGTATGGTGACCTAAGTACGAGGAACAGTCCACAATAAGTTTGCTAAAGAAGTTAGAACGACTTGCGTTTGTTGGTATGGCAGGACCTATCCGTTCATGCCCTACGTCTGCAATAGAAGCTATTGTTGGCCTCATTCCGCTCGATATTTTTATTCAGGAATCTGCGGCTCTAAATGATTTCCGGCTGCGTCTAACTTACGATGCCCACGCACATAAGCAGGGCCACATGAGTATTCTAGATAGAATCCCTAACGCACAATTTATTTCGAGATCGGACTACAGGCGAACGAACTCTGCTTTACATGAAATTTCTGCGTTGCCATCCTTCGTCGTGCGGAATGGTGGTAATTTAGCGCCTGACCCTAATAGCTCTTTATGGTTTGTCAATGGGGAAACTGAGGAAGGAAGGAGTCGGTGCTGGGGTATTCGGACCTGGCACTAAAATATCATTCATTTGGGCATTTGGCCAACCATATTCCAGGCGGAGATTCATGCTAATCAGGTTTGTGCTTATGAGATTTTACAAAATTTGGGGGACAATTTGGTTAGGGAATGGTCAGGCAAAGAACGACTACAGCAATGGAATATTCTTCCAGGGTTACTACTAAATTGCCTTAACCTCTTGTTGGACATAGCGCGTCTACTAAACTTACTCGCTATCGCGTACGGTTTATGGCCATGTATCGTATTGGACCCCAGCTCTTTCTCAAAAACGAATATTTCCTATCCACAAATCTGCGCCACGTGATTTTAGGGTGGCCCCATTGTCGACCTCGCGACCATCAATGCAGTTATCACCCTTTCGCAATTATACCAATCCACTGCCAATTTCGCCTGCGAGTCAATTCGTCAATAGGTAGGTGACCCTTGCGCTGAAGGAGATCTTCATATGAAATTCTTTCGGGCCAAAAATTCTTAAGATTCGACAAAGTTTTGACGAAAGTTTGCAGCTTCTTGGTAACTGCAGCGGAAACTTTCCAAGTGCTCCCGTATAGGAGCACTGAAAGTATCAGGGAGCGAAAGAGCCCCAGTTTGGTTTTAACACTAAGATAACTGCTTTGCCAGAGTCTGGACTACATGCCGAAAGAACACTTGGCATGGTTAATGCGACGAACGAAGGTCTTGATCAGTGCCGCCATCAACAGCTACAATGCTACCTAAATAGACAAATTCGTCTACCTGTACTACAAGTTGTTCATTGATATTTATCGGGAGAGTGGGGTTCCCTGTCAGACTAAGGATTTTGGTCTTGCTGGTATTAACCTTTAGCCCGACAACCTTTGCCTCTTTCTCTCTAGATCCTGAGCCATTTCACTCAGATCCATGATCTTATGCGAGAGTAAGCAAATGTCAGCATAGTCCAAATGTTGTATAGGTGGGATGCCAGAGTCCATTGATTGCCAGGGTTACGTTCTTCAGGCAAAGCTACATGGAACACGTCACCAATCACTAATAGAAACAAAATGGGTGATAGGATGCAACTCTGCCTGTCCTCGCTATAAACCTCGAAACCCTCCGACACCTTACCTTTATAGAGTACGCGACATCTTGCCCTAATATTAGCCACTATTATCTCTGGGACACCCCTCTTGCGTAAGGCCGCCCAGATGCATTCTCGGTTCACACTGTCGAAAGTCTTTTCAAAATTAACAAAGAGCATGTGCAACGAAGATCTATATTCGACGCATTGCTCAATTACAATTCATAAGGTGTTGATGTGGTCGATGCAAAAAAAAACCAGCCTCCTCTTCATCGATTTTCCTTTCTAATTGGCGCTTGATTTTCTGCAAGATTATCCTAGCTATTATTTTGGCTACAGCGGGAGCACACAAATCCCCCTCCAATTATTGCATTCTGTAAGGGCAGTTTTTTGCAAGTTTGACAATCAAACCATCCTTCCATTCAGTGGGAAAATATTATATATCCCACGCTCTACCAATGAGAGGGTACAGCAACTCCGCTGTTAAGCCCGGTGTTGCTTGGTAAAGTTTGGCTGGAATGCCGTCGAGCCCAAGAGCCTTGCCACGTTATATTGCAATAATTGTGTCCTCAATTTCTTGTTTCATTGGGGGAGTTGATCGTCTAACTAAGTTTTGATGGGAAGCTAACTCGATTTAAAACTGCAGCGAAGTGCTCTTTCAATTGCCTCAACTGATCGTCGGTATATTCTTCCAGGGTTGTGGCAATCGTAAAGATCTGATTTGGCCCTTTAGCCTTACTAAACGATACTTACTCGTTGGTTACCTTGTATATCAATATTACAGTGGTGTGAAGCCAAAGCCAGGACCCTTTTTTTTGAATCCTTGTTTCAGGGGAAAGGGAAGGAACACAAAATCCGTTTGTATGGGATTCCAGAAGCACATATTTCGGCGATTTTTTTTTTTCATTTTGTAACTTTCAAATTTTCTGTATATCGGTGATCTTCCACTCTGTGCTGCTAGCAGCCCCAATTAAGAGCTTTGTTCCTGGGGAGCAGGAGGCACAACTTTTTTTTTTTAATTCAGACCATAGACATTGTAAATTTGCTAATTCGAGGTGAACAACTAGAAATTTTTTTTTTATGGGTTTACAATGGTTTGCTGAATTTGAAGTTGAAACAGGAAAGCAGCTAGTTCTACTCTGGATGAGTCGACGGCTTAGTATATGATAGTAAGCGTAATGCTCTGGATTTCTTGCTAACAATTCAATCAAAATTTACAAATCTAATGCATTAGATCTTCCGCCCTCCTCGTTCCTTGAAAACAATTAAAAAAAATAACAAATTCAACAATATCACTCAATCAACGCTAATAATGTCATTTCACAACACAATGCCTTCAATAAAATATAAGTCAGATGTCGTTTCGCCACTTTATCCCTATCGTGTGACAATCTTGGTCGTAATGATAATTATTGTCAAACTTTTGTCGCCATCCTATAAGCGAGACCACCTTTCAATTAGATTCACTCGCCATCGTCAGGTTAGCAAAAAGACAGACAGCCTGAAATACTTTTGAAAGTTGTTCTTTATTGTCCATAAGAAGTGTGAAAAAGAGTCCAGCGAACTTGCTATAGACTCCGAGTAGAAAAACGAAGATTCTCGAGAAAAGTCCATGGTGAATTCAACAGCAAAAGCCCATTCTTATGTCATGATGTTTTTTAAATTTTCCTATTGCTTCGGGGACTTTGTCGGTCCGTTCCGGCTGCCCATAGTGGCAATGCTCCTTTTCACCGCAGATCAGTTCAAATCCCAGTTCAGCATTTTGGTTCCCAGTGCATCACTGATGCGGTTTTGAAATGCTCACTTGTGAATCCTTAATTCGACGTTGCAAGAAAATTGTCAAAATACACTAGGGGTATAGCGACAACCTGAGAGGATCTTATTGAATTTCACTTTCCGCCGAATGGCTTCTAGCCTGTACTGAAACTTTGAAGAAATTCTAGCGGCTTCTTGAAGTAAACTTGACACCATATCTGTTTTGGCCTTCCAACAGGTTATATGTATCATATTTTACAGATAGATTTAGTCATATATACTCATACTACACAGAACTTAACAAGTTGAACCATTACAAAGTCGTTCAAGTGCCAAACTTTATCCTATGCACATAATTTTCACTTCAAACACTCTGACGACGGTGAGCACAAGCTTCCTTTCCTCAAGGCAGACCCGATGACGTTCACACAATTCACATAGACCGACACGATGGAAGGATGCTTTCTATAGTGAACGGAAATAATAGCGTTAATTATGATAATTATGCGATCCAAAATGGGAAAGAGAGAGTATAGGGAAGTTCTTGAAATAATTGTCTTTCGATTGAGATGAAATCATAATGTGCGCGTTCGTGGAAAAGTTATGACGACAAAAAAAAAGAACACACAAAAGACAGTCAGTGTCAGAGAAAAAGAAAGAGAATTGAATTAAAATTAGTGAGAAAAGGCTGCAATAGATGAAATTCTATTGAAGACGCGTAAAAGGTCAAGTGGTAAATTTGTTGGTTGGTTTTTCGTTGGAAGCCGGATTTGATGAAAGCTGAATGGAATTTTAGTCTGATGCACTAGAAGTGTTTTTAATCCCCAAAAACAAAAAAAAAACATCATCAAACGACTTAGGATATACATTTCTAAAGTTTGCTGAGAAGATTAGGTGGTGAATATAAAAAAACGTACATGAACAAACGAATCCCACACCAGCTTCGAATTGTTTTCAATGTGTTCCAATACAATTAATTTAAAAGCAAAAACTCTCACTTCTGTAGCTGACGTTTTTTTTTTTGGTTTTTAATAACTTTTTTTTAGATTTCATTTCCAAATTTGCTAAAGGCAATATTATTTCCTCACCCTCCAGCTCCAGTTAATGTTTTTGTTTGAACTTCCAGAGCTAGTCAGAAAAAAATATGATCCAAATATGTACCTATACATTTATATAGCAAACATGTCGACTTTAAAAAAAAGGAAGAAGCAACCACATCCGCACTCCCCGCAAACAAAACTCGCCAGTGCGATATTTAAGTAAAACGGGGCTTACGCAAATTTCTATTCTTTTTCTTGTTTTGCCAGTTTAAAAACATTTTTTTTTTTCACAAAGAAATATAATTGGATTAGGGTCTATTATACGAAACAACTGCCTCTAAAGCCGCCGGAAATGAAATCGACTGTTTTTTTTCGTAGGTCGCGAATGTAAGTAATGGGGTGGAAGTATGAGGTGGGAAACGATGCTTAGAGTGGAGCATTATGGGCTGGAAGGGATATTCACAAAATATACGTAATAGCGAATATTCCGGCTAGACTAGAAGAAAACAAACAATAAGGACTGCTTTAGAGATTTCAATGCTATATTTAAAGACAAGTAATGGGCATGGTATAAAGAAATTCAAATGTCGCCAAGTTTAATTCGTTAATGTAAAATGTGAGTGAGCACGCATGAATATCTTTACATATGTAGCAAGATACACTTACGAAATAAAAATTCTGTAACTATAGAATCTAACTCATCCAATTAGATGTCATTATATAGCTATGACTATTTAGTTGCAATTGTCTTCTCTATTCCATAGAAATTGTAAGTCATATAGAGACTGAATATAATCTTAGGCAATTGCATTTATGAGTAATTGAAAATCATCAATATAGGTAGACGCTACACTACACTATATTACTCATCAGTACATAGTTAGATTGTTAGATATGAGTCTAATGTTGCATTGTGATGATTAAGATCAATTGAGTTTACGGATTCTTCGAATTGTCTTCATTTACAGCTCATCAATATATCAGGTCGTCTATTGAATGCAATCGCATTCCGGAAAGGCTTATCAGTAGATATGTATGTATCTACTTCACATTCTATTTCAATTAAACATATTGGGCGACTTGAAAGTGAAATGAGAAGGGATTTAGGTACAGTGGAGCGTCGATTATCCGAACTAATGTCGACAGGGATGGTTCGGATAACCAAAAGTTCGGTTAATCAAATTTCCATAGGAAAATTAGAAGAATGGCAAAAGCACCAAGCTGAAAATATGCGAAAACACTATAGAAATAAACGAAAACGAGTGAAGTGAACAATAGAAGAAAAAATTTCAGTATTGCTGATGAAATGTTGCGTCCTTCTGACACTTTATTTCCATTTGATTCGATGCATTTCATTAGAAGATCTGCACATTTACAGGATATGAAATCTAAGAGATAGTAAATCAAATTCAATTTGAGCAAATTGACATCGGAACAAGACAACCAGGTTATCGGGGGTTTTCCTATGTTTTGCTGCTCTTAACTCGGTCGGTTTCATTTTTCGACTTGTAGGTAATTTTTCTTTTATTTAAAGATAAATTTCTAGCTTTTCCCTTTTGCGTACTAGAAAAATTAATGTGCGTGAACAAAATTGATTTTAGAGTCGGACATTAAATTTTTGCCCATTGCTTTATTATACAGGGCGCCACGCAACCGGTTCAACATAGACCTATGGTAGATTCTACGCAGTTTGCTACTCGAAAAATGCTGCGCAAATTTTGCCTCTAACGTTTACCGTTACGGGGAAATATTTTGTTAGTCTTGTGAAAAGCTTCAAAGCTCGTCGTGTCTTCTGACTTGAATCGATCGATTCATGATGATCGCTTTAATTTTGAATAAATGTCTAAATCACACTTTAGAACCAAAATTAAACCGCGTCGTTGTCTAAAACTAAAAGAAAACATAAAAAAAGAATGAATTCGATGTCCCCTTTACTATGATACCCAACATGCATTTCTCATGTTAAAGCTAAATCCTGTCCTTTTTTAACCTTTCACTCATTTTTTATTTTCAAAAATAATTTTTAGACTTCTGTAGTCCTGATGATTTAAAAATACTGGAAAAAAGCCTGCTTTTTTCCTTTTATAAAATGACATCTGGAAAGTATTGTTTACATACCACTTTCACAGGAAAATTGGCATTTCACTTCGGAAAAAGTCTGTATGACTGCCGCTATAGGTGCTACAGAGGGTCAAAGACCCTCAAATACAGTTTTTTTTTTCGAATATCTCGATAACCATAATATGTGCTGAAAAGTTGTGTAATGCGAATTTGTAGCTCTTGTGGTTTCAGAATAACATGTCAAAAGTCAATTTTGATTCGAGCATTCCTAACGATGCCAGGAGGTCTAACGGTATTTTTAAAAAGTTTTCACAAAAATGTCTATAACGGTAACTCTGGCTAAAAGATGTTGTACCTATAGGTGATTCGTAGCAAATACGGTTCTGAAGTGACCAAATTTTTCATCAATATGTTCACCCTTGAGGGTGCTGTGGGAGTTCAAACCTTAGAAAAAAGAGAATTTTAGTTTTTTTTTTTCGGGAATGCCTCTGTAACGGTGGTGTATGCTGTAAAGTCATCTATGACATATTTGTAGCTTCTGTGGCTGCAAATAAAATGCCAAAAGTCCCCATCGATGGGTGGGCACCCAAGAAAGTTATAAGGGACCAAAAGTCAAAATGTACCGTTTTTGGGGAATATCTCTATAACGGTAATATTCACAAAGAAGCGTTATATGACAAACTTGTAGCTTGTACAACGCCTAAAAAATTTCAAATGGATACGTATAATCGTAAGGGCGATATGAGGGTTCAAGCCATACAAAAACGCAATTTTCATGTTAATTTCATGAATATCTTAGTAACGGTAACTTATGCGAGAAAGTGGTCTGCAAAGAATATGTTTCTTCAGTAAATCTAAATATGTATAGCATTTTATTTTAGCTTCGATAATTCCAACACATTTATTGCCTTAAATGCAGAAAACTAGGGTTAATTTTGGCTCGATTTGAGCATAATTTGTTTAAATTTTCCCAAATTGTACATTAGTACATTAGGGCAGTTTCAATGAATTTGAGCTAAAATACAATCATAAAATTATGAGCAAATGTTTAGAACAATCGTTCGAGCAACTCACCTTGGCAGAAGTTGGAGAAAATTTAAAAAATAAATAACAGGCGCGACAATCCAGCTTTGGACTAATGCCGCAGGATGTGTTAGTGACATCCTATTTTCAACATCTTATCTGCTTTTTGTTGAGGTAATGAGATTGGCATCACGCTCAGCAGTGTTATTTATCCCCATAAATGAGTACTCGTTTAACATCTGAGTGAGATCATAGTCCGTCACAAGCTCGTGAGTTCGAAAAACACCATGATCCACGGTGAGATTCAAACTCATGACCCTGTGCACCGAAGGTGCGCGCACTAACCGCTAGACCAGCCAGACTACTACTTTAAATTTAGGTGGAAAAATAATTTGATTTTTGGCTAAATCTGAAAAATTTGACTTTAAGGGCGGAATTCATAGTCCTCACTTATACTTAAGGGAATCCTTAAGGGACTGACGCTATTCATAGTCACTCAATAAGCAAACGCTAAAGGGTTTCCTAAAGGGTTCCCTTATTCGTTAAGATTCATATCTAGTAACCTCATATGAACTCATATATTTGTTGACATATCCTTATTCAAACAGTTTGAAATTTTTTAAAAATTTTGAATTTTTAACTACTTGATATTTTTTTACATTTTATTTGTCACTTTCAATAGATATGGCAAATAAGTGAATCGTTTATTTCATGAGGCAACGCCCTAATAACTCATGTCTATGAATACGAAGCTCCCTTAAGGACTCACTTATATAGAGAAATCCCTTATTCCTTAACCCTCATCCAGCGGGATAGGTACAGGTGTACCTTTTTCGTTTTTAAAACACCGTAACTTTTTTGCTATGGGTCCGATCGGGCTGAAATTTTCTGACATCTCTACGATTTTAGTTCAAAATATGTATTCCAAATTTCAGAAATGTGTGACCACCCATCCCCAAGTTAGGGAGCAAAATTAATCTTACACCCTTTAACGGCGGCAAAGGTAAATTTGTACCTTCATATATTTTGTATGAAAGAAAATTTACAAAAAACGAAAATAAAATATTTTTGGCGAATGCTCATGCTTAGAGAGATTTATTATAGCATCAATAAGTTGAGAATCGAGTGATGTACAGAAGTATTTGATTTACGAATTTTATTATTATCCTTGGAGATATCGATCTAGAAGGACTAATCTAACTCATACAGCGGTTTTTGGTTATTTGACATTAATCTGAAGACTTTTACTGGCATAGCAAACATTTTGAAGTAATGGCTTGGGCCAACCAATACAATGTATTACGCCTTCTTTCCCCCATAACATCTAGTGAAAATTAGGTTTGTAATAAATGCTAAAATTTTGGATTTTAGCGGTTGATTTTCTTTACCACAGATTCCCATAATTTGTATTCCATCACCTAATATTTATTATTTGTGTAATTCGGGACCTCCACCCGAGTTCCTTTTGAAGTTTCAGCTGAAAACCAGCAGATGCATCCAACCAAATTTCTAAATGGATGTTTGGGTGGTATATAAACTCGGTTGAATTGTACGTCGGTACCATATATAGATGACGATAACTGCTATAGAATATGCCACATGTCTTCGGTTTCCTGTTTTAATTTTTCAATCGATCCTTGGATTTAATTACATATACGAGCAAATATATTAGATACAATTAATCAACAACAATCACAATTAAAATTTTAGATATTTTTCTACTATAGGAATTGGCCTGAGTTTAGATTTACAAAGATTAGAGACTGGAAATTATACTAGCCGATTCTACTTGCTTGTTGCTTGACAGGACCTTTCTTTCGTATAATAACACATTTACTCATTTCTCCAATATATTTATTGCTTCCAATATTGTTGTTTTATGGAAAATAACGAGAATGTGATAATTATTGACGTTTTTTTCGTTAGCAATAACGGGTTCTAGTAACAGAGTAATATAGTGGGGGCAGGGGGGTAAATTTTAACCTAAGACTCCACAATTCGCAAATCAAACATACCAGATTCTTCTAAAATCATTAATGACTTAATTTGAACCGTTTTCTACTTTTCATTTGTAAATCAATTTTAGATTTCGTCAAATTAAAATTCCAAGCAACCCATTTTTTCAATTTTCTTTTTAAAATTTTGCCTATTTCTTAAATTTACCCACTCCAAAAATTAAATCCACATAAACCCAACTTCTTAAAACATTCACTTCGGCAAAAACAGTTACTAATTTGTGACTAGTCAACATAATATAACGGTTTTACGGTCAAAATTGATACAAATAGTGAAGATTTTCATACAAAATGTACTAAGGTACAGGTGTACCTTTGCCGCCGGCAAGCGTTGTAAAAATCTGCCGCTGGATGAGGGTTAAGGGAATCCTTATTACTTAAGTGGGGACTATGAATTCCACCCTAAAGCTCAGTAAAAATCAAACCACTTATTCGATGTTAGTGCAGTTAGTTTTTTCAGGTAAATTTGTTGGCAGTGAGAATGATCTTATTTCGTTACTCTTGCTAGTTTAGTTTAGGAGATATTAAGGTTTTAAGTCGTGTAAGAAAATCAATTTTTCAAAAATATTCAGATGATCTTCAGATGTTTCACTCCCCATAACTTTCTTAGGTGCCTACAGGTCGATGAGGACTTTTGGCTGTTTGTTTACAGCCCCAGAGGCTTTAAACTCGTCATAGACGACCTTACAGCATACTCCTCCGTTACAGAGATATTCACGAAAAACCCAAAACATCCCGTTTTTCGAACTCTAGAGCCCTCGTAGAACCCTTGAGGGTGTGCCTATTGATGAGAAATTTGGCCATTTTCTTCGAAACCGTATGGGCTACAAATTCGCAATACAAAATATTTTAACCGGAGTTATCGTTATTAAGATTTTCCTGATACTTTGTAAAAAATACCGTTAGACCCCCTGGCACCGTTAGGAGTAGTCGAATCAAAATATGTATACCCTAGACATTTTAATATTTACATTGAAGATAACATTTGGCTCCTTAACACCGTTAGAAGAGCAAGAAGTGATGAGTATTTTGATACTTTTGATAAAATCATAAGTGTTACAAGGTAGTTACTTTTCAGTACATTTTACCGTAAACTAGATTTTCACAAAAACATATTTTTTCCGGTGTTGGTTCAGGAGTAGAACCGCTTTTTAGGGTTTTTTAGAAATTTTTTTTTCAAAAAACCCTTATGAAATCGATTTTGTCTGTCCGTCCGTCTGTCCGTCCGTCCGTCCGTCTGTTCACTAAATAAATCGCGAACGGCTCAACCGATTGTCATGAAATTTGGTAGGAATGTGTAGAATGGTTACAGTCTTTGGGCACAAATACCTTAGAAGTTGGTAGGAAGAAGATAACAGGGTGTCCCGAACGTTTTAAAAAGTCGACTTTTTTAGTTTTTATCGGAGATTGACGTATGGGTATTTAAATCAAAGATCTAAACGAGTACATCTCATATCAGTTAAAAGTTTCCAGTTTCGAGTAACGGTAAGAAAGTTATTGGCGTTTAAAGTTAAACTTCCTTTTCGACCTCCGTTTTTCTAAACCGTTATAGGGATCAATATGAAACTTTGCACAAAGATTGGTCAGTATGGCCTTATATACGTTAAATATTAAGACTGTTGACTTTTGCTAAGGAAAAGTAAATAACAGTAAATTTGTAAAATTTCAATTTGTTCGTGTGTAGCCCCTCTTAGGTTACCAAATATGAAAATTCTGCTAAGGGTTTTTAGAAAATTACATATAGAATATGTCTACGAATTTTTATTCGAATAACTGTATCCCAACCGGAAATATAGCCAAATAAGTATTCACTAAGGGCCTTGCACAATGCAAGCCTCCTAAGCATTTCTTCAATGTACATATATCTTTTAACTTGATGAAACAATTAACATGATATTTGGTGGAAATGCATAGAATGGTAATAGTGTTTGCCACAAAAATTTTTGAAGTTAGTATAACCAGGTTAGCAGGGTGTCCCTGAATAGCTGCAAAAGTATACTTGTTCAATACTCATATGAAAGCTTGCGTTGGCTCTTATGACAGGGAACACAATGGAATCATTTATATAAGGTTGCTTTTCCTTGATTAAAAAACAGTAACAGTAGATTTACAGCTAATAATTCAGTTCATATATAAAGCCAAGCCATCCTTACGTTTGCCTGAGTTTCTTTTTGGTCAAAGGCCATCAGAAATCTTAAATCGAAAAATGCCTTTAGATTTTCCTTGGAGTACTTTTATACAAACTGGGTAAATAGTAAATCTATTTTTGGATTGGTCTAATTAGAGGTGGAACAGAATGAAAGGCGCTAGCCTTTCATTCTGGAACGCGTTTATTTAGACCAATCCAAAAATAGATTTACAGGAAGCATTTCATTAATGTTGGGCACAATACTTATTTATTGCTTATAAAATATATGTACAAAAAATATTCACTATGCATTAAAATTCTAAAAAACCCTCGTATTGCGGGCGCAGCCCTCTGTACGCCGGTATTTTTTTATTCTTATTTCTTTTACTTCTAAAATGGGTCATATATGTATAAATATTTACAATCATATCTCTCGCTTATCTCGCCATGACTGCATACATATCACCTTAACATTGTCAGTATAAAATCTGCATAATGTCCATTTTTAACATGGTCATGAAAAAGATAGTAAAAAGGATTTTTCTCTCTCGAGCGTAGTGTCGTTCAGTAACACACGGAGTGCAAACATCGCACACAACATTCTCATTCCTTAGGTGTGTGTGTGTCGTCTTATCAAAAGTTGGTTCCTTTTGGTTGTTTTGGCAATTTTATGAGAGCCGCGCACAAATCCAATACAATATTTGCATAGCGCAGGGAACGTGAGATTTAAAGTTGTCTTAAGAGTCCGGTAAATATATGAGACCACAAATAAAAAAATGAGATAACGGAGAAAAGAAAATAAATGATTTTGGTTTTTTTCATTTCCGTTGCGTGTTCTCTCAATTTAATGTAGTCATTGAGTGTTGCTTATATATTATGCCATGTTCGTGTTGGTATACATCGTCGCACAAATTATTGCCTCAAAAAATTTCGACAAACTTTTGTAAAGCACTTGCATATAGTTACTGAGTTCAAGTTGTCTATATTAGGCCGGCCCCACACCGACCGGAGTGTGGCAAACACCGCACAAAAGATTGATAGAAAAATTCTTGGATCGATCTTTTGTGCGGTGTGTGCCACACCGGCCGGCTTTAAATTTTAAACAATAACAAAATATGAAATAAATGCGGCTCTTACAAAATTTTTAAAAATACATCTGAATAAATTGAGGCTTCGTTCAGACGTGATCATTCGATGCAAGATCTGATTGGAAGCTTTTATGGAGTGTATATAGTTACAATCTGGTTCAAGCATTACGCTTACGTCAATTAAACTTAACTTTGTCAGATGTCAATTTTGCTGAAAGTAGGAATTTGAATATTAAGGCAAAATTATTGTTCAAAGAAAAAACACTTTGCATTCGAAAGAGTATATGGATCCAGCAGCAAATGATTGGATACATCTCTTGCTGCTGGATAAACAGTAAAAGAAATCCCAAGCAGTCGGATATGTAAATTATACGACACATAATAATATTTTTATGGCGAAACCCAAATGCGAAAAAACCTAAATAATATTTTCAAAAGAAACATTTCTCATTTTCTTTATTGGAATTTCCAGGATATCATGTAGATATTCGTGTCCTGAAATTTTGATAGCACAACAGGCGTCTGAAAAGTCTCTTTGACTTTTGGGTAAAGCAAAGGAAGCATCTGCAGTCAGTCATAGTCAGACCATTCTTCTCTGCGACAAATTAATAAGAAAGCGACGAAAATGTATACATTCAATGGTCACGTATCTGCCGAAAGTTATGACGAGAATGTTTTCAAATAAATCTCGCGTTTCACGAACGAAATACATAGGGAAAATAAAATCATACACAAACAAACCATTGGATGGATGAATGGTCATTTCGCGCTGGGATAGCATTGGATGCTTACATGTACTTATGATTCTGTTGGTTCGGCAGGACAGACGTCTTTAGTCTGCTGAGATTTCTTTGAAAAGATATTTGATATGGCTAATATGCTAATTATACTGAAGAAAAAATTTCATTTGATTACATACTATACTAATGGGAAAGTCTTTTGCAGAATTTTTACATTCGGGTACATAGGAATGCATTCATTTTGCATGAACTTAGCAATGGTGCTTACTATTGCTGAGAATGCAAATGCAATATTCCGAGAAAGCGAAGTGTGAAGTGCATTCGAAATATTGAATAGTACGTACATGCTCGTATATCACAAAGAAGGCAAAATATAGAAAATCTTTTTGGGGGTAAGACTTCTTTCATTTGAGCATCTTTGTATAGTAGGTACATATAACTGGCTTAATTAGGTACATCAGTTGCTGCTAATAATTTTTGTCGTTTTGATTTCTTCCTGCATTTTCTCGAATAAAAATTCACTGCTGGGAAATTTTGACCCTGGGCATGTATCATTGACTTTTATCAGTATTCGGATTTTTACATTCTAGTATTAGGATCAATTTTGATGCTAAGCTATAAGAGCGTCAACTTGGTGACGCGCCCGTTGTCCGACCAAGTCTAGTCTGCCTTTTTGATTTTTTAAATCACCCATGCCTAGTTGATTTTGGTCAATTGTTTACAAAAGGGCTCTTCACTTAGTCATCATTAAATCTTACTCAATATCGATACGCAATCAGACCATTAAAATATTGCGTATCCGTCAGGCAATAAAATTATTGCGTACCAATGCATTTTTATTAGAACCTAAACAAAACACATTGGTACTGGCCAAGCACTTAAACAGTATCAGCCACTTGTGTAAACAATTATTCAATGCTATCTAGGCATGTCGGACCACGCCACCAAGAAGACTTAGTCTTAGCATATAGTGCAAATGTGCTACAATGTTATACTTTTCGACCCGGGATTTCGGTCATATAACATTCGGCCAACCTACGATTTCACTGTCCTCAGTGAATGACACAGACAACACTGAATATCATATACAGTAGCGAGACTCATCTGCTTCCTGTATATCAACTTCATTCAGTTGGCAGCCTAAAATCAATTCAAATCATACAATTGCTTGCATATCATTTCTTATCGAGTTATGTGCAACATTTGCCCTTGAACATCAACCATCAATTCACGGCGCAATCATCGCTTCATCCAGTTACAAACTACTCCCTTCTGAGAAACGAATCGTTCGGTCTCGTACCTAACATCTCCTGGACACAACTAATCAAAAATTCTGAGCGTTTCGCTTAATATCCAGTTCCGAGCCTCACCTGCTCCTGGATCCAACAACATGTCCAGTTCCGAGCCACACCTGCTCCTGGACTAAGTAGTCAACGATTCCGAGCCTAACGCTCAACACGTCCAGTTCCGAGTCTCGCCAACTCCTGGACCACTATTCAACAATTCCGAGCATAACGCTCAACACGTCCAGCTCCGAGTCTCTCCAACTCCTGGACCACTATGCAACAATTCCGAGCATAACGCTCAACACGTCCAGCTCCGAGTCTCGCCAACTCCTGGACCACAACCCATTTCGAGCGCAACGCTCAACATGTCCAGTTCCGAGCCTCTCCTGCTCCTGGACCACAATCCAACAATTCCGAGCATAACGCCCGACACATCCAGTTCCGAGCCACACCTGCTCCTGGACCATTCAGTCAACACTTTCGAGCATAGCGCTCAACGCGTCCAGTTCCGAGCTTCACCTGCTCCTGGACCATCCAGTCAACACTTTTGAGCATAGCGCCCAACACGTCCAGTTCCGAGCCTTTCCTGCTCCTGGACTATCTCTTTACACTCCAATCATGAGCCTTCCGCTCACCTCTTCCAGTTACGAGCCAATCGTGCTCCCGGACCATCTCATTACACTCTCCAATCACGAGCCTGCCGCTCACCTCGTCCAGTTACGAGCCAATCGTGCTCCCGGATCATCTCATTACACTCTCCAATCACGAGCCTGCCGCTCACCTCGTCCAGTTACGAGCCAATCGTGCTCCCGGATCATCACATTACACTTCAATCACGAGCCTGCCGCTCACCTCGTCCAGTTACGAGCCAAACCTGCTCCCGGACCATCTTATTACATTTCAAACACGAGTTGCCGCTCCTCTCGTCCAGTTACGAGCCAATCCTGCTCCCGGACTTCAACTGCTAATTACAGCTCTTCTTAATTAGTGAATGTCAACTTGATAATCAACCCTTTTTTTTTCAAAATTTCTGCTCATCCATTGCACATTTTTTTTTTAATTCAAACAGGTACTCATTACCCTTATTTAAGCTATGCTTAAACTATACCATTCTCTTCACCGCGATATACAGCATCTCTAACTGCAATCCTTATCAAGCGTGTAGACCTATCTGTAATGTTTCTCCAATTTAAAAAGAAATGTGCCCTCAGCACCACATCAAGCCTTTTCCAATTATGTGTTTTTAAGAACATGCTTGCAGCACACTAACGTTTATCCATACCACTTTGCATGAATAAATATTCACTATACTCAGGTTTCAACGTTCAATACCTTCCTTTATATGTATGGAAATTCTAAAGCACACAATAAGTGTATCATCTCCGACTTGTATTAAGTCCAAAAATCTTGAATCAGAAGATTTTCTATTTCCAAGAAGCTATCCAACTCTTCCTTTTCGCAATTACTCAGCTTGGTAATCCGAAAGATGCTTCACGTCATATTAAGCCAACAACCATAAAACTTCTTTCACCAAAATTGATATATTTAACAATAATTATTTTTATCAATCGCATAACTACGACTTCAGCACTTCACTTTATTGAAGTTTATACTATCGAATTCACATCAATTCATTATTATTGTAAGAAGTCAACAAGAAATTCATTTATGAAACGTGAGTAAACAATCTTCATGCCATATCATAATACTGAGGAAACCTTGCACAGCATTTTGAACTCAAAAGAATCAAACGGTTTGGTACCAACCAACACGTACCATTGATTCTCACATCAATGATTTAATTTGTTTATGTTAATGAACTACTTCAAAAATTACTCAATTGGTGTCATGAAAATGAACTATGTCATAATGCGCATAGAAAATAAGAAAGTCGGACATTTTGCGTCAAGAAATCCTCCTAGATCTCGCAAAACAACGGCAGAGCAGAAACGCTTTCACAACCTGTAGACAACTTAAAGTAGTCTACCTTCTCCTTCTGTTTGATTTTTTTTTGACAGTTTCAACATTTTAACAACCATAATGGAGTCCTCTACTCCTACAAATATTAAGGCATCCACAACATATAGTCTGAGCCTTTGCAGCACTGTCCAAACTTGTCGATCGATGTTTAACATGACCATAAGCGTCAGAATACATACTTTCCTTCTCAGTAATATTCACTGCAATCTGTTGCTACAGCGAATTCCAAGTCTCCCGATCAGATCGACAACAAGCAGTTAACTGCAACTGCGATTTAACAACCAAGCATTGAATACCAAAACTGACAAGTTTTTTTTTTTGCACCAACATTTTCTTGTCAGGAAATACATACATATTTAACCTTAAAACAAAATTTGCGACAATAGCAACAAAAACCATGCCAAATACAGCAGCAACAATTATGCCGATAATCACAATTAATACAGCAAACGTGAAATGCAACATCAATGATTTCAACCAAATCAACTGAAACATCTCATCTGTTATCACAGCAATATCTTTGAAAACATAAATATTCAACAGGCAAATTTTAAGAATTCTGTAAGTAAAGCTTAAAAATAGATTTGAACCACTATCAACAACAAATACAGTAACACTTTCAACCACATCCTTTTCGATATTTCAAAATCAACTCCGTCGTCAAACTTCACGATCAGATCGCGCAAGGGTTTACTCTAATATTTACGACAAATACAGCATGAATTTGTTGCTCGATTTTCAGGCCTGCAATGAGTAGCCGTTCAAAAATCACAATAAAATCTACTTCAGCATCTGAATCAAATCATTACCGCTAATAACATCCGGAGACACCCTCAATAATGTCCGGAGACACCCTCTGATATGAAAGAAGACGACGTTTTACAGAAAATTTTAATTTGTCATCAACCTTCACTCCTGTCTTTTTAAATTCTTGAAGACAAATGTGTTTTTAAATTTATCGACATTTTCTTGAAAATATTGCACTTTCACCTCTTACACAAACGCTAAAAGTAAATGAAGAACTTCAACGACGAAAACATATGTGTCACCTCAATTTCGAATTCATCATAGTAATCCTCGTTATCATGATTTTTCTGTATGACTGAAGACTGAACCCTTAACGTTCAAAATCAAATAACAACAATAACCAATAGGTAATTGAACCACTACTTTGCTCATCTGCTTACTCCCAACACTCATTTACATATATGTATTTTTAAATCTAGAAAATAATAGTACATACACAAGTGCGAAACACCTCGTTGTTATTTTATTTTCCTTCTGGCCTCACACTCAAAATCATTTTGGCGACACCACCGTATCAACAGTACCTTTTAGAATTCACACATCAAAACAACATTTTAAAATTCTGGGACATCAGACAACATTTGCAGGACCACAAACCCGCAAATATGGGAATCCTCAATTTACTGGACCATCCCAATACCTCAATTCACAGTTGTTCCATTCTTCCTATGGATTCGGATCGAGCCACAAAGAATGTACGTCATTTTACTCACCATGCATTTCTCCACTTGCATTTTGTTGAGTGCATACTTACAAAAGATCAGCCGTCTTTTTTTCCTGTAGGTCACTCACTCATCCTTTGGATCATGTCGTACCAAATGGAAATGCCATTTTCCTATCCGCTTCAATCCACTTCCTTCGTGAAACACACAACTTCACAATCCTCTATTCATCAAATTTCAATCTGTGCACATCACAATCACAAACTAACTTTCGCGATATATTTTTCTATCATGGGCAAATGGATTACACAACACACGGGATTTGGGATTAAACCCCACACCTGAATTATTAGGATCAATTTTGATGCTAAGCTATAAGAGCGTCAACTTGGTGACGCGCCCGTTGTCCGACCAAGTCTAGTCTGCCTTTTTGATTTTTTAAATCACCCATGCCTAGTTGATTTTGGTCAATTGTTTACAAAAGGGCTCTTCACTTAGTCATCATTAAATCTTACTCAATATCGATACGCAATCAGACCATTAAAATATTGCGTATCCGTCAGGCAATAAAATTATTGCGTACCAATGCATTTTTATTAGAACCTAAACAAAACACATTGGTACTGGCCAAGCACTTAAACAGTATCAGCCACTTGTGTAAACAATTATTCAATGCTATCTAGGCATGTCGGACCACGCCACCAAGAAGACTTAGTCTTAGCATATAGTGCAAATGTGCTACAATGTTATACTTTTCGACCCGGGATTTCGGTCATATAACACTAGATACATAATTATAATATACTGCTAATTAAAAACAGTGCCGGTGCAATAAGTTTTCCTTCATCAACAATAAATAACAAAAATTCAAAAGTTTCATTAAATCCGAACAAATGTCTGTAACTCGTATAAGAAGTCGATAGAGTTTCTCATCGAAATAAACGAATTGAAAACAAATAGTGCACCTATGTATAGTCGCCGTCATTTGCAGCTATACGTTAAAACTTTTCAACTCTTTATATCGAAATTTCGAAGCATTTTGAAACTTTATCCAACACAACGATGATTTTGCTTGCAAGCTCCCTGTTGGCACTATTCCTCATTCCTCTCGTTTTCGTCGACATTTTAAGCGCGAGTTCAATATCGCAGATTCAAATGAATGAAGAGTATGTACATTGTTCCCGTAGTTTGACTTACGAGCGAACATTTGGTAATTCTCTACGTTTGGAGAAGTGAAATTTTCTAAAATTAACAGTCACAGAAAAAAAAATACAATTTATTTTCACTTCACCAGCACACAAATGTTTCGTGCAGAAATGACAGGACGCGCTAAATGAAAAGTCGATTCGTTTAGACAGTTGCGCGCAAATTGAATACTAAGAACGTAATGAATTGTTAATTTCAGTAATTAAAAACTCCTTTCTTACACAGATGATTGGGTTGAAAGACTAATGTTGTATCTCGTTTGAAGTATAGATATGGCATGATTTATGGTAGGGAGCTGATGTGATGTGATAGCTTTACTTCAGGCGATCCGTCGTGAAATCGGGCTTCAGAGTGCATGCCAGGCACTGTCTGAGATTATTTTAGAAAACGATAGGGTATTAGTCAGAAAGCTTAAATTTAAGTTTGCACTACATACTTGAAAAAATTTCTAACGGTACTTATGAAGATTTTTGTCTTGTTTGGGTTTCCTGCATATATCTCCGCTGTTAATGGTAGCATTTCCAAAAGAATGCCACCGAATTTTTTGGTACAAAATTTCCTTTATCTTTGGCATAGCGAGTGTTCACTATAAAGCAGTAGGTAAAATGTTACAGCGTGTCAAAGTTGAAAAAACAGTTTTACAAATCAGTTTTTTGCAAATAAGTCGATAACGGTGAATTCGCGCAAAAATTAATAAAAATGGACTTGTACTTTATTGGATTCCCTACAATCCAGAAAAAAAAATTAAGTCGAAACGATCAGCCGCAGCCGAGATATACCCGAAAGAAAGTGAGCATTCCGAAGTAATTATGCGTTATACATACTTATAGGTATAATTTGTTGCATATGTAGTTAGGATGGTGAGTTGCGCTCTTTATTTGAGCTACAGGCTTCGAAATTGGTATCTATTTGTATTTGTAATACAGTAGCGGAAATTGAATTGAATTGAATTTGAAGGTTTCCCGAAAATCTGGCAGTTCACCAATGGGATAAAGTAATTTACTTTCTTTTTATTTTGGATGGCTTATTTAGTGATGAGGGTACGTTTTTATTATGTTCTTTAGTAGAATCTACTTGGTTGTGTCATTTTTATGTTGGTTCAATCGAGTCCCTAATTTTTGAATGGTCTCGCCAATGTACGTTTTGTCACAGTCGTTGAATGAGAACTTATCCGCCTTGGCAAAACACTCGATCATGAATAAACACACCTTTAACTTTGATGATGCACAAGTTCTAGTCAACCAGAAATTCACTCATTATTGTTGTTCAAATATGTCTCAATTCTTTGTAGCAAACAAACCCTGAAGATGGGCACTGCCCGAAATATATTGGTCTGAAAAAAAAGGACATGTTTTTCTCGATATCGTTTGGATCAATGAGGTAATACAAAAATCACAATTATTCTAATTCGATCCCGGCAATACAACATACGAAAGTTGTTTTATCAACTTTTATCACATATATGAAAGGATGATTTCTCCCGAAATCATCACAGGCTCCAATCCCACCTGGATTCGCTTCCAGCGCAAGTTCTCTGGTTTTAAAACGTTGCCGAGCCATGTCTGTATTTGGTGGTACGTTCGTAAGGAATGATGATCAGCGGCTGATTCGGTGGGAGGCAAAGCAGCAAGATCCGCTTTAATTTTCGTTCCTGCACGACCAAAAAGTTTGAAGTGGAAATCGCTTAGTGATGTGTCGTTACGTCACCTCCGTACAAGGCAATCAAAACATTCTTTCCGATAGCGCATATAGTGTTTGCATCTGAGCACTCTGCTTTAAAAGCCTGGAGCGATTGTAAAACGCGAGTATGTGCCTTCTTTTTTAAAAAGGAGAGAAGCCTAGTTTTCCCATATCTAAAAACGGCCGAAGTCGTATCACACCCTGTGAAGGCGTGAAGAAAAAGTATATGCTCTGAAAAAGTTTGGTGTTTCAAACCTGTTGATGAATACAAAATTGTATTTTCGTATCCTCGCTCCATTTTTTAAAATAGACGTTCTAGACATGATATCCAATACCTGACAATATAACCAGCAGATCAACGTCTTCTCCAACGATGAAAATTGAGTCAAACTTGGACGAAAAGCGTAAAGCCGTTTAAACAACTTGTGTATCCGCATCCTCTACAGCAGTACTTCCCAACCGGTGGGGCGCCCCCCCCTAGTGGGCGTGACGGTTGGCAAAGGGGGGCGCGCGTGGGCTCAACTTGAGTGTTTATGTGATGGATTATTTTACAACGGCTACAATCGCTGCACCCACAATATATTAGCGAGGAGCCTCTGTCCAAAGTCTGTTTGATGATGATCGCTGAAATTTTTTTTAGGAATATAGACCGAGGGAAAAACCAGGAGTTTAGCAGTACCTGTTAAACTTGAATAAAATTGAAATGATGCTTCATAAAATACATGAAGTCACTCAATGATTTCAGTTCTGCTTGTTGACGCACCGCTGCGGCAAAAAAATGGAGCTGGACAGGGAAAATGATTTGTTGGTTTAAAACCGGCTCTTTAGGCAGCATTGTCAGCGCGCAATAACCGTCTTATGATCGTGATCATGCGGCCTCAATTCTCGACCCAATGTAGTAGGGATGTAGGGTCAAATCTAGCCCTCCGGTAATATCCAATTCAGCTGTGGCCACTACGGCTGCTACGTTTTCTTCGCTCCGTATCAGTCAAACTGAAACGTTGCCATGGTGTGACAAATCGCCCGCTCACGGAAGCCATGTTTTATAGTTTAAGTGCGGCATCAATTCAATATTAAAATGAGCTAAATGTAAGCTTTGGAACTGTTCATAAATTTAAATTGCGAAAATAGAATTCAAAATGAACTGATTAGTCCAAAATCCCTGTGAGTTGGTTCGAATGATACATTTTTCACTTATTATTTGCCAACGTGGAGAATTCGTAACAAAAAAAGAGTGAGCTGGAAAATGTTTTCTTCCGTTCTTGAGCGAAATTTTAGTTGGGGGCACCAGAATCTGCTAACCTTGCAAAGGGGGCATGTACTAAAAAAGGTTGGGAACCCCTGCTCTACAGCCTGGGATACTAAGAAACCATGATTCCTTAAATACTTTTGCAGTATAGTATATCAACAAATCGTTTCTTTTTTCTTTAATTGGCTAACAATGCCTCCTGCTTTATAAATAAATTCAGCTGACTGTTGAATTATTGAATTTTCCGACATGATTGATTCATTAGAACACTATTCACATTTCTCAAAATTTCTTCATGCTCCCTATGACCACGTTCAATATGCATCTCTCAATCAATGTACGGATACAACGTCACCTTCGTTTAAGGATTTTGCACAAACGAAACAAAAACTCATGGCGAAACTAAGCAAACAAACAAAACTATTTCGAAAAATAAAACCGAAGTTTGTAAAATTGACTTTCATTTACAAAAAACACCGCTAATGGAGTCATTGTTCGCAAGCGTGTCGCGTATTGAACATATCATCTCTCTCTATCTGCAGCGAAAGACAACTGGCCGCCAAGTAAAGCCCAACTGAATGTTGGCACATACCCGTAGAATGTATTGCTATCTCAGATCGTCGACTTTCTCTTGGGCATATCTCGGTTGTGGATGATCGTTTCGATTTAATTTTTTTTCTAGATTGTAGAGAGAATTCAATAAGCTACAAGTCAACTATTATCAAATATTGCGTCTTTCTTTTGAAAGTCCAACCATCAGGAGCGGAGATATACACAAAAAACCCAAACAAGACAAAAACCCTGATAAGTACCGTTAGAAAATTTTCCAAGTGGTGCAAACTTAAATTTAAGCTTTAGGACTAAACCCCTACCGATTTATAAAATAATCTCAGACAGTGCCTGGCATCTCTGATTTTACCAAACGCCTGGAGTATTTGGACGGAAGCATTTTTTTTTTTTGCATAATCTATTAAAACAGATCGGGAGCTAAAAATGTCAAAAAGTTTGATGTTGCAGCAGTTTTTTTGTTGCCTAACAATCATATCTTTGCAACAAATGGGAATTTTTATACATAAATATAAGGAAATTATACTCCAGCGACAGCCTCGAGTTCAAAACATGCCTATAGCACCCTCAAATGAAAACTTTTATGCTCACCATCCGAAAGTAATAGAAACATAATTTCATTTATCATAAAACAAACTTTTAGTTCACATTCCACGACAACTATTCGCCTGACAATCTACCTCTTTCCCTGGCAAATATATACAGAAGAACCAAAAATTGAAAATAAAAGTTTCAAATTATGTCAACAATCTCTATGAAAGCAACTCATTGCTTAAATAAATTTCAACCGTTTCCATCCTGTTAAAATAGACGAAAAAACCGCCGCGCCGGTCGCGTATCATTCTGGTTTTCATCCATCCGCTGTTTTTAATGCAGTTATACCCAGAGAACACCATACTACATACTTATTTGAAATTCATTGCACAATCGCAATCTCTGGTGAAAACGTGCAAAACGAAACGAATGCGACGACCACCACCACCATGACTATCGCGCGGGGAATAAAACTACTGTTGTCGACAACAGCGTGCAGTGTCCTTTTCGGACACAGAGAGAATATTGCGGCATGTAACAACGAAGGATTCTGTCGGCATGGATATAAGAGTGCAGTGGATCCTTGCATTGCATTCGAACCTCTGCAATATAAAAGAGTACTTTCGGCATTTTCTATATGCATAGAGTACGGTGTTTGTACTATCTCATGGAATTTCGACGCCTCACCCATTCTCGTATTCAATTAAAAATATCTTCCGGTCTTTATGGTTCGGCGGCCTGCGAAAAGTATATGTACACAAAAGATTTCCGCAAAAAGGTGTCAATTATAGATGCCACTCGGCGAAAACTCATTTGAAAATCATTTCAGATTTTTGCGGCAGATGTAATCAACAAAAGTACGTACGTACCGTACGTACGAGTCAGAGGCGTATATGTAGTTTGCGTGCAAAAAAGGAAACTTATTGTATTCTGAGTATAAGGTCATGAAAAGAGTTTTTGTAAATGCGGCGAACGTAACGATGTCATTTGTAGAATACGGTAAGAGTTTTTGGCGTTGTCACGGTTTTGGTGTTGTCACGTATAAAGTGTGTATCGGTGGAGCATTCTAATAGGAAGGTGCAAAAATAGGTATAGTTGTGCCGATTTGGCGAAAAATCGCTATTCTTATTCTGAAAATGTAAAAAGTAGAGCTCCGTAAATGGGGTGTACCTATTATAAAAAAAACTTAAGAAAACACATAGGAAGCTTTCTTGAACTAAATAAGCATGCAAATATTAAATATCAATAAAACAATCAGGCCATTGTTTTAGCAATAGTTTTAGCTGAATTAGGATTGCGGCAAATGTATAGGAAGATCTAAAATAAAGTGTGTCCCAAAAGTTAATCAATGCGAGAACGGATAATGCTCGTAACGAAAAAATAAAGAAATGATCGGCGACGGATGAATGCAACGGGACCTATAGGTCCCGTTGCATTCAGAAGAAGTCATTACACTTTGTCATGTTCCTGATTATCACTGACTTTTATAGGAGGATCTGGTAAATGCTAAGCCAAAAAGGTGCGGCTTAAGAAAGGAAGGACGCAACTAAATATGTGCAACGACCGATTCCGTAATCGTCGCTCCATAGAATACCGTTAGGGCGGAATGGTTTCTATTAATTCGGCTTAGATTTTAGTTGGCCATTTTGATCTTCTCCATATGTTGTCGGTACACAAAGAGTGTCATCGCGATGGATCTATTCACTTGAAAAGGAACGTTTCAGGGACGTTTACAAAGCCTAAGTTTAGTACAAAATGCGACTTCGGATTATGAAACCCTTGTTCTAATGAGGTTTCTAGGAACGTTAATTAATGTGGGCCTAAAAATATATCGGCTGAACTTGGCACAAAAATATATGCATTATTTTTTTATCACCAAATAGGCATCCTGATTTGGAAGGAAATGTAAAATTCAACTATGGGACTATTTTGGGAAGAACTGTCACCCTAAAATTTGGGAAACCGACTCTGGATACCTTGCTCGAGGATTTAAAAACCAGAATTAACTACCGATTTTTAAACGAAAATGCTAAAACAGCTGATTTTCATGTGAAAATCGGTCACATAAGGTAGAGCCAATATTCTCATAAAGCCCTTTAATAAATAAAAACCTGAACAAGTATTTTCAGTAAATCAAAAACTGTCTGTATAATCGAAACAAATTTCTAATATTTTGCGATCTGGAGTTTTGGAATCAATACCGCTGCGCTTAATGAATTGGTAAATTTGTTTGCTTCTCCGTACGTGAACGATTTTTTCTGCTAATACAGGAAAAATTTAAGCTAGAAATCGGTCTTCAATTTCGTTTCATAGTTGTCCACAGTTGAAGGAAGTATCATGAGCCGGTCAGAATTTTATGCTGATTTCATTTTCGGCAATACAATAAAAACTGCCCGCCTCGTATGAGAAAGTACCGACGCGACGCCTTTGGTATTATAGACATGTCGTTATACAAAATTCACATGGGGTGATAATGCGAGGTCCTTGATCGAGACAAGTTAATTTTTGGCAAAAGTCATCTTTAACGTAATGCATACGAATGTGGATTTCAGGGAAAAGCTAGCCCAAGCGCCCTTCCTGCCTCCCTTTGACTACATCCATGCCATCGCCTAATTTTTCAAGAAAAGGTCTAAGCTCTAAGGTATCTTACCGTTTTCATAAAATTAACGATTTCTTAAATGAAATTAACGTTTTAACAAATAAAATTAACGCTTTTGCTAATGAAAATAACGTTTTAACAAGTCAAATTAATCATTCAGCAAATCACTTGTCTTTGTCAAATCGTTAATTAGTCTTGTTAAAGCGTGAATTTCATTTGAGAGATCGTTATTTTGACTTGTTAAAGCGTTAATTTCATTTGCGAAAATGGTAATTTTATTTTATGTAGGTATAGTTAATTTGTTTTGAGAAAATGGTGAATTTGTCTTGAAAATGGTAGATGACCGTGCAAAGGAGATTTTTTTTGTTTTTTTCGTTTTCAGATTATTTGTCTGTATCTTCTACCGTTTTTGATATCTTCGAAAAAAAAAAACCTGAAAATACTCCCATTTTCCTTGTTTCGAACCGCTCAACGGTCTAGACTTTTTTTCCCATAATCAGGAGAACGTCCCTAACAATGTTGCAGAACTCCTCAGATACATAATTTTTGCGGATCAAATATCGTATTTTACTGTGACTATAAATTATCGTATCCTCCTAATCCCTCTTAACGCTGTTTTTTGCGGTGTTGATTCTCATTCAGACTATTACAGTAAAATACGGTTAAGTGCAACCAGGGCCGGATTCCCCATATGGGCAACCTGGGCAGCTGCCCGGGGCGGCAGATCTTGAGGGGCGGCAAATTTTGTAAGCTTTCTATTGGTTTTACATTCTATGAAAGACAGACTTTGAGTCAAGGACCAGTTTTAATTGCTTTCTAAGTTATTCTTATTATTATTAGGCGTGTTTTTTTGTAAAAAATGTGCAGGTTGGGGTATATAAGCACAAAAAAAAAACGATTTGGGTTAAAAGCTGTTTATATCTATTGCACCAACCATGAACTTTGTAAAAGGCTGAAGTTTCAAAGTTGTGATAAATAAATAGCCACTAAATTAACATGTCTTACAAACACAACAATGCAAATTGCGGTCGGTTTATCGCAACACTCAACCTCCCACAGTAAACTTTAACCAATGGTTTTGGTATTAGCTCATGCTTTTTCGTGTTAGAGCGCCTCTGGTTGTCACATCTGTAACAATTCTTCCGGGTTAACTTTGGTCAGAGTACGTACCCCCGATACATTACTGGGTTTATCTGGGTTATGTTGTTATTGTAACCCCATGTTGTTACCCTAAACTAATCTACACCTGAGCACAATAAAACACGCCTACTATTATTATGATACTTCGCCTTTAGATTTTGATCCTTCACGCAAAATTCAGCTAGAAGCATTCATTCCGAAAGGCCTGTACTAGTGGGGGGTAATTTGGTTAGACAAGACACTAGAAGTGACCTAGATAGCATTGCGACTTTACTTTGAACAAGGACAGAGATGTCACTGTTCAATTTAATATTCGACAAGGGAGTCTGTGTTCATGGCCACGGATTTTTGGTGAGTTGTGATACAGCGGAACCGAACAGCACAGGTGAGTTCCTAGAATTTTGTGGATTGATGACCACTCGGCCCGAGTCGCCTTGCTGACTGGTATGCTCAAGGACCCTCATCCGGATGTGAAAGCAGCACTACCTATCGGCTTGCTGATGAGTTGTCGCAGGTCAATCAAAAGAACCTGAGGAATGCATGTCTGAATTCGGCGTGAGGGTTAATCTTTAAAGGGGCCGAAAGAATATCGATCACACCTGCTATTAGGAAGTGTTTAGCAAATAGTGCACCTCGGCGAGGGGTTTGTCCAGGGGACCATGGTAGCTCCCCTTAATGGTTATAGACTCGAGGTGGCTGAAGTTGTTATCCAAGTCAACCAGCTGGAGTTGCGGCCCGGGTGAGGTTTTAAATGAAGGAATCCATATTTTACATCCAACTGTCAATAAAAAGCCGAAAGTCAAAACAGTCCGATGGACCCGGTGGTAAGAGCGTAATTGCTTAGGCACTACCCTGACGGTATGGTCCCGTAGATAACTATTTATGTTCAATTTTATTAGAAGCCTAGAGCAGCTTTCGGGTGTAACAATCAATGAACTTCTGCACCTTCATTGGCGGCGAGCTCCTGATTTCACCACAAGCCTCCTGAAGTACATCCCCACTTTAAATTGGATGAGAAGCAACAGTGACGAGCGCACGATCTTTCTGCATTGACTATCATTGCCACTATTTTCTAAGGATCATGCGTATAAAAGCGGTGCCTAACGCTGAATAACATTGCGAGCTTGCATTTGCGTAATTTTTGTTTTTATCCAAACAAATAAAAACATAATCACGAAATCGGAGCTTAGGGTAATTACTTCAGACAAAGGACATCTTAAAAATACTACGAGATGTGACAATGAGTAAACCTCAGAAATTGACATTCTGAACGCAATTTGAATAAGATGTGAAGACGAATGTAATGTTTTCATGTAATCATACGAACTTCAATGCTTTTTTAAATAATTTCTGAAAGGATCTCTAGTTATGTCCTTATGGGAAAGCAGGATATTTTCAAACAAACGAAAAACATGGGTTACTGGAAAAAAATTAATTTTCTTCTCAAATACATCCGTTAACGTTACCATAAATGTGTATGCGACTTCTACTACTTCAAAACTAAACTAATGACAGAGGGCGGCTATGTGCCTACTGCCCAGGGGCGACAGGTTAAATCCGGCCCTGAGTGCAACACGCTTAAGTGCAAAACTAGGATAAGGGCACAAAATTTTCATGCCCCATTCATTCAATGCATTTAAAAATTTAAATTCAGGATATTGCAGCTCTTGGATGTTAATCCCCACATTAACCACGAGATTTCAAAGCCATTCAAAAAACCTGCTAATTTTTATGATGCCTCGTAGCCGTACTTGTATGAGTTGTCGTCGATTAATAAAACTATTGAAATTGTTCATAAAATCTCGACATTATGAGTATGAATGCAAATTAGGTGGAATGCAATCAATTGACTTGATACATTGCTATATATCCCACATGGATGATTCAAATTTAATTAGGTATGGACATGATTTCGAGATGTGAATCATACGGTGTGGAAATGATGTACTGAAGTGAATAATTGCCTACGGGAATATGAACATATACCTATACGAGTACATAATGGAAGTAAATTATGTCGAAATCAATGTGATGCTATATAGCGTATACTTAGAATTGACTATAAGAAACGTCCATTATTCCTGATATTAAATATATTGTAAAATCTAGTAAAATAAGAATTTATTGTAAAGACTTCAAAATAATTAAATAAATAATTTGGTTGTCCATATGTGCAAATCAGTTACGTCCAGAAGATGATGCAACGATTTGACAGACCTACTGATTTTCGATTCAGTTTCCCCAATGGACGAATCAAAATGTATGTATCATAAAAAATAAAATAAAAATAAATCCAGAATACATAAAAACTTCTAAAACGAATATTTATATATGTAATTTCTTCGTCTAAATTAAACATTTAAACTGCCAAATGGAAAATAGTAGCGAACCCAGAAAAGATACATTTACTTTAACAGATATACCCATTAATGTACGTACATACTTACTTGAAAGCTATTACAAACAATTTTTTTTTCTGTGAGAACGTTGAGAATTTTCACACCATACGATAGGTATACCTACAGTGAGTACAGTGGCTTCTGCATGGGAATTTACGCATGCATAAATTTATTATTACACAACTCAAGTGCTAGTGTATCTATACATGAATATTTTACTTATTCATCGAGGTTCCCCCAGTATGCATACATAAACAGCAGAAGGTGAACAAATTTATGTATAAAACATGGCATTCAACACTTAATAATTACAATATTGAGAGAAAAACTATGAATTCAGGTCCCTCTTAGGTCTTACACCATTTTGAAAAACGCCTTGATCATTTTTCGCGTTGTCACTCATAACGCACATTAATTAATTATTATTTTCTTCTTCTACCTCTTGCTACTTTATGTAGATTTTTTCTCGAACTGACGAATGTCGCCATATTAACAAATGAAAATCATGACATCCTGAAATGTGTATAATGTACAGTACATGCCCGCGAAAATTTGTTGCCAAGGGAAACTCTTCTCTTCTGGTAGCGGTATTAAGTGATGAAAATTAATTATGCTAACAAGAAGCTCCCAACTTATGAGAGGTGTGAAATGAAATGAAATTTTATTCACAAAAAGATGAATTGCTATCAGCATGGCCTACATTACATTCTACACATAAGTCTAAATGGCGGAAGAAGTTTAATTTGTTGGATATGCTTGTCTTGGCTGTTTTATGTGAATATGTTGTTGTGGAAATCAAAGGACGTATTTTGAGTTTTGTAAGGATTTTTCGCAATTTTATAACAATTTCAATATAATATACTGTCGTACATTTTAGTTTAGATATCGATTGTTAAGCGCACATATGTGCTAACTGCAAAAAACAAAATTTTACAGGAGAGCAAAAACAAAAAAAATGCCCTTTTGTAATTGTTATTTCACTGGTTGAAACTGACATTATGGGTTATAAAAATATTTTGAATGATTCTAGGGACTGTTATGCATGATCTTATATAATAATAGATAGAAAATTTTAATTTTTGATATAGTTTTTGGTCAAATTTCAATTAGGTGTTCACTTAGCACATTTGGCACTAAAACAGTTTTCCACTTATTACTAAATGATTATAGCCGTAAATATATCAAAAGATGAAAAAAAAACAATTAATTTGGATGCTATATTTATTAAATTAAATTTTGAGAATAGGAAAAGACAAAAATTAAACAATAATTACAAATAAACAACACTATTACAAATAACAGTCTCTTAAGCGTTTCATGAGGTAGTAGGCAAATTATCAATAAATGGTTTGTAATCCTGGGGAATTACACCTTTCGACAACAAGAACAGCAGATCTTTTTTTTTTCTTTAGAAATAAGGATTTCTCTGCAATTTTTTTTTGTCCAGAGTTATAGCGTTTCATTGAACCGTACTACATCCTCTTTTGCCTCGATTGATGTCTATTTTCATAAAATTTTCTGCCATCAAATCATACTTGTATTGAATGATGTTTGGCTCTCCCTTTTCAAATCGAAGCCACTTTATTTTAAGCCATTTGACCCTTTCATTTTGTGTATTAAATGAAGTATTTTTTAACACTTAATTTTTGAGAGAGGTGAAGTCATAAAAATCATTAAAATTTAGGAATTTAACGTCATATGGTTTGGGATTTGTTCTTGAAGAACCGATCAAGAGTGCCCATTCACGTGTGGTAAATAAAATATCTTTTTATTTTATTTGCTCGTTCAATTGTTGCGTGGATTGAGTCGGCTTCTAAATAAGAGTGTCCAGACTCCATATACTTTAAATCCATCAGTTGTAGATTCAAGTTGCAGTTAACTACGTAAAGCATAGCAGCTGCAAGGTGTTTATTTCGGTTCTGTCCTCCGCATGTGTCCGAAAATGTTGTCAGATGTTTGACGGTAGGAGGAAGAGGCTGAGTGTACTGTAACAGGCATGTCGCGATTTCTGAGCTTCCCTTACCTCCTGCGCATTCATCCCAGACGTAGCATTCCCCATTACTGTCATGACCCTCGAATATTGTGAAATTGTAAACATTAAGTTTACGCCGGTAAAATATTTGGTTGTCGCCGGAATATGGGCATGGCAAGACAGATTGTAGATCAAAAGAAATAGATCTAAAGGAAACTCCTTTGTCGTCCTTAGCCTTTTCTTTGTTGCTTGCCTTCATTGCCATGGCATCTATTTCTCGTTTTTTATTCGCATCCCAAGCCACTTGAAGCGGAGCTTTATCTTGAGCATTTCTATATTCGTTACATACAGTACATTGGTCCTTTTTTGGGGTGTGAAAAGAATAATTACTAAATGAATTGTGGAATATCTTTCGGTACACGAAGTCAGATACTGGTTCTTCCCCTTGAGTTGCGCACAACTCCTTGTAGAGCCGATACATAATTGCTAAATTCAAATTTGAATCCAAATACAACAGTTTTGCATTTTTTCTACAATAATGAGATTCTACGGTAGGAAAAGATTCAATATGCTGTTTAACGAAGGCTGTACTTTCTGCTGATGATGCGTTCACAGGTCGAATACCAATTCTTCCATCTCGGCCAATATATATGATCCAGCCAACCCTGTTTTCTTCATTGTTATTTCAACAACCCTTGGGCTTATGGAAAGTGTCCCGCAGAAGAACTTTGAACATACTCTTTCCTTTTCACCCAAAGTATTACATAGATTAAATATTCGGGAAGTTGTCCTATGTTGTGTTAATACTGTCGTGTTCCTTCTTCGAACGGGAACATTTTCGACAAGGGAGCTCAAGTACAGTTTTTGTTTGTCAGGATTTCCCAAGCTCCAATACTCCCTGCATATTCCTACTCGCGTTGCATAATCGATTTTTGATTCGCATTCGTATCTGAGAACGTATGAATTGATAATTTCTTTCCTTAATTTGGTCACAAAATTGTCAAACTAACCGGCATTTGGAGCAGTCTATCCTTCTTGGTTCCTTCTTCTTCATTATTACTGCTCTTCTATTGAAATATTCCTGTCCAAGCGAGCGTCTTTTTTTAATTATATTCCTTTTCCATAGCTCAGGATTTGCACGTTTTCGTCTTGATTTTGCATCAGGTTCTTCGAGAAAATCTCCTGGAGTCAGAAGAACTAACTTTTCGTCATTTAATGTCATTGATTGCTCTGTAAGGATATTCCTTAGAATCTATATTTGTAGTAGAATTGTGCACAGTTTATACCTTCATCCGTATAACAGTCATAAGTGATTGGTTGATAGGAATAGTCCGAATCTGGATCGACATCCAATAAACTCTCGGCAAAAGCAATACTCTCATTTTTATTGTAGTTACTACGTGATAAACCTAGTACATCAGATTGCAAAATGTGGTGGAGACAAATTTTTTTTTGTTTCTTATGTTTTTTGGGGTGCTGAGCACGAATCCGGAGCTTCCCACCAAAATTTCGTTGCGGAACAGGGTCAAAATCGTGGAAAACCCTAAAATTTTTGCTGTTTTTCCGTTATTCGCCCCCTAGTTCTGCAACTATTTATTTCTGCGAAAAGCTCTCCATGAATATTTTAGAGAGCACATAATTGCGCGTCCAAAGAGACATAAATATTAAAAATCTGTTGAGCGGTATTACTACAGTGGATAATTTAAATTTGCCATTTTTAACATAGTTCCATTTTATGAAAAAAAAATTTGAGATTGAACGGTTTTTCATTTTTGGTCGTAAAAGTTGCATTTATATTGTGCATTGTTTATTTTGGAGTGCAGAACCTGAATCTGTAAGTTCCCACCAAAATTTCGTTGCAAAACAGGGTCAAAATTGCAAAAAACCCCAAAAAATGACTATCAATTGTAGCAATACCGCTTAACACATTTTAATGATTAATGGCGCGTTGGACCCGCAGTTATGTTTTCTCTAATATTTTCATGGACAGGTTTTCGGAGAAATGTACACTTTCGGAGTTATTAACGAAAAAACGGGAAAACTCCGAAAATTTTGGGTTTTTTCGCGGTTTTGATCCTGTTCCGCAACGAAATTTTGGTGGGAAGCTCCGGATTCGAGCTCAGCACCCCAAAAAACATAAGAAACAAGAAAAAAATGTTCTCCACCACACTTTGCAATCTGAAATCACCTCGGAACTACACTATTTCAGCTAAACTTTCATATTCATCCAGTTCGTTTCTGTTTCGTTTTCTTGGGACCTCATCCTCATTTGCTAAGCAATAAATATGCATGTTGGCTTTAGCAGCACTAGCAACCAATTATACGTAAATTTACCTGTATCCCTAGTTGCCAAAGAGGCTCCTTTTTGTTTCGCTGATTGCAGCTTTGATTTTAACCAGTTGAAAGCCATTTTTCACAACCAAAAATAAATATTTTCACAATTTCAGTCTGTCAGTCACCAATTACTAGAGTTTTGGAGCCTATGCCTACTATACCAGCAAAGATTTTTAAAATTTTCTTTTCTTTTCAACGTTTGTGCAGAATTATGACTATAAGGTTGATGAATTAAAAAATGAAATAAACTTATTTTGCATGAAAATTGCAGTTAACACATATGTGCGCTTAGGCATCGATATGTATTTCAATGCATGGAATAAAGTACAAACGAAAAACATGTATGTAAACATGTCCTTAGCACATAATCAATGTCACGCATACCATCTATGGCAAATCGAAACAACCATACCAAAGTTTATTTGTACGAAAACGTATATCTATCCCATTAGGAAAATTCTATTTGCATGGTGCATGCTGCCTGAATATCTATGCTTTTCTCATTCTCAATATGCACAAGTGTTTCTGTGTTTCTGCATAACACTCTGCAAATTCATCGTTTGGCAACTTGTTGTGACACCATTCTTCAGCCTATGTACTGTGTACTGGTAGTTTGAGTATATATATGTATGTACAATGTAGTTGAAATTTTCCGTGTTTTATTCAAACTCTTCTATACGTACGTACATATACGCGAATCCACTCAAGTTCACAGAGCGCACATATTTCGTACAATGACCTGACAATTGTTCAACCAAAGAATAAATGGGGTTTCAATATTCTGTACAGTATGCAATATGGCTGGCTTAACACGCGGCTTTTACCTACTGCTATAGCTGCTACCACTAGTAATTTTACATACATAACAGAAACAGAGTTCTATAAGATGTATATTAGTCAAAGAAAAATACGATATTTGGTCGGCAAGAATCAAACATATCTGGATTTTTGCAGGATGCTTCGGGATGACCTCCTAATTATGGGAAAAAAGTCCTTAAAGATTGGTGGTACGCAACCTTGACAAAATAGGCTAAAGGGGGGTATAAAGAAAAAAAAACAACACTCGGCTTCACAAAAATCGCCACTTTCGAACTCAAATTCAATTTTCTCAAAAAGTATGAAGCTTACAACTATGAAAGTTATATCTACAGAAAGTGCATTTAATGGCAATTCAAATGACTATGATTTTTATCTGAAGTACCGTTAACTCACGCAACAAACACAATGCCTGTATTGATTAGAGTTCGCGCTTACCGTGTGGTCCGGTTTCATTGAAGCTCAGTGTACATACAATTTGAAGTTGAAGATTTATCTAAATGTCTCCAATTGCAATAAACCAAAATGTAGCTTTCTGATTCCCCTCTTTTTTTCATGGTTTCCCATAATCAGGGGCCGTCCCCAACTATTCTGCAAAAATCCAGAGATACAATGTTATATGATTTTTACCGACCAAATATCGTTTTCTTCTTTGACTAAATAATTGTTTTATAAAGTATGTACGTCGAAAAATGCGAAAATTTGCAATAGCCCTTGAAAATTTAAAATGTGATTAGGTGATTACATATCTCGAGACCGTATTTTGCAAGTTACGACAGTTTTATTCTCATGGTGCGGCAGTGGTGTAGATAGCTTTTCGGTGAGGGGGGGGGGGGGGTCATTTTGCAAGATTACTTTTACTTTAACGGTTATCAAATGTTGAGTGTCATAATAACAATTTCTGTATTTATTACATTTTTGTAGCAAATTTTGGTGTAAAACTGATTCCTGAAAATATTGCATCAATAATTTTGGCTTTTTTTACTACAGTGAGTGAATCCAGTATTCCAATTTTCGTACAAATTTTCGCTACTGTGATTAGAGTATCAGAGCTTTAATTTAGTTAGATCAGTGGTTCCCAAACTTTTCGGAGTCACGGAACACCTAACATCGCCGCTTTTCTGGCCGGAACACCTCAAAACAGGGATTCAAATAAATCATAAATCATCAGGTTAGCACACCCCTTCGGATGAGTAGTTTGAATTCCAAACAAAAAAAGCCAAACTAAAAAAGTTTAAATTGCAAAATTATTACTGTGATTGGCCGATCCAATTCTCAGTTAATTGAAAGAAAAATATGTTTTCTCGATTCTTTAATATTGTTTTATGATTGTTTTTCGGAAAAGAACACTCAAAATAGCAATTAAAAGTTTGTCATCAGGTTAGCACATGCGACTTTTTTCCAGTTTTAATGAGCTTTTAGGTCATGCACTTATTTCTAAATTTATAGCATTAGATAATTGATATACTTTTCAATAAATTTAATCATGATTGGAATTTCCCTTATTTAGATTGACATCATAAATATGATTGGGGAGTGACTCGTACCATTTTTCTATTTAATTTACGGAAACAGCTGGAACTTGTGACTGCTTTCGACAAGTTCGGCTTCGTTAGAAAATTGTTTTGCAGACTCGTTTAGAATGCGAAATAAACATTCCAAAACGTTTTCTATCATATTAGGAACCGAAGGCGTAAGGTGACAATTGTCGTACAGCGATATTTAGGCCCTCAAATTTTTTTATTAAACCACCCAGACAGTGTGAAGCGAAGTGATATTCTGTTAGAAAAACAATGAAACATTTTCAAACTAGAGAAAATCATTTTGAAGCTACTTTTTGTTACTGATTCCTTTTATATTTGCTATTAAAAATTCAAAGGTGCCATAGTAGCAGATGGTTCTCTAGACCATTATACCTCCGCTCCACCCGACAATGAAGGTGATCCGAATGGTGTCCCTCCTAGCCTAGATCGTGGAAAAAGACATTATAACCGAATGAGTGTTTTAAAGTAAACTTCTTTTTGATCGGGAAAGACAATATGGCGCGGGGATTGGTCCCCTTGCCCATCCCCCCGCACCTGATCTACGCCACTGTGTATCACATGTACTACAAACTATAAAAATCTGGGGCTTCTACGATGAGAACAAGTGAGTAGGTTCATATGCTTACGTACATACATTATTTATGTACTAGAAACTAGAGGATGGAAAAACTTAGTAGGCAAAATACAGCGAGTGGTAGTGATCACGATGATGGAAGGAGACACTTTTTTGGCTCCAATCTTCCAAGTTTGAACGTGCATAAGTATATTTTTATGCTCATGTAAAGCTTTTCAGCTCTATTTTTAGAAGACAAACCTGCAAACAAATATTATAAGCCAATCAATGAATGCATAAAAACGGTGTAGAGAACATCGAAGGGGGCAGTGGTGCAACCAGGAATTAGTCCTGGAGGGGGCTAAGGCTTGAAAGAAAAAAAACATTTTCATTCTCGCCTGAGGTCTACTCAGACCTTAAGAGTAACTAAAGGTTGAAATAGAATAGAATGCAGCAGTTGAGCGCAGCACCATGCATTTTAAATGGGTGACAACAGCATAACAGCAAAATTAGGTCATTCATTTAAAGTGCATGGTGCTGCTTTCGTCTGCTGCCTTGCTGCTGTCCGTTCTATATATTTCCAGCATAACTTCCAACTATCATTAATTTGGCCAATAATTTGTGAAATGAAGAAGAGTTTCATTAATAAAATGCTTTGCTGTGTGAGTCCTGTCCGCTGTCCTGGTGCATGGGGGTACTTTTGAAGAGGCACTTTGCATTTTTAAATCACATTATGCTTTAGTAAATTTATTTTTGATAATAGTGATAAAAACTTAACTAGATCAATGGAAGAGATTAGAGAGTTGCAAGCCAAAGATTGAGCAGATTGATGTATGACGTCTTGCTGCTGAGTTCGATGCAGCGATTTATCAAAAATCTATACGAAAATTCTACTGTTGATCATGTTGACTAGAGCAAAGAAAATGTTGATTGTAATGCCAGCGATTACAGGATGGCTAAGAGATCAGGTCTGGTAAAAGCATAGGCCGTCGTTTACTGGTAGTACTAAAAAAAACAGATCTAAATCTTTTTTTATTCAATTTTAATTTGTAATGTCATTGTTTTGTATGTTTTTAGCCGGTTTTCTAGGTGCAACCCATTCAGACGGGTTTTTAGCCGTTTTTGAAAAAAAAAATGTAGCCGGTTGGCAATACTGGATAGACATCTACCGACATGTTTCTGTATCATTGACACTTTACAATTGTCAAGAAAATTAACATTTAATGGCTGGTGCCAGATTTTGGGCCCGCCAAATCCGAATTGACCATTATAAATTTTCAAGGAATTCGATCAAAGTCCGAATCACGCTATTAATATTTTTTGTTTACCTGAGAGCCAAAAGATTGTACTTTGAATTGAAATGAATATGTTTGTTTGTTTTGCTTGGTTACGCCATAGTATGAAATTGCGTAATGATTTTTTTTACATATATACAGTAGAATCTCCTTAAGTTGGCCACACAATAGCCTTACGCAGATAAATAAAAATGTTAAAACTAAAATTGTACAAACAAAAATCTTAATTGATCGAGCCTTCAACGAAATTTCTGGATGATGCTCAATTCGAAATAAAAATGTGGTTCCCACCTAAAAATATCAGAGCAGTACTGTCCAGTCTTATAAACTAAAAAAAAAACTAAGGGAAACCTTCATTCCTTAAGTGCGAACTATGCATTCCGCCCTTTGTATGTATTATCTTCCCAAATGACAAAGGTATCTGAAAGAATTAAATTAATTTTAACAAAGAGACAAGAATCTTTGAAATTTTTAAATTTGTTGAAAGAAATTTATTATCTTCGATTTATCTTGACTTTTGACTCGTGATTATTGCTGGTTGATAGATAGGTTTCTTCATATTTAAATTGTCCTAAGACGAACTGCTATAACTCTATAAGAATAAAACAAACGCCCACCTGAATTCCCATTCAAATCAAGCAAATTAAAAAAAAAAATCGATTCAACTCTATTCTATTTACGTGAGGTTAATACCCTCCGATACCATTACACAACACATAGACACGATTTCGATCAATCTTGATTCCATCACTAATCGAAACTAAACTCATTCATCCTTTTAATAGCTTTTCAACCGCACAGCAATTAACCCTGATGCATATTCTCCATACTCTGTTCTGTGTGTAAATCTATTCCTGCTATTACATCCATTATACAAGTTCAACTCTTTTTACACTTCCCGCAACAGGACGCATGGAGGCGAAATCCATTCTATACATTTTCTCTGTCTGTATATGTCGAGATATTCAGTTCATCCTTTTCAAACAAATTAGCTTTATCCTGTTATCGAAACTTGTTGTAATATAGAACATACCCAGAAAGATTATACTTGGCGAGCTGACTGAATTGCTACACTATACTACAAGTATTATGTACAATATAATCGAAGAATTATTCAGTCTAGGACCTGTACGAGGACTTGCAACAATTTGTAATTCGAACTAATGGTAGTGTGGCAAAGCCTAAGTCACTTCAGCAGGATATACACAATTCGAGTGGCATTAATTATGATGAATTGATTGGAATCGTGTGTGCGTCTTCAGAGAGAGAGAGAGATAGAAACAGAAAGAGAGCAAGGGAGGATTTGCGAAAAGCGAACACCATTTAATAGACGGATTAGACCGATAGGAAATATGTATAACAGAAACCGGGGCACTAAAGGGTGCCTGCCTCAACACCAACTACTTGAAACTAGAAGTATTAATAAAATCGATGGAATCAATTTTATGCTGAGGAGCATTTCGATGAATATGTGTTTCTCTACAAAAAGGAATGCATTCTCTCTGTCTGTTTGCTAGGCGTCTGTCTGAGCTCTAAATGTTGCTCCAATTCCATTCAATTGCAATTCAATTGAATGTGTAACGTTTTGTACGGAAAGTAGGTGATAACAACGTGTGTGTGTAGACACACTTCAGTTGATCGTTGAAGAGCAATCATTTGATGAGAGTGCGGAGATGAAAAGATGTTTTCGGGGCAAACAAGAGTATATTTGCGGTTTGGGAAAAACAAACAATTAGAATCGAATCAAGACAACTTGTTGAGAAACTAAAGTAAGGTTACTTCTGAAATAGGATAATTTGAATTCAATTTCATTAGTCTATCAGAAGGATGATTGCACTTAAGGACTATATGTAACTATAAAAATTTGGTCGCTCAATGACTGTTTGTGGTCTGGTTGGTATAAAGATATTGGTTTGTGCACTCGCTTTCGAAGCGTGAATTCGAATCCCACATTTGTGGACTAGGTTCAATATTGGACTGTCGTTCCACCCAAGTAACAATTTCATCCCTATAATACTTCGTGAAATATTCTCTTCTAACGACAATAGGGGCACTTTACAGGGTATAAACACTGAATAATAATAAATAAATAAATAATCAAGCAATATTTCAATAAATTCAATTCAAGAAACGTGGTATTCCAGAGCACTTCAAAAGTGTCAATTCAGTAAATCACAAAGTCCATCCTTCTATAAAACTACGGTGAACAATTTATTGGATGACCATACGAATGTCACACTATACAAATGACTGTGCTATAGAAGAATATAATGCATGTGTGTGAGTTAACTTAGAGAGACCATTGCATGTGTGTGCTGTATCATCCAATAAACACAAGAGTGGAGTATTTAAAGGAGTACGTTTTTAGGTTAACGTTTAGAGACAGTTTTATCGAAGTTTTATACCACCATCTTTAAATTTATTCCATAATGATGATATAAGCTTTCCGGAAAATACTTTAAGGAAGTTTTATCGGATCAAAATATTACTTTAAGCGATGTCACACGATAAATGAATTTCGTGGTACTATATGATTGCTACAGTATGGAGTGCTTCTTTAAAGCAAACGAATTGTTGCTTGGGCAGTTATGTATTCATTTAAGGACTGATCGCGATGAGCACTGAACAGCATATAGCTGAGGTTGATTTAATTGGATTTCGTCTTGAATCGAAGTTGAAATCTTTTGAAAACGAGGTCGAAATCCGCTTATGATTTATATTTCAAAAAAAATTTTTTTTCAAATCAATCACGAGTAAACTACGACCACAGCTATTTCATTAATCATATGGATACGTTTCGCATTTCCATTCCGGGTAGAATGGATGGATGGTCTTTCAAACAATATGACGGTTGTCGTGGCATTCTTGTGAAATATCGCTGCAACACTCGTCATTTCCAAGGCCTTGTAAACTGATTGCAAGAGAAGGTGAAGTGGCTTGCAACTACCATTTTCATACATAGGTACTGAGTAGCTTTTGCGTGACTTGCTCCTTTGCGTATTGTGCCACTAATCACGATCAACTGCGGGACCAACATTATGAATGCCAGACTCATAGTAGCGAATGGGCATACAGGAGCCACCATAACATTTTATATGCTTGCAGACTATTAAATCCATTCACCAGAATCGCTGCTGGCCGTACATATAGGTATGTACATACTAGTTTTCTTGTCCATCAACAATATAAGTGCAACCATCAGCAGCATTGCTGTATGTACTTATACGCGGAACAGCTTTTATGCTGCTGACCATCGTGTTTTGATTCCCAGAATCGAAAAGACAATGATCAAATTGCTGGGGACTTTAAACCGCCTGGTAAATACGAGTGTCTCTATCTCGGCACAAAGATATTTTCAAAATAGACGCCGCAAAATTATCAAGCAACGAACAGGCCATACTCATTCAAAATTCATTGCATACCAGAATGACCATGAACAATTCCTCTATTGGGCATAATTTGCGTTCAGTAGTTGCGTTCATACAATAATAATTGCGGTTTGGGGTATCGCCGATGCGATATAGATAGATTGGAGTAGGAGTTCGCGCAAAGTTCCTTTATGTCATGACCACCGCCAGGCACGGAACTTGAAACTATCCAAATTCGGATTGATGTCGCAATTTTCATAACAATCCGCGAGAAGTCCGTTATTAGATGCCTGCTACTGCTATCATTAGCGCGACCGCTACATGGCAATTTTGGATTAAAACCTCCCTATTCAGTATGAATGGAAAATGCTTCCTAAAACAATGGTCCTACTATGTTCGGCCTAGCAAAATACTTAAGAGAGTTATGACTGTGTGCTGTTATTCTTTTGTATACGGTAGCGACCCAGCCGAAACATTCTTTGAAAAGAACAACGGACAAAGCGCCATGATGATGACGGTGAATGAACCTCAGGTTGTCCGGAAATCATACATAGTATAGCTGGAATATTGTTAGTGGTAATTGTGACACAAAATCCAGTGAGTAGAACGCAATTGCGATGGAAAGCACGTAGATTTATAGTGGAATGTATACGTTGAACGATTTATGCATAATTGGTCACCATTTTGGGTCGATGAGAAAATTATTATTACAAGAAAATATGACCCAGTTGTATAGCGCGTTGATTTCAAATTAATTATTCATAGCACTACAGATTGCGCAATCAGATATTTTAAAGATAACATTTTAATAAACTAATAACTATTCGCAGTGCATATTTCGTTGTGCGATCATCTGTTTGAGCTACATATTTCTTACTAAATTCTACTTGATCCTAGAATTTCAATTACATTTGCATGTACAGTATAACCTCGATAATTGCAACTAATTAATGCACAGGGTAGTTGCAATTTCCGAAATTTTGCAATTTTCGAGTCGGTTTTTTTGTACAGAAAAACAACAACAAAAATAGCCCTTTTGGAGAAGTCCTTGTTGGATTAGGTATTTACGTACTTGAGCCAAAAAAATCAATGAACAAGAAATTCCCTTTATAAACCACAGGAAAATTTTGGTTGTTTTTAAATGCCCTAGGCTTCTTTGCCTTTCCGATCACCAGTAGCTTCACTTTATGCGTCCCGGTCGCATTCGTACATGCCAGGAAAGTTAGCAAGGAGGGAATTCCTTGCTAACTTTTCGCCCGGGTACAGAAGATTCACGAAAATGGAAAAGAGTCTTATCTGGGAATAACTTCCATAACAGCCAGATTCATACGCATTGTGGATCTGTTCTGACTTTAATTGCATTTCATTAATTTTCGAGTGGAATTTCTCACTGAACGGTTCGACGGCTAAAACATTACTGGACAGTTTTTCTCCACAAATCTTCAACAGCCGAATTCCATGCCGTTTTTTAAATTTAAATAACCAACAATTGCTTGCATTAAGTCCGGTGGAAGGTTCCTAAATTTTGCTGTGGAGATGTTTGGCTTTTTCTTTTAACAACAATTCAGCTAACATCGGTATGTTTTTTGATAGTTGCTGCATCAACCCTTTATGTAACGCAGTCTCCATTTTTAGGAATTCGGATTGGCGCGTGGTTTTTCTCTTACGCCTGCCGTCCATTACCTGCTTCGAGCGGCGCGGCGCTCCCGCGTTTAAAGCTTTTCCGAATTTTAATGGCGTAACCAAGCAAAATATGGCGTAACTATGCAAAATAAACAAAAATTCCATTCAATACAATGAAAAAGCTTTCTGAATCACTCAAAAAATTGGGCTATCTAAAATTAAGAAACTCTTTTCTCATTTGCAAAATTCCCGAATTTAGACAAAATTTCTCAAAATGTGGAAATTTCTTCTTGAATCTATCCTATTTTCAAGGCCTTCTTTTGAGAAATAGGAAGTAGATTCAAGCCTAAACCATTATTCTCAATTCAAGCAAACAAATGCTTGATAATAGATTTTTTTGTCATTTTCCCTGTGAAGCTCGTGGAAAAGCTTTATTTTAGCTTTAGCTTATATTAGAGCGTTGTAGTAGATTAGTGAGAAGAGACAACCTCCGCTGTCGCCACATATTTCAGCCTCGCTTTTCCTAATTCGACTAATTGTCGATTTATCCACCTCATATTCCGAAGACAACGTGGCCAATGATGGCCCTTTCCAGTTCCTTTGCAATTTCCGCTTTGCTTCAGCAAAAGGAACTTGTGAGTTTTAGCAGACACTTTTTGTTAAAAACAACACCGTTAGGAAGCCAAATTGAAACTAATAGGTGCCGCCAGGCAAACTCGTTTCTTTCAGTTAATAACAAAAACCGCTTTCTATTTCCGGGTAAAGACCATGAACATCTTAAAATTAAAGAATGACTCTAAAATCGCAACAGTCGTTACAAATTTAGAGTCTACAATGGGAAATATTTTCTTTACAAATATATCGACTCTAAAATTGCAATTAGCGTTGCATATTTAGAGTCTTCAATGAGAATAACTTTATAGTTGCAAATATCGAGTATTGCAATTATCGAAGGTTGTAATTATAGGGGTTACACTGTATTTGGGACTTTGGTATAAATAAACAATATTCCGAAACACAAATCACTCAGCTGAGAGACCTATGTAATCTCCTAACCCTTCCACGGGCGCTCCCGGCCGAGTAGGCCAGCAAAACACTTTCTTTTCTGCTGCCACGCTAGTAGAGAAGCGCCAAACTTTGTAGCTCCCTTTGTTCGTCTAACTCAGTGGTTCCCAAACCCTAAATATCGGCGGACCACTTAGCCTGAAAGTGAATTGCTGCCGACCATTATTAGAGGAAAGGATCTCTAGGATTTTTAATTCTGTAATAGTACTATTCTGGAATATTGTAAAATACATACCTGTTTTTGGCTGTGTTGACCTCAATATATCACCCTTTTTGCCCGATACGATCACCTTTTTTCTCGTTCGTAGCCCAAACATTTCAAAGTTTTGACTGCTGCTGGAGTTCGATGTGAAGTAGTAGATCCATGTTTCATGATGACTGAAACAGCAAAAAAAACACAGCGGGTAAGGCCGATTTTGCTGAATTTTTTATTGTCTTAGCATCAGAAGTTACAGCCGTTCCAACATGCAACCCAAGAAAAAAAACAACGCATAGAAGGGATCAAGGGCAAACGGAATCAAATGCTACTCAAGAGAAAAAATTGCAAAAGCAAAGGGCAAATTGATTCAAATTTTCATGGGACCAATGAACCAAAAATATGCCAAGGGGGACTAAGCGCAAACGGGGACACTTTTTCAAAAAGGAGGCTGTACACAGTGAAAGACAGGATAACGTCACTTTCCATTTCGGGATTCACTAATACAAAAATTCAAACATTGATGACCAAAATTGTTCGGTAGACTGTTGGTAAGCACACGGTCAAAGTCGCTGTTGCATTGGGGTGGAAACCAGCTTCATTTTGGAAATTCCGAATCATTTAGGTTTTTGGTAATTCTCCGAAAATATGCCTATATCTAGAAACAAATATTACACAAGGTATTGTTAAACGAAAATCGTAAACATTGATTACATCGCAGAGAAATACACTTGGGAGCAAAAAAATCGACCAACCCCAAATGCTTCCGTTCTAAACGAACCAGGAATCTCAGTGATGGAGTGGCCAGCAAGAAGCCCTGACCTAACTCCCAGAACCTAAGGGTGGCTATCCAAGAGGAGTGGGAAGCTGTACCTCAAGAATCAATCTCAACTTTAATAATATCAATGAAAACCAGGATGGAGGCGACAATAAGAGCAAGGGGTGGTAATAAAAGTATTGAATTTTCTGCGTTTTACTTTGAAGAAACTAACAAATAAGCCTATAAAAAACTGTTCAAAACAGTCTTTTTTTGTTTTTAACTCTGTAAAATCAATAAAAAAAAAAGTGCAAACAAAAACGTCTGATGAAACGTCTCTTTTCGGATTATTAAACTGTGTTAAAACTTTTTCCCTTCAAATTTCAGTTTGTGAGTTCTTGTTTTTAAAGCACAGCGTTTGGGGTGGGTCGATTTCCTTCCTCCCAAGTGTATTATATTTTTATAAGTACATTATCAGAATTTTCCGCTCTGCGTACCAGCTCCGATACTCTCACGGACCATCTTCGGTCCGCAGACAACCGGTTGGGAAACAGTGGTCTACCTTAAAGAATCTCACACAATGCTCACCTCCAGTTTTCCTTGGACATTTAGACAATTGTCAGGTAAGGCCTCTGGCTTGACAGACCGCCTGCGCCTGATCGCGTCATAATTTAGAATGCGCCTAATCTCCATTCCTAATAACGATTACCAATTTAGACTACCGGACTTTCATTAATTTCAATTTTTCTCGTGGATGCAGTTTTTTTTAAATCTCCTTTTTTGGCTTTTTGTGGAAAATTGACAATTTTGTTTGTGCATTATAGTGTTCCATGAATACGTTTCTTGGTATTTAATATAGGCCGTGTCTTTTGAACAGCTAACCTACACTATACGGGGTAGTTTGCATACAAATGCTAAACCGTAGTCACATTAGCTTTTTCAAACCCGAATAGTAAATCCATTCAGTTTTATTGAGCTTTTCGAAATTCCGCCTAAATGTATGCAATCCCGATCACTTCCAGTAATTTTTCCAATGGCAATCTAAAATTAAATTTGTTCCTAAAATATAGTTTCCACGTTGTATGCAAGTGTGTACAAAAAGATTTTTTTTTGGTTTGTAAATTCTTATTAAAATATCGTAAATCGGAGATACATAATAAAACATTTCATCACATCCTTGTGGCAGAGCATTGCGTGTTTGATGATTTTTCGAAACAGTGTAATCCAAGCCGTCAAATTTTACTGCGCAAAAAGAGCGAACAGCTAATATTTCCGAACCAATACGGTTCGCCATGCATAGAAATAGCACATAACAATAAAAAAAAGACAAATTAATTATTTGTCACTTTGTTTTCCATGCCTAATTTTTATTAACGGCTCAATAAGATATATGCCTGGCATTGAATTTCGTACTTTTATAAACAGAGCCGTGCGAAGATAATTTGGCGCCCGTATAATCTAATTGTTAATTTTTTGGAATCAAAGTGGCCCATGAATATTGTAACACAAGGGCAAAAAGAGCGAGTTGCGAAGTTGAAAAATGTGAATGAATGAAATAAGAGAGGGCCATGCCTTCATTAATATCCTTCCGATGCACAAACATGTTTTTTTTTTAATTTCAATAAAAATTTCCATGGAAAGATTTTGTTTGTCTTATTGTCTTTTAGATACAAAAATGCAAAGAACAATTTGCGTAGAAAAGTTCATTGATAGAAGGGAAGGGCTCTTCTAAATTAAGAGAATTCTACTTGTGCTTATAAATAAATTTAGGTCACAAATCCCCTTCCTCTCTGAAAAGCCATATACGCCACTGGCTACTAAAATAGAAGCGATTGAATATAGAAGTAACTGAAAATGTCTGTGTCACTACTAGTAAGCGAGAGCAGCGATCAGGAGATGAATGCGGCGGTTTTCTTTTCAAAAACATGACGTCCGCTTCAGTCATTCAATTTTTATTGAAGTTAAGCTTTCCTCTCCTAATCTCGAGCCAAGAAAACAGAGTTAAACTTATTACTTAGTAGCAAATGAGAAAACTTAACCATACCAGTTCAAACCAACGTAAAGAGAGCAAACCTGTTTTAAATAATTTATTGGTTTGTGCTAGATAGTGCTAGATATAGTGAGCTAACTCATATGGTGTGAATGAGGCTTAAAAGTATTAATATCTTACTAAAACTTAATCCTCTCTTGAAAAAGCATTTCCTTAAGTTCAAATGTTACCTCTTTTGTCTCTGAATGGGTTGTATAAAGCTTAAGCTACGAAAATTGATTGTTTAATATTTTTCATTCAATGTCTTAATATTTTGTTCATATTGTGCACACCGACTTCCTTCCTGCTCGTCCAATAGCAAAATTAGATCACATTATGAAAAAGAAGCATTTCAATTCGGCTCGCGTTTTTAGCGCTCCCTCACAACTGGCGCTCTTCGCACGGCACTGGTTATAAAGATTGCAGAACGCTCAGGACCCACGACGCGGAAAGCTCAAACTCCATGTGCGCGTATGTATTAATGTTCGAAGGGTAAATTGAGCAAAGTTAATAATGAACCGAATGAAAATTAATTTAAGACACAATGTATTAATAGTGTTCCGCACATTTTGCACAATTTTATTTCAAGGTAAGCTGCGAAAAGCTAAACGCATTTTGCATCCCTTCGTCACTATTATGTGATTGAAGAGATCAAAAGGCAAAATATGAATAGCGTACTGCAGTGTCGGAGTTTCAAATTCACATTCTAACGAGACATATGATTTTTGTAGTTCATGTTAGGGAAATGTATTTGCGCACATCCATAGAATTTATAAACTACAATCATATTTTTCAGTCACAGTGGCGTGCCGCCTTAAACGTCATAAAAAGTGGTTGCAAAAATACGTGTTAAGAAATGATTCAACATTGTTTCACAAAAATTTTGTTTTTCATTTAAGTGTGTAAGTTTTCAAAAAATATTTTATTTTAGTTAGTAATACCGAATAAATGAAGAAGGTGTTAACCTAAATTTGGCCTTTTAGTGAGAGATTCTTTATTATGGGACTTTTTTAGCTAGATATTTGGTTGTAATCTTTTATGAACCTGATGAATCCTAAAAAGAGATAATTCAGCAGAAAGCTATATCAATAGGCAACACGTGTAAAATGAAATATTTTCACACATGTAATCACTTTTCGGAAAAGTCGAATTTTTAAACTTTCAGATGTTGTCCAAAAAGGGACTTCTAAAATAAATTCTTCTTTGTCAAATAAAAATAAATTGTCTACTTCAGAGCTTGACACAATACAACAGAGTGTAAGCGAAAAAGTAGATACGCCAAAAGTATTTCATATTTAAAAATAGTTGAGAAAAAAAAACCCTTGAGAAATGACTCATTAACCGAAATATTCATTTTAGGACCCCTTTATTAATTTAGTTAATCGAAGTTCCATAGGCCCCGCGCTCAACATTTGCCCCCGGCGGCGGCAAATATATTAATCCGCCACTGGCCAAATATGTATCAGATATAGCATTTTACTCGTATGGCGCGTGATTTCAGTTTAAAAAAAATCGAAAAATGAATTATTATCCTTAGGCTCGATGTGTGTGGTGTATACTTTACACGCCTCAACCGATTATTTAAATGTCAAGCGTGTTTTTGTTTTTTATCTTTCAGCAATTGACTGATATCTCACTCGATAAAAAAATAATTAATTCAATAATTTCAATATAATCAAAAATAGAGTATTCTCCTCCTCTTATAAATTTACTATATTCAATTAACTGAATTGTTGGTCTCATTTTCATAATGAAAAGATTAAATTTACACATTGAATATGAATATTAATAAATATTTCTCTTTTATTTTTCAGGTAACCGAATTATCATTCATATCAAAAAATGAGTATGCACTGTATGTATGTACGTATGTATTTTTACAATTGCATATATTTTTATATTGTGCAGAAAAAGTCGGTAAGATACGCGTGGGAGAAAATTGACAGAAAATGATTTATTACATCATTTATTGTAAATAATGTCATGCTGTTAAATATTTTTTATTCGTGTAGAGATTTCCGGTATAATTTACATTGATGGCGTTTTAATCAGTGTACTCATTAAGCTCCCTCATATAGACCGTACACAACAAGGCTTGCATGTTCAGTAATATGTGCTTAACTGTAACGTGAACCTCAGCAGTATCCTTTGAAGGGTGAAGTAGTGCTGAAAAATATTTAAGGGGATTTTTCTGTTTGTGAAGCACACAGCAATTAGTTTTATTATTTCATATACAGTAGACTCACGCTACTTGAACCAACACAACATGAAGAAACGGGTTTTGTCCATTGCTAACTCTAAAACTTGGGGCAGTATGCCAATTTTCGCCACTAACACTTTTTGACAAATTCGCACCCCAAACATTTTTCAGCACCATGATCGTAGCCAGGAGTTTGCTAGGGGCGCGAGTATGTCATTCAAATCTACAACAGCAATTAAGACCCCCCCCCCCCCCCCCCAAATGATAGAAAATCTATTATTCGAAATTCAAGGTACAGAATTCAGAATTCAAGGAAAAAGCTGAGCTCCCAGTTCGGTCAACCAAATGTTCGGATAATCGGCATTTGGTTAATCGACGTTCTACTGTACATTGAGGTATTTTCTCTCAGACATGGTATTTAGTTTACTTACGATTTTCTTTGACAAGTTTGAGTACAATTTTTTTCTTCTTCTAGAAAACTGAAACGTTACGCTTTTGCCTAGCTAGACTAACATTGAAAACAGATAACCTGATCTAATGTTGTAAGATCACTGGCATATCGTCACGGACATTTACTTCTTCAAATAAGATGAAAATCGTTGACAGTCCCGCTCGTCACGGTTTTTACAACACAAATAGAAAGAAATCTGACGTATCTCTGTACTGTGCGATATGGAAAAGACGTGGAAGAAATCGTTTTCTAGACGCGCAAGCACACAACATTTATTTTATAGTCTTGAACATTTATATCTGTGAACTATATGCTCGGTCGTATGAATCTCACACTTTAATGCGAGGTTTAACGCTCCAAATGTACTTGACAATCGTTTTGGTTTTGTAAACGAGCTCTTAGCGGAAACCGCACTTAAGTCACCTGTTGTTGTGCGTTGACGAAGAAGCATCAATGGTAGCTTATGGTAACTATACGAGTAGTATACATTTCAAAATTAGCATTTAAAACCCCCGAGACGTGGCTGTCGTGGAATGGAATGCTATACTATCCGACCTAGTTTTCTAGAAAAATAAATGTGTTAAAAAGTAGCGATAACTATGCTCAAATGTATTCTTTGTTATTTCTTACGTAGATGACTGAAAAGAAACTCCGAGAACTGGGCAATCTAGTATAGAGGAATGACATAATTCATTCTGGATGAAAGCCTTGAAATCGGCCTAGACAAATAAATATATATTCGTCTTCTGCCATAATTGGACACTTGAGAAATGCCCGAAAATAATTGAAATTCTTACTAAAAGCAAAATATGTTTCTTTCGACCTTGGAAATTTGCTTTCTTGTAGTCAACATAAATCAGAGCGTCTATCATTATTGAAACATGATCCGAAAACAAATTCTCCTCTCTTCGCATAGCAATTCAAGGTATACATGTGCATGTGCCTATATCGTATGAGGCTCCACTTCAGTAGAACAAATGATTTTTTTTCTACTCAGTCCTCTCAACATTCATGAGCCCCATATCTCACCTGGCGAATAAGTCAAGTATCTATCAAGGACCCCAATATTATGCCTATACGATTCGTCGTCGTGCAATCGATCCCGCAGGAGAAGGAGGAACATATTCATTCATATCCGACATCATAATCAGAATCAGAAGTGCACTTGGTGGAATATGTGTTTTCAATGTCGAAAGCAGACCACTTACATGCCCTGTCAGGATTAATTTATAAAAGCCCGCTCCAGTCAATTTAGCTCAAGTGTCGGTATAATGAGTCTGGACCATCATAGAGCAATGCCACAGCGACCGTGCGTTACCATCCATTCCATGTCTATAGTCGTTTGACTCATACCTCATTCATTTGGACGACTATACCTACAGGACGACTGGCTGCAAGGAAGAATGCTTGATATGATGAGCATGCGATGTGGCTCTAAACGGATATGGATACAAGATACCCATAAATGTACACTTATACGGTCTGACATGAAAACTTTCGCACGGAAATCTTTTTAGTAGTTTGGCCTTATCTTATGTTTCTTCCGTGGCTGGTTAAAGGAAGAAGAAACGACTTCTTGGCCTTTAAAGTGGCCTCCCATTTCCACCAACGAAATTTTTGATACACAATGCCTTTCAGGCACACATATGAAAGTTCATACTATTCGAGCAGGGCGCGAAGATAAGGCAACGTACAACGACGTTGGAAGAAGCAGCGAGAACAAAACAAAAAAAAAACTTTTCATTACAAGGATGAAGTAAGTCGCTGTGGATATGAAAGTCGAGCAGCGGAGCCTGGATAATCTCGGGCACACACGGGACGCTTCATATGAGGGCACTTGCGAGTGATATGATCTGAAAAAAGAAAAACTTGTACGTACGAGCACCTACTCCGCTTTTTTTTTTCGAAAATTTATAAAAAGAGATTTATTGGATTTTTAAAATTCAAAGAAATTTATTTAAACCATGGATTAAGGTGAAAAGTGTTTATAGGGAGGACGTCGAGCTGAGTCGACGCTCCAGTGCAGTGCAGTCATTATTTTTTTCGACTGTTGTTATATTTTTTCGGGGTACGTGATATTTCAGAGAATAAAAGCATTTATCATTCGACTACTGCAAAATTACTTAAACTTGTGAAAAAGTGGGATATTTGGATGAAACCGGAGTTTTTGTAGATCGCCATTTGTAAATAAATTTTGACCTGCTAATCTCTTTCTCAAAGATTCTCTGAAAGGTTGCTATTGTTGTAAAGAGAGTAAAGAAGTGGCGAAATTAATTAATGTATTCACAAAGACAGCTAGCTGAAATTACTGATCGTTTAAAAAAATTACATTCAGAATGGATGATGTAAAAGCGGATTCTGGAGTATTTTTTTTACAAGGGTGGTATGTAGCTACTTTTACCACGCTGCTGATATATTGGGGATACCCACATAACAACAGTCAGTCAGCTGTCAAACTACGTCGTGTACCACAATCCGATACGTCGCCAAAATATCATTATACAGCTGTTTTCTTTGATCTATTATAAAATTATATTATAAAAGTTGTCCCAAACGCTTTTACTCTTCATAGTGTTGCCGTGCAAGTGAAGATTCTTATAAACCCTCATTCTGTGCTAAGTGAAGATAAGACAAAAAACCTCATACCTGCTAAGCTTGTGTATGATTGTGTGTGTTAGTGTGTCTCTGAACAGTGATCATTCACAATCAGCTACTGAAAGTGCGGTTTGCGTTCTGTATTGAACTTTCGTTTTTGAATTTTTGCATACTTTTTGGCGCCTATATAAACATAAATATTGTGGACCTTGTTAGACGGATACTTTTTGCGTGTGGTGTAGAGCAGTACGAAAAACTTTAAATTTGTATTTTATCGATTGGGTTTTAAACATTTTTTCCCGGTTTTTTCTGTTATTTCTTAAAATGAACACCTGTGCTGCTTCATCTTGCCTGGATAAGGCTGCGACTACACCAAACATCATTTGCTCTGGGTTCTGTGGTTTGGCGTTTCACAGTAAATGTACCAAGTTACCCGACTCAGTTGACCATTCACTACGCGAGCCTGACTCCGGTCTCTATTGGTTCTGCACCAATTGTCGATTCACATCTTTGGACAAATACGTCAATAAATTATTGGCGGCGAAGAAGCTGCTTGAGGGTATTTATGAAGACGATTCTGCTAGACATGGTATGCCGAATATAGACTTGCAAGTATTGCCGCACCATGCTGGTCCGGCTAGAGTGCCTTCATCGAATATTGTTGCTCAGGCTACTGGAGTAACAACGCGCCTACGTCAAGCTCAACAACAAAACGCGAAGAAAAAGTCCGAGCTAGACAAACAAACTCAGCAGTTTCAAAACACCTCAACCAGTTGCTTCAACTTCAACCAATCTGCTATTACCGCGGACGACGCCATTGTGTTCATCCCCAAATCTACTAGATATACATTCGCCTACTCTACCGCCTCGTCCTGAGTCATCTGGCTGTGTTCCTCCATCACAGATTTCGGTACAGCAGCCACCATCATCATGTAATTCTTCGTCTGTTGATCTTGCTCGTCCACCAGCGTCATCTTCAAATAATTTAAGAGTTTCTTGTCCTCCTAAGCAACTCTTTATCTCTAGACTCGCTTATGATACGACAGAGGACGAGATAAGACGATATATAATTGACAAGCTTGGATACGTTCCTGCATTACTGAGTTGCCATAAACTCACAAAGGACAACCTTCCTAATCGTGTTCTGTCATCATTTAAAATCGTGATTCCCAACAAACTTGATGTTCTTTCTACGGATACTTTTTGGCCATCTGGCATTCTTTTGAAGGAATTTACTAAACGGAATTTTCATCGACCTTTATTAAGCAAAAATCGAAAATAATGCATTTTAACCTTTATATCAAAATGTACGTGGGTTGAGGACAAAACTTCAATGCTTCAATATTTCGGTTATAACATCAAATCACGACTTTATTTGTTTAACTGAGACCTGGGTATGTGAATCTGTTCACAACGGTGAGCTGTTGGAAGGATACAATATTTTCCGTTGTGATCGTAATTTGTCATTAACAGACAAACAGCGTGGGGTGGTGCTCTCATTGCTGTTCGTCAGACCATTAATTGTTCGTTAATATCTACCACTGAATCTGACACGTTCGACTGTGTATTGGTTCTTATTCCCACACTTACTTCTTCGCTTCTGATTTCCTGTGTATATGTTCCATGTAACTCCTCACTCGTTGCTTTTGAAGAATTATTTAAATATTTTTCAAATATCATGAACATCTTTCATCCGGCTGCGTCTTCGATTATTGTGGAGATTTTAACATGCCAAACATAGGTTGGCCTGACTTACCTGGTTTTCCCTTAGAGTCGAATGATTCATCTTCACAGTTACTTTCAGTAAATACATTCATGCACGTTTGTGACTTACTCCAGTTTAATATTACAGATAACTGAGAGAATTTAGTTTTTAGTAATATGTCAGAGCATTGTCTTAATTCCTTTAGAGCTCCCATAGATCATGTGCCTCTTGATCCTTACCATCCGGCCTTATCTGTCGACATAAACATCCGATTTGATTGTCCTCTAAGTAATGATGGTCATACTCATTTCAATTTCAGGAAAGGAAACTATGTATCAATCAATCAAAAATTGATGGATACTGATTGGTCCAACCTCCTAAACGGACTTAGCTGTGATGCAGCTCTCAACGTGTTTTACTGTGTTCTATATAATATCATCTGTGAGTTCATACCTATAAGTTCGAAAATGCGTAACCAATGTCCAGTTTGGTTTACACATTCTATCCGCAATCTACTTCGCAAGAAAAACGATATCCGTGTTCGGTACAAACGGTTTAAACGACCTTCTGATCTTTTACGATTTAAGTCGCTTCGGAACAAAGCTAAATCTTTAATTCGCGCTGCTAGATCTGCTTACATTGCTTGTATTGAAATAGTATCACAAATAATGAAAGCAAATTATTTTGGCCTTATGTGAAGAAAATCAGAACTTCCTCTGCATTTCCCGCGAAGCTATCTTGGGATGATAAAGTCGCTAACATCCCAATTGAAATGTGCGAGTTATTTGCATCTTATTTCGCTAGCACGTATAATATATCTGACTCTACTTTTTCGTTTCCTGCTCAGTCTGCACATTCTGACTCTGTTCCACCTATTAGCTGTTCATATGTCGAACTCTTGATCTCTTCGCTTAAGGCAACTACTTCTCGGGGTCCGGATGGAATACCGAATTTATTTCTAAAAAAGAACATCTCCCTCCATTAGTCTTCCACTTTCCATTATTTTTAATAAGAGCATCGAAGAAGGAATATTTCCATCACAGTGGAAATGCTCCCATATTGTTCCGATCCCTAAGAAGGGAGTTACAAGCAGTGTATCTAACTATCGTCCTGTGTCTCTATTGTCTTCTTGTTCTAAACTTCTAGAAAAAATTGTATCAACCTACATTAATATCAACTTTGGTAACTTAATATGTCCAAATCAACACGGTTTTTCAAAACAAGAAATCCACTGTAACTAATCTGGTTGAGATCGTGAACTTTATCACAAAATCGTTTGATAAACACCTTGATGTGCACGTCATCTACACTGATTTCTCTAAAGTTGATCATGGTATCCTTATGAACAAACTCGTATCTTAAAATTTCCCTGTAAGGCTTTTATCTTGGATTTCATCCTACTTGGCTAACAGGTCGTCGAGTGTAATTTATAATAAAATTGTGTCTTCGTCTTTTTGCCCTTCATCGTCACGTCAACCCTTGTAAATTTGTTCGTCTCATTGGCGCGTAGTGTTTTGGAATATGCTTCTGTTGTGTGGTCGCCGTGTGGGCGCCACGGTTACACTGATGCCTTAGAACGAGTTCAAAGGAGATTTACCAAGTCCCTGTTTTTTAAATTTGGCTTATCATATCTTCCATATATTGAACGGCTTAACTTTTTAAATATGCAGTCATTACAGGAGGGAAGATTATTTCTTGATGAATGCTTTCTTTATAGAATTTGTTGTAGACTACTCAGTACCTCGTTAGTGTCCGACATTCAATGGAGAAATCCTGTGTATAATACAAGATCCAACTCCATATTTGTCCCTCCAACAGCTGACCTCTCAGTATATTTCAATTCGCCGCTTCTTAGGTTAATGAGAAATTATGATTTATTGGAGATTGGTCCTCTAACCTCTTCGTTATCAGCATTGAAGAGAATTCTGCTTTCCAAAATCCCTGAATTATTGTATGAATTTTAGTTTCTTCAATTTTTCTCTTACTTTCTCTTTCTATCAGTATGTTAACTATATATTTTTTTTCTTTATCATTGTTTTGTTTGCTCTTTTCATTCCTTACAATATTTTATGTATAATTACTGTATTATTAGGAGTACCTCCTGTTCAGTACTTGGAAAAAAAAACCACTCGTTCGTAATCTCGATTTTTACAAAAAAAATCCCGCCTTACATTATCCCAGTTAAAAATACCGCCATTATACGTAAAATCCCGCCATTACAAAATCCGTCTTCCTCAAAATCCCGCTAGGGGATAGTGAAATAATCCCGTCAAAATACTGCCAAAAATTATTTTCATTCTTAACAAAAAATCAATAGTTATGTTATGTTATTCCCAGCAGTTAATGCGATAATTTCTCTTAGCACAAATCCGTTTATTGTTTATTTCTTCGACTACCAAAAGACCAGGCCACCTATTTTTCAAATTAAGTGGCTCGTGGGCTTCCGACATATCCCCAAGCGAGGAGACCCATTATTTTTAACGGTAAATGCGGTGGTGCTTGTGAGCGATTTTTGAAAGTATACTTACCTTCTATGACGGGATATTGAAAGGCGGTATTCTGAACTGAAACGGGTTATTGAAATGGCGCGACATTAAGTTTGCGAGATTTGGATTAGACGGGATTTCAATTGAGCGGGATTTTTAACTGGCGGGATATTGAAATGGCGGGATTTTGAATGACGGGAATATGATGGGCGGGATATCGTATCCAACCCGAAATATTGGTTCAAATCAGTGTCGTACACAATTCCATTGCAATATTGGAAAAAGTCATCAGATGAAAAAAATGCGACTATAGAGAATTTAAATCGTTCTTTGAAATAACGATTGATCAGATTCTTATTTTTAAACAAGCAAAACAGTTCCACCTTCCACCGCTTATTGTCGGGGCTAATACGAGTAGAATATCCACCGTACCAAATGACATCTGAACTATAAAAAAAAATAACCAATGAGATTTCTCGAAAATCCTTCAATTCCATTCGTTTGAAATTTTAGAATCCTGCAAAAATTATGTGCTTCAAGTTGTTATCAATTAACTTCGTAGGTTTTACGTAGAATCACTTGAAAGAACGTTAACGGGGACGGACATTTTTCCTGTAATATCCGTATAATAATATCTAATACCCTAGACCAGGAGTTTTCAAACTGTGCGTCGCGACACCCTGGGCCAGAGGTATTGTGGGGGCGTCGCATATTTTTTTTTTGTGTTAATCTTCTGTTTTGATATGAGGTATTTTAATGACTTCTAAAGTATTTTTTCACCTTTTTGATTTTGTTTTCTAAGAATATCTTGCCTTTCAATTGGGTATGACTGTGACTATAAAAAGCTACTGAGAGGAAACGGGGACGGAAGGCCACGCAACATATTCCTGGAATTCGATAGCTCAGTCGATGATGCTACCAAGTCGATGAAATCGTCTTCATTGCCGGAAAAAAAATATCTTTTCCTTGAAAAAATCGTCTTTTTATGTCTCTAATACAAAATGAGTTCAAGATCCATTTTTTTTTAACAATAGAACATTCATTAAAGTTGAAAAATATTTTGTCCGACATAAGGCTTCTGATTTTTCTTGTACATTGAAGCGTTTTGGAATCGATACAATGGGTATCCACCTAAAATGTAAAACAGGATGAAGTGGCAGATAGAAGTGAAATATTTTTTTTTTTTTGATTAGATGTATATTCCTTCGGCAGAAACCTTTCTTCATCTTTCGGAAATCGAATTAAGACATATCGCCTAGCATCCCTTCTATTTAGAAAGAATTAGGAATCATGCAACCAGACCCAATTGGAATCCTCAATTCTGGTGAAAAGAAATGTTTAAATTTTCAATTTGCAAAATAAGCGCATGATTCGGAATATTGTTTTAAGAAGAATTTATTTAGAACGTTACTGGGCGAGTTTTGGGAAACTAAGCATTTTAGTTTTCTTGTTATGAATTGCGCTCTTGTCAATTGTGCGCTCGTCATCTGTAAAAAACTACTTTCAAAAGAGAATTAATAAGTCAGTTGATAAATTAAAAACACATTTAATGCGTTATTTAATTAATTGATGTGTTTCTTTACCTATAATACACATACATATTCTGCCGTCTCTAAAAAAAAAATGTAAAATCTTTCTGTAGGTGTCAATTGATTTCCTGCCTTCCGGCATTTTATTTCGCCCCTTGTTATTACATCTGTACACTGTAACAAAAGTGGTGTTAATAAAACCCCAATCTGGTGTTCCATGGAGTCCGCCCTCGACTGGTGTTCATTTTATTTCAAAAGATGGGTCTTCAACCCTGGAATACTAACATGACTGGCTAGGGCGTTATTACTAACAACACGTAATTTCGACGTGTTCATATTTTCCTACAATCTTTTTCGCATCTTTTACCCAGTTTCGGGTCATACATTTTTTCAGCCGATAAGTGATTATTTTTCAGTGCCCCAGGCAAAATTAGTAGACCAAAATACGCCCTTAGCTCAAAACACACGTGGGTTTCAGAGCCGTACTATTCGGATATTCGTATTTTGAAGCTCCATTTCATGATTGGTGTGTGAATATATTCTGCACCATTTCATTACTTATAAAAGGTCAAAACATTCAGATGGAGGTGTGCGGTCTGTTGTTTTAGCAGTTGGTCCTATCGTCGTATGTGAATAATGTTTCGAGAATGGGTTTTCCCGGAAGAACATGCCTGCGCCTCGGATGTCTAAAACGGATTTTCTAAAAGATTGCTAAACTTACCGCATTAGACCACAAACAGGATGTTGCCACTCACATCACCATACAATAACTAACTGAGGAAAGCACTGCTACAGTGAGTAGTTAACCAGACTCCTGGAATTGCTTATACACATTATAATGTGAGCGAACACGTCAATTTTACGTATTAGCCCTATTCGACTCACTGGATCATTTCCAGATTTATTGGTAATCCCATACAAAATGATAATCCTGGAAGTTGATCCAGGGTATGACTTGGATCATCTGCCAAACTAATCCCCTAGATGTCTCCGCGAACAATTTCCCTAAAACTTCCCGTATGTCATTTTGTTATTCAGTATTTTTAGTGTGTAAACTTTATTCAGAGTTAATCATTTTAATATTTCTTGCTACTTATCCTTTTAATTGTATCTCGGACGGTGCAAATGCAATTTATAATTTAGAATATCGCATTGGGGCCAGATGACACGATAGTCAGCTGTTACCCAATTGGGAAATTTTGATCCAATTTCATTCGACTTGGACAGGATCAATGATCCAGTCAGTCGAATAGGGCGAAAGTTAGTAATTTAGGGAAATATTTGATTATTCGAAAAAATCATTAATTGTTTTCCGGTTGGTGTTTTTCAAAAACCGTAATTGGGAGTTTCTAAATTTATTTTTTGGATTAAAAAAAATCCACCTTGGTTAATTAAGCATATAGAATGCTGCTCTGTTTTGTTTAATTTAAAATATGATGTATACGGAAACTTTTTACCACGCCGAGATTCGATCTCTGAGCCTCTAGATCACTGGCATCGGAGAGTGTAACTCAACCAAGTGAGCCACAGAGCGCACACTTGCACTGATAGCATAAAACCATCATAAAATGTCAATATGGAAATGCGAACATTCTTAATTGGTGTTTAAAAAACCCCAATCGGATAATTTATTGATACTTGACCAAACACGTTCGTCTATTGCATTTTTGGTGTTTTTGGTAATGCTCATCTGGGAAATTAATTAGAACTTCTATATTATTCACCAGTTGGAAATTATATATTCCAAATACACTTGGTGATTGACTTTTTTAAACCCCACAAAGAGGATAATATTTTTCAATGAAAAAACACCAACTAATAATAAAATGTGACTTATCCAAGCACAGTGCATTTTTACACCGTTTTTTTTACTGTGTAGTTTCTATGGTCTCCTTTCCATTACATGCATGTTGATATTAAATTTTGACATTTTTATGTCTTGACTCTGGCACATAAATCGAAAATCGTCACGAAAAGTGCAACGAAAAAGCGTTACGTTTTTGGCATTACAGGTGAGTTTTGGGTGCCATTCAAGGGTCAACGGAAGTTGGGCTAGGTTGTACCCTGTGAGTGTTGGGTGCCATTCAAGGTTCAACAGAGGTTGGGCTTGGGTTCAATTTACGTTCAACTTGAGTTCAACTTGGGTTCAACTTGGGTTCAACTTGAATTCAACTCGAATTCAACTCGAATTCAACTTCAATTCAACTTTCAACTTAGGTTCAACTCACGTTCAACTTTCGTTCAACTTTTGTTGAACGACCCAAAAAGTCAACTTCAACTTCAATTCAACTTTCAACTTAGGTTCAACTCACGTTCAACTTTCGTTCAACTTTTGTTGAACGACCCAAACAGTGTAACTTTCAACTTAGGTTGTATAAATCATTTCGAGGTTGCATCAGTACTGTACATTAGCATTTGTTGAAAACATGAAAATGTCCCACTGAGTTGCGGACTTGTACGCAAGCTGTTTTGACATTATGTCTTGACTCTGGCACATAAATCGAAAAGCGTCACGAAAATTGCAACGAAAAAGCGTTTTGAATTAAGCGTATACAATACTCTAAGTCAGACGTGTCAAACTCGCAGCCCGCGGGCCGCATGCGGCCCTCCTCGCAGTTCTGTGCGGCCCGCGGCCATGTCGAAGCAGCACAATCTGTATCAATAAAAAATTGTGAAATTGGTAAGGTGAACTCAAGTCTACAAAAGTAACTAAAATTCGTCAGTGGCTTATGCAAGATTATTTTAGGATTTTTTCTCCAAATACTACCAACAATTGAGGCTGGTTTTTTTTTTATGAGACAGCTAATCTTTTTTGTACACGACAATACTAAGTCTAAGAAATGCAGTTAATAAAAAATTGGTTGGCTTTACCGAACAGGAATTGAGATTTATTTGGAAAAATGGCAAATCTTTAAAAACGACGGAAATCTTGGAATTGGTGACTAAATAACTTGGATGTGAAATTCCAACATAATAATAAATTAGAACCCAAGTCCCTGATGTTTAGACCTATACTTATCAAGCTGTATTGGTGCATGAGTTTGTTTAAAACCATATCACAAACAACTTTTTGTCTCTTTTAGCCACCTTTCTACTGACATTAATTTATTCTGACTATTTTGCTTCCCAATGTTATTTTGGGCGACCTCGGATGACTGGTGCTAGACATTTTTTATCATCTGTCCAAAATTTGGCGCAAATCATGTAATTGAGGCTACTTGAATATCAATCATATTTTCACGTTTTCGCTTCTTGTCTTAATTTTTTGATGTTATTGAAGTATATTTTCGAAAGGAAAAAGTTCTCACGGATAATCCCGAAGCCGCTATAGTGAACCAGACTCTGTTATATTTTAAAAGTAATATTCTGTAATCAACTTTCGTAATACGAAGACGTAAAAGTTTTTGAAATGTTCCTTCTGCGGCCCACCTAAACCTGAGGAGAGTCTTATTTGGCCCGCGCCAGGTTTTGAGTTTGACACCCCTGCTCTAAGCTATAGCTATCCTACAGAAATCCAATAAAGGTCGCACTGAATATCGAGCCGGTTTGGCGGAGGAACATATCAAATTTAGTAGATCACGAGTCTACCCTTTTCCAGAGATGATCAGGTTTTACGAATTTATTAGAACAATGCCGAAGCTGGTTGAAATTTTAAGGTTTTTGCAAATTAAATTCCTTGAAAATTACCCAACTCATCACTACTTTAATCAGCTGTTAGCTTGTGACCTGCTGACCGACCGACAATTCACATTTAATATACTCCACCTCTGAACGTCTCATGCTTAAAGCCCAGTCCTCCAAATCCACTAAATTCCACGACTAGACTACAGACAGTCATCATCATCAAACACTCAACTTCCATGAGGATTTTTCATGAAAAAGTGCACTCAGGGGAGCACATGTGGATAGCACAACGGAAAAAAAGAAAAGTTCGAGAGCACAACCCAACGACACCTCCCCCAAATAGAGAAAAACAACAGCAACGCAATAAAGTAGGCGAACTAAACGAAAATCGAAGAAAAGCTGTCGGCATTGACATTGGGAGAAAATTACTAGAATTTCTCTGAATGAAAATTAAATTGCACTTACCGTAAAAATTCCTGCAAAAAAGAGTAATCCACAATCGTTGATGGTCCAATTACATGAGTTGTAGGGGGCGGGCGGTTGTTTGTATAATCCACAATGAATGAGAGTAAACTCAGCACTTGAAATTTTTTCTTGTTTTTGATCTGAAATTTGGAATCGGCGATCCAAAATTACCTTAGTGTTTCTGCCACGCCAGTTGGGCGAGTATTTCCCCGAGATGACAGGGCACCATTCTGGGGCCGACAACCCCAAAAACTTCTTTCTTATATTGGACCTCAAATTTGAGATCAGCGAGAAAAATTTAGCTCGTATTTTTGCCACGCCTATTGGACGAGTGTTTCCCTGCGAAAACAGGGGTACCATTCCGACAATCCCAAAAAAGAATTCTAGTTTTTTCCTTTGGTTTTTTTAAATTTTTATTTTATTGAAGCGCTAGCTAAAAAGCCGCCACCAGAATTTGTCACCTCTTAATAATAACAGGCGCGACAATCCAGCATTGGACTAAGGCCGCAGGATGTGTTAGTGACATCCTATTTCCAAGATCTTATCTGCTTTTTGTTGAGGTAATGAGATCAGCATCACGCTCAGCAGTGTTATTTATCCCCATAAATGGATACTCGTTTAACATCTGAGTGAGATCATAGTCCGTCACAAGCTCGTGAGTTCGAAAAACACCATGGAACACGGTGAGATTCGAACTCATGAGCCTGTGCCCCGAAGGTGCGCGCACTAACCGCTAGACCAGCCAGACTACTGTCACCTCTTAGAATTTTTATATTCTCTGTAAATCGAATCTCCAGCTAAGGAGATATTCATCGATCTCCCCAATAATTATTTAGCAATACTCTGCACTTTTGAAGCTAACAAATATAAAAAGGAATTCTGTCCCAAGTCCCAAGGGCTCTGCAAGATATATTAGCTAGACTGTGTTTCATTAAAAAAAACATTTTTATCATCAATATTGTCAAAGCCATTATACCAAGAATACGTATAGTGCCCAGAAATAGACTACGACTTTTTCATTCTCCCGACAAAATTAGTCAAACTGTGCAGGAACTCAATTGCGACGCATAACGTTTCGGTAATTTCATTATCCTGTAAGTATATTGTCACTTTCGTCTAGTAAGAAAATAGTGAATTGAAACACTTATTAGATTAGTTTGCTTTTATAATTAAAGTAGCCAGAAGACATTAGTTGTCTACCTATTTATTCTCTTAAAAACGAAGGGAGACCGGCAGGAGTTCAACCAGAGAAATTATTAAGGGGCGTTTAGACACAAGAATTGACGATATTCGACCTTCATGGGACGCCTAGAAACTAAGGCTTCTAAAAGTGACATTGTACGATTCGTAAAACTCGAAAATGATTCGATTTTTGATACTATGTTGAAATATTAACAATAAAATAAAATATCTGTAGGCATTACGAATCGTCTAATAACATTCTAATTTCTTCTTGACTTTTAGTACGTATGTGTTTACCATAAATTGTGGTAAGCTGGTTATCCCTAAACTCCATTTACGATTTTTCTCTTTTCTCGAAACAAGCACTCACGCTAAACGCTCCTTAAAAAAATTAATTTTGTCCCAAACGTTCATCTGTCCTGCTGATATGTCCCCCGGACTATTCACAAAATTTAATTAATATTTGATAAGATAATGCATTTAAGCCATTTTAGCCTGTCTTGACACATGATACCTAATTGCCCAAAAGTTGCTTTGACACCACTTCCCACACACATTCGTCATCGAGGAATATTCGTAGTCTCGCACATTCAAACAATCTTATATGATGCAAAGGCGACAATTTAATTCGATTAACTGAAGAGCGTTATCAAGCCGCTCCAAAGTGTATCACACTTCCATTTTGTATATTTCACCATGAATTGATTGCCATAAGTCTTTAACTAATGTCGGGATAATTGAATAAGAGCTAAACGAGGACGAGACTATAGCAAGTGATTGTTTTCACTCGACTCGGTTAAGTGTAGAAGCAGCAGCAGCAGCAGCCCACGAGCAGGCAGTTTGACGCAATTTGGGCATTTCCATATACAACAGGACAGAGTCTATATACGAGATGGAAGTTGCTCGTAGAAACTCAATTGTTGTAGCCTACGGGGAAAACTTCATACTCAGCATAGACCTAATCATGTCAATTTTATCTTCGACAATATATTGTCTAGTATTGTATACGCAAACCAAACCATCCCCCTAATCGGTGCTGGTAAGACCCCGGTTCACATTCGCCGCACCACACGGAAGGATGAGTTTCTTCCGTTTGCGACGACTTCGTCGTCGTTGTCCTCGACATACAATGCCGACCTAAGTAAATCCCCGGCGTCAAGAGAAGGGGGCGTTAATAAAAGTTAAGAGGATTTATGCAGAAGTTTAAAAGAGCATTAAGTCATGAGATTGAATAAGTTTGATTGTCGGCAAATTTCCTGGCGCCAATGATTTCAATTGTAGTACGGGTGAGGAAACACGGACCAACAAGCATGATTGCTCGCGACAATCGAAGTAAATAGAGCGCAACAAAGAAAGGATAACATGCGAATGAATGATTGGGCGACTATAAATTCTACTTCAGGAGATGTTTAGTGCTTGTCTGGTCTATTCGGCGTAAGTCGTGTCTGATGTTGACTTTTCAAATTCGATTTTACATTAATTTGCGGGTGTTAGTCTGCGGAATTAGACGAAGAAATTTGTTTGTTTGCGAAAAACTTTGGTAGGTTGTTTTGCTGTACCTACTTTCGAAAAAATTGAATTTGCTTTTTCTTTTTGTATTGGATACACAAAATTTATTTAATTTTTTTTGTGCTATTGAAGTTAATAAAATCGTATTTATGTGCGTAGATATTATACGATTACAGTAGAGCATCCATTATCCGAACGAATGTCGATAGGAATGGTTCGGATAACCGAAAGTTAGATTATTCGAGTTTTCATAGAAAAGTTAAAGGAATGCCAAAAAAAAATCATTTAAGCGACTAGCTGAAAATTCCTTAAAACACTAGAAATTAACGAAAACGACATATTCGAAGCAATTCAGTGATATTCCAGCTCGTTGTGAGTTATTCGATTTCATTCCTCAACGAGCTTCTCTTTTAGAATTGGAGCGTTTTCTTAATCCTCCGATCGATGAGCTCCCAAACTTGCTCGATCACATTCAAATCTGGGCTTTTTGAGGGTTATTAAGCTACCTTGGAGCATAATATAACAACCAGTCCTTCACGATTTGAGCTGTATGTTTGGGACTGACTTATAGGAATGCCCAACCTTCACCGATGCGGAACTTATGAATTCGGTTGCAATATGGCCTTGTAGACGTGGCGATGCATGAAACCAACAATAAACACCAAATTGCCTACACCCGGGGAATATATACTTTGAGATTTTCAACATCTACATCGGTATCCAACTGTTCTTCAAAATACAAAGTCTATATTACCCCCTTTGCTCATCGGACAATATCGCCTTCTACTCGGTGATTTAAACGCATATTCTGAGCTATCCCGAACCCGGACAAAAAAGCCAGATGTAACACCGTTGCGAAACAACTGGATGCCTCTGATTTCTTTCCAACAACGCAAACCAACGCGCGTCACTGGATCATGCACGAGTTCACCGGACATATCCATCGCCAGTCCTTACATTACCTGCAAACCTGTCATAACAATGGGATCTGATCACAGACCGATTGTGGTGTAACAATGGATATGCGGTGTACATTTCCTTTCTCTGAAAAGAAGACATACGTAAACATCAACAAGGCCGGCTGGGTAGGCTTAAAAAGGCTCACTAGCGAAATCTTTGCTAGTCTGGCTCCACATACCGATGTATGTATTGCCGAAAAACATATTACGATTAGCATATACGGAAAGCTGCCAACACTACATCCCAGCAGGCCTAGTCTAAAACCTCATTTTGCATCGGCGGCAAAATTGGCAAGGACAAGTTTGGCCCCACTACCGAAAGCGGCAACAGGAAATGCGCTAACCGATTCAACAAACAATTCGTCTGAACACCCACCTAAGGATCCGCTGAAACGCAAAATTACAAGAGCCATTCAAAATACGACGGTAGAGGAGAATCTTTAAGTCACCAACCATGAAGTCAATCTTGCTATACAGCGAGCTAAAAATTCCAAAGCGTTTGTTCTCGACGGTGTTGCGATGATAATGCTTAAGCTGCTTGCCGGTCGCCAGTTCTTCCCTGAGTTTAAGAGAGGGGAAATCGAAACTACGCAAAGTAAAACAAGGCAAGAAGGAGTTATTTCTTCCAACGCCACCTGAAGGGATCTACATCATTTCGTACGCGAATGATTGCACCGTCATGGGAACCGCAACGATATTCCCGCTCTGTGCACATCCACGCAGCAAATATTTGTGACAAGTTGCAGAGCAGGAATAAAATCCTTAAGGCTCTAGCAGTACAAGATTACCATCTACGGGCTTACAGTCAGGGGAGTACTTAGGCTTTACTTCCTTATCTCCCGGTCCTTCAGGCGTTTTGGACCTTCGGTTTTTTACTGACAAGGTCTTATTGTCAGATGGGAATTTCTCCATCCAGTGAATGCACTCACATTCAGAAACCCAACCCCGGCGCTGCATCATCAGCTCGGCGTCGGCGTCCTCACAAAGCTGTCTGAAGCAATTTTGTTTGCTAGTTTTAATAGCCTTTTTGAGTGATCTACGGACTGCTTTATAAGCCTCGAGTAGAACATTGTACGTCGTTGATCTGATGGAGCGTTGACAAAGGCGTCGAGATTTGAAGCATTCAATCTCCTCGGTCCACCAGTGGTTCTCTCGGCGATTAGTGATCGAACTTTTTCTTGGCATGGAGGCATCGCATGCTGTTGATAGTTGGTCGATCAATTGCAATGCCTTCTCTTCGGCTGAACCGTTAGTAGTACCTAAACTGGATAGGGTTTCGATGAACGAATCTTCATCGAAGCGTCTGGTAGACCATCCCTCAGTTGGAGCTGTCGTTGTACTCATGTGTGATATATCCGCTATGGAGAATAGAATTGCCTGGTGGTCGCTGTGCGTATAGTGCTCACTAACTTGCCACTCCGTGGTTGTGACTAAAGAACTGCTTACGGATGTAATGTCGATAATGGACCCCGTATTTCCCCTCCTAAAGGTGTTAACGTTCCCTGAGTTCATTAGAACGATATCGAGCCGGGAGAAAGCGTCTAAAAGTGTCCGTCCCCGCTTATTTGTTTCGCGGCTGCCCCATTCCCGAGCCCACGCGTTAAAGTCTCCCGCAATTATCACGGGTGTGTGAGTACTTGCGTCGTGCACAAGTGCGTCCAAAAAACACTCGAACTCTGTTTCACTCCACCGTGGCGGAGCATAGCAGCTATACACGTAAACGCCGTTGATCCTAGCTCAGTGATCACCCCATTTAACTCTCCAGATACACCCTGCTGGAACGCATAACGTCCACAAGTCCAGATTGCTACCTTCTTGTCCTTGTTTGCGATCCAGACCGAGCTACGTAGATTTTTATATTGGTCGCAGATAATTGCAACGTCTACCTCCTTTTCTTTTACCGTCTGTGACAACAGGTCTTGAGCTGCCTGGCAGTGATTCAACTTAAGCTGCAAGAACCTCATTTAGGGATCATTTTGATGGCCTCCTGATATACTGGGCACTCGACGCATCCAGTTTGGTGCTTGTAGTTGGCCCTAGCTGCCTCTTTGCAGAAAATGCATTTGGGATCCTTGTCGCAAGATGCCGCTTTGTCGCCATCCTCACTACACTTGAAGCACATGTTCGACCGATCTTGCTGGCTATTACAGTCCCTCGCAACGTGGCAAAATGCCAGACACTTAAAGCATATCTTCGGAGAGATTTGCCATTTTACCCTACAGATCGTCCATCCCACCTTCAATTTGCCCACTTCTACAACTTTGTTGGCCACATCTGTAGGCAAGCTTATAGTTGCTTTTTGCGTGCCACCGTATGCCTTACTTAACGACTTCACGGCGTCGAGAGGAATCTCCACTTCCAATTTCTCTACGAACGCCGCCCGTACGTCATCCCTTGTTGTGACCTCATCGAGATCAAGAACCTCTATCCTCGTCTCCTGCCGCAAGGCTCTGACGCTAGATGGATTCAATCCCAACAGATCCGTTACAATTGCCTTGTATCCATCCACTGAATCACCGCCTCGGGTTTTCAGTTGGAACAAGAGTTCCCCGTTTCTTGTTCGACGGATTCGTGTTTGCTGTGTCATAGGGTCCCAGGTTTTTCGGCACCATTGCCGTTTTTTTTCCTATCTCCAAATTTTAGTTCTACCGCCATTTACTATTTGCAAGTGCTATATGTACTTCGATTCAGCAGTGAATAGAACCTTGTTCCAAAATTCAAGTTCCGTTTTTATATGCTTTTTGGCGAATTCTAAGCGAAGTTTGCAATTCTTTTCGCTTTCGTGTGGTGCTCTGCTATGATGGCTATTATTGTTTCATGTTGACAAAGGACACTGCCATCTAATTAGAGAAGCCAAACTTCAGAAACCTAGGTTCTACCCGAATCCACAAATTAGTTCCCTAACAACTGGCAGTTGGCATGCCGTTTGTTCAAAATGCCAGTAGAAAACCTTGTAATCGACTTTAAGCACTGTTACTTTGATTGTAGTGAGCGTGGCCTTGAGATTCATTCGAATCCGGTGATAATCTGGCTTGTATATCTAGATGGCCTCGTTAAGGCCGACAAGTACCGAAATAAGGGTCGTATGTAGCCTTTGCCGAGAAAACTATAAGTCAAGTGAATAGCAAATTGTGGTTAAGTAACGGAAAGAAGCTTAGTAATTGCAGGCTGACTGCGTAATTATCTGCTAAAAATCTATTTTATCCATCCATTAATCCATAAATTACTAATTTCAAATTTTCTTTCTTTCAGGCACACTGACACACGCCCAAGTGGATGTCGAACCACGTCAATTGACACTTACCGAAAGTGAAAAAGCCACACTACTGTGTCGATCTGGAAAACCTATCGACTATTGTCGAATTCAAATACCAGGCGAGCCACAAGTTCTTGTTCTCTCGGAAAAGTGGCCGACTAAATTACCCGGATATAACTATCACGGTCAGGGACTACAAGCCGGACAATGTGGTGTCGCAATTGATCGGATAAGCGCCAAAAATCACGGAACTGCCACATGTTTCTTGGGAATTGAGGGTGAAGAAATAACCGGTACAATTGAATTGACCGTTGCACGTGAGTATTACAGACAGCACATCATTTGTATAGGGAAAAAACGATCCAAACTAATTAAAATTTAATTTTTATGTATATTTTAGTGCCACCACATCGTCCGGAAATTGAAACATCCAAACCACAACGAGGTTTCTTCGAAGCTGGCGAACCTTTCCAGGCGCGTTGCATTTCCCGTGATGGACGTCCGGCCGCCAACATTTCATGGTTCCTTAACGATGAACCCATCACCGAAGGCGTTGCCATGCCCGAAATCGTCGAATCAGAAGGTCCAAACGGTAAACTCTTCACAACCATTCGTGATTTACGCCGAACACTTCAGGCAAGTGACAATGGCAAATTCCTGGTGTGTCGCTCGTCACATATTGCCGATCGTCAACCCGATAATTTGGTCAAACAACAATTGGCTGTGAGATGTAAGTTGCAGAGTGACTGTTCTTGTACACTGAATTTACAAATTAATATCTGCATTCGCTATGTTTTCAGATGGTCCCATGCCAAAGGAAGTAATCACCGTCTATGGTGTCACATTGACGCATACGGCTCTGATCAATGTCACTATCCAAGCAAATCCACGACCGATTATTGAATGGAAGGTGGGCGGTGAAAGTATTCCGCAGGCAACCCATAATGGCCGTTACGAAGCCTACGAACCAGCCGATCTCGGCAATGGCGAATACAACGTTGTACTCAGCATTGATGCTTTGACCCTCGAGGACACAACGAAGGATTATTATCTCACCGCTAGCAATGAATTGGGACGACAAGACTACACGGTGCGAATCAGCTCGTCGACAACACCTGCTGCTAGCGGTCTGGATGTTGGTGCCATTATTGGAATTGTTGTAGCCGTTGCCGTTCTACTCATTATCGTTATCCTTATTGTTTTCGCCCGGGCAACAGGACGATGGTGTTTCGGAGGTATGTACAAATGAAATAATGGACATAATATCATATAAATATAGACGATAAATGGTATCCTTCTAAGAACATCGAAAAAACGGAATGTGGTGGTTGAGAGAGAGCTTTTTCCGATATGGTTTCGTAATTAATTTGTGAGTGGATTGATTATATTGATGTTGATGTCGGGCGGATAGAGTCGAAGGATTATTTCGTTAGCCTCTGACATATTTGTCACGAGGCGTGTAGAAGACATGTTTTCATCGTCGTAGTTCCAGCACACCATTTAATAATGTCTAGACAAGCATGTGAATATTGGGAACGAGAAGAGTTTCATGTAATGCTCTCGAGACGTTAACACAAAATGAATGTGTGCATATTAAATTTTATCGATTTGGTGGTGTGGTTGAGGTGGTATTGGATAGCAACACAAGACCATAGATATTTATAGTTGTTGGAATTTTTGAAGATGGAAGATGCATGTGTCTGTTGTGAACGATGAATGAGCGGCATCCCGATGAGAGACAAGAGCTAGACATTATTTTGGATGCTTGACTTGAACGTTATTACATACTTCGGAAGCTTTTGATAGCGTAAGGATAAAGTAGATAGATTTGTTTCGTCTGGAATATTGCCGTTTTCTTAACCGGAGTGCATTATTCGTTATTACCTTCACATCCTGCTTGGGAAGTGAGCTCGTGCTGTGAAAGGTGGAGGTAATAAAAAATAAATCTAGTTAGAGAGAGCCTGAACAATGTCACTGAACGACATGCCGTAAAGAATAGCGAAATGCATTTATTCCTGTCAATTTAGTTTTATTGAACCAATTTATTCATTCATTGTTAATGTTTGTAGACTAGACCTTTAAATTGTGATCGATTTATGGTCTCCTGGGCTTAGGCCTTTGTTTACGAGATGATTCGTGAGATATGCTAATGCGGATATACCGGATTGCTGCCGTGTTAAACCAGAACACCTCCATCGCAATGCTCCCTGAGGGTCCACTTCTCCGTATTACTTCGCAGAAGTGGCTTCGACTAATTAGCCATCATGCCGAGTTGCTGACTTTTGCCTAGCTTCTTTCCTTTTGGATGCTGCATACAAACTCACTCATTGCCAATTGTGCTGGCACTCCATCATATGGTTGACTACTTAACGTTTCCCCGAACCCGACATTCAGGTTCCCACGCCGCACGGCATATTTAGGGCAGTCGAACACGACTTCTGCGACTCCCTTCGCCTAATTCAGCTTGAAACGGTGCAAGTATTGCTGGTATTCAGCATGGCCCGTTAGAAATTGATTTTTAAAGTAAATAGTTCACTTCCGCCAATTTTGCAATATCAGGGATGAGAGAGTGAGTTCTTTTATCGGCTTCATCCCACCGTAGTTGCCACTTTGTCATGCTTTTGAAGCTTTTTTGCATTTCGACAATTTGTTTGTCTCCTCAACCAGGATTCCTATTCGGATCATTTCAGCAACGACGTAAGCAGCACCGCGTGAAGTTGTTCGATAGGAAGAGCACACTCTCAATGCGCAGATAATGTAAACCGAGCTTAATTTCTGATCGTTTCAGACGAATTTAGTGAAATTGTCCAAACCGGTGTAACAATGTAACAACGTTGACCAACAACAATCCCCTGCTTGATTTCGGGCCGCCTATATTCGGCATAATCCTGGCTAAAGCCACGGTTGTGTCCGCCGCTTTTTCAACCACTTGAAATGCTCTACAAACTTCAGTCTCGGATCAAACATAACCCCCAATTACCTCATGGTTTTTTTTAGAGGTTATGATATTGCTTCCTACTCTGATATTTAGAGAACACCCTTTTCTGCTCTTCTAACAATAACACCCTTGGTTTTTTGCTTAGCAAATTTTAGGCTAACCCTTAACAGCCAGATAATTGTAATCGCCCCGTTGGCGTAGACTTCGACGTAACTCTAGTTTCTTTGCTACCACCACAACTACAATGTCGTCGGCCTACGACAAACACTCCTCTTCTTCCTCTAGGCATTCGGTGGCTCAGTGGTAAAGATGACACTCTTATCTCTGAGTTGCCGGAGCGTGGGTTCGAATACCACACTGACCATGGATATTTGTGTTGTCCATAAAAATGCTCCTACGTCAGACGGTTCTTCGATGTAAATCGTCCCGGAGCTCTCTCTCTCTTCATTACCGTAACTCCTAGTGGAGCATGGTGCGTTGATGACTACCGTGTGTAGTCATCAACGTTACAAAGACAACTGAATTCGGAGTGTGATACGGTTGTCAGCCATACCACTTCCTAGTCGCATTGTTAGTTTATTATTCTGTGAGAAGAATATTTCTTATCATCTTCTTCTGAATAATAAACTTGCGACGAGTCGTGCCGAGTTTGGAAACTCGTTTCTCTATGAGTGTCTATTTCACAAAGTGGCGACCGCACAATCACGGCCACGGAGCTACCCGTTGTTAAAACTGCCAAGAGCCACAACACCTTCGATTCAAAAGAAAAAAAAATCTCCTGAGTCGCAACAACAACAACAACAGGCACTCCTCTAGACATGGGAAGTTCCAGAGTGCCGTTGTACATTTGTACAGGCTGGAACATCCATTCTTTGCGAAACGGCATGAAAGGAGGCCCTGTTTGCGGAATTAAAAGCGTGCTGGACGATAAGCGTCACCACAGAACTGCATGCGCCATTTCGAAGCGATTTCCTCGTCAAATTGGTAACCAATTGAATTGCTTCTGCCGTTGACCGCGCTCGTCTAAAACCGTAATATTTTTTTTTAGCAACGTCGGGCACTTTAATCGTTGTTGCCTTTCTTCATCACCACCCACCAGGGGGTTGTGTCCGTTATTACATTCACAAAGCCAAATTGCGCTGGCATCACTTAAAAAAAATAAGAAGAAGGTTTGTGATCGCGACGTTGCAGAGCTTTATGAAACAGTTTTGCTAGCGTTTTTGTAAATTTCTAGGACATTATTGCGTTTCTTTCAGTTGCTCACTGACACAGCGACGTCTGTGTTGCCTCCAGGCAATTACGCCTGAGCCCTGCAATTTCCTCAGACCATAAAGCATAGTTGTGTCGCGGGCGATCATAAGCCACCTTGTGATCTGTGCTGACTTTGTTTCACAGAACCTTCGATTGGGCCACTTTGGAGCAGGACTTCGACGAAGAGTGCCTCGTCAAATCTCTTTGCAGACTATCCAATGGCGCGTGCTTGGATATTTGGTCGGTATGCTCTGTTTGCTATAGTGTACAAAATTGCTTGATGATCGCAATGAGTACTGTCAACAAACTCTGACAAATGTGAGATCAGTAAAGGATCCCACGGTTCCCCTCCTAAAGGATTTACCTATTCCCTGTGTTAATTAAAACTAAATCCAGCTCTGAACACCCGCCAATAAGTATTTGTCTCTCGGCTGCCACATTTCGTGACCCACGCATTGAATCACCACACGTTATCACCACAGCTTTTCGTACTCGCTTCTGCGACCCAAATTGCTCTCCTTTTTGGGTTTTGAAAATTTCCGAATCTCGACTGATTTGAGGCTGTATGTAGTTTGTCAATTTTTGACCGGCAGAAACTCTTGCACTTCTTATAATACGACATTCCTCAAGTAGGCAAGTTGTTCATTTTGAACGTGTCTCACATTTGTGTGGACGCTGGAGGCCCTTTTTCACCCCAGTCAAGCAGCATGCTAAGCTTGAACCCCACCAGCATGGCTTCAGGAAAATGCATAGTACCACCACTGCCCTCGATGCGATCACTACTCGCATCCGTGACGGGCTAAACCAGCGACGTCCTTGTCACAGATCTATTCTTGTGCATTTGATAAGGTTAATCACTCGATGCTTCTCGTGAATCTACTGAATATGCATATTGCTGCACAAGAGATCCGTTGGATTGCCAACTATCTAGCTGATCGGCATTCCTTCACTGAGTTTCGAGGCAAACGTTCTAAGTTGAGGTCCTACACAGACGATTGCACCGTGCCCGCCACAGGGGAGGATAAGGATGAAATGCGCCTCCTGATTAATCGCTATCTTGGGCTATTACAGGCTTTCTTCCAAAGCCGAAACCTCATCATCTCTTCGTCTAAATCTTCTGCAACATTTCTTACCACCTGGTCGGGGGATTGTAGGTGGGAGGTTGATGAACGTATTGGCCAATCCCGTTTCTTGTAGCTAATCCTAAAATTCTCGGGCTCCACTTAGAGAGCATGGTGACGTCAGCTCATCACGCGGCATCCGTTTGCGCAGATGCGCAGTAGGAACAGAGTCCTTAAAGCACTAGCTAGTAGCGCCTGGGGCAAAGATAAAGAAACCATGCTAGTCACTTACAAGGCGGTGGATCGAGCAGCTGCTGATTAAGCAGCTCCAGTTTGGTCACATAGTTTATATGATACAAACTGGTCCAAAATTCAGATCTGCCAAAATGCTGCTCTACGCACAGCCACAGGTTGCCTCTTGGTGTCTGCCCAGGACCACTTACATCAAAAGACAAAATTGATGCCAATACGCGACCACAATCTCCTTCTCTCCAAACAATATCTTATTGGTTGCTACCGTGAGGATCATCTCAACCATAGTCTTATGGACCGAATTCCTCCACCTAGAGAGAGAGGTCCAGGGATACAAGCGGGACCCTTACGTTGAAGATGTATACCGAGCTGCCATCGCAGAGATTCACACTGCAGAAGTGAGGCAGTCTATCTAGTTTAGGTGCCAATAGAGTCCTCTCAGTGAGTCCACCACCTATCACGCCTGAGGAGATTAGGCTCCCGAGAGCCACCAGAATGTCGTTGGCCCAACTTCGATCGGGCTTTTGTTCGCGCCTCAATTCGTAGCTTTCTTGCATAAAACCGGACATCGAAAACATTTGTCCAAACTGCGCTGGCGCTCCTCACGATGTGGGTCATATGTTTCAATGCCCAGCTGCGCCCAATGACTTAATCCCTATCGCAGCAGCCATGTTTTTGTTCCTTGACAACACGGATGAAAACATGGACGAACCATAACTCGAGTCCACATAGATGCACAGCGGTTCCACCCTTTCTGCACCGCTAAAAGAAGAAGAAAAAGAAGTGAATAGTGCTATTGCAAGATCTCTCTCATTTCGTTTGAAGTTACCTGACATTGACCATGTTAAAAATTATCCCGGCATAGGTCGGGTCGGTCATCTATAACTTTGATTTTCGTAACTCATAATGCAACTTGCCACACTCTCTTGTGTTTGTGTTTGGGACCATGACGCAGGTCCAGGAAAAAGCCTACGTTGCAGTACCTTTTCTATAATGTTTACACTGCAATATTTTCAGTTTCCCATATGTTCGATCTTGGTGGACATTCCTACATAAAAATTCTGATAGTCATGTCTACATCGATATATCTCAACGGTCAGGGTCATCTGTCGTCAAACCAAAAATGCTAAAAAACACGCTACCTTCTGCAAGATCACGTTGACAGATGACCGCGACAGTTGAACAATTATCGATGTAGGGATATCCATCCGACTTTGGATGTAGGAATGTACACTAAGATCGAACACCTGGATTACCTAATGCCAGTTCATACGTCACCAAACTGCACACAACATTTCCTTGCACAAATTGTTTGCACTAAATTCAATTTAAGGCTTGCCCTTCACTATTGACACTTTTTTATAATTTTTCAATTTTAATTTATTTTCGTGTCTGTTCTTTTTGTGTGTCGTTTGTTATTTATTGTGTTTTGTTTTTTTGAAAGCAGTGAAATTAGATAAGACATGTACAATAAGCTAAGGAGGCACAACAACGACAAGAGCTAACCAAATCCTCAACACAAAAAGAATGTTATTTCATACAAAAAAACAAATTCCCATGATTTCTTTCCGATTAAAGCAACGAGTAAAATTAAACCTATCGACAAATTCTTTCGGCAATCATTGTACGATAGATCCCGACAAGGATTTATTGTCGTACAAATCGTATTTAGTACTCTATATAGAATTGTAAATAAAAATCGTAGTCAATATTCATAAATTATTATCCACTAGTCCTAAATTACAGTTGAGCATGAAAGTTAGTTCTCTTGTTGTTGTTTGTGTCATTGCAGGCGCTTCGCTAAACACGGACATTGGACCCGATTCGGAGGCACAAATCAATCCACATCTTGATGAATTTGACGGTAAGGATGTCTACGATCCCGAGCAACATATCGATACAACACAACAGGCTGGCGATGAAACACCACCGGTCAAGGACAAGTTGGACCAGACGATTAAGGCTGAAATGAAGAAGGCTAACGGTCATCATAACGGGAAAGACTTGAAAACAAATACTCCAGTTTAAAAGCGCGAATATTATTATTATATTATTATTATATATGTATGTAATTACATGAACCTCTTAAAGGTTTTGTCATATACAAATATTTTTTTATATATATAAATGAAATGCAAAAAAAAATTGAAACTATTTAAATGAGTGTATTTACATTTCGGGTTTAGCAATGTATTTTGTAAAATCGAAAGAAAAGAAGATAATCAAATATGAAAATATTAACAAATGCTCAATGTAGCAATTATACATTCAGTTGTTCTCCCACTCGAAACTAAATGTTAGTGTCATGAATCTCTTGAACTGGGGACAATATATATATACACAATTAGAATTGATAAAACTCACGAAAGAAACTAAAAACTAATCAATTTTATGATATACTATTTACAGGAAAAAATCAATAAATAAAGATAAAAGAAGCCACAATATACACTGCCCGTTTTAAATGAACACAAAAACGTAAATTATTTCAATAAATCTCATGATCATATTTCAAAGGCAGACAATTTAGATTATGATATATCTGATAGTTGCTACATACCGTTATGTTGTTCCCCTACGTCAGAAACATTCCACGACAAATGAGCCGTCCCTATCACGCTCTCTCTCTATATATAGGCAAACTGTCCTTTTGTTCAAAACATAAAATAATAATTGTACCATTGTAAATCTGTCAATTGACGCTTTAAGCTCCTTGTCCTTCCCTAACAAAAATACACACTATCCGGCAGTTAACAATTTCCTAATCACAAATTTTTAAATATTTACCTATACATAATAATCAAACATTTTCTCGAATTCAACTCAAATTTTTATACATACTTAATTAATCAATTAAAATGTGAAATTGTCATAATAATAACTGCCTTTAAAGTTAAGCGTTTTTTTTTTAAATCCATTGTATAATAATAAACGAAAACAAGAAAAGCATATAAAATATATATATATTTAAAAATATATAAGAATCTCTCAAAGATCTTTAAAAAAAATTAAATTGATAAACAAATGCGATTTTAATGTTAAGTGTTTATAAATGATTTAAGCAAATCAAATAAATCGGATATAGTTTAAAGAAAGAGGAATTATTCCTTATATACCTATATAGTATATTATACGAAATATATACCTATAAAAAAAACATGAAAAAAAATCCACTTTCTATTACGAAGTCTTTTTTCATTATTAGAATAATAAGTACAAAAAAAAATTGTTGTTTCTCCCGATTGTTCGTACAATGAAAATTCGTTCATTGCTCCAATGACATCTTTTTTAGATTTTGTACTGAAAACCAAATCTGTAGGTATCGCAAAATCGAACAAGATTTTTTTGGAATAATGAATTGAAGAATATAGTTTATAGTTTAACGTAAATACTAAATTGCGAAATTGTACTCCGATTTTACAGTAAACAAAATTTATATTGGAAATTTACCACGTGATTCGATTCAAATCCAGTTGGCATTAAAGTAATTTGATTGCCAGTTTGCAGTACTATCGAACTATACATATACCTTACAAAATATCACAATCTTATCCTCTCGATAGTCGATTTAACATAATGTATGAATTAAATCACATGGTAGAGCTCCATTTTATTCTTCCCTAACCATATAACTACTTCCAATTATAACTTGACGACGACAATCTCTTCTTCTGTCTACAAATTTTATATGTGTGACATAAAACTTGTAAAGTTTGGTCATTTAAAAGTCTCTAGCATACATTTCTGTTTGCGCAATTTAATTTCCATTTTCTTTGTATGCATTTCTTTGTGTAGTTAGTTACAAACTAATGAAATGAAATATAAAATAATTTAAATGAAAAAGAAAAACAAATATTCATACGGAATTTAGGGTAAATACAAATTAAAATAATTATTATTATAAATAATATAATAATTTATAATGATATCTTTTTGAATTGTATACAACCGTGTAATATTATTAAAAATATTGAAAGGAAATAATCAAGTTTATTGTACTTAAGATGAAAGATAAAAAGAAAACATATTTCAAAAGATATTATAACCACAATTATTGTTTTTATTTGTATTTTCCACTGTCGATGACCTTTGTAATGACGTATAAATATAAATATTGTAATATGGAATTATTTTATTGATAAATAAATAATTTTTATTCTAATATAAAGTGAAAAAATTATTGTATTTTTTTTTGTGTAAACACATCATTCGTACGACACACAATTATGGCTTCAGAAATTCGTGTTTAATTGTTGATTTTTTTGCAATGCTTTTTAAAAGAAATAATTGGAAAATTGTTTGACACGAGATAAAATGCGTTATCATTTTATGCTTTCAGTAGCGCCAGCATCTCTGTAAAATTGTAATAAGGGGCTGCCAACAATGACATTAAATTGAGAATAGGAGATTTCCCCAATATTTCGAACTCCATTACATTCAATTCAATGTTCCTCTTATCGGTATATTTTTGGCCTTGCTGACCTTCACCCTATAGGACTTATACTTTGTGCAAGTTTTCTCACTCGTTTTTATTTTGGATGTATATGCGAACAATCCAAAATCTGACCAAAGTAGGGCAAGTATCGTTTTGGTGACTCTCGGGAGTGGGGGTGACAGTGCTCGATCTGTCTACTTCCTTAGTATTGAGGATAGCGTCAATAACAAAGAAAGCAAGCTTTTTTAGTCGTATGTCCTTCAAATTCTCTCCCTTTGCATTCATCCTTTGGCGATTTAACTGCTACTACAGAGGATGATATTCGTGAGCGGTTTGCTAAATTTTTTCAGGCACCTTTATTAGTACTTCTCTCTCTATTTTGTTAGGAAAACTTTCACGCTTTGGCTTCTCTAGCCACATACTGTCTTGGCTGTCGTCGTGCTGATCGGAACGTTCAGCTAGTGGTTCTTCGTTTTCCCCAACATACGGAGTTCTTCAGGGATCCATTCTCGGTCCTCTTCTTTTCCTTTTTTGATCAATGACTTTCCAACGTTGTTTAAATTTCCTATCTTGCTCTGTGCTGACGACCTCAAACTTTTTTGTGGTCTTACGGCAACTGCCTCTACGGGGCGGACCACACCCGTTTTGTCACTTCAAAACGGCCAAAAGCTGCCAATATGCCTTCCTGGCAAGAGCCCCGGCAGGAGCCCTGAAGGTTCGATGCAGGAAGGTTGTGTTTGTCTGTGTGGGTACGATACCCATATGTGTTTTTTCGTCATATTGGGAGCATTACATCTCGGCGCGGCTGCTCTCAATTTTACTAATTCGTGCCGGTGTTGAAACAAATCCAGGCCCAGAGGTATGGATTTGTAGTGTCTGCAACCAACGAATCGGTTCGAATGCCAGATCAGTGCAGTGTAATTGCTGCAGGGAATGGGTTCACTTTAGGTGTTCGGGGTTACGAAGACAGGGCCAACACTCCTCAGCATATGTTGCGGCAGGTTGTATGAACTCCGGGCAAACCAGGGCTGCTCCCAGCCCACCTTCTCCACCACTGCCCCCTACACCGCCCAACAATATGATAAGGAATGCCAGACCCAGTCTTACGCCTGGCCCTCCTCCTCTAGCAGTTTTCACTGCACTACCTATATTACAGTTTAACTGTAATGGCATTCACCGAAAAATCGCTGAGATCACACACTTCTTGAGTTCCAACAGAATTCTCATCGCCGCCATCCAAGAGACGTTGCTTCACGCAAACTCGTCTCTAAGCGTCCATAGCGAATATGTTATACTGCGGAAAGATCGACCGGAGGTGGACTTGCCTTCCTAATACACAAGTCCGTACATTAGTTGCTGACGGTACGGCGGAAATTCAAGCCATCCAGTTCCATCAGGGAGTACTAATATCGAAATTTTTAATATATATGTACCACCTCATTCTAGTTGCCCTTCAGGCTATCGTTTCGATATTGGTCCTCTCCTTTCCGGAGAGCACAGGGTCATCCTTGGCGACTTTAATGCGCACCATGAGCTCTGGCATTCGGACCTCAACAACAATGCCAGGGGTATAACTATCGCCGAATCACTTGATGCCTCAGAATTCTGTTCACTCAATGAAGACTCGCCGACTAGAGTCGTGGGCACTTGCAGTAGTTCTCCTGACATAACTATTGTCAGTGCCAGCCTAATTGCTGCTTCCCGATGGGAAGTACGTACCACCCTTAGATTAGATCACCTCCCAATCATTATAAAAATTGACAAACCAGCGAACATGACTAACTCTGAGAAGCGAACGGTTGTCAATCACAAGAAAGCCGATTGGGATGGTTTCAAAGCTTACTCGTCGGCGAAGCTCATCGAGCTAACATCACCTACCAACATTCATAAGGCCGAGAAAAATATTCGGAACGTCATTACCACAGCCGCGGCACGTTTTATTCCGGCAGGACGTATCCCCAAAGTTCGGCCTAACTTCGCCACTAGTGCCGTCAGATTAGCGGATGAACGTGATCAGATCAGAAGCGCTCACCCTGATGATCCCAGAATTCAGGAGCTTAACTCCGAAATTGACCGACAAGTTAAAGACTATAGGAGGGCGAAATGGAATCAGCACCTCGATGAATGTAACCTCAATGAAGGTGTCAGCTAATTATGGTCTACCGTCCGCGCCCTTTCCAATCCTCGGAAAGAAAAGGGCAATAACGCCATAGAATTTGGCAACACAAAAACCTGCGATCCTCTTCAGTGTGCTAGCCTGTTCAATAAACAATTTATTGAACATCCCAAGTCTGACGGCCTTAAGCGCAAAATTAGAAGACGGATTCGCAGCCGGAATGTTGACACTATACCATCTTTTACAGCGGACCAGGTTAAAAAAGTCATCGAGAATGCTAAAAACTCCAAGGCCCTCGGACCAGATGGCATTTCTATGACCATGTTGAAACATCTCGACCTTCCAGCCATTGAGTATCTCACGGCCGCCTTTAACTTGTCGATGTCCACGCTTGCCATCCCTGAAATCTGGAAAACAGGTCGAATTGTTCCCTGTCTCAAGCCAGGGAAGAGCGCAAATCTCGGGGAATCCTACCGCCCCATTACGATACTTTCTCCTGTCGCAAAGACGCTGGAGGCCCTTATTCACCCCACTCTTGTTGCACATGCGAACACGGTTAAAAATTCTGGTGTATTTTTTATACCAACTGATGGTATAAACCTCATCTATACATTTTTTAGTATGAATTGTATACAAAAGCGATGTATAAATTTTGTTTATATGAATTTTTATTAAATTTATCCGAGGTTCGTATTAAAATATTGAATTCGAGATGTTTGTATAAAAATTATACGAAGCTGTTACAAAATTAATCCAAAAATACTAATGAGAATTATGCAGCATTTATATGAATCTTTTATCAGAACGTGTTATTGATTTTATACTATAAATTACAACTTGCATACCAATCGAGAATTTGTTTAATAATATTGAACTGATAGAAAAAATTTATACCAAAGTGAGGTAAAGTTTATCCTATATTGTACATTTCTAAAAAAATCATTGCATTCGCATTTGGAAAGGTGGACTTCGTGCGTCGCTGTGGCGCACCTGGTTGAGAGTGCATGCTAGTAATCTAGAGGTGCGGAGATCGAATCTCGGCGTGGTCAAAAATTTCTGTATGTGCGGATAGGAAATATACGAGTATAGTGCCTGCAACAGTATGTCCCAGAAGGGGTTTTCTGCAGGCATACATTATCCTTCAGATGTAAATGAATGTCGTTTTTTTTTAAATTTCGAATAAAAAAATGGTATAGTTTTTATCATATATCTGGATAAATACTATTTACACCTTATTCGGGTTATTTTTATATTGTTAGCTTATAAAAATATTTTATACGCGATTAGCATGAACTGTATAGCTTCAACTGATAACTTCGATTAATAAAGAAGCTTGGTATAATTTTTATACAGGAAAGTCTATGGAACTATATGTATACCAAAATTTATAAAGCTTATACCATTTTTTTTAACCGTGAAGCTAGAACCTCACCAGCATGGCTTCAGGAAGATGCATAGTACCACCACTGCCCTCGATGCGATCACTACACGCATTCGTGATGGGCTAAATCAACGCAGTCGTTGTCACAGAACCATTCTGGTGGCAATTGACCTATCAAATGCTTTTGATAAGGTCAATTATTCAATGCTCTTAGCAAACCTGTTGAATATGCATCTTCCTGCACAAGAGATTCGTTGGATTGCCAATTATGTAGCTGGTAGGCACTCCTTCACCGAGTTTCGAGGCAAACGTTCTAAGCTTAGGAAAATCAAATTAGGTGTTCCACAGGGAGGGGTACCCTCCCTCACTCTGTTTAACATCTACATGTCCGGCCTTCCCACACCACCTGAAGGAATCGAGGTGATTTACTATGCTGACGATTGCACCGTATTCGCCACAGGGAGCGATAAGGATAAAATGCGCCTCCAAATTAATCGCTATCTAGGACGATTACAGGCATTTTTCCAAAGCCGAAACCTCACCATCTCTGCGTCCAAATCTTCTGCGACATTTCTAACCACTTGGTGGAAGGATAAAAGATGGGACATTGATATACGTATAGGCAACAATTCTGTTCCTACTGTAGCCAACCCCAAAATTGGCTTCACCTAGAGAACATGATGATGCGAATCATGCAGATTCCGTTTGTGAGAAAATGCGCAGTAGGAATAAATTCCTTAAAGCTCTAGCCGGTAGCACCTGGGGCAAAGATAAAGAAACCATGCTATCTACTTATAAAGCGGTGGGTCGAGCGGCCGCTGATTATGCAGCCCCAGTTTGGACATATAGTTTATGTGACACAAACTGGTCCAAAATTCAGGTCTGCCAAAATGCCACTCTACGCATCGCGACAGGTTGCCTTCTGATGTCTGCCCAGGATCACTTACATCAGGAGACAAAATTGATGCCAATATCTCATGGACCGAATTCCTGCACCACGACATGTCAGGCGTGGTTTACTAGACCGTGAGAGAGAGGTTCAGGGATACAAACGGGACCCTTACGACGAAGTTACATACCGAGCCGCCATAGCAGCGATCCACACTGAAGAAGTTAATCGGTCTATTGCGAGCTTAGGTGCGAATAGAGTTCTCTCAGAGCGCCCACCACCAATTTCGCCTGAGGAGATTAGGCTCCCGATAGCCACTAGAGTAACACTAGCTCAACTTCGGTCGGGCTTTTGTTCACGCCTTAATTCGTATACCTTTCTCGCATAAACCCGGACATGCAAAACATCTGTCCAAACTGCGATGGTACTCCTCATGATGTGAGTCATTTGTTTCAGGCGCTGCGCCCACTGATCTTACCCCTGTGGGATAACCCTATCGCAGCAGCTATGTTTTTGTCCTTAGACCTCACGGACACAAACATTGACGAACCATAAATCGTACCCACATAGATGCACAGAGGTTTCACACCTTTCTGCACCGCTAAAAGAAGAAGAAGAATATAATCAAAGATCGAGGCAAGGTCAAAATCGTGCCTGTAACTTCAGCGATAAGAACCAACAAATACCTTCACTTTACACCCTCAAAAAAAAACTAAGTCATTCGATGATGTCCCTATTTTTTTAATTACACGATCTGCGGAGCTCTATCACAAATAACCAAAACGATAAGATTTCCGCCAACGACATCAACCGCCCCAAACAACCAGTTGTAGGTGAGTTTGCATATGAAACAACCTGCATTTCAATCTACATGACCAAAGCTTCCAAAACCCCTCCACCCAATTCGTAAGGAAAAAATTTTCAGCGACAATTGCAGCCCTATCTCTGCCAACAAAAAACACATGTATGACCTGATTCATGCATCACACGTCAGCTGAGATACCTTTTTTAATTTATGACGTGTTTATACAAACAGTATAAAACGATGTCCCCATATATCATCTACACGCGCCTTATTACGGATAATGATTACAAAATCATTACTCAAAAAGATGATGTAATAGTTGTGTAACATATATGTTTAATGCATCGCTCGTACAAAATATTAATTACTTACGCGAAAGAAATGAATGATGTATTGTTCGTGGGAAATGAAAAATGTGTACTGCGAAATAGGTTAGGTTAGCTATTTTTTTGGTTGCAAAAGTGTGGTTTGATGGCCAACTTGAGACTGCACGTAACGCTCTTGTGTTGGCACACCCACGCCAACAACATAAATACGTAAAGAATCAAACTTGCGTTTGGCTTATAGTAAAAAGAATGCAACAAGTGTACGAATCATTTTAAGGGCGAATAGAACCATTGTAATTCCCATATCCAAGCACACATACTGACTAATTGCATTTCCCTCAGCTGACCATCATGTGTTTCACTTTCACTGCGTTCTACAGCACGTCGACTTGTGATGAAGTGAAGTTTTTTTTTTGACTAATTTGACGAAATGTTACGCAAATTCTGGCTGGGATGTGTCCTTAATGTGTCAAATCACCGTTATTTCAGGTAGTACTGATACTCTTATTTTAATAAAATATTAATCATTGTAGGTAGCATCAATTCATTTCGCAGGGGGTTTGATCCCCCTAGGATCGCCCCTGGCTGATACGTAGGACATTTGTAGCAAAAAAGAGCGCTAAACAAAAATAAAATAACTCTACAGTGTTGAAAATTGGAAAAGTTAAAACAATTTCGCAAGATGCGGCATTAAAACCTCCTGGTGGTGTACACCATACACCAGGTTTCGTCCCGCTGATATCTCCTTGTAACTTGATTTTTTACGAAAAGTAAGACCTGAGCAACCTAATTTAAAAAAAAATTCTAAGAAGTGGTTTAAGAAAATTTTCTGTTAAATAAAATTTAATTAACATTTTTTTTTCGCACATCACTCATGATTTCCAAAGTAATAACTATTTTTTACTTAAATGTCCCGTCATTTACCGTTATCGGCCATTTTTCGTCCTAATATTTTTATATCAAGTATATTGGACTACATAACATTTATCGTTCAAAGTATCGAACACGATATCGATTAATTTTGTAAACTGCAAATCTTGAAATGAGTCTGTCTACCAGGAGATAACGCAAAAAAAAACTTAAATGTTCGGGTCGTTCTCTTCACTGTTAGTGCGCGTCGTTCAACAATACGGTCGGATATTTGATTCGTAACACCAATGCTGGTTTATGTTGGTTCTGTACGGAATGTCGTAAAGTTGTGCGCCTACGCCTAACGACTTAACGAAGTTAACTCGCCTGCAATGGTTTCGCATGAATTGCAGAGGATCCATCGCTCCGTTAACGGACCTACCTGCGGGAGTTAGTACGCGGTGTAAAGTCCAGTAGCGTAAAACTGACACTGATAAGCGACCAAAGTCATCGTCACACTAACATGGGAGTACCTACTATACTTTCGACTGCCCATCTTGCCCAAATGGTTACCAAATTTGGAGACAAAAAGTCCACGATATCCTTTATTGCCTCCTCAACAAAAAATCTGAAATAATTCAACGTTATACAATTTATTATCAGGATGTACGTGCACTCAACTCATCAGCTGTTACGGCTTCTCATGATATAATATGCTTATCTAAAACCTGGGTTAACAGCAATATTTCTTCGAATCAAGAAAAAGGAACTTAAATGACTTCGTTGAGCTCGTTGATGTGAGTACCCACACAAACCTTTTCTGAGAGTATTGAAAAAGTAGACTTTTGCAGCTATTCAGATAAACCCTGCTAACTTGATCCTACAAATAGGCCCCCATTGCCCTTATGGTATCCCCTATGGAATTTTATTGGTCATGGGTCGCATCTTTGAACGACCGTAACTTTCGAAGGCAGGCGGCTAGGACTCTGATATTTTCAGCGAAATGTGCGCCCCAATGTCCTCCACATCGTCCCCTTCATCACCACTCTATAAACAAATTAAAAAATAGACCCCACTGGCCTTGTTAACTCTTTTGGAATTTTATTGGTCTTGGGTCGCATCTTTGAACGGATGATGCTTTTGAACGGGGACGGTTAGGACTCTGACATTTAATTTTAAAAGTTACTCTTTCCAGATTATTAAACAAAATGTTTTTATTATAACCAATATTGTAATAACCGCTTAAAAATCTATACTTATTCTTTCAGAAAACTCATCAAAGCCTCCAACAAGTGAAACGTAAGTTTTTAAAAATTATTTCTAAACCTTTAAGTGTTTTCGGTTTGGCTTAGTATTGGCACTAACATTCTCATTATGGCATGCTATGAATCTAAACACTGTGTTAATATGTCTGTTGCTTGTGTTTTTATCACCATCTTTACCCTCAATGTAAAAATTTGATCATCTACCATTCGGCAAATGCGCTACGTCATTCGTTTAAAAAAAATCTTTCAACATCTGGCTTTTAGACGTGTTCGGCTGAACTGAAGTTAAAAACAAAAAAAAATTAAAATGAATCTTTTCAAAATTTTCTGACATCAAAACAAAATATACCCATATACCATTCAGGATTGAATCACCTGTACAACAAGAGGCTAGCGCTGCACTATTGGGTAATCGTACAGTGCCGACTGTAACGGACAGCCGAACGGATTCTCTAAATCGTGCTCCTGTGCTCGGGGCTAGTGTACAACCAATTTCAGAAATGTATTCTCCACCAATCACAACCATCAATAAGGACGTACGTCAGAACGACTCATCACCAAAAATCCAAAACGCCGCCCGACTTCCAAGCTCTGGACCCCCTTCTGTAACGGGAAGTAGCTTTTTGGAGACGGATCTTGATAGTGAACTTAGTTTTAGTATAGGCAATAATAATACGGCTAAGAGTGGTCCACAAGGAACTGGTTTGGGATTGCCAATTGTCAAGGATCCGCGATGGTTTCGTGCACAACAGAAAGAAATTCTACAGAAAAGAGCGGAATTTTTGATCAATAGAGATAGCAGGTCAACTGATATTTATTAAAGTTTAGGGTTAATTACTCGTAGATGTATGTTATTATTGCAGTATTAATGAATCTGACTTATATATGACGAACATTGTTTGTAACCAATATTTTTGCACTGTTTATTTAAAAGCAATAAATTGTAAAAAGTAGTCTTAATTTTCAAGTTCAAAATATATTATTAAGGACCGTAATTTTTAAATTGAGCAATAGCTGAACAACACCATTGTACCTCTTTTCATGTAAATACTTATAACTTATAAGATTTGTTTCTGTAATTTTACATTTATTTTCTTATGTTTATTCTAAAAGTGAAAAATGTATTCTATTAAATTAGAATTGTACATAAGTATTAAATGTTTGTCAGTTATTGTTGCAACCTTTGCATTATTATTTTAAAATTTTCTAGAAAAAAAAAGAAAAAAAAAAAGAAAAAAAAATATAGCAACAAAATAAACATCTAACGACACCAAATTTTGTAACTAAACAAATCATAGCATTTTCATAAGGATACAGTTTTGGTAGAGGAGTCAAAAATAATTTATCGATATTAATAAGTTTAGAGAATAAATTGAATCCCATTAATTAGGCGAATATTTACCTGGCTATGGTACGAAATTATCTAATTTATTTAACGATATAGAAACCTAATTTTTATACTTGTCTATTTAAACTATGTTTTTATATACTGAAATGGACACCAGTTTTTAATACATTTTTAACTTTGAATCATATAATTATATTTGGATTAAAAAATAATTAACTAAAATAATTTTGTAACTACCAAATGAAATCGTCACAGATTTAACTCAAATCGTGAAATAATAAAACGACCAAATGGTTCCTGCATATCACTGAAACGCTCTCAAGCAAGCTATTATATCCCTTTAAAAACCTCCCAATGCATACTTTAATCATGATTTCTCTCACCGAATTTTATTTTATTTTTATAATCTGTTTATTTCACATTGCATGCTCTTTATAAATAATGAATTGTTGTAACTTGGCGTGGTAATTTCAAATGCTTTTTATATCCTCTTTTACGAAATGCTTGTGTATGACATTAAAACGTATTTGAAAACGCCCTCCCCCCCATTCAGTAGTGATACAGAAAGTGCTGAGCTTAGATCGACGAAATTCAAGAAATTGCCCACATTCAATGCAATTTTCAAGAAGAAGAGTGGAAGTGCTCAACAACAACCCGTGGAAAGTGAAAGGAATGACGGAGCGAATGAGGATGAGCAACGATTACAAGTAGTTACGACAGATGCTGGACAGACAGCCGACAGTCAGGACTCAAAGGTAAGTTGAATTTTAATTGTAGGTTATTTGTGTTGCTTGAATGCACGGCGCGTGCTATTGTGCATATAAATGCTTTTGGCTGTTAGATTGGCATTGATATGAGTAAGTAGATTTTTTAAACGGATTTTTATAAATTAATTACATTTGTTTTGGGTCTTATAAAAAAAAAGCAAAACAGGAATAAATTTATCCTTGATCGAAGAAAGGCATGGAGGGTTTGAAATCATAGGCTACGTCGAGTACATTACATATTCGGTATTTTGTCTATGATTCAGTAAACCAGAACGAAACAATTGCAGATGAAAATTAAATTTAAGAGTCTCTCATAATTAAAGTAAACAAACTAATTTAACTACATAATTCACTGTTGGCTAAGGCCGCGCGCAGACTAAAGGCGCATTGGAGCGTAGCGTAGCGTAAAACCTGTCGCCCAATACAAGCGTTGTATTGGGCGACAGATTTTACGCTACGCTACGCTCCAATACGCGTTTAGTCTGCGTGCGGCCTAACTCTAACAGATGCACATCGTCTGCCTATGAGAGGCATTAAATAAATTTAAATATTTTTTTAAGTGAGAAGTCTTTTTTTAGAAATTTATTATTTACTCATCTTTAGACCCGGGCTGTCCAACATAGGGCCCCTGAAGATAATTCATTGGGCCCGCCTACACATTTAGGATAGTCATTAAGAAGTTAAAAGACTCGAATTCACAGTGCCAGGCGCGCACAGAGGGGTGGAGGGCTAAAGGAAAAAAATGAAAGTTCTGCTGCTAGACTTTCATTTTTTTATATAAGTAAAACCTTAAACTTCCATTTCGACAATAAATAAAACACTTGTTTGCAATGGTCATCCTACGTAGGCTGTGTTTTTTCAGCTTAGGGGCAGGTTTGCTGATCCAGACTTCAAAAAAATCATCGTCCAGATTAAATTTCTAATTGTCACATAGACATTGTAATTTATTTCCGTGTTTCTTTTTTACTAACGCAAAAGTTTAAAATCAATTTTTTCATAAAAAAACATTTTTATATGCTTTAAGTTTTCTGCACCTGCCAAAGTTCTTTCTTGCACAACAAGAAATTCTTAAATTGCTAATTATGTCCCAGATCTGATCGGCAAAGAAATATTTACTGCAAAATCTCCTATTTCCTACAACCTAGAACTGTCCTAATCAAAATTATATTTTTAAGGTTTCACTTTCTTCCAGTGAGATTGCGATTAAGTACTTCAGAGAAAGAAGAGAAGTATCCTGACAGATAACTTTAGATTCTAGGTAGGCTCCAAACAACTACATAAAATGAAATTCGGTAATACTGTTACTAAATAAAACAAACTTCTACAATTTAATTTAAAAAAAAATGCAGTTTAATATTGACACTTACAAACGAGTACGGCAGGGTTCGTTTATGAAAACTCAGAGCGCCAATATTATTAGTTTGGGATTCTGGATAACTTCTAGTGATAAATTTTGGGGTCTTAAGGATACTCGCGCCGGAAATATTTTCCTGTGTTTCCTTTTCTTAAAATAAACAAAACAACATCATTTTATATCCAGATTTTTGGATTTGCAGCCAATATAGGATACACTTATATCCACATAAGTTTAACAATAATTGTTGTTCTATACAATTCAGAACAAAATCTCTCAAATTTTGTACGGAAGCCCTGTCCTATACAGTTCGCCAAAGAACCGGAGGTCGCATTTAGCTCCGTACGTCATTTAATAACAAAATTTTAGATTGGAGTCAAAAGCTTAAACCGCATTGCAAAACAACCAGCGCACCATAATCGGCTTGTGCCTTGCTGCCAATCCACACTCAAGGAAGAAGATGCAGTCGATCTCGAAACTACGAACGGCATAATAGACTATGCCGTTCGTGCTCACGAGAGGTCAGATTTACAATTTGATCATACTTCCTGTTTTCCTGCAAATGCAGAAAATTTATTCTTATTTTCGACGTGTAAAGAAACATCGAAAATTATTTGATTTTTGATTCGGGATTTCGAGGGCCTGCCTCCTCTTTCCGTATTTCATGAAAAAACGGAAACGGCAGTTTTGACTTTTTTCAGAAACGTTTTAGCTTAATAATTTTGCGAATTTCGAAAATTCTGCCAAATATTTGACCTGTTCTTCATGGAAAATGTATTCTCGTAGAAATATAAAGAGGCGGCGCTGTTTTGTTGGAATATATTTGAAGGCAACCTTAGCAAGTCCAACGATTTTCCTACAATTTCACAAGTGTTTCCGGAACACCCTAATGCTAATGTGTTTCAGGCCGAGTGACGCGACGCCATATGAAGCGATATTAATAACAAGGCAAGGAAGAAGAAGATAGAAGTGTGTAAATATGAAGAGTTTTACTTTTTACAACTTTTATATATATATATATATATATATATATATATATATGTAAAAAAATACTTTGATATGAAGTATTTTTTAAGTTGGCTAAATAGTTTTAAGTATAATCTAAGTAGGTTTTTATTTTGACTTAAATGTTCAATTTAATAAATAATTTTATCCAGAGAAATACATAATATTGATCAATAATTGTAAATTAACATTAAATATCGTTTCTGTTATTTAGGTAAGATATTTTATAAAATAATTTAATTGTTAATATAAAATAAAAAAGTCTGTTATTTAGTTTCAGAAACAATTTGTGTTATTTTGATCAATATTATATATATATATATAAAATGTAGTGCCCCGATCAAGTACACCCCCCTCAGCCTAAGGCCTCCTACAAATTTTCAAAAAGGCATCTCTGTAACTTCTCTTCAAATTACGCCAGGTAGATCAAATTTGGTTGAGTGCCTAAACTAAGTCCCATTATGTTCCCCACCAAAAACAGCTACCATCCTAACCCCCCATACAAAGTGAACCCAAAATCTACCATATTTAACATTTTTTTCATTTTAAGAAAACTGTTTATAAAAAACGATAAAATTATGATCCGCAAAGTCCAAGATTATTTATATATTTTAAAATGAATTTAAAACACCTTCAGTGACTTTGCCCATATAAGCAAAGTCACTTAAGGTGTTTTAAATTCATTTTAAAATATATAAACATTTTTTCACTTTAAAATGTTATCTAAGTGTGGGGGTGTCTCTAGTCGGAACACTCAAATTTTTGATGTAAATAAAAAATAATGTTATTGAATACTATCAAAATTTGCAGTGCGAAATATTAAACTGAAAAAATGTAAATTCACTATAAAGGGTAAAATTTTCGGAGAAAATATCTAGGGAATATGTTTACAAAGCATATTAATTTGATGTAGTTTGTTTCGTCCTCAGGAATTTTGTGGTGACACTCATAGTTTTCCAGGTATTGGCAAAAAAACAGAATTCTCTCCTCTTTTCTATCCGCTCCCCCTTAATCCGACGAAATTAGTGTAACTTTTTACTGCGTATAGTGCTCTGTGTACACGGAGAGAAAAAATGTAGTGAAAAGGTATTAAAACTGTAATAAAAATAAGTGCGTTTTTAATGATTTTTGACCCTTATGCAACAGATGTAAAAGTTATTACATCTGTAACCAAAAATGACATAGCGCTGTAATAAAATTAACAATTGGCTTGTAAAATTTTGATAATACTATTTCAAATTCAAATTCAAATGTGTGAAACTTGGTTGAAATTGGTACAGAAATAAAAAAGTTTTTCTTAGAAGAACCTAATTTGGGGGTTTAAGTTTGTATGGTAGCCCCATGACCCCATGGTCCGATTTGATCCATTCTGACATATGTTTCGTGTTGTCAATAGAAATACATTTGTGTGAAATTCGGTTAAAATTGGTACACAAATAAAAAAGTTTTTCTTAGAAGAACATAATTTGGGGAGTTGGGTTTGTATGGCAGCCCCATGACCCCATTGTCCGATTTTACCGATTCAAACATACAAACTGCCTGCAGCAAAAAGAAAAATTTGTGCAAAATTTCAGCTTCACAGCTTTTAAATTGGCCGAGTAAAACGCGTCGCAACAGAAATACAGACGGACATCGCCCAATCGACTCCCCAAGTCACGCTGATCATATATGTATACTTTTTATATGGCCGGAGATGCTTCCTTCCATGCGTTACAAACTTCGTGACAATGTTAATATACCCTTTCACTCTATGAGCGAAGGGTATAATAAAACGAGAAGAGATTTAAAAAATGTTACGTAGACGTTTTCTTGTATTGCGCTTTTACGTGAACAATGTTCATCAAAATTAAAAATTTGTTTTCAGTTCCTGGAACTACATAAAATTTAACATAAACTGACTTTTCCGTGGTTCCAAATATTAACGTTGAGAAGATACAGATATCCAAACTTTAGAGAAATTTCAAAACTGATGGAAATTTCAAGCTCATTATACCCTTCGCTTATTAAGCGTAAAGGGTATATTAACTTTGTCATGAAGTTTGTAACGCATTGAAGGAAGCACCTCCGACCATATAAAATATATATATATATGATCAGCGTGACGAGCTGAGTCGATTGGGCGATGTCCGTCTGTCCGTCTGTCTGTCTGTCTGTCTGTCTGTTGCGACGCGTTTTGCTCGGCCAGTTTAAAAGCTATGAAGCTGAAATTTTGCAAACATGCTTCTTTTTGTTGCAGGCAGTTTGTATGTTTGAATCGGTAAAATCCGATAAGGGGGTCGTGGGGCTGCCATACAAACCTACCCCCCAAAATTAGGTTCTTCTTAGAAAAACTTTTTCATTTATGCACAAATTTCAATCAAATTGCACACAAATGTGTTTTCAATGCAGACACATAACATATGTAAAAATCGACCAAATCGGACAATGGGGTCGTGGGGCTGCCATACAAACCTAGTCCCCCAAATTAGGTTCTTCTAAGAAAAACTTTTTTATTTTCTCATCGATTGCAATCAAATTTCGTGCAAATGTGTTTCTAATGATACCACAAAACATATGTAAAAATGGACCAAATCGGACTGTGGGGTCATGGGGCTGCCATACAAACCTAGCTCCCCAAATTAAGTTCTTCTAAGAAGTTTTTTTTTATTTATACACCAATTTTAACCAAACTTCACACAAATGTGTTTCTATTGATGACATAAAATATATGTATGAATAGATGGAGTCGGACCATGTGGTCATGGGGCTACCATACAAACCTATCCCCCAAATAAAATTTTTTTTAAGAAAAATGTTCTTATTTGCACACAAATTTCAACCAAACCTCATGGAAATGTATTTTTATTGATGTTACAAAACATACGCAAAAATGAATTAAATCGGACCATTGGGGCATGGAGCTGGCATATAAACCCAACCCCCAAATTAGGTTTTAAGGTCTTTGAAGAAAAACTTTTTTATTTGTCCACCAATTTCAACCAAATCTCATAGAAATATGTTTTAATTGATGCCACAAACATACATACATGCCCCCCTCCCTTTTGTTTCTTCTAAGAAACCCACGACCCCCGGTTCCCCCAATAAATCTTCACCGCGGCACTAATGTGAAAATTGAAGGAAAAGCATGGAAGCGGGGAGAATTGAACACAAGTCATAGGAACGCCCGAAAAAACTTTTAGCCCCGAGGGGAGCGAAGGGTATCCAAATTTCGGCCGCACCCGAAATTAGCCTCGGTCTCGTTTTTCTTTTAAATTTCAAACAATAATTTTATAACGGTACTTTAAACTGTTAAATTTAAAAAGTTGACAAAAGTTGGCTCAGTGTGTTGGCTTTCTAACGGTATGTTAATCTTGACATTTGGATACCAAAATGTTTGAACAAAAAAAATGATTTACACTAAGCACACTCACCAACCTTTCACTGAAGCATCATAATTTTCAATATTTAATTAACAAAAAAGAATTAGAAGATCCGGAAATTAAGAAGAAATGAATGCATCAATTCAACAGTACACGTCAGGATTTTCGTTGACGTCCACAAAAAAAAAAACAAAAAGACTGTAGCACAATAATGATTCAAAATTTACCAAGTCTATTAAAAGTGTTTTTGCTCAAACAAATTATCCTGTCAATCCTTACAGTATTGACCACCCAATGCGGGATATACAATTTGCCAACTCCAAAAAATTGTCGACTATACATTTCCGTTTGCATTTATTGAATACACAATATCGTGTTTCTATTTTAAATTTAAAACAGCTTTATCTTGGCAAATTAGAAAGCATAATGGTCGATCCACACTTTTCAGTCATCAGTGACAGTCACAGTCATTTTCCAAACAAGTTGACAGGTTGTAAGTTAATTTATTGACGACAATTTGTCAACTTGTATGGTAAATGACTGTGACTGATAACTAAAAAGTAATCGATTTTTAACCGAAAACGAAAGATATAAATTTTCCCATTTGTGTCAAAAAAAAAAGTAATATTAATTTTGGGATCATGAACGACTCTAAGAAGACTCCAAGGAAAAAAAGACGGCTTCAAACCGCTAACTCTTAACGGTAAAAGTGGTGCTAAATTTGAGAGATGAAAATAAAATTCAAATTCAAACTACATAAGTTTGCCACTAGAGAAAGAGAGGGGAAAGTTAACATTTCTGCTTCCCATCAACGACTTGCTTTTGAATATTTCCGTTTGGCGAAAAACCTTCTGACGTATTAGTTTTCTGTATAGAAATCCAATATTTACGAAATCCTGTTCTTTAGGAATGTCAAACCAACCTCTGCCTTTTAAATTATCCTGCACTGGGAATTAAAATGCGTTTCTTCTTCTTAATTACTAAACGTAGGAACTTTAATATTTTCTGAATATTGCCATAAATTAAACATTCATTATTATTCACCTCTGTACTTGCAGGAAGACAAGCAATTGGTATATGCTGAATTAGTTCTCAAGCCAGCTGACGAGAAAACATCACCACCACAAAAGGACTCAACTGAATATGCCGAAATTATTCACGTACAAAAACCGGAAGCAACCAGCGATCATCCGCCTAATAGTGGCAAATAAACTGTCCCCCCTATTTAGGCAACTTACACAATTATTTAAGTATATTTTTAACGTCGTAAATATCTATATAGTTGTATTTTGTATTAATTAAGTGTTTTTATTTTTTTTATTATTTCCTATTCATATATATTTACGTATAACGACCATTCATTACATGAACGAAACTACGAAAGACAGATTGAAAATCTCGTATTATATCGTAAGTTTGTTTTTTTTTCTCCCATTCATATTAAAGTTTTATTATTAAACGGATCGCACAAATTGCAACAAAATGATACAAGAAAAAAAAGATGCACAAAAAAGGGCTGATAGCCGACTAACTTATTGTAAAAAAAAAAACAAATCTAATAATATTAAAGTAATTTGTTTAAATGCCATTAACGCATTTAAATCCTGTAAGATCAAATTTATGTATATTTGTGTCATTTCTTCTTTTTTACGAAAAATATTAATATACGATGCATTTTTGCAATAAATGTAATTTTTCATGAGTATTTAAAAATAAATTCATAAATCAACGAAAAGCTTACTGTTTTATTTGAAGATGGATTTGGCAGTATAAAGGATCTATTGAGTTGGAAATATACCACATGTGGTGTACGTTTTAGACATGATATTCTTTCATTAACTTTTTGTCCAAATTTTTTACTCTTTACTTTATAATTTACTTCGCTCTATGTCAAACAAATTATTCAACTTTCTTCTTCTTCATTACCGTAACTCCTAGTGGAGCATGGTGCGTTGATGACTACCGTGTGTAGTCATCAACGTTACAGAGACAGCTGAATTCGGAGTGTGATACGGTTGTCAGCCATACCACTTCCTAGTCGCATTGTTAGTTTATTATTCTACGATAAGAATATTTCTTATCAACTTCTTCTGAATAATAAACTTGCGACGAGTCGTGCCGAGTTTGGAAACTCGTTTCTCTATGAGTGTCTATTTCACAGAGTGCCGACCGAACGATCACGGCCACAGAGCACGACAACAAACAAACAAATTATTCAACTTTATTAACATTGAAATACCAATGACAACCACTTAACTCTTTCTATGTAGATATTTATTTAATTTAAACTCCTAATTAATTCCTGCTCTTAATTACTGATTACTGTACCGTAAGTTTATTCTCTATTTAAATATATACTGCTCGAAACAAAATAAGGGCCACTAATGTCCGTTGACTTTAACAACGTCTTTTGGCGAATTTTTAGTGTGATAATTAATTTCAAAAATGCCATTCTGTACCAGAATGTGATGTGCTTTATCACAGTATCATTCGTTAACATTAGGTTTAACGGAACTGGCTTAAACAGTTCTTTTGGGGATGAATCTGTTCGGAAACAAGGACTGCTATTGAAAGTCTCGTGATGTGTGAAGTGACCCCATCTTATGTTGATATAAGTTGAGGAGATGTTATTGCGATATCGATGTCTTGGAAGCCGCTGAATTGATAAATATTTGAAACAATCGGTCTGATTTTTCGATCGGGCTTGTGTATTTTAATTTGGCCGTAAATTCGTGTTGGGCTGCTGTAAAGGTCTTTAAACCAGATGCTTCTCTTTCTGTTAAAATGCTAAAAATTAAAGTGTTTTTTCAGGCCTATTAGCTTATCCTCCATCGTATTGAAAACATTGGAGCGTATTATTGATCTCTAGATTCGGCAAAGCATGGGAAGCTCAGCACTCTCTAGGTCGCAGCATGCATACGTAAGGGGTAGATCCACAGAAACGGCTCTCCACGAAGTAGTGCGCAGCATCGAGTACAGTCTGCAATAGGTACAAACAGTACACGTTAGCCGCTTTCCTCGACATAGAGGGGGCTTTCAACAATGTCCGCATAGAATCTATTCACGAAGCCCTTGCGGATTCGGGAGTGGAGGTGGGGCTCAGCAAATGGATAGTTAGTCTTCTGAAGACCAGGGTAATTCATGCGGACTTAGGAAACAGCCAGATGACAAAATTCGTCTGTAGAGGGACACCTCAGGGTGGTGTCATCTCTCCGCTACTGTGGCTAGTACTGATCAATAAAATCTTAACTAAACTCGACGAGGAAGGTATAAAAATAGTGGCGTATGCGGATGATGTAGCGATCATAGTATCAGGAATGTGTCTCTCCGTTATCAGTCAGATCATGGGAAGAGCGCTCGGGTTAGTCAGCAAGTGGGCTACAAGCTGTGGCCTTGGTGTAAACCCAAGCAAGACAAAGCTAATGCTGTTCACTACAAAAACCAAGATACCATCTTTTTCCCTTCCAAAACTTAACGGACAGCAACTCACACTATCGACTAGTTCGAAGTATTTGGGAGTCATTTTAGACCCGAAGCTCAGCTGGAAGTTGAATATTGAAGAGCGTGTTAAGAAAGCCTGCGTAGTTTTCTACGCCTGTAAGACAGCCCTCAATAAAAGGTGGGGCGTTAAACCAAATGTAGTACTCTGGCTTTATACTTTGGCTTTGAATGTAATCCTGCATCTTCTACCAATCAACCATTTTCCTCCTCAATCCTCAACCAGCTGCGAATGAGATCAAGGCTACAACAGACTTTGCAGTGACTACACTGAGTCTTGGGAAAAACTTTGCTGTCAAAATTCCGACTAGGTGCGAATGGGGTACGGGTGAGGCAGTAGGGGATTACGAAATCTCTATTTTCACAGATGGATCTAAAATGAGCTGCGGGGTAGGTTCAGGAGTCTTCTGCGATACACTTAACTTCTCTGAATCCTACCGTCTTCCTGATCATGCTAGCATTTTCCAGGCGGAATTGTTTGCAATCATGAAGGCCTGCCTCGCACTCGGAAATATTCAAGACAGCCAAAACATAGCCATCTGCTCAGATAGTCAGGCGGCTATTAAGGCACTTAACTCTGCGAAGATATCCTCTAAGCTTGTCAAATGCTGTGAGGAGACGCTAAACAATCTTGGTAGAAAGCACTCAATCACACAAATTTGGGTGCCTGGACATACGAATATAGATGGCAATGAGCTGGCAGATGAGTTGGCCAGAAAAGGGGGCTCTATGGACACCTCCTATGAGGAGCGCGTACACGTTCCGATGTCAACTGTCAAGGGACAGATTTCCTTCCATTATCTTACGATTGCAGGCGGTTACTGGCGAAACATAAGAACCTGTGCCATTTCACGGAAGTTATGGCCATCATATGACTGGAAAAGGACGTCCGAGATTCTAACAAGACCGCGGAAGGATATCGCCAGACTTACAGCAGTTATTACGGGCCATTGGCCAATAGGGGACCATGCGGCCAGGTTGGGTATACCTCACAACTCGCATTGTCGTAGTTGCGATAACGCAAATGAGAGAGAAACTCTAACTCACTTTCTCTGCAAATGCCCAGGTCTCGCTAGATCCCGTTATCGAACGCTCGGTCGTGCGTTTTTTGATAGTCTAGAGGATGCGTCGGAGGCGAAAATAGGGGAGCTGCTTCAGTTCCTCAATTGTACTGCGTGGCTCTAAACGCCTCTCCACTCATGACATCTAACCTTCTGTGTTCTGTAACCTCCTTCTTTATTAGTTTAACGGAATATGTGGTTTCAAAACGGCGCGGCGCCTTCTGCGCTAATTGGGCTTCTGGTCTCCTTGACCTAGGCCACCACTTTTACCTACCTACCTACCTAAAGTGTTTTGGTGGGGAAGCATTTTTAGCATACATTTTCGAATTCCTACGGTTCGGTGTCTGTGGTGCCCTGCCTGGGGTACTTTCTTCAATACTTCAATTTTCACGAAGTAAACATCATCGTAGCCATTCCTTCTCATTTCTATTTTGCAATTGATTTGTTAAAGCATGTTGCTTCAGTTTATTACCATCTAGGATTCGTTTTAAAAGGTGTTGCAGATACTATAGATTTTTGCAGCTGGTGTAGTACATATGGAAATAACAAACAATCATACCTTCCTGCTTACTTTTATCGCTTCATTTGAATTAATCGATTGATCACTTCCCGGCTCAATGCCACGGATAGTTCCTACACGGTTGAAAATGTTGGTGTAATTTTTATAAAAAAATATATTCATACATTTCCACATAAAAACTTTATCAAAAGTATAATTGAACTATATTAAAAGTATTCTTGATAAAAATTTTACTCCTCAATAGTATAAAATTGATAAGCAAATTTATACAAACCGCTCGAAAAAAAAATAAAAATTGTAATACGAGTGCAGTCGGCTTCGAATCCACAATTCTGTGATTTGTAGGCATGCGCGCTGTTCACTGAACCATAATAGACTACAAATCAATAGATTTCTAGGTTGAATGGGTTTCTTGCGTTGATAGTGTAGATTTGATAACATAGTAGGATTGATTCTACCCTTTTATGTTATAACAACAATCAATGCAATTTTTTCTATCCCGAACAGGGTAAAATGTATAATATGAAAAGGGTATTTGGATAGTTTTATTCTGTATGGGGATATAATTAGTACAATTTTCGAATAAACTAAAATTATAAGTTGAAAAGGGTCAAATTTGATTCAAGTTTTGGAATAGATAGGAGTTACATATACTATTTTATTTATAAAATTTACTCCCGGTTTACACCAAAATTTACAACCGTGTAGTATTCTGGATTGTACTTGTAAAATATTATTCGGCACTTGTTTCGATTTTACGGAATCTGATACTAAATTTTTGACAAAACATAGAAAGGCCTCTTTTTTAGTAAATCCTAATTTTGCATTCAAATTCGCTTAAACTTGCCATGGAATTCAAGACCACAATGTCAGCCAAAATTTGATGTATCAGCTTTTTGTCTGTGTTTCTTTCAAAAGTAAGCAAAACCACTTTTTGGCGGAATTTGGCCGAAATTTGGCAGAATTTCGGACGATGTATGAAATTTGTGTTCCAAAGAAAAGTGTTCCGTCTGGAATCCGTTTTGTCATATGGAAACAGTCTCTTTGGTCATTGCATTAACTCCATAGCCAATTAAGTACATATTCGTAAAATTCCTTTTCGGCTTCAGGCTCCTTCGAACTACACTACCCAAACTTTTTTAAGGCCCTCCGTATTTTGGTTCAGGAAAAGCCAAAAGCAATTAATGAGTGTTATTCTAAGATCTGTCAGGAAAACTAAACTTTTGGTGTCATAAACCTGAAATGCAAAGGACTCACAGGCCCGTATTTATAAACATACCTTAACTCAAGGAGACCTTGAGTCAAGGATGCCGAAATTAAAATAACTGTCATTTTCCATACTTTTTCATAGAAATCACTTATATTCACGAGTCAATGCATCCTTGATTTAAGGAAAAACTCAAGGAGACCTTGAAATTTTCTATAGTCAACCTGACTTGAAGTCAAGGTAGCTACCCACCTACCTTGAAATATTATATTTCAAGTCTATTGAAAACTTAAGGTCTCCTTGAGTTTCGCCTTAAATCAAGGATTAACGATCAACGATCTGAAGACTGAGGGTCTTGCCAATGTTTTTCCTATGAAGCTGCTCTCGGGTATCCCCACACCAAAACTTTATGTAACAAATTAGCCCCGTACTCGGTGCCTCCGCCCCCCCCCCTTTGAGAATTTTCTAAATACGCCACTGGGTCACGAGTCATACATTTGGTAGTTTTGTTTATTTCTAATTTTTATTTAGAATTAGTTTTCGCCATGTTCTTTAACTGCAACATTAGTTGTTGCACTTTTAAAGATAAGGAGAATCTGTAAAATACAAAATGCCGCCAATTCGGCGCCATTTAAATTTAAATGCTTCGTCCAAAGTCTTATAAATGTTGGAGGAAGGCCGTTCGCAACGTTCTGTGGCCCTGCAATTAGGGTATTCTCGAAGAGCCATTCAAAATCTTTGTAACCGTTACCAGGAGACAGGAAATGTCTCCCGTCTTCATGGTTCAGGCCGAGTTCGAATAACCACCCCCTCAGAAGACCGATATGTGAGACTTTGTGCGCGACGGGATCGTACCATTAGTGCTCGTGGACTACAGAGTAGGCTATTAAGGACGACTGGGACCATTGTTAGCCCTCAGACAATCAGAAATCGATTGCACAAAGACCAACAACGGTCAAGGAGACGTGTTACCAGAACTGAACAGAACTGATCAGGACGCATCGTACGAATCGTTCAAGATTTGCTCGTTGACATATCCAATGGGACATGCAACAATGGCGCAAGGTTCTCTTCTCGGATGAGTGCAAAGTAAAATTTTTTAGTGACGAGCAATGAATAAGAAAATCTGAAAAGGAAATGCAAATAACCGCAAAATACACTAGATATGCGACTTTTTTTCGGGACCAAAATATTTTCTATGGTAACTTGATTTTGTAACTTCGATGACATTTCTCATTTGAATTTTATATGGAAAATTAATTGTAAACAAAATCATGCACATGCGCAGCTTAATGCTGTAAGTTCGTAGTAGGGGCGCCGGAAAAATGGGGGCAATGAATCCGAAGTTTCAAAATTATTAGATGCTTAAAATTAATTAATCAGCAACGTTCCCGTTGCATAACTGTATACCAACAGCATCAAAATTTACACTTTTGCAAAAAGTACATTTAAATGGGATTGCAAAGCGTTGCGTGATATAAATTCGTTTAAATACAAAATTTTATGAAAAAGCAAAAAGTATTAAACCATACCAGCCCCAAACACTAAATTTGCAACGCCACTGCTAGCTAAAAAAAAAATCAAATTGTCCCCTTTATTTTCAGATATTTCGTTTCTTTCTTTTTCTTCTTCATTGGTGACGAGCGACGCATAAGCGTCTGGCGGATAACCGGAGAAGCATTTTTGGATCCTTGCATTAATCACATTCAGAGGCAAGGCGGTCCCAGTGTGATGGTCTGGGCCGGAATTAGCTTGCAAGGCAAAACTGACCTTGTTATCCTAAATAACGGGAGAATTACGTCTGAAGGTTATACTGAAAGGATTCTTAGGCCACATATCATTCCTTTTTCACAACAGGCGTTGGATGGTTTTATCATCATGCAGGAAAATGCACGACACATCCTGCCTGGCGACAATGTCTGTTTTCGAGGAGGCCAATATTGAGGTCATGGCGTGGCCTGCCAACAGTTTGGACCTAAATCCGATGGAACATCTTTGGGATAAATTAAAATGCCGGATGCGGATCGCTGATGAGGACATACACAATCAGCAGCAGCTGATTCAATTGCTAAAAATGTGTTGGGACGGGATATCAAAACAAAGCGTCCATCGGCTTATTCAAAGTGTTCCGTCCAGGCTTCGAGACTGCATATCAAAAAGTGGAGGCCATACTCGATACTAAAAAAAACAACAAAGAATCATTTTTTTTTTCACTGATTAGACATACAAATTAATTGTTATTGTTACGATTAAATGACCGCAAAAAGTAAGTAATCCGAAAAAATGCTAAAAAAAGTGTAAATTTTGGTCAAAATTCAATAAAATTCATTATATTTAATGAAAACATATTGTTTTATTAAATCAGACCAACAAAACTATATGTTTTTCCTTTTCCACAGAAAAATAATCAGAAAATTATTAGTGGCCCTTATTTTGTTTTGTAGATGGGTCCTCTGCGTTAACTGTAATGAAATTTTCAATCAAATTAATTTGCCAACGTGAGGTCGGAATTTCTATAGGACTGTTCAATTATTATACAAACTCTTTACTACAGTGACAACCGAGGTATGAATTTCAACATTTCAGATGATTTTCATTACGAACAAAATAGCGTTCCCGGAAAAGTAAATCAATTCATAATGGTATACAGAAAAGCCACGAAGTACACTTCATTAGAATATGCTGAATAAATTGGCTATCTGACGGATTTTGATGTTGTCGTAATTACGGTTGCATAACTCCACCAATTTCTGCAATGATGCAGAAATGTGATATAAAATATGTACTCTAAACGTACGAGTAAAATGAAATGTATAATAATTTTCTAATCGGGTGCACTAATAGCGCAAATAGAGAAAGAGAAAATTTAATTTGTCCTTATGTGCCATCCAGAGGGAGTTTTATTGAACCGACGCGACGACACATTAAATATCCGTTTGTAATTAAAATCCTTTGTCCATCGCATATCACAAAAGAATGCTCGTACTGCAACTATGTATTTTCTTTAATTAATCGCCCGATATTAAATTTCTCTTTTACTTCTACCATCGATTCCTTTTGTCCTTTTTGTATGTATTATATTAACAATAAACATAAATATCTTTATTGCGGATACTGCAATTTAAAATTATGTTCTGGAAAGCCATTGAGGAGAAAATAGTTTATTGGCCCGCCAATAACGAGAAAATCCACATCAGTCTCTGTAAAGTTATAAACCGACAAGGAAAACAAGTACCAAATCGATTTTTCTGAAGCACCGTAACCATCGCCACTATATAGGACACAGGACTATCAACAGGACATATATAGTCGAATAGTGTAGCACACAAACTGCAGTACGTGCCAATATTCCGCGAATATTTATGAAAATATTATTCTTTACCATCTCGACTCGGTTCATCCGTCCGCCATGTTACACAGTTACGGTTCCGGGATAGTATTTTAGTCCGTGAACAGAAAAGCAAGCGACCGTAACAAAAATTCCATTTAGTAAGGCGCTTGTTTTATGACCAACAATAACTAACACCTCACCATACTTTTCGTCCTGTTTTTCGCCATTTAGTTTTGGACACCGAAGCGAAGGACCGACCGGTGGCGTGGTCCGATTAATGGGACAAAAGGTACGCTTGTATGCTATGCTGAGTATAGCGTGTCGACAAATTGAAAAACGACAGACGAATGAACAAATCGATTTATAACCTGAAGGAAGTCCTGCATAAAGTGCTGAACCATTCAAGCTAGTTATACTAAAACCTAGTCGAAAGATGCATACATATAGGCAAAACCACATATAGGAACTCCGTGTTGTACTGGCCATACTACAACCGTGTCGTAAAACGTCCTACAATATTCTGTAGTATGTGTTTCGACACTCTTTATTCGACGACATACTTGTGTCGTTTAGCGAATATCGCATATGGTACGGAGGTAGGTAGGTAGGTTCATATCCGATAGTTTTGTGGTGTACTCGATAAAATTGAAAACGCTTTTCGCGTAAACGTTTTATGGATTGACCAACGATCTGGATTACAGAAAACAAGGAGCTCGAGAGTTATGATTGTTTTTCAATACCGCATCCGAGACGTGACAATAAATATGGCAATGCGACAATCAGATGAGTACTTAGTTTTAGATGTACAATGAAATAGAGTACTTTCTTAATGGAGTTCACAGCAAGGACATAAATCATTTTTATGAATTGTGGAATTGGATACATTTCTATACCCTTCGCTCGTCGAGTGAATATTAATTTTCTCATGAAATTTGTAACGCATTGAAGGAAGCATCTCCGACCTCCCATGCACACTAGGGATGAGCATCGAACATCCATGTTTCGAAAACATCGATGTTTTTGGTCCGATGGTCGATGTTTTTACCATCGACGGTTTTGTGTCGATGTTTTTCACCATCGATGGTTTGCGTTTCGATGGTCGATGGTTTTCACCATCGATGGTTTTCAACCATCGATGTTTCTTTCCTCAACATAGTTTTTTTTTCTACAACTAAACTTTGTCTTTATAAGTGAATGCGAATACCGTAAACAGCCCAATCGACAGACGGCCAAAGTATGTTCAATCATTGTCTAAGAAGAATACGATATTCGGTCGGCAAAATTCAAACACCTTTGGATTTTTGCAAGATGGTTGGGAATGGCTCTTGAATATGGGAAAAAAGTCCTTCCCGATTTGAGGTACGCAACCTTGAAAAAAAGGGGAAAGAGGGGCATTTTTGAGTTTTTAACCATTATTTCAAATACGCCAAAAGATACAGACAAATGGTTTAAGAACGAAAAATGCAACATAATATTTGGAGCAGAAATAGTCTAGCGCCGAATTTTACAATAAATTTCGAATGTATTATATATGGTTGCAAAAGAAGTTTTATGTAGTTTTTTTTTTATTCTGAACCATTTGTCTGTATCTTTTTTCCCGCAGGGGGCTGGGTCCCTCTAACACAGCGCGGCAGTGTAGCGGGACACAGGTCTTTGGTGAGTTGCATCACCACGTACCTGTGCAGCGCTACGAGTCTGCTTTAAGCAGACGAGTAGTCACAACAGGTTCCACGACCCTGGGACATGCACGTCTGAGTGTTTATGTGAGGCCGAAGGAGGATCACACCTGCTATAGAGAAGTCGTCAGCGAATAGTGTACTTCGGGGATGGGTGTGCCCAGGGGACCATGGTCCTTGCCCATCAAGGTGGCTGTAGGTTGTTACCCGAGTAAGTTTTCTGATGGTAAGTGCATTCGCTGGATGAAGAAATCTCAATTTGACAATAAGACAATAAGAAGTCAATAAAATGCCGAAGATCCAAAACTCTCGAGGCACCGGGAGATAAGGCCGAAAAGCCTAGGTACTCCCCTGACGGTATACCTTTAGGTGGTAAACTTGTCTGCTTTTTGCCTTTTTTTAAATAATCGCTAAAAACACTTAACAACTTTTTCAAGGTTGCAGACCTTCAATCAGTGAGGACTTTTTTCCCATAATCAGGGGGCCATCCCCAACTATCCTATGCAAAATCCAAAGATGTTCGCTGTTATCGTTCTTTCTCCCTCAGTGATCAGAGACTATGGAGAAAGGAGAACAGCGGCCCACTGTCATCCCGTCGCGTACTTTTCCAAGTCGTCGTCACACGGATTCACAGATACCGCGCGGTACCACTGGTTGCTCTATGCGGTGGGTTGTGGGTCCGATAACAATGCATATTATACAAAAAAAAAGCTTACATTCTGGTATGTGGAGGAGGCAATGAAGGAAAACCATAAACTAAACCATATTTCTATCCAATCAGGTTAATTTTTGCAATTAAAGTGACTACTTTTTATGAGTACTCAAAAAACCCAAAACATCGATGTTTTTGGTTCGATGTTTTCTCACCATCGATGGTTTCGTCTCGATGTTTTTTCGATGGTAACCATCGATATTTTTCTTTCGATGCTCATCTCTAATGCACACATGCTTATTTATGTCGCAGGCTGTTTGTATGTTGGAATCGCTAAAATCGCACCAATTTCAATCAAACTTCACTCAAATGTAAAAGTGGATAGAATCGCAACATGGGGTCATGGGGCTACCGTACAAACCCAACACACCATTTGAATTCTTTCAGAACTCATGCAACAAGCTCTAACTCAAGTGGAGGATTGGTGCAGGAGGGTAGGCCTATCGGTCAATCCCGCCAAAACAACACTATGTAATAACCTTCAGTCGCAAACATAATTTGGAAGGGCTAAATGCTCCAACCTTATTTAATCAACAACTACAGTTTACCACTGAGGTAAAATATCTGGGAGTCACCCTTGACAATAGACTCACGTGAAACAAACAGCTGCAAAACACGATCACAAAAGGGAAACAGACACTATATGCAACTAAAAGAGCAATAGGGAAGACGTGGGGGTTAAAACCACGAATGATTCACTGAATTTACGCAGTGCACCAACTTTAGCTCTAGAAAAACTACTTGACCTGCCACCATTAGATCTTACAATCACAGAAGAGGCAAGAACATGTGGTCACCTCTAAAGGTAGGACACTGAAGGATTACAGATATCATTGCAAACCCAATAGATATGGGCAGCGATTATACCCCGGCCATGTATATCTTCGACTCCAACATACAAACCTCTACCGTTAGGGAAGACTGGAGTAAATGAAACGACGACCTACTATCAAAACATATAGTGTGGTACACGGATGGGTCGAAGACAGACGAAGGAACAGGGGCAGGAGTTTATACTAAAATAAAACCAACAACTATAGTATCTCCAAAGACCTAGGTCACTATACAACTGTCTTCCAGGCAGAACTTATAGCCATAAACCGTGCAGTAGGAGAGAAAGGGAAATACAAACAAGACCATCTATATTCTCTCCGACAGACGAGCTGCCATAAAGGCTATTGCAAGTCCCAAAACAACCTCCAAATTGGTTTGGGAATGCAAACAGAACCTTAAAAACCTAGCTACCCGAAACAACGTAACTCTGAAATGGTTTAAAGAACATAAGGGGATCGAAGGCAATGAAAAAGTGGATACCCTTGCACGAGAGGGTTCCGAACTACCTTTCACTGGTCTGGAACCAGCAATCGGAATTAGTAAATCCACTTCTGAAACCGTTGTCAAACAGTGGACCGAAGAAAAATTCCAAAATCGTTGGAGACTAGTTGAAGGGCTCAGACATAGCAAACGTATGCTGGGAACCAACTGGCAAACCAGCTGCACCGAAGTCCTAAGCCTCAGCAAAATGAACCTCAGGGTAGTGACAGGTCTCATAACCGGTCACTGTACCCTACGAAAACATCTGCATAAAATTGGGATCTACACACAAGACCCACTATGCCGCCTCTGTAACGAAGACGAGAAATCAGCCTCGCACGTAATTTTCGAATGCCCCGCTTTTATGAACTGGAGGCAAACCTTTGTTGGTGCTCATACCAATGGAATGGGCGCAGCCAAAGTAAACCTGGTTAACTTTCTTGTTTCTTCTTAGCATGTTACGAAGGACAGAGCTAATAACCTAAACTCTTTCGCTTTAACGGGAAATACAATAAGCCAATAGGCTGCAGTATTGGGCGTAACCAGCCCAACCCATTATAGCGCCTAATCCATCCATCATTTCTATATGTTGCTTGTGCACTTATTCCAACCAAAACTTACTCAAATAATATTATTTCATCGACGCCATTGAGCTGATGTGAAAATGTAAGGAAAAGAATGGAGGGGGGTAACACACAAGACATAGGTACGTCCGAGAAACTATTATAGCCGGAGAAGAGTGAAGGGCATCCAAAATGTCTGCCGCGCCCGAAATTAGCCTCGGTCCCGCTTTTTTTTGCAAATAAGAAACAAGTGTAATCGAGTCGCATCTTTGGACGTCCGACTTCCGAGGGGTCATAGCTAAAAAACCTTGAAATTTTCACACGAGTAATTTAAAATGTTCTATTGAAAGCACAAAAGTGCGGTTTGGACGCTTGTAACGCTGGTACGTAGGACCTTAAAATAGGCAGCAATTGTGGGCGTTAACTTGCTCTACAAATGTGCCTAATTTCAGAAAGATCCTCTTTAATGCGTTCCAGAGTTATCGAAAGTTAAATATTGCTGCATTGAGTAAAATTTGTCGAATGGCCTGATACCAAATGAAGATTTTTCTCTTAAAAATGCAAAGACGGCGTTAAATAGGTGTTTCGACTGACTTCTTCAGGCACCAACATTTTTTCTGGGCTCTCGAGAAAAGTTTAAAGTGAACGGCGGTTCACTTCTATATAAATTTCAGTCGCCACTTGGTGACATCCACTTTTATTTATGCAGTCGATATCTCAATAAGTCGTTCTTATTCTTTGTCCATACAATGAGCTGTAACATGTCGTGTGGCTTGATCTCTTCAAAAGGTATTTCGCGCATGTCGCCTAGCTATTCATACTCCTCCATGAATTTGATATACTCACTTTTTATCTCCGGTTTTGTTGCTAAACTATTCTCCTAAGCAGGGAATCGCGTTTCTGCTATCTTTAGTGACTTTCCTAGCGAAGAAGGTTCCTCCAGTAGTGGAAATTTATTACCAACTTTTCCATCCAACTTTGGCGTTTTGAAGAACAGGAAGATTTTCAGACAGCTTTATTTGACCAGTAGTAAGCACAAGTGGATAAAATTCGGCTCCCAATTATAAGTCAATTCTATAGGGTCTTTGAAATTCAACATCGCTTCGCCTGGAGTCGATGTTCAGCATGACTCGATTGTTGGATTTTCTCATGCCCTTTCCAGCTCCTTCAATAGCTAGGGCGGCCAGCCGTGGAGATACGGAGGGCACGTAAAAAATAAGGTTCCCAACGCTGTACACTCGCCGCGCGAGATGCTAGGTGAAATCCGGCAATACCGCCTTGATTGTTGGTCCCTCCACTCCATTCCCACTACCGGGAGCCAACGCTGCGACGCTCTGTGGCGGTCTAACTACCATCCGCGATGGACCCCACTATCATTATCAATGCCAGGTGTGAAATCCGAGATCGGAGAGTAACGCTTCGGGAGCTGGCTGACCAAGTTCCTGAGGTTTGTGAAAAAACCATCGACAACATTTTTGATTATCGCAAGGTGTGTGCGCGGTGGGTTCCGAGCATGCTTTCAGAAACCCACAATCGCTTAAAGTATTCCGACGGGTTTCTTCGAGAATACCGAAGAATTCTTGGACTTCATTATTACGGGAGGTGAAACGTAGTGTCATTTCGTCACTCTGGAAATAAAAGAACAGTCGAAACAATGGCGCCAACCCGGATCGGTAGCCTAGCGGCGGAGTTCTTCTAAGCGGGTTTTCAGAAGTGAATAATTCGTCAGGAAAAATGCTTAGAAAAATCTGGCGACTATGTAGAAAAATAGTTTAAAGTACAAGCTTTCAGATGGTATACTTATTTATTGCAATAAAAAATGTCTTACAGCTGAATAAAATGTAGAAACCTTGTTTTGTGCTTTCCCATCAAAGTTCCAATCGTTGCACAAATCTTTCCGTCACCACATTGATTTGTGAACCAGAGTCCAGAACCGCTCTACATTGTATCAAACCTTCGAGTCCAGGCCAAGCGACTATACCCAATTAAATTGAATTGAACTGCATTATCGTTGCTTCCATTTCCAGCATTACAATTTTGTACGGAGCTTTTCGTACTCGGCTGTAGTACTTTTCTCCGTGAACTCGTTAGGCAGCTTCACGATTTCGCCAAATTTTGCATTGAATGGCACCTTGTCCTCCTCAAATGAGAAAGGTTACTCTTGCATCTTGAACGAGTATTCCATCAACGACTCAGCTTTCAACGCCGTTTAATAGACTAAACCATTATTTTCCGGTTGTATTTATGAATTTTCTGGGCATTATTTGCTGTTCCTCTAGACTTTCCCCCCATTTTACCATCCACTTTCCACAAGCCGATCCCCGCCGATCCGTAAATCACATTGCTATCACTACCATCTAGATAGACAGGCCGAACTGCAGAAACCACTCGAGTCCACAATTTCGTCCATTGGCACTTGTTGGTTGGTTGGTTGGTTTAATTGGTGGCTTACACATAAGTTAGCCAAAAGCCCATTTAGCGCATAAAGCGCCGTTTTGAAACCACAAAACTTCGTGAAGTTGAGCTAGTATATAATAAAGATACGGCGATGAATTTAGGAGTGTAGAGATGCCTTGAACCAACCAGTGTTGTTAAGAAAGTACAGCAGCTCCCCTAATTTCACATTAGCTGCATCCTCCAAGCTTCCCAGAAAAGCCTTACCGAGCGTCCTATACCGGGTTCTGGCAAGACCCGGGTATTCACAAAGAAAGTGCTTTAGGGTTTCTTTCTCATCTACGCAGCTGTGATAATGTGAGTTGTGGAAGATGCCCAACCTGGCAGCGTGGAGCCCTATTGGCCAGTGTCCCGTGATAACTGCGGGAAGATTCGCGATATCTCTGCGATAACAGCTGACATCGGGGCGCAAACACCCTCCGCATGAGAGCTGTCAAGAGTGTGACCCCTTTTGGCAAGTTCGCGAGCCATCTCATTACCATCTATGTTCCTGTGTCCGGGTGCCCAGAATAGGGTGATTCTTTGTCGTGTACCAAGGTTTGTTAACGCTTCCTCACATACTTCAACAACCTAGGAGGTCGTTTTCACCGATTGCAACGCCATGATAACAGCTTGACTATCTGAGCATATGGCGATACTCTGGTTATTTGGTATGTTCCTGAGAGTATGACATACTTTCCTGATTGCAAGCATTTCGGCCTGAAAAATGCTGGCATGGTCAGGAAGACGGTAATATTCAGAGATACTTATTGATCCGCAGATGATTCCAGCACCCACGCCACAATCCATTTTAGAATATTGCTGTGGCCGTATGGCCTAGCAATCCAGCAGTTTAACGCTTTTAGCCTCACTTCGCTACATGCTGGCAGTTGTTTGATAAAAAGATTATGAAGGATTACATTCAGCGCTTCTCTCGGGCATGTTCGTATGCCCCTGTTATGCTTAAGGAAACCGATCTCTGCACTCTACCAAGTTCTGTTACATTGCAGCTAATGTGAGCCTAGCTAGCCTTTACAAAGTGCTGGCCACCAGACCCGTATACAGGCTTTTTTAACGCGCTCTTCAATGTTCCATTTGCAGTTGAGCTTTGAGTCCAGAATAATGCCCAAATACTTCGAGCTGGGCGATAATTGCAGTTGATGTCCATTTAGTTCGGGAGCGAGAAGGGTGGTATTTTGGTTTTTGTAGTAAACAGCATTAGTTTTGTCTTCCCTGAGTTTACGACCAGGCCAGCTTGTCGCTCATTTGTTGACCAAACCAAGGGCTATTTCCGTGATCTGAATGACCACGGAGAGAAACATTCCTTACTACAATCGCTACAACATCCGCATATGCGACTACCTTAATCCTCTCTCTGTCAAGCCTAGCTAGGATTTTGTTAATTACTACGAGCCATAGTAGTGGGGAGATGACACCACCTTGAGGTGTTCCTCTGCACACAAATTTAGTCAGGTGGCTGCTTCCTAAGTCACCATGGATTACTCTGGTAGTTAGTAGTGTCACTATAGCTCTGGCTCAACTCCTAACTCTGAGAGAGCCTCATAAATAGCTTCAATGCGAACGTTATTGAATGCTCGCTCTATGTCGAGGAAAGCTGATAACGTGTATTGTTTGTATTCAAGGCTGTGTTCGATGATACGGACCACTTCGTGGAGAGCCGTTTCCGTGGACTTTTCTTTCACGTATGCATGGTGTGATTTCGAAAGTGCTGAGTTCTCAAGACTTTGCCGGTTGTGTAAGTCTATTAAGTGCTCTAAAGTTTTGAGTACGAAGAAGTTTAACTAATCGGCCTGAAATCCTTCGCGGTCTCATATCCTCTTCGGTATGAAAACGACTCGAACTCGTCGCAACGACTGGGTAACGTGGTTGAGTAGCAGAAGGCTTCTGAAAAGTACCAGCAGCCGTGGTACTACCAAACCCTGCATCTTCTGAAGCATCATCGGTAGTATGCCATCTAGTCTTGGGGATTTATAAGGGGAGAAGCTGTTGATTGCCCAGATAATCTTCTTCTCAAATTGATAGAACGAAATCAGTTCGCCGTCCGCCTCGATTATGCAATTGTGGGCTCTGCGTGCAAGCTCAAGAGATTCGCCAAATGATTGTGCCCAAGTGCCATCCTCTCTTTTTATTAAGGACGGACATGATCCTGCTTTGGACAAAATCTTACTGATTCTAGCTGAGCCTTTGACGTTGTCTAATGATTGGCAGAGATCGTCCCAAGCTTGGACTTTTGGGGATCTAATAGGTTTTTTGCTGCAAATGTCGAATACATCCCGAATTAGCTTCCGTAATTTAGAAAGGTCCATGTTCCACCATAGACCATCACTTACTTAATTACTGTATATACTGTCCTTCACTGGATCTTCAGATTATAATGTGGCAAAGTCGAATCACTGAAGCTAGCAATGAAGATGGTCAGCAGACAAAATTGAGCTCTAGACACTTCCATTTGGATATGAATTTTATACTTCTGAAATGAAGAAGAGTTGGAAAGAATGGGAAAGAATTAAAGGACATCGAAAAAAACGCTATGACGTACCATCCCACTGCATTGGTCGGAGTTTTCCACATATCACAACTGAGTCCGAACTTATTATTTTAACTGGCCCACCAAACCCTGACACATGGGAGAGGTTTTCTGTACCTACTTGTGGGAGTTGAAAACTAACTAATTTAACTAAATCAGAAAATCAATTTAGCTCTATTGTATTCATCCATAAATTCAAAAACTGATATTTTCCGTCAAATAATTTATTTATTACAAATCTACGCATTCAATTACACCCTTGGTTATCCGTAATTAAAACTACATCATGTACACTATTAACGATTCAATTAAAACCTAACAATGCCTGGAATGAACCTTTGTGTTTCATAAAGAAGCATTGAAAATCACGTCGAAAATCAGTAATTGAAAACATTAACACCTGAATGTCCATATAGAGATTCACAGTTGAATTACTATGCCAACAGTATCAACCTGCAAAATTCAATTACACTACCTTTAACAGTTTGCATGCAAACTTGCATGACGATAAATATGCACCTAGTGTACAAAATCAGTTCATCAACGATCCATAGTCATAGTCAAATAAAAATCTGCACATATTCAATTTAAATCCGCGTACAACACTCTTATTGTATTATAAATGTGTACAAATAACAAATATTTGGAATGTTACTGATATCAATCAGAGCGACAATCGCACAACTTGATTGACCCAAAAAGAGAAAATCCTCCACCATTTCATTTTCATTTCAATTGAAAATAATGCCAAAGTTGCAATCAGAGATCGCACAGAGCTTTTGAATGTTAAATTAATTTAACCCTCCGTCGGGCGCACCTCAAATCAAAACAATATCGGGCGCACTCGCCCTGTGAGGTCACTCATCTATTTGGGTCCTTTTTTCTTAATAAGTTACTATACATTTCAGATACTTTTGGGAAATTTAGTTATTAGTATGTAAGGGATGTAATTAAATTAAATATAGTACTAAGAACCCTACTTACTAAACAGTATAATACAGAAATAAAATTATCGATTTACCAGAAAAAAACCAATAGAGAAAATTTTATGAAAAATGTCAAATCCATTGTTCGTTAGAAAACTTGAAATTAATGAAAGGCAGGCAAGTCTAAATTGATAATCGTTATTATGAAAAGGTTCTTAATGCTCCAAATTAAATGTGGAAAAGCATCTTTGATGCAGCGCTTTCGCGTAGCTTAGGCACATTCTAAATTATGACGCGATCAGGCGAACCCGGCCTGTGAAGCCGCAGAGTCCTTACCACACAACTGTCTAAAGGACCATGGAAAACTATAGGTAGGCATAGTGTGATATTCTTAAAGTTAGACGAGTAAACGGAGCTAAAAAGCTGTGGGCCCCTCCACTAGCGTGGAGCAGAGCAGAAACTGTTTTGTTCGCCTATCAGGCAGGGTGCTCCCGACAGAGGGTTAATAGATTCTGGTGTGGCCGGCCATCTGCATAATATTCCACACAACTTATCATAAATCACGTGCGTTGTTCCGGCATTCACGGAAATATTCAGTTTTGCGGTTACACAATAATTGGCGCACGCCATTTGATTGTTGCACACAAAATCAGTGAAATTATTGTGTCACATTTGGCGCCATTAAGTGCGACTCAATGGACAAATCGTGGTCGTAAATAAAATGGCAATACGAAGAAAAAAACACGCCGAAATAGAATAATATTACAGGAAAATGCGGAAGCAGATTCTCTCTATAATAAAATGACCTTTGTGACCAAAACCATTTGCTACGTGCTTCCAGGATTCTTCATTCTTTGTTATAGTCGAAATGTTGAGTTTGTGTGTGTGTGTGTTTGTGTTCTTTTTTTTTTTCATTGAGGGATGTTTCAATTCACGTCCGCCGTAATGGCTTTGGAAGCTGACTTCGTGCAGAGAGCTCTATGCCACTTGCTGGATAGGATATACAATTTGTACGAATTTAATGCAATAAAATTAATTTCAACCGATTTGTAACTTTAAACAGAAACCAAACAAATAAATTGTGTAGTCGATGTACTTGTAGCCGTCCTGGAGTTTGATTGCAGTCCTGTTGCTTATTTTGCGGATTCATGATAGTAATGCCAGTGTTGGACGTCCAGGGCTGACTTTACAGATTGAAGATACGATTGGTAAGGGGAGACCGGAACTTTTGTGGCTATATTTATTTAACTAAGTTAAATTAAAATTAAATTTAGTAGTCTGGCTGGTCTAGCGGTTAGTGCGCGCACCTTCGGTGCACAGGGTCACAGGGGCGAACCCAGGAATTTATTTCGGGGGGAGATTTGCTTATGCAAGTGACTCATACAATTATACGTTTTAAATATTTTCAGACCTTAACCTTAAAATAATCGTTTTTATATATTCTAATTTCACAAAAATTTAATTCAAAATATTTAAAGTTGATATTCATCAAATAAATTTAAGTTCTTTTTTTTAAATACTCCCTTTAGGAAAGAACTGGTTTCGGTAACCGATTGTTACGAACATTTTTAGGCGGAGTTACAATGCTAATTAATTTAGTTTTTTTTTACGTCCTTTTCCCACCAAAATTTCGTTGCGGAACAGGGTCGAAATCGCAAAAAAACCAAAATGTTCGCTGTTTTTCCGTTTTTTTGGCTCCTAACTCTGAAACTATTCATGTCTGCGAAAAATCTTAGAGAGAACATGATTACGTGTCTAAAGAGACATAAATATTATAAATCCGTTGAGCGGTATTAAAATAAAAAATAGATAATGGTTTGCCATTTTTAACATAGTTCCTTATTATGAAGTAAATTTTGAGACTGAAGGGTTTTTAATAAATATTTGGTCGCAAAAGTTGTATTTCGTTCCAAAACAGGATTAAAATCACAAAAAACGCAAAAAAATTAATATCAATTGTAGCAATACCGCATAACGTATTTTTAAGATTAATATCGCGTTGAGCCCGCAATCATATTTTCTCTAACATGTTTATGGACAGGTTTTCGGAGAAATGTACAGTTTCGAAATTTTAAGCCAAAAAACGGAAAACTCCGGAAATTTTCGGCCCTTTTTTGCAACGAAATTTTGGTGGGAAGCTCCGGATTCAAGCTCAGCACCCTAAAAAACAGACAAAAGAAAAAAAAATCTCCACCAAATTTTGCTATCTGAAATAACCTAGTGACGACACTATAGATCCTGAGTTTGAAAATCATCACTTTTTTGTTATGTCAATATACGAGTAGTTATGATGTGTCAATTTTGTTTAAACTAATACTTTTGAAAAATCGGTTTCATAGTTTCGGGGGGTGTTTCGTCCCCCTAATCCCCCCCTTAGGTTCGCCCCTGCAGGGTCATGAGTTCGAATCTCACCGTGGATCATGGTGTTTTTCGAACTCACAAGCTTGTGACGGACTATGATCTCACTCAGATGTTAAACGAGTACCCATTTATGGGGATAAATAACACTGCTGAGCGTGATGCTGATCTCATTACCTCAACAAAAAGCAGATAAGATCTTGGAAATAGGATGTCACTAACACATCCTGATAAGATCTCCAGCAAACTAAGAAATGCCCTAGCTGAGCGGGAGATCGAGCCCTTGATAATAACATGGATCGATTCGATGCTTTGTGGGGCGGCTGTAAATCTGAGTAATGGATGTGCCAGAATAAGAGGAAGGGTACTCAGGGGCTGCCCACAAGGAGGGGTACTTTCGCCTCTACTGTGGAACATCACCGTAGACTCTCTTCTCTGGAAACTGGACTCGATGGGCGTACATACAGTAGGATACGCTGATGACTTAGCCATTATGGTCAGTGGCAAATTCATGGACACTATTCAAGGTTGCATGAGGCAAGCTCTCAAAGCAACTGAAGAATGGTGTAATGAACAAGAGCTAACTATAAACGCAAGCAAGTCAAGCACTATAGTCTTTACTCTGAAAAGGAAAGATGTAGAAACTACTCCAATGCTGCTTTTTGGTTCGGAGATAAAAGAGTCCAAGGAGGTGAAGTACCTAGGGGTAACCTTAGATCCCAAACTTACTTGGAACTCTCATGTTAACGAAAAGACACAAAAAGCAGCGAGGATTTTGCATCAGTGTAAGAGAGTGTGTGCACGTAGGTGGTGTATATCACCAAAAGCGGCACATTGGATCTATACAATGATGGTTAGGCCCGTTCTATCCTATGCAGCAGTGGTCTGGTGGCCCAAGGGTAGCCAGAAAACTACTAGGCAACGGCTGGATGGGATTCAACGCATAGCATGTATAAGCATATGTGGTGCAATGAGAACTACGCCAACACATGCTATGGAGGTTATACTGGGATCACCGCCACTGGATCTGTTTATAAAACAAAGTGCGGCGCTCACAGCAATAAGAATGGTAAGAGATGGCACTTGGCATCACTTTGGTAGCAACGGAGGTCATAAGAGGATCCTCGATATTGTTCGTGATAATGTCAGGGAGACTCATATGCCTTTGGATGGTATGGGAAGATGTAGGGTAGTCGAAAGACATCACATCACTCTCATAGAGGATGGTAGGATACACGAGGAGTATCCACGTGATGTTGCATCGTCTAGGAGAGTATGTATCGGTATATCAGGCGGAGATGCTTGGACTGCTGCACGCGCTGGATCATATTCTGGAAGGCGGGATACTAGGGAAGAAAATTCTGATAGCACTCGACAACCAATCGGTGATCAAGCGCATGCAGCAATCTAACATCAATTCAAAATTAGTACTGGAGTGTGTCAAGAAACTCAATGAGTGTGCTTCAATCGAGGTTACGCTAATGTGGGTTAAAGGACACGTAGGTACATTGGGGAATGAACTTGCCGATACCTTTGCAAAAGAGGGATCAGCAGAAACGTTCCAAGTACCGGAAACCAAAATTGCTTTGGGAAACGGCATGATTGAAGCCAGGATACATGGCTGGATTGATTCCATCCATCGGCAACGATGGCGAAGCCTATCCACTTGTAGACAGGCTCGTAACGCAATTACCAGTCCACTAGGGAGGAAAGCCAAACAAGTACTCAGTTACACACGGAGCAGCTTAAGTTGGATAACTGCCTTAGTAACAGGACATGGTAATTTTAAAGCTCATCTATCTAAGATGAAAATCGTGGAAGATGATGTATGCAAACTATGTCTGGAAGAGGCTGAGACGGCAGCACACATTGTATGTGAATGCCCAGCACTAGGTAGTAGGAGGCTAAGGATACTAGGTAAATCCACAATAGGTGTGGAATCCATGAGGGAACTTAGCTTCAAAGATATGCTACTCATCACACGGGACTCAGTGATGAAGGAAGAAGTCGATAATTTATCAGTCGACTTCTGGAAATCACTGATGACTGTAAGGGGACGAAAATGGACCCAAATAGTAGTGGTCTGCTTCGGGTAATCCCCAAATCACACATATAACACATCCTGCGGCCTTAGTCCAATGCTGGACTGTCCCGCCTGTTATTTATTTTTAAATTAAAATTAACAATAGAATTTACGAAAATTAATATTTGTTAGTGATGTGTGATGTGATGTGTGAACATTAAATGCTGAGGATATAAAAAACCAGAAATTTCGCCTGACATCATTTTTGCAATTGATAATATAGAAAATATTGACACACTCAGTACTAACCCAATGCTGCCCGAGTAATTTTTTGACGATTTTCAATAAATTTTTCCAGTAACATATCTGTTTGGTGTGTATAAAAGGAATTAAGTATAAAACATTTTTTTATTCAAAACGTGTACTTTTTTTAGTATATGACATTTCATACGATGAGAAGATCAATCTGCAATTTGTTTTAGAAAATGAAGAGGATAAACACTTTAGAATGGTTTTTAAGAGGTTTTGGGATAAGTTAGAAAATATGGTCAAAGGTTTTGCCTCATACATAGTGGATTTTTATCAATTTTTTGTAGTTTTTATCGTTTCTCTAAGAAGCCTACCTAAAAAATTGAATTTAAATTTGTACCTGCTGAACTGATTGCTATTTTCAGTTCAGAAGCTGGCGTTTTCTCTTATTCTCTCTTTAAGTCCTGATCAGATACTCCTACTTTATCTATTAGCCTAAAATAATGTGTGGTGCGAAAACATAAACTAGAATCATCCAATGCTTGTTGCATCATTATCCATTTTTTTTATTTGGTAATTACATTGACCTCTACGGGTTTTTCTAATTCTAATTTTTTTCTAATTCTCTCATATAACTTAAATTTATCAAAAAAGATTACTAGATAACCAACAGAATAAAATCAGAGGTATGGATTCTATTGACCGACTGTGGCCCCATCTTGCTGAAACGATCTTATTCGAAATTTTTCCACTCAATGCAAATAAAACAACTGAGGTGATGAATCTGCGAATTCATTAGACGAATTCAATCCTTAAACGCATGATTACTTATTTTTAATTAATAAAAAAACCAAATAATTGAAATTATGTTTTAAGCTTAATAAATGATAATAGCTTGATGGAAAAATAATAAAAAAATCGATCTCACTATTTTCATCCTTTTTTTTTAGGAATAAAATATTGTTGCCAATTGGTAACACCAAGCATCTGTTAAAGAATTATTATATATGTACAAAGTAATTTTTTTTGATGTAAGGTTTATTGTAATTTATTAGTAGCAAATTATTTGTTGTAATGGAAACTGTTAAAACAATTTCGATTTTTGTTCAAGTTTAGGACTACTCCACAAAGTCGCTCCGCTCCTCTCCAAAGTAAAAAAATCAAAAATATTCCGAGAAAAAAAAAATGAATTTTTTCGACGAAATTTTCCATTTTATGGCACAATTTGGTGATTTTGGACGATTTAAAGGCGAAGAATTCGTTGAGAGTCTTACAGAATTTCGGAATATCGTGAAATTCATTATGATAAAAGAGGTTTTGCATTTAGTCATAATCATCACTCTTCATTATTAAGAAATTCAAGATCATCCATGACAGAAAAGTCCTGTCCTGTACTCGATGAATGAACGCCCTTTTTAATTTAAATTAGTTATTAGGTGCGTTTTATTGAATGTAGCACAAGACAGTGCCATAACAATTTTACAGATCTCGTTATATACGGGATGTCCGGAAACTATCGCATATTTCCAGCAATAAGGAGTATAAAAAAGTCCGAATTATTAACTCTTCAGCTACCACAGACATTTAAATATTTTTCAAAAATTTAATACTCATACTACCTGCATATTTTCTTTCGGTCGTGGCCAACAATTTTTCCTAAGAATAAACCCATTAAAAATCGGATAAGCAGCTTAAGCTGTGAAAAAAGCTCAAAGACAAAATTTTGTGATCTTACTTCATATAAATTGTTTTCCCGACGGAGGTCTTAGTAGTAACATTTTTGTAAAATCTTTAAATGCTTTTCGGCAGCTACGTCAAGAAATGGGGATATTCCCGGTACACCTATTTTGCTGGAAATGACATTAATAATATCATATTTCGGTGCGCTTATGCGATAGTTTAGTTTCCGGGCACCCTATCTAGAACAACTCTATTTTATGTTCAAATTTGTACGAAATTGGTGCTATCCTGTTCTGTACTTGATCGAATGAAACGCACCTATTAAGTCATTTTCTAGAATACTTGAGTAGATATAAGTTGAATTGATGAATTCGCGGAAAATAATAAATATTTACTAAGAACAATGAAATTTTGTTGTATTTTTGTAATGGAGCGGAGTGGAGCGAACAAATTTTACTCGGAGAGGAGCGGATTCAAATTGGTCGGAGCGGGAACGGAGCGGAGCGAAAAAAAGTGTCGCTCCAAATCCCTGGTTGTGACCTTTTATGAACCTGAGTAACCCTGAAAAGGGACAATTCAACCGAAAGCTATATTAATAAGCAACACTTTTAAAATGAAATATTTTCCCATATTTTATCACTTTTCGGAAAATGTCGAATTTGTAAATTTTCAGAGGTCGTCCAAAAAAGGGCTTCTAATATAAATTCTTCTTTGTCAAATAAATATAATTTGTCTAGAAAAATTTACTGTTTTACTAATTAAAATAAAAAAAAATCTTGACAAACTTACACAAGTCAATGAAAAACTTTTTTGTGAAACAATTTTCAAAACAGATTATTTTTGCCCCTATTTTTCATAATGCCTTGAGAGGTACGCCACTGTGCATGAGGGATATAATTGTTATTCTATATTCTGTTGATATTAGTAATCGCATACTCACTCTTTTGATTTTTGTCCCGCTAGAATGTTAATCTGAACCATTGTGCGTGGAAGATAATAATCTTCTTCATTTTAGATTGATTTTTTAAAGGGTTTCCCATTAATCAGAATAAATTTGTAAATTGTAAATGCAGAGTGCTGTGAGAGTCCACAGAATCACGAGCACAATGGTTTACCAAACACCGTACTTTTGAATATCATAATATCATTTCTTTTATTGCACATTCGTCGCATAATGCAAGGCTGTAATTCCGATATTTGCTAGCAGCTAGCCGTTTTCCTAAATCCCTTGAGAAATGACTAATAACACCAAAATATTAATTTTAGAACCAACAAACTAATAAGGTTAATCGAAGTTCCACAACCGCCGCGCTCAACATTTGCCACGGGCTCCGCGCTTGCTTAATCCGGCACTGACTTTTCCCCATAAGCCGCGTCTATACTTGTGCCGCTGGTGGCACTACAGAGGGTCAAACATTTGCAAAAACCTATTTTTTATGAATGTCTCGAAAACGGTAGCGGTAAACTTCTAGATCTTGCGATTTTAAACGGAGTACCAAAAGGCACCATTAACCTGCGCTCTCCAATCGTAGCCGGAGCTCAAATATTGTTTCCATCAAGTTCTTCCTTCCGTATAGCGGTTAACTAGATTAAAAAGTTGTACATACATATAAAGTAAATTTGTAGTCCTTAAATTTGCCAATGAACTAAGCTAGTAACCAAACGGAATATTAATGTTCTTTTTTAAATAGCCAATGCGAGAGGCAGAGGCGGCCGAAAGGATGTGTCATATGAAAAAGCAACAACAACTCATTGGTCACGGCGATAGGAATTCTGCCATATTACTTGAAGCCACGCCAATTTATCATTAACGATCATAGACGTAACCGATATAAAGATATTTACGATAATTTCTGATAGTTGCTTGCTTGGATTGTTAGGGTCCACGCAACGTTGGTTTCATTTGGCAAGGTATTCAGGGCCATACATAGTACCGAAAAAAATCGATGCTTCGGTGTTGATGGGGTCGTTTAACTCGAAATTGCTAACTCAGGCCCCATGTTTCCGGTTAAAATCACGGGCCATTCTTTCTGCGGGCCCCCAGGTATTTGTTTCTCGGGTGAATGGTTTAGCCAGCAAATCCAGGCGACTAGGCATTTTTCTTGTTGTCATCAGTTCAAAGTGTGTAATTCCACCCAGTGTATAGGACGATAATAGTAGAGAAGCGTTCTTAATTTTTCGTCCACGTTTCCGTCCTTCCCCAGTTTCAGCAAACCTCTCTTCAGAATGTCCACAAACTTTTCCGCGCGACCATTTGACTGTGGGAAATAGGGTGCTGATGCGATGTGCTCGATGGCCCAAATTCTGTAGAACATTTTGAATGTTCCTGATGAGAACGGGGGTCGTTGTCCGAAGCGATCGGTCTGCAGGGTCCCCCAGTCGAGAAAATATCTTCCATGGCCTCCACAGTTTTCTCAGCTGTTGTACTCTGCATGCTCTTAACTTCCGGCCAGTTGCTATACGCATCGACGACTACAAGAAACATATCGTTGCCGATCGGACCGGCAAAATCTACATGAAGGTGCTGAGGGCGTGGCCAGGGATTTAAAATCTCTTTCGGTGGAGCCTTAGCAATTATAGCGCAATCCGAGCAGCTCTTCGCAAATGATGAGATTTGCACGTTCATTCCGGGCCAGAAACCAAAGTGTCCGGGCAAGGGCCAACATACGTTAAGCGCCAGGGTGAACGTCGTGTAGCTCCTTTATGACCTTGGAACGAAGTTCGGGAGGAATTACTGGCCGATCGCCGAAAAACAATCGATTTCCAATAACATGATGGCTGTCTTTATGCTGGAAGTGTTGCGCCACCTCCGGGTCCCGCACCTGTTTCTTGCTTTCCGGCCAGGCTGTGCGAATGTAGTCAATTACTTTTTGCAAGTGCTCGCAGTGTTGCGAAACATTGTCCATCTCTTCAGGCGTGATGGGGTTCTCTGATAAGGCCGAAGTCATACATATTTCATCGAAGTCGTCATCAAGGTTTGTAGCTGCTTCACCATAACGAATCTCTGCGATGACCACGTCCTCTGCACCTGGCCTTGTGTGCGTGTTAATCAGTCTGGACACGAAGTCGGCATAGGTGAAGTTGGCATTGTCCACGTAACTTTATTTGAAAATCGTAGCCCAGTAACGTAAGAGCGTAGCGCCGGAGGCGATTAGCAGCGTAGATGGGAATGCGAGATTTGCTCCCGAAGATGGTAATCAGCATCTTATGGTCGGTTTGAAGTTCGAATTTGTGGCCATAGATGTACATGTGGAATTTTTCAACGGCAAAAACTGGAACAGGAGGATTTATTTCTTTTCCGCGTCATTGAACAACGATGCAGCATACATGATAGGACGGAGTGAACCATCCTGCTCACGGTGCATGAGGGCTGCACCACATCCGTAGCTAGATGCGTCAGCTGCGACAGCTGCGACAGCCAGCGGTTTCCTTGGAATGTAACGGCAAAGGGCTAGCGATGAGTGAAGTGCCCGTTTCAGGCGGATGAAAGCTTCCTCGTGAACCGTTGTCCACTCGAACTTAATGTTCTTTCTGGTGAGTTCGTCAAGGGGCCCACGCAGATCCGCCAAGTTCGGCAAAAACGATCCGTACCTCTCCTTGAGTTTCGCCTTAAATCAAGGATACATTGACTCCTGAATCTGAATGATTTCTATGAAAAAGTGTGACATTTACTTTTTTGAATTTCGGCATCCTTGACTCAAGGTCTCCTTGAGTTAAGCGCAGATAAGGATAGAAAGGGAACAAGACGATACTTTCATGTACATATACATATTTAAATTAGGAAATCATAAAAAAAGTACTGGTTACAAATTTTTTTTTTTTTTTTTTGTTTTTTTCTCAAGTCGTGCTCTGTGGCCGTGATCGTTCGGTCGCCACTCTGTGAAATAGACACTCATAGAGAAACGAGTTTCCAAACTCGGCACGACTCGTCGCAAGTTTATTATTCAGAAGAAGATGATAAGAAATATTCTTATCGTAGAATAATAAACTAACAATGCGACTAGGAAGTGGTATGGCTGACAACCGTTTCACACTCCGAATTCAGTTGTCTTTGTAACGTTGGTGACTACACACGGTAGTCATCAACGCACCATGCTCCACTAGGAGTTACGGTAATAAAGAGAGAGACAAATTTTTTGACGTCCGGCTCAGAGTTTAGCCAAATCTTATTATACTTTTCACAGTTTCCGCTTTTAACCTTAACCGACCCAATGGACGCCACATCACCGTATGTCCCTGATTTCAAAATAATCCTGCTCGGTCTCGTTCCACAACGGAAAACAGAGAGTTACACAAAGCATACATTCCGAAAAGATAAATTGCAAAATGCCAGAGCGGCAAGCGAATAGGCGCCTTAAATGTTCATTCGTCGGTTACGGGCAAGACATCGTGACGGGGGTTTTTGTGCGACAACTCTCATTGAATTAAATTGTGTCGCTACTAAATGTTATTGTGTGGCTTTTCGAATGTTTTGATTCGGACGACATACATATACATACTGAATCGTAGTTACAGCAAAATCAGGCAGAGTCCTTCGCCTCTATAGTGCTATCGACCATAGTAAACACTGTTGGGTTTGTATTATTGTGTTTGTATTGGTCTGATTTCGGACATTCAAAAATGAATTTAGTTGTGTGGGCTGTGTGGCGGGTGTAGCGCATGTTGAAATATGTGACATTATTGTATCGTCCTCGGTAGATATTTTCAGGATATTTATTATGGCAATTGCAAGAAACCAAAGACATTTTTCACCTGCCTTGAGTCGAAAATTGAACACATCTTTTGTTGTCATTGATTTAATGTAATTTAAAATTGTTTGTATTCAAGGCATCTTCAATGTTTTCTTGTTTTTCATTTTGTATCTACATGCGACAATATCTTCACGCTGCCATCAACAACTTATTATATCGTGGGTATATCCTGTATCTCCTGCAATATAATTTTTCTCTAGTCAAGAAATAAAATAGTTTACAGTCTAGTTTTGCAATTTCCGCGCCAGACCATCACAATTCATATGCCAGAAGTCTGGAAAGTTTCTCTTTAATTTGGTCCATCCGCAAAAGTCCGGATATTCATTTTAACTTTTGCCATCAACTGGGAAAATATACTTAGCTTCAACATCTCTTCCTTTAATCGACTACACATTTAAAGAAAAAGAAAATTTATCTTAGACAATCACTTTGCTGATGAAAAGACACTACGAGTATACACATTTTCAATTCTGAATCGTTCATTTTAGTTGGCTTTTGGATATTTTTATAAAATGTTTTTTTTTCTTATTATTAAGACACATTGCAGAAGATATAGCAGTATACGAACGAAGAAGAACTTTTCTTCATTCACCACAAGATAAAAAAAAATACAAAAACATGTTTGAGTCCTTCCGAAAAACTTTATCCATATTGTCGGTAGAATCAGGTCTTGGCAAGTTGATTTTGCGAAAATTTGATTCTTTTAATGAACTGCATACTAGGTCGATATCTATGTCACTCGTATACTATGCACGTTATTCGGAATAAGTAAATCAATAAGTATGTCGTTATCCTGATGGAATAAAAGCAATATTTGAACCGAAATAAGAGACCAAACATATTAAAACCACTTCCTAATGGCTAGGTAGAAAATTAAAAATAATCGTCGAATTCATTACGCCTATAGAGAATTGAGTTTCTCCATAATTATAATCTTGGGACCTGGCATTATTGAAATTGATGAGGTCAAATGGTCGTCGCAATTGTCGCTGGGGATACTTAAACGACGGGAAAGACCGACGTCGGGCCTTGGCCGCCTGAATCGTTGACCTCCAATTGTCGCGGTTACGTGACCTTGTCCTCCAGTTTCGGAAGCCCAGCAGCTGGTGGGCGTCTTCACCTACGGAGTTCTCCCAGCGAGCTCTCGGTCGTCCACGCAATCTCGCTCTGTCAATTCGTTGTGCGTTCATAACTTTTTTTGGAATGCGATTGTCGTCCATCCTTTGTACATGCCCCGCCCATTGCAGACGTTGAAGCTTCACGATTTTCGATACTTCCAGCTCATCGTACAATTGATACAACTCATGGTTGTATCGGATACGCCATTGGTCTCGCTCGCGAACGGCCCCGAAAATTCGCCGAAGGACCTTTCGTTCGAATCGGTCTAGCAAAATTTTGGAGGTTTGGGGAAGGGTCCATGCCATAACATGGCACAGGTCGGATGATTGTTTTGTACACGCGGAGCTTCGTGTTCATGTACGCAAGTTTCGAATTAATTATAGGGAGGAATGAGAAATAGGTCTTATTGGCTAGTTGTATCCGTCGCTTAATTTCGTCGGTTTCGTTGGCGTCCTTTGATAAGTTACAACCCAGATAGTTGAAGTTGTCTACATACTCGATATTAAGGTCCCCCACTGTGATGCTTGAATTTGCTGGCGTCCTTGTTTTCGATTGCATCATGGCCTTTGTAGCGTCACTTTGCTTTACTTTACCTGTATGTAAAGAAATTGTATTAAAAACACCATCCGACTCGTGCGGACCAAAAATAAATGTGGCTTTCTCAAAATTCAGTTTTTTAATTTTCACACGACTATAATTGGATGTTGCCTGTCCGGCACTCTTAACGCTACTGCCTTAATTATGGCTTAGCAACTAACGGATAAGTTGATAGAATTCACAATAGAACTTAGAACTACACTTCCATCCAAAATTTTTTATTTTTTTTTTCACATTTTATTTTTTGTTTAATTAAAAGTCGCAACATTTCTCCCCCCAAAAAATATCATTTTTCATTAACAGTGTTATTACGCACGTCTAATTTTAGAAGTTTTGTTACTGGTCTTTTATAAGTACCAAAGGCGGTTTTGACATCGACTATTCTGACACGACCATCTTTCGAAGGATAAATGTTTGAAATTATTCCTTTAGGCCATACGTTACGCGGTGTGTTTTCATCGACCAAAATTACGACGTCTCCTTCTGTTAGACTTTTATTGTCTTTAATCCATTTTTTACTAAACAAAATATGTTGGCGGTATACAAGCTTCCATTTCTGCCAAAACAAATCTGTTAATCTTTGGGCTGCTCGCCACATTGTGAGAATACACGAATCTTTGTCTGTCGCTTTCAACAAGGGTAAACTTGCACAGGATTTGCCAATAAGAATATCGTTGGGTGTAATAGGGTCTGTGTCTTTAGAGTCTAATGGTAAATGTGTCAACGGTCGATTGTTGATTATATTTTCAATTTCGCAAAAGAGAGTTCTGAGAACATATTCTCTAGGATATTTTTCCTTTAACATTACAAATAAATGTTTCTTTACCGATTGTATTAACCTTTCCCAAGCTCCCCCCATGTGTGGAGCGGAGGGTGGTATAAAGATCCATTTGCATTTTCGCACCGTCATGAACTGTGTCAACTCATCATGAGGCCAATTGTCAATAGCTGCCCTTATTTCCTTGTCAGCCCTTCGGAAATTGGTTCCGTTATCAGAATACAATTCCTCTGGAAATCCTCTACGACATCCAAATTGTCTAAAAACATGCATAAATGAGTTACATGACAAGTCGTGAGCGATCTCTAAATGAACTGCTCGAGACACCATACATGTGAATAAAACTCCATACCGTTTTTCATGATGCCGGTTGTTAGTAACTTCAATTGGTCCAAAATAGTCTACTCCCGTTTTTATAAACGCTCTTACTGTAGGGTTAACTCGACAAAAAGGCAACTGGCCCATTCTTGGAATTTGAGGCTTACTTTTTAGATTTTTGCAAAATTGACAATTTTGAGCTATTTTCTTTACGGTACTACGGCACGCTGTTATCCAAAATCTCTGTCGGAGATTGTTAACAACTGTCTCGTGGCCCATGTGATTATTTTTGCAATGAAAATGGTAAACTATGAGTTCAGTTACAGGATGTCTTCGATCTAAAATGATAGGTTTCTTGAAACCACTCTGAAATAATTCGTCTTCAGCGACATTATCTAAACGGCCTTCAAGGCGTAACAATCCATCGTTAGACAATACTACTGGAAGTGAATGAAGAGAACTAGTTGTCTTGATAGGCATTTCTTGCATTAGACAATTAATTTCTTCCCGATATGAATCTGATTGGATGTGTCTAAATATTAAGTTTTCCGCTTTATCTATCTCTTCAGGAGTAAGCTCGCTATTTGATATAGGGTCTCTTCTATTTTTAATTAAATCAACAAATCTTAAAAGCCAAGCCATTGTTCGCAAATACCTAAGCCAGTTAGAAAACCTGGCGACATCTGGTACAATAATCTGATCTGATATTACATTTACGAATTCATAAACGGATGGGTCACATTGCGTGATGTCCTTTTTCAAAAAGTGCTCTGTTGGCCAAGAAGGCGAAGGTTCATATAAAAACCTGGGACCTTTGAACCATTCACTATTAATAGAAGCATCTAGTTTTTTAATTTTTGTGGCATCATCTGCTATATTTTGCTTAGAAGGAACGTATTTCCATTCCGAAGCATCAGTTAATTCATGAATTTCGGACAGTCTATGTTCTACAAATACTTTGAATCTTATGCTCCTTGAACGAATCCACTGTAGAACAGTCTCCGAATCAGACCACATAAAAACTGACTCAATTTTAATTGACATAACATCCAAAGTATGTTTTTTCAACCTAGCACCTAATAAAGCGGCTTGTAATTCAAGGCGTGGTATTGACGACCGTTTTAAAGGGGCTACTCGAGACTTTGCCATAATCAAGGAACAGTCTACAACACCGTCGTAGTAGAATCGTAAATAAGCGCACGCAGCATATGCAGAATCTGACGCGTCACAAAAGACGTGTAATTCAATTTTGCATTTGTTAATGTCTAGGTTAGTCAACCTTCTGGGGATACTAACTTTAGCAATAGTCTGTAGTCTTGATATCCATGTTTTCCATAAACAAAACTGTTTATCAAGGGTCGAGTCGTCCCAGCCAATTCCACTTTCCCAGATCGATCTTAATAGGATTTTACCGGCCACATGAAAGTTGGCTAATAATCCTAAAGGATCAAAAATCGACATTATAACCTTCAACGTCTCTCTTTTAGTTGGTCGCCTACTTAGCTCAAATACTTCTCTGTCAACTTTATGAAAGTTAAATTGGTAAGATAATTCATCGGCTTTGTAATCCCACATAAATCCTAAAATTCTCTCCTGCTTCAGAGTGTCACTGACTCGCTTAATACTAAAATGTGGATTTCCACCTAATTTTTGACAAAGCTCTTCAGAATTTGAAATCCAATTTCTAATTTCAAATCCTCCTCTTTTATGAATATAAGTTACTTCTTGGATACGATTCAAAGCAGCTTCTATAGTGTCTGCACCACCCAAGTAATCGTCCATATAATGCTTATAAATAATATCTGCATAAGCCTCGGGGAATTCATTTTTAAAATCAAGGGCATTCACATTTTTAACATGTTGAGCGATACTCGGACTACACTTCGCTCCAAAGAAAACAACTTGGATTTCGTAAACATCAGGTGGTTGTGATGTGTCACAATACCTCCACAAAATCCGTTGCGCATGCCTGTCTTCCTCTCTGACTTTTATTTGGAGGAACATTTCGCGTATATCGCCTGCAAACGCTATTGGGGAAAGTCGAAAATTCATTAGGACGTCTGATAGTTGGTTGTACAAATCAGGTCCTGTCAGCAAGAAATCATTTAAGCTATATCCATTCGACTTTGCAGCGGCATCAAAGACAATTCTCAACTTATCGGGTTTATTGGGATTTATGACTCCGAAATGAGGTAAGTAATATGTTAATGGTGTTATCGTCGCCGCTTCCTGCCTAGAAAGTTTCTTCAAGTATCCCTTTTCAACGTAACTATCAAATTGTTCTGTATATCTGTCTTTGTAATTTTGGTCTTTAGTCATCTTTTTTTCTAAAGTTTCCAACCTTTTGAGGGCATAGGTGTAGCTTTCTGGGAGCTTTGGATGGTCGTCCGACCAAAATAATCCACATTCAAATTGGCTTTCGACTCTTTTCAGAGTTTCCTCAATTATTCCTAAACATCGTTTATCATCTTTCGAAACTCCTATATCCCTACCATCGGCAAAACCCTTTTCTATATTCATATAACTTTTAACTAGATCATTCAATGTGGCCAAGTCATCCTTTTCATTAGATACTGTCGAGACATGACAAACAATATCTCTTCTTTTATCCCCATCGTTGGGCATATTTCCATGGATAACCCATCCAAGTAATGTTTTGCTGGCTGCTGGCCCATCCCAGTGGGAGTATTTAAGTTTCCGCGAAACTATAACTGGCCAATTATCCTGACCAATTAAAATTTTTGGTTGGCCCCGATTAAAGGCTAAGTTTGAAAATTCTTTCAGGAATGGAGAAGATTCAGACATGGTATTGACATCCAGAGTTTGCGTGGGTAAACACAAGCCATGTATGGTTTCCACACGCCTTAGCGTATATTCCTTATCACCCAAAGTACCGATAATTCTAGGACTGACAATTCGCGAATTCTGCTGGCTATGTGTCTGATTATTAGTCCACTGAATGTTTAGTGGTTGACTTGGACCCTCTAATCCCAGTTCATTAGCTAAGTCTTCATCAATCAGCGAAACTGTAGAAGCTTCATCCAATAGCGCAAATGTATCAACTACTTTACGACAACCTTTGATTTTAATGGGCAATACTTTCAACAAAACTTTAGTATTATTCACATTCACATTGCAATTCTTTTCGCCAGTTTCGGAACTTGCTGTACTACCTTCCGATTTGTGTAGTAATTTGTGATGGTGTCGTTTGCAACCATCAATTTGGCAAGCATTTTGAAATTTGCACTGCTTAATACCGTGATTTTTTCTAAGGCACGAAATACACAACTTATTTTGTGTCACAAATTCCCATCTTTTTTCAACATCCTTGCCTTTGAATTTCTCACAATTCCCAATTTTATGACCCTTTTCCTTACAAATCAAACAAAATGGTTCATAGCGTCTGTCACTGTTAGAAACTGTCACTGTTAATGTCGAGTCCTTTGGCTTTCCCACCGACATTCCTAGTTTGAAAACTGCATTTGCCCTTTTTGAAAGCCATTCGTGCAATACTAAAAGACGTGGTTTTTTTGATCGAGAATCATTGAGATGTTGGAAAAAAGAAATCTTCTGAGATGCAGGCAATTTGCTTAGCACTTCTTCAAATAACGAAGGATCCCGTATGTGATCCATTTCACTTAAAGAATTCAAGGTCGTTACCAAATTAGTCAACATGTCAAAGAATTTTAAAAACGTATCGACTTTATCATCGCGAACTAAAGGTACACTTTTCAATTTTTCAATCAAGTGTCTTACGATGACGTCTGATTGCCCGAACCGCATTTCTAGTATACGAATTATCTCAGGGACATTTTTTGGGAAGATTAGAAGAGCTTGTACACTATCTTTTGCCCGACCTTTTAAACACTTTCTCAATCGATTTAAATTTTCAGTATTCGAAAACTTACAGGCTAAAGAACTGTTCACATATTCATTATAAAATATCGGCCAATCTAGAGGGTCGCCCGCGAATTCCGGTAAATTTTGCGAATAGTTTTGTCTTACCAAAAATTGATGTATTTCGGAGTCGTGGCTTTCTTGCCTTTCTTGCTTTGGTTGACTGGGCTGATTCGGATGTTTCTCAACCCACTCGGAAACTGCTGCAATCTTATCTTGCACATTGTCCTCCACTGCATCTACAGCATCCTCACGATGAACGATGGTTTCCTCGATTTTTGCCATCTTCAGTTCATGTAGTTTCTTTTTCTCTTCAAGCTGAAAGGCAAGCTCCTGTTGTTTTATACGTATTCGTTCTTGCTCGCGAAGATGCTCCAACTCTGCCTCGAGCTGTTGTACTCTCTTCGTCGAAGAAGATGCTGAGGCCATGCTTTCCACGACCGAATGTTCATCACTTGGACGATTCAAAACTTCCTCGTCTTGGTTAGAGGGCAGAGTTCTACCCGAACGCAGAGTTTTGTGCGACATTGACTGCTGGTTCACCTTCGACGGACCAAAAATGTAGCGTCACTTTGCTTTACTTTACCTGTATGTAAAGAAATTGTATTAAAAACACCATCCGACTCGTGCGGACCAAAAATAAATGTGGCTTTCTCAAAATTCAGTTTTTTAATTTTCACACGACTATAATTGGATGTTGCCTGTCCGGCACTCTTAACGCTACTGCCTTAATTATGGCTTAGCAACTAACGGATAAGTTGATAGAATTCACAATAGAACTTAGAACTACACTTCCATCCAAAATTTTTTATTTTTTTTTTCACATTTTATTTTTTGTTTAATTAAAAGTCGCAACAGCCTTTGTTTTGCTTTCGTTGATATGTAGTCCAACTTCCTTTGCGGCGTTATTGAGACTTTCTGCATCACCAAACCTTCGAGACATGATGTTGATATCGTCGGCGTACGCTACTAATTGAGTCGACTTGATGAGTAGCGTTCCGCTGCTGTCCATATTCATGGCTCGAATTACATACTCCAAAGCCAGGTTGAAGAGCGTCGGCGCCAGCCCGTCGCCCTGCTTGAGTCCAGTACGAGTTTCAGATAGGTCAGTGAGTCGGTTCTGCACTTTGACCTGCGAGACGGTATTAGTCATCGTCATCCTTGTGAGTCGCACTAACGTTGCCGGTATACCAAAATTCAGCATAATGTTGTACAGTACACTTCGGTCGATACTGTCGTATGCCTGCTTGAAGTCGACAAAGATTTGGTATACGTCGATGTTGTATTCCCAGCACTTTTGGAGTGGTAGCTTCACTGTGTAAAGCTGATCGGTCGTTGAACGACCAGGTCTGAAGCCGCCTTGATACTCGCCAATGATTTGTTCTGCGTACGGATTGATTCTCTTTTCAAGAATTTTTGATAAAATCTTATAGGCCGTACTAACTAATGTTATGCCCCTGTAATTCTCAAACTTCAGCTTGTCACCCTTTTTGTGGATTGGGCAGATTATGCTTTTGCGCCAATCTTCGGGGATTACCTCGTCGTTCCATATTTTCAGCAGTAGCACATGTACAGCGTTGGTCAGGCACGTTCCACCATGCTTCAGCAGTTCTGCTGGGATCTCGTCAGCGCCGGCGCTTTAGTATTTTGAAACGACTGTATGGCAAGGCTCACCTCCTCTACTGTTGGGGGTAGAACGGGAGGGCCTGGTTCGGCTAACTGCTCAAGAGCTGGCTCCGCGAGGGATGTTGATGGTGCATAGAGGAGCTCTTCGAAATGCGAGGCTCATCGTTTGTTTACGCTTTCGATGTCGCTGATGATGTTACCATCCTTGTCCTTACATAGGCTTGTCCTGGGTTGATATCCGTTCCTAACATTATTTATAAGTTTGTACGCCTGTCTAATGTTCTTACTGGCTAATCTTTGGTTTATTTGCTGTAACTGCTCGTCAAAATGTTTGCGTTTCTTACGTCTAATTAACCTATTAGATACTCGCCGAAGTTCGTTGTATCTTTCTTTCTTGGCTCGTTATGCGCGTTGTGTGTATTGGCGATAGGCTTCATTTTTCGCCTCAATCAGGCCCTGCATTCGTAGTCGAACCAGTCTGCTCGTCTGCGCCGGCCTTTATAGCCCACGACCTCTTCTGCGACCCCCTTGATGCTGTCTTTGAGCTCCTCCCAGAACTCATGGATGCCTAGATTATTGATGTTATCAAGCATGGGCGACAGTTTTTCCTCAAGTGCTGTAGTATACGCAGCCGCCGTGGCATCATCAAGCAAATTGTCAATTGATTCTCGTTATAGGTGCACCGAAGAGATTCTGCACCTGTAGGTCGTCTTCACCAAATAGTGGTCGGTGTCGCAGTTGGTTCCTCGATAGGATCGAACATCTAGGATATTAGAAGCCCATCTCTTGCTGATCAGTACGTGGTCGATCTGGTTCACAGTGTATTCATCTGGAGACTTCCAGGTCTGCTTATGGATTCGTCGATGAGGGAAGCATGTAGAGCTTATGACCAAGTTTCTGCCGCTCGCGAAGTCGATAAGTCGCTGACCGTTGTTGATGTTTTCGTCGTGGAGGCTATGACCTCCAGTAGTTCCCTTATGCCAGCTTTCGTTTCCGACTTTGGCATTAAAGTCTCCTAGCAGCAGCTTGACATCGTTTGATGGAAGTGAGTCGAAGAGTGTTTCTAGGTCGTTGTAGAACTCGTCCTTAATCGCGTCTCATTTTACTTCTGTAGGGGCATGCGCATTAATGAGCCAGAGATTAGCGAAACGGGTCTTAATGCAGATAGCACATAGCCGCTCATTGATGGGTTTGAAGCCGATAACGTGGTCCTTGAGCTTCTTATTCACGATGAAAGTTACTCCAAACTCCTTGTTGCCCTCCTGTTTACCATTCGTAAAAATAGTGTGCGAATTGAGGTCATTAATCTCGCTTTTGAGCCATTTAGTTTCCTGGATCGCAACTATGCTCGCGTGTATTGTTCTACCTGATCCAGGAGGGCCCTTAAGGTCCTGGTCTATTCAGGGAGCGTACATTCCAGGATCCGAAAGAGTAATCAGTTGTTCGTTTGCGGGGTCGTCGTTGTTTTGTATCCGTCCAATCCGAGGCTTTTGTTTCAGGTTTCTTGACTTGAAGTTTTTCTTAGGATGAGTTTTCGGCACATCGCTAAACCTTGATAGGGTTTAATCGTTGAGTAAAGGCCATCATGGGCATGCCTCGAAGATGCTGCTTTAGTGGTTGAGTTAAACGTTTTCTGTCACCTATCACGTTAAGTAACCTGAGACGCTGCATATGTAAGTACAACACTCAGGCGCAGCGGTGCTTCTTCCAAATGTCGCATCAGATGATTTGACTTAGCCGTTAGAGGCTTTACCCACTACCATTACCAGGGGGCGCCCGCGCGGAGGACACATGGAGAAGTCATATAATATGTTCTTTTTTGTGGTTTTTCTTATGGTTTTTAGGCCCCTAAATCTCGTGGGCCCTCGCCACGCGGACTCTGCGGGCCCTTATGCGCCGCCCCTGATAATATTGGGAAAACAAGAACAAATTTTACTATGTGTTTTGTAATGTTGGGATTTGTTTATTACCACCCCAAACGCCTTTTGTATTGCCGCAATCGATGATATAAGATTTGATTTGGATGCTGTTTCCCCTCAAGAAGGTGATAATGATTGTCTTGAGGTGAAACAACATCCACTAACGTTCTGATCGTAGAACGAAATAGAGTTTATATGCTGAAATGTTTACAAAAGATGAATTGTGCTTGCAGGACATTATTTTTATAAAATGAGTAAATACCTTCTTCAAAATATAAATATAGATAAAATATTCGGCTGTAGCACGTTCGAAGCTCCTGCTTTTTATAAATACCATCCATCGCCAACTCCACTGTCGCGTACAGACCGGCTTTATAAAGTCCTTTTGGTGGCTTCAAAATATGTCCTATCTTTAAATATCCATGTAGATGCATGTAAAATTAAATGCATCTATAAAATATTTATGTACGAATATACTCGTACTTTTATCTTGATGCCGCGAGCATAATTCATTTTAATGTACTCTTATCTTACCGCTAAAGCATTCTGTAGGAGAATCTCGACATACACAAACGTTGTGATGAGCGACAAAGCTCCACAGAAAAGCCAAAATGTAGAAAAACTATAACAGACAGTATGGTATAAGGTAAGGATCTCAATTCTCTTAATCTAACTGAATGTAATATCATGTTTTCTTTATGAAGATATTCCGACAGGAATTTCGGAAATATCATGTGGATTACAGGTATCTGTGTCCTGCATGTATGTATCCTATTCTATTGTCTGGATTAAAGCGCGACGTGATTTTGCCAGAAGCATAGACCATGATGATGATGGTATGTCTGTTTTTTTTACTTAAATAAAAAGGGTTTTGTATAATTTATCTCACAAAAAAAAAAATGGGGTGGAAAAGGTTTTCGGTAAAGAAAAAGTCGTCAGCCGTAAAAAGGATTGATATAAATACAAACCCGCCAAAATATTCGCATCTTGTCTCAAAGATATTCATATTCAATACTGATTGAATTAGTTAATAGCTTCCACCAAACCAGCGCGGTGCGGTAGCGGTATGCGTCAGAATGTATGAAATAATTTTCGCCGCGGTAGACCATGCCGAATTTGCCACTTCGTGTGGTGTGTGTTGTGTGTACCCCGTACTGCTCCCGCACTGGTTTGGTGGAGCTAATTGCCCATGTTGGCTTTTTGATCTTCACCGTCGTTACATTAGACCCCCAGACAAAAGACGTATACATGTCAAAAATCCTTTCATCCTTTATCAATAGTCCCGAAAACCTGTTCAGTCCTGACTAGACGACTTTACCAAGCATCGCTGTTACAATGATAAAGTGGTCACATCACCAGGAATCAGAGATAGCCATAGCTATCAGGACCAGCCTCTGTTTCATTCGCTTTCCAACTAAGAGTGCCTTTTTGCCTCGACCCACTACCACAGCAGGATCAAACCGAGTGGAATTAAAAGAATAAACCTACATGCCAATTTTCCAAATGCCTCAATCATGTAACTCTGGTTTGAACACAACAGAATTTGGTTTGCTGGGAGCTTTATATACTAATCTAATATTAATATTTACTCGTATATGAGACGAAACAAAACAGGAATTTCAACCCCTTGCCACTACTTTTGCAGACTCTCTACAATTGAAAACTTTGAAGCACCTTTACAAGGGATTATTCTAAACAGTCGTGGCAAATCACAAAACAGCGTTTTCCATGCCACAATATGAAACCTAAATTACTCCTCGGTAACGCCTGTGATCAGTCTTGCCTGCTTTTACCATGCAAACTTGGGCCCCTGTATGGTCGATATTTAGCGAGATAATCGCATTTTAATGTTTGGCAATCGCTCATTTTCGACAGCTCGGGAAACGTTCCCGATCTTTTTGAAATTTGGCTCACTCTCTAAATTACACGGTTCAACCTATCCGCAATCGAATGTTATGGCTGCCCAAATCGCCGTTTTGTGTTTTCTATTTGAAAATTGTCCATCACTCGAATGTTTTGAAAATTTTGAAATTCAGAAAACTTGTAAAACACCGTACACTATTTGGTGAAAATTTTAAGGCTCCAGCTGTCAAGGCTCAGAACTTACAGCCGTCGAAAGTTGCGATTCAAAGTGTAAAGTTTCACTCATACACGATAACACTTCAATTGTTCACGTTCAATAACTCGGAAACCAACGGAAATTTCTGAAATTGGCACATTTGTAGAGCTACTTGGCGCACATTTCCTCCATAAGTTTCAAGGTCCTACCTATCTGAGTTCGGAAGTTACAGCTGCCCAAATTGCACTTTTGTGGTTTTTAATTGAAATTTTAGCCATAACTTGAGCGGAATTTTGAAATTTCGCAGACTTGTAGAACATCGCACTATCCATATTTGGTGAACATTTCACGGCTTGATATACCAAGACTCTGAAGTCACAGCCGTCAAAAGATGCGATTTGGATTTATTTTTCCTATCACAAAACGATGAAAAATCCGCCGCTGTACTGCATGCGATTCCCTTATCCCCTCTATTGGAAAATTCACACTAAAAAACGGAGTCTGTAAGAGTTTTAGATCAGGGTTTTCCCCTCAACATGTCCTTCGAATCCGTTAAATTTTTTTACACCAGGGGACCAGCCTATATACCCATACATGAGTATAGAATGCATACTCTCCTCCAGAAATATCGCAACAAGGGTTAGCCACCTCTTCGCCGTTTTGGAGGTTCTCCTCGGACTCCATAGCTACATTGAAACTGTGTCTGGAAAGCCACCACCAGCTTAAGAATTCTCGGCCCATCTCATTGGGTTTCGTTTATCTATTGCAATAAACGAAACGAAGTTTTTAAATAAGTAGGTACTTTGCGGCCATCATATGAAAAGCCAGATGCCACATCATACGACAGTCCTTACAGATATTTCTGAAACCTTCTTCTTCTTCTATTTTATATGTGTGTAAGTATAATCTTATTTGAAGTACTCTTTTTTGTGTTTTTCGTGTTAAAACATACGTTTGGTCTTCATATGTTGATGATTTTTTTAAGGGGAACATTGAGAACTATAAGGCTCCCTGCTTAGTATTAACAGAACTTTGCCTTCCCAAGAAGAAGATATCACTCATGAAGGCAAGAAGAATATGAGGTTATTATATGGCATGCAAACTTGTCGTATCCGTCCTATTTTTCGCAGGACAGTCCTGCCTATTCAACTTTAATCTGTCGTCCTGCCAAAACGCTAAAAGTCCTGATTTTGTCCGGCTTTTTCCTGTTTTTGGACGTCGAAATGGCATCTCATCAAATGACGAATATGACTTAGTTTAATGAAGACTACATTTAAATGTTAAAGGAATCCACAAATAAAAAAATTGGCTTTTACGACAGTCCGTTGTTTGATGTAAATCGTCGCGGAGCTAACGACTGTTAAAAGGGCCAAGCGCTGTGAAATCCCCCTTTGCATCGCCATGCGATTATTGCTCTTTTCTTAGTCCAGGAGCATTCTTGACAAAGAACTATTATACTATTTATGGAACAGGATGTTGAAAACATGGTGAGGATATGCAGTTGCCTAGGATTAATGCCCAAACATGCATGAGTATTAAATATAATTCTCCTCGAATCAAACTACACCAAACAAGCCTTTCAGTTTCCAAAAAAATCTACACTTAATGCTGAAAAATTCGAAAGTTACGCAAATATTACAGACGCATTTGTGTTTCTGGTTGTCCTGCCAAATGACGACTTTTGCTGCGCTTGTCCTGATTTTATCGAAAAAAATATACGAGCCTTAGCATGCATCATGACCTCGTGAGATGTTATTATTTCTCCAAATAGGCGCAAATAGGGGGGCGATAATATAGCTGAGTATTTTCCTGAAAACCGACATCTGCAATAACATAATGTGTACAGCATTGGGCCTTCGGGAGTCTGGTCACCTTATCCTAGTAAATCCCTAAAACATATCTCGGAACGGATGGAATCGGAACATTACGTCATATGGCTTTAATACAAACCAGCCCCTTCAAATGTTTTCATGGACTAGTATCCAGGAACAGATGGAATCGAAACACGTCATAGGGCTGTGATAGAAATTGTTAGGACAAAAGGAGCTTAAGTTTCATTCAAATGTGACGGGTATTCAAATTTCAGCCGCGCCCGAAATTAGCCTCGGTCTCGTTGTACATATATTTTTTCAACTGTCTCTGTCTGTCTTTAACTAAGTGCATTACTAAGTTATAACTTTCGTCCTTAGTAATGAATATTTTTTCATCTTGCGGTTTGTCCTGGTGGCGCGCATTCGCAGATGCAAAAGCTTTATATACTAATCTAATATTAATATTTACTCGTATATGAGACGAAACAAAACAGGAATTTCAACCCCTTGCCACTACTTTTGCAGACTCTCTACAATTGAAAACTTTGAAGCACCTTTACAAGGGATTATTCTAAACAGTCGTGGCAAATCACAAAACAGCGTTTTCCATGCCACAATATGAAACCTAAATTACTCCTCGGTAACGCCTGTGATCAGTCTTGCCTGCTTTTACCATGCAAACTTGGGCCCCTGTATGGTCGATATTTAGCGAGATAATCGCATTTTAATGTTTGGCAATCGCTCATTTTCGACAGCTCGGGAAACGTTCCCGATCTTTTTGAAATTTGGCTCACTCTCTAAATTACACGGTTCAACCTATCCGCAATCGAATGTTATGGCTGCCCAAATCGCCGTTTTGTGTTTTCTATTTGAAAATTGTCCATCACTCGAATGTTTTGAAAATTTTGAAATTCAGAAAACTTGTAAAACACCGTACACTATTTGGTGAAAATTTTAAGGCTCCAGCTGTCAAGGCTCAGAACTTACAGCCGTCGAAAGTTGCGATTCAAAGTGTAAAGTTTCACTCATACACGATAACACTTCAATTGTTCACGTTCAATAACTCGGAAACCAACGGAAATTTCTGAAATTGGCACATTTGTAGAGCTACTTGGCGCACATTTCCTCCATAAGTTTCAAGGTCCTACCTATCTGAGTTCGGAAGTTACAGCTGCCCAAATTGCACTTTTGTGGTTTTTAATTGAAATTTTAGCCATAACTTGAGCGGAATTTTGAAATTTCGCAGACTTGTAGAACATCGCACTATCCATATTTGGTGAACATTTCACGGCTTGATATACCAAGACTCTGAAGTCACAGCCGTCAAAAGATGCGATTTGGATTTATTTTTCCTATCACAAAACGATGAAAAATCCGCCGCTGTACTGCATGCGATTCCCTTATCCCCTCTATTGGAAAATTCACACTAAAAAACGGAGTCTGTAAGAGTTTTAGATCAGGGTTTTCCCCTCAACATGTCCTTCGAATCCGTTAAATTTTTTTACACCAGGGGACCAGCCTATATACCCATACATGAGTATAGAATGCATACTCTCCTCCAGAAATATCGCAACAAGGGTTAGCCACCTCTTCGCCGTTTTGGAGGTTCTCCTCGGACTCCATAGCTACATTGAAACTGTGTCTGGAAAGCCACCACCAGCTTAAGAATTCTCGGCCCATCTCATTGGGTTTCGTTTATCTATTGCAATAAACGAAACGAAGTTTTTAAATAAGTAGGTACTTTGCGGCCATCATATGAAAAGCCAGATGCCACATCATACGACAGTCCTTACAGATATTTCTGAAACCTTCTTCTTCTTCTATTTTATATGTGTGTAAGTATAATCTTATTTGAAGTACTCTTTTTTGTGTTTTTCGTGTTAAAACATACGTTTGGTCTTCATATGTTGATGATTTTTTTAAGGGGAACATTGAGAACTATAAGGCTCCCTGCTTAGTATTAACAGAACTTTGCCTTCCCAAGAAGAAGATATCACTCATGAAGGCAAGAAGAATATGAGGTTATTATATGGCATGCAAACTTGTCGTATCCGTCCTATTTTTCGCAGGACAGTCCTGCCTATTCAACTTTAATCTGTCGTCCTGCCAAAACGCTAAAAGTCCTGATTTTGTCCGGCTTTTTCCTGTTTTTGGACGTCGAAATGGCATCTCATCAAATGACGAATATGACTTAGTTTAATGAAGACTACATTTAAATGTTAAAGGAATCCACAAATAAAAAAATTGGCTTTTACGACAGTCCGTTGTTTGATGTAAATCGTCGCGGAGCTAACGACTGTTAAAAGGGCCAAGCGCTGTGAAATCCCCCTTTGCATCGCCATGCGATTATTGCTCTTTTCTTAGTCCAGGAGCATTCTTGACAAAGAACTATTATACTATTTATGGAACAGGATGTTGAAAACATGGTGAGGATATGCAGTTGCCTAGGATTAATGCCCAAACATGCATGAGTATTAAATATAATTCTCCTCGAATCAAACTACACCAAACAAGCCTTTCAGTTTCCAAAAAAATCTACACTTAATGCTGAAAAATTCGAAAGTTACGCAAATATTACAGACGCATTTGTGTTTCTGGTTGTCCTGCCAAATGACGACTTTTGCTGCGCTTGTCCTGATTTTATCGAAAAAAATATACGAGCCTTAGCATGCATCATGACCTCGTGAGATGTTATTATTTCTCCAAATAGGCGCAAATAGGGGGGCGATAATATAGCTGAGTATTTTCCTGAAAACCGACATCTGCAATAACATAATGTGTACAGCATTGGGCCTTCGGGAGTCTGGTCACCTTATCCTAGTAAATCCCTAAAACATATCTCGGAACGGATGGAATCGGAACATTACGTCATATGGCTTTAATACAAACCAGCCCCTTCAAATGTTTTCATGGACTAGTATCCAGGAACAGATGGAATCGAAACACGTCATAGGGCTGTGATAGAAATTGTTAGGACAAAAGGAGCTTAAGTTTCATTCAAATGTGACGGGTATTCAAATTTCAGCCGCGCCCGAAATTAGCCTCGGTCTCGTTGTACATATATTTTTTCAACTGTCTCTGTCTGTCTTTAACTAAGTGCATTACTAAGTTATAACTTTCGTCCTTAGTAATGAATATTTTTTCATCTTGCGGTTTGTCCTGGTGGCGCGCATTCGCAGATGCAAAAGAAAGGTCGCTTGTCGTTTGTGCAGTTTTGCCACTATAAACAATTTCAAATTAAGGCTTTTGCCCTTGGTTTTTTTTTGCCCGGAGTATCTTTTGAGTTACTGGGTGATATCAGACATTGTATTAAAATAAATATCGCTTCTGTCGCATAGCAAGAGTCAACTAAGATTAAGGTACTCCGATTCGCATGGTTACATAAAAACTATACATTGAAAAAAAAACTAAACACAAACAATATTTTAACAAGTAGATGGTGACATTAATTAAACTATACCTGCAAACAATGAATGACTTTAAGTGAGAAAACGAATAAATATTGTTCACAAAATAACATAGTCCTGTTTCCCACACCTAAAACAAAACCCTCATAGTAAAAACCATATAGTCTCCAACTATCCTAACAGACAAGAATATTTCTCGGGTTATAAATTTTGTCTTTAGCATGTGTCTGCTTTGTGACTTATCGAGCTACATACCAGATCCTGTATGAACACTAGCTAGGTACCTTATATAACGTATTCCATTCTTATGAGAGAATACCGACACCGAATGCGAATAGCACTGTTGTACACAGAATTGTACAGAATTTAAGAAAGTAGAAAGTAAGTTGTATGTGTTCTCCTAATATTGAGATGGATGTATTCTTTCTATTTAGGGAATATTTTCAATTTCAAATGGATGCTGAGGATGGTAATAAAACACCGAAAAACTTTTAACCACGAGATTTACTGACGATAATAAAAGTTACGATTTAACTGAATAAAAGTACCACACATATAAATAAAATATTTTAAAATTCAACTGAGAGCGAACATTACTTGAATTATACATTTTTAAGGGAATATTAATTTTTGTAGAGTGAATCAAATAACTATAATGAAATATTTTCAAGAAGAGGGTATAATGGTCGGCAACTTATTCGTGTAGGTTTAAAAATTGAGATAGTGGTGCTATCTGCATTTCTTGTTGTTAATTTATTATTATCAAACGCACCATACCTTCTCTGTTTGAATTTAGTATGAAATTTGAAAGAATGGACCATATGCAGTGCCTGCTTGTTAAATGGAATTTTATGAGCTGACTATTATGGAGCGCTTCCTTTTTGAATAATGATAATATCGTTCAAGGACGATGAATGCCTTCAGCTATGAAAGTAGTGAAAACTAATCAAAAATTCTCTCTTATTAAACTGAAAGACCTTGCAAATGTAATACGTCGACGAAGATGCAAAGGAGCTTCATATTACTACGATGCTTTCATTTCGATGGCATATTTAATTCACAGCATCTACCAGTATCATGATAATAATGTTTTTTTTTGTATTACACTCAGCATTCATAAAGTTGGCCTTTCATCTCCTCCTGCGGCATCACCTTACTGAATTCTATCGCATCCACTATGGTTCTTAAGTGTATACCTGCTTGAGTCAATAAAAGTATGAACCATCTCCAATAGAACGAAACCATTTTTCTGAATAGACGTAATCAAAATATTTCCAGAAAAGAATTTACCTCCCTTTGGCATCTATACAGCGCATCAGAAAGCAGGTTGAACATGTAAGGAAACACTTTAGTAAATGCATGAAAGCAATCTCCACAGTGGCACAGTACCACCTTCGCCATCGTTGCATATGAAAGGATTTATTTTTTGTATCGCACCACTTCAATAATCTCTTATAGACTAGCCAGCGATGCATTCCTGAATTGGGAACCTCATTAAAACCGAAGAATGGATGCAACTGATTAGGCATGCATACATGCTGTGCTATGGATACTAGAGGATGCGATGCGGCTATTCGTATTATATGAAGACATCCATACGCCCCATCGGAAAGAGGCTGAAAAAGTCGCAAGATAAGGCTGAAATGCGGCGTTGTTGTGACATCACATCGTTGACGTTGTTGACGGGCGCCAAGCGTTGACAATGAAGCCAAGCGTCCTTGTTCGGGTAAATATTTGCAGTAGGTAATGGATGTTTGTCAATGGATTATGTTTTGAATAGGTTTTGCAGTACAGTTCATTTCCTCATGCAGATAATGCACGAAGAGGGTAGAGAAAAACGTTTGAACTGTTTGGGAAAGGAGAGCTCTTTGATATAACTTTGTTCATGGAGCTATGCTTTGATTGCGAAATATCGTATTCGTAATCGAACTATTGAATATTATTCGTTGTTTCTCGTAGAGCTATTTTCCTATTCGCCGGGAAATGTGTAAATAGCCAGTAGTTACGCATTTTAACTGAAATATGTGATATCGAAATCGAACAGAGAACACTGAGTGGCATCTGTTCATCAAACATTGTATTTACTACTACTACCAATTTATGTAATTTTATCTAGAATATCCTTTTATAAGAGTGGGGTTTCTATGGCTGCCTCATCACTTCCTGATCAGATTTCGTTTGTTCTTACCAGAAGCAGAAATTGAAAAAGGGAAAGTTACGAAATGAAATATGAAGTATGTATAACGCTCGTATATTTTTTAACGTAAACAGCAGGACAAATTCTCCAAAAATCGTCGTTTAACAAGGACAATGCTAGTAAAAAAGCAGGACATAAAGGAGGACAACCAGAAACACAAATGCCTCGACGACGGTGCTCAATCGTCCAACCAACTGAATGTGGTTACCAGCTGAAACGCTTTCAACAAAGCAACGAAATTCTAACTCCTCTCCATTATCCTACCTGGTAGTCCTTCGGTACCCAATTGAAGTTGATCCGATGAAAAGAGTTTAGATTTCTACAAAAGTGGCATTTTCCATTGAGGAAAGATGTCTCAGATCCAAATAATTATGCTAAGTGTTCTTGCGGCAAAACAATTTTTGCGGCATGAATTTTCGGTCTCTTACGAGGTTTTAAAAGCCTGTACAAAGCCTATATTTTACTGACGAGGGATTTTGTGCATTTAAAATTCAATTTACACTCCATCTTTTCACGAAAAAGTATCATTATACACTGGGCCGTGAAAACTCCGCAGTTATAACCGATTGGTGCTAAAGCTATGGTCGCTATATCCATCATTACTGCAGGCGCTTCAAGAATCTTGAAACGCATAGGAACTCCGTCGTTATAGCCGATACATCGTTATAAGCGATGTCGTTATAAGGGTTATCCACTGTATCTATCAAGAATACACCAGGACTTAGTAAAGAGCAATTAGCGTTCGTGGTCGCGTATATCTCTGCGCTGAACATTATGTCCAAAATTTTTATATATAGCATTTCCAGGTCAAGTAAATAACTCTCCGAAACAAACAGATAAATTTCCGAAGCAAAAAAATACATTTCCGGATCAAATAAATAAATTTCCGAATCAACAAAACACGATTCCGGATCAAATAAATAAACTTCCGGACGAAATAAATGAACTTCTAAATGAAAAAAATAAATAACCAAAACAAAAAAATAAATTTCCAAATCAAAAAAATAAATGTCCAAATCAGGAAAATAAATTTACAAATCAAATAAATAAATTTCCAAATCGAATAAATATATTTATATGCCAAAAAAGTAAATCAAATAAATACATTTACAAATCAAATAAATAAATTTTCAAAGGTTTATATAATATTCTTCTAATAAGAAAAATTAAATTATATTAAATGTATGACACCCCAAGATATATATTAACGGTTGGAAGTAAAAGTCTATTAGATTTTAAAGGAAAAATTCGCTTGTGTAGCGCGCAAAAAAAAACAGTATACCACAATTTTGCTTGTTCCAAGTAGGCGTAAGTTTTTTTTTGTCGTACGTTAAACAGCGGAGACTGTCGATTAAAGTTGAAATGTGTACGATAGTACGACATGCTAAAACTCTCTACGAGTATTAGTAAAGGTACACAACATCAGCTGAACACTACAATTCGTATAATTCAACAGAATCCTGTCTGAATCAAGTCACCGTTACTAAAAGCTATGTCAATGTGTCTGCTTAAGGTGCAGACTCTCCCGCATTTTCCCCTGATTATTTGCTTGTGTTTATTCCCCTGGAATACCACCCTCCCTCCTCTTTGGTACTCTTCACATATTGCGATAGAAATATTTTTTAAGAAACGGAATCTAATTGATCATGACAATAAAAAGCTAAACGTTCTCTTGTAAAAAAAATAAAAGCACTTCTAATTTGGAGCTTTTATTCAAATTTGATCGAGACCTAATAATTTTAACTTTTAAGTACCGACACTGGGTCTTACAGACTCGAAGACACTGTCAACCTCATCATTCTGAGGTCACATCTATCTTCGATTCTAATGTAAAATAAAAATTTTAGAAAGCTCAGCTGGTGTGACTTGAGTTTTGAGGAAGTTACGGTAGTTTAGAGATGGCAAATAACGTCTAAGATAACAATTTATATCGTCCTATTCTAAGCGTGTGTAGTACAATTGATAATTATATACGTAATTTTGAATAAACAAAAATCTCATTCAGATTGAAATAATTGATTAATTATTTTTTTCAATTCTCAACGAAATTCATATAAAAGCACATTTACTATATTAAAGTACTATCTTTTTAAATTGTTTATTTGATTTGTGAAAAATGTTTTTTGATGGAAAAAATCATTTTTTTGATTTGTGAATTTATTTTTCTGTTTTGGACAATTTTTTATTTGAATTGTACATTTATTTTTCTGATTTGGACATTTATTTTTTTGAATTGGAAATTTATTTTTATGATTTGTTTATTAATTTTTTTCATTTAGGAATTCATTTTTTTGTTTCGGAAATTTATCTATTTGATCTGCAAACGTGTTTTGTTGATTCGGAAATTTACCTATTTGTTTCGGACATTTATCTATTTGACTCGGAAAGTTATTTACTTGACCTGAAAATGCTATACATAGCTGTACTGTTTTAACCTGTACTATTTGAAAGACAGATTTATTGACAATGTATGCAAATAATGTCTCAGGACGCTTCAGGAGCAAAAATTCCCTCCAATAATACCCTCTCTTGTCGGATTTAGAAAATATAAAAAGCCGTCTTGGTCGTCTATCATCTTAGAGAATGAAGCCTCATTTCATGTAAATTTCTATAAAATTTAAGTGTAGTTTTCATTAAATTTATTCGTCATTTCAATACGCTGTTCAAAAACAGGACAAAGCTGGACGAAAGCAGGACAAAGCTGGACGAAAGCAGGACTTTCGAGGTTTTGGCGGGACGGCGGGTTATGGTCGAAAAAGCAGGCCAGTCCTGCCAAAAACAGGACGGATACGACAATTAAGTATGTGACTCATTTCGTTGCAGAATTTTAGAAACGCCTTTGTGAAAAAGAAGAAGGAGAGGGACGATCACTTATGGCGTAAAGCGAGAGGCGCACTTCCTATCCGACCTTTAAAAAAATATTTTCCGTTGCCCCGGGCGCGGCGCCAGGGCGCCGAAACCCGTACTTTTAATTTGATTTTTTCTTACAAATTTTATTGTTTCTTAAAAATTGTTTTTGTTTTTAACTGATGAATTGAGTATGTGTCGTAACGCATCGTGACGTTCAAAAATCATTGAAAAAGTATCACTGGAAGTGCACTAGGGTTTCTAAAATTGATTCAAGTTTGAAAACAGCTTCTGTTCCGCTTCAATTCGTTATGCTAAGATTTTTACCACTACGCTTGAAAATAAATTTCGTGCCGTTCCGTACCGCACTGTGCCGCACCGTGACGTCCAAAAATCATTGAAAAAGTATCACTTGAAATTCACTATGGTTTCTAAAATTGTTTGAAGTTTGAAAACAGCTTATAATCTTCGCTTCTGTTCCATTTTAATTCGTTCTGTTAAGATTTTTACCAATCCGTTCCGCACCGTGACTCCCTGTCCCGAAATCATTGAAAAAGTATCACTGGGAGTTCATTATGGTTTCTAAAATTGTTTTTAGTTTGAAAACAGCTTATAACCTTCGCTTCTGTTCCATTTCAATTCGTTCTGTTAAGATTTTTACCACTAGGCTTGAAAAAAAAAAATCGTGCCACACTGTGCTGCGCCAATCCGTGCCGCAACGTGACGCTCTGTCCCGAGATCATTGAAAAAGTATCACTGGAAGTTCCTATGGTTTCTAAAATTGTTTTAACAGCTTTTAACCTTCGCTTCTGTTCCGTTTCAATTCGTTCTGTTAAGATTTTTACCACTAGGCTTGAAAAAAAAATGCCGTAATGCACTGTGCCGCGCCCATCCGTGCGACTCCCAGTCCCGAAATTATGGAAAAAGTATCCCTGGAAATTCACTATGGGTTTAAAATTGTTTTAGGTTTGAAAACAGCTAATGAACCTTCGCTTCAGCTCCGTTTCAATTCGTGTTGTTAAAGATTTTTACCACTATGCTCGAAAAAAAATTGCGTGCTGCACGGTGCTGCGCCAATCCGTGCCGCACCGTGACACCCTGTCCCGAAATCATTGAAAAAGTACCAGTGGAAGTTCACTATGGTTTCTAAAATTGTTTGAAGGTTTGAAAAAAACTTATAACCTTCGGTTCAAGAAAAAAATATTTCGTGCAGTTCTATGTCGCACTGTGCCCCGCCAATCCGTGCCGCATCGTGACGTCAAAAATCATTGAAAAAGTATCACTGGAAGTTCACTATGGTTTCTAAAATTGTTTGAAGTTTGAAAATAGTTTATAACCTTCGCTTCTGTTCCGTTTCAATTCGTTCTGTTAAGATTTTTACCAATCCGTGCCGCACCGTGACTCCCTGTCCCGAAATCATTGAAAAAGTATCACTGGAAGTTCCTATGGTTTCTAAAATTGTTTTAAGTTTGAAAACAGCTTTATAACCTTTGCTTCCCTTCTATTTGAATTCGTTCTGTTAAGATTTTTACCACTAGGCTTGAAAAAAAAAAATTTCGTGCCGCACTGTGCCGCGCCAATCCGTGCCGCTCTGTCCGAGATCATTGAAAAGTATCACTGGAAGTTCCTATGGTTTCTAAAATTGTTTTAACAGCTTTTAACCTTCGCTTCTGTTTCATTTGAATTCGTTCTGTTAAGATTTTTACCACTAAGCTTGACAAAAAATGTCGTGCCTTTTTCATTGAAAAAGTATCACTGTAAGTTCACTATGGTTTCTAAAATTGTTTCAAGTTTGAAAACAGCTTTATAACCTTCGCTTCTGTTCCGTTTCAATTCGTTTTGTCAAGATTTTTACCACTACGCTTAAAAGAAAATTTCGCTGCACCGTGACGCCCTGTCCCGAAATCATTGAAAAAGTACCACTGGAAGCCCAAGTAACAATTTTGTCTCTATAATTCTTCGTAGAATATTTTCTTCAAACGATAATAGGGGCACTGAATAAACACTGAATAATAGTCCAATAATGGCATTTGGCGCCGTTTTTTGATCCAATTGAACCTTATTGTAGCACTGAATTACACTGTGAAAAAGACATACATCATATGTGTTATGTCATCATTTTCTGTCACTTTCTCGCGTTTGCAAAAAAAAAAACCCGCAGCCAGCGTCGAACCAGCGACTGTCGTACGCAAATCCGACGCCTTAACCACTCGGCCAATCTCACATATAGTCAGCATTGCTCGTAAACACTACAAGTGGTTCGTTGCTTCTATCGAAATGCTGAACACTTCTCCGCAATGCACCTTCTTCTTTATATGTCAATCAGTTGAAGCTAATTAAATTCACACGTTCATCAACAAAATGCAGCCAGTTTCTGGGCTGAGATTATCTTAATTGATTCATAAGTTAAGAATGAGTGAGGAAATGTTGGTTTCATGCCATATTTTAATAAATTCAAATCAAGAAACGTGGTGTTCCAGAGCACTTCATAAGTGTCAATTCTTTAAAAAATCACAAAGTTCATCCTTCCATAAAACTACGGTGAGCAATTTATTGGATGATCACACGAATGTCACACTATAAAAATGAAATTGACTGTGCTATAGAAGATTATATGCATGGGTGTGTGTTGATTTCAGTCATGTGTGTTTATGTCATTCAATAAAGACTACAAAGAAGTATTTAATGGAGCATTTTTTTAGGTTAACGTTTAGAGAAGTGTTATCGAAGTCTTATTGGATGTAGTCGTTAATTGATTATATAAGAACTTTTTAAGCTTTCCGAAAAGTGTTTTAAGGAGTTTTTTTTGGATCAAAATACTTATATAAGAGTTGTCACACGATAAACTGATTTTGTGTTACTATATGAATGTTACAGGATGAAGTGCTTCTTTAAAGCATACGAATTGTTACTTGGGAGTTCAATATGGTTTCTAAAATTGTTTAAAGTTTGAAAGCTGCTTATAACCTTCGCTTCTGTTCCGTTTCAATTCGTTCTGTTAAGATTTTTACCACTACTCTTGAAAAACGTTTCATGCCGTTCCGTGCCGCGCCAAACCGTGCCGCAACGCGACGCCCTGTCCCGAAATCATCGAAAAACTATCACTGGAAGTTCTGTAAAGATATTTACCACTACGCTTGAACAAAATGTTCGTGCCGTTCCGTGCCGCACTGTGCCGCGCCAATCCGTGCCGAACCGTGACGCCCTGTCCCGAAATCATTGAAAAAGTATCACTGGAAGCTCTGTAAGGTATCGACCACTACGCTTGAACAAAATGTTCGTGCCGTTTCGTGCCGCACTGTACCGCGCCAGTCCGTGCCGCACCGTGTAGGGAGTGTTGTTACACTACGTTTGGTTAAAATTAGTAAATAAAAAAAAATCTTAGAAGAACCTACTGTTTGAGGTTGATGACTCAATGCACCGTTCCTTCCCGTAATAAAAGATAATCCTACATACGAACTTTCAGGCAAATCGGTTCAAGCGCACAACGCGCACAGTCGAATTTTAAAAAATTTAGAAAATTCATGTTGCATGCCACTGAAGCACTCAGAACAATTGAGGAATTCAGAAAAATTGAATGCCAAGGAATGGAGCTCATTTTGAACATTTAAATTTTGGAACTGTTTTCCAATTTTGATTCCCCAGCTAAGTAAGAGCTTCATATTCCGCACTTGTAATTTTGTAACATGCATTTTCGATTTTTTACGTCAAGATCCCGTGTACCACCCCGATGTATAAAGGAGATATATCATTATTCTCATGCCTACATTGGTTACTGTTCCTTATAAACTGTCTAGAAGATAAACCTTAATTGAAATAATAGCCCAAGGATCCAAGCTATATAACATATAGCCCAGAAGCCTGTACAGCATCTGTTCCAACTTTATTACAGGCTGGAATTAAATTTTTGAAACAATAAACTTTGAGATGAGAATATGATAGATACAAGCTGCGACCCTATTTCATCGACATATTGAAAAACCAAACACCCTGAAGGGTGTGACTGTGCTCAATATCGACGTATGCGAGTAAACTTCGTGTATATCCCGGGCCGATAAGAGACAATCATTGAACAACCAAATAATATTCATATGAGCACCGCATGTTTCTATACCCATACGAACATGTATAAGGACTATAAGGACATGCTCGCATTATACCTCCACGCCAATGCACAATAGCAGCATATTCAAGCTTTAAAGCTACCATAGAGATACGCGGTACATATTGTATACTGCACACCATAAAGTCATTTAAAATAGCAAAAAAAGGATATCAAAATTGATGCTTCGCAGGAGCACGGGTAATTCACCCAAATCGTTGAACCCTTAAACGTTGGCTAGGTCACAGCCGTATTCCGTCGCCGTCGTTTGTTGCCAGGATAAATTCCTTGCTTGATCACGAAAATACTTTGTTGTATTGCATTAAACGTCGTTTACACTCCCTAAATAGCCGCGGAGCCATGCATGAAGGACGGAATGTAGCGTTATGTAACTTGTTGCATCTCTCTCTCTACATCCAATTTCCTTTTATGCTGAACGCGAAGCTTAATATCAATCTGGATATAGGAACAGTGATGTATTTTGCTAACAAGGACCCAGAGCGACTACAACGAAACGATACGACGACGAAGACGCGACGACGACGTATCAGCATGCACAACGAGGGCATATTTTGCCATACACATACTCGACTAAATTGGGCGAAGCGTTGAGTAATCGGTTTAGGGAAGAAATCTTAATCCGGCATGTTCGGCTGCAATGTATCTCTCGCTTTTTTTTCAGGGAAAGCTGGTGGAAAATCATGTTAACTGATGGAGTTTTTCAATTGAGTTATTTTGTTTGGGATTTCGGTGTCCTGTTTTGTAGTTGCTTCTACTTACGTCATTTATGGACTATACTGACCAGTTCCGTAATGATGTCAGGATAAGCGGCAAACTTTTTGGAAAATACATTTTCAGCTGCAGTATTTTCCTGCAAATGGAATAAAACCACAAGTTTTCATAAAACATACAGAGTCATTAATCAAACACCGTCCGCAGCAAATTATGGTTGTACCAAATATTCAGGGTCATTATCAAATTTAATTAAAACAATTCGTCCACATGTCGTTCGCATCCATGCCAACAATTAGTTCGCTCCATAATCCATTCATCATCTTCAGCGCGTAAAACTCTATAACGGCAGAAATTTTTTTAAATAAACTTTTGAACATATACTGCGAGACGAAATTGAACAAAAAATTTTTTTCGAAGTATATTTTACTAACTTTTGTCATATGTAGGATATTGCCCATAATGTACACATACATTCAAGTGCTCGTATAAATTATTATGGGGTAATTTTTTCTTCTCCCGCCCGGACTGCCTTCGAAAGCGGGCCAAAAATTTGAAATATGTATTTGAACGCATTAGGATGATAAAAGTATTAAAAATATGTATTGTGGTATTTGCATATGATACGTCCATCAGCCTTGCACATGAATTTTAAGGATGAATGAATGCCACAACTCTGCTCGTATATGGATGATAACGCTTGGGCGGAACAAAAAAAAAAAATCAGGACCAAAAAATGTACAAGGCAAGCACTGCAAAATGGTAGGAAGATTGTCTCTTTCAGATATAAAGTTCCTTTTTCATATAAATATACGGGCAGCATGGCGAGTAATAATAACTCCTTTTCCTTTGTGATTTATGAGACCAGTTAAATTTCATATTTGTATCAAATGTGCGCCAGACAGAATACATACGAGTGAATATCCTTGGCTATGGTGTATGGTGCGGTTGATTGTATAAGGTCTAGCAGAACGGTATTTTTTGTGTCCTTTGTGTCGCCCGAAATGATGTGGGCGCAAAAGAGATTTATGACCACCCATCTGGATACAGTTCAAATTGAACACTTTCTATACGTTTAAGAGATGGTCAAGGGTTCATGAACTTCTCAATGACTTAAATGAATTTTAATTGATAAGCTTTATTTTAGGTTTGTTTTTCGAAACAGAGGCGCAAACCGCTCGCTGAATTTAGTAGTTAATCCGTACAGGAGATATCAAGGATTTTTTTTCAGAGGATTAACATTTAATATCGCCAACAATAATTTTAAGGTTTCCTGTCAGTTTTGTTTAAACACTACATATACTACACTGATTCTGCTTTCTAAAAATTTGACATTAAATGTTTTCTTTAAGGGTCGAATTAAAGAAAACATTTAACCCTAGAGAGATAATCATATTTTTTACCCCTGAAAAGATAATTATACGTCGATTCGACGTGTTGCTAGTTAACATCCTTATAACTTCTTTGTTAAGAGTAACATGTTGCTAAAAGGTAGATATATAATCATTTGTATTTAATATTAATCTGTTAAACTCGTGGTTTTGCAAAATTATCATTTGTTTGTTTATATAATACTAATTTTAAAAAAGTGGTACTAGGAGAAAGTGGGCTGTCCTTTCAATAGATTAAAATAAAGGATATCTTTATCGAAACAGGCTTTTAGTGGTTATATCCAAGTGAATACACATTCACATTATGAAGATTTATAAAAATGTCAATTCGGGGCAATTAAAATATTTTTCAGTACAAATTTGTTAAAGATAATCATACGTCGATTCGACGTATATTTGACTTATGACCCCCAATATCTTAGGCTGTGTGGCACCCAAGCCAATAATTTTGCCACGTAATTACGCCTACAGACATGAATTGAGTTGAATCTTGGAACCAACAAATTATGAAGCTTCACTAATGAGATATAATAAAAAGAAAAATTTCTGTACGTCGATTCGACGTAGATTATCTCTCTAGGGTTAATGTCAAATTTTTAGAAAGCACAATCAGTGTAGTTAGTAGGTGATAAACCTAGTACATGAGATTGCAAAATGTGTTGCAGATTTTTTTTGTTAATGTTTTTTTTTTTGGGAATCCAGAGCTTTCCACCAAAAATTCGTTGCGAAAAAGGGTCAAAATCGCAAAAAAAATTACTATCAATTGTAGTGATACTGCTTAACGCATTTTGAAGCGTTGGACCCGCAATCATTAATTTTCTCTAAGATGTTCATGGACAGGTTTTCGCAGAAATGTACAGTTTCGGAGTCATAAGCAAAAAAAAAAAAACGGAAAAACCCCGAAAGTTTGGGGATTTTGGCCCTGTTCCTCAGCGAAATTTTGGCGGGAAGCTCCGGAATGGAGTTAAGCACAAAAAAAAAAAATACCGGCGTATAGAGGGTTGCGCCCGAAATACGAGTTTTATATAATTTTAATGCATAGTTAATATTTTTTGTACATATATTTTATAAGCAATAAATATGAATTGTGGACAGCATTAATGAAATGCTTCCTAAATCTATTTTTGGATTGGTCTACATAAACCTTTAATTAGACTAATCCAAAAATAGATTTACTATTTACCCAGCTTGTATAAAAGTAGGGGAAGATGGGGAGGATTCGTACGATTTTTACTTTTCGATAAAAATACAAAATTTTAAGTGCCGGTTTTTGGCTTATTTCTCAGCTGAACATGTTTGCTATGTAAATGCTATAAAAATTATTCACATATCTTAACAGTTTTGAAGTGGGCGATGATTTTCCAAAGGTTGTCAAACGTACGAAGGCGCCCCTGTCATGGGGCACTTTCGTACATTGCTGGGGGCACATTCGTACACAGTGGTATTTACGCAGATTTAAAAATAAAATATCATAACTAATGCTGCAATTGTTTATTTCAATGAGAAATAAGGCGTAACGGCTACAATTCATTACAAAATTCAACAGTTTAATCCAATAACTAAATAATTTTAGAAAATATCACAAAATGTGTTCCAACAGAGAACTTAAATTCTTATACTGCCGGACTAGGAATTCCAGAAGGAACGACACACTGTATTCAGTATTGTCGTGATTTTGCAAAATTGGTCCGATATTATACATACCTTGGTCTTAGATTCTATGATATTTACAAGGACAACGCATTTTTGAATAATATTGAAACTTTTACTGGATTTTGGAGCATATCATAGTTGACATAGATTGGCTGCGGCAGCATCGGCATCGGCATCAGCAGAAAAATTTCAATTTAGAACACACGCATTTGCCTTTGATGACCCACATTGACAGCAGAAGCAGAAAAAATGCTTCTGCCACTGCTGCTGCTGTCAATGTGGGTCATCAAACGCATGCGTGTGTCCTAAATTGAAATTTTTCTGCTGATGCCGATGCTGATGCTGACGCGGGAAATGTATTTCAACCATCAGTTAGAACGCAATTTCGGTTCTCTATAATTGGCTTATTTCTTTGATTTTGCTCATTACTAAGGTGATTAGATAAATTTAGCGCGCGTTTAATTTCTTTAATTTCTGCAGCCTTGGTCTTTTTTCGTTTTCGGCTTTTTTGTTTTCTTTTTCCTGATGAATGTCATGTATCCTATTTTTACGGAAGTTTCGGTGTAAATACCCGATTTTTTGTGTTCTTGGTAGTGGTCTTATCATCTCCGGGGTCACCGCTTTAATACATCGACAAAAAAGGATGCGTTGATCCATCCAGTTTTTGTTGCAACACCTATAGATCCTTCAGGAGCAGCTTCGAGAAAATTACTCCTATAATGAACCCTAGGAAATATAAACAGCAGCGGAAGGGTGTTGCTCAAGTTCAAGTTCGTTACAAGTTCGCCTCTTTCAGCCGAAACAATTTGCTGACTTATTTTTGCTTACTGTCAGCCAAAATTTTCGGAAGGGTCATCACTGTTGAAATACCAGACTCTTCAAAATTAGGTATTCTATCGGCCATAAATTTATATTTATCCAATACAAGGTTTTGATAGAAATCGTTTACCGCTGTATTATTAAATCCAAAAGACCTTCCAGCGCTAGTGTTTTCTTGTTTTCGTAAACTTACATTTGGGTTTCGTTTCCGAAAACCTAACAGCCAATCAATCCCCGCGATTTCGCCTTTGTCCCAGCTAGTTGGGTACTTTATCGAATTGGTCTTTGATCCATAGTGCATTTTCGAGCATTGCAGAAAGTAATCTTGAAGAGTAGCTTCTTCTTCCACCAAAAATATTTGACATGATCCGTGTTTCAAATTAAAGCGCCCCATAGACTCAGCGATTTATCGGTCAATCAAAGCTCGTTTCTGTGGAGAAAGCACATTTTCTGTGGAAAAAGCTAATTTTCTCTTGCGAACTCGGTAGTGGAACCTAAAAAATGTGCTTTCCCCACAGAAATGAGCTTTGATTGGCCGATAAATCGCTGTCTATTGGGCCCTTAAGATTCCGGTTATGTGTTCCTGATTGTGATAGTTGAAATAGATTGGCTGCGTCAGCATCAGCATCGGCAGAGGCATCGGCATCAGCAGAAAAATTTCAATTTAGAACACACGCATTTGCCTTTGATGATCCACATTGACAGCAGCGGCAGAAGCATCGGCAGAGGCATTTTTCTGCTTCTGCCGCTGCTGTCATTGTGGGTCATCAAAGGCAAATGCGTGTGTTCTAAATTGAAATTTTTCAGCTGATGCCGATGCCTCTGCCGATGCTGATGCTGACGCAGCCAATCTATTTCAACCATGAGATTTTTTTTAACACGACTTTCGAGTGTGTGTTATGCCATATTTCGAGGCAGCTTTCCAAAAATTTAGCTCTCCATGCATTACAGACTTAATTGCCAAAGTTTTTTCCACCACCTCTCCGCTTCGTGTTCCTTTTTTTTGTAGGCTCGCACCATGTTGCTAATAAGAAAAATAAAAATCAAGTGTTGTGGGGTAGATTCGTACTGTACGAATATGCCCCACTGGTAAGCGTATGAATCTGCCCCATAACGACGCACAGTTCGCGATTATGAATTACTAATAGCATGAGATTAGTTCAACGATTTTAATTTTACGGAATGATTACTTACACTTCACTTAATAAATGAAACCAAATAGACATACATTTTTGTATAATGTGTGGTCGTTAAAAGACATTATACACCCAGGTAAAAATTTACTTACACAAAGAAAATGCATTGAAAAATACGTCTTTACCGCTAACTTTGGAAGATTCAAATCAAACTGCATTAAACTACATACATGAATAGTGGTAGATTAGGGCTGTTTGTACACTGTGAGATTAAAGTTCTAATGCGCTTAGGTTCCGAGATATTAGCGGTGTACGAAGGCGCCCCCTGTACGAAGCCACCCCAACTCCCCCCTACAAATCTACAGGAATTTTTCGATTTAAGATTTCTGATGGCCTTTGAGCGAAAAGAAACTCAGGCAAACGTAAGGATGGCGTGGCTTTATATATGAACAGAATTATTAGCTGTAAATCTACTGTTACTGTTTTTTTAATCAAGGAAAAACAACTTATAAGAAAAGATTCCATTGTGTCCCCTGACATAAGAGCCCACGCAAGCTTTCCTATGAGTATTGAACAAGTATCGTTTTGCACCCTGTTAACTTGGTCCTACAAACCGTACAGCTGCTATAAATTTCGAGGCCCTAGCTATCAACCAATTGTTTGAAAAAAATACCAAAAATGTGAGTAGAACATACAAATTTGGACTGTTAAAATTTCGTTTAAAAAATTCGTAGAAAAGTATTCATTAACACAAATTTAAGCCTCTAATTTATTTGCGCCTTAATTTAATTCCTACAAACACCGCTGATATGCCTTACTTTCTGGTACTCACTACTTCCTTTTCCATTTCATATATGTAGGGCCACGGCGAATAAGTGTATAAGTCGACTTATATCGAAAATGAGTTAAATGCATTAAACTACTCTTACAAAAGTTCTGCGTAATATGCAGAAGTGTTCAAGCTTAAAACGCAACGCTTTCTTAGTTACATAAATGTGCATTTTCAGACAACTCACTCAGAATGTGGTTACCCGGTTAAGTCTACTTGTACAGTTTTGTAGGGAAACCATTGGCTGGGAATAATTAGATAAGTCGACTTGTATTATTATTGAAATTGGAAATAAATTAAATTCGGGTTGCGCAAATTTCGGCCTAAAATTCGGAAAGCATAGTTCCCAAGCACAAAAAAGTTATTTGTAAATAAATAAATAAATAAAATAAATAATGAAGAAAAAGCGTTTAAAATTTGGGTTTCGTGTAAAAAAGGCTTTAATATATTTGACAATTTGAAAATTAACCTTAATGCTATATTGTTTTACAAGTATGGGTCAGCAAACCTGCCTTTAAAAAAAAATATAGCCATATTGTAGCATTCACGTGAACAGAAGCACATATTTCTAAGTGTGAAAAAAAGTATATTGTTTGTACTTGTACATTACATTAGATAAATCTGATGATGATGTATATAAAGGCTGTAAAATAAGGAGAAAGCGGAATCGGTTTGTTCGTGAAAACCTTTCTCCAGATGAAATGGTTTACGATTAGTTCACTTAGGGCGATTTTTTACAGACAATTCGAATTACTGTAAAATTTATAGGAGTGTGTCGCTAATTGTGATTGCAACGAATCCGTATTTTGACGAATCATGATTTGCCTATTGTGTGTGTTATAGGCATTAGCTTTTAAAAATTCATAGAATACGTATTTCTGTTGTTTTAGTGAATAAGTTGCCAAAATTATCTATCGTCGCAATATATAAGTGGCAGAGTTTAATTTTGAAAATATTTAACTCACCCACTTATTCGACGGGACAAACGGAACTTGGACAATCGTTAAAATTTTTAAAAGCCAAATTAATACCACAGCTCCAGCTGCAATTCACTATATCATATTTAAACCGATATCAGCTATGTCTGCAGGATATTACTTTCAAATTCTAAATTACATAGAATTGTAGTAATAAAACAGTACCGAAAAATCTCTAACGGTTTATTTTACTAAAACAGAATGGGGCGTTACATATGGATGACCCGACATAAATAAATAATAAAATTAACAAGATTTTCGCTAGACGCATCAGAAAAAAACTTCGTTGAATTCGAAGGTGATGAAAAGGGTCCATTGTCCATCCACATTTAAAAAAAAGTCTCCCAGGAAGTTTTCAGTTTATGGCTTCTAATAAGTTTCTACCTATCTTCCAACAATATTAAAACAAAAAATTTGCAGAGAGTTATCGATAACTGATTGTCCCAGTGCACAGCGTTCAATTTAATCTATTATGAAATCCATAATATCTCAAAATTACCTTAACAATGATTTCTCTTGATTTGCCCTAACTCCAAATGGAGCATGGTGCGTTGACGAGTACCGTGCGCAGGCCCACAAATAATAAAAAAAATATACCTCATCGAGCAAACTATTTAAAAAGTTTTAATCAGAAATGGTGATATGGTGGATAAAAAAAATATACTTTGCACGAATTTTATTGTTATAGATTCCGATCGAGTATTGAAGGGTTAAATGTCCATATTCAAATGAAATTCCGCAGATCAAATCCTGACACTGCAGAGGACATATGACAATAGGAAAAGCTTTTTCGAGTTGACGCATTCGGCTAATATAGCACGGCAAACATTAACAATCCTGTCCTGAAAAGTTATACTTTTCGACTTATCCACTTATTCTCCCCGACCCTAGAATGTAGTAGATAATTGTAAAAGAAAATCGGTCTAGTCTCTGATGCTGGTAAAATATTTTGCAGTTAAGTTGAATTCTGGTACAGTATAGCAGGCTAATAGTCTGGCTGGTCTAGCGGTTAGTGCGCGCACCTTCGGTGCACAGGGTCATGAGTTCGAATCTCACCGTGTTCCATGGTGTTTTTCGAACTCACGAGCTTGTGACGGACTATGATCTCACTCAGATGTTAAACGAGTACCCATTTATGGGGATAAATAACACAGCTGAGTGTGATGCTGATCTCATTACCTCAACAAAAAGCAGATAAGATCTTGGAAATAGGATGTCACTAACACATCCTGCGGCCTTAGTCCAATGCTGGATTGTCGCGCCTGTTATAGCAGGCTAAGCTTCGGAATTTTAAAACTTACAAAAATGGTTTCGTATGGATTGTTTGCTTTTTGATGTCAGAATCTCTTTCTGCAGTTTTCCTGTTTTTGGATATATTCGCGAAAATCCTGAGAGATCTTCACAGAACCCTAGTCTATCGCGGAACTCTGTTTGTTTGGTAATTTGTTTTTGAATTACTGCCTGCATAAGACTATATATCTTTTGATTCTGGAAATTTCGAAATTTTTTCTATAGAAGATTTAGTTAAAAAAAGAATCCTAGTTATAGCCTTGAGTGCTCTTCGTACTAAATTCAGTAAAATTGCGAACAACTAGAGAAAGTCAAGACTTGCTTACCTTTTACCTTTACTTTATATACGATAAAAACGTTCGTCAAATTTTAACTTAAAAGAAAAAGAAAACAGAATTTCAAACAATAAAGGATGCTCAAAAACTGGAAGCAATTTTGAAGCGTTTTCTCTTTATTCGCATTAGCCTTCCACTCTCCTGAAAAAATCTTTATAATCTTGTGTACTGTATATTTCCCCAATGGAAATTGCGCTTCTGTGGTAGAGCACTCCGTTTTACATATTATTGTGAAATTTTTTAACCAAACATTAAGATTTTCCGACAACAAATTTTCAATCAGTGCTTACATTTAATGTTTCTAGCAGCACTTCTAGATTACTTCAGTAGGGCTTGCCTGTGCGAAACTCCAGACCCAATGTAGAAAAGTAGATGATCGTAAAGTCATATGCTTAGTGTTTCTATTTTATCGATACGCTTGCAAAATTTAAATATGAGGAAGTGCTAAATTTTCTATTGCAGTTCTGAAAATGGTTTGACGTATTTATGAAACACTACACACGTTGAATAATTTCAGCAAAAAGTATACTTTTGCTTTGGTTTACTCAATCCCCCCCTTACGCCACTAATCCAGGCCTTAAGATTAACAGCGGAACTACATATATTTCGAAAATGTCTCTCAGAGGTTGGCTTGTCTATCTCTTTATTCTTGAATTCTGTGATTTGAGCTACTTCCCAGATAAAAGTGACCGACCAGGAAGTCTTGCATATAGTTATAAGATCCACCCTGGTCCGTTAAGTGTGACTACCTTGATTCACTATGTAGGCCTATAGCTACGAGCTACAAAAAGAACGAATGTGAAATCTTGTTAATCCCACGATCTCCATAATTAGTTGTTAATATGGATCGAGGACTTCGTTGGAAGTGTTGAGTTGCCATTTTTGCGATCTATCTATCCATCCTATCCCGGCGAATACAAGACATTGGTCGTCTCGTAAATACATTTAACCATTTTCAATTATATAGAACTGATGAGACATTTTTAATACAAAAAATATATTATAAGCTGATGCATTACTTAGTAGCTGATAAATGCATTATTTAGTAGCTGTAGAATGTCCATTCTGGACTGGTCATCGTAAACCTCTATCCTAAAACCCCTTCCGAAATATTTTTCTGCGTACACCTCTGATAGTGGTATGCTGGTATGTATACATATATTGTTGTCCTTTTGCTCAGCAGCTTTCGAGGGAATTATGCTTTCCCGGGATATAAAGATATTACCAAAATACGTTGATTCAAAATTTGATTTTGATTCTCAAAATATACAAATTGCTAAATATACAATTCGAATTCAAAACTTACATCGCATCAAAACCCTTCTGATTATCTAGAAAAAAAAATACACTTATAATCATAAGGTATTTCACCACCGGACTTACGAATGACAAATTTCAAATGATAGAATACATCCTCAGGAAATCCTTACGATATGATCGTCTTTACCCAAAGATTGAAAGCATTTTCATCGATATCATTCCATTTCGCATTCCACACACTCTACCCTTGACTATAATGTATGTGCAAAAAATATGGCTTAGCTTAGCAGATACTTTTCAGGATGCAAGGTGTCCTTCCTTTTACTTTAAAAGATCCCAAATTCTCTATATATGTGATAGTCTGCGTCCTATCCGCAACTTTCAAACTTGACTGGCCAGCAACGACGCAAAAAAAAACGGAAAATCTTTTTTAGAATATGCATACGCACTGCAAAATCCGGTGATAATCCGTTTCCATATCGTTCATTTCGCATCAGTAAGCATGAAAGTGTTGGCCGGGAGTTATCCCTTTGTTATACATACAACACACACACACACACACACACATAGTTGAGATTCTTTCATGAAGCGAACGTTAAAAAATTCAATACAATATTTCAAACGGAATAGAAGAGAATTTATTCGCATGAGAGGAAATTCCTAGGCGGAGAAGAAAAATATCTTATCCATAAAATATCGGGATAGTTGGCAGTCATGCTTCAAAAGGACATTAGTATTATATGGAGATATTTTAGGTGCAAGAGATTGACGAGCAGATTTTCCAGATTTGTTTGTTGGCTTGTAGCGAATTTGATCGATTAGGCGTCAGAAGGATGAGTAATCTATATATTAGAAAAAAAAAATTTGTCTAGTGTTATTTAAGGATGATATTGAATACTTTTTCGTGTATTGAAGATATAAATCGGTTTAGTCTTGATTTCATAAAGTCCCAATTTAGTGCATATCGTCGACATTCTTTGCAGAAGTATCACAGTGAAGTGAATTGGATTTATGGAAAAATAATATGACTAACATTCTTCTACAGAGAAACTCTCTCTCTCTTTGTCCTCTGGTTCCTGTTAACCCCTTGTGGCGCATAGGGCACCAACATGGCGTCTTGCATTGGCTCCTTGAGGGTTCCAGTCTAGTCTCTTCTTTGCAATATTTGTTCGCCCTCTTCGGAGGATATGACCTATCCATTGCCACTTTCGCCAATTGACCGAAGTGCCCATCCAATCCAGGCATGTGATACTCAGGAGATCATCATTGGAAATAATCTCCGGCCAGCGGATTCGTAGAATGCGCCGTAGACACTAGTTTACGAAAGTTTGCATAGTTTAGTTATTATCTCATTTGGTCACCTTCCACGTTTCTTCTTCTTCTTCCTTGCCTCGTTCTTTATAACGCTCCGTGGTTTCGCGTAGCTCGACCTGCGGTGTAGGCACATCGCCCGTTTTGGCGGTAATATCTCAGCATATGTCTCTTAGATCGTGTCATCGCCGAGACCAATGCGTTGTTGTTGCTTTTTCATTTGACGCATCCAGGCGTTCTTCGGTCTGCCCAGGACCTTGGGTCCATCAAGTGGAATTTCCATTGATATCGCTTTCTTTGCGGGGTTCTCAGGCGGACGCCTTTGAACAGGGCAATACCAATCCATTTGTCGGTCTTCGAGCTTTTCGATGATTGGTTGGTCTATGGACAAGCTGCCTCGGACGTAGCTACTCTTGATGTGGTCCCTTTTGGTTACACCAACTGACATGCGTAACATTTTCATTTCACCCGTAACCTTCTATGTTGAACGGCCATAAAGAAGCACAGATATTATGTATATAATTTTGTGCGGCTGGAAATGTTGTTATTTTGCCAGAAAGGAGTCAAAGTGAAGAAGGCTGCCCTAGCAGTGTGTTGATACGCGATTGTACATCAGCGTCCGCGCCGCCATTTGCTGTGACTATGCTTCCGAGGTAGCAGAATTCGTCAACTTTTTCGACTGCCTGGCCCGAAACACAAACTCCGCTTTGTCCCCCAGGATGGGAGCTCAAGTACTTGGTCTTGGCAGCGTTTATCTTGAACCCAGCATTACGACTTTCGCAATGCAGAACATCGGCCATTTGAGCTACATTCTTCTTTTTATTTCAAAGCAGACAAATATTCGTCAGCATAGTCCAAGTGTTACAGGTAATCAAACATTTTCCATCTGACACCTTTCCTCTGGTTTTGAAGCGCGCTCACTAGTACATCGTTAATGGCTATGAGGAAAAGAATAGATGATAAAATGCAACCTTGTCTCACTCCACTGTGCACCTCAAAAGGATCAGAAAGCTTACCCTTGTGCAAAACGTGACATTCGGCTCCCTGATAAGATTCCTTGATGATGGAAATTATTTTATCTGGTATGCCCCTCCTACGAAGAGCTCTTCAGATGTACTCCCGATCAACACTATCGAACGCCTTCTCGACATCAATGAACATGAGGTGCAATGGGGATCTTCATTTGGCGGATTGTTCAATAATTCGTAGGGTGTTTATATGGTCGCTACATGAAAAATCCTCACGAAAATCATTGCTGTTCATTGCCTAAAGTGTGATCAACTTCATCCTTGATCCGGTTCCAAATAATTCTAGCCATCAGCCGGCGTCCGTAGATTCGATAACCAGCTTTAATTCCGTCTTAGATGGTGGTCTGGAATTAATACTGTCTACTGGAGGGACGTCTTCTTCTGCCGATGAAGATGCACTTGCCGGCCTAAAACGGTTGTTAAGGACATCAACAAAAAGAAGTGCTCTTTCCATCTCTGAAGTTGCTCTTTTTCGGTAACAAGCAGTAACCCTTCTTTATCTTTCACAGGATGATCCGTTGTGAACGATTTACAAATTAGTGGTTTAATTAGCTTAAATAGGGTACCGCTTTCACCACGGTAAGCCGCATCATTTGCCTCCTTCGCTAAAGCGTTGATGTAAGTACGCTTATCACGCCTCACACTTCTCTGCGCGTAGTGTATTTTTAGCTGAATCATCAGGAGCAGAGTTAATCTGTTTCTAAACTCTTTTGCGTGCTGATATAAGAGACCAAGTAGCATCACTGATAAAAGGTCTCCTACCTCGATCCAACAATCGCTTCGCCACATGAAATAAAAGAATCCTTTGCAAAATTCCATCTATCTTCAATTGTAGGACTCTGAAGAGATGTTGCTGCACAAGCTTTTTCGTGCAAGGCGGTCGAATATGCACGTCTATTTGAGGATTTTTTTTTAGCTTTTGTACATTAAATCCTGCCAAGATTCGCATGTTGTGCGGTCGTTGAATCGCTGCCGTTCGTTAGCGAAATTTCGCGATAACAAGATGATGGTCGCTACCAACATCAGCCCCACGCTTTGACCTGACGTCTAAGAGGCGGTTTCTCCATGTCTTAGAAGGAGCAATATGGTCAATTTGGTTCTCTGTTCTGCCACCAGGACAATTCCAAGTTGTTAAGTGGCAGGGTTCATGCTTGAACAACATTCCGCCAATGACTAGTTGCCGAGAGTTACAGAGCTCCACGAACATTTCACCATTGTTGTTCATGTCGCCAAGCTCGTGATAAGATGTTCCAAGCCTAAATTATTCAGTACCGACTTTGGCGTTGAGATTCCCTATTATAATTTTGATGTCACTCCTGGGAGCCCTATCAAAGTCGCCTAGTCGCTTTGCGGATTGGTCGGCAGATTCAGTTGGTGCGTAGCACTGAATAATTGTAATGTTTCGTACTCTCGATTTGAATCTGGCTGTGATCATACATACGGTCGGAGATAGGTTTCCAGTTGATAAGGGATCGGCGTGCATTCCGAGTCAACAGGATTCCGACGCTCGCTTGCCGAGGTGAATTATCGTCTTCACTTCCAGAGTAGAGTATTACAGTGCGAAAGCTTGGTGATAAAGTCGCCCCCGATCCGAGCCATCTTGTTGCGCTCAGTCCTAGTATAGCCATATGTTGTATGCGTAAAACAGGGTTGCTGCGCGCATAATTGTAGAGATATGTTCGAAACTCAGGAGATTTTTATTCTCTCCTGTCCCTTTAGTCGCCTCTTACGACACGTCGGAAAGACTTCAGCACTATTTTGACCCATGGCATATGACAGAAAAACAGAAGAAATTTAATAGGCTGTCAAACTTTTAATAGAAAACATTAATTGAGATTTATCGTATACCGCGTTATACCTATAGAATGGATTTATGTGAATTATAATTTACCATTGGAGTCTGAAATCTACAATATATTAAATGAATATTCGCTTTTCATTAGACGTACAATTTATGATTTCAACCAAAATATGTTACGACATTAAATTATTATACCACTATGTCGCCACCTATAGAGTCTTGTAATACGAGAATATTATTATCCATACATACTACACAAGTATTATAGTTCCAGGGAAAATTTGATTCAAACTACAGGACTCCGGTAACCATTAAAATATGATGGCTCAACCTATTTCTATTGCTCTTCACATTAATAACTCTTAATTGCGTTGTGAATATAATAAAGCCGGCACACAGTTACACTCATAATACTCGTAGTGTGCAGCGCCCGCTCTAAGGGGGGGCAAGCCGGGCGGTCGCCCGGGGCGCCAAATTTTGGGGGCGGCTTTTTGGCTAGTACTTGAAAAAGAAAAAATGGATTAGGCCGAAAAAATAAAAAAATATTAATATCAACTTCGAGTTAGTGGAATGGCAACCATAGAAACTACAGATAAAATACATACAAAGCAAAGTTGTGTTTTAAAGAAAAAAGCATTTGCAAGGTTAGAACAAAAGACAATTGATACGGAGTGCTGCGTTTGGAATCATGAAACGCTGAGGAAAAATTGCCAAAATATTACGTCTGTGACTCTAGCACGCATCCCACTTCCGAAAAGCAATGTGGGACAGCATAAATGAAATGAGAAATGAGAAGTCGCGTCGCATAACGCTCACCACAAAAAAGCGTTAAAATCAAACTATACTGTGAGAATTTTTTTGCCCGAAACTTCCATTTTCATCACTTTTTCAGTCGTTTTAGATAATTTCCACCCACTTTTTGCAGCAACTCGACTTTAATTTGCCTAATCTTTTCGGGGATGAGTTTCTTCAGTTGATTCCAATAGCATTGATTTATCTCGCATTGAGAGGACAAATTTTGAACAGCTTGGTTTACATTTCAGCAAGATGAGGGATGGAACCACAGTTCACATTGCCAGAGCTGCAACCAGTCTTCCCTAATATTTTCTGGACATGCTAATATCGAGATAATGCTAGGTTCTCCTGATTTAACTAGCTAGCTACTCAATTCTCTATAAAAATTATCAAGATGACGAATTTATGAAAATAAACCACTGAAGAAATCAATTTGCAAAGAGATCCGGCTGGTTGAACTTTATGTGCTGCGCAGTATATAATGGATGTTACCAAAAACTAATCGAAAAGATTAGTAATGAAAACGAGCACCATTCTTTGGCACACAATTTTCCCAGGCAGTATTTTCTGAAATGTGTTGAGTGTTTTAGTGAACAAAAATAATTTCGCGTTAATTTTCAATTTATTACGTCGCTGTGAGAGCCTCCAGGTTTCCGTGTGCCCTCTGCATATTTTTTTAAGTTGGTGAAAATTATGTCCTCTAATTTTGGAGCTTCAAATAAACTCTCTAGCAAGCCTTGCTGTACTGTGGCGAATTTTGCCTGAGCGAAAGCGGAACAGGTTTCTAGTGCATACTTTCTGGGCCTTATCAGTGGATCAAGATTATATTTTCTGAATTACTAGGGCGTTGGTTCGAGTCCTAGTGTGACCATCAGTTTTTGTGTTTTCTTTCTAAAAATGCTCCTACACAAATAACAATTATAGTTCTACAATACTTGAAAGAATATTCTCTTCCAATAGTAATAGAAGCAGATTTCATGATATAAAAACTGAAAAATAACATTTGCCGCCGTTTTTTTTTAACCAATAGAAGCTTGTATTTTATATCTTATATCATCATGTCGTGCCTCGTGCATTACCTCCGATAACCATATGAAAAGAATAAGTATTATGGCTATCTATAGGTGGCTTATAGAATGACACTGATATCTTATGAAAAAAGTAGCGCGCAGCTACCATTGAACCCGTGACCACCATGTCGCCCGTCATAACCACTCGACCAATCTGATCATTGCTCGTAAGTAGTTTCTTCTATAGAAATATTTGACCAATTTTTATAAAATCTGTTCTGCAATAAATCTTCTCTCATGTAGTTTTACCATAATAGCGGCTATAGAAAAACTGACAATCATTCGTTTGCAGTGAGAAGATTTTACAGTTTTGCACCCAGTTTCTGAGTAGAGATTATCTTAGTGGCTTCAGAAATTGACAATTTGTCAAGACTTCAACCAATTCCATTGAAGATACATAGTTGGTTTCCATTTTGGTATTCCAAAGTAATTCATCACTCTCAACTCTTTCAAAAATTACGAAGCCCTTACTCCTGCAAAATTACGATAAACAATTTATCAGATGACAATTTAATGTCATACTAAAAAAATAACAGCCGCGACAATCCAGCATTGGACTAAGGCCGCAGGATGTGTTAGTGACATCCTATTTCCAAGATCTTATCTGCTTTTTGTTGAGATAATGAGATCAGCATCACGCTCAGCAGTGTTATTTATCCCCATAAATGGGTACTCGTTTAACATCTGAGTGAGATCATAGTCCGTCACAAGCTCGTGAGTTCGAAAAACACCATGGAACACGGTGAGATTCGAACTCATGAGCCTGTGCACCGAAGGTGCGCGCACTAACCGCTAGACCAGCCAGACTACTAATGTCATACTATTAGGATGAAATTACACTACCAATTATCTGCTATAGGAGAATATTGCATGTGTGTGTTCATTTGTGATTGATTGATTACATATTTGCTAACCAGATTGCCCCTGTGTGTTATGCTTTCCAATAAACACAACAAAAAAGTATTAATGGAGTACTTTTTAGCATCATATTATGAGCAAGTATTACAGAAGCCTTACAGCACCATCTTCCTTTAATTTCCCTTGGATAGTACTTAAGGGGCGGCAATTTGTCGTCTTGCCCGGGGCGGCGTAAGTGCTAGAGCGGGCGCTGGTAGTGTGTCACGGTATGAAGCCTGAAGATTGAATTTCATGCCCATATATAGTACTATGTGAATTTGAGCTATGCTGTCTCTTCAGCATAAATGAGAGATCCTCGCAGGGTCGGCTTATGAGAAATATGGATGTGCTGTTCCCAGGTTTTCATTCGGGTATTACCACACGTTAATAACTTCAATAGGTCATATAGAAACTCTCCTCTCAGCCTCGACCCCCCAGCAAACACATGCCAGGTGAATAATTGCCATGCGGCAGCAGGTGGTCTTCTAGTTTATATATATTGCCAAAATTGTCGCTTATTTTGTTAAAAGGATAATGCAAATCTGCACAACTGCAAGAGAGAGAGAGAGCGAAAATAGAGTGCAACCCAGAGAGATTGCAACTCCAAATGTTTCACCTGGTGCAATTTGTAACACAGAGGTACTAGATTTGTAGCTCTAATGGGAACAATTTTAAGCCATATGAAAAATACCAAAATAACCTCAATTTCGGCTTTCTGCCTACACGTTTCGCGATAGCTTTGCTGAGGATACGGAACGGAATACTAAATTACACTAGGCTTTGGTTACAATTTAACCTAGTTTCTAGACAAAATATTAATTGACGCGCCTCTCCTGTTTCGTGTCGTTTCGTAACGTTTTTCGTATTATAAAATATTCTGACAAAATTCAATATGCATATGGAAATAGGGAATGAATCGAAATAACTGCGGAGGTGGTTGGCTACCGGATTGTGATGATGAATTCACTTTTTTTCCAGTTGCTTGTTTTTCAGGCCAGTCTTTTATATGGTATTTCATATACAGCAAATGCAATTAAAAGTTGCCTGAATGAATATGACGGTTCGTGTACGATATGTGACAATATGTACGTATGCAAAAAAATTCTTTTAATTGGATTCATTTTTGAATATAATGTCAGTTGACAATGACATCATATTGTGAAATTGAGGTGATTCCAAAATGGTAAAACGTGGAAAAAATTCAAAACACGAGCTTTTTGCGACAAACAAGATGAAATGATTTTCATGGGGCAGTGGCAAGGTTGATTAAACAATGATTAAATTCTGAGACCAAAATATTACTTTCACTGCTGAAATTAAATTGCAACACTGTGACCGTGGACCATTTGTATTTATCAAATTCTGAAGAACATATAATTTTCCATCAGACCTTTGCGTATGAGTATCAATTTTCCATTGAAAACGGAAAAATAGCCCAAGCGAAAAAACCACGTTCAAGTGGCGTTGCCAATGTTGAAGTATCACTGAGCGAGAGGGTATCAAACTATCAAACAAATTGAAAATTCTAAACAAACGTTCCACAGTATGCACAGAGCCTATATTATACACTGTGCGGTATGTAGCTGGGCTGCATTTGAATCATTTAGAAAGGACGTCGGTAAATATCGACGAGGAGACTTTAATCAAAATCACTTTAAAAAAAAGTGAAGAGAAGTACCATGATGTGGGGTGCTGAACGATACACTATGGGAATACGACAGAGACCATGATTTCGACATCGGCATCGCTTTGAACAAATAATGTATACGTAGTTTCAGTCATCGAATAAATTGAGTACCATCATTGAAAAGTTGATTTAATTGAATGCCTGATTTGGAAATAGCCTTATCGAATAAAAATGCTTTGTGCAGACATTTGAAGTGACTTGATCCTTGCCAATTGATGGTTGATGTTAGAATTAAATAACCAAGACTTTTTGACTTGGACTATGCATAACGAATGCGACATGGCAACCGAGTAAATCCGTTCTTAAAAGTTAAAATTACAAAGCCAATGGATATGGATTTGTAAAATATCCAGATTTCTGTAGATAAGTATATTTTGATATGGTCAATAAGATGTCTTCCAGTTTTATTTTTTAAAGTAAACAGGTTGTAAAGTTGATGGAAAAATGGAATAGGCACATTTAAAAAAAAATTGTTTGGGAATTGCTTTGCCGATAGAACTCGAATTACAATTAAAGTGATCGTTTTAAAAAGGTTAGACCCGTAATGAATGTGTGGTTTTAAGTAAAAAGGTGTCATTTTTCGCGTCTGTTTCTGGTTATTTTTCTGCCAATGCCATATAGCAATTGTGGGTATTTTAACAATAGTGATTTCGTCTGAGAATTGCTGATTTTTTGAGGGATTTAAAAATTACTTGGACTTAATGGGTGAATTCAGATTGTAAGACGCAACCGGACGGGTAAACTTGCAAGACAAGAGAGCTTTTGTAGTGGCCAGTAGACAAGCATTGTGCATTTCACATTGTAAGAACGCGTCTTACGAAAGAAAAAAATCGTGACACGATTGTTTTTCTTTCGTAAGAACTTTCGTACGATCGATAAGACGATTGCATCTACCATAGGCTGAATTCAAATTGTAAGAAAACGACCGGACGGGTAAACTTGGACGACAAGAACCATCGTATGATCATTTCACACTATCCGATCAAAACACGGACCGGCGAACAATAATCACACAGCAAGTATGTATAAATGTTGCCATGCACGCTCCAAAGTTAGTGTACAATGAAGTGACGAGTCGACAAGATTAAAATGCAAGTAAAACACGCGCTAATTGTCTTTGCAGAACGCCTGAACTATTGGTAGGTGCAATCGTCTTATCGATCATACGAAAGATCTTACGAAAGAAAAACAATCGTGTCACGATTTTTTTCTTTCGTAAGACGCGTTCTTACAATGTGAATTGCACAATGCTTGTCTGCTGGCCACTACAAAAGCTCTCTTCTCTTGCAAGTTTACCCGTCCGGTTTGGTCTTACAATCTGAAATCAGCCAATAGTTCAGGCGTTCTGCAAAGACAATTAGCGCGTGTTTTACTTGCATTTTAATCTTGTCGACTCGTCACTTCATTGTACACTAACTTTGGAGCGTGCATGGCAACATTTATACATACTTGCTGTGTGATTATTGTTCGCCGGTCCGTGTTTTGATCGGATAGTGTGAAATGATCATACGATGGTTCTTGTCGTCCAAGTTTACCCGTCCGGTCGTTTTCTTACAATTTGAATTCAGCCATTTATTGTCAGTTTATCCCAGCGTTACGACAACGCAAAGTTATAGTGTTGTTCTACCTGCAGCGTTCCACATAAATTCTAATCTGGAAAATGTTACTAATATTAAAAATCTGCATAATAATTTAATCGACCTGTTTTTGTAGCATACACTCACGCCATTTAGATTTCCAGTATAACGAAAACAGCAAAAATTTAATTTTTTCGTAATTTTCAATTTGCTTTTATCGTTTAGCCTAGCAACGCAAATCCAAATTTTCAAGTTTCTCTGTTCATATTTTACGCTTCACCTGGTAAAAAAGGTGTCCCTAGACAGTTGCTTTTGAACACCAACAGCATGCTGCAAATATTACGTCACCCATTAAAATGCATTGTTGCTGCCGAGAGGTTTTGCTGCACCATATACACTGCCTGTCAAAACTATAGCCGCACCATAAAACAGACTGATGCTGTGAAGTTTAAGCGGAGCACAGTGATTTCACATACTATGAACTTAAGTGATGTTTTAAACACAAATGATTTTTAAAAAAGTTTCCTTCTATTTCAAACGGTTATTCTTCTTTTAAGGAAAAACTAAGTTTCCGGTCCGTCATAACCATAGCCGCAGTAGTAAAAAGTTTGAAAAAAAAACTGATTAAAAGGAGAAAATTCAGAAAAATATTTAGTGGAAAAATCTTTTGGTATAAAATAGACTCTGAGATATTACTTCGCTTATTTTTCACCAAATGGTTTTACAGGTTTTTGGGTTTTTTTTTTACTTTTTGACCTCTTAGTATCGATAATCGCTTCTTTTACATAAAAAAAAACTCTTTGAAATCATATTTTTTGCATAAATTTTACGTAATAATGTTTCTTGATGATTTCCTGTCGAATTGCGATCAAGGAGAGGGCCCCTCCGTAACATTTGTAACATTGGAACCAATTTAAAGTGCTAACACTGGTGAGAGCTGATGCATACTTTTGCTACAAAAACCGTTATGAGTCGTGTTTCCTGTATTAAAACGGAGACATGGTCGGGATACTCTAGAGAAGTTCATTTTACTGTATTAGAGGCAGTTACATCAACTCTGACATTAATAAACAATCCTTCTCACACTTTTAAGGAACTTTATCTAATATTCGTATTGGAATCTACATATGAAAATCCGGCAAAAGCTAATTCAAAGTATTGGCCAGGATAGCCTACCAATAGAACAGTTAGTTTCGTCACTTTTAGCACAGGAAAACTTTCTTAGGATTATCCTGATGATAAATTGGTTCCATTTAATGCAGGATATACGACAAATAATGGACTTCGAAGCAAGAGTTTGCATCATCTCTCACCAGCCGAGTATTTAGAGTTAGTTCCAACTTTACAAATGTTACAGAGGTGCCCTCTCCTTGATCCAAATTAGACTGAAAACCGTTAAGAAGCATTATTACGTGAAATTTGCTTAACAATACGATTTTAAATGGATTTCTAAGTAAAAGCAGTGGTTGTAGACACTAAAAGGCCTGTAAGTAAAAAGCTCGGAAAACTGTTAAAATTATTTGGTGGAAAATAAACATAGTTTGTTTGGAGTTTGAGACAGATCCGTTCGAAGAAATCGTGGCGACCAGGGCAATAATACGAAGTGACGCCCATTTTAAAAATCTCTAATACGTTTTAAGGGTAAATGAGACTTTAATTTAGGTATATTTTCCTATGAGTTAAGTTAACTTAATTCTGTCTAATTTATAGATTGATTCTGAAATTAAAATGCAATACGGCGAAATAATGGAGAGTCTCCGATTGTTGAAAACAGATCAATTAGCATCGGCGAAATATGGATTTGGGTCGACTTCTTGTTTCAATTCATGTGGCGGCATTGTTAGTTGAAACCGTAAATCGCGATATGTTTTTTAGGGCCAGATCCTCCTCTGTGTCAGTGCTTTTTTTCGAACGACCAGATGGGTCGAACTTCAAAAGGCTAGTAGCAGTGGCGTAACGATTCCAAAATTTTTTGTGTTCGAATTTGGATTATCTTTGATTTTTTAACCAGCATGTAAAGCAGTGCACCAAAAAACAAGCGAAACATTTTCCATTTTTTTTTCTACTTAGACTATTTAGCTACTTCTCACTTAATTCAAGAGCAGCGGCAAAAGAACCATACCCTGAGAAACTCTTCTTTATAATGTAGTAGTCATTTTCTTTCAAGAGTCAAATATTCAAAGAACTAAATCACAATGGTTCAATTTTACGCAAAAACCGTCAAGAAAGGCCAGAGCCGTGTGAAGGAATTATGGTGCCCGGAGCAGAACCTCGCGAAAGCGCCCGTCTATATGTCAAACATGTAAATATAAAATTTTCAGTATTTATGATCGCGTCATTTTGCGGCTTAACGATTCTTACTTAACTTAACTAACTTAACGATAGAAAGCCGAAGAAATGTTAAGTCTAAACCTGACTAACAAAATTGGCGGATGCTTGGAGAATTTGTTTTATTCTCTGGATGAGTGAAAGTTTTAAGAAGGACTTGAAGAGGTGGGGTGTCCAAGCTGACATGAGCCAACTAACCAAAATTTGTATGTTGTATGTTCGAAATGCTGCTGAGGAGTCCCTCTGCTAAAAAAATGTAAATTTTACTCATAAATGTGAATCCTTGGAAATAAAAAATCAGGTTGAAGCTTTGAGCCTAGAAGGGATGAAAGTTAGGAAATGCACAGCACACCCGTTCAAATCGCAATGATTGAATTTGTAAAAAAAAAAGGATTTGAAGCCTATCTTAATTAGACACAAAGGATAGCAGATAAAACAAAGTCACATTTGAACTAGCACGGGCGCAGATGGTAACACTTTGAGTGCCAATAATTTAGGCATTAGACCTCCAAAACACATAGAAGCAATCCTCGATTGGAAAGCTGTATCTAAAAAATAAAGGACCTTAAGTAAAAAAGAACATAGAAGAGCCACTACCCTTGTATATCTTTCGTTCAGTTTAGATTATGATTATTTTGATTTATTACAGCATTTTAGACTATAGACAATATGCATTTACTAAGGTTCGGATTTAATTCTATGATATTAACACTCGTTTTGCAAAAAATCTGATATACTACCCCTAAACGCTAAATCCGGGATGGCTCAACACAACTATGGCCAAGGTTAGCCTCATAGGAGAAACTGCTTACTGTGCCTGCAACGATCAAAGTTCAACTGCTTCCACCACGTTGCCCAAATATTTTTTTGCAGCATATATGGCCGAATGTCCCTTCCAGAAATACCAAAGAGCTGGTTGGCCGTATACAGTACGAACACAAAGTACATATTTATTGTTTGCGGACTAATAAAAATGAATGTCTTTAAAAGAACAGTTAGCCAAAAAAATTGTCAAAGAAAAAAACTCTACATTCGCGACTTGGGGCCCGTGTTCCACTGCACACATGGAACACCGTACGTTACGCCACTGGCTAGTAGGTTCAGGAACCTTCGATCCAGCTTCTGTTCGGGTACCGTAAGTTCAGAGACTCATCAGACGGTGAGTCGGTCGGAAGAAACCTATTCGCTAGACCACACATTCGTACACGTTCAAAAGCAACAGCCTCTAACGGATGCATACGTATAATTCAGGTGTTACTTGTTAGTCCCGAAGAAAATTTAACCACAATCCACATTCAAATCTATCTGCACACGAAATGCTTGGATCATTAGAACCATTACATCATTTTTATCAATCAAACACACCTGAATGTTGCTAAAGAATAATTTTAGAACGCAATGAAGAATAGTTTAGCCGTAACGCGCTACTGACTGGCTGAGCATTGCTAGAAAATCCAGAATAAAGCATAGCCGAGGTTTCCAGCTAACACCTATGGCTAAAGTAATAAATTAGTAATTTGAAAATGTAAATGGCTTCTCTCTTTAGGTGGACATATCCTGCTTTTACACTCTGTGCTCCAGCCGAAATGCCACGAACTTAAGTTCGATTCCCAGATTCCTTCCCACGATTCCTTAATAAGAAAACAACCGCAGATATAGAAAATCAGAAAATCATCCGTTGTAGCCTCGCCACATTCCGAATTTAGCAAGCTTAAACTATATATAATTTTGACGGTGGTGTATTATGGATCAATCGACGAACTATGCTCCTGGAAAGTATCAAGTGGTTTACAAACAAATGGCGAAAAGAAGAAATGCGACTCAAATACAACTTTGTACCACATTGGTGTCAGGAAAACTTTGAAACATGCACCCACAATCAATAAATTTGCCCTACTATAAGTTTGATCCAGTGGCGCAACAACGGGAAGTGTAGACCGAGAAATTGGAAAAGGAAAACTGAAACTAGGAAGCTTCGCCCCCTGCTCGCTACGCTCGCCAACCCCCGGGGGCCGAGGCTAATTTCGGGCGCGGCCGAAATTTGGATACCCTTCGCTCTCCTTGGGCTAAAAGTTTTTTCGGGCGTACCTATGACTTGTATTTAATCCCCCTCCTCATTCTTTTTCTTCCGTCTTGACAAACGTTTTGGGCTTGGTTGAAATAAGTGGGCAAATAAAAATATTTACTCGGAAAATTTTATTGGGGTAGCGGGAGCATAACTCCACAGTACGATTCCATTCGTTTTTAACTTTTTTGTTGCTTTGGTAAAGACGCATTAATTCAAGGTTTTGTGAAATTGGTGCAAAAAATGTTCTTAGAAGAACCAAAATGGGGGTTGGGTTTGTATGACCACCCCATGACCACATGGTTAGATTTTATCAATTTTTAGATATGATTTGTGTCATCAAGAGAAACACGTTTGTGTGTAATTTTGTTGAAATTGGTGCACAAATAAAAAAGTTTTTCTTAGAAGAACCTAATTTGGGGGGTTAGGTTTGTATGGCAGCCCCATGACCCCATTATCCGGTTTGATCCATTCTTAGATATTTTATGTGTCATCAAGAGAAACACATCTGTGTGAAGTTTGGTTGAAATTGGTGCACAAATAAAAAAGTTTTTCTTAGAAGAACCTAATTTGGGGGGTTAGGTTTGTATGGCAGCCCCATGACCCCATGGTCCGATTTTACCGATTCAAACACACAAACTGCCTGCAGCAAAAAGAAGCATTTGCGCAAAATTTCAGCTTCATAGCTTTTAAATTGGCCGCGTAAAACGCGTAGCAACAGACGGACAGACGGACAGACAGACAGACGGACATCGCCCAATCGACTCCCCACGTCATGCTGATCATATATGTATACTTTTTATATGGTCGGAGATGCGTTACAAACTTCATGACAAAGTTAATATACCCTTCGTTGACTCTACGAGCGAAGGGTATAAAAATTAAAAAAAGAACTACACAAGTTTGAGTTCGTAGAAAAATGTGTCTTCAAAATATATCACAATTTCCAATAAAAATGTGAACCAATAGTCTAAAAAATTTGTATGCATGTTTTGGACAAAAAAGTCCTCAGACTCGCAAATTTGTATACGAATTAAATGTCCTTTTTCACAAAAACTGTATGCTAATGTTAAGCAAGCGATTATTTAAAAAACGGTAAGAGGTACAGAAAAATGGTCTGAGGGCGAGAAAAATTACAAAAAATTACCTTTGTAATGATATATAACACATTAGAGTTTAATTGAACATTTCGGCGTTAGACTAGAATATAAATAATATTTTCATTTTAGACCTTTTTTAAAAGCTCCATAACTTTTGAAAGAATGCTATTTCAGCCGTAAAATTTTGTATTATCTTGAACTTATTAAGTATTCATAATAAGTTCAAGATAATTTTAAGGTAAACATTGAGTCGCTGCGGTCAAGAACCCCCATTATCCCCCCATTTAAATTTTTCAAAACAGCATATCCATAACTCCCCCCAAAATTGGCGCAGAGTGCCAAATTTTGGTTTGTTGCGATTGGATGTCATAGTCACCCCACCCACCAAAAATCAGCTCATTCCGATAAAAACTAAGGGTATCTCCCATACAACCCCCCCCCCCCCCCATCCCAACCATAATAAAAAATATTCCGATGTAGGATTTTTGCCGTTCGATGGCCATATTTTGGTCCAATTTTCTTAGACTATAACATCATTTGTATAGCATCAGAAAGCGAAAATGGTACATTATCTATAATATCCGACTGGTAAAAGTATCCTTAAAATCGCTATATCTTCTTTCGGACAGGGCATATTTGCAAAAGGGAGTCCACCATTTTATTCAGCAGAAACAAATTAAAAAGTAATTTACATGGAACATTTTATGACAGGACATCTTCGCAAATATGCGCCCCTGTTCTATCGAGTAATCATAGCTTTGCTCCCGTCCGAAATCATTATTATACCCGTCACTATGTGAAAGGGTATATTAATTTTGTCATGAAGTTTGCAACGCACAGAAGGAACCACTTCCGACTATAGAAAGTACATATATTATTGATCAGTGTGACGAGAGAAATCCATTGAGCGATGTCCGTCTGTCCGTCTGTCTGTCTGTCTGTCCGTCTGTTTCAATACAAACTAGTCCCTCAGTTTTGAAGCTATCGAGCTGAAATTCTTTTTAGTGTACGCTGTATATATGTCGGAACGAATGGAATCGGACCATGGGGTCATGGGGCTGCCATAGAAATCAACCTCTGAAAATTAAGTTCTCCTAAGAAAAACTTTTTTCTTTATGAACCAATCTTAACTGAACTTTACCCAAATGTGTCCCTAGTAAAGCGTCAAAACATATATAGGAACGGATGAAATCGGAAAGCTACGTCTTAGGGATGTCATACAAACCAATCCCTGAAAACTAAGTTCTTCTAAGAAAAACTTTTTCCTTTTTAATCCGGCCTTAACCAAACTTTACCCAAATGGGTTCCTAGTAAATCCTTAAAACATATATAGAAAAGGATGAAATCGGAACACAACGTCGTAGGGCTGTCATACAAACCAACCAATAGAAATCAGGTTCTTCTAAGAAAAACATTTTTTTTATGAACCAATCTTAAGTAAACTTCACCCAAGTGTGTTTCTAGTGAAGCCTCAAAACATATCTAGGAACGGATGGAATCGGAACTTTACGTCATAGGGCTGTCATACAAACCAACCCCTGAAGAAAAACTTTTTCCTTTTTAATGGAAATGGGTTGCTAGTATAAACTGACCAGACGTACAACATTTTGACCTGTCGTACAGCATTGGGAAATGTACAGCAAAACGTACAGCATTTTCCATGCCACAATATGAAACCTAAATCACTCCACGGTGACGCCTGTGATCAGTCTTGCCTGCATTTATGATGCAAAATTGGGCCCCTATATGGTCGATATTTAGCGAGATAATCGCATTTTAATGTTTGGCAATCGCTCATTTTCGACAGCTCGGGAACCGTTCCCGATCTTTTTGAAATTTGGCTCACTTTCCAAATTACACGGTTCAACCTATCTGCAATCGAATGTTATGGCTGCCCAAATCGCCGCTTTGACTTTTCTATATGGAAATTGTCCATCTCTCGAAAATTTGGAAAACTTTGAAATTCAGAAAACTTGTAAAACACCGTACACTATTTGGTGAAAATTTTGAGGCTCCAGCTGTCAAGGTTCAGAACTTACAGCCGTCGAAAGTGCGATTTAAAGTGTAAAGTTTCACTCATACACGATCGATATTTAGCGATATAATAACACTTCAATCGTTCACTTTCGATAACTCGGGAACCAACAGAAATTTCTGAAATTGTTACATTTGTAGAGCTTCTTGGCGCACATTTCCCCCATAAGTTTCAAGGTCCTACCTATCTGAGTTCGGAAGTTACAGCTGCGCAAATTGCACTTTTGTGGTTTTTAATTGAAATTTTATCCATAACGGAATTTTGAAATTGCGCAGACTTGTAGAGCATCGCAACAACAACGCATTGGTCTCGGCGATGACACGATCCAAGATAGAGCTGCCTGTAGAAATATGCTGAGAAATTATCGCCAAAACGGGCGATGTGCCTATACCGCAGGTCGAGCAACGCGGAACCATGGAGCGGTATAAAGAACGAGGCAAGGAAGAAGTAGAGCATCGCACTGTCCATATGTGGTGAACATTTCACGACTTGATACCAAGACTCTGAAGTCACAGCCGTCAAAAGATGCGATTTGGATTTATTTTTCCTATCACAAAACGATGCAAAATCCGCCGCTGTACTGCATGCGATTCCCTTATCCCCTCTATTGGAAAATTCACACTAAACAAGGGAGTCTGTAAGAGTTTTAGATCAGGGTTTTCCCCTCAAGATGTCCTTCGAATCCGTTAAATTTTTTTACACCAGGGGACCAGCCTATATAACCATACATGAGTATAGAATGCATACTCTCCTCCAGAAATATCGCAAAAATGCTTAGCCACCTCTTCACCGCTTTGGAGGTTCCCTTCGGACTCCATAGCTACATTGAAACTGTGCCTGGAAAGCCACCACCAGCTTAAGAATTCTCGGCCGATCTCATTGGGTTTCGTTTATCTATTGCAATAAACGAAACGAAGTTTTTAAATAAGTAGGTACTTTGCGGCCATCATATGAAAAGCCAGATGCCACATCATACGACAGTCCTTACAGATATTTCTGAAACCTTCTTCTTCTTCTATTTTATATGTGTGTAAGTATAATCTTATTTGAAGTACTCTTTTTTGTGTTTTTCGTGTTAAAACATACGTTTGTTCTTCATATGTTGATAATTTTTTAAGGGGAACATTGAGAACTATAGGGCTCCCTGTTTAGTATTAACAGAACTTTGCCTTCCCAAGAAGAAGATATCACTCATGAAGGCAAGAAGAATATGGCATGCATACTTGTCGTATTTGGCCTGTTTTTGGCAGGACAGTCCTGCCTTTTCAACTTTAACCTATCGTCCTGCCAAAACGCTAAAAGTCCTGATTTTGCCCGGCTTTGTCCTGTTTTTGGACGTCGAAATGGCATCTCACCAAATGAATGTGACTTAGTTTAATGAAGACTACATTGAAATGTTAACTTTCGAAATATTACAGACGCATTTGTGTTTCTGGTTGTCCTGCCAAACGACGACTTTTGCTGCGCTTGTTCTGATTTTATCGAAAAAAATATACGAGCCTTAGCATGCATCATGACCTCGTGAGATGTTATTATTTCTCCAAATAGGCGCGAATAGGGGGGCGAGAATATGGCTGAGTATTTTCCTGGAAGCCGAAATCTGCAAGAACATAATGTGTACAGCATTGGGCCCTCGGGAGTCTGGTCACCTTATCCTAGTAAATCCCTAAAACATATCTCGGAACGGATGGAATCGGAACATTACGTCATATGGCTGTAATGTCTTCAAGTGTCTTCCTGGACTAGCATCCAGAAACAGATGGAATCGAAACACGTCATAGAGTCAATAGCTAACGCACTGAAGAAGGGAGCACATTGCTCCCGAAATACGTATATGTGATAAAAAATAAATTTGTAGTTAGGAGCAGCTGTTAAATTTTTTAATTTTAACTGTGATAGAAATTGTTATTGTGGTCCTTCCCTGGTGGTGCCACAGTCACATATGTTTACTTTACAAGTAAATCTATGGCTGTTAGGTATTCATTTTCATATGTCAGTTTTAAGATTGTATTGCAAATTTGTATTGCGTATCTATTCAGATAACAATCCTAATCTCAATGTATAAAAATTAAAATGTGTGTCCTAATTAATAATTACATACAAGATTTCGCATAAATTCATTAGTCTGGTTTCGTTACTTTGATGTGTGAACACGACGAGTTTGCATGCCACGCCATCCACTCGAAAAGTTGCAATATGCAGTATCTTCTGTAGTAGCTTCTGCCTTCATATCAATCGTTTGGAGTACGCACTTAATTTGTTGAAATCCATGCATGCCTGGCTAAGTAGTCGGGAAGATACAAAGGTACAAACACCATTAACATAAAGACATCGTTTATAGTAAAAGCCATTTGCTTGATACCACTCATGAGATTATGGCAAATTGTTGAATGAACTCATTGCAAATCTGCTCTGTAACCATTTAAATCAATTACGCTTTGAGTGCACCTTGCATGCACTGTGCAAATACAGCTCATCTCTCTTTAGTCCTTTCCTCAATATATACGCTTGGCCAAAGCTCTCTACTCTGCACATATAGGATCTAACATAGAGAAACAGAATGAATATCGAGTGAGAACGCAATCCGGATCGATTATTCCTTCTTGTCTACACATTTATGAATATGTATAGCGGGACGAGGAGTTCTTTGACGCCCCGGATTGTAAAGGATTAATTTCAAGGTATATTACGATTATGGTAACAACACAGTTACTCCATAGGATGTCTCCTATCCTCTTTATATGTGTGTGTCCTGACAATAGAGGTAAATGTTGAAATTTTCCAGTTGCCAAGGATTTTCGAAAACTTCGCCGAGTGGACCAGGCTATTGCCTGAGGAGAATCCGGCACATGGCAGAGGTGAACACTCTCGCCTCTTGAATATCCAATGTGAATAATGTCGAGGATCTATGTCAGGCTGAGAAGGAGAGAGAGTTATAGTTGCATATTTCATAAGTGTGATTATGAATTAATGAAACACACAGCAGAACACACTCTTGTGAATTCATATTGTGCCCGAGAAGCCGAGGGATAAAGGTTTGCAGGAAAGTGTAAATTTCGAAAATTGATCCTTATGCATTAGCGATAAAACGGAAAGAGATTGTAGATTTTATAATTGGAGGAATGCGGAACGATTTGAACCGGAATTGTAGGGAAAATTTGAAAAGTTTGCGGGCATACTTGTAATTTCAAATAATAAATAGAAACACGTTTGTAAGAAGTACAAAGTTCGTGCCAAGGACCTTCGAGCGTCGTAAAGGTCAGATGAAGCCGTAGCTATGTAAATAAAATATTAACCTCATAAATATTTTCAATTATATTTTACGCTATGTACTCGTGCCAGTGGATCTTCCGGGTTTATTTAAAACTTGGCTAGATGAAAACATATCAGGCAGATTGTACGTACTTCATGCTCTTCCTTTATGTTTGACCGACCGTAGACCAGAGCCTAACACACGTACATATGTTACGATGTCGACAAAGCATAGAATCATCCCAGTCGACTGACTGTATGACTATTCACAATGTTTTCTGAATAAATGGATGCACATGTTCACATAGTTTCCGTGTTATTAAGGTTCACCTTTATGGAAATTGCCCTTCGGGATTAATTTATATTCATTGTTTGTGCAAATTCACTCTCTCTGTACGCGTATGTATCTCTCTTCATCCTGGTCGATGTTTGTTAGCACCGAGCCCGAGCATTTCTGTTACTCTGCATGTAAATTTCAGGTGATAATTTCTCGGATTCCAGGTTATACCCCCATGTCATTCACTGATATATAACTATTATACACAATAGAATGTACATACGAAGTTTATATGAATGGAATATAACTTCTGCCGAATATAAATTGAAAATGAAACCATAAAGTACAATTAATGGGAAATTCAACAAGTGCTGAGCGAGCATTAAGCTTAAAATCTTAAATATACGTACGTAATAATAATTACAGGTTCAGGAAGACGAACATTTCAAGAGCGAAACGAACGTAATTACTTTTGAAAAGTTTCCAGTTTACTGGAATCATGTGGAAATATGAATAAATTAAAAGTACTCTATAGTTGAACAGGGTTGGTATATTTTTAGAAGTAACGTGGTCACACACAATTTTAAAACTAACAATACTTAGAAAACTTTGAATTATTTTAAAAATTTGTTAAATTAAATGAAATCTCAACTTTACACCGAATTTAATTTGCGTCCCTTACTAAAGCTTACTAAATTCGGTATTCTTTCAAATCCAATAAAACATGAAAACATAATTCCATCTAAAACTCTTGCTGCTCAAATTCCTCAACACCGCAATCATTGACAAAGAACTAGCTGTGCTGGTCCATTCCGTCGCTCTCAAAAAGAATTCTTTTAGCCTTCGGCTTTCCTGTTAACAACATGTTTGGTAATCCGCGAAACGTGATCCCTTTGAAAAGAAGAAGAAAAAATCTTAAGCTGCTAAACCATGATACTTTCGACTTTGCAGCAACATCTTCTCTGAGCCATCATCCATCAAAGACGACCAACATCATATCAATGTCACTAAAGCGTCTTGTACACATAAACTTACTATACTCCCATTGCTTTTCGCTTCACGCAATATTCCCATAGTATGGATGTCCTGATATTTCCTATATATGCGATACACGACATCACAACACGAATTTTCGTCGAAACACATATTGGGTTGGAAATTTCGTCTATGGATGATTCCCACTGGGCCATTACTTCACAGATCCTCGGATTGTCCTTTTTTGCATTTTTCCTGTTTATGTCAAATCAATAATTCGTATGATAGCATAGCATAGTATGCCACCATTGGGATTTGAAGAGGATATGTTGAGATAGTGTTGCGATATTGCCGTACATGCGATGTTTATGCAGATTGGATATTTTGACTGCACAGGCTTCTATAGGGATCCCCTATGCCAGGAATGGAATCGAGTAGCACTTTTGCGCGATAAGCACACAACACAACATAACACAAGAGTTCAACTAACGCAAAATAGGTTATTTTTAGCCATCCGAAATGGCGAAACAGCAATGCGAAATTTATGTAAGTACATGCATAAAATACGCGTCGTACTTTAAGAAAAATGTTGAGGTTTCTGGTCGGAAACCGCAAAACATTCTTTATTATTTCCCCCCACTCGAATCGCCTTTTCATCGAGGATCTAATATTCAAGTCAAAAGTGAAGACAGAATCATTGGGGGAGTAATCGTCCGAAAGAAGTGTGACGACAACATCATAACCTCTGTACGTTGTTGGTTGTTGGCAGCTCTTGGTGGCCAAAGAATAAGTCCAGTGGAAACTATATACAAAAAAAAAAACAAGATATTTGGAATTTCGAGTATTATGTGGCCATGTTGGATTTTCAAGGGAGAAACGCAAAATATTTCAGACCATCTTTCAGGAATTAGGACTTGACGATACACGATTCTTACATCTATCCCGACAGTGCAATATTCGCGAGTTAGAAAGGACGGTGATGTGTAGGATGAAAATCTATTGACAGAACAGACGGCGGAATTTCGAAGACCCAGACAATGTAAGGAGTGTTGTCTGGAATGTGTATGGCTCTGTGTACTATGGAATCAGAAAAAAAGTATACTTTATGAGAAGAAATTACTTGATAGATAGATTTGCTATTATGCCTCGACAGTAATGTAATAAACTAAATTAATTAAATAACATAGAACTTGTTAAGGTGAAACGCAGTGTGATTTCCGTTGCAAAAAAAAAAATCCATTGCAACTCTAATTTGACCAACCCTTCAATAGTTACATCAAAAAGTAAAGTGCCGAAAAGTCCCGCAGTTATCTCAAAGTCGGTAAAACGGTTAAATACTAAATAAAACTAGGGGCGAAGCTAATTTCGGACGTGGCCGAAATTTGGATACCCTTCGCTCTCTTTGGGCTAATAGGTCTTTTCGGGCGTACCTATCGCCTGCATTTAATCCCCCTCCTCATTCTTTTTCTTCCGTCTTGACAAAAGTTTTGGGCTTGGTTGAAATAAGTGGGCAAATAAAAATATTTAAAATTTTATTGGGTTGCGGGAGCATGACCCCACATTGTTGCTTTAGTAAAGACACATTAATTCAAGGTTTTGTGAAATTGGTGTAGAAAATGTTTCTTAAGAACCAAAATGGGGGGTTGGGTTTGTATGGCAGCCCCATGACCCCATGGTCCAATTTGATCCATTCTTACATATGTTTTGTGTCATCGAAAGAAATTCATTTGTGTGAAATTTCGTTGAAATTGGTAGACTTATAAAAAAGTTTTTCTTAGAAGAACCTAATTTGGTGAGTTTGGTTTGTATGGCAGCCCCATGACCCCATTGTCCGATTTTACCGATTCAAACGTACAAACTGCCTGCAGCAACAAGAAGCATTTGTGTAAAATTTCAGCTTCATAGCTTTTAAATTGGCCGAGTAAAAGGCGTCGCAACAGACAGACAGACGGACATCGCCCAGTCGACTCCCCAAGTCATGCTGATCATATATGTATACTTTTTATATGGTCGGAAATGCTTCCTTCGATGCGTTACAAACTTCATGTCAAAGTTAACCCTTTCACTCTATGAGCGAAGGGTATAAAAATGTCAGTTATGTCTAGGACCGTGACGGTTGACGTTTATCAAAACAAACACGCAAAATTTTCGCACACAATTAAATTTCATAATTTGTTTTTAATTCTTAAGATTTAATATTAAATAAATCATTTTATGATTCATTTACCCGTTGGCTTCATCAGTAAAAGTGGTTGCGCGGATCGGTTTAGTGAAAAATCATAGCTTTTCGGAGAGGAGGGGGATCATTTCGCATGATTAGTACTTGTACTTTTACGTTTATCAAATATTGAATTTCAGAATTATAATTTCTGTGTTTATTATAATGCAAATTAGCTGTTCTTTTCATTAAATTGTGGTGCAAAACAGATATCAATTTTGTCATTTTGAATCCTGAAAATATTGCATCGATAATTTTGTATTTTTTACTACGGTGAGTGAATCCACAGTATTTCAATTTGCGTATAAATTTTCCGTATACTTCAGTAGGGCTTGCTGAGCTGGGCATACATGTTCATAAAAGCATATGGCGCAGTAGTAGCGTTTAATAGGTACTCATGCCTGTGTTCAAATCCCACATGTTACAATTTTTTTCTTTTTGTTTTTTTTTCTCTTTTTATGAATTTATTAGTTTATTGCTTGAATTAAAATGAATTGTGTTTGCGAGCAATTTTACAAAATTCAAATTGACGGTTTATCTCAGCTCGTTTCGTCGTTGCAGAGCCAGAGCCAATAGTAGAGCCGGCCCTGATGCCATTTTTTTATTAACTGCATTTCGGGAAAGAACAGTTTCATGAAGAGGCTTAGTATTGTCCTGTACAAATAACATGAGCTGTCTTATAAAACCAAATAACCAGCAGCAAATTGTCTGTATTTGAGAAAAATTCCTAAAATAATGTTGCATAAGCCACTGACTAGTTTTAGTAATTTTTGTAGACTTGAGTTCAACGGCTCAATTTATTCACCATACCAATTTCACCATTTTTGTGTTAATACACATTGTGATGCTTCGACATAGCATTGGCATTGACATTGATTAGTAAACCGTTTCCAGACAAAAAGGAAATTGTCAGAGTATTGGAGCTGAAAGAGTCTGACAAAACATTGGTCGGCGTCGAAATTAGTCGGAATCCTCAAGGAAGAAGATAACAAATCTGCTTATCCAAACTCTCTTAAAAACCTCCCCTTAAATAGAAGTTTATGGTACATATGTACATGCACAATTTAGGGGAAGTGTTCGTTCAAAGCGATTTAATTTAATTTATTAATTTAATTTATTGATTCTCAAATATTTACAATACACCATTAATTCATTAACTCATATTCGATTTTTAAATACATAATTACAACTAGTACCATATCAAAAAATTAATATTTTGTATTAGAAATGGTTTGAGAGAAAATTTTACTTTATATTTTATTGCAAAATCTTGTTTTTGAAATCCGGAAAAATTCAATATCTCAATATGCGAGTACAAATAAACAGCAAAAAGTTAAATTATAAGTCAGTGAATAACAGTAATTAATGAAATCTTCTTTTTAAATAATAGTACTTCTTTAATCTTTTGTTAGAAATTATTTTGTTCGTGCGTTGATGTCGTCGTGCGGTAGTGCGTTGTACAGTTGTAGTCCGCTAATTGCAGTTGCATTCATCCTTCTGTTTGTCCTTGGTGTTTTGAAAGTATACTTCTCCTTATTCCTATTATTGTAGTCGTGTTTGTCCATGTTTTTCGTTAATCTACACTCTATGTTTATGTCTTTGTTTTTTATTTTATGTATTATTTTAATTTTTTCCATATCCAGTAATTCGTTAATATTAAATTTATTCGTGAACTTAAATATCTTCCGTAGGTGTCATTCGATGGTAGCCAAATAATATTTTAATCGATCGGGTTAATAACTTTCCAGTATCGTCCAAAAGTCCCTTTGTCCCCAGGTCGTCATATTATATTTAATTTTGGACAATATATACATACGTACAATGTTGGACAATATGCGTTGTATATAAGATTGACAATTTTTGCATCTATGCGTCCATGTTGCTTTATATCGAGTAATAAGCCATAAGTTTTTTGTTTTAGTGTTTGAATATGTAGATTCCATTTAAGTTCGTCGTCAATGATTAACCCTAAATACTTTGTAGACTGCGTCCGCTTAGTAATACATCGATTTGTTGTAACGTTGATATTGTAGTCATTGCTTTTACTGGAGTTTTTGAAAATCATATACATTGTTTTGTCCAAATTCATAATCAACCCTCTTTCTGTCGTCCAATCATAATAATGTTTCAAGTCAGTGTTGATGTTGATGTTCGCTTCTAACTCAGCTTCAGTTTTTGCTTCATAAATTCGGCTAGTGTCATCCGCATATATTATATATTTTCCGTGTAGACTACCTCTCAGATTTGCAAGCTTAGGTCCTAGTATCGATCCTTGTGGTATTCCTATATTCATAATATCTTCGTCACTTGTCTTCTCATTACATCTCGTCTGAATCACTCTGTTGTATAAATACGTCTGTATCAGCTTATTTGAAAGTCCTCTTAATCCTAATTCTTCCAGAGTCTCAAGCAATACTTCGTGGTTTACTGTGTCAAATGCTTTTTTAAGGTCAATGAAAACTGCCGCAACAATCGAGCCTTGGTCCATCGATTCAGTAATCTCGTCCATCATTTTGTAAATTGCTGAGTCTGTACTTCCTTTGTTAATAAGGCCATGCTTCTGTTTGTCAAAACCAATCGTGTCCGTAATAAATTTCGTTATTCTGTTATCAATTACCTTTTCGTACACCTTGCTAATAGAACTAAGAATAGATATTGGTCTGTAGTTGTTGACTTCGTCTTTTGATCCTTGTTTAAATAGTGGTATCATAATTGCTTCTTTTAGACAGTCAGGGAAAATTCCATAAGTAAGCATTTTATTGATGTCTCTCGCAAGTACGTCCTTAATTTCGTTTGATATCGTCTGAAGGTCCTTAACCGTTGCAGTATTCTTGTTCAGTGAATTTATAATACTAACTACCTCTTCAGGGCTCGTCGGATTGAGAAACATGGTCTTTCTATTATGATGGTTAGTTATAAATCGTGTTGTTCTAGTAATATTTTTTTGTCAGTTGTTTCACAATATTGGCGAAGTGCTTGTTAATAAAATGTTCAGTATCGTCGACTTTAACACCGTTTGACTTTAGGTTTATCGTTGTTTCCTTTTCCATAGCAGATTTGTCAGTAATGGTTTCTCTTAAGTGTTTCCATAATTTCTTCGCATTGTTTCCAGCATGTTCAATCCCAGCATTAAAAAGCCTTTTTTTAAGCTTCTAAGACCAGTAGGGATACTCGTCATGAGGGTTGTTTTGCATTCTTTTGTAGAGAATTCGTCTTTTTTTTAATTTCAGTAATTATTTCACTTGTAATCCCTGAGTTTTGTCGTGTCCTAATTGTTTTCAAATCGATATTGTTGGCTTTGCTCGTCTGTATAATTTCAATGAGTTTCTTCACGTCTGCATCCGGGTTCAATGTTAAGGTGCTTTTTAGGTCTTCTTTAAATTTGTTTTGGTTTAACTTTATGATAATAATATTAGTCATTGTTTTAGGTGGTAATAATATTAGTCATTGTTTTAGGTTTTTCTGTTATGTTAGCGTTTATATATAATATTTTATGGTCAGATATATCTGTATCAGTTGCTATAATTTTATAATTATGCTTGGCGTAGTTACTTATGATTATATGGTCAATGCATGTCTTGGTGTTATCCGTGTCTCTGGTTGATAGATTTCGATTTAACACGTCATATCCATTCGCTTTAATTACGTCATAATATTTATCAGTTATTGAGTTATTGTTTAATAAATTTATATTAGCGTCTCCTATCATTACTATATCTTTATACTTGTCAAGCTTATCATCAATAAATTCAATAAACGATCTGGTACAGTCAGTTGGTGCCTTGTAGAATATCCCGAGTGTCATTCTAGGTTTAATATTATCAATTATAATTAATTACTAAAAAATTGTAGTTATTATCTGATTCAATTATGTTAAAATTTAGTCCATTTCTTACAAATATACACGTCCTTCCTCTAACTTTGTGGTCTCGACAATTATAAGCAGCTTGATTATTTTTTAAGTGTATCGCCTTGGTTTCATACGAAGAAAGCCATGTTTCAGTCAATGCAATGATGTCAATATGGTTATTTGTTGTCAGTAATTCGATTTCGTCCATTTTGTATTTAACACTACGGATATTCAAGTAAATCATTTTTAAACTTTTTGTAGAGTTGTCAAGTAAATTCTTCATAGTTCATCATAAATTGGTCCGACTGTGAATTTCGTCCAATTTTTTTCTATGGATTGGGCAGTCTATTGATCCGGCTCTGTGATCACCTTGGACTTTGATTCCATGTTCGTTCATACGGATGTAGTTGATGCATTTAAAGTTTTCTATTCTTGTACAAGTCCTAGATGCGTGATTTTCAGCACATTTCGAACATTTCTCTTCATTGGTTGTGCATTTGTCAGCTTTGTGATGGTAACGTTGACATCTATAACAGCGCAAAACGCTATGGTCGTCTCTAACTGTATATATGTGCCAGTCCAGACTTCCTTGTTTATAATCTTCTTATAAGTTTTACCAGTCACTTGAAGCACATATAGAAAATTATTGCTTTTGGGTAACAACCTTGTATATAAAAGTTTAAAGTCATCTTTTTCGTCGAAAATATGATTAAGATTTAATAACTCTTCCTTTAGTGTTTGTTCATCATACTTTTTACGTACTCCATTTAGGACAACTTTCGGTAATATAGGTTTCTGTACAGTTATTTCATATTTTGGACTCTAAACGTAAAAAATTAGGAGAAAGCTGGATTTTGCATGAGCTTTCCTTTCGAGCTCCTAAGCAAACCGCCAAGCTCTCCGTCTGTACGACTGCCACTAGATGTGCTGAAAAGTGGTGTATAACGAATTGTAGCTCTTGTTGTTTCAGAATAACATGTCAAAAGTCAATTTTTATTCGAGCATTCCTAACGGTGCCAGGAGGTCTGACTGTATTTTTAACAATGTTTCCCGAAAATATCTCTGGCTAAATATGTTGTATGGGTAATTCGTATCAAATGCGGCTTTGAAGAAAGTGGCCAAATTTCGCATCAATATGTACACCCTTGAGGGCAGGCGCGCACAGAGGGTGGGGCAAAAGGGGCAATTTGCCCCGGGCCCCGCGTTGGAGAGGGCCCCGCAAGGACAGTGGTCTCGTAGTGCGCATACGTCTGCAAAATTATTACACGAATTGATGTCAGATAAATTTTATTTAAATCTCTATTTATCTTGTTTTACGTTATTCAAAGCATTTCTAGGACCTTATAGGATTTCCCTTCACCTACTTTTTTTCAATTAACATTGCTAAATCTAAAATTGGCACTGATCTTGATATATTTTAGGTGTTGAAATCAACAGCACACTCTGCCGAAATTGATCTAATTAATCGGTATTCTCTTAAAATCTGAGTGTCCTCGAACTATGTGTGTTTTATAGAGAAAGTGCTAACCAAGAAACTGAAAACGATGGATCCCCTTTAAATGACTACTTCTTATTTAGTTTCCATAAACTTATATTTATTCAAGTCTCTCTCTGATTGTTGTTAACTCATTGTAGTCTTATCTGTAACTATGCTCTCGAACTAGCAAAATTTCTCAACCTTTTTTACTGGTTTGGTTTTAGACTTTTGTTCTCCTATGGATCAGTGCACACTCGGTCTTAGTAACGTTTATGAAGAGACAAGAATTTCGATTTTTGCAATGCCATCAGCAGTGACGGAACCACTTTACTCTGGGCTCTGCCGCCAACTTCTTGAGTAGGCCCCCTACACTGAGAAAAAAAGTAGAGTGAAATCAATCGAAAACACTCTTGAAGGTCGATCCACACTTTTCAGTCATTAGTCACAGTCACTTTCCATACAAGTTAATTGATTGACTGACAATCTGTCAATTTGAATGAGAAATTACTGTGACTGCGCCTGATGACTAAAAAGTGTGGATCGATCTTAAACCAAGTATTTTGAAACATGATTTTGACGTTACAGTTTTTCTTCTAAAATTAAGAACATCGTACTTAAAATAACTTTGCTAAGAGCTACTTTGACTCTTTGCATACTTACATTGAGAATAGCGTTCTTGTTGTAACGTTTATTAAATTAATGATTTCATCAATTGTTTTTTTTTTTTTTGATAAAAATGCTCACGCAGCGCAGCATTGACCTCTATAGGTGTTAGTGATGTTTAAGCATAGAAAATTACCTGCGCCTACAATGAGATTCGATCCCGCGAACCTATGATTCGAAGACGAGCGCCCTATCTATCTACCCTAATGCCGCTCTCTCAGGTACCAGCATCCTGGCATCCTGCACTAGGAACAACATTTATAGAGTTTCCAAGGACAAATGTTCCTTTTTTCAAAGGGGCCACTTTTATTTATATGCCCCGGGCCCCGTAAATCCTCTGTGCGTGCCTGCTTGAGGGTGCTATGAGGTTTCAAACCTTAGGAAAAGGAGAATTTTTGTGTTTTCGTGAATGCGGTGGTGTATGCTGTAAAGTCATTTAAGACATATTTGTAGCTGCAAATGAAATGCCAAAAGCTCCATCGATGGGTGGGCATCCAAGGAAGTCATAAGGGGCCAAAAGTTAAAATTTACCGTTTTTGGGTCGAAAATTCCGATTCGTCGGACCGCTCAAACCTTCTAAAAAATACTCCTGAAGTATACAGTCTTCAGGAGAAACGCGTTCTTATAAAAATTTTTGATAATTTTTGATAGGTTCATTGTAAACCCAACATTGTTGGGTAAACAATGAACCTTCAATTCATTCCAAACTTCAGAAAATATAGTTTGATTTCCCCAGGCCGGGTTTTTAGTCTGGTAGCCCTGCTTTACACAACAACGCTCTATCCGTCTCCAGTGGATGCGAAGGATGTGACATAGAAGTTAGGCCGCCAATCATCACATCAAGTGTACCAGCCTTTAATAAATTACTTTTTAATTACGCAGCTTTGCTTGTAATTAAAACTTCATTTTAAAATTAACTCAAAGAACATTATTTAGTTTCTTTTATATTGAATATAGGAAAATACAAACTTCCTTCCTTTGCTATTCTTCGGCAAAAGTTTCACTTATAAACTCCCACCTCCAACTAACTTTATTAGTTTACCAAACGTTTCCATTATCCAGAAAATTGCAATCATAAATTCTCTACTTGATCCTCAATATGTTTTCTTCGAAAAGCCGATGAAAGTTCGACCAAGGCTTTGCACTCAAGGCTTACGTCGGCACTGAAGAAAAGTGCAGTTCCGCGAATTTTCAGACAATGCACAAGTGGTACAAACTAAGATGCTCAATTTATACGAGTCATACTATGTAGGTATATCGAGTTAGTACCAATAGAGTAGTTCAAATTCAAATGCATCAAACCATTTTATCGTCATATTCCTCGAATATGAGCTTCTTTGTGTTCCAGAATTTTCCGAATAGGAAATAATTTTCCTTGTCATATTTATGATGGTTACCTTGCTGTTTGGCATCATATAGGAAAGTGTGCATTTCCTTCTGACATCGTTCCGGCTCTTGGACAGGTGCAACGTCCGTCCCGTGTCGTGTGTGTCTGGACGTGAATGGGAAGTTAGATATGCAGGCAAAATGAAAATTCTACGAATACGTATAATACAGTTGGACTGAGATACTGTAGAATGGAAGGATCAGGGCAGAATAAGGATGCAAGGTATTTACGCCTCGGGTTGCGGATTTCCTTAGTGCGATTTTGCATTATTCAAGCAAATGTTGCATATAGTATGCCTGACAATCTGTATTTACCCTCTGCCGGATTTTCATAGAGAGCTGACGTATTAGGGAGATTGAAATCTGAAAGAATGCATTTACGTATACCAGACGACTTCAAGCATCGGTATGTAGTACTTGAAAACAGATGAACGTTTAAGACAGTATACCTCCTTGTTGTCATGCTTGTTTTATGTTTTTGTTTTGCTCTGAATAATCACTTCATATCAAGCGTTGAATATGCATAAAAAGCCCGACATATTTTGAAAAACCACCTGAAGAATAAGCATATACATTTCAGATTCTGTTGGTTGCAGAAATACGTAATTTCCACGTATAAATATACAGGGTGTCCGGAAACTGCCGCATAAACGCACCGGATTGTGATTCCTCATGTGATTTCTAGCAAAAAAGTTGTACGGAACATACCCCCTTAGCTTAACACTTTAGCTGCCACAGGCATGGACGTAACTAAGGGGGGTATGGGGGGGTCTCACCTACCTAACATTTTCAATTTTCATTCGCAGTCGGCAAATTTGACCTCAGTGGGAATATGTAGGATTGCGATTTTCGGAATTAATAAATTTACAAAAGAATACCTGTCGATGTTTAAGGATATAAACATTTGAAAGTTACAATACTAAAAGTATGTAATCGAATGTGCATACTTATTAACAGAGGTATTCGGCATGAAAACATAAAACTCATGTTTAATTTGAAAAATTTGACTGTAAATTTGGAAGCTCAGGACCTTGACATTATTGACGCCGTGAAACTCATTCGCAGTACAATAAAGTATTTTAAAGACATTAACAATGGCAGCGAAATCAATGCGTTAGTTCAAAGCTCCATGATTTTCGTAAAAAAAATTTGATATTGACCCTGAATCTGGCTACAAAAAACAACACCGAACTCGTCGTGCTCCGAAAAAAATGGAGACGAATCATCTCAAACTACAGCCGAAATAGACTTTGCAACATTGTACCGAAAAGAGTCCAAAATCCATCTTGACGTTTTTATCTTGAAGTCCACAGAAGAATTGGAAAAAAACAGCTAAACTGCTCCAACCATTTCAAGACATATTTCAAATTTCGGCCGACAGGAATGCCTTCATGCTGAAATTCGAATTCTTGTTGATAATTGCTTCGAGTGTCAAAATTTTAGGATGATAGCGAGAGAGGCTTTCAAACTAAGGACTGAAAGCTTACAAGGTTTTTCAGCTTATTGTGACATGTCCAGTGACCTTAGCTTCGAGTGAGCGATCATTTAGTAAATTAAGACTAATAAATCTACAATTCGATGCTAATGTTTTCTGCAAAGGATGTTGTCGATAAAATGGATTTACATCGAATTGTGGAGCGATGGTCCAAAATTAAGCTATGGCGGGTCACAACTTAACTGGTTGAATCAAATTTCGTGTTTTTGTTTATGTATTTTTCGATGTTTACATGAACGCTCAAAAAATATATCATAATTAGAGGTACGGAAATTTCGCAAATAAAAAACAGGAATCTCACATAAACTAATTTTGCTTATTAGAAATTTCGCTGAAATTTGCATAAACACCTAGTTTTGTAAATTTTCTTATAGTTATTTTAATTTTCTATAACTCTATAGAAATTATGTAGATTCACAGTTAAACAACTGTTCAAGACTCGCGTTGCACAAAAAAAGGTCTGCCAACTGCATCAACGAATTCAGACAACACACGTAGATACTAGTCGACAAACCACTCCTCAAGGAGTTACAGTACCGGCAAAACTAGAAACTGCGGCATATGCCGCTAATATCGTTACGCTTTAATCTTTCGGGGCCCGCCGAACAAAGAAAAAAAAGCGCATTGCAGTAAACAAAGTTCATTCATCAAACCTACAGCTAAAGAGGTTTTTCGGTGTTCGGCAAGCCATCTTGCTCATGATTCAGCGAACTCTGTGCCTTTAACAATGGATACGGTTCCCACAACATGTTGTCCATTCTGATCCTCTAACTGCGATTTTACGAATAAGAAATAATCTCCGGAACTTTTCGTTTACATATTCCACATGTTGTGCGAACATATGCGACCGGTGCGTTTCAGAACCGCACCCAATTTCTCTATTCTTATTAACGGAAAACATCAAAAAAAAAAACCTAAGATGAAAAATTATCTCCAATAATTGTCATTTTTTTTTACAAAAATAAAAGTCCAAATTAGATCATTTCGCATTTATTCGCATAAATGAGCAATTTTTGCCGAAATTCGCATCTCGTTATTTCGTAAAAACGAAATGTCCGTACCTCTAATTATAATTGGTGAATTTTCAAATGTAGTCGGCAAATTTTACTTTTCACCCCCTAACAAATGTGTGTCACAGGCATTTGAAGATTTTTGAAAAAATCATTTTCTTGCACGACTTAAAGCTCAATATCTCCAAAGCTAGACTAGCTACAAAGGCAAAATAAAATGATTATTACAGCCAGCAAATTTACCTAAAAAATAATAGTAACGGCATTAAAATTGGATAAGAGGTTTGGTTTTTACAGAGCGTCAAAGTCAAATTTTTGTGACTTTACCCAAAAACAATATGTTTCTCCATCTCAATTTTCTCCAACTTCTGCCAAGGTGAGGTGCTCGTACGATTCTTTTAGAAGTTGCCTCATAGGCTAGCGATCATTTCTTTCTTACTTCATTTTATTCTAGCTTGGTTATTTCTAACAGTTTTATTGCCTTAAGTGCAAAAAATTTGGGTTAATTTTGGCTCGATTTCGACATACTTTGAATAGATTTTACCATTTGCAGATCTTTAGGAGCAGTGTAAAGTGAATTGTATTGAATTCGAGCTAAAATTAACCTTAGTTTTCTACACTTAACGTATAAAAACTGTTAGAAATAATGGAGCTAGAATAAAACGATGTAAGAAAGATATGATCGTAAGACTATGCGCCAATTTTTAAAAGAATCGTACAAGCACCTCACTTTAGCAGAAGTTGGAGAAAATTGAGATGGAAAAATTGATTGTTTTTGGGTCAAATCACACAAATTTGACTTTGAAGCTCTGTTAAAACCAAACCTCTTATCCGATTTTAGTGTGGTTAGTTTTATTTTTCAGGTAAATTTGTTGACTATAATAATCAGCTTGATTCACTATTCTAGCTGGTCTAGCTTTGGAGATATTGAACTTTAAGTCGTACAAGAAAATAATTTTTTCAAATGACTGTGGCAGCTAAAGGGTTAAGCTAACTTTTTTGCTGGAAATCATATGAGGAATCACAATCCGGTGCGTTTATGCGGCAGTTTCCGGACACCCTGTATGTATATTGTACAATAAATTTGTTCAGAATTCAGAAATGTGAGCTCACCGCGTGATACAACTTACCACATCAGGACACAAACAGCTGCATTTCAAAATACAATATTATTGTGATGGATGTAATGATTGCAAACTGAAACGGAAACACTTCAGGGAAGCGAAGTTACAGCAGCGAACATACAGGAAACTGTTTATTGTCGGAATACACAATAGCAGTTTCAATTTGTTCAACAATCAGAATGCAATCCTTCAGCCCAGAGGAAGTTGCGGTATACCATTTTTTTGAGAGCGAGCTGTGTTGAGTACAGGTTGAATACGAAAATCCTGCGAATTTTTTAAGCGAAACATTTTTAAGGGAATTTATCTCATAAGCTGCGATTTTTTGAGTCCAAAACGTGGACAGAAGGACAGGATAACATTTTATACAACTTTGTTTAAAGTAACAATTAATGATCGGCACTAGATGTGTATGAAAAGTTATCTCGTCCTGTTCTGGACCCACGGAAATTCAGCTTCATTGCTACTGAATAAGTTAATTTGGTTCGTAATTGAAAAGAATATTAAATTATTAGAATTCCATTTTTTATGGCGTGAAAACTTTATTTATTTGTGTTTACATTCAAATTTTAGCATCAGAGCTGGACCCGACTTACATTCACATCCACATGATGTCTATAAAGTATCCGAACTCCAGACGAAGATGCAAAAATGACTCCAGCTGTCCAATGTCCTTTTAACCAGAAAAAGAAACATTCCAGCCAGTCTGGACGAGCTCGGCGCTGGACAGCAATGGCCGCACATACTTATGATACAAAATGGAAGAAATGTATCAAAGTTACATTTACCCATGTCCATATTTGTAAACATATTCCAAAGTAATTTTTATGTGCGATCAAAATAACATGCACAATTTTGAGGAATTGAGAGACTTCTCCCATACGAGTACATATTGTTTTGTTGTTTTTGTGATTGACAGACAAGATATGCCTTAAGTGTTTTTGTATGTACATTAAACCATGTCTGCCCGCTACAAAGCTGGTGAAAAATTGCAAAAATCAATTTGATGACATGACACAAACATTTGCTTTTTGAAATACGTATGAGTACGTGATTTTCATTTGTTACTTTCATTGCAGTTTTCAATTCAGAATTTTACCAGTTATGGGGGTATAGTACGACGACGAATGTTTTTTTCATGTTGGTGTTTTGTTTGTATTGCATAAATGATGCAAGGTAGCTCGCAAGAAAACTTCAAAACTACAAACAACGTCGCTAGACTTATAGCATCCTTGCTTGCATACACAAATAAAGTAGAACAATATTTTTAATTTTCTTAGCCTTGAGAACGTTTTACTTATGTGAAGTAAGCCCGCACACATTCTGAAATTACTCTTGTAACCGTTTGTTCGCCGGCGGCTACATTTGTTCGTGAATGTTCGTCAATTATTTTCATTTGTTCGTCTCTAATTGTTCAATAATAGCAACTTTAAAATAAGGAGTGTGAACTTAGCCCGCCATCTGTAAATATGGTCGGATAAATATAAATTTGGTATGGTATGGTATTTGGTCTTCGGTTTTCCTTAATTACTCCTGAATCCTCGCGTTTCCAGGACAAACAAACGCACAAAACAACGAACAAACGTCTGGCTTTCGATTGATACCAAATTTACACCAATCCAACCATATTTATAGATGGCGAACTAAGTTCACTCTTAGAATTTTAAAGATGCTAGTATTAAATAAATAAGGACGAACAAACGAAAATAATTGACGAACATTCACGAACAAACGTAGCCGCCGGCGAACAAACGGTTACGAGCGTAATTTGAGAATGTGTGCGGGCTAGTGAACGTTTTGCAGATTCTTACTTACTTCGGCCAGTATTTTTAGTTTATTTTTGGTAATTTTCCCACTTTCCAAAACATACCTTTAGCACCAAAGAAAATAAATTTACATACTAAATTCTCTATTCGTATGTCTACACCCACATGTTGCATACACTTGACACCAAATGAATACCTAATAATAAATAAATCAGCTTAAAACCCACCAAAGCATATTTAATACCTTTATACAAAATTAGAACAGTGACAACCTCGAAAAACATTCAAAGCAATTTTACTAGAATATTTATAGAACTCTCCTAACTAGGCCACAACCAAAATACCTACTTATGAAAACCGCCAAATGCGTAATGCAAACTAAACCTACCTTTTGCATAGAACATGCTGTCAGTTGTATTCAAAAGTCAACGCGGGGACACAAAATCATCATATCAAAGAAGAACGCACTTAATCATGTAAGAGTGTTAGTTTTGTGATTGTTTTCCTTTTCAGTGAAGTGAAACTAGGGTTGTCACCCGGTCAGTGGCGTAGATAAGAGGGGGATCAATCCCCCCTTCGGTCTCACATTTTTTATTATTACCTAAGGTATATGTAAAACAAAGAAAAAGTAACATTGGATCTGGAGTTTCACACAGGCACGCTCTACTGAAGTAATCTAGAAGTGCTGCTAGAAAAATTAAATGTAAGCACTGATGGAAAATTTGGTGCCGGAAAATCTTAATGTTCGGCTCACAACTTAAAAAAATAATGTGGAACACGGAGTGCTCTTCCACAGAAGCGCAATTTCCAATGGGGAACTATACACAAAGAGTGGAAAGCTATTGCAAATGAAGAGAAAACGCTGCAAAACTGCTTAAAATTTTTCAGCATGCTTTATTGATTGATTTTATCAACATAATTTTTTCTTTTTTTTTAAGTTAAAAACGAACTATCAAAGCTATAACCAGGAATATTTTTTTTTACCAAAATCTTTTATAAAAAAAAATGTAGAAACTTCCAAAGTTGAAAGATAGTCTTATGCAGTAATTCGAAAACAAATTAACAATCAAACAAACGGTAACGGAGTTCGGCGGTACCCTAGCGTTCCGTGAAAATCTCTCAGGGGTTTCGCGAAGATATAAAAAAATAGGAAAAATGTAGAAAGAGCTTTTGGCAACAAAAAGCAAACAATCCATACGAAAAAATGTTTGTAAAGCGCTGTTTTCACGATGGATTTGTCGTCCAACTTTTGAGCATTCAAACAAGCTGGACCCCAAATCCATCGTGTAAACAGAAGTTGGACAACAAGTTTGAAGTGGAACGAGCATTCAAACAAATCCACCGTGAAAACAGAAGTTGGACAACTTGTTTGAGATGCATTGATTATAGTCCAATCGAAATATAAATATACTTTCTAATAATAAAGAATTAATGCGCCTGATTACCAATATCTGTGCGCTATCATCCAATTCTGGCGTTCCGTTGACTTTTGGGGCACGCTGTATACTCATTCGGGCATGTTTCCTTCAATGTTTAAAATATTCACGAAAAAATCAAAGAAAACGCAAATATATTTTTCCTGTACAAATACATATTGCAAAAACTGATAACGTTTTACGACCGCTCCAACTTTCAACTAATGTTTACACGGCCATCAAGTTGGATAGGATTTGTTTGATAGGATTTGTTTGAGAGAATATCGTACGTGTAAACAGCCTTCCAACTCGGATAAGTTTGAGGGAAAAGTTGGATGCAAACAAATTTGATGCCATCTAAACGCGCCTTAAGTTTTAAAATTCCAAACTTATTCTGCTACACTGCAACAGGAATCAACTTAACTGTAAGATATTTCTAAAGCATCAGAGACTCGCACTCGATGGATTTTCTTTTACAACTTTCTACTATCTGAAATTGAAAAGGAAGTACAAGCCTACCTCGACTTAGGATGCTAATTGGTTCCAGGAAAATGCGTTCTAAGTCAAATATTTTTTATCTCGAATAACCATATCGCACGTAGGTAAGAAGACGGTCACACTCCAAATTCGTCACTTTTCAGTTAATGATACAATTTTATAAGGAAAAGAGGTATTTAAAGTAGGGATGTCAAAAACCGGCCCATAACCCGGTTGTCAGTTTTTTCGGTTTTTTTTGCAAAGCCGGTTAGACCGTCCGGTTTTAACCGGGCTCCAAGTACCGGTTTTCCGGTTAACCGGTTGTTTTCATTGATTTGCCTAGAATTTTAATAAAAAACTGCTTACACACTCGTATCGTATGCAAAATCAACTTAAAATGCACGTACATGATGTAGTAAGACAGCTAATTTAAAAGAGAAACATGTTGAACAAAAAAGACAGTCAAGTCAAAATTGTCAGATGTGATCTCATTATTTTATTAGTTTTTGAAAAAAAAAATTACCAAACATTTACAACAGGGGCCATCCTAATTTCTCTTGCGGAATACGAAATCTTTTAGCGACAAGATGATACGCGAAATGCACTGATATACAGAGCCGTGCGAAGACTATTTGGCGCCCGGGGCAAAAATTTTATCAAGGCGACCCTACCCCCAATGATCTGTATACTCTTGTAATTTGCAGTCTTCGTTTTACACTGATTTTCAGTGTTTATATTATGTATATTAGGTTATTGGGACAACAACGGACGCGATATACCGGATGCGGAGGCGTACTTAAAGTTTTGTATTTTTATGCAACTATAAGTCAATCACTTGTTTTGAAATAAAACAAGCTAAGCTATCTAAGAATTCATAGGAAAAGTGATCCGCGCAGTGATGGATAATTGCACCAATAAACAATGTAACAGTACGTGTGTACGTATAATACGCAAGTTCATACACGCACTTGCAATTGATTGCACGAATATAACGTAAGAATTCGGCAGCAAAAGTGTGCAACTTTACAGCTTTCATCATGCTGCAGTTAATAATGAATGCAGAGTATGTTTTTTGCTCTATTAGGTTCTAATGCTTGAAACACAATGACCAAGCAGCAACAGCGACAGAACACATACATTTAAAATTGCTGACAAAATGCTTTTCAGCAAAAGCAGCAACTTATAATGTATGGTGCTGCCTACTGTGACAGATGATGCTGCTTCCATTCTAATGCAAGCATAAGATGTACATTTTTAAAATGAAAGTGATAAGTAAGAAAAAGCAAATAAAAACCAAGGGAATGCTCTGAATCGGCAAAAGTTTTAAAGGAAATAATGTCTATGGCCATATTAGTTGATTACTTTTAAATTGTTCGTAGAACTAACAGAACAGAGTAGCTTCGTATACCGAGTACGGATACGGAAGCATTTTAGTCTGAAACTGAAAATTGTGAGGTCCTTTGGTTTTACGTAGGAGGCTCGAGCATCTATTAGATGCATTGCGAGCAGTCGTGTAAGTGATTTGAACATGTAATTGATATAGGCGCAGCAGTATACGAAAAAATATTTACTACAAGAAAGAATATGTACTTTATTTTACCATTGATGTCTATTTTAAAATTTAGTTATGTTCAGAAAGCCGTAAAACTGCAATTATGTAAGTCAATTCCAAAAAATCTCATTTTTTAAGACTTTTTCTTAGCAACAAAAATATTATTAACAGACCAGATTTTCTTCTTTTGATATTGACTATTGGTATGACAAGCCTTCAAATATTCAAATAATGAATAAAAAAACCTTATGAATATATTAATTACCTTACAACGGGATGACAAAGTTGGCATCTAATAGATGCATTGCATCTATTCGTGTTACATTTTTTATTGCGACTAACGGAAGGTTAAAATAAAATAAAATAAAAGAACTTAACAGAGCGAACAATAAGGCGCAATTTTCACAACCATATGATGATCGATGATTTGGTAAGTTTTTCAAGTTCAGTATATGATTTACTGGGCTCCTCTTCATCAAATGGATCCTGACATCAATGAAAGTTAGAGTGTACAGGGTGTTTTTGCAGAGCTTCAAAGTCAAATTTGTTTGATTTAGCCCATTTTTTTCATCTCAATTTTCTCCAACTTCTGCCAAGGAGAGGTGCTTGTACGATTGTTTTAAAAATTGGCGCATAGTCTTACGATCATATCTTCCTTGCATCATTTTATTCTAGCTACTTTATTTCTAACAGTTTTAATACCTTAAGTGCAGAAAACTAGGGTTATTTTTGGCAAGATTTCGACATAATTTGAGTAGATTTGACCAAAGTGCAGAACTTTAGGGGCAGTCTGAATTTAATTTTATTGAATTCGAACTAAAATTAACCCCAATTTCCAACACTTAACGCATAAAAACTGTTAGAAATAATGGAGCTAGAATAAAATGTAATATTAAAAACTTTCAAAACCGAAATATTCCTCACAATTTACGGCAAAAAACAATGAATGTATGTCACGGCGCGCCCCCTTGGTACACGACGCCCGGGGCGAGTGCTCTCTTCGACCCCCTCCGCACACTGCCCTGCTGATATACTATACACGAATATTAATTCACATTCATGTTGTACAACCAAGATACATGTGAAACGCAGTGTAAACATAAACAATATCTGCCTTGGAAGAGATTAAGATACAAGCAGAGGTAATTTGATCAAGCGATTGTTCTACGAGTAATAGCAAAAAGAAGAGTGTTCGCCAATTGTTGAAGGGCTTAAATTTGTAAACAAAATTGTCCATAGGGGATAAAGTAATAGAATTGCAGACTGAAAAATCAAGAAAACATAAAAAATTGGAAGAATTTGGAAAGTATTTTTTTCCGGTTTTAACCGGATGGACCAACAACCGTCCGGGTTAAAACTATTCTATTTATTCTTACACTTATTGAAGCACTGGTGATGGAAAATTATCTGCATATTATTTGTTGAGCTGATCGTTTTATATTTGAAAAATAAATTCTTATCGGTGGTTCGGAACAAGGACACAAAATTGAGCAATTCAGTTCGAATCTCTACTCAAGGTAAAAGTCCACGCTCCTATGAGAGATTAGGCCCAACTTGTGAACACAATTCCCTTATCAATTCCACCGAATGGCGGAAAATAAAGGTTGATTCCAAATTGACGACTGAACTCTTTTGCTGAAGTTTAGAACAAACGTTCAGTTAAAATCAAAGGAGATACGGATAAGTGAAATACAACCTCGTACTAATCGAAGGATGGAAAAAGGGATTTCTCAATTTCCAATTTTAAATTTTCGGTTGCCTGTAAGTCCTGACAATCGATACACCATATTCCGTACCCGGGATCTTACTTGTTTGCAGATCGTTTTTTTTCTTTGGCGGGCGAGACGCATCCGCGTCTCTTGATAAGTTTATTCTAGATTCCAGAAAACTGTATTTTATTCAGCATCCTACTCCTTGTTAAATCCCTTAGGCTTACTATGAAAAAAAAAACAAAACCATTCCTAAAAATATAAATTTAAAAGACCACACCACCGCATTCGACCTTTACGCCTCCACAATCAGTGTAATCAGATAAACACCAGTGAAACATTAATGTATCCCATAAGGATCAATGGATTTTTTTCAGTTCGCCCGAAGGTCTATAGTCTATTCTATGTTATATACGAGTACATAGTAAGTATATGCAGGAGATTTAAGAGTTCAAGACATGACCCCGTTGAATGGCAATATTTCAACTCACAGTGGATTTGAATATTTCATTAACATGTGTTTTTTCTTCCCATGCTGGAAACAAAGTAGATGTATGTATACATATAGACATAAATAAAAAATCGAAGAGGATGTCTACCGCTAGAAAGAATTTTCGATTGAAAAAAAAATCAGAAAGAAAGGGTTATTTTGTAATAATTATTTTAGGTAAATAAAAATCCAGACGGATGAAGCACAAAAGAGTCTAATTTATCAATGTCTGTACGCAGCGGGATATCCTTCATGTTTTCGTGTGGCGTATTATAACCTAACCTAAATCTTTTAAAAACATATTTAATAGTCTAAGAAAATTGGACCAAAATATGGCCATCGAACGGCAAAAATCCTACATCGGAAATTTTTTTTTGATTATGTTTGGGGATGGTCCCCAGATTATGGCATTAAAAGTCCCAAGCGATCGGGGGTCCGCAACCTTAAAAAAAGGGGGGAAAGACGGCATTTTTTCGGTTTTTCGCGATTATTTAAAAAACGGTAAGAGATACAGAAAAATGGTCTGAGGACGAAAAAAACTACATAAAATTATCTTTGCAATGATATATAACACATTAGAGTTAAATTGAATATTTCGGCGTTAGACCAGAACATAAATTAGAATATTTTCATTTTAGACCTTTTTTAAAAGCTCCATAACTTTTGAAAAAATGCTAGTTCAGCCGTAAAATGTTGTATAAGTATTCACAATAAGTTCAAGATCATTGTAATGTATAAACATTGAGTCGCTCCGGTCAAGGATTCCCATTATCCCCCCATTTAAATTTGTGAAAACGGCATGTCCATAACTCCCCCCAAAATTAGAGCAGAGTGCTACATTTTGATTTGTTGCGATTGAAAGTCATAGTAACCCCACCCACCAAAAATCAGCTCATTCGGATAAAAACTAAGGGTACCTCCCATACAAAGTGACCCAAGACAACTTTGTTCTACAGTTTATAAAATGAGTAGTACGTAGAACAAACTCCTGAAGGGTCACTTTGTATAGGAGGTACCCTTAGTTTTTATCCGAATGAGCTGATTTTTGGTGCGTGGGGTCACTATGACCTCCAATCGCAACAAACCAAAATTTAGCACTCTGCTCTAATTTTGGGGGGAGTTACGGAAGTGCCGTTTTGAAATATGTAAATGGGGGGATAATGGGGGTCCTTGACCGGAGTGACTCAATGTTTACCTTAAAATGATCTTGAACTCATTGTGAATACTTATACAAAATTTTACGGGTGAACTAGCATTTTTTCAAAAGTTATGGAGCTTTTAAAAAAGGTCTAAAATGAAAATATTCTAATTTATGGTCTGGTCTAACGCCGAAATATTCAATTTAACTCTAATGTGTTATATATCATTACAAAGATAATTTTATGTAGTTTTTTTCGTCCTCAGACCATTTTTCTGTATCTCTTACCGTTTTTTAAATAATCGCGAAAAACCGAAAAAATGCGCCCCCCTTCCCCCTTTTTTTAAGGTTGCGGACCCCCGATCGTTCGGGACTTTTAATGCCATAATCTGGGGACCATTCCCAACCATAATCCAAAAAAATTTCCGATGTAGGATTTTTGCCGACCAAATATGCCATTTCTCTTAGACTATTAAATTTATCGTGATTCTAACCTTGCATTGTAATGAAATTTTCATGGGGCTCTGCATTCAAGCACTAAAAAAAATTATAAAAAACAGGCAAAATCTCCACCACACTTGACAATCTCAAATCACGTAATGCTTGGACTAAATTATGTATAGTAAACAAGCAGGCAGACACAGATTTTATCCGTAATCTAATTTTTGCGTAAACCAGCGACATAATTTTTTTTTTTGTATACAATTTAAAATTTGCACTGCCTATTCAAGTGGTATTGATGACCAGTGTTGCCAACTGGAAATTTAGAAAACGGCTAAATTTAGCCGGAAAACCGGCTTTATTTTTTTCAAAAACGGCTAAAAATCCGGCTAAATAAATTTCTGCCAGAAAAATGGCCAAAAAACCGGCTAAAACATATAAAACAATCACATTACGAACAAATATAGTAAGAACCTGATTTTAATAATTTTATTTCTTTCTAGAGAATTACCCGTAAACTATGCTTTAGGCAGATTTCTTAGAAGTCAAAATTTACTTTGTTCTGAGCTAGATACCTCAACTAGTCAAAGTTGTTGTATACAGGTCAGTGTTGCCAATTTAGCCGTTTTCCGGCCAAATTTAGCCGGAAACCATGCTGTTTAGCCGGAAGAAATTTATAATTCCGGCCGGCCGGATTTTTAGCCGGAATTGATTTTCTTCGGCCGTTTTTCTGGCTAAACGTATTCTATGATTTTTTTTTACTTTGAAACTAGAACCATTTTTTCAATAATCACAAACAAAATAATTAATCGCCGTGAAATTATTTCTACATACACTTATTATCGTGTATTAGGGTAGGTAAGTACCTACTATGTCCACCTAGAGGAAAATTTGCATTTATGTCTCCTGGGAAAAATTGGCCGCGGAGACCTTTTTTCAATAAATTTAGGGTAATGGGTTTCACGTAAACTGACGATATTAGTACCTAGTCTAAAGGTACATTTTCCTCGACACGACTGCACGACAGCGACTCTCTCATTCCATATAAAAACTCGTTTTTAAAATGAGAGAGAAACGCGTTTTTATATGGAATGAGCGAGTCGCTGTCGTGCGGCCGCGTCGAGGACAACGTACCTTAAGCATGTAATTTACTAACCACCAATATGCTGAATAATTTACAAAAGGGAAGACAGTTTCTTAGATTAAATTCTTTGTTGAGCAATTCTCGGAGCATGGGGTAACTTAACATTTTTCCATTTTTCAAAGTATCAATTCTTTACCACAGATAATGTTATCATGCCAGATGAAGTACAAGGGTTAAAACCTTATAGCGCGATTCATAGATATTGATAATATCGCCGGAACTTTGTAGTGTTCAACACTAACGTTGTGCAAGTAGCTTGCCCAGTAAATTACAAAAATTATATTTAAGTGTTTATATATTTCGGGGGAACTTACCCCTTCTTCAGCACAAAAGCTAAGTGCTGAAGAAGGGGGTAAGTTGCCCCCGTATTATATACTCACTTAAATTAATTTTTTTTTACTGGGCTAGCTACTTGCACAACGTCTGACGATTCATAGAGACTACACATTTTTGTAGATGCGTTACATTTAGTTGTTGGGTTTGTAGCAACAAATTTACCAAAAATCTATACCATTTCCCTACCAAGCTCATAATTTTGGAACATCAATTTCGTATCTTTGGAGCATCAAATTCGTAATTGCGGGACATCAACAATGGAACAATGGAACATCAATTTCATAACTATGGAAAATAAAATAAAATTTGGAGGGCTCAAATTCGAAAATGAATAACAAGCTTGACACACATATTTGCGAATGACGCAAATTTATCATCATTAGCACGAGTTCCAAATTACGCGTTTGGACCATCATTTGCTCAATAATAGCTGGGGACGCCATCTGTTGTAAAATTGAAGAACAAGAATGTTTACAAAAATATTAAATTAGTTATCAATCTTTACACATTTCTATTCAAATTCTTTAAGAAAAGTGTGTCCTCAAATTATTGAACTGAATGTTCATCAAAATATCGCAATTGTGAGGGATATTTTCACCAAACGTCAAAAGTAAATGACGAAAGCATATGTGTCACTCCAATTTCAAACTTTCATTATCATGATGGATTATCGTCATAATGATATGGATATGTGTCTTGGGCCTAAAATGGTTAAATTTTTTTATCAAAATATAAGATTGTTCAGGTGCGATGATGGTAAGATATCCATACGTAAATGCGGTTGCCCTTGCCCATAGTTACGTATTAGACGTTCCTTTTACGAATTTTATGTTCCACAATTTCGAACCTAATGTGGTTATGGACTTGAATGAGAAATTGTACCTGTACATATACAAAAATGTTGACTAGTTGAGCTATGTAACTCCGAACAAAGTAAATTTTGACTATAATGCCAGCGATTGGAGCATATTATGTAATAAAACTAAGAAATCTGCCTAAAGCATAGTTTACGGGTAGTACTCCAGAAAAGAAATAAAATTATTAAAATCAGTTTTTTACTATATTTTTTTTCCTAATGTGACTGTTTTGTATGATTTAGCCGGTTTTTTGGCCGTTTTTCTCGCTGAAATTTATTTAGCCGGATTTTTAGCCGTTTTTGAAAAAAATATAGCCGGTTTTCCGGCTAAATTTAGCCGTTTTTTAAATTTCCAGTTGGCAACACTGATACAGGTATACAATTTTTCGGTCAAGTCTATGACCACATTAGTTTCGAGATAGTGGAACATAAAATTCGTAAAAGGAACGTCCATTGCGTAACTATGGGCAAGGGCAACTGGATATCTTACCATAATCGCACCTGAATAGTTTTATATTTTGATTAAAATTTAACCATTTTATTCATTTTCGAATTCGAGCCCTCCAACTTTTATTTTATTTTCCATAGGTACGAAATTGATGTTCCATTTTTGATGTGCCGCAATTACGGATTTGAGGCTAAAAGATACGAAAATGATGTTCCCAAATTATGAGATTGGCCGGGAAATGGTATATGTATATGTATACCATTTCTCAGCCATAACTTTGGAATTTCAAATTCTTAACTCTGGACAACCAAATTTATATACAAAAATTAAATTTAAGAGAGTTCGGGGGCAACTTACCCTTCTTCAGCACTTAGCTTTTGTGCTGAAGAAGGAATTGCCCCCGAAAAATATACTTCCTTAAATTTAATTTTTGTACTTTACTGGGCAAGCTACTTGCACTACGTCCATATTTTGATTTTGCACTACGTCCATATTTTGATTTTGCACTACGTCTGACGATTCAAAGAACCCTTTTTATACGGCAGCCCCATGACCGCATGGCTGCTTTCCATCAATTTTTACGTATGTGTTGTGCTGTCAATGAGATTTGGTTGAATTTGGTGAACAAATAAAAAAGTTTTTGAAGTTGATGTCCATTTTCTTGGTTGGTTCAATGAAACGCAGTTGGGGTTTTCCTTTTACTGCAAGTCTTTATTTGCTTCTAGCATACCATTGTTTCGGCAGCCACGTACTGCCTTCTTCAGTGCTTGCCCTAACTATAGTTTATCGTACTCCAGTCCTCGGCTGCTCCTTATGATTTCCAGATCCAGAATTGCGATTCGTCCTTGGCTTTCTCTCTCGATTGTGAATTTGATTTTCCTGTGTATTTTATTGATAGCGTCCAGGGTTTGCTCGATCTTCCGGTTCGGTACAATCGCCAATACGTCGTCCACATATCCAGCCCAGAACCTTGGCATGATTCCCTTTTCCTTCAATTCTTCTTCGATACTGCTCATAAATATTTCGCTTATCAACGGCGAAAGTGGGTTGTCCATAGCTGTTCCTCCTGTCGTCTTATAGTTCACCCCTGAAAGTAAAAAAAATTTCATGCATACAAAGCCTGCAGACGGCTTCTTTTATTGGGGTGCTTGGATAAAGGGCTTTAACGTCGAACGATACTAAACATTCCTCTTCGTTGTTGTCGCTAATGTCTCCGAGTTTGTCTATCAGCTCCTTTGTGTTCCGAATCGCATATTGATTGTAGTAGTCTCCTATCGCGCCGATTTCTTTGACTAGCCACTTCGCTATATTGTGCGTTGGTGAGTTGGTGCCCGCGATTATTTCTCTGGTTTCATTCCCTTTCTTGTGGATTTTTGGCTGTACTCGTATTCTTGGGAGTGTTGGGTTCGGCATTCGGCACACTCTGTAAGCGTTTTTTCCACCCTTTTAATCGATGCGGGCAAGGGATTTGCCCTTAACCCTTTCATGCCAAAATTATGGATTTGAAGCGGAGAATTTTTCTAACAACATTATGTCGTTCAGTAGGCATCTTTTATGATATTTTCTTGAAAAAAAAATTTTATGCGCTATATTTAATAAATTAGAGCATGGGACTGAAAGGGCACTTCGCAATTTCCGTGTGACAAATGAGATATTTGGGCGGCAAAAATCCTACATCGGAAATTTTTTTGCAGAATGGTTGGTGACGACCACCAGATTATGGGAAAAAAAGTCCCAACCGATTGGGGGTCCGCAACCTTAAAAAAGGGGGAACGGGGGAAATGGGGGTCATTCTTCGGTTTTTTGCGAGTATTTCAAAAACGACAAAAGATATAGAAAAATAGTCTGAGAACGAAAAAAACTACATAAAATTATCTTTGCAATGATATATAACACATTGGAAATCTACTCACTGATTCGGCGCTAGCTTAAAAATAAATTAGAACTTTTTCATTTTATATCTTTTTTAAAAGCCCCATAACTCTTGAAAGAATGTTAGTTCAGCCGTAAAATTTCGTACAAGTATTCACAATAAGTTCAATATTATTTTGGGAGAAACATTGAGTCGCTCCGATCAACCACCCCCATTATCCCCCCATTTGAATTTGGCGAAGGAACATGTCCATAACTCCCCCCAAATTTAGAGCAGAGTGCTAAATTTTGGTTGTTTGCGATCGGAGCTCATAATAACCCCACCCACCAAAAATTAGCTCATTCGGATAAAAACTAAGGGTGCCTTCCATACAGCAAGCAACTAGCATTTATATGAATAGGGGACTTGCTGTTTTGCCTTTCACGCCCATGCTCATACAAAACCACTTTATAGGGTTTTCCTAAAAAAAATGGAAAAATCTTTTGATTTTCTCTTACAACAACCTCTTTACAAAATAAAACCATTAAAATGATTTGCATAAAATGATTATTATCAGGAAATATGGGGAAATGAATGAATCAGTTTTTCGGCTTTATGACAATCGTCAAACCTTCTCTAAAATTTCATTAAAAATAACATCCCAAAACCAAAAATTTCACGCTGGAAAAAATCAACTAGGTATTACACTATTGGGAGAGTCGAATATCACACAAAAAGCTGAAATTTATTTCTTACATTTTCTATGAAAAATCATTAAATTTCATGATGCCATATGGCATCATTGGGAGCGAAAGGGTTAATTTGAAAAAATTACCATGGTTTAGCTTCTCCATAACTCGTTCGTTGTACTGGCCCTTATCCATGATGACGATTGCGTTGTCCTTGTCCGCTTTTAGATAGTATGTATTTTTCGCTCGCAGTTGCTTCATGATATGCTCGTCCTGTGCTGTTCTTGATGTTTCTATTCGGCCCGCTGTTATTTCCTTTGCTACTTCGGCACGTATTATCTCCTTGGCCTCCGGCTCTAGATGGCGAATTGCTCCTTCCACTTCGATAGCGATGCCCTCAGTAGGTAGCTTGGGTTTTACGGCGAAGTTGAGCCCTTTGTTCAAAAGGTTTAATTCCGACTCTGTGAACTGTTTAGAAGACTTATTAATTACGAAGTCTTTCAAGGGTTTGATACCTGGGGTTGCTGTATTCCTGTACATGCGTTCTTTGAGCATGTTGTCAATCTTCCTTTCCAGATTCCAGCACATGTCTCTTCCGTCTTTTTTCGCATTCGTATGCTGTTTGAATCTTCAATAACTTGGGTTCTATCGGAATTCCCCCTTCGGTTAGGCACTTAGTTTTAGGTGGGCGTTGTACTAAACAGCACGGTTTCCGGCTAAATTTGGCCGGAAAACGGCTAAATTGGAAAACGGCATATTGGAAAAACCAACTGGAAAGTGTTCTCTCCCCGCGTCCCACTCACCCGCTAATCGGTCCGCATGCGATGTATCGAAAATTTCCCCTATGTAGCGTTGAATTGGAATGCTATATTTAGATGTGTAGCTGCTACTTGGACTGCTCGATTGGAAATTGTTTATTCACAGTTCAGCTGAAAAAATGTCATTTCTGAGTCAGGTTTTAGTGAACGTTATAATATTGTGCGATAAAAAATAAATAACAAGCGCGACAATCCAACATTGGACTAAGGCCGCAGGATGTGTTAGTGACATCCTATTTCCAAGATCTTATCTGCTTTTTGATGAGGTAATGAGATCAGCATCACGCTCAGCAGTGTTATTTATCCCCATAAATGGGTACTCGTTTAACATCTGAGTGAGATCATAGTCTGTCACAAGCTCGTGAGTTCGAAAAACACCATGGAACACGGTGAGATTCGAACTCACGAGCCTGTGCACCGAAGGTAAGCGCACTAACCGCTAGACCAGCCAGACTACAATATTGTGCGATGAGAGTATACGTATTTTGAAAGGAAAGTTGCAGTTTTAGGTTTTTTGAATTTTTGATTGCCACAATGTCTGCGGATGTATCAGCTGATTAGAGAGAACTGACATTTCGTGTAGCAAGTCCATTCAGCGAACACAAACTTAGCAGTTTTCCAATTTCTTGTGGTGGGGATATGTAGCACATCTCAATATGTGCTCGCTAAATGCACTCACTGTTGATGACACCACATCAAATATATCTCCAGCCACCTATTAAAGCTATCTAAAAATATTTTCTATTAATATAACATGTTTACCCTAATCGAACGCAATCCATCCATGACCAGGCTCTGAAACATCGCCACGCGATTGTCTCTAAATCCTCCAAACAAAACCCCACCGGGTTAAAAAATCTGTTGCAGATTTAAGGTCCCCCGTTCTAGCATAATACCTATTTTTGTCGAACAACTTATGAAAGATACGAAAGCCTGTGAAAAATTACAATGATTTTTTTTCCACGCCATACACCTCAGCTATAGTCGTGTCCCAGGACTGGAAAGCTTCTTGGCCGCGTGCCTGTAAGTTTTGCATGTCCTTTAACTTATTCAGCCAAATATGAATGCACACCGACAAAGTTAGACTTCACCCCAGTTGGCTCGTTTGACGTCCTGCGCGGAATACATATTTTACTTCAAGTGGAGAAAACAGTGAAAAGCTTCAGGTCAGCATCCGCTGGTGAGCTTATTTATCCTTTTTCCCAGGACATGCTGAATTCGGGGCCGTTTGAGGAGCCGCTAGTGAAATCTCATCTCAGCACAGCACTCTCAAGGTTATTTGTTCATATCTTTTTGGGATGCTGTGTAACAAACGCCGTTCAACTTTAAGAATCTCCCGCACGAATCCCGTCAGTTAAGCTCCAACGTCCGGTATACACGGAGCTGTCGGGTACTTGTAGTAACGAATAGTGAATAAGACGCGTTAACGCGAGTGTGGAAAACCTGAAACTCTGTTACTCTATCGAATCACCCGTTGTGTATAATCACAAGGCCTAATAGGAGACAGATATGTACCATATATTCCCTAACCCTTACTTGTATTCGTCTTAGCTTAAACCGTCTGTTTCCTCGTTTTTCGGTATAACGTGCGGTTCGAGCCAATGTGTAAATAGTCAAGTTTCGTTGCCATTGCTACCATAGTAAGCCGCATTTAGAGATACATATTCGTAATTGAAGTAAAAGTTTGGAAAGATTTAATTACATGTTGGAAATGTGAAAAGGCAAACATACAGAGTCAAATGAGCAAACACGACTTCTTTTTTGTAGGTCATTTCATGAGAATCTGAACTCAGTTAGCCGGAAGGCATAATCTGTGTCTGTGTACCCTTCCAAGTTAGTTCGCTACTCCATATACAGTGACAATGAATCTTGTTACCAGCGAAAATACAAATAATGAGATTCGTAATAACTTGCTTAATTAATTCACCCGAAATCGGCCAGGATCCTACGCTAGCAGTCGCCTTCGGCCCATCTCGTTTCAGTGAATTTCGATGCCCCAAACCACAGTGAACTTATCTAACTTTCAAATACAGGCCATGATGTCAGCGTAAATGGAAACGTGTTTAGATCAATGCTGGGATGAATTTATTGTTTCCAAGGCTCTTACTATAAAGTGGGCTTGAGTGTCCGGTCGAGGTCTTGTCATGTGCTAAGTGCCTCATACATATTTTCGAGGAAAATTAGTATTATAGGCCGGCCCGTTATATGTAGGTCCTGCGAAGCCACGGGGCCGCTCATCCAGCAAATGCGAAAAGAAACATCATGTCCTCGCCGTACGTAGTAAAGCGTAGCGTCAGACAACGAACGGACGAATGAAGCATCGATGGTCCTGCGAAGATGTAAAAGCATCTCGTAATTTTTTTTCCTTCGTATGAGAGTGAAAAGTGTTCAGTGATGTGGAAAATTTTGGAATGTCCAGTCTTGTGGAAAAACGTGCGGTGCTAAAAAGAAGTATAGGTATATGTATACATAGTTTAGAGTGCTTTGGAATGTAAAAAGTTCCACTTGAGCGAAGAGAAAATCTCAACGGAATTTTGTCCATTGTTGTTCGTATGGTGTTTCTCTGTTGAACCGAAGATTGTGCCAAAAAATATATTCTGGTTTGTGCGTTGGACGAGATCGTGAAACGTAACGTATAATACTAGAGGGAATGTGTCAAACGAGGACATAGGCGAATTTTATGAATATTTTCAAAGAGGATATGATGTGTTGGGGAATTGTTATGGCGGCAACCGACTCCATCCACATCGTAGCGACACAGTGAAGAATTCATGCAGCAATACACCACACCCGCACACGGATCGGATCAACAGGTTATTATATTACACCATTATTTTTAACTTTGTCAGACTCTTATGTAATACTCTAATACAATTTTATAATGAAGTTATGGAAGGAAAAATGGTCTTCGGTTCACGCTGTGGGTGGATTGTTATCGTTTTAGTATGCTTGGCATGTCCCGAAATGTGGGTGCGATTTATGATCATATCCGCATTGTATGGATGGTCAGCTTATATGGGGGCTAATCTCATCCACTTTGTGTTTTTTAGTTTTTCAAAAACGGATGCTGAATTTTAGTGGGAGTATTATGCAAACTCTGGCGTACTATATAATTTTGATATGGGGTCATGGTGGCTTTTTGGGGTTATGGCTAAAATTTACGGCATGAATTAATGGTAATGTGGTTTCCGTGTAACACGTTCACGAAAATTTATGTCTTCCTTGTTGATGATGTTGGCGGCAGGCGGCCGGCGCGGCGGTGCCTGATGAGGATGAAATACTTTGCCTAGTCATTACAAGGTAACCATTTCAAAATGAGTGATTCAGCTAAGTTGGCAACAGTTTCTGTCTTGGAAGTCATTGAAATGGGGATGAGGTCGTTTAGTGAAAGTGATGGACATTGCGTTGTACTTTGGAATAGTTTGTGACCTTTAGGCGATTTTCGTTTCGGACTTGGGTAGGGCTTACTATACTTTTCGATTACATGTTTTAATTTCACGAATTTTTATTTTCAGCCTGAATGCTTCAAAGGGATTTAAACGGTCTTTATTGTAATTTTTAGTATGTATTTATATATATTTTTTTATTTTATTTTTAAGAGTTCTATAAACACTGCTTGTCAGGTCAGGTTACCCCACCTATTCGCATGAGTACTTTCGAATTCCAGCCAAACGAAAAAAGTTGAAATTTTTACTGTTCGTTAATAGCCGATTCAATTTTCAGTTAGGTAAAACAAAAGACACTGTTCCTCAATTTTTTAATATCGTTTAATGAATCTTTTATAAAAGAAAGCACACATAATAGAAATTTAAAATTTGTTGTCCTTTTCCTAGATTTCCCACATTCGAACACGAAATATGAAAATCGTTGTCTGTGGATGAGAGATCAAAGATTTAATTCAAAAATGCAATTTCGAAAAAAAAAGTAATGCGAAAAAATAAATCTTAAAATGTTCGCTATGTCCGTGGTTCATGCAGTTGGTTCACTCTTATTAAGTAAAAAACTAGGTTTGTTCCTTATATTGCAAGTATTGTAAACAATAAACAAACACTTGCAGTATAAGGAACAAACCTAGTTTTTAGGGTTATTTAGATTTTTCCGAAAACCCTTATGAAATCGATTTTGTCCGTCCGTCTGTTCACTAAATAACTCGCGAACGGCTCAACCGATCGTCATGAAATTTGGAAGGAATGTGTAGAATGGTAACAGTCTTTGGCACGAAATACTTAGAAGTTGGTAGGGCAAAGATAACAGGGTATCCCGGACATTTGAAATTTTTTTCACTAAATAACTCGCGAACGCCTTAAGCGATCGTCATGAAATTTGGTAGAAATGTGTAGAATCGTAGCAGTCTTTAGCATAAGCTGACCATACGTACAGCATTTTGCTGTACAGTACAGCATTTTGACCCATCGTACAGCATTGGAAAATGTACAGCAAAATGTACAGCATTCTCCATGCCATACAATGAAGCCTAATTCACTACATAATAAGGTCCTCGATGAGGCCTGTGTTCAGTCTTATCTGCTTTTCAGGTGTAAAGTTGGACTATACTGAACTGTACGATCGATATTAAGCGATAGAATCGCATTTTCATCTTTGGCAATCATTCATTTTCGATAGCTCGGGAACCCCTTACTTGTAGAGCTGGTTCGCGCTCACACTTTCTGCAAATTTCACAGTCCTGCTTATCCTCGTTCGAAAGTTACGGCTGCCCAAATCGCAATTTTAAGTTTTCTAATTGAAATTTTTCTATAACGGGATTCGTAAGCGAAATCTTTGAAATTTAGATAACTGGTAGAATACCGTGCTATTCATATTTGATAGAAATTTCAAGGCTCTAGCTGTCAAGCGATATAATTGCAATTTTATGTTTTCGAAACATAAATTTTCCATAACTTGGAACCTACCGAAGTTTCTGAAATTATGCACACTTTTAGAGATACTTGACGAACATTTCATCCAAGTTTCAAGGACCTTCCTAACCGCGTTCGGAAGTTACAGCTACCAAAATCGCACATTTGTGTTTTCTAAGCTTTTAAATCGGTAGTTACTTTGCGGGCATCACAAAAAACCAAATGCCGGATCATACGACTGTCCAACTTACAGAAATCTTAAATTTCTGAAATCTATCTTGTTTGAGTACTCTTCCTTGTTTTAGCTTATCGTGTTATAACATATCTACGTTTGTGCTGCTGATGATTTTTTGGCAAGGAGAATCGGTGGCTTTTTCGGATGCTGTCGTGGGAAGGCTGAAATTCCGGGGAAATAGGTTTAACACAGCGAATCAAATATTGCACGTCGAACAACGTTACTTAATCGAGGTTGTTACTAGCGACTCCTGAATGATACGCGATAGTTTAATTCCGTCAGCCGACGACGCATCTTAGGAATAACTGAGAAGATTATAGAATCGCCCAAAAGATTATGAGTACGCAAAATACGCTCTACACCTTGAACGATCGATCCTCGAAGGTTATGGGGTGAACTTAAAATTAAGGTACCGAGCGCTAATGTTAAGAATCGTTGTGAGTGGTTTGTCAGCAGCATACAATATTATTCTGCAGAGCGAGGAAACAGGACGTAAATATACGTTGAGGCGGCCTCTGTGAAGTTATACCGAAAGATGGTGCGGCGTATGAGCGAACGAGATGATTGTGATTTTATTCTAGAAAAGTCGGGTAGTATAATACAGCATTGTTCAAGCAAATTAGTCCTGCATGTGCCGCAATGCCGCTCAATTAGAAGGCGATTGTATCACTAGATATTCTCAATACTGATTTTCGCTAAAATGCCGAATTTTCTTAGTAAATTCCATCTAATCTGTTCCTGTGGCAGTGGCAGTCACACTATCTGAAAAACAACGCTTAAGGAAATCATAAACTCATGTACTCCAGTATACGCTAGGAATTGTAAAAGTTCTAGCCAAGGCAGAGAGAATTATGCAATTGAAAATACTATAAAAATAGTTAATTCCCAAATCTCCCTGTGGATGGCATTTCGGTAAATATTATTACGAAATGTACCCAATTAATAGCAAAGAACTAAATTTATAATTTAAACCACCCCCCCCCACCCCCCCCACACACATACAATTCGGCGTGAAGGGAAGAGAGGAGGGGTAGTATAGCTGATCATAATTTGCCTGAAAACCGAATTCCACAAGTATGTACAGCATTGGGTCTTTGGAAGTCTGGTCACCTTACCTTAGCACGAAGTTGTAGTGCTTAGAAATTGGTAGAGCAAATATAACAGGGTGTCTCGGAGATTTGAAAAAGTCGTTTTTTTTAGTTTTTATCGGACATGGACGTATGGATACTCAAATCAAAGAACTCGATGGGTACATTTCATATCAGTTGCTTTTTTCGAGTTTGAGGTAACGGTAACGGAGTTATAGGCGTTTCAAGCTAAGCTTTCTTTTTCACCTCCGTTTTTCTATAGGTATGGAACTTTGCACAAATATCGGTTAGCATGAGCTTATATATGTTAAATACTAAGACTGTTGACTTTTGCTAAGAAAATTAAAATAACAGTAAATTTGCAAAATTTATATTAGTGCGTGTGCAGCCCTGTTAAGTCTGCAAATTTTAAAAATATGATGACGGTTTTAAAAAAATTACATAAGGAATATGCCTGAAAGTTTTCATTCGCATATATTTATCCTAACCGAAAATATAGGAAATCGAATATTCAGCAAAGCTAGTATTGTGAAATGCCTTTTTTGCAGCTTCTGAAGCATTTGTGCACTGCATATCATGTGACTGGACCATGAACTTTGGTGAGAATGCATAGAATGGTTAAACTTATTAAGTTTTTAGTACCAAATTAACAGGGTGACTCTGAATAGCTTCAAAAGTCTACTTTGCCAAAACTGATAAGGAATCTTTGAGTGGGCAACGGGCTCAGCGAAGCCATTTAATATACACAGCAAAAAATCAGGCGGTGTGAACCAAAATTTATCCAAAAAGGTTTAATTTTTTTATACCTATGGAGTTAAATTCATTTATTTCACTCCGTCCCGAGCATAACATTTTCCTTTTATCCATTAGGATAAAACACTCAAAATAAAATTCATTTGGATAAATAATAACTTTTATTCGAAATTATATCAGTTTTTGTTTATATGGTGTTACAATTTACTTAAAATGGAGTTAATTCCGCACGTAATATATGGTGCAAATTACGAACGTCATCCCGTATAGTCTATGTGGTGTACATAGTAGGTAGGGCGTTAATCATAGGGTCGCTGGATCGAATCTCACTGTAGGCAGGTAATTTATTATGCATTTTTAGAGCGTAAAGAGGTAAATGAAATGTCGCCAACACCTATAGAGAGGTAAATGGTAGTTATACAAAACTCATTTATGAGTTAAATGTTCTGTGAAACTTGTGTTTTATTTTTATCCCAAAAATATTGAGTATTACTCCTTTTGGTGTAATTGGAAGTACACTTTTGTGTTCATCCATTTGGATAAAACAATATTTTATCCAAACGGAGGGACCCTATTCGACAATTTTCGGAGTTAAATTCACACCGGATATTTTGCTGTGTAAGATCTTGTTTCTGGATTCGGAAAAACGGTAACGGATTTAAAGCTAATAAATTCAGTTAATACACGTATGTGTAGGCATGATACATAGTAAATCATTTCATTAATAATGTGCATAATTCTTATTTATTGGCTATAAAATATATGTGCAAAATTAATCACTATGTATGTGTCAAAAATCTAAAAAACCCTCGTTTTGCAGGGGCAGCCCTCTGTACGCCGGTATTTTTTACTTAATAAAAATGAATTTGAATTATTGTCTTATTATGTCTAGTTAAGGTATAAAAAATAAAAGGTATAAACATTGGGTGCTTGTCAATGTTTATGAGAAATTAATTTTGAAGGAAACATCGAGCTCTCTCGACTCGTTCGCAAAGATTAGTGTAAGTCCTGGCATTAAGGCGAGCCGTGATAAAAAATGCTCTAAATTTTGCACGAAAACACTTGACATGGAATAAAGTGATTGCAAAAATGGTCGAGGTACACACTGGTATGAAAAAGGTAGCTCCTGATGAGTCGTCATACCAGGGGACGAAACCATATAGCAAATGCGTAGCCCATAGCGGTGAATAATTGTTGAGGGGTTCATACCATATCCATAGTCCATAGTTGACTTGACAATAACCCCACTTTCATTCTTGAATAGGGTAATCTTTCATAGCACTTTTTTGTCAATCTGACTTGTCTACGAGGATTTAATAATAATAATAATGAAAATACAAAAGCTTATTGTTACGGACTTTTACTAAAAACCATCTACAATCTTTGTACCACCCTTGGGCTCACTCTTTAGGGAGGTCATTGTACAGCCACAGCGATGTACAAAGAACTATACAGGTGTAATTTTAGCCAGTCTACTTATGTCTACTAAACACACAAAAAAAAGAAGAAACGAGAGACTGTATGCAAAATGTCTCGCCGTTAATGATATCTATGCTGCACAGTGTGCTATTATGTCCTTATTATCTTTTTTGAAAGAACCTTATGTTCATGAGTCCATGGTCAGGTGAGAACTTATGAAAATATGTCTGCAGTCTTTCAGGAATAGAGGCCAAGCGAGACTAGTATAGGTGACGCTGAAGAAGTGAGAATTTACGAAGTTGTCAAAAGAGGTTTTCGAAGCTGACTGAGAGAAGTTGGTCATCGGGACGTCTTGGGTCAACTATGAATGAACCATTTAGTAGAAAACTAAGTTTCAATAAGGTTGAGAGTCTCAATAGTTACGTGTTAACAATTAAGACTTTTTGGGATATATAATTTTAGGCAGAGAATGCTTGTTTTGCTAGTATACATACATATATGGAAAATTACCATGCTGAGAATCGATTTGTATGTACCCAACATTTTTTTTTTGTTCACGATTGTATTATACTATACATTTTGTCATTTTGCATTTTCTTTCAGGGGCAATATATGAAAACGGTTGAATAAAATAAAATTTAAATTTATAGGACAAAAAAAACTGTTTCGTTGCCAGTCCAGTCGTTGGGTGGTGGTAGTATATCCTACCATCAGTGCCGCATTAACCACGTGACAGAAGGTGGCAAATGCCACGGGCCCCGCACTTTAAGGGGCCCCGCGTTTTTTACAACAAAAATTAAAACAAACAAAATGTAAACGAAATTCCAAATGCCAGTTCCTTCTAAATTGTTATGCATAACCCGTTATCGTTGAACAATTTCTGCCAGGGTATTCCAAAATTATGCATAATTGCATAAAAATACAGAAATATTTCTTTCTAATTCATGACATAAGATTTTGAAGTTTATATTGGGAAATGTATTTGCACACATCCATAGAATTCAGAAATTACAATTATATCTCTCATTCTCAGTGGCGTACCGCTTTAAACGTTATGAAAAGTGGGAGCAAAATTGTCTGTTTAAAAAATGATTTAAAATTGTTCCACAAAAATGTTGTTTTTCATTTAAGTGTGTAACATTTTCAAGAATTTTTATTTTAATTAATAAAACCGAATAAATGTACAAGTAGTTAATATAAATTTGGCGTTCTGGTATGCGCTACGTTAGTATCATTACTATGGGCCTTTTTTAGCAAGGTGTTTGGTTGTAACCTTTTATGAACCTATATATATATATATTTATAAATATATTATTATTATAATTAATTATTATTATTATAATTAATATATATTAATAATAATTAATTCTAAAATGAAATATTGTCCCATATTTTATCACTTTTCGGAAAATGTCGAAATTTTCAGGCCGTCGAAGAAGGGACTACATTTTTCTTTGTCGAATAAATATAATTTGTCTACAAAAATTTACGGTTTTACTAATCAAACTAAAAACCAGACCGCGGCTAATTTCGGGCGCAGTCGAAATTTTATTACCCGTCACATTTGAATGAAACTTAAGCCTCTTTTGCGTTAACAATTTCTACCGCAGCCTATGACGTGTTCCGTTTCCATCTGTTTCTGAATGCGTTGAGGCTAATCCAGGGACACACTTGGATGAATTCTGGTTAAGATTCAAAAATAAAAAAAGTTTTTCTTACAAGAACCTCATATTTGGGGGTTGGTTTGAATAACAGCCCTATGACGTAATGTTCCGATTCCATCCATTCCTAGATGTGTTTTGAGGCTTTACTATGAACACATTGGGGTGAAGTTTGGTTAAGATTGGTTCATAAAGAAAAAAGTTTTTCTTAGAAGAACTTAATTTTCAGGGGCAGCCCCATGACCCCATGGTCCGATTCCATACGTTCCGACATATATGCAGCTCACCAAAAAGAAACCTGTATACAAAATTTCAGCTCGATAGCTTCAAAACTGACGGATTAATTTGCGTTGCAACAGACGGACAGACAGATAGAGTCCATATCTCCCTCCCTAGGAAAAAATATTGTTTGTTTGTAAATTGAGGCTTGGTTTTAAAACTTTTAAAAAAAGTAATGTCGAAATTCCGTGACGTCCGCAATGTGAATTTTGTGGAGATCGGCTGTCGCCATGACAAACCGCCAAAGAATTATTTTCCCTTTCGGATTTAGGCGTCTGTCCCTATACGATTTTGCTGACAAAATAACACTCAAATGTTTGTCGAAAATCCGCTATTTGGCAAAATAACTCATCCTTACGCAAAAGGCCTACTCTTGGCGAAGCGATATGTCAAAAAGTAAAAAAATTATATTACAGAAGCAACCACAGTGTGGAAATTGCTGCGCTAGAACGTGAATTTGAACCACTGTGCGTCCTGTATCACTCTCAGCTCAGTGCGTCTTGGCAATATGTATTGCAGTAATACCTATCTGCGGTCACATTGTCATTAGAGGTACCGAAATTTCGATTTTAGGAAATAATGCAAATCTAGGCGTAATTTTTTACGAAATGTTTGAACTGTTCACACGAAAATGTTAATGTTTCTATGGTACCTCCAAAAGTGGTACATGACCAATAACTTATTGTGTGTATTCGTGTCAATTTCATTCATTTTAGAAGTAGAAGTGCAAACTGCTTATATTCGTTTAATGGAATAAAAAATACCGGCGTACAGAGGGCTGCGCCCGCAACACGAGGGTTTTTTTTTAGAATTTTGATGCATAGTGAATATTTTTTGAACATATATTTCATAAGCAATAGATAAGAATTGTGCACAGCATTAATGGAATGCTTCCTGTAAATCTATTTTTGGATTGGTCTAAATAAACGCGCTCCTGAATAAAAGGCTAGCGCCTTTCATTCTGTTCCACCTTTAATTAAACCAATCCAAAAATAGATTTACTATTTACCCAGTTTGTATAAAAGTAGGTTATCCAAGGCAAAGCTACAGGCATTTTTCGATTTAAAATTTCTGATGGCTTTTGAGCAAAAAGAAACTCAGGCAAACGTAAGGCCGGCTTGGCTTTATAATGAACTGAATTATTGGCTGTAAAACTACTGTTACTCTTTTTTTAATCAGGGAAAAGCAACTTATATGAAATGATTCCATTGTGTCCCCTGACATAAGAGCCCATGCAAGCTTTCCTATGAGTATTGAACAAGTATACTTTTGCAGCTATTCAGAAATTGTAGAAATGCTTAAGAGGCTTCCCTTGCATTTTGAAAGGCCCTTACTAAATACTAACTTGGCTACATTTCCGGTTTGGATACAGATATTCGAATGAAAATTCGTACACATATTCCCTATGTAATTTTCTAATAATCCCTAGCCGAATTTTTGTATTTGGAAACCTAAAAAGGGCTACACACGATCAAGTTCAAATTTTACAAATTTACTGTTATTTACTTTTCCCTAGTAAAAGTCAACAGTCTTAATATATAACATAGAAAATTAAGCGATTAAGAAATTGCTGGTGTTCCTGAGACAGTTAACGAGAATTTGGATGACATATTTGCACGAATCGAGAATGTCTTGGAAGTCTCAGATATGACAAAACCTGTTTTACTTACACGAAACGCACAGAAAACTCGTGACGGATCTCCGCGGTCTATAATTGCTAAGTTTCAATCGAACACTGAGTGTGATTCTTGGCTAGCAAAATCCAAGCCTAAGAGACGGAATCTGACGGCCAATTTGTTGTATGAGCGATTTCAAAAGAGTAAAGTGTACGTTCATAACCATCTCACGAAATATGCAAAATCTCTCCTATACAAATCAAAAACATTCGCACACGTAAATGAGTTCAAATTCGTATGGACTAAGTCTGGTAACATCTTTATCCGGAAAACAGAGACGGCAAAAATATATAAAGTAGTACTCGAATCTGATTTAAATAATAGTACATTAGTTTAGATATTAATTTAACTTAAATCAATCTATAGTTTATAAATACTTCCATGTTCTCTACAATTATCGATTTGATAGATACCGAAAATATCACAACTCATGAAACCAACTCTGTATCTCACTGTAAAGAGTTACTTGGCCAAAGCGTAGGAAAATTCAAAATATTGCACCTCAATATAAGAAGTATACAACAAAATTTCGATGACTTGGTAATATTAATACATGACTTAGATATATATTTTGATGTTATGATATTATCAGAAACACATCACGATAGTTATCTCGCGAATTTTGAAGAAATTATGAGTAATTTTAAAATAAGCGGTTATAATACAGCCTTTACCAAGTTCAACAAAACGAAAAACGATGGCGTAATAATATATATCAAAAACTGTTTGAATTACACATATGAAATGTTCGAAAGAGTTCAACAAATGTTCGAAAGAGTTCAAAAAGTACTCGACGGACCTTTTTTAAAATAAAAACACTTGGCAATAAATTTCACAATATATTATAAATTCAAAGTACAACGTTCACAAGTTCGTAAATCAAAATCGTTAGCATTGGGGTCGCGGTCTATAATCAAATATCTATAAGTTCAAGTTCAGAAAATCAAAATCGTTAGCAGAGGGATGGCGGTCTATATCAAAAAATCAAAATCGAATCAAAATCAAATCAAACGTTCAAAACGGCTTTCGGAATGAGAGTTTAATAGGGCCTGTTTTTTATCGTATCTATCAGTCAGTATTGCTTACGCAATCTCATAATTGGCATCTGAGATTGTCAAATGTTTCAATAAATTATCCGCCTCGCCACCAACACTACATTTCAAATAGTGCATCTTTTGCACCTTCGCTATATTCTGCCTATCGTGAATGAGGCTTTTAAATAAGTCCCGAAACGACACCCAATCTTCGTATCTGCCACTAAATTTCGGTACAGAAATTCGAGGCAAATTGATCTCGTCGTGATCATTGCCAGTACCGGTAGAAGCCAATTTCTGGCTCGAATTCTCATTTGTATCCTCTCTGCAGTCATCTAAGAGCACTTTAACCTCTGCGGACAAATCAAGGTATATTGCTTGAAATTGATAATGCACGTCGTTTTTAAAGTACGGCGTATTAAGTTCCTCATCATCGCCCGTTAATAAATTTAGTATCGCTTCGTGATTAGCTGTGAATTTCGAATTTGACTCTTTGGGCTTTTCTATAAGTTTCTCGCAAAGAACCGCCATTTTACGGGAAGGCACCTTCTCCTTGACATTCGCTCGGGCCTTCTCGAACTGCGATATTAGCAGATTCTGCTGTTGCACAATTTTTTTCATATTGGAATTTCAAGTTGGAATTGTACTAACAGTAATTACGAATTAATGTTCAAACTGAATGGCTGGCACAACTCTCACAAAGTCCACTTAGCGTTTGTCCACACAATCCAGGCCAAAATCACACAAAGTTTCACACACAATATATCACCACAGATCAATGTTTATACGCGGCGCGAGTCCCGACGGAATGTTTATACACTACCCAAGTCTCGCGAATCCGGCTCGACGGACCAAATATCGAACGAACATCTAACCGGAATTAAATTCAATATTTGTCTCAATGGGAACTCTAAACTTTCCTTAGTAGGTATGTATCGATCCCCATCTCTCGACGTCATTTCTTTTATTGAAAGCTTACCCCAAATATTTGCAGACAATACCAACTCAGCAGATATATTAGTGGGTGACATCAATATCAATATCTTAGATGACACCTTACTATCTAATGATTACTTAACCTGCCTAGCAGGCCTGGGGTTTGCCGCAATGATCAATAAACCTACACGAGTAAACGAAGCTACATCGACTTGTATTGACCACATTTTTATTCGCCAAAAACAGTATGCAGAATGTACGCCGATCGTTCTTCAAAATTCCATCACAGATCATAACACCGTATTACTCTCCGTTCCTCTGAAGCCTAAATCAACACAAAATACTCAAGTAGCTAACAAAACTAAACTGAACTCAGTCCAGCTAAAACAAAAACTGCAGCTTATTGATTGGAATAGTATACTGAGGCAAGATTGCAATGCCGAAATGTCTTCTAGAATTTTTGTAGATAAAATAAATGAATTGCTCTTAGACTGCCAAACAACGTTCAGTCCCCCGCGCCGCTTTCGACCAATAAAGCCATGGTTGACAGAGGGCATAGTTAAATCTATGAGAAAAAGAGATTCGTTAAAAAAGAAGGTTGATAAACAACCCTTCAACACCAGCCTGAGAATCAAGTACAAATAGTATCGGAATAGACTTACCTCAATTATACTATCGGCCAAAATGCAATATGTTCAAAGAACTATAAGCAATAGTAAAAACACAACAAAAAACCTATGGAAGACGATTAACGAATTAAAATGTTATGTATGTATCCTTCTAGATGCAAAATTAAAATACGATATTTTTTTTTTTTTTTTTTTAGATTTAGATATTGAATGCAAAAGCAATACAAATTGAGCCAGGATGTGAAATGTTGGTGATTCGACTAAGGATACCCTTGTCTTCTCTATTTGAATTTTTCCAAACATAACGTTCATTACTTCTACCCCAGGTGGGCACAGTTGGTGAATTTATATTTTTATGTGGTTTTGAAAGTTTAGCCTCTCTCTCATCGTCACCCTAGTTCGCATTTTTTCCAAATTCGTAACTTGATTTGAGTGAACACTCAGTGTAGGAGTAATGTTAGGAAGCCTAAAAAAAAATTGCTAAAATTTTCGTTTAATTTGGAGACACTTTTTTTATAATAATTTTGCGCTGCTCAACTTATGAATCTTATCTTTGAAGAATCCTGTCGTCAACTGAATTTTCTACTTTAACGAACGAATTTAGTATAGTCAAATCACAAGTTGGTGATTGCACATTTTTAACAGAGTGTTGTAGGCTTAATTTCAACTGTTGCTAATATAATATATAATCGAGAAAATGTTAGTCCTAAAACATCATTATCCTTAAATTCCAAAGAGCAAATATCCCTCTAGCCTCTTTAGATGATACGCAACCATTGAACTTAATTCGCATATGTATGTTCAGTATTTACCTATAATCCTTCTTCGGTATATTATTATTTACAGTACGCCCCATTGCTGGATTATCATGGATCAAATTGACGGGAAAAACACAAAAGTTTGGAAACATCCATTCACACATCAAATAAATAGAATTTCTATCGAAAAGGCTAATTCAATAGGTATACAAGATACCATGTGTGGGATCCATTAACGGACGTATCGTCGTCGTCATCTCTTTACAGATACATATGTATGTACATTGAGATTAGTAACGATTAGGCTTTCGAAAGGTGGACTAACTCGTCAATATATAGGAAAAATAGCAACAGAGCTAATTATCCTGCTTATTCGAATTCAGAGCACATTCAGTTGGTTAATTTTATTTAGTCGATGGTGTGATAACTTTTTTGTTTTGTGTAGCTCATCGTCGTTAATTGAAACATATACAACTAATGATCTTTTATAGATTTTTTTTAACAAAGGAAATGCTTTTCAGAAGTTTTCTATCTTTGGAATTGCGATTTTATTTCGTTAACAAATTTAATAGGTATACTAATGTCCTTAAGAATCAGAGTAAGCAAATGATAATTCGACAAATCATAATCAAATCTCAATTCACTTACCGATTAAAAAATCGCACTGAAATGTGTGATTTTATAATCCATATTTTTTAGTCACCTAAAAATAGTCATGAAATGTGTTTCGAACAGTTTTTTGAATAAGAAAAGCGCTGGAGTGGCACACTGTCAATCGAAAGTGATTCATATTGAAATCATAATTCGTCCACTACTAAATTTGTCAAGAATATTAGTATCGTATGATATTTTTTCCAGTTTTCTATCTCTCTGTTTTTTTTATTTCTCTCATTTCTTTCTCATCATCATCTCATCATCATCAAATAAAATTAATTAGCTAAAGTTACATAGCATACAGAGAAGGTATACTACTACATTTATGTACTACTTTATCCAAGGGATTTTCCAGCTTCCCGGATTTGAAAGAATCATTCATTCATAATTATATTTCACACACATAAGCCACTTAACCTGTCATCTGCCCTGTCCCGTTAGAGGGGAGCTCATAGGCAAAGAGATTCCAGTCTAGAGCTAGACGGTAAGGGAATTTATGTCATCCAGTGATATGATATATTACAGTCGGCCGCAAATTGAGGAAAATCCTCTTTCATTAGAATTAATTTCATTCAATTATAATAAGTATTTCGAGCGTGGATATTTATGTGTCAGTATACGATGCGTCAGAGCAAAAGCTTGGGTGATATGGGACTTTACCTATAACTTTAAAATGTTTTTTTTTGTTTTTGCAAAATAATTTTTTGCAAAGTTCTTGTAAAAATATTAAAGTAAGGCATGGCGAAGGCAGGAATTGGTAACAGAAGAAGCGATTATAAGTGATTCTAGCGTCATAAGATTTTAAGTTTAGTACGATGTTAATTCAGGATACGCATTTTAAGTCATATAAATCTTAACTAATGCACGGCATTTGGGGTTTTGTTTAGTTCTGCATATCTACTTAATGTGTATGAATTTTACCGTTAGTAATCGGATTGCGCCGCCCGGCATTACTGTGGGAATAGTGCGCTTTTTTGCTTTCATTTTTGAGAATATTGTAGTTAGTCAGTGGTGGATTTACACATTTGCCGCGTTAGGCTATTCATATTTTACCGACCTCTACAAGTATATCGGTACCTACATTCCATAACTGGGCTGAGGTGGTTAGCTTTTAGTAGCTAACCGACAAATCAAGCTGTGGAAAAATGTTCGGAGCACTTCTAAAATGTTGCCTCGTAAAGCTCAGAACGGAGTTCCTTTATTTATATCCATTAATTTTCAATTTAATCTTCACACATTAATAAGTGCGTATGGTCGTATGGCCTTCTGGGTTTTATGCTTCGCGGATCCTGAGTATTCTTCAATCTTTATTTATTGAGGCGGCCATGTAAAATTATTTAAAATGAAGGCCTCACACGACTTAATTTGTCTTATCTATATGTACATGATGCTATTTCGTGATGTCCTGAATTGATTTGGAAATACTGGTAGGGTTGATAGTTCAATACGTTTGAGCAAAACCTCATTCAATTGAAATGGTATAACTTTTACCATTATCCTGTAGTAACGTTTTTTTTTTTGAAACTATCATGTAATATAAAATTTGCGATCTCCTTATTAACATTATGCAAATTTTCAGCTTCATGAAATTTTATAGAAAGCGTTCTTTTCCCGGTTTCAAATATACATATGTATGTACAATAATTTCATAAAGTGGTAAATCTGCAAAGTCAACAAAAGACATGGAATACCAGGAGAGGCATTACCGGACTCAACCAGGCAAAGGTGTACGATCCTCTTATATAGGACACGAAATACACCCTGGTATCGAAAAATCTGATGAGAATTGCAGCGCGCCATGTAATACTAGTTCGAAACCGACTCGAAATGCACTCTGTGTGCCGCAACCGTCAATATTCAGTGCTGTTTTTGTCTCTCGGACTGCATATTCCACTTGAGATTGAAAAGAAATAGGCCAAGAGATCAGTTTCTGTCGTCTGTCACTGTTTTCCTTCTGAGCAAAATTTATAAATATTTTTTTTTTTTATAGAAATACGGTCGATTTTGATAAGATTTCCTCCACATTTAACATAACATTAACAGTGGCTAAATTTCATTGCTGATATGATTCAGCTACAAAATGAATCTCTTTACAAGGTCCCTAACTAGGAAAGCTGTTTACCATTTGTCACTAAAATCACTTTCAGATTGAATGAAGTTCAATTCCACTACTTTCCCGGAGAGACCTTTTTGTGACAGTTAAAATTGTGTTCTGCAAATATGGGATTTCCGCAAAAGAAAAAAGAGTTTCCCTAAGGGAGAGATTCATTTCTAATCTAATTATGTTATCCATTCATGATGCTCACACGTAGAAATCCCAGTTCCGGATATCAAAGACCAGAAAAGTACAAGTATTTCAGATTTTCAAACTCCAGTCTCAGCAGCAGAAAATTTTGCTTAGTGCCTGGAATCAAACTCGCATTTTTACGCCTTCTAGCATTGTAAAGGGTCGCAATTTTTTTTTACTACATCGGTAAGAATTATCAGGGGGGCAAGCGCCCCTCCCTGCCCCCCTCTGGCTACGCCCATGGCCCCCAGTTTGGGAATCACTGCTCTAAAGCATTCATTACCTTTGATTTTGATTCTGCTGGGACAAGCTAATAACTTTTTCTGCAATTGAACTTGGGGCATAAATATTTCTTCAAATTTCTCTTTTTTTATTTTTATGAATTTTTTTATATGAGTTGAAAAATTTCCCATTCGACATGACCCGTATAAAATGATGATATGGGTCGAACGCGCGGAGGCAAAAATTCCATATTTCTTTAATATATAAAATATGATCCTGAAAAAAAAAACAAAGATAAACGATTTTTGTCGATGAAATATCAGAATTTGAATGCTTCTCTTGTACAAGAGCCCCCCTCTCCCCTCAGCATATTTTTGAACACGAACTTTCTTTCGCATAAAACTTTGATAATGTGGGGGGGGGAGCATGTAAAGGGGTCTTAAAATTAATATTCCATGTTAGTCCTAAAATAAAAAAAAACATTCTATTGTCAATTATTGTGACCTAGAATACATTATAAGCTGAAATGAAAAAGTGGACTTATTCTTACTCATGTAATCAATACTCGAATTTACATAATTTTTGAAAACAGTTCAGGAGGGGCCGCACTCCATGGACTCCCCTGGCTACGTTCCTGCTCAGCGTATTGAAATGAAACTGAAACACTAAACACACACACAATCGACGTCTGAGTCAGGATGATTCTAGGTAGGGGCACCAAATGAAATGGCTTAACAAAACCCCCCTTCAATGAAAAATCAATTTGAAATTTCTATTTACTGTGGAAACCGCGAAAAAGACTGTTTATATGAAATTTTATGCCTCAAGAACTGAAGTCATATACATATTTCATTTCTTCATAAGTGGAGAGGTAAATTTTAATTAACCCTCGGATGGTTCAGTGGGGTCTGACAGACCCCAGAGAAATTTAAATCTTAAAATTTTCATAGAAAAACTAATTGAATGGTAATTTGATGCATATGTAATTTAAGTATGTGTCACATACGTTCATTTAAGGATGAATTTGTTTGAATTCGTGATTTTGTTAATAAGTTATAGCACTTTGAAAGTGCTCTGGGGTCTGTCAGACCCCACGAACCATTTACGTATGTCTTTTTTACAAAAATACATTTTTCGTTTTGTGGGAAATTTTCAAAGTATGTTATTTGGAAAACGATAAAATGTAATAATAATAGTCGGGAACGGTTGAAACTTTGTAATTAGAGTATATTTGGGAAATTAGATATGTTAACTTTGAAAGAAATGGAAAATTTAGGGTGTTTTGAATTGAGGGTTTTTAAATTTTTTACTCAATTCATTCAAAATTATGCCGTTTTCTACCTGGTTTTCATTTATGAGGATCTCTTTCACTATTATGTCATTACCTTATGTTTTTTAAGTCAAGACATAAATTAATGACTTTTATGAGCGTAATAATTAGGTGGGTATTTTACATAATACATAAAGCTTCCTCAGCGAACTTGGCTATCCACTTGTCGAACCTCTTCTAAGAAGGAGGAAATCAACGGGCAATATTCGCCGAAACACAGTGCAAAATATTGAAGACATTTTGTGCATTTTTCAGCTTGCCCCCCCCCCCCTTTAGGAGCTGATGCCCCAGGTTCCCCAATGTGGTCAGATAGTCCCCCAAAGAGACAAAAATGTTTTATATGCCCACGAGCAAATGATCGGAAGACAAAATACAATTGCAACGAGTGCAAAAAGCCAATCTGCGAAGACTATCGAGGAAAAAGCTGTGAAGAAGAATTTTCTAAATATTGACTAACTTTGGATCCCAATTTAAGAAAAAATATTAACCTTAGCTAAAAAATGTTGATGTACTTATCTTTGCTAATTAGTATTAAATACGTTTTGACTAATAAAAACAAATTTTGTTAAAATTTTAATGTTTATATTGATTTCTTTGTGATAAGTTCAAATTACCCTCAAATTTGACACCACCTAATTTTTTCATCCACATACTAAAAGCTACTGTTCGAATTCCACTTTTTGTATATACCACTTAATCAAAAGGCTTCACAGTTACTTCTAGTGCAAACAAATGGGCCCTAAAAGCTAAAATTTAAGTTTTAGAGCGATTTTTGCCTTGGGGTCTGTCAGAACTTACTGAACCATTTACGTATGTAAAATTTACCTGAACCATCCGAGGGTTAAACAGCACAAGGCGTGACTTTCGTCGACTCTCACAAAAAATACTATAGCACGATATCGGTAAAATTTTTACTAATGCTATTAAAAATTTTCTATCAATCCTTTCAGGATTGACCACCTAACATTACCTATGTAGATGACGCAAGTGCAAATTTGTTGATTTGTCAGAAATTGCAATTGAAAATTTAATTCGCATGCTGTGGATATCCGAACTTTACTTTATATTTGTATTATTACTGTATTTTACCATATACTTATGTTTTAATATTTTTTTTTTAATGTAATAGCCAATTTCAGACTTAGTTGCATTCTGACCATTTCCGCACTTACGTCGTCCTTTTTTTGGATTTACGATATTGTGTCTATTGACGGCAACAAATTTGTGCAACAAACCTTAAATCTAATTTTTGACATTGACATTGCTAACACGGCGAGATATGTATCCTTTTCGGAAAGGGATTTTTCTAATGCGATCTATGCTCGAGTACAATACTCTAATATACTAATATCAATAACAAAAGCTAGAATGAATAACTAAAACATTTTCATTTCTACATTTTGTACACTAATGACCTATTCATAGAACATCAAAATTATTTCATCATAAATGACAATAGAGCGTTCCAAGTTCCAACAAAACTAATGGATACCATGAATGAGCTACAAAATATCTCCCCCCAAGATAATTAAGTGTCATTATCAAATTGTAAAATCTAAGTTTTCACAACAAAAACGGAGAAAAAAAACAAACAAAGCAATATAACGAGAAAGAGCAAGGACCTACAACAGATATACACAAACCAAGCGGACATCACAACGAAATTCTCTCTGCTGATGCTGTACTCTGCGAATTCAGGGGATATTTTCTAATGTCCATAATGGCACTTTATGCCTTTTATTAGTCCCCTACCGGGCGTCAAACGAACGACAGAACAAGGAAAATCAACATCCGGAAAATCTTCTTTTGCTTCAGCAATTTCTGTAGTACATATGTATACCTACATATACAACAGAACAGAATATAGATATTCGTCACGGGCAATAGAGGGTCACCACAATCATTGTTGTACGTATTTTTTTAGGGAATACAATTTTTGACAGCTTTGCCACTTTCCTAGTCTTCCGGCGACAAGCTAACAGCATTTATATTGTACCCTGTTTTATTACACTTAAGTACGAACAGTATAGCCAGAGAGTGACTCGTAAAATTCCTATATATTTTTTTATTTGTCATAAATAAGAAATGTGATTCCATTTTATCAGACAACAACACAGGTCATGTCTACATAGTAGATAAAGTTCACTTAAGTTTCATATCCTATAGTGCATGATACACTCGTGTTTCGTCCTCCTATAACGTACAATGTTGGCATTTCTGTTCAATACACCTTACACCTGGATTTTATCGTTTATCTGCAACATGCCAACATGTATTTCACATTTGACATTTACGACAAAAAATAAACTCACTAGAGTTGTGTTGCAAGTAGACTGGAGAAAAATTATTTTTCTAATTTAGTTTTTTTTTCTTTGATAGTCGATACAGGCTACAAACAAATCCTGGAGCTGCAAAGCCTGCATCGGTTTTACGGCTACATCCGAGTATTATATCTATTTTTATTCAAATGAAAACTAATTAATAATAATTTTAATCTCATCGCCAGATTTGAATTTAGATCCATTTTTTCATACGATACATCATCATTTCATGGCTATTCCCAAAGTTTGTAAAGTCTTGACATAAGAAAAAAGCAACTTAAATGACGGCAAAACAAAGTATAGGTATTTATTGGAATAAGATATAAGAATTCTGCTAAATATTATTATTACGTAGGTTTCGCTGTTTGCTTCATTTTCAGTGAAGTCTTCCCAAGAAAATAATCATTTTAGAATTTGCTCTTAATTTACTTCAAAAGGTCAAATCCTAGAAGCTGTGCAAAGTTTAATTTGCTACACCCTGGAGAGGTACAAAAAAAAAACAGAAAATCAGCAGAGATTGAATGTATTTTTCAAGAGACTATGACGTAAATTGATATTTTAAGGTTTGATCGTCTTATTGTGAGTTTCTAATGTGTAAATACTTGGGAAAATGTATTAATTAAAATGCGCTTGAAAAGAAGAACGTTGATATATTGTGTGGGCGGTCTTACGTTAGAGTAGGAGCTAGCAGGTCGATAATGGGTACGGTTCCGAAACGAACCATTCACATATGTTCCGACAACATGTTGTCCATTCTGATACTCTAACTGCGATTTTATGAATAAGAGATGATCTCCGGATCTTTTCGTTTACATATACCGCATAGGCAGACATACAGAACACACCGGAAGTTATTGCTGATCTGCAAAACCACAGTTAAGGGATGAGAATGGACAACATGTTGTTGGAACATATGCGACCGGTGTGTTTCAGAACCGCACCCAATAAATTACATACGTGCAACTAGGCCTGTTCGGTACCGAGATTTCAGTACCGGGTTTCGGTTTTTTTCAATACCCGTTACCACAAGCGGTTTCCCTGACTCAGGTTTTTTTTCAGTACCGACGGTTTTTTTAACCATAAGCCGGTTTTTTTGAGTACCGGGTTAAAAACCGACTCAGCTTTTTTTTCAGTACCGACGGTTTTTTTTTAACCATAAGCCGGTTTTTTTTTAGTACTGGGTTAAAAACCGGTACCAAAAAACCTGAAAAAACCGGCTCATGGTTGAAATGAATCGGTCTTTTTAACTCGGTACCAAAAAACCGGGATATCGGTACTTTAGAATATCGGGTCCGGTACCAAGTGAACACCGGTTTTGTACCGGGATTCCGGTTTTTGGAACAGGCCTACGTACAACTTGCAGAACATTTTTAAGAGATTATTTTTGCAAACTCAATCTTTCTGTCCCACTCAATATCCATAGCTTGCTCATAGTCAAAACGGAATCATGCATATCTCTCAATTAGCATCTCGCCGTTTACATAATCCCCTGAAACAATATCCTGACAGTGTTCAAATTACGTTCACGCGGCAAATATTCGTGCGGTAAAGTTTAGATGAATCTTTGATGATTGCAAAAGACATTTTCGAACGAAAAACCTGAAAAACTTCTTCAATTATTTATTCATCATCGTTCTCATTTTCAAAAAAAAAAAATGGAAAAAAGAGAAGAAAACGTTGACAGCTGATGTTTCGTAACATTTAAGAAACGACGAGCGAATATTCCCTGACAGAAATGACATGAGGGTTTCATGTCATTCACATGCCTATAGTGTAGAACAAACATACATACATATATATTTTACAAAAGCTACACAAAAAAAAAGCAACGTGACACGGCTATATAAATACAAATAGAGAGTAAAACCGAGAGAGAGAGAGAGAGCGACGAAATAAATAAGAAAATATGGAAATGTTCGACAATATTTTGAATAAATGATGAAGTACAATGTTACCGGCGTTAGCGTTCGTTAAAAATTCCAAAGTTACACACTTTAGTGTTTTTGTTTGTAAGCTATGTAAATGATCCTTGAGCGATTTACAGGATAAAAAGAAAGTACACGCGAATCTTGTGAAATTGTTGGGCATATTGTAATTTTTTGATGAGAACTTTGCCAAATATTGTTTCATCCTTGGTCGTTTGTGCACACGCAGTTTGCCATTTTGGTTGTTTCTTGACGAGCGTACGTTTTTGAAATTACAGTCAACACGTACAAAAATTATGTGGGTTTCATGTAAATTGTACAGGGGTATTAAGTATTTGTTATCCATAACATGTAACCTTTAATATTTTAAGAGCATAGACAGGCTATTCCCATTACATGAACCGTGAATATTTCAGCTGTAATTACCTAATTGTATCCTTCTACAGTGGGTTTGAGCTCACGACACTGTTCTTCAAAAAGAAGCGCGCTTACTACTACACTCACTGGCGGATTTACCAGTATTAGCTTTGTAGGCTGGAACGGCTAAGCCGGCAGATTTTAGGGGGCGGAAAATTTTGAACATTTCTAATGTTTTTCAATACCAGATTGCGTGGACGACCGAGCCCGATGGGAGCATTCTGTATGTGAGAACGCCTAGCAGATGCTAGGGTTTCGGAACTGGAGGAGGTCTTCAATCCAGGCGGCCAAGGTCCGACGTCGGGCTATCGTGCCATAAAGAAGAAGAAGATATAATCAAAAATTTATATCTTAAAATCAACCAATGCCGATGGATCACAGCCGCGCTCAAAAATGCGTCACAAGGCCAGAAAATGTTTCGAAAAATTTTCATATATGTATTGCGAATAGAATGGCTGATATAAAGCACATTATGCGAAAACTTTCAGAGTCCTAGCTGCCTTCGTTCAAAACTTACAGCCGTCCGAAAATGCGACCCAAGTAAAAAAAACTAGGGGGCTTCGCCCCCTGCTCGTTTCGCTCGCCACCCCCCGAGGCCGAGGCTAATTTCGGGCGCGGCCGAAATTTGGATACCCTTCGCTTCGAAAATAAAAATATTTACTCGGAAAATTGTATTGGGGTTGCCGGAGCATGACCCCACAGTACGATTCCATTCGTTTTGAACTTTTTAGTTGCTTTGGTAAAGACACATGAATTCAAGGTTTTGTGAAATTGGTGTAAAAAAATGTTTCTTAGAAGAACCTAATTTGGAGGGTTGGATTTGTATGGCAGCCCCATGACCCCATGGTCTGATTTTATCCATTCTTACATATGTTTTGTGCCAACAATATAAATACATTTGCGTGAAATTTGGTTGAAATTGGTACACAAATAAAAAAAAATTTCTTAGAAGAACCTAATTTGGGGGGTTAAGTTTGTATGGCAGCCCCATGACCCCATGGTCCGATTTATTCCATTCTTGCATATATATTGTGTTATCTATAGAAACACATTTGTGTGAAATTTGGTTGAAATTGGTACACAAATAAAAAGTTTTTCTTAGAAGAACTCAAATTGGGGAGCTAGGTTTGTATGGCAGCCCCATGACCCAGTGATCCAATTTGGGTGAATCAAACATACCAACAGCCTGCAACAATAAGAAGCACGTGTTCAAAATTCCAATTCAAGCGGATTCAGTTCCCCGTTTGATTGGTTTTTGCAATGACAATCAACAAATCCAAGGTCAATCGTTGGAAGTCTGTGGGATTAATGTCGAATTTCCCTGTTTTTCGCACGGTCAGCTGTATGTTGCTTGTTCGCATGTTGGCAAACCGTCTTCGTTGTTTGTTTTTTTTTTGCCAGAAAACAAAACGAAAAACATTGTTTATACACTGCTCGTCATCAGATTAGCACACCCCTTCGCATGAATAGTTTCGGCTGATTTCCAACCAAACTAAAAGAGCTAAAATTTCACTTTTTGACCGCCTTGACTCCTTGTATGCCTTAAATTTTGGTCCCTCTTCCGCAGATAATGATTTTTCCTTATTCATATTAAAGTCAAAATCTTACTGAAACAAAAAAAAAAAAATGGGGGTCCTACGTCTTTAATTGTGAAAGATAGACAAAAAAGAAATTGCATGTGCTATCCTGATGACAAATTTTAAATGGCTATTTTGTGTGTTCTTTTTCGAAAAACAATTATAAATCAATATTAAAAAATGTGAACACAATTCTTTTTGTGTTAATTAACTCAGAATTGAATAGACTCTTAACAGTTATAATTTTGAAATTTTAGCTCTTTTAGTTTGGTTGGAAATCAGCCGAAACTATTCATGCGAAGGGGTGAGCTAATCTGATGACAAGCACTGTAATATCGCTCTCTGCTGATTTTGATTCCACTCAAATAAATCACACTGAAAATTGAACTTGAATTTGAGAGAGGCGAATATTTATAAGTATAGTTAGGAGTTGGGAGTCAAAATCGCTCAAAAGCGAACAACGTGAGCGTAGCGTGATCGAAATATTATATTTTTTACTATCACAATTTTAAAAATTTGTTAAATAAAAATGAAAATAAAGTTTTGAATATCAGAAATAACCAATAACCTAAAAATATTAACTAATGATTAAATGGGTCTGTTTGATGAATTTGAATAATGGCCTCCTCCAATTTGTAGACTCGACACCTTCGGCGCGTGGAAGAAACGTCTCGAAGGATTTCAGGAGGGGTTTCCTTTACGTTGTCACAAGCATCATTTATTCGCTGCAGCAGCTGTTCCCGGGAGGTAATCGGCTCGGAATAGACATTGTTTTTTAAGTTACCCCATAAATAAAAATCTAGGGGAAATCGAAAAACACCATAAACTAAATTCGTTTACGGTGAGTCTCGAACCTATGACCCTGTGCACCGAAGGTGCGCGCACTAACATCTACACCATAGCCAGACTACAGGATAATTTACAACCCGTATTTTAAATTCTAGAAAACCCTCGACTTTGATAATAATGAATGTGCTTTTGGACAAATAATTATCCATGCATCCATGAAGGAAATAAAAAGAGCATTTCGTCCTTCGAACATCATATTTACTAAAAGGACTATACATAATTCCATCCAACTTTTATTTAAAGGATACGTGCCCAATAAGCAATAACCGTTAAGTTTCCTATGTTCTAATAATACAAAATAATAAAACTTAGGTCTGTAAAAAGTCTGAAGACAGTGTTCTTTACCCATCCAGGATAGATTACAAAAAGGCAGAAAATTACTGGCCATTGTACCGTCTGAAACAATTAAAATGAATTATGTAGCATGAATTTGCATGGGAGGCAATGAGTAAAAGGTTATTTATAGCAAACTGTACAAAATGCTAGCGCTTTGCAGTGCTCCTTCTAAGAAGTTGTCTGGGCAAGGGTTACACACAATTGAAATGTTTTGCAATGCCATAATGAGTGTGCGGTTTTAGGCGAACGCTTTCGTAACAAGTGAACGAGGTTTTTATTACATATTTATGGGAGCCAGAGGAAAATATGGTGAATAATGGCGTGTCTAGTAAATTTTGGAAGTTAAACGAAGTGAACTTTTTTCGAATTGAAGATAATTTTTGTGTAAAGGGTAGTGCTTGCTGATTGAATACTGGGTACTAACATCGTCATTTCACGTGAAATCCATACAAATACTGTCAAAATTTTGATGATCGTGAAATCGAATTCGCTTGGTGGTACTCACTTCACGCAAAAGTCTCCACACAGGTTTTTGACATTTCGCCAGCGAAAAAAAATGCGGTTATACTTATTATTATTTCACAGTGGAAAGCTGTCATCGACAATCAATCATATACTGCGAGTGCACATTAAGTGAATAAAAGGCATGTCTCCACAGCACATTTTTCAAAGAAAACATAAATGCAAGAACATAGTACTTACCTTAGTGGGTAAAAAGTTCCGCAGAGCATGCTGTTGATCTCAACATATCTATACAAAAAGCCGTCAAGATCATGTTTATGGGATGTCGCAAACACATTTGAGGCCTAGGTTAAATGTTAGATTATCGCTACAGCCAGCCATTTCATTTGTTTTTTTTAGTGTATTTTTGCCACTCCAACCAACTGCCAAATAAAACTTTACCATTAAGAAATTTCTAATATGTTTAATAAAAAATCACTAAATTTTCTACAGTCTGGCTGCTATTATTAAATCATCCCGCGTTTAACGTTTTACTAGAGTCATTGCACGTAATGCACTTACTTCCGGGTAAAATTTGAATGCGTTCTAATTTTCATAGTAGCGCATCTAATTTGCATTAATTACGCTATGCAACTTTAAAGTGGCCCTTGATTAAGTCTCTACTCCTTAAGAAATAATTTCTTCTTCGCTGCCAGTCGAAAACCAAGTATGTTTACATTTGTTCGTATGTACAATGCACATGAACAGTGTATCGTACTAACATAGTACATAATTAAAATAATGCTGTCTGGAATTAATTTAATAAAATTCTCGGTCATAAATGCAACAAAAATGTACTGCCCCATATTGCATTAGGCATACACTCCCCATGCATTTCTATTAAATTACAAAAAAATCTTAAGGCATAGATTAAACGAACCCAAAAAGCCTATATACTTCTGGTTCAAACCAAAATGAAAAGCCGTGTTCAAGACATCGACCTCAAACGTAAAGCGCGAGAGTGAACTAGAGTCACTGAAAATAGAGTAGAAAAAAAAGAAGAGAAAATATTTCAAAAGTTTCTCAAGACACCCAGGACCAAGTCTGGCATGGTATAAAAAACTAGCAAGCACGTCCGCGCCACGAGGACTCTTAGCATTTTAAAAGGCCTCTTAACTCAAGACTTTATGACCAAATATCTTAGAATGAAGCAAGCAGGCAGGCGTATGAATGCTAATGTTATTTTCTTTCTATGGTCTAGATTCGTTGTCGGATGCGCCGCGACTCCAGGAGTTTTGCATAAGCATGGCGTACGCACAATTTGTCATATGAAAAATTTTCAAAAGAAATTGTCAAGCCTAAAATGTTGAGTTTTGACTTGACAGGCGCTTTGTTTCTTTCATATTATGAACTGTGACGATAATATCAGCTCTTCTTTTTGAAAATATGACTATATGAAATTCACCTTGATATGTATGGTATGTACCCACGGAGTTGAAATCTTGACTTCTTTGACAGTCTTTTTTTCGGCGACTCCCGCTGTCATTTCATTTTTGTAAATACCATATCAAAATGAGATTCATTTCATGACAAACTGTATAAATGTACTATAGACATCGCATCATTTGATCCTTTTCGGTCCAAAGCATAGGACTCATACACCGACTAAAACCAGTGCTGCATATCTTATTTCCTGCGAGCTGCGACTTAAAATTTTAATGGAAACTTTTCATCTCGAAACTTTAGCCGTCACCAACAATATTTTTCCACCCCCATACTATGGTATCCGAACCACTCGACACACTCCGCCCAGGAGGGAAGAAAAAAAAATCCATTCTTGCCAATTCCAAATGTTTGCGCTCCTTTTATAATATTTACTACTTTTATTATACAGCGAAATATGAATGATATCTGGGATTTTCATGGCATTTGAATATTTTTGCGATTCTCAAGAAGAAAAACTTTCTTTAATCACCACATTATGCCAGCATCCTGGGTAGGAAAAAGTAACTCAACGATCTCAACTTTTATCCGTCAACAATGTGTTTTCAAGGTTTGCTTTCGCGAAAGATACACAGACACTTTATTTTGCAACTATATCACAGCACAGGACATAATGTGTGTCTTGTGTAGGTTGGCTATGGTATTCGAATGGAATGTGAAATGGGGGAAAGCAAGCAGGCTTCATAAAGTTTTAATGCGTACCTACGAAAGAAAGTTGAGGTGAAAATGTCGTTTTTTGAATGGAAGTCCTTTGAATAGTTTCCATGAAATAGTGATCAAGTTTTTGTTTACGTAATGCGAATAGGAAATTGCATTCGTTCGTAAGGTTGTCGAACATAGTTGGTACTTATGCTTCTTCGTAAGGGATATGGAATTGCATAATAAGGAAAGCGAAGTGCATCGTCTTAAAATATTTGCCTGAAAAGAATGTGGCCTACTTTCGAATTTTTTTTTAAAGTTTTACAGTTTTGCTAAGTACATCGTGACGAACGATTCGAATTTTATGATATGGAAATGAACCAAATTATGTGAACCAAGGACCAAGGAAATGTAAATATCGTGCCGTGCTATGTGGTCGTGGTCGTCCGGTCGCCAATCTATGATATAGAAATTCATAGAGAAACGAGTTTCGATATCTGGCATGGCCCGTCGCTTATCGTTCAGAAGAAGATAAGAAATTGGCTCATCATAGAAAGAATAGAAGAACAGAATAAACAAAATCGAGACCGAGGCTAATTAGCGAAAATACTCATAGTACAGTAATCGGGGATATCTTACTTAAAAAAAATACGTAATGGCTGAAATTTGGTGAAGATGTTAAGCAACGGCACGTTGTCTAAATCTGAGTTTTCGTATTTGTGGGAGTGGGGGAAGTTATAGTAATTTGCCTACTCATAGGGGAATTTTGCGATTTTCCTTGATATCATTCTTACTGGTATTCCTACAGTAAAGTGATGTATAAAAGTTTTGTTTCTAATCAAATTGTCTATTCAACGGTACCTAAGTCAATATCGTAGGCCAAATAGTTCCGTTATAATGACCGGTTACAGGGCAAAATAGCACTAATAATGAGAATATTTGGCTTAAGTAAAACACGTAATGAGTGAAATTTGGTGGAGATGTTTCGTATTTATGGGAGGGGGTTGTTATAGTAAATTGCCTACTTATAGGTTAAATTTGCGTTTTTGTTTAATATTATAATTCTTGTTGACCCTACAGTAAAATGGTTAAGGTTTTCTTTCCAATCAAATAATCTATTCACCGGTACCTTAACAGTATTAACAGTATTTTCTATACGAATAGTGCATAGGGGTTTGTAGTTAGTTATGCAACTCAAAACACATACATTTTAAAATATCGTTACTATATAAACTATCACAATTTCCAATTAAAATAAAATTTCAAACCAGTGGCAAAGAGGCGAAAATGGTCAGAAAATTATGACATGCATTTTATTCCTCGAGTAACTTTAGGGTGCGATTAATTAGAAAGTTCTTACCATAGCGAGGCAGCAAAACCCGTTCTTATTGTTCTACTTGACGTATGACATTGATTTAAATACCGTTTGATAGATTATTTGATAAGAAATGACAACTCTATACACAATTTTACTGTAGGGTCAACAATAAGAGTGATATTAAGCAAAAACGTGAATTTAGCCTATAAGTAGGCAATTTACTGTAACTACCTCCCTGATATATACGCAACTTCAGATATAGATTTATAACGCATCCCTTAACGACTCCACCGATTTTCAGTCATTACATGTTTTATTTAAGCAAAATATTCCCATTATTGGTATGTACTATGTATTTTCGGGTTCTATACAAAATCCACAAGTCAAAATCCAAATGTCATAATCCATAAAGACAAAATCCATAAAGATAAAATCCATAAAGTCAAAATCCACAAAGTTAAAATCCATGAAGACAAAATCCAAATTTTTGTACCTAATGCTTATTGCGTGGGCTCCGATTCAGTGATGTCAGTGCGCGTTTTGTTTTTTTTTTACAGCTTTTTTTTTAAGTTAAAAACCAGAGGTGAGAGTGAGTGGTGATGGGGACATTGGAATTTTCGTTTACCGGAAGGTGATTAAGATTCTTCTACTGTATATTTGTAGCGTTTGACTAATGATCAGCAAAAAATCTGGTGCGGACACTTGGAATATTAGTTTTATACTTAAATTCCACCAATTTAGCCAAAGAAAAAACAAACGATTCAAAATATGTAGTCATTCCATGCAGAACAGGGGGAACTAAATATGTATTGAAAAAAAATTTTTGCCTATAAAAAACACTGAAGTTTTCCAAGGAACCTTAAGAAAAAACCTAAAGTTTTAGATTGATTTTCAGAAAAGTTGCTTACCTAGACAATTACCAAACCCCGGAGAATATGCGCTCTACCTGAAGACACGGAGAAGGATGCACCCGGAGCATTTATTTGTCTTTACCTGAAGCGCTTATGGTCCGGGTGCATTCCTCTCCGTGTCATCGGCTAAATCATATATGCCACGGATGAATCCTTTTCCGTGTCTTCAGCTAAAGCGCATATGCTCCGGGATTTGGTAATTGTCTAGTTAACGTAATAACGTGCATAAATATTCTCAATATTCAATTGTGATAAGCAAACTGATGTAAATTTGAATTTATGGATTTCGTCTTTTTGGATTTGGACTTTGTGAATTATGACTTTATGGATTTTGTCTTTGTGAATTTCCAGCAAATTTCAGCCATTACGTATTTTTTTTAAGTAAACGGCCGTTTTGTGTCTTTAATTACTGTACTATCACCACAGCGATATAGATGATATTTTTTTGCTACAGATTTCGTATTACATAGTTCTATTTCTCGTATACCGTTTACCATCAAAATTCATACTAGCCTTGGCCAGGGTTTCGCTTCTTTTTGATATTTTCTATTTCAGGTTTGAACAGGCTTTTCACAATTTAGGAACTAAGTTCACGTAACGGCACTAACCCAATTTAGGTACAGTTTTTGTTTGAGCCTAAATTTATATTTAGCTTCTTTAGTACCGAGCACTTACAACTTTCAAGCCAATGTTCAAGAACTTCTACAACTAGGAATGTGTATACTAAGAAAATGAGTTCAAAAGTTAGCTCCGACATTTGGGTAACCTTTTTAAATATTTTCAACAAAAAAAAATCAGTTTTTGATTTTTCTCACGTAAGCTATGTACATACATATGTATATCAAATTTGACAAATCTAACTGTCAGATTTGACCAAAACAACTGTCAGATTTGACAAATTGAAAAATCCATATTTCAAATTTGACGATTCTAAACGTCAACCATTGAAAATTCGACGAATAAAACTGTCAAATTTGAAGTGTAGGTTAATTAGGCCTGTGTGAAATACAATTTAAACTGGAAAAAGTTTACCTTTTTAGATGTTATGGGACATTTACACTTTGGCTGCCGAACGGTGAAGACGAACATTACCAAATTGTCATTTGATAGTTTTTTGTATACACCGCATGGCCGCCGGCTACCATTCGGCGGGTTTATTTTCCAAGCATATTGCCAACCGGCGGCCGGTCAATTTAGATGTATATTATTTAAGTATAAATATTTAAGCGACATGTTCGGCCTGAGAGGAAGACTTCAATACACTAATTATTATTGCTCTTTTGATCAAAAGCGGAACTGCCCCCTTCCATTTCCGACATTAGTAATGGTAACCTTACAAATTGCTCATTGCGCATGACCAAGGAAATCAGATCCGGCGTATAAATGATAACCATTGACATATTAGCGGCTGTTAGTAGAATACTGGATTTGACCGCTGGCGGTTATGCGGCAACCAAAGTGTTAATAAATATATCTAACTGATCATTACGTAGCTGTCATTGCCTCGAAATTTCTTTGTTTTTCCATTTTTCCTTTGTTTAATGACACGCATGTGACCCACAAAGGAGTCCTGAATACCATGAGGCATATGTGCGCCATATATAGTGGCGTTTAGAACTAATTTTAAAAAATTGTCGATACCAAAGGTGAGTTACTTAGCGAGAGAATGTACCGCGGGAAGCTCCTAACGTTGGGTGAACGTATCAGCTATGTTTATCACAAGCTCCTGGCGACAGCTAACAAACTTTTTCCGAAACCAAATTAGCACATGTTTGGCGTACAGAGTGTGCATTTCAAAATTGATTTTAAAATATTTGAATATTTGAAATAATATCACAAAAAATGAGGTTGGGTTACAACCTTTTGTAGGGATTTGCACTCCCTGGTCATTTTAGGGCGTGAGGAGGTTATCCTCGTAGTGATTGAGAAGAGGTTATCCACTCAATCCAAACCAGTAACCAACAGTTTTCGGGTAAGAAAACTGGCTTTTGTATTTTTACTGAATGTCATTTGATTAATATGCTAGAAGGGTTAATTTTATTTATATAGTAATGCTCATGTGTGTTTTCTTTTATATTTGCAGATCGGCGTGCTAAATACAACTTTGGTAAAAAAAATATTGTAAATTATTGTATGTATATATTTTTTTTACTGTTTTTACAATACATGACGACTTTTGTATTGCAATTTAATTTTGGTGGTAGTAGTGTTAAGAAAGGGTCTATCAACTACTAGAATCCAGGGACGAAGTAGTTGCTAACTCTACTAGTAATAAACGCAAAGAAAACAGCTGAACCTCCATTATTTCGTTCGCACTGCCCACCCTCTGCTACTTTTAATATTAGGTGTGTTTTTTTGGTTATCCCGTGTAGGTTTGTGTAACAAAGCTCCATATAAAAAAATGCCAGCTGACCCACCTGTCATTTTTTTTATATGAAGTTTCGTTACCCAAACCTACACGGGATAACCAAAAAAAAACTCACCTATTGTTATTAATCAAAACAAACAGCAATAAATTATTCTAAAGTGGGCCTAAGTAAAGAAAGAGGTGGCAGAAATACTGGAAATTCGTTTGCCCAAAGTGCGATCCGCATTTATGGTATTTCAGTTGAAAACCAAAAAATCTTCTTTACTCAATACATAAAACAATATGCAACTTTACTTTTTTCCTAAATTTTCTTAAAAAGAAAAAGAAAAATTTCTCATACAAGAATGCCCGGTGACTTTTTTTAAGTCGTCTCTGAGGACCACAAAAAAGTTGTCCATCTATCTATGAAGATTTCAGATTTGTGTTTTGCAGCAAAAAAAAGAACCAAAAAAGAAATCAAGTTAAGAAATTCCGATCCAACCAAATTTTACGGCTACATTGCTAAAGATACGTCATATGACTGTCCCTGTGGAAAGTTAATGGATTATTACCATATTTCAGTAAATTACACTGAATTCATGGCTCAGTTAACCTATATTCTTTGAACGGGTTAGTGATTTACCGAAGCCCCTCTCAATGGCTTATACACTCAATAACAGAATAGCTCTTGACACATTTGGAAAAAAACCCAGGAGTACATTTTCTCTTTTTTTGCTTTTATCTGTACCTTCTGAACAAATTGGCGAATTTCAGTAGTTTTACCCCACCCGCTAACTGATAACATCTAAAGGAGGAAGGGAGGAGGAAGTTTCCCGGACCGCACCTTGTAAACTCACAAAAAGTTTCAAACTAATTGCACGGAGAGAAAAATGTGCAATGAATTCAACAAAATCATACAATGAAATTCACAACATACAATTTCACTAAATTTGTAGTGAAAGTTATTAAAATGTAGTGAAATTGATTACAATTCAGTTGTTTTTACTGGTGCTGGCCTTGTAAAAATGATTGCAGTGTAATGACAAAAATCATTGCATGATATTTGTATGGATAGTAACATTTATTGTTTTTATGATAATTTTCACCACTGTCTGTAATAATAATTATTGCATGGTGTAATAATTTTCATCCTTTCTTACATGAAATTAACAAGAGCGCGTAATAATTATGAAACTGTCAAAAAAAAGGACGACTAATTTATTCGCATGATTTGTAATCTTAGATAGCTTAGGTGTAGGACGTAGGACTACGAAACGATAGGTCCCCGGTTCAATTCCCAGTAGAAGCAAATTGTAAAAAGGAAAAGTTAAAATAGGGGAAAAGAAGTTAAGGATAAAATAGAAGTAAAAAATAAAAAAAAATAAAAATAAAAAAAGGAAATGGCAAATTTTATTACCAACCAATTGTTAATTTTATTACAGCGCAATGACATTTTTCATTACAGATGTAATAACTTTTACATCAGTTGCAATAGGGTCAAAAATCATTACAAATGCAATAGTTTTTATTACAGTTTTAATGCCTTTCACTACATTTTTTCTCTCCGTGTGATATCACATCCTTTTATTCTGATGAAAAACAATTTGTAACCAAATTCCTGGCCACCTCTGATAATACTAAAACTGGGCGGAGTTCAAAGCCTTTGCGTTGAGTTAAGTCAAGCGATCAGAATAGAATTAAAATTCTACTTTCTACACTTCTAACTTTGTGCTTCAAAATTTCTCAAATTTTCCAATTCCATCATACGCTCAACACTTCGCAATGCATCAAAATTACTAAATTCAACGAAAACGCTTAAACGCCTCGAAAAACTTTCTATAGGAAAAAGAAAAATATCCTTTATTCCTTGCATCGAAAAATGTTCGCGTTTATCTTGTTAAAACTGTTCATCTTAAGACTCTGGCCATACCACCTCCTGAGAGGTGAGAACACCGCCCGTTGTATTGGGTTTTACAACATTGTCGTCCTCAAACACGTGCAAACAACAACGAACGTCCGTTTTGTTGCGTCGTCGGTGAAAATTACAATATATACGCTGCTTGCCATCATGCAATACGACGCCGAAAGGACGAAACTTTTCAATTCCAAAGTACCGAAGAAATATTCATGACAATGGCGCGAGCATGAACGATGATGATAAGGCACGATAGCCTCGGACAGAAAATTAGTGTTTTCGAGATGTCTGTCTTCAAATATTTGTATCGGATGATAAGATTTTTATCGGAACAAGGAGATGGGGCGGCTGGGAGTTGATTTTGCCCAAATGATGCCAGGCCATGTCGCGGCTACTGTATACTGTGTGCTATGCATCTATTGGACATAAATTAGTTGAGGAGCCATAGAGAAGAATGGGTCGATCCAATGTCGTGGGTAATGATTTGAAAAATAAATTGTTGACTGGAAACTTTTCAGATACGATTCGTTACGATGCATTTTTTTGGGCAAACATTAATTCCCTTAATGGTTGGAATTGGTGATCAATCTGTTTAAGACAGAATGGTCAGGATTTTTATGTAGCAGAGCCGTACGGAGGAGATTTAAGAGCGCGCAGCGAATCGTCCACCTTCTTTAAAAATCGACCGAGACTGTATACTAATTTGGACAATATTAAGCAGTCAGATTTCAAGATACACAGGAGAGGCATAGTTAACCTCCGGTCTCCAGCATCTGAAGTGGCAGATGGGAAGGTTTTTTCCAAACCGACAGTATCAAATCCTTGCCTTGGCGTTGGAAGCAGCAGTTACATTACGCTGATATAGTGAAAAAGGTATTCGGGTTTGCTTTTCTGGAACTTACATTGACTTTCATTACTGCCCAAAATTATCGAAATAAGAAATCGGCAAAACACCTGCATCTCTGATGAATAAAATGTGTGGATCGATTGAGAAAATGTTTGTCCTTGATTTATAGCTAAAAAAAGATCAAGTATCCTTCGTTTTGATTGTTCCCCTCCAAATATACGAAAAGTTTCTTCCATCCCTCATTGTTCATTACGCCTAATATTCGAAAGTTAACCTCATAAAATTTTCACTATAGAAAGTTTTCAGCATCTAACCAATCTCCAAACCGATGCTACTCAATTAATTTACTTGTTCCAGCCACGTTTCAACTTAATATTCCAAAAATTTCAAAATACACCCTGCATCACACATTCGCCGCTTTCCCTCAAAGCATGACTCAGTTGGTTTGATGTCGTCGATGTGGTGGCTCCAACATTCACTTATTGAACTGGTTGAAGGGTGGGTGGCCTTTGTTGTGGCAAGAGCACTCTGGCAACAATAAACAGAAATTTTATTAGTAAAATCGGGCAGATCCATCATCCATCCATGGTAGAGTGCGAGACGAGCACCATACGTACATGTACTCGTAATTCACTTCTATTACAGTCCCAAGGGGATAAAGAGTTAAGTACGTGCTGGTTTTGTTTTAGAGTCGAACCTTGAGTTTGATCGAAATAAAGTTTATTAAAATGTTTGGAAAATTTTAAAGTTACAGCTTCGATGTTGATATGAAAATTATTAGTAGATTTTTTTTTTGTAGTTGGGTTTTTTTTCAATAAAAACATTCAGACCGACTGTAATACAAGAAGGATGATTTCCACACAACAGTCACCGATTACTAAGCATGTCGTAGCCAGGATTTCGTTCAGTGGAACGAATGAAGGGGGAAGGCTGTTATCAATCAAATCTGCGAAACAAATTTACCGCCACTTTATACTGTCGGTCCCAGAAATATTGTTAGAGAAAATTTAAGGACAATTTAGAATGTGGCCACTTTGAACAATAAGTGTCATCTTTTATTCATATATATCGCCTACTATTTGCGCGTTCTATGCCGTAGTTTGTCTAATCAGTGCTTTTTATGTTTCCTTTGTTTCCTTATTCTGCTTGCCAATTGAAGGCATATTAGTGTTTTTTCTTAAGCGAAGTGGCATAGTTGTTATCAAATACAACTTTAACATAAATAGAATGAATTGAATATGATAGGTATGGCATGTTCCTAACACCGGTACATCGGTTTTAAACCGGTTTTTAATCGGAACCAGTACCAATACGTATTTATAAGTACCGTTATCCCGGTTTTATTTCAACCATGGGCCGGTCCCGCTTTTTTTCCAACACCGGTGCACCGGTTTTCCCAACCATGTGCCGTTCTCGGTTTTTTCCAAACACCGGTGCACCGCTTTTTTCAGTTTTTTATGGTTTTTTTTCAGGTTTTTTTGTTAACGTCTGTTCAGCATCAGGTTTTTTAGCACCTGTTCAACACCGGTGCTTCCAGGTTGTTTTTAGCACCTATTCATCAAACATTTTTATCGGGTTTTTGTTGTAGCGCTGAAAACACCGTTCAGATTATTTTGTAGCCACGATTCAATATCGATGTACATATGTGATTGTTTTTTCTCCAAAGAAAAAACCAAAAGCGAATTTTGTTTTGTAGGCTTACAGCATCTTGTACTTGTAGTACATATAGTACGAATACGAATGAGATTGTCGCGATAGTGAAGGTTAATTTTTATATTATTATTTTTATACATATATTATATTATTATATTTTTATTAAATTTATTTATATTATTATTAACGGATTGGTCTCGGCGAAGACACGATCCAAGAGATATTACCGCCAAAACGGGCGATGTACATACACCGCAGGTGGAGCAGCGCAAAGCCATGGAGCGGTATAAAGAACGAGGCAAGGAAGAAGAAGAATTTTTATAATATGGGAAGAGATATTATTATAATATTTATTGTAGCCTATATTATAAAGACGGATTGATTGGACGATGTTGTATGTGGCTAGGTATAGGGCGCCTGTGACCTGTGATTGTCTTGAGGGCAATTTATTGCAAACTAAAGAAAGCAAGAACTATTATACCTACATGCCAACACTTCGAATTATTGGAGTTTTATTTAGTAAGTCGTGTAAACCATATGAGCTAAAAAAATATAGTGTCACGCGAAAGAGTCACCATAGACTACCCGATTAATCGAAAGACTATCTAACGTTATCTTGATCATCAGATTTTCAATTTTCAATTACATATATGCAATTTTTAATTTAAATGAACATATTTTTGGAATTCCGGCAAGACTTTTGTGGGGCGTGACTACCAACATTCCAATTTACTTCCATATCGCGTTTCTGTCAAAATATGGAACGGGCTATAAAATCGATATTTAGTGAACGGGCGGACAAAATCCATTAAAAAAAGACATTCCACAAAACCATAAACGAATAAATAAAAGACCTGAGTAAGACACGGTCTGGTATTAAAAATGTGCTGAACACCCGGTACTGAGCAGGTGCTAATAACCTGAAAAAAAAACCAGTACTGAACAGGTATTAAAAAAAACCTGAAGAAAAAACAGCGGTACTTGAAAAAAAACCGGGTCATAAGGTAAAAAAAGGGTCATGGTTGAAAACGCCGGTACTGAAAAAACCGGCTCAAGGTTGGAAAAAACCGGCCCATGGTTGAAAACCCGGCGGGTGCCAGTGCAATGGGTTTGGTACACGGTGTTGGAGAAAACCGGTATCGGATACTGAGTACCGAACAGGCCTAGATAGGTACTCGTTTTTGTACGAACACATGATGATACTTCATTGGTTATAGTCACAGCCAAGCAAGTCTGGTCTGCAACATGCGATTTAGCTCGTGGAATACTATCTGCAAAATGTCAAAGGAGAAGTATGGCTCTGGAAATGGATTGATGAGGTTCTAACTCATGATGCGAAACCTTAGTGTCCAAATTTATTTATTTCAGACGGAATGATGCTAAATAATTATCCATCAACTTTCCACAGAGACAGTCATATGACGTATCTTTAGCCATGTAGCCGTAAAATTTGGTTGGATCGGAATTTCTTAACTTGATTTCTTTTTTGGTTCCTTTTTTTTTGCTGCAAAACACAAATCTGAAATCTTCATAGATAGATGGACAACTTTTTTGTGGTCCTCAGAGACGACTTAAAAAAAAGTCACCGGCCATTCTTGTATGAGAAATTTTTCTTTTTCTTTTTAAGGGAAGGTACACCAAATTTTCAAATAGAGGACGAAATACAGCACGTCATTATTATTGCATTTATGCGATATGTCCCGGTTTAAATTTTGTGATTAGTCTGTTGAATCACGGAAGAGCAGTCTACTAAATAATTATTGTTCCAATTGCATTCATTTGGGTTTGGGTTTCAACAAGATAAGCATTATGAAGCCACAGTCACTGTCTGAGCGTCCGGAACCAGATTAATGAGAACTAGATTAATCTGGTTCCGGACATGCTAATATCGCGATTTGGCTAAGTTTCTCGATTTAACTAGCTCTGATCTTATTCTTTAATAAATATTCGAGATTATTTATATATAAATAAGCCACGCGCCTTAAAGCCACCGAATAAATCCTTGCACGAAAAGATTCGGTTAATTGAAATTTATCCAAAAATACTCCAAAAGGTTAGTAATGAAAACAAGCACCAATCTTTGACCCCAGAACGGAGTTATCTAAAATGTGTTTTAGTGGGAAATTTGGTTTAAAAGCCAGCCGTTTCACGTATGCCATATGCATATTTTTCTTTGACGGCGGTGAAAAATAATTTTGTTCGGAGAATTTCATACAAAGCCTTTGGAATTAAACAAACTCTCTAGAAGGCCTAACTTAATGTGATGAATCCCGCTTAAGAGTTTTGAATGGATAGGCTTCTACTACATGCTATAACTGGGCCTTCAGTACCTCAGTAATTCTCTCAATTACTAAATCGTTGGTTCGAGACCCACAGTGGACATGATTTTTTTTTTGTTTTTATAAAAATGCGCATTATTATACGTCCGGCAGCCGGTTTCTAAATGTAAATCGTTTCGGAGCTACTCGCTGTTACAGCGACCAAGAGCTGTCTGGTACAGTTGGGGTAGCAAATTGTCCTTTTGCCCAGGGCGGCGTAAGTGCTAGAACGGGTGCTGGTTGACGTAGTTTGTGCGACTTGCTAAAACTCTCTATTGATTTGAACCTATTGACGAAGGAAATACATATGTATGTAGTTTCAAAAATTTGCGACCCTCAAAATCTGCCACCCCGGACAGTTACCCATATAGGAAGTACAGTCCTGGTTCAAGATATACAGAGAGAAAAAAGTATGTAACTCATTGTGCATTTTTCGTAAGTTTCAACAGTTATTCTGCTTTCCCGGTCTGAGCCTAATACAACAAATCTAAGATCATGAAAATTGGTCCAGTCGTTATTGAGTTATAAATGGTGTAACTTACACTCTGTTTGTGGAACATACAAATATTTGTTTTGTGTTTTTCATCAGTCTCAATCTTTTATTTCAAAATGCTGTGATGGTAAATTTTGTATTCAATCAACACCCATTATTCACTACTCATCAAAATGCAAATTGCATACACAATCACGCTAACACTGTAGCCCTTTCTATTTCATGGAATAGCGATAGGACTCTATTCTATATCGTATGGCCAGTGATTTAGTAAGTTATACAATGTTTGTTGATTAAAACCTTCGACGATGCAAAATTGCAATGAGTAAACTTTCCTAACTGACCCATCTAAAATGTGGCTCCCAATTTCAACTTTGTGGTGAGGTTAGTCCGATGATTGATGCTCGCTGGCTCCATATAATTGCCTCCACAAAAATATTCCCATCATAGAGTCTGCACATCCTATACGCTGACGCCTAACTAAGCAACAAACACATTTATCCTGATCGACTTATCGATTTTCGCTTGGCCTCGTTCAACCGTGAAAGCAAGAAGCAGTTCTACGGATATCCATTGCGGTTCTATATGCATGTTGTTGATTTGGCCTAGAGAAGGAATAGACGGGAAAATTATTATGAACCTTCGGATTTCACAGTTTCAAATTGCATGCCTATTATGTATACAGTATATACATACGTAATATCCTCTATCGGATATTGACCAAAAATAACCGAATTCTTTGAAATTGTTTTGAACAATCCTTATGAATAAAATATTTATACTCTTGTTGTCATGTCATTTCATGAAATTTCACAAGTTCGCTCCCCCAATTCCGAAATGTCTCAATAGAAAGAAATTGATATTTTAAAATGGATAGTTGCGTTCAGATCCTGCTTTTTTGTAGCGGATACAAAGATGACTTCTTATAAACCTTTTTTTTTGTATTCTACTTTATACCTAGCGCATTTGGAATGCCAAATTATATACGTCAACCTTCTTTCAAACGGAAGGTATTGCAAGAATCATGAAATGGCTTATTTGTCTGTCGGTTAAAAACCTTGAGAAATAGAGTGCGGTCGGATGCTGGAAGAGAGTTAGAAAGAGACGATATGCATAATAATCCATCCAAGGACATTCGTTGAGTCTCTTTAATCCAAATATTCTTAAACGAGTACGTAGGTGTATTCTGTGTATATTCGCATGGATGTGTTATTCGCATCCAGGACGAGTGAATTCCTGAAAATCTGTTTGCTGACATTCTTCCGTTGTCAGGCTTGTGTAGCATATTAAATGCGGGATAGAATTTTTGAAGGTCGGAATTTTAAGTGAATCTATTCATAGGCTAGATAGGTATGTTTGCTACTTCTTGACTAGAACAAGCTTTTTATGATTTTCTTTTTTTGAGGCTGTTCATGACTTTATTGCCATATTAATTTTTTATGTCAAAACTCTAAGCCAAGTTAGGCGAAGTTGTTGTTGAAATTAAAATTATTAAAATTTAAAAAAATAAATTAAATCTCCCATTTACTTCGTTACTTGATTTCTCTCGTATGAAATGGACAATCTACATCAAAATCGACTGCGCTCAATAATTTTTTTTTTTGTTAAGAGTTTCGATTGCAATTCAAGGACCTCAGATTGGCTTGATGCGAAAAATCCGTCAATCATCAGCAAATTACCCAATTCCACAGGCTTCATTTTTCTATCTAATAAATTAGTTGAGATTTCAATTCATGTGCTCGCCCCTGGTTCATACTGATGCCTTCGCCTGCAGATAACATTTTAATATATTACGGCTCGATTTGATGAAAAATCATCCTAAAAGTGATAAGCTCTAAACGGAAATGGACACAATTTCGAGTGTAGTGTGTAGTGACCCAATCCTTTTTTTTCAGTAAAGCTGAAGCCCTATAGAATGAAATACAAAACACTACGACAGTTTAGGATGACATGAATTGTGTTGAGATTTTTAACGCTGTATAGTCAGTCCCCTGTACTCTCTGTACTATCACGAGCAAAGCTAACATGAAACTTCAAAGGAGCGGGAAATAGAATTAAGGACTAACAAAAAAGCTATGTATTCGATACACGTGTGCTGTTTTCTGATCAAACGAAGGGTTGAAGAAGTCAATGGTCCATATCTATGTAGGTAGAAGAAACAGAAACAGAGCTACACATTTATTGCCGAAATTATATATACGCACTCGTTGTTGTTGTTGTTGTTGTTGTGGGAATAAGCAAAGAAGATATTTGACTTTTATTGCTTAAGGAATTTAAGGTAAGTAGTTTGATATTATGTTTATGATAATAGCCGCAAGGAGCTCAACTACTTTGAATATATCCCTATTGAGAAAGACATTATTTCGGCATGATTATGTCGGTACGGTTTATGTCTCTTTGTCACGGATTGTTGAGTTAAGTGGTCGTTGTTAGAATAGAATAGGAAAAAACAAATTTTAACGAGTATCTGGTAGGTACCTACTTGAACAAATTCCAATTTAATTTCAAGAGTAAAGTGCGTTGTTAGTGATGTTAACGGCCGTTTTATTATAACATTTTTTTTATAAACCGGCATTTTTTAATTTAATCATTTTTAATTCTTTTTAATTTATACCTTAAAATATATTTAATTTAATTAGTTTGAGAATGGAATCAAACAAATATAGACGAAAATTACCCTTCAGGGCTGTTCCTCCTTTTCTCAGCTTACCTCAAATCTCAAATTGACCATATAGTGCACCGAAAACCGAGCCCTTTATATTTTCAAAAACATCAGAGTTAGGGCCCGAGACAATGGACTGAGGATTATTTTACTTATTTTAACGACTAACATTGCTCGTTAGCATTCTTCTTAGTTCATAGTGTTGATCAGTCAGAATTCATAATTTTCCTATTAGCTGAGATCGTTACTGAGAGGAGTTTCAGTTTATTTGCAATTAAGTTCTTCGGTACTTTGAAACAATTGGAAGAGAGAAAGAGCATAACTAGTGACTTTAAGCTCTAGTCATATGTACTATGAGGTCCGTTTTTATCACAAACCGAATTGAAGCGATACTGATGCTTGGTAAGCGAATAATACTAAAAATTATTGTAGAACTATAAAGACGTATTAACCAAAAATGTTCAGCAAATAAAACATATACACTCCTCGACGCTTGAATAGGCCACTATAAAAATAATTCTTTAAGTCCTTGTATTGTCTACATAAATGCAAACCATTTTTTAGGATTTTTTAAAGAAAGTTTTTTTTTTGGTTATAAAACAGTGATTTCAAAATCTTGAACATAGAGTCCTACACATTTTTATATACACTTCGCTCGTAGAGTGGAAGGTTCGAATAAACGACATATGACATGAAGGTGAGAAGTTAATGGAATTTAACATCATTTATTAAATTTGGTGACAAAGGGAATACCAATTTTCCTGGTGGGTCCATAATAAAGAATACAAAACATACTTCCAGTCTGAATATTTCAAACCCATTGCAAGCGCATCAATTTACTAAATAAAACTGAAATTATAAACCACATTAATCTTTTGGAGGGTCCACTTTTTCCAAACCTTGACCGTCTCTAGCACTCAGGGCCGGATTTCCCATAGAGTAACCTGGGCAACTGCGAGTGGCGGCAGATTTTGAAGGGCGGCACATTTTCGAAACTTTTACTTTTCAAATTCTTTGAAAAATTCATTCTGAATTGATGGAAAATGGAATACTTCCATGAATTGACCATGTGTGTGCGCCCTTACATTGAACTCTCTGTTTTGATATCCCTACATTAATCTGACTGTCATATGTATTTCATCGGATCCAGTCGTTCTGTCCTAGTTTAAAGATTTCAGTCAAAGGCTGAAACAACTTTTAATTTGCTTTAAAGAATTTGCTATTATCGCATTGACAGACCCAATCGGTAATTATAATAATAATATAATTTTGTTTTTGAAAAACCTTTTTTTTACAAAATAAAAAAATAATTTCAGTAATGGAAATCTTTACTTAGACCTTTAGAATGTTTTTCTGTGCTGGAAAAGATGAGATCCATCAAATGATTGGCCGCCATTGCCCATTTATGGCTGTTTATAGCATTCCCATTACTTTTCGCAAGATTTCCTGTATGCTGTATTAACCGTTTTGAATTTCATTCATATATTCTCCTCGACGTCCGCGATTGTCTGAGGCTTGTCGGCATAAGCCCGCGACATCAACTGGCCTAAAGAAAGAAGTCTGTGAGCATACCACTCCTTTGCCCGTCTACTTGTATTGTGTAGCTGTCTAGTTTAGAAATATCAAATAATCCCCACGTTAAATTGGCTTAAAAGCAACAGGGACATAGCAAGGATCCGGTTTGGGAAGGGGTCCAACTATATCGATATTCGAAATGCTGCATTGGCTATCGAAGTTTTTCCGTATCCGCAGGTCCACACGACACAATACAACAAAGAGAAAATTATATATTTTTTGGCGAGATGGACATCCATTGCTTCTTTCGATGGAGAATGACTGCCAGAACCACAACATGAAGAATTACCACAGGTTTATATAAAAAAAATCAGCAACTGAAAACACATGATTATCATGGCAGATTGTATGAAAAATTTCATGGCAATATGTTCCACACGTCCAATCAAAAAATTGGATTGGATGGTCACATACACCTTTCAATTTATCTGGCAATGAAAAAAATGCTTCAATCGATTGGAAGGTGTATGGACACTCTAACGTTTAAATTGTCAAATTTGTAGGAAAATTCCAAAACAAATCATTTAAAATAATAATTAAAAGCAGCAAAATGGAGCACTTTTCAGGCGGCGAATTACTTTTGCTGGAAAAGATGAATGAGGGCTTGCATTTTAGATTTTTTTAAGTTATTTTGTTTTTACCCGAAAACAAAGGAAATCTCTCCAAATTGCAGTGCACGCACAGTTTCTTCGAAATTGGCTTGTGATATTTTAATACCCCGAGAAATATTTTTTTTATTTCTGGTGAAAAGTTAAAAAAAAATGTTCTTACGTTTTTTATTTCATTTTTGTCCAATTTTAATTGTGGAACGCGTTGCGTCGAACAGACAAAAAACACATGATTCCTTCAAACAACAAGATTCTGTGTAAGATTTAGCAGCCCCTTTTTGTTTATTTAACGTGTCAACATTTTCTCTCAATTTGTCGCCCTCTTAAAACCTGCCGCCCTAGGTTTCGCCCTACTAGTAATTCCGCCACTGAGACTGTTTCAGAGTGCACATGAGATTCCTGGAGAAATTCATATCAGGTCCTGGTATACGATCTCAACAAAATGGGCCTAAAGAACTCGATTTTCTTTAGGGTAGGTGGAAAATGACTAGAGTCTATGATTAGTGGACTATGGAATAATATACCTTTTTAGGTTCCAGGTTGCTCACTTTTCAAAGTTCGCGGAAAAAACTGAATATTATCCTCTTCACCTGCCGTTTAGGTGTTAGTCACATTTATTACTACAAATATTAGTGATACGGCTTCCTTAAAATTTGTTTAATTTGGAAATTTTACAAATTTATGAAGAAAATCTTAGTCTTAGAAATTTGAAAATGGCAACCCTGCTGCAGACTTTCTACCCGTATTGATATTTTAAAAGGGATTAAGTTGTTTTTCCTCACCGTGCCTTTACCGATATTAAACATACATTTCTAGAGGATTAAATTGGAAACCAAGCAATCAAGACGACTATGTAATGGGAATCCGTCAACTTCCGTCAAAAAAATTCGTAAAAATGATTTGAAAATTCGTTAATTTAACATGTAAATTTGAAACTCGCTAATTCGATAAGGCATTTCGTAAACATGATTTTGATATACGTAAATTTGAAATGGAAAGTTGCTCTTTCGAAAACTACAAATGGAAATTCGCCAATTTGACATGTAATATCGTAAATTGGAAATGGGAAATCGTTAAAGTTGAAATCGACAATTTCGGTTAAAATTTTATCAATTTAATATGGAAATTCGTGAACATCTTTCTGAAATTCATAAATTTGTGATTAAAATTCGTCAAGTCCAAAATTTTTTCAACATCATGATTTTCTTAGGAGTTGAATTCCGGTCGCGGAAATATTGTTAGCCAATTTTAGAGTAGCACAAGCCAGGCTTGGAATAGTGCACAGGGTCATGGATTCCAGACTCACCATGAACGAATTCATTTTATGGTGTTTTTCAAACTCACGACCTACGTGACGGACTCAGGGCCGGATTTAGCCTCTATGGCGCCCCTGGGCAGTCAACCAAATAGCTGCCCTTCGCCACTATGGTTAAATTTGAAAGTAGTGTTAGTCGAAAACACATGCTGCACAAAACGTTAGCTGTGCTGTAGTATGTAAGAAGAAACTTTCATATTTTTACGCGAGTGACCGATGTTATTTTGTTTGCTTGACAATATGGTGCTTCCGAGGAATGGGGCCAGGTGAAAATCCATGGGGTCCGGGCCCTTCCCGAATTTGTTTAGAAAAGCATTGACATTCAGCATCCATTACATCGACTGTACATTTTCTTCAGAATGTTTTCTAAATACCTTTCCACTTTCGGAATTTTTTTTTTCATTTTTGATCGTTTTAGAAGTCATAAACGAATAACCTAACCTCGAAAACTAAAATTTTTCAGGTGGAATGATTTTTTGGCAGTGGAGTTTTCGGTTTTTTGTTTCGGAAGGAATTTAAACTTACAAATTGTGAATTTTTTTTAAACCAATACACACGACAGAAACATGTAACTGAAAATTGTAGCTAATGGATCACTTCTAATATCCCGAGTGTGGAGGTGTCCACCTGAAACGAAATTCTGGCTACCTCCCAGTTGCTTCGCGGCTAATTTCAAGTAGGAGTAGTAATAGAAAACTCGAAAATGTGTGCTTGCTTTTACTAACTAGGGACACTGGGCTATACACAGAATCCATGGGAGAATATCCATGTGTGGGCGGCCGCCTAGAGTTGCCAAGTTTTAGATCAGTCTATCCCAGAGAGTTGTTTAGTACGAAAGCGAGTTTTTGGCAATGGACTTTTAAAATTTTTTTTTTTATACAAGTATAGGTACCTTGGCAATGGTCAAGACATAACGGCAAATACCCTTACATTTGACGAGTCATGTAGTAGGGAAATCATATATTGATTACATGTCCAATATTTAATGTAGGAATCCCTTGATTGTTACAGAGATCTGGAGCGGAGAAGGTCGAAGCGAAACAAACTCCCTGAGTGAAGACCGTTTTTTTGCTCGTCGAAGCGGAGTGGATCGACATTTTTTTTAAACTCGACCCTCTCCGAGATATATCAAATAAAATGCATTGAATTGTCATTTTAGCCTGTTTTTTTTTTTCACTTTTAATTACATGTAAGATTTGTACAATATTCAAACGTTTGCGCTAAATTTCGTTAGCCATAATCTTTATTCATAGCGTACAAAAGGATACTGTCAGAAGAGAGACATATGTCAAATGTCGTGGATAAAATTGAGCCACTCCGGATCTCTGATTATGGCACCCAAAATCTCCTCAAGGCTTCCTATTAAAATGGGCACTGAAGTATATGCTAGCTTTCCTAGTTTAAGCTTTGCTTTGCCAAAATACTTACTTTCTACTTCTAGACTCACTGAACTACACGCCACCAGTATGCTACTCGGAATGAATGCTAAAAGAATTTTGCATGTTAGGTCCCAGCTTTTGTAGATGGAGATTCGCATTTCAATTTCAGTTGAATGTGCGATTGGGCGCCCTGGAATATTTATCTAATTTGAATAAATTGGAGAGATGAAATTAAAGTTTTTGTCTAATTATGTCAACTGCTCTTCGAGTTTCCAAAATGCACCTTTCACAGAGTTTAAAACCAAGGGATATTTTTAAAAAATTGCCGCCCCTCAAAATCTGCCGCCCCGGGCAGTTGCCCAGGTTGCCCATATGGGAAATCCGGCCCTGGACGGACTACACTGAAAAAATCATTTGCTAAAAACAAGAAAAAAAATCAATATAAAACAGCCAATGAAGAATTTTTCCTGATTTAAGATGTATTTTCTTGTTCCAAGAAAAGTCTTTGCTTAAAATAAATAAACAAGCATTAGTTTAAGCAAAAACTTCTCTTGGAACAAAAAAATACATCTTAAATCAGAAAAACAGGAAAAATTATTCCTTGGCTTTTTTTATTGTATTTTTTCTTGTTTTAAGCAAATGATTTTTTTCAATGTATAATGTTGCTTAGATTGTAAACAAGTATCCACTTATGGGGATAAATAACAGTGCTGGGCGTGCTGTTGATCTCAACACCTCAACAAAACAGCAGTTTAGATATTGGAAATTGGATGTCACTCACACATCTGCGGCCCTAGTTTACTGGTGGACTGCCACGCATGTTATTTCTTTTTTATACCCTTCGCTCATAAAGTTAAAGGGTATATTAACTTGGTCATGAAGTTTGTAACGCATTGAAGGAAGCATCTCCGACCATATAAAAAGCAAACATATATGATCAGCATTACTTCAGGAATCGATTGGGCCATGTCAGTCAGTCTGTCTGTTGCGACGCGTTTTACTCGGCCAATTTAATAGCTGTGAAGCTGAAATATTGCACAAATGCTTCTTCAACAAAAAAGGTCAAAACAAATGGAATCGTACTATGGGGCCATAAATCCTTTATTGACTGAAATATGGTTAACGGTTTTAATAAGATTTCCTCTAAATTTATCAAAGTATTAACAGTGGCTAAATTTTATTGCTGGTATGATTCAGCTAGAAAATAAATTTTGCTTAAATAACTTGAAAGACACTGAAATATGAGACCCGTTCTCTACAAGGTCCCTAACAAAGCAAAGCTGTATACCATTTTTCACCTTTTCAGATGAAAGTAAGTCTGATTGCACTAACTTCCCGAAGGTACCTAACGGTTTAAATTGTGTACTCCAGCTCAGAAGCCATGAAATGAAACAGGAAATATGCGATCCACGCAGCCACACTAGCACACTCACAAGTGAAAGGTGTGTGCTGGTACGCAGCCTCCGTCAGCTACGAGAGGCCACTCGCTGTCATCTATTTGTATGCGCCTCCTGACTGCAAACTGTCCCGATCATGGCTTCTCCGCTAGCACTTGGAGTGATGAAAAAGGCATGCTGCGCCAGCAGCAGAAAATTTTTGAATATGTTGTGTAGTGCAGCCATTTTTTTACTACATCGATAAGGATAAGGATAAGGATAAGCGACATATTAGCTAGGCATTAGGTGATTTTTGATTTTCTTTCCATCTTATATTTTTTGGGCTGAAACAAGTCTAAAAACGGCCAACATTTTGCGATTTTTCGTGATTTTGACGCTGTTTTGCAAGGAAGCTCCGGATTCGTGCACATCACCCAAAAGAAATATGATAATAACTTCTCCACCGCATTTTGCAATCTCGTTTATTGCGTAGTCGTTGTTGAACTAGTATGTAGTAATATTCTATGACGGAGCCACGGAGCAAAGTGGCGTGATTAGGTAGGGCTTCTTCTATTATAGTACAAAGTGACGACGACCAAACATTATTTTATTTATGAAGAAAGCCTTACCCAATCATCGATATGTAAACCTAACAAAACATAAACAAAACACAATCAGCCTTGACTTTATTATCCAGATCAAGAGTCTTCATAATTCCGAAACATCCGCTAATATTACAATAATTGGACCATACTGCGTGACTATAGATTGCCAACCTAAATATGTGTATCTATAATATGAAAAATGCATGATACATATCTCAATTACATCCTGCTGCCTGCTATCTTCAAAAAGAGAATGGATAAAATGTAAATACGAAGTGCAGCGCTTAGAGAACAAGCTCTTAACGTTGTGCAAAACAGAATGCTGCTGGTACGCATCCTACTAACCTAAATCCTTAACGACATGTTCGGATGTCAGGATGTTTGAGCTAAAAGTAAGGGTTTTATTTCCACCCCCTGCACAGGAGATATCTATATTCATATGCATGTTGACTTCTTTTTTTCTAAAAAAAAAGGAAAGAAGAAAGTGGAACAGCTTGGATTACCTCAATCCCGGATGATGGCGCGTGGTCGTATATATTGTTTTGTGGGTGTAGATGTATGGATGTATGCATAGGATAGGAGAGTGTACACGATAAGCATTCTTCCGAAATCTTGATCCAGGTGCTCAGTCTAAAAATATTCAGAGCTGAATGATGTCATCGTTGCCAGTCACAAGTATAGATTTTTTTTAGAGATAGACAAATACAAAGAAGAATGATACTGCATAATATGATTATGATTACGTTAATAATGATGTCCAAAGCACAAATATCCTTATACAGAAATTCTCTTGAGTCAACAAAGCATAAAACGCCCGGGATGGGTCCTCGTTCCCGGAAATTGAATGAAAACATACCAATCTGCCTTGTGTTGGGCCTCTGTACACAGTGGCGGCTCGTATACAAAAATACTGGGGGTTCACAAAAAAGAAAACTAAATACATACGCCATCAACCCCTCAAAATGTATTTTGGAGTTTACCTACCACCACCTACTTTGAATTAAAATTATTTTATTTTAATGTTAAAGTACCTAGTCCATAGATTTTATAACTAAATAATTACTTCGATCTTCACATAACAGCCAAGAAAAACCAAACAATTTTACGAATCAGTAGCACACCAAAATTTATTTTTTATCATCATTATCAATATCATTATAATTTTTTGGCATTGAATTTTTCCACAATTTGCTTTTCCATCTTAAAGTTCAGACAGTGCAACCCCCAGAACATTTAGCTTTAATTTGTTGTCCTTAGAAAAGTTCTTATCAAACAATTTCTAAGTTAAACGTAAAATCTCTACTCATTTTTATATTCTATCATTGAAAATACTCACCCGAAATGCATATCAATTCGGTTCAACACTAAGTAGTGTGCTGTGCACAACCTATTTGTGCACAAATGCTAGTGTAAATTTTGCACTATCCCTTCGCCCCGGGAACCCGTCACATATCTGATTTTGGAGCGAGTGCACCAGTTCATAATGAACGTGCACCACCACCGTGGGTGCTAGTGCTAGATGTTGGTCGCTGAACGCGATATAGATTCAATGCGTGGCTTGGGTATATCGTATATGAATGAATATGTACGTACGCTTAGAGTATGTTGCGTCGGGCGGTTTGTTCTGTTTTTTGAAGTGTTTTATTTAGCGAAAATATTTAACACATTATTTGTTGATATGGTTGTTTTATCAGGGGGTGCACGTGCACATGTGCACATATGGGCGAGCCGCCACTGTCTGTACAATATGCGATAAAAGAATGTCTCGTTTTATAAATTTTCCGCGTCATACTGTCTCATATAAAACTTTTTCTGGGCGACAACAGCGACGGTGTGGTGGGCACAAGGCGACAATTTTCGATTGAACAAGTTCTCCTTTATCGCAAGACATTACTTTTCAAAGTATACCGTACGCATCCTGCGAGTTAATGTAATTTTCATTTGTAGCGAGTCGTTTTCATTATACATATGTATATTTTAAACAGTTGCTTGGTTTACACGCGTGTGCCATGTGTGTCTGTGTGTGAACCACTTTCAAATCTTCGTCCTGCCAGAAGTGAAAGGAAAGGATCGTCGACATTTTTTTGCTATCGAACGAGCGACCGACTACTACGACGACATAAGCTCTTATCTCTCTCGTCCTTGTTAACGGAATCACGCACTCTTGACTATGATATACTCATGAGGGCGGAACGAGAAAAGTGGTTGCGAGAAAAAAAGAAGAAGAGGAAATAAAAAACCACTTTTTAAAAGTGAAATACACAAACCACGAATGAGTTTTTTCACTCTTCCCGCTTGTTTCTTTCTTTTTTTTCGCGTCGAGATTTTGCTAGTGTATTAAAAAAGACTTTGATAAAAATATTTTGAAAGCTAGATTTATACGAATGGGTTTTTTCTTGGCTAGAAATAATGGTTCAGTGGAATTGGGCAAAAGTGCAACCAATTATAATTTATTAACTCATAATTAAGCACAGTGAAAATGTAATTTTTTATGCTATTTTCAAGAGTCAGAATGCTTCTTTTTTAATGACTTTCCATAAAAGCTAGAAGTAGCTACACGTAATGCATGCTCGTTATTGTTATTAACGTCAGAAATCATTGAAGAAACGATAAATATATCCTTATACCGTGGCTTTGCATTGTAATGAGCTCTGAAGTACGATATTTTGTCCATTCAATGTGAATTTCGATAAATCATTATTGGGAATAACCTTATCAACAGTATTCCAAAACGAGTAAAGTGTCTCTTGAATTATATTTATTGAAAAGTTGTTATGGATTTTCATGTTGATTACTTTTAGGATTAACATTTATTTTCGGAATAAGTAAAACTGCAGTGTGTTGCTGTTCTGTTTTTTTTTGTACAGCTGAGTATATATCAATTACGTACCCACTTAAAATAACAATTTGGAAAGGTTATCGCCATAATGGAAAGCGAAAAAGAATTGATATCACTTCAATCCACCACTCGAATTATGTTTCGCATTTTGGGTAAAAACAATAATGAATAAGTCTGAGGACTATCGTTCAATATCTATTGGTGGGGCTTTAACATTAACAAATATTCCCATCAGATACCGAACTGTCATCAAACTATGACGACGATATTTTTACATCTTACAGGCACAGAGACATTAGATTTCATCCAAATTCAAAGCTACCGCCGAACTACAAATGTGCAATGTCTTAATTTTGAAATTTTACATTTTTTTGTTTTTTTTTAGCAACTTTTAATTTTTAACTTTCACCGGACATTTTCAATACATTCACCATTTTCCTTTCAAATGTCGAAGGTCCTTCCGAATATTATCCGAATTATCTTACTCCGATGAGTGTCATACGAAGGAAGATAATTCATTCGCCGTGTACCGTCATTCGAAACATTATATCCTGCCAGCTCCCGCTCTAGGGAGGAGCAAGCCGAGCGGCTGCCCGGGGCGCCAAATTGATGGGTCGGCATTTTGGTTGGCACTTCATAGAGAGAAAACTAGAAGAATGCTGAAACTCATGTTCAGTAAAAGAATGAAATAGGTACTAATAATAACAAACTCGTGGGCGGAGTTTTAAGTGCTGGCAAAGGACAGCAACTCTATAAATTCTTACGTAGAAAACATAAACGTAAGAAATAAAATTGTAACTCGCGAAAAATTGCTACCGTTCTCTTTCAGAACCTGTATTTAATGGGAAATTCAGCACCAAATAGATAAAATAAAATAAAAAATAATTGATTCGAATTTATATAAAATTTCTTTATTCGTCATTTAAATTTTAGTAAAGCAAATCTCCCCACGGAAGACAATGTGTTATTGTATCGTAACCGTAACTAGCTGAATTTTCAAGAAGTCGACAATTCGCCAATATGGCTGGTTTACTGCCAGAGCCAGTTTGCTTGGTATGGATTCCTCAGTAGCGGCATATTTCGAGAAGTGTATCAGTTTATCTCAGTGAGGGTACCAATATTTGGGTCCTATGGTGTGTATCCTGATTGGCATTTTTTAAATCCTATAGATGTTTACGGTTCCTATAGGTAACCTTGAAGGTCAGTGGCGTACCGTACGGCGTTCCTTGTATGCAGTGGAACCCAAATGGCTCCCACAGGACATATTTGTTTCATGCTCATTAGTCAAAAACTTAATCAAGCCGCAGGATCGAAATTACTGAATTACTACCGCCAATTTATGCTTTAAGTTGAAAGTTACGATTTTAAAATATGTATTGGCACAAATTAGCCAATTTTCGAATCATAATGACGAATTTTCAATACAAAATGATTAATATGAAAATCATATGTTAATTAATTTCCATTTCTAATTAACGAAGTTCCACGTCAAATTGATTAATTTCAAAATCATTTTGTCGAATTTTCAAATCTTCTTGAAGAATTTCCATTACAAAATTATAAATTTCCAAATCACGTTGACAAATTTCCATTACAAATGAACGAATTTCCAAATCATGTTGACGAATTTCCCTTTCCAACTAACGAAATTCCAGACTAAGTTCCCCGAAATTCCAGAAAAAATGGACGAATTTTAACAACATAGATTTGATCAAGAAATTTACGACAAATTTAGAATGAAATGATTTTCGTGCTTGAAAATTCCCTATTTCTTTCCACCTACTTCCCTAAATCTGCAAACTAATATCGAGGTAAAATCTACTAACAAAGCGCCAAATATTTGCCCAAAGATATTGATATTGAAAAATGCGAACAAACTTTCTACTAGATATATGCCATGAAAATAGATAAGCAAAAAAATATGAAAATAAGGGAAAAACATGTTTATAATAATACCACCTCAAAATATGTCCACTTAAAAACGTTGCTAGTGTATCTACAAAAATGATTTTAATACTTTTATTGTTTAAAAATGGCAGTAAGGAATTGATAGAATGATTCTACCGATAAAAATTTCACCTCTTCTAAAAAATAAATTTTTTTTTTCAGTAGGTCCAGGCAGACCTATTGGGTATAGAATATGCATATTGTATAAGTGCCGACAGAAGGGTTAATTTTCAAATTAACCCTCGGATGGTTCAGTGGGGTCTGACAGACCCCAGAGAAATTTAAATCTTATTTTTTTTATAGAAAAACTTGTTGAATGGTATTTTTATGCATATGTAATTTAAGTATGTGTCACATGCGTTCATTTAAGCATGCATTTGTTTGAATTTGTGATTTTGTAAATAAGTTATAGCACTTTGAAAATGCTCTGGGGTCTGTCAGACCCCACGAACCATTTACGTATGTCTTTTTTACAAAAGTACATTTTTCGTTTTGTGGGAAATTTCCAAAGTATGTTATTTGGAAAACGATAAAATGTAATAATAATAGTCGGGAAGTGTTGAAACTTTGTAATTAAAGTACATTTGGGAAATTAGAAATGTTAATTTTGAAAGAAATGAAAAATTAGGGTGTTTTGAATTAGGGGGTTTTAAATTTTTTACTCAATTCACTTAAAATAATGCCGTTTTTTACCTGTTTTTCATTTATGAGGATCTCCTTTCAATATTGTGTCATTACCTTTTGTTTTTTTAAGCCAAGACATAAATTTATGACTTTTATGAGCGTAAGAATTAGGTGGGTATTTTACATAATCATAAAGCTTCCTCAGCGAACTTGGCTATACACTTGTCGAACCTCTTCTAAGAAGGAGGAAATCATCGGGCAATATTCGCCGAAGCTCAGCGCAAAATATTGAAGATATTTTGTGCATTATTTAGCTTGCACCCCCCTATGGGGGTGACCTTCATGCTCCATCCCCCCCCCCCCCCCAATGGGATCAGATGGTCCCCCAAAAAGGCAAAGGTGTTTTCTATGCCCACGACCAAATGATCGGAAGACAAAATACAATTGCAACGAGTGCAAAAAGCCAATTTGCGAAGACCATCGAGGAAAAAGCTGTGAAGAAGAATGCTCTAAATATTGACTAACTTTGGATCCCCATTTAAGAAAAAATATTAACCTTAGCTGAAAAATCTTGATGTACTTATCTTTGTTAATTAGTATTAAATACGTTTTGACTACTAAAAATACAATTTTGTTAAAATTTTAGTTTTTATATTGATTTATTTGTGATAAGTTCAAATTACCCTCAAATTTGACACCACCTAATTTTTTCTTCCACATACTAAAACCTACTGTCCGAATTCCACTTTTTTTATATACCACTTAATCAAAAGGCTTCAAAGTTACTTCTAGCTCAAACAAATGTGGCAAAAAAGCAAATATTTAAGTTTTAGAGCGATTTTTGCCTTGGGGTCTGTCAGACCCCACTGAACCATTTACGTAAGTAAAATTTACCTGAACCATCCGAGGGTTAAATTCCCAATCTCGTCGACGAAATTTCCCTTTTTTAAACTTACGAAATTCCATATCAAATTTTTAAATCATTTTGACGCATCACAGGGTTGCCGTTTTCAGATTTGTAAGTGTAACATTTATTTTATAAAATTGTAACATTTTGAGGTTGAGTGTAACAAATTTTAAGATATTGGTGTTAATGAACATATTGCTCGTACAAATAGTAGATTTGACTGACTTTTTCCGAAAATGTTACCCATTCTGTTCCATAAATTCCGTATATTATGGCGAATCTATGGATTTAACGAGAAATTCACGTGATAGTTGGACCCAGTATTTATTATAAAACATTTCCGCATTTCAGGGCACAATACAACTTTAAATAAGGAAATTGGAATCTCGCAATTAATCTTGGAAATTATATTACTACAGGTACCCTGAAATGATGAAACGCCGATTTGTCAAAATGTCCACAATTAGTTTAATACGAACCCACGCTTTAATTTAATTTAATTTAATACAAAAGCAATTGTTTAGAAACCTCGCAATTAATATTGACTCTCCCAAGCAACATTTTAAGTAGCGACAACTAGTGCTTTTGATTCCGCCACTTTAATAAGTTTCGGTTACGTTTTTGACCCCCCAAATTTTAACTTCATCGTAACAAATACTGCAAAGTACCTTTTGGGACGTTCCAGTGTGATAGTAGTTGGAACTTTGTAGCGAACGAAAGGTTGCTACTACATATTTGACAAGTGTAGGCGAATGGTACAGTTTTGGTACCTCATTTTGCTACTACATAGTAAGCAACTCCATAGAAATATTTTTAAGTGGCAAAACCGTAGCCGTATAATTTCTTTGTAACTTCGAAGGATTTGCTACTTTATAGTAAAATAAGAACTATATATAGTTCCTAACGTTACTACAAAGTCCTATTGGGAACTTTACAGTACCATATGGAGCTGTCAAATGCTTGTCGCCATATTTTCCAAGATTTTACAAAATCATTTTGTACGCATTTCGAGAAAGTAGCTATTTTTTCAGATGAAACAATTTAGAACTTTTTTGTGTTAAGTAACTATTTTATTTGCTGAATATTTAGAGTGATAAAACTAGAAAGTGGAGGATAACACTGACTTTAGTTGGTTTATCTCTTGACAATTTATTTAAGAAATTATTAGAAAAATGAGAGGGCATTACTTTTTTTCTAGGTGGAATATCCACTTCCACAGTGAAATTGGCTTGGCACGAAGTTTTCTTGTTAAAAAGAGCTGGCGAATGATCAAATTATGTAATCACTCAATTAAATCCTTTCAGATTATATTCTTTGATTGCCTGAATAGGGTAAAAATACAACTTTAGCAAATGTGTAAAAGTATATGTGTGTACATATAAACCCATTCAATTTAAGTTTACTAAAATTGTGTCGGTTTTACCTACACATATTCACAACTATTATTGTGTGGGAAGACGGGACCAATAAAGTCCCAATTCGGTGGTTAGACAAACAATGCCACTTGGTTGGTGCGTTCCAATCGCGTTGCAACTTACTGGTGGCAAATGGGTCCTGGTCACCAAACTTTTTATTCCCCATATCAGTGACTCTTCGATGACAAAAAGGTCCTTATCACGGAACGATTGAAAGTATTTGCTATTCCCAAAGGCAATCTTGGAGTGATATCCACGTTTTCGCTACTAAAAATGCTAGTTGGGCTGGCTCTGCACAGAAGCTTAGTCTCCGAATGATTGAAGGGGCATCCCAGATCTTTATGTTGTCGCAAAATGAGATGCTCCCTCTAGTACCTCAGAAAATGTTTGAGCTTTCAAAGTGAGTGTGAAAAAAGGCTCAGGACCTGTAAGTAAAGATGTCGAACGTTGTCTGACAAGTTTGCGCATTTGCTCTTTCCTGTCCATCAAAATACTATCAAACCACTCGCAAATCAATTTAAATCGAACTATCCCGTTCCCTCTCAAATGTTTTTTTTTTTTATTTAAAATGAAACTTGGTGCCTGTATGAAGCTTGCATTCAAAATTTTGTAAATGTTTCGTTTGAATCTGCGTCAAGGTTGAATTCAATTCTTTTATAGAACTGACTCGAAGGCCTGGCGCAATTTAGCTGGTACAATTGAATGATGAACACTGATCCTAAATCAATGAAGGACCAGCTAAAACGTGCACTTAATCCACAGGTATCACAATCAAAACCTGACCTAGCCAAATGGGCGAAATTTGGTGGGTCGATCAACAACCACTATTTCCGAATCAGAACCAGTCAACCAGAAATAACCTTGGAAGCCAAAATTATTCGGCGGACAATAATTAAGCTCGAACGAAAAGGTTGAGTACCTACCTAAAAAATGTGAAAACGAATTATGATGCAACTGTGGCAAAGCCAAATGCTGCTTTCTTAAATAAATCTCGAGAGAAAACGATTTCACGATAGACTTTATATTTTTCTGCACAAAAGTACTTTGAACAACCGCTAGCTTCCTAGAACAGAGAGTAGGATTTTTAAATACATAATTTAAGTTTGCATAAGCTATCGAATTCTTGACGAGTTTTAATACATTTCCTAGATTTTAGTTCAACAACTCAAAATTTTAATTTTGTAGAAACATTTACATTTTTTATTTTATCCGATCTGGCCGCGGGCCTCACAAAACTGCGATCTGGGCCACAAGTTTGACATGCCTGACTGAATCGATGGGTGAATGATGCACAAATCACAAAAATAGAAAATTTGTTTTCCAAAATACTTCTTCATCTCACTAACTATTATAGTAGAAAAATATTAAAATATAATTGAGTTCTCCACTCTTGCCCGATTGTAACAAAATTGGTCGGGGTGTAACATTGTAACAAGAAATTGGAAATTGTAACAAAATGTTACAATTGTAACACGAGTGGCAACGCTGATCGCATCACCGTATGAAATTGGCGGATTTTCATTTTAAAATTGTCTTGATTCAGGGACGTAGCCAGGATTTTGTTTCGGGAGGGGTCCAAATATTGTCGAGGTGACACATTTTCTGGTTTCTTATTTTAATGTTTTTTTAAGGTGTTAAATTCAAAAGAGAGGAATAATTCTTTCCAAATTTTGCTAAGAGCCCCGAATACTCGTATTTAGTTGTCTCTCCGATCAAGGTCATCTTTTTGCAAATAGTCATAGGGGGGTACGTAGAGTGGAGCATAGTGCGGCAGGTTTAAGGAGGGGCGGCAAAATTGGGGGCAAATATAAGTGAAAACATTAAAAAAATAAATCTGAAATATTCATAAGCTAGAAATTAAGATATTTATACGGCTATTTATGAAGATCGCAAGCCAATGGTAACGAATTGTGCGTGCAATGCAATTCACTTATGTATTTCCAAAATAAATAAAAGTATTTGTTTATTAATTTAAAAAATATTTTTTTTTATTCTAAATAAAACAAAAATTTATATCTTGAAATCAATCAACGCAGAATGCTCCTTTAAATTAAAGAAACTGACTTGTTTATACTCAAATTAAAACCGTTGTATTTTAATGAATTTTTTTTTATCACAAAGAGAGCTAAACGTCAGCTTTATTTCCGACTGAAGGGAAATAATTTTTTTGTTATTTATATATGTACTTCTGTGATATTCCAAAGAAGAATCAGTTTTGAGATTTTTCTAAAATTTTATTATGTCCATAAATTCCTTTGAAGGATTTTTTGCGATTTGAGGTCGAAAACTGTGAAATTTCAAGTCAATTTCAACGTGAAACATTGTTTTGATTTTGCACGATAATTTTCACAAAAAAAAACCCTTTAGCAGGATTTGTAAATTTTATCGAATGCTATTATGCTAAAACGAATTGTCCATGCACACCATTCTAGAAAAGGCCAATCAAGTCGTTTGGCACTTTGATTTTAATAACTTTTATATGATTGCTGCAATAGAAAAAACCTTGACTTTATTAAAAAATTGGAGTACTTTGTTTTCCATACAAATGGTAGTGTGATAAGCACTTAGATTTCACGGAAAAATTTAATGATCCAGAACGACACACCTCTTACAATAAGATAATACACGTATCAAAATGAGAAGGATGTTAAACGATTTAACTGTCAACTGTCACCACAAAGATACAAAAAACTTCGGATAGACCTCAAATTTTACCTATAGTCCCTTGCATTGAATTTATCTCTGTGATAAAAATGAAAGAACACTCAGGACCCACGAAGTGAAAAGCTCAAAGCTCATATTAATATTGAATTATTATCATCAAATGTAGGTAAATAAAGAAAATTAGTTTTGAGTATTTATTTTCCACACCAAGTATTTTGTAATAGTGTTCCAAACATTTTGTACAATTTGATATTAAGGTAAGTTACGAAACTCCAAACGCCTCAGCTATGGAATTACCAGTAGGTAAATAGCTTACTGGCGGCAAATGTGTAAACTAATAAATCAAAAATAGTGCATCAATATTAGTATTGATTCTCGGTACTACGACTATATTTCGACTTTAAACAAAAAATCAATTTAATTGTTAAATCGATTATCATTTAGGTGAATAAGTAATCATGCCTAAACACAGTCTGATCAAAATAGCTGAATCAAAAGAGATGCATTATTTAAAATTTCATATTATTACGAAAGTCGATTAATTCTCAAAAGATTTCGGGAGGGGTCCGGACCCCATGCTCGATTGCTCGGTTTAATTAAAATTCATTAAAATATGTGAATGGAAAATTGTTGTAGTAGTGTGAATTCGAGAGATTTTTCTCTTTCAATGCGATGACAATGGACTGACAAACAAATACAGCTGTAAGAATTGCTTACTAAAATTTGATCGCAGATATAAAATTGGTAATGATTGAGTAACAGTTAAAAAGCAATTCCAGCAAGTGGACACTCTGCTACATTGATAACAAATAAATGAAAAATTCCACTGTATAAAAAAGGGCCCGCTTTGAATTCGAAATTGTATAGTCGTATAATTTAACGAAATGAAGAATTTAATAAGACTTTTAGCATATTTTGGGATTCTTCGAAATGCCAGATGAGATATCTGCAGCAGCGGCGTTACATTATGTACCCACCAGGTTTTCGCCACAATTATCTACCAAAGCCAGTGCTGGGTTGGCAGGCTGACGTTGAGTAAGCCTATAGGGCAGCTTGTTTTAGGGGCGGTATTATAACTTCATTAAACGCCTCTTGTTACGACTAGGTAGGTACTAACATCGCCAGTTCATGTGAAATCCATGCAAAAAAAATCCATTTCAAAATTTTGATGATGGTGAAATCAAACTCGCTTGGTGGTACTTAGTTCACACAAAAGTCTCCACACTGGTATTTGACATTTCGTCAGTGAAAACAAATGCAGAGTTGTACTTTATTTCACAGGGAAAAGGTGTCATCGAGAATCAATCAGGCCGTGAGTGCACATTTTATCTTAAATTTTGTGAATAAAGGGCAAATCTCCACGGCACATTTTTCATGGGAGACATAAATGCAAGTTTTTCGCTCAGTGAACATGGTACTAGCCTTAAGGGCGAAATATTAAAAATTCTATAACCATAGATTTTACTCAGATATTAGAAGATAAAATTTAATAAATTTTTAAATACCGATCTTGAACAATTTTGGTATCAAGAATCATCATCGATTAATACTCGAATTGTAAGAATAAGTGAGATGCAACTTGTACAGAGTAAATGTCGATAGGTCGGCAAGATTTGCAAGTTTGCAAGCAAGCGACCGCTGTTCCAGAGTTTAATTTATTTTTCATAATTAGGTATACATAATCTGCTTCTTGAGATCTAGAAATACATTCCTATTCCACACAGCCAATAGAAACTATAAAACTATACCGCCCTTAAAAATTTGCCGCCCGGACAGTAGCCCAGGTTGCCCATATGGGAAATCCGGCCCTCGCGATACCGCTTATCGCATTTTAACGATTAATGTCACGTTGGACCAACGCCGTCTATATAAAAAGGCCGCAATGCTGAATCTTAGACGTCAAAATCATAGCTACTAAATTTTGGTTATGTTCGCCAAAGTTGCACTGTTTTGTTTTTGCTTTTATTTACGTCATATGCTTGTTTTTGTTGTTTGTTCGGATCCGCCATGAATTTAGTAGCTAAACGAGCTAAACTATGACGGCATTGTACAGCTGAGTTGCGGTTTTGATGTATCTAGATGGCGTTGGTTGGACCCGCAATCATGTTTTCTCTAACATGATCATGGACAGATTTTCGCAGAGACGTACACTTTCGGAGTTATAAGCTAAAGCTTTTGCGGTTTTGGCCCTGTTCCGCAACGAAATTTTGGTGGGAAGCTCCGGATTCAACCTCAGCATCCCAGAAAACATAAACGAAACGAAAAAAAATACTCCACCACATTTTGTAATCTGAAATCACCTAGTGACGAGGTACACTAAAAGTCATCGCAATAAAACATCTCTGCGGCTCAATTCAGGTAACTCGCTTAAGTCTCCCAGTAAAACAAAAATTGCCGTTTGTTGAATACCTTTCTTGTTATTTCGCCGATCGAAGAAATGAAATGTAAATTTTTTTTAATGATGCCTGGTCTGGGAGGCTGAAACCCCGTCAATCGGTAAACCACATTTCATCTAGTAATCTTATTTGTTCGCGTTTCGTTTTTTTTCTTACGAGGAACAAAACTGTACACACAAAATTGTGCAAGCACAAGTGCTGTACGCATGCATTTCTACATTTATCAATATTGCTTAATAAATCCTTTTCACACTTCATACCAGTAACTGTATGCTGTGGGTCTAATACCCTATTAGTCGCAAATAAATAAGTTTTTCTGATTTCAATAAAATACAAAGCCAACATCAAATAGGTATACCTTACGTGTATACATTCAAATACTATTCAGAGAAAGCATCAAACACATATCCCTTTCATTTCGTTCTTGTTTTCAATGCACAACAAGAAAATGTCGCTTTCATTTCTTCTGTCCCAAAAGAAATCCGGAAAAAAAAGAAGATTTTACTTTTGAATAAAAGAAACGAACAGAAGAAAAATTGAAGTCAGTCCAAAACAAAACCTATACATACTACTACTACACATCTACCGAAAAATCCAATCCGTGCTGTCAATGTGTGACGGAAGGGATTCATTTCATTTTGGTTCTTTGACTATGCCTATACCTATCCATATAGAGTTTCCCACTCAATTCTTTTGGTTGATGCTCGACAAACGTGTCCCCGCTGGATTGTTAGGTTTTCTTGGAAGATATCGTCATTGTAAATTAGAATCTGGGCTTCGACCCCATACTTACATACAATCCACATACAATATGGGTTATTTGTGTGCCAATGGCTCAAGCTTATCGGATTTACAGCGCAACAAAAGCGACTTTTAAGTGTAGAAGAAAAGTCCGGACTTTTCTCGTTATACATACCTACATACACATATATGCGAAATGGCATCTTGTGTATGTTCTATTTGCCGTAAGTGACTTGTGTACAGAAAAAGAAGCAAAAAAGCAAAAAACCTATCCCATATGCTTTTGTATTACGCAGAACATCACTTAGCTTTGGTTTTTTTCACTGGGGGATTGTACTTCGCGTATACATACTGTTCTGTTTTAGAGATTTCTGTAGAGCCCTGGTAAGAAAATGAAAGCCACAAGAAAAGTAGGTTTCGTCTATATTCCTCATGTGTGATTGCAAAATTAACAACAGTCACATGGATTTCTTCTTGTTTCCCTTTTTGGATTGGAACGGGATGTAATAGAAAGTGACGTACACAGTGGTTATATGTCACATGTATGCTTGTTTGTCGAGTGATCTGGAAGTATAGTTGAAAGTCGCAGTAACTGGAGTTTTACGGTGAATTGGATATGTAACAAAGAAACGAGAATGACGTAAGAAAAACTATTTCATAAAGGATTGTGATTTTTTCTAGAAAAAAATCATCTCGAAAGAGTCAGAAAGGAGTTCCTAGAGTACATATTTTGTTTTCCACACTTTTTCTTTTCAATATTTTTATATGCACTACCCGTTTATGCTATTTAAGGGTCTGCCTTGTCCAAGGATGTTCAAACTTTTGGCTCCTGAGGTTCAAATTGGCTGAAGCCTAGTGGGCGCTATATAATAAATAACTTTAATTGATGCATTAACCTACTCTTACGACAGTTCTATTACGCAGAACTGTCGTCCTGGTGTTTGGGTCTCGGCATTTTGACAATGACTGACTTACTCACTTACCGGAACAATAGAATTTTGATCATGGCTTCCCAAGTATCGGGTCGTCAACATGTAACGCACTCATTCTCTTTCTTTAGTACATATACGGAGTGTCCCATTCATGGTGGAGAATATTTTAATGGTAGGTAGTGTGGCTCATTTGGAGAAAATTAATGTACAACGGGACCCCTCTATTTTTAACCGTTACAATGTTATAGCATTTTTTGTCAAAATGCACGACTTGCTGAACTAAATCAAAATTTGCCACACCACCAATCATTTCATCCGAGATATGACTTCACTTTCTGAAACTACATAAAATTTCCAATAAAACGACACCTCGCCCGTTACGAAGTTGCTCTTATCTTCCAAGATACACCCGTTCAAACTTTAAAGAAATTGTAAAATTGTTTTTTTCATAAAAAATTCAAATAATAAAATCGTATGCAATTTTAAAATTTCTTTAAAGTTTTAACGGGTGATTTTGATTTAGTTCAGCAAGTCGTGCATTTTGACAAAAAATGCTATAACATTGAAACGGTTAAAAATAGAGGGGTCCCGTTGTACATTAATTTTCTCCAAATGAGCCACACTACCTACCATTAAAATATTCTCCTCCATGAATGGGACACCCTGTATAGAAATTTGTTTCGATTGAAAAATTCAAGTAATGCTTATGCGCAAATATTTTTAAAAAATCTTCTTCTCAGTACCGTATAGCTCCATGTGGGGCCATGGTGCGTTAACTCAGCCGTTTATAGGCAATTTCAAGTCAACGTTACATTGCATATCATTTCGGAGTGTAGGTATATAATATTTCAAGCACTATATATTTCCTATCCGCACATGTACGGAATTTTTGGACCACGCCGAGATTCGATCTCCGGACCTATAGTTTACTAGCATCGTACAGTGCGACTCAACCAAGTGAGCAACAGAGCGGTTTCAAAAATTGCTGTTTTAAAATTCTAAAGCTTAGGCTGCCGACTACAAGCACTCCGATATGTGTACCGATAATGGGCATAAAATCCTTAAAGAATGAAAGCCGCAAAAATGGAGTTGGAATTTCGTAAAAAAATCGGTAAAGCCGCATCCATCTGACGGATGGTATTTCAAATGTTTGGCGGATTTTTTACAGCTTTGATGTATGTGCCAAACACAAAACAGATCAGGAAAGTGTGTATGACCACATTTTTGGGATTTATTTTGAAGCGCAAATAGTCCGACAATTAAATTTTTCTTTCAACGAAAGTTCGACAAAATAATCAACATTTGCTAATTTAACAAATGATGATGAGAAAAGATTAAAAATTTTACATGGTAAATAAATACGTACGTAAATACGTCCAAAGCATGTCTTCATTTTTCTATTTGTTCGCTCAATTTGACCAAATAAAAAATATACCCTTTCACTCTATGAGCGAAGGGTATAAGGAGCTAGTAAAAATGTTTAAGAAAACTGCTTTGTGGCTTATCTTTGTAAAATGTTTATAAGGAAGGGAATAATTTTCATTTGCCATTCCCAGCTCTCGTGCTTGCAGTTTCGCCTTACTAGAATATATATAACGGTGATTAACTATCAAAATTATATTTAAAAAAAAAGCATTGGCAAAGCGAAGACATCTGCGACATCAAAAAGATTGCGAATCCCTGATGTAACGTGTGCAAAAAACCTTCAGGCCAAAAAGGTCAGACATTGGGGTGTCGTGCTACATCAACACAAAAAAATATTGACTATCAAAAATTGAAAAAAAAATGTAAGCCAAAATTTTGGTTGGAAATTGATCATCGATTTGGCCCAGGGCCACCAAAATGCTAAGGCCGACCCTGGCTATAGTTTTCAACAATTAAATTTGACCACGCCATGTACAAACGCCTTTGTAAAGCTTTCGAACTTTGGCAACAAATATTAACAAATGGGCACTACCATCTTTTTGAAATGTGATCAATGCAGGGGTCACCATTATCAAACTAACAGCTGATTGCAACAATCCCGTCAAAGGCGCCGGCTTTGAGGGATACACCGAGGGAAGAACATCGAACATAGATGTTGCGAATCGAGCTTTTTGTAGGCTTTTAGGACGTCAAATTGTGTGTAGCCTAAAATAACTTTTTTTTTGTACATTTTCAATAACAATTTTTGGATGTCAAAATTATCACTTGCTTGCAGCAGTGGCGGCTGCTCAGATGAGGCTACTGAGGCGGCGCCTCACCTTAATTTCCGTCGAGTAATACATTAAAATTTCTCACAAAACATAATTCATCAAATATGATAAAAAAAACCCTTAAGATATCTTTAAACTCACTTACAAGTTCCTTTACACAATCACAAAATCCCTAAAATAATTTGTGTACACTAAGGCCCGTATTTATGAACATTCCTTAACTCAAGGAGACTTTTTTTCTATGAAAAAGGAGGGAAAATGACATTTAATTTATTGAATTTCGGCATCCTTGACCCAAGGTCTCCTTGACCTGTGGACTTTCGCATAGCGGCGGTGACATCAGGAACAAAGCACAACCCTGGTCAAAGGAGACAAAAAAGTCTCCTTGAGCTAAGGAATGTTCATAAATACGGGCCTAATTCATACAAGTGAGGCGATAATTTTTCCGCCGCACAATCCCGAGCAACAACTCAACGCGTATCAATACACTCACCCGATTCTCTATGGGTGAATGTACGGGAAAAAAGATACCAGTGAGGCGAAACAGAAATCGCCTCAGCGTGTGTATCTGAATCGAAACAGTGCGACGGCTTATTCTCGCTTTGTTGTATGCTTTGCGCATTGAAATGTAGCTCTGGAAAAAGAAGTTGAGATAAGAACTTACTGAGCATAGTTTCGGTTTTCTATTGTATTTTGGTTGAAATAGAAAAAGGAAAATATTAGATGATGTCGTTTCTTCCATATGATCGATAGTTGTGTGGTTTTTGTTAATGTTTATTATTTCATTTTAATATATTGACGCCCAAACTTTTCAAATTGATTTTGAATGATTTTTATTTTATGCCGAAACGCCAAATATTTAAAATGGGATATTATGATGCGTTGAATAAAGTTGTAATTGTAAAAGTATCCTCTATAAATGTAACAATCCAATGTGTTTTTTTTTGCCTCACCTATTTCCATAGGCACGAGCCGCCACTGGCTTGCAGGAATGGGAAAACAACATCCAACAAAAATTTTGTTCGCAAAAGAAAGAAAAACCAAAATTTTCTAACAACCTACCGACTATTGGTGTCCTGCGATCTAAAGGAGAACACTGACTTAGACTGCTAACATGAACGCTGGAATGAGTGCCACTTTTGCTAAACATTTTTTTATCAAGACAATGTTTGATCTTAGCCTTAAGCTGTTCCCAAAAAGAGCAATTTTTAACTCAGATTTTCCTACTTAAAGACAAAAATTATCCAGTAGACCGGATTTCTCTTAGTTCTACATTTTCATAAATTCAATCAATAAATATTAGATATCTCGGGCTAGGTTCGAATAAATTCGTAAGGAGTTTTTCACACGTGCACTTAATCTGGCCAGATTACGTAATCTGCGGTGTGGTGAGTTAAAAAATGTATGGAATTTGACAGCTCAAATTAAGTAATTTGCACAGACTACGTAATCTGGCCCTAAGCGTGAAAACCTCCTAAAATAATCTTGTTCGAAACGTCTGCACTAATAAATTTTTCAAATACACATGTGCACTTATCCGTCATGAATCGAGTCCAAATGTTGTTAACCCTACCAAAAAATTGCGTGCACTTAAGCGTGTTGTGCACTTATCCGTTTTGAAATGTATTGAAAATCACATTGAATGGATGGTGCATGAAAATTTTGTGCACTTGTCCGAGTTTTGCACTTAAGCGTGTTGCACTTAACCGTGTTTTACTGTATACGTCAAAATATTTTCGTCCTTACCTTGAATTGACCGACGTGAAAAAATCAAAAATGTCTGCCAAATATGCCAAAATGCAGCGCCAACTTTCGTTCTGAAGGTATGCCATGAAACTCTCTAACAGAACGAGCAAGTAAACTATGTACAACGCGTTTTCTATAGTGTGTCGGTGTACTATCATGTCTCTCATGTATTTAGTATACACAAATTCCTTAAAAACAGCCAAATACAGTTAATGGCAATAATTTCAGAATTTGTTTGTGTTTACAGTATTATTGCAATTTTCAGAACATCATATTTTCACAATTTTTCGCGGAACCCCTAAGCTGATATCGCGGAGCCCCAGGGTTCCGCGGAACCCCGTTTGGGAAGCGCTGCTCTAGAGGTCCGGAGATCGAATCTCGTCGTGGTCCAGGAAATATATACTTAGTAGTTGCCACATTATATACGCACTCTTCTATATGCAATGTAACTTTGACGCGAAGTAGCCTATAAACGGTTAAGTGAACGCACCATTTTTTACTCCAAAAAGGAAATTTAGAGAGCGGTTTTTGAAAAACATCAACCGGAAAACAATTAATAATTTTTCCGAATAATAGAATATTTCCTTTCTGGGGTAATAAATTTAACCCCGATCTTTTGAAATGAAATAAACTCCAGTCGAGGGTGGACTCCATGCAACACCGGATTGGGGTTTTATTAACACCACTTTTGTTATAGTTTTAGACTAACCCCAACGCATCCAGGAACAGATGGAATCGGAACACGTCAAAGGGCTGCGGTAGAAATTTTTAACACAAAAGAAGCTTAAGTTTCATTCAAATGTGACGGGTATTCAGATTTCGGCCGCGCCCGAAATTAGCCTCGGTCTCGTTTTTTTTCTCGTTGGTCATATGCAAATGTTTTTTTTTTTACTTTGGCGGTTCTTTTAATGTCTGTAAACAGAAAGCAATATCTAGAAAGCCCATGGAACTCACAGGTATTCGTTTATGCACGAATATCGGGATTTAAGATGAGGAAGCCGTCTGCAAGGTGTCTGGCAACAAATAAAATGATGACAATTTTGCCATACACGCTGCTTACACTACACGCGATAAAATAATTTAAATTCTATTAAAATTGACGATAATTAAATTGCTTTCAAATTGGTTGAAATTATATGTCTTTATGGTGAAAAAGACACAAATGAAAGTGTTAACAGTTAAATGTTACCCGCTATAGGTTTTTGCCGATTCATAGTCATCGTGAAATGTGGATCTATCACTTCACATCGAAATCGAGCATCATTCGAAATTTTGCAATTTTTTGGCTACGAAGGAGGAAAAGCGCGATCTCACCGTGCAGAAAGTAGAAAATGTTGAGATCAACGCGGCCAAAAATATGTATTTTACAATTTTCCCAGAATCGTACTATTGCAGAATTAAAAATCATAGAAAAAGAGTGTCCTCTACTGGTGGTCTGCAGCAACTAACTTTTAGGCTAAGTGGTCCGTCGACATTTGTGGGTGGGGAACCACGGACTTGGAAATGGCAATCAATTTAACATTTTAGTTGCTTTTCTTTTTGCTTAAAGTCGTAATCGCTCGAATCACTACTAACTGATCCACTATTTTCAACTTTTTTGTTGGAAGAAGAGACCCAGGGAACACTGCTTTCTACTACTGTAGTAAATGATTACTCATCCATAAAAGAGTTCACTTTATCATTTATTGAAAACATTTGCTAATTTTCCTTAGTGCTGTATCCTGAGTGTTGCTACGGAATCGGCACGTACTTTAGCCGAAGATTGCTGCATGGATCCTGAGCGTTGCCATAAGTAATTTCCAAATGCGATAAATTATTCTATAGCCGGTGCTTCCTCCTAATCCTTACTGCTCCTGCAAAGAAAAATAGTCTAAAAACAACAGCATCGACCTGGCGTACATTCCCCAAGAAGTTATAGCAAAACAAGAGATAGGAGATGACCCTTCGCCTCGTCATAGTCCGAATTTAGTGAGCTATCAAATATTGGCGGTGGCATTTTATGGAGACGAAGATATTAAGGTCCAATCGACGGCGATGTCCTTGAAGGAGTCACGTATATGGGTCGGTTTCCAGCTAAAAATAATAATCTTTCTGTTTGAATTATTATTTTTAGCTTGAAACCGACCCACATACGTAACTGCACAATCGATAATTCACCTTATTATTAGAGAGCGCTTTTTTAATTCTGACAATATATCCTAGCTAAAGGGCCGCTAGTCTGGCTGGTCTAGCGGTTAGTGCGCGCACCTTCGGTGCACAGGGTCATGAGTTCAAATCTCACAGTAGATCATTGTGTTTTTCGAACTCACGAGCTTGTGACCAGTGCTGCCAACTCATTTATTCGATGAGTAAGTAGTTTGCTTCGGAAAAGTAAGTAGAAAGGTATAAAAGTCAGTAGATTGAAAAAACACGCATTCATGCAAGGTGACCAGACTCCCGAAGGCCTAATGTTCTACACATTTCAGGTTCGGTAGACCCCCCCCCCTCCTCTTTATACGCCGATTTGGAGAAAGCATAATATGTCACGTGGCTACCACCAATAAGCATGTATATTATAAAACGACCACATACTGTCCTTCCTTTCATAATAGTGATATCTTCGTAAACAGGATTGAGGAAGAATAGTAGCAAATATTCTAGGAAATACGTGATGTACCTTGGGAAAACTATGTTCTCCTGATACTAAACAGGACCCATAAAGAAGCCCAAAGGTTCACAGTGTCCTCATTGATAAAACTTCATCATCATGTGAAGAACAAATGTATGTTTTAACACTCAAAGCTGTAACAAGCAAGGGAGTAAGTGTAACCAAGATCTCGTTTAGAAGGGGCAATACCAAAATCTGTTCAACACCATTAGCTCGGAATTGCTCCATTTTGCTAGAAAATATGTTACAAATTTCAAACCTTATGACTAGAATGACTTTTGATACATTTTAACGATAAATGATACTCAGTGCTTTTTCAAATTTTGTGTTTGAGACTGCAGTCTCAGTAGCATTGTGCGGATGATGATGACTTTTTCCCTGTCTCTGCCAATCCGAGACCCTCAGACAGAAATCATGTAGGTGTTTATTTGATGTCCGGAAATGTTTGTGCCGTGCTAGGAGTCGAACCCATTTTTTTCACGATCGTAGTGCAGAGATTTTTTTTTATAGATTGTACGGCATTAAAAAAAATGTCCTGATCAACGGTGAGGGCGGGAGGGTGTAGAAGTCGGTGCCTGTTCATTTAAAAACTTCGTTTTGTTTCGTTGATTGCAATAGGAAAACTGATATTTCGTTGGGCAGACAACTCTTAAGAGGTTGGCAGCTGCCTAATATAGGCAGTGCAGTGTTCTATATAAATCTGCAAAATTTAAAATTTTCCGCTCCGGGTTATGGACAATTTTTGATTACAAAACAGAAAAGTTCGGATAGGTAGGACCTTGAAATTTGGAGGAAATGTGAGCGCTAGTAGCTCTACAAACTACAAAGTGCCAATTCGGAAAGATCGGTCAAAGTCTTCCCGAGTTATAGAGAATGAATGATTGCCAAACATAAAAGCGCGACTATCTCGCTGAATATCGATCGTACAGGAGTCTAGTCAGCTATAGCATTGAAATTTGGGCAGTGCGGAGCTCCACATATTAGCCAATTTTTTTGGACAATTTTCGATTAGAAAAGACAAAAGTGCGATTTGGGCAGCTGTAACTGTCGAATATGAATAGGTAGGGCTTTAAAATATGAAGGAAATGTAAGCAGCAAGTAGCTCTACAAGTGCGCTTAATTTCAGAAAGATCGACCCCCTGAGTTATCGACAATGAACGTTTGCCAAATGAAAGTGCGATTATCTTTACTGATCACAGGCCTTACCGAAGAGCTTATTAGGTTTCTTTGCGTGGCATTGGGAATGCTGTACATTTACTAATGCTATGTACGACAGGTCAAAATGCTATACTGTATAGGAAAATGCTGTACGTCTGGTCAGCTTATATTAATGCGATTAGTGCGCTGCAACATTTCATTTAAAAAAGAAAGTTGCAGAATCCTAAAAAAGTGTGGAAAAGGAAAACCATACTACCAAACCCAACTAACAATTTTAACGCTTTAATATATTCTCCACAATAGTAATTGGAGGACACTCCTTGCTATAAAAGCGAAATACTAATCGAATGAGGGCATTTGGCGCCGATTTTTTTAAATTTGCAAAACCATCTACATACAAAGCGAGGAAGTAGAAAATCTGCATTGATTTGCCAGCGGACCGGTTATTGCGCTTCGTACTAGTGGGAAGATTGCCATAAATTTGCTATTTCATTCAAACCAAAGAAATTCGTAATATCGCTGGCGGCCGAGTAATAATGGAGATAAAGGGTTTGCAATTTTAGTAATGGAATCGTATTTACATTGAAAGAATGCAATACAAATATCGGTTCAGAATTTTTATCAAAAGTAGAATTAAGTGACTAGTAAGCTAGCGTGATGCTGATCTCATTACCTCAACAAAAAGCAGATAAGATCTTGGAAATAGGATGTCACTAACACATCCTGCGGCCTTAGTCCAATGTTGGATTGTCGCGCCTGTTATTTTTAAAGGGCCGCTCAAATGGCACACAATTTGCGAAAAGACGCTCGCTTGATCTTAGAGAAAACCTTTCATTTAAATATCTTATCAAAACCTGAAATAAAATACTTTCGTTTCGTTCAACTCTAAATCTGGCAAGATAATAGACCTGGAATGGAAGTGACTCCCATTACAGAGCAACTCATCGAAATGTTAAGTGTGAAAATCGTTCCCAATCACGACCACGAATGGCATCAGCTTAAAGTGACTCTTTGCACTTGTATTCGTTTTAAGGCTTCCATGTTTTTTGTTGGAAGAATAAATAGAAAATATTAATTCCTGAAGTTATTAGCTTGAGAGTCGAATTCCTTTCAACTGCCAAGTATTGCCATTCTCAACTTTGAGCACGCAAATACAAGGTTTATCTACTGAAGCTATTTATGTGGATATTTCCATTATTTTTTTTTCGCGAATATCTCCATTCTACAGACGTAATTCTAACCGAAAGTCAAATGAAGCAAACTAAATCTTCAAAACCCAATGCGTACTAGTCAAGTCAGTCGCCTCTCTTCACAAGATAATCGAATAAAAAATGGAGTCCCATTATTATCAGTGACGTGAACGGATTATATTTACGCAACCCCATAAAGAAACGAATGGCTAGGCTATCAGACGCCCCCGATTGTAGTAAGTAACAATTGCACTGATGCGTATAGGTCTGTCGATAATTGAGCAATGAAATGCCATTCATTAGACATGGTCAATACGTGACAAAATTCCGTTTGGGAAAACTTTATCTTTGATTGTGTCGTCCCTGGCTCTTCTACGTCTTATAAGAAATCCATGCTAGTTCTTCTTCTGGAAAATTAACCTGAAATTATTTTAATTGAACCGTATATATGAAAGACAATGCTCTCCCAATGTCTATCATTCTTTTAATTGACATGCCATCAGCAACAGTATAGGGTTAAGTTGAGACGGGATTAATTAATTTCGAATCAAATGGGAGAAGGATGTCTGCACCGAAAGCTATATCCATCGGGGAATAATAAAGAACAAACTTTTGCTTTCTCTGTTGACACAAACAAGAATGGAATTTGGCCGAATCATAGTGCAAAAAGCCAATTTCTGATTGTTCCCATGGGCATTGTATCTCTCCCCCCGTTCACATTCAATTTATGGATACAATTTATTTTCGTTGACTAGAGTTTTTATTTATAGTCCTTCAAGGGGATGTTTTTTTTTCTTCTAAGGCCGAGTATCAATATTGGGTATTATTGTTATAAAAATCAATGTTTGTTCCGAAGCCGCACCAATCCGATCTGAGACATTCATTTGGTCATGTCATGCTTTTCTGGGGGGACAAATGCAATCGAAACACATTAGTTTGGACATAAATCCAAATATGTAGCCAATTCAGGCATGCCATACATTCTCCGAAACTGGGATACCAACTCTCATAATCAATCTTATCTTTGGACAATTTCTCACTTTTATGTGTCCCGCTTTTTCCACATCTTTGGCCTCAAAATCGATAGAGCAAGCCAAACTCTTCGCATTACCCGTTACCACTTGACGAACATTTTGTGGAAGGTGAAATAGTATGTGCAAGGACATTCGGTGGAAGAGTGCCATTAAAGTTCGCTTAGTTTGCAAGCAGCAAACACAAACAACTTTCTACTTATGCAACTTGGTTTCCGTGACTGCATTCTTCGGGCTAGGATACAATGATTGATGAAAACAGTTCAAAGAAAGTCAATAAAATTTTATTTCACCAACTCGGTAAAAAGTTTTTGCATAAATGTATTTCAATGGGACTTTGAAAGGCGCTCATCATTGACTAACTCTCTCTTCCATATGTATATCGATCTATTTCCGGTCTATCATAATGTTCGTCTACACTAGTAGACTAACTGCGAAATGAAAACAAACCAAGTTCCTATAATGTCTCTTCCCCATTAGGGTGAAGCTCATTTTTCATAAATTATTTGACCACACACCAATAAAGAACGCACAAAGAAAACTTGGTCATGGTCCTCGTCGTCGTGATTCTCGAATTCAACTTTTCTGATCACAAAATCCAATGGACAGTTTCTGGTGACTATATAATAAAAAGGACGGTCCGTCGTTATCGGTCCCATTCTCGTGGTCAGTTCGTGCTGAATCTCAGCAGCAGTAGCAACAACAACAATAACAACACGAACTAAAAATGTAAGCCCATATTAAAACACCTCGAAGGCGAAATGTTACGAAACGAAAAAGTTCTTGTTGGTTCGCTGAACCTTTTGTGTACGCCAAGTGGCTATCTTCGGACAACAATAAGGGAGAAATAAAATGGCTTCCAAGGATAATTAATCTTTTGTTGGGTGGAAGATGTTTTAGTTTCCCGCTTGGCCTGGCCACATACCCGCGAACTCTACGGGCTTTCATGTTTTCCCCGATTTTTTCCTTCTTTTCGCCAATGTTATGTTGAAATTCAGAGGGTATTTCCCAAATGAGTAGCAGAGCATTGTCCCGCGCCGCCGAACGGATTTTGGGTCATCTAATAAATACTAACCGGGAGCCATTGAAAAAAAGGGACCGAGGTAAAATTATGACTGTTACAAGATTTATTTGTAATCCTTTTTTCTTCGGTATTGTGTGTACGCGCTTACGCAGAGTCTATCAAATAATATAACATGGGACAATCACGGGTTTTTGATTTTGTGCGAATGTCAAGAGGGAGTATTGTTGAAAATTTTCCGTTTTTTTACTATACGCCGATGACATAAAAAGTGTGTTGAAAGGACATCCGAAAGGGACACCGAAAACAAAAATGATCCTTTGGGGAGTTGATTTACAAGGCCTAATTTTGATTGGTTTAAGGATTCTTTGCATACTTCAGCGCAATAATGAACTGTGTTGAAAAGAAAAAAAAACTGGGACTCATCAATTGGCATCATTAACACGAAAATATTTTCGCACGTAATTTCGGGTGACACAAAAAAAAATTTAGGTTTGGTTTTTTAATATGCGGAAACGCCCTGTTGTCTGCTGCTGCTGCTGCTGTCTCCAACTTCTGCTGGTGGTCATCCTTAACGGCGCCAGGACATTTTACCCTTGTATTTGTTCGCTCATCTTGACATATAGGAAGTATTCTTACTGGCGAAATTAAATTTTCGTTTCATCTCAACTTTGCAGACGTGACAGAAATTTGTCGTTCCCTCTGGTCGTTTTCCATAGGATCTTGGATTTCACGAGTTCCATACATATACAACAACGTGCAGCGTATAAAGATTTCATGGAAGCGACGAGCATAAGAATGCCTCGTGTCGTTCACGTACATTGGATCGAAGACGAAATGGTTTTCCTCATGGTCAGAGATTTCAATAGAGCAGTATGCCATTTTGCTACTTACCTGACACGATTTTCATATATGTATGACCAAATCAGGACGAACGTGTCAGATCTGATGCTGTTCGTAGTATTTTTTGAAAATCAAATTCATATTTTGAATTTCGGTTCCACGTATTGCTTGGAAAATTGATATTCGATGGTAATATGGGCACAATCTATTAAATTTGAATTTTCCGCCATGTGAGCTGTTTATGACCATTGGGGCGTTTTGCGATTTGTTAGTATCGTTTTTTGAACGGACGACGAAACGAAGTGTTTTTCATTTAAGCATTTAAGCATTATTTTAATACTTTAAATCTTAACTTATCAATTAGCAAGAACAAAATCTGAATTTTTGCACAAAACGCACTTTAGATGGATGATAATGTCGATATTTGTATCTTCCTATACCCTCATTGCGTACTTTGTAAAATATCACATTTGCTTTATTATTCCTGATTTTAATCAGAATATTTGTCAAAGATCAGCTTATATGGTATTTTTTAGCTAAATATGTAATGGCAGGACTCAAAATGTAAAAAGGGCCCTGAAAATCTGTAAAGTTTTAATTTTAATTAAAAGTGACGTTATTCAAGTAAGTTTGCAGTTTATCGACCTCCTAAAAAAATATTCTGACTTAAATCACGAATATATATAATGTGATGCCGTTATGAAACCTAGACAATATGGGCGAATTTTTTTTAAGAACCAATGCCGCAAAACCATGGTGAAATTTTTTACAGTAGTGGAGACAGGGGTAGTTTCATCACTTTTTTTCAACGACTTATACATACCTCATAAACCATACAACATACGAGGGTCGCGGGGACTAAGTGGATAAGTCAAAAAGTATAACTTTTCAGGGAAGCATTTTAAATGTTTACAGCGCGATATTGGCTGAAAGCGTCAAAAAACATTTTTTTTTCTTATTGTCAATATTTAATCTGCGGAATTTTATTTGAACGACTTTATCTAATCCGGAAATATGGACATTTAACTCTTCAGAACTCGCCCGGAATCTGTAACAATAAAAGTCGAGCGAAGTACATTTGGTTATCCATCATATTTTTGGTAATATTTTGCTTGATAGATCAAATTTTTATTATTTGGGGCTTCTACCATTGTTAAAGTAATTTTGAGACAATATGGATTCCAGAATAGGCCACATTGAGCGCTCTATAACAAATGCCATACGCCTGCACGCTAACACTCAACCTTCATTTAACAAATCGGTTAACGGCACCTATCTGCAAGGTTTTACTTTTTATTAAATTTTATTTTTGCCAAATTGATGGAAACTTATTAGAAGCCATAAGACGAAAACTTCCAGAGAGACATATTTAACCTTCTGGCGGGCGCAATGCATCTGACAGATTAAGTGACCGGTTTTTGTTGCGCCAATCACCGATATCAAAAGGGAGAGATCTGAAACTCACAGTAGCTTAATCTTTATCGATCAACTACCCAAAGCAGTTTTCAGTTTCGATCCACCATATGTCTGAGGGGGTGAAATAATCTCTCAGATGTATTGCGCCCGATTGTGTTATTTTCTCCTTTTCTATTAAAATTTCCACTTGTTATACTCTTCACATTGCGTAATAACGTTGTGTTGACTTTAAGGCTCACCAAATCGTTCAATAGTGTGTTTTTAGTAAAATAAGCTCACATTTTTTAAGCGGTCGAGTTGGAGGTTTTTTTTTTAAATATTGAAGCGATTGAAAGCGGAATACTCTTAGAAAATTGAAAATGTGAAGGGTATCAAACTTTATGAGCCAGTATTGGTTTCTAAAATTCCGTAGAACTGTTTCAAAAAGACAATGCAACAATAAATAAGAGTCTAAAATATACAGAAAATATGTTTTATCCTCATTTCATCCACTTAATCTGTCAGATGCATTGCGCCCGATCGTGTTAGGATTAGTATTGCGCCCGCCGGAAGGTTAAAAGTTTGGCAGGACATCCTTTTCATCACCTTCGAATTCAGTCGAATGTTCGAAATTCGTTTGTTCTTGTGTGTTAAGATAACAAATTTTAAAATTGATTTTGGGTCATCCATACGTAACGCCCACATTTGGTTTAGTAAATCCTAAAGCGTCAGGAATTTTCCTGTACCGTTTTGTAACTATACACTCCTACACAATTTTGCCTGATATATAATTCAAAAACAATGTCCTGCAGACATAGCTGATGATATCGGTTTTAGAGTCGATCATTTGAATCGTTTTTCACATTTCTAATACAATGAGTTCATCGTAGAGTCCGACTAAACCAAGTGAGCCACAGAGCCGCAGCAGCATTTCGAAGTTTTTAATTTTCCGGCTCGCTTGAACATACCAATTTTGGTTATTTGGCTCATGTCAGCCTGTTGGAAACCCCGGCTCTTCAAGTTCTTATTGAAACTATCACTCACATATCCAGAGAATAAAAAATTCTCTAAGCGTCCGCCAATTTTTTTAGTCAGATTTAGGCTTAAAATTTTCTTCGGCTTTCTATCGTTAAGTTAGTTAGTAAGTATCGTTTAGCCCCAAAAGAATCGTTTAACCCCAAAATGACAAAGTGACGGCTACATCAAGAAAAATGTGTTCGCAACGTTTTTTTTATAAACGGATAACTTTGGATCTTTCGACCCAAAGATCGTTCATAAGGCGAACTTTGTGCCGATACACCCTCCTGTTCATATAATGGATTCATCATTTCCCCTGCATGACGCATGTATCTTCAGTGGAGCTCCACAAATTCGATTTCAGCCGATTTGAATCAAGATGTGGACGTGGATACGCCGAAGACTGGCTTTCGTTTAACCTGCCCATAGGAGGGCTCTCCATATATGAAACTCAGATTTAGGGTGAACACTTATACTCTAAAATCAACGACTGTTACTATACTGGCATGAAGAAGAGTTCCTCAAGGTATGGTTCTTTTGCCGCTGCTCTGGAATTAAGTGATAAGTAGCTAAATAGTGTAAGCAGAAAAAAATGGAAAATGTTGCTCGAACATACAATTTTGGTTGGGCTTGTTTATTGGTGCACTGCTTAACATGCGGGTTTTGTCAATATTTTCTGGTTAAAAAATCAAAGATAAGGGGCCCCCAATCCAATTTCGAACACAATAAATTTTAGAAACGTTACGCCACTGGTTATGAACCTTCGAGATGGTGCTGTGTTACAAAAAATTGTCACCTACATACAGCACGTATATGCAGGGATGGACATTGGTTTAAAATTCTACAGGGGACCCCCTGTCAACGTCAAGGCAATGTTGGATGATAGCGCACATGGTGCCCACTATGAAAAAAAAAATCAAAAAATGTCATGCGCTTATTTTTACATTTATATGAGGCGGTGCGCGGCAAAACTCTTTCCTTCCCTTTTTCGTAATTTTTCAGAAACCGAAAAAAACGTTTAGCAAGATGACAAATTATTGTACCATATTCGCTTTGCAATTAAAGGGAACCTGTATGCACGAAGATTGATTTGTAAAACAGAAATGTGATATTTAATAATAACTTTGGCGTCGATTTCGAATTATAAATTGCAACGAACGAGTTTTGATGTGTCCTGGTGGAACCACATAGTTTCCTACCAAGTTGGTTTTGTATTTAGTTCAATTTTGTCCAAGAACGTGTCTAAGGACCAAAACAATAAACCCTTACCTAATAGTATTAATGATAATGCAATATTTTCGATTTTAAGTAATATAAATGTTTACTGGAAAGAGGCAGTTTTGATGAGTCCGCTATGGCAAGAAAAGGGTTTTGATCGAAACTGATGACAGTAAAGAGTTTTGATAGGTACAATAAGTGCACATTACCTGGAAGAAGTAAGTTTTGCCAAGAACTGCAATTTTCAAAGCCTCGAAAAATATGAAAGAAATGTGTTTTGATAAAAACTGAGCTTACTAGCGTGTATAGCAGGAAAAATACTTTCGAATGCAATTCAGAACTCAATTTCGTAAAAAAAATGGAAGAAGCGAGTTTTGCTGCGCACCGCCTCATATAGATAGGCAATCGAAAGACCGATTTTCCCCCTAAATGTTGAATAATTGCAAGACTTAAAAGACTCTGGATATCTGTATACAGTGCGTACTCGATAATCCGGACTATTGAAAACCAGGGTCGATCCGAACTACAGAGGAATTCGGACTAGTGGAAGCCTTTAATTTGCTCTAAATTTCGAGGAAATGGTCGAATTTAATCAAATTGTTCGAAGAATCTGTTTTCTATTTTCGAAGAATTTCACTCTGTTATTCTAGATTTTGTTTTTCCAAGAACAAAGAAAACTGTTGTTTTTATTTCGGACTGTTATTATGAGAAAAAAGTCAGATTCGGATTAGAGAAGCTCTTGAAATTCGGACTACAGAGTGTACAATGTAATCTTTGAGGTGATCCGGATTACTGGAAATTCGAGGTTTCGAGGCTTCGGATTATCGAGTACGCACTGTAGTTCCAGTTTTAATGGAAAGTGGCGTTACTTAACCAAATTAGGAGTTAATGGACCTCCAGATTTACTTGTGTGTTCCAATTATTTTACTAGTGTTTGAAAAAATATTTTGAATAAAATTAGGAATATTAGGCGTGTTTTTTTGCACTCCGATGTAGGTTACTTTAGTGTTATTTAGTTACAATAACAACAGAACCTGTATGGGTCATGTTGTTATTGTAACCCCATATGTAGTCACACTAAACTAACCTAAAACGGAGTGCAAAAAACACGCTTATTGGTGCAAATTTGATACCGTTATGGAATCTAGACAACATGCACAAACATTTAAAGTTACTCGCGGCCAAGCCCTGGTGCCTTTTTTTTGTATTATAGTTATAGTTCCACAAAGAAAGTCCGATTTCTCTCAAACGCAGAACAGTTACTTTTACGACTTTTTTTTTTATGATTGCGTATAACTGTAAAAATAGGCGAATGAAATTTTTTTTTGATTTTTTTCTTCGTAGCGGTCATCATGTGCGCTATCAGCTCTTTTCGGCTTGACGTTGACTTATGGAACACCCTGTATATTAGGTAAAATTCTACAGCAGAGCAGTTTTAAAAGTATATGAATATATTAAAAATCAAAATACTTGGAAAGCCATTACCAAAATGATGTTATCCTATTAACCTGGGTAAGTCATAACAGATCATTATGGCAAAATTCGACTTATTCTACACTCAGAAAATTTTCAATAGGAAATCCCATTAAACTAATCATTTTCTCCCATTATTTTTGGTCAATAGGAAAAATCTGATTATTTTAAAAATATTGGAACCATTTATTTAACGTGATAATTATCCGTTTGTTCCAATAGTTATATCGTTTTAAAACAATTAGGTTATCCTATAACACACCAATAAGGTCTGTCTTGTTAAATTAATAGGATTATCCTATAAAATTAAAAAAAATGTCTTGTTAAATTAATTAGATAATCCTGTACAATATCCTGTAAAATTAACCGGATTATCCTCTAAATGTAATAGCCTTCCTCGTAAAACTAATAGGATAATACTCTATTAATTCAATTACATGGCCCTTAAAACCAATGGGATTTAAAGCGTTAATTTAACTACGCTTTTCTAGTTAAAATAATCAGGACCCCAGTTTCAACTTACCATGTAAATAATGCTGTTCTGAAATGTAGAATACACCCAACAAAGAAAAAAAAACATTTTAGAAAATATTAGATTTTATTTTATTTAATTCATGTAATATTTTTAGGAAATACTTAAGAGTTATGTCATCCTAATCTTTTCTTAACCTAAACGCTCTGGTTCCATTGGTGGAACATTAAATTCAGTGACATTATAAAGTAAATAATCATTCGATTTTGTGCTAACGGTATACGACTGCAAATGTTCATTGAAAGACAGAACATCCCATTCTACGCAAACTATAAAAATAAATTATTATCATTTGTTATACATAACTTCATCAATTTCATATAATAGGGTTAAATCATTCGGGGCTTAAGCGATAGTAGTATGATATGCTTACCTTTAATGAGTTTAAGAACTTCGCTTTGGAAACCAAATTTGTCGCAAATAAGATCTTTTAAGGGATCGAAATCTGTAACCACTTCACGTTCACACAATTGATGATTCACCGTAGAACTCGTCGCTGAATAGATCATTAACTAAATTCACCAAGCCACTTGAAAGGAAATTGTCTCCGCTCATGATGACCGACGGATGAAAATAAAATCGGACGGAGAACAAAAAATAACAATAAAATTCCGATAACGGCATAATTTTCAAAGACACGTTATGACGAGACATTCTGGTTACATTTATAGGAAACACATAAATTTAACGAGAATGTGTTTAAGATAATCCCGTAAAGTAGTTTCTTTTACCAGTTTCGTAGTTGTTTTAATAGGATCCATCCCATTATTAGTTAAACATATCATATCTTGTTAATTTAATGGGACAAACTTATTAAAATTTAAAATGATATCCCATTGAATTTACGGGGTATATTTCATAGCATACAAAATATCTCAATAGGATCTATCTAGTTGTAATAATCATTGAGTCCCTTTACTTTTGTGAAGAAATCTGGTAAATGACCATCCCATTGAAATAATGGTACAAACATATTTAAAAATACTAGACGCACTTTTCTGAGTGTATGAATATTTGCATTTCGAATTAGACGAGTGAAGAAACTGAGCCTCCAATTCGGGGAAAGTCTGCCACGATCAATGCTCATTTCACTTTCTCCTTATATCACAGTCTTTATGTACCGATCATCAGATTTGTTAATTTAATGTACACAAGCACAAAACACTATACTTCATGTTTGTATGGATTTCCTTCGAAAGTAGCATTCCCCTGCACTGCATTATTAACAGAAATATTCGCTCCTGTACACGTGTAATGCTACAATGTGTTCTGTGAAATGGTTGAGGGTGATTTCCGACTTTGAGGCAACTCGAATGCCATTTAGTTTGAAATTTCTTTTATAAAACAAGTTGACTTACCGAACTATTCCCAATTCATATTTTTCCTATAAAACTGAACAAGTCGACTTAACCAGATAACCACATCAATCACTGAGTTGGAATGCACATTCCTTTAACTAAGATAGCGTTAGGTTTTAAGCTTTAGTTTGTGCAAAACCTTTGTAAGAGTTGGTTGGTGCAGTTAACTCATTTTCGGTATAACTCGACTTACCCACTTATTCGCCGTGGCCCTACATATGAACATAAACATGCGACATAAACCTATGGTAATAAACCCCATTATCTCATAATTAGAGGTACGAAAATTTCGTTTTTACGAAATAGATGCGAATTTCATCGAAATTAGCTCATTTTTCATTGATGCGAAATGTTCGAATTTGTACTTTTTCACGTAAAGTTAATGTTTCTCCAAAAATTAATCAAATATGGAAGATAGTTTTTGATCTCAGATTGATTTTTTGTCCCATTATTAAGAATAGAGAAATTTTCTAAAAACGCAGAGTCCGTAGACGAGCACGATGGTTTGCCAAACACCGAGCAAGGTGTTTTGTCGAAGGTTAGATGAATGAACTTTATTTTCTGCATCGAGATTTTTGAAGGTACAGCTTTTCTCGTGGTTCGACGAGCCCCAAAATTAAATGAACTCTAGACAAAAAAGCGAAATAGTTCTAGCGAGTTCTGCTTCAGGAGTTTCTATTTTTACTTCTTGAAGGGCGTTGTCGACTTTGTCGTCAAAAATATTTCTCGACAACTGAACTCGTCGATCTTTTTTGCTCATTATTATTAAAAAATTTTGAATGAAACGTGATCGTGATTTTTGAATATGCGTTTCATTGTGATTCTCTAGAATTTCTAGTTTAATAAATTTTAACAGCGGCGAAATGTACAAAATTATGTTTTTATGCGAGTTTCAGCGAAATTTCGAATTTTCAAAATTAGGTTATGCGAAATTCCTGTTTTTTATTTGCGAAATTTCCGTACCTCTGTCATAATCAAATGTTGGTACTAGGTTTTTTATAAGGTTCATACTAATCGATATTTTTCCTGTTGATTAAAAAAAGTCATAATTGCGGAATGTTCCCCATGCTGGGGTACCTCCGGCATTTGGCGCCCACCTTTGGCGGTCATAATTTTCTAGTTATATGGAGTAATAAAAAACATTTAGGTACAGTTGCTTGGAGTTTGATGAATCAACGATTTTGATCTCTAAGTTCCATAAAGAAGATCAGATTAGTCTCATTACTTTTGGTTTGATAGAGAATTTTGTAGCCGTTATAATTCAAAAAGAAACTTTGAAAAATATTAAGATTTACACTTACAGTACGTGAGCACTAATAAATAAATAAATGAATTCTTTGCTGACTGAGTCCTGGGGCATCTGAGCATTCTTGTTGAAGAACAAAGCGACAATTCCAGAGTCCTAGCTGTCTACTTCCAGAATTTATAGCAGTTCAACAATGTGCCCCCAAAACAGAAAAGAATGACCAGGGCAAAATGAGGTCACTTTTTCATGTCACTTAAGGATAATAAAATAATTGCCCTAGAGGGGGCTAAGGTCGTCGCTACTACTGTTGACAGCTTCTGATGGTGCCACTATCCAGCAATGACGCCATAGTGTTGGTGTTTCAAGGCCCTTATTGACCCTTATTAGTAATGTGTTTTTTTCCGTAACTTAGTGTCTTAACAACGAGTGTACTTGTACTTGTTTGACTTCCTTTCACGAAATTCCAATTTGAAATCACTCTTTCCAGCATTGCAATAACGGGTTTAAAAAAAAACTGCTAAAACAAAAGAAGGCAGAATGCTACAATACGCTATACTATTGCTTGAAATATAGGGTCTTCCAATAAGGGCGGGAAGATGTTGAAAGCAGCTGTCTGTGAGGTATAAACGATTTTTTTTTACTTGAAACATATATGGCATGGATCCGAGTGGTCTAATTTTCAATAACTCTCCCGCATGGATCCTGCTGAATTTGAGCGAGGGCTTGGTTGATATTGACTTTGAGGGAATCGGTCGATTGTGGCATATTGGTAGACCTGGAACTTGGAAATCGCATGATGGCACCTCTGCGAGAAATAACCTGAGTCACAAGTGATTCCCGCACACTAGGTATGTCAAAACCCGGACGGTTAGTCCAAAAACCGGTACTTTCAGAATGGCTAACCAGGTTATTTGATTTGATTTTTCAGTCAGCAATTCTATTAGTTGTTCCCTATGGAAAATTTCGGTTTTAAATTTCAGCCCTTAAAGTTATTTTTGAACACCCACCTTATGGCTACTGGGTACGCCAGAGAAACTTACTTATTTGAAAGGTCAATAAAAACAAAAGTACTTTATAGTTATTCTTTTAATTCTTTTTTATTTGAGAATACAATATCCCAAGTTTTTTTTTCATGCAGTCTTGAAAATGACATCGGTTAAATGGCGACCCCCATTGTGCATACACTGATTAAGTCGATTTTTGAAGTTCGTCTACAATCTTTGCAGCATATCAGTCGGTATATTAGCAATGGCGTCGCGAATGTTGTTCTTGAGGTGAGCTTTGGTTCGAGGTCGATCATAAACCAGGGATTTAAAATCACCCCATAAAAAAAATCGCATGCCAATTCTGGACAGCGTCCCGGCCATGGAAGATCGTCTCCGAGAGGGATAAGGCGGTCGGGGAAATGTTGTCGCAATAAATTCATTCAGCCTCATGCTGTGTTTGCTGTGGCTCCATCTTGCTGAAACTAGGCCTGTTCGGTACCGAGATTTCAGTACCGGGTTTCGGTTTTTTTCAATACCCGGTACCACAAGCGGTTTCCCTGACTCAGGTTTTTTTTCAGTACCGACGGTTTTTTAGCCATAAGCCGGTTTTTTTGAGTACCGGGTTAAAAACCGACTCAGGTTTTTTTTCAGTACCGACGGTTTTTTTAACCATAAGCCGGGAGTACCGGGTTAAAAACCGGTACCAAAAAACCTGAAAAAACCGGCTCATGGTTGAAATGAATCGTTCTTTTTAACTCGGTACCAAAAAACCGACTCGTCGGTCGGTTTTTTTTAACTCGGTACCAAAAAAACCGGGATATCGGTACTTTAGAATATCGGGTCCGGTACCAAGTGAACACCGGTTTTGTACCGGGATCCTGGTTTTTGGAAAAGGCCTAGCTGAAACCAAACGTCCCTAACGTTAATTTAAAAAAAAAATCCTCGGCCATGTTCCTAGTGAGCGACCGTTAGAAAAGAAGCTCTCGACGACGAAGGCCCCTCTCTAGATCTAGAGCATGATGGCAACTGACTAGACGGGAGAGAAACTTGGGGACTTCCCCTCCAGATACGCCCTCTCTCACCCAACTCACCATTCGTTAGCTTTTTTTTTTGAATAAGTAAGTTTCTCTGGCGCACTATGTACGTGCATTTTGATTTGATTTTGCATACGATACGAACACCAGCGTTTCGAGTGTGTTTTTACTCAAATTATAAGCAAATCAATGAAAAGACTCGGTTAACCCGAAAAACCGAATTTTGAGCCCGGTTAAAACCGGACGGTCTAACCGGCTTTGCAAGAAACCGAAAATAAAACAACGAAAACCGGGTTTTGGGCCGGTTTTTTCCCCTGAGCACAGGCAAATTTGTTTATCAGTCTATTTTAACTATTTTATATTTAGTGTTCTCATTACTAAGCTTTTGAAATCCTTCTTCGAAACATTCGCTACTGATCTTTTCGATTCGTCGGTTTCCTCGCTACCGGAACCTTTCATAATCGGCATGAACTTATTTTATTAGATGCGTGATTTAATAACTCCCAGAGAATAAGTAGCAGCTATCCTTAAGACGGAGGAATGAGTTGATCATTAAATGTTGTCCAATTTCGATATGATCCTGCGCGAAAACAAGGAGTAGGAATAGGACTGCTAATAAAATAAATAACAGGCGCGATAATCCAACATTGGACTAAGGCTGTGGATGTGTTAGCGACATCCTATTTCCAAGATCTTATCTGCTTTTTGTTGAGGTAATGAGCATCACGTTCAGCAGTGTTATTTATCCCCATAAATGGGTACTCGTTTAACATCTGAGTGATATCATAGTCCGTCACAAGCTCGTGAGTTCGAAAAACACCATGATCCACGGTGAGGTTCGAACTCAAGACCCTGTGCACCGAAGGTGCGCGCACTAACCGCTAGACCAGCGAGACTGCTAATAAGACTCTAGCAATTTCCCTCTAGCCAAAACCCTTTTGTTCGATAATTGTTTACCGAATACAAAATTGTGTTACCCGAGAGATACTACTGTTCGATGTTCAATGCAATGAAGGTGTAACTCCCGCTGATCAGTGTTCGGTCATACACTGCTACCTACTAAACGAAAAACGGCTCGAACCAAGAAATGGCATGCAAACTGCTTCGTCCTACAAATTGAAGTGAATCTGCTGCAAAGAATTAAGGGCATATTCTGAAAACATAACCAAAATTTTAGCAAAGCTCTAAATTCACTTGTTGTCAGAGCCTTATTGATTTGAGCATTTTCACGAAATATAAATTTCTTCTCAATTCCATCTATTTTTTTTAATATAGTTTTTGAAAATTTAGTGTCAGCAACAATTTGTTCAACCAGTTTTCCTTTTGGGACTCAGCAGAACCATTTTTTGGTCAAAAGTTAAATTTTTTTAACAATACATAAGTACATATAGGGAGTTTATTCTCCAGAAAAAAGGCTCCATTTGGAATCGGTTATCATTGAAAAAAATGTAAAATAATGAATTCGTAAAAAAAATCGCCTTCCAATGCCGTCAAAGTATACATACGCAAACTTTTGTTAGTCTCTCCGCAACTTGTTACCAGGAAAACTACTGTAATGAGAAAATTAATCGAAAAGTAGGACACTCCATTTTTCAAAGATCGCAGCTCTATAGACACCATACCATATTTGCAATATCAATGAAACTTCCTTATTATGTAGGCTTCAAATCAACGTCCCATGTACAGATAGCGCTTAATAGCACTGAGTTTAAATTTGATCATCCAGAAAGCGGAAACATTTTCAATACAGTAGTGCAAATACTAACTGGGGAACTGAGGTAAAGAAACCACAACGCCTTGCCATGAACCTTCATTTCTACTAAAGTTCTTCCTACGAAGATGTTACCGCACCAATTTAGTTCGGTTTTGGTTAGGTTAGGTTATCACTGATTCCCTCTTTTTAGATAAATCATGTATGTACTCCAAGCCTCCCAATAACAAGTAAAATGAATTTAACACCTAGAGTACAAACTTAAACAAATTTGTCCACAACTTCAATTGCAACTAGAAATTCAAATTTTTAGTCTATATGTCTCATATTTAGATTTTCGTTAGAATGATTTATCGATCTTTGTTGCGAAGCGTTTTTCATCTGAACCTTGTCATCTAAAATTTTCATTTTGCAATTTTTCCTTACCCTATTTCTGAGTTAAGCAGATGAATCCCAACACGAGCCCCTCCCGTGGCTGGGCCACTGGTTATAGCCCAAGAATCGCTAAATCCCAAAGGAGACCAAGGGCAAACGTAGTGCATTTTAATTGCAAATTTTGCTTCCTTTGGCGATAAACCCACACTTTGGACTTAGCCTTCTACTATAATTTTGAGAGAGTTGTGGGCATGTCGTTGTGTCAACGATTTGGGACGTATTCCGAACCCACTATCAGCAAAATTTTTTTTCCATGATCAGAGGGCCAATTTCTTCGGATATATTGTAAAAAATATTAAAAATTATTCGTCCTTAAAATTTTCAAGCATACCATTAAGGAAAACCAAAAACTTTTTCACTCCATTCATTATGGTGTTTTTTTTTATATACATATTATGAAATTGCGTCCATAACATCCGTTCCTACAGTATATACGCTTTTGATGTTTTCATTTTTCTGACAAAGCCCACACCCAATAACCCGGGAAAATCGTGTTGAAAGGCACCATGGCGTTCCCTAATTAAATCCGCAATGAGGCACACATTTTACTTTAATGTTCACACATGAATCCCAACACGAGCATTTTACATTTGTGCCATACTACTATACGATCGTATATTCGTATCGTAAAACATAAATGGCACACATATGGCGAAGAGTCGGTAAAAACTTGCTTGCCTTTATCTGCAGGATCATGCTAAATTGCATGCATATACTCATAGTGGAGAAGAGGTTATATGTACATATAAGTATGTTTCTACATTCATATTTCCATACCTCTATGTAAAAAGAAATCTCCTAGCGCTTGATACATATTCAAAAGCCCAACGAAACGTATATATAGCAAATTTCTTCTGAATGTAATTTGCAGCCAGTAAAATTGACTTGAAATGAAAATTATTAAATTTCAGTTAAATATGATGAGACCGAAGTGGAGGCAAGGCTCCAACGCACGACGACCTGCAAAGATTTGAATCCTCCGCACGTGGAGACTCAATCCTTGCAAGCCTTGCAAAAGCTGCTGAGTACCATATCTTTTTTTCTTCCACTCAAGTGTAAATTAGATACGTTTCGAATAGGGGCAGAGGGCAAACGAAAAACCTCTGACTGACATAAGGTCGGTTTTTGCCCCAACAGTTCAGCCTTCTGATAACGATTTTTTTTTTCACGGTTCAGTGCGGCTGGATTTTCATGTTGGGCGTGAATTTTAAGTGTAAATGCGAGTTTTTCATTAATTTTACAGTTTGATTACATCAGAAGTCTATGGCAAAGTTGCGAGCGAAACATATATAACGAGATGGCTTTGCTTGCATATGATATGATGATGCTTAGCATGAAACGCGCGATTCCATTAGTCAAATGACGAGATACAAGAAGCGAGGAGCAGCTTACTGTCTGAGAGGATTATGGATATCCCTTTTCAAATGTTCTAGAAACGCGCCAAGGAGATATACCTACACAAGTCAAATATAAATTTGCATAAATCAAATTGAACCCAATCAACGTCTGGTTTAGTGGCGAAGTGGATGTAATACGTTTGATTGTAAAATACATGCCGGGGCCTATATGTATTCCTAGTGAAAAGAAAATGGAAGGGAACATGTTTTAGAATTTACCATGAAATATTCGACTAAGGATGTATCATCGACGTATTCAAATTGGAGGCTGTTTGTTGGTATTATTAATAGGATTAGTGGAATTTTGTGGGGTAGGGAAGATAAATTGGGTTGTTTTATCAATTTTTGAATTTGAGAACAAAGAAAACATGTACACATTACTCCGAAATGTTAGATATTCTTTAATTTGCGCAACAGATAAATGAATTGGCAAAACTTTGGGAAAGAGTATTCAAAGTTGCCAAAAGATGTATCTTCTTCAAACAATTAGAATATTAGGCTCTGATAGCACCAATACTATGGACATCTCCTCAAATACCTTAGCAATGGCAAGCACGGAGAGCACTCTGTCAAAAGAAACCATCGGTGAAAATCAAACTAGGGCAAGCGGGTTTCCCGCAAAACAAACTAAGTTCTTCCCGTATATGATTGTTACGTCCCTAAAAGGGCGTGTCAGCATTAAGCGTCTTGCCGCCAAAGAAAAAACAAACGAGAGGCAAGCAAGTAAGTTTACCGGACAACACATTGCTTACCGATTAACAGAGCTATAGACTTTCAGGGAATTTTGCAATTTTTTTTTACCAAAATATGCATATAAACGGACCTTTTTGTTCGGAATCAGTCTCAAGCGGAATCTCGTATAAGCAGGTCATAGTTGACAGTGACAGTGGTAACGAAGATAGTGATAGAGACTCTTTGCAATAGTCAGTGCCGTTAGACATTTGCATTTAATTCGGTGTATTGATAAACCAGAATCTATACAGTCAAGCTTACCACTTGGAAAGTTGTCCGAAATGGACGCGGACTCAGGCGGGACATCCCGCCGAAATTACTGTCTCCAATTAAGTGAAGATGTGACCCCCTCATCCAAACGGTTTAGACCATCGTCAGCAAACCTGTCCAATCATAAGGAATTCCCAAGCCTTCTCGGCAACAAAAGCAGCCTGATTCAAAAGAAAAATAAATCCCAAATTCCTGCTCATCAAAAATAAAGACGAAACAAATCCACTTAGTTCCTTAAACTTTTTTTTGGTTAACAAAGCATTGGAATCAATATCAAGGAATTTCTCCAAATTTCATTCGACCGATCGGGCAGCTTCGTTGTGTTGATGGAAAACGAATACTTTGGCGAAAGGATTACCAGACAAACGAAACTCTCAAACCTTTGTGAAGTGGAAATTTCATACCACCCAACCCTAAGCCAAACGAAAGGAGTCATCAGTTGGCATCATTTAACTCATTTTTTATTTATTTTTATTTATTATTATTTCTTTATTGCAAAAATTAATTTATGTCAGAAAGTGATATCGTGGAAGGACTAAGAGATCAGAATGTGATTCAGTGCCACCAAATAACTAGATTCAACGCCGACACTAAAACTGCAATGAACACACCGTTGCACATTTTAATATTTAATTCGCACGAAACTCCCAGAGAAATCAAAATCTTTATCAACGTAAAAATCTCAATTTACATTCCAAAACCGATGCAGTGCAAAAACTTCCACCGACTTGGTCATACCAAAAAGCGCTGTACTCATAGGTTGAAATATGTGAAGTATGTTGTAAGTATGTATGTAAGCCCCACACATGAGCCGCTGAGCTGCAGTCAAGTGAAATGCATTAATTGCAACAGTGATCATAGATCAATAAACAATAAATGCCCCAAATTTCTTTTCTTAAACTTGATTAATCTCCTTTGGCGAAAATCTTTGCAACTTGTTGTTTTTTTTTGTGGGATGTAAGTTTATTTCAGAAATTGTCCATGGAAAAAAAAATTAAAATCAAAGCTTCATAAATTTACAAATTTACCGCTCTTAAAAAGTTGCTGCCCCGGGCAGTTGCGAAGTTGCCTATATGGTGAATCTGACCCTGACTTTGAGCCCTACATGCACTTTTTTTTTATATAGAGGTGGGGAAATCTTGCATAGATACTGCCATTGCAGTTATGCTGGATTCCTACCAGCTAAAACCAGACCACCTCTCTCGCCTCAACCCCCGTGGAACTCCCTTTCAGTATTACTTCGCGGGGGTGGGCTATGGCTAATTAGCCTTCAGACTGATTTGCTGACTTCCGTCTGGCTTCTTCCCTCTGCAGGTCCTTGTGGATACTCCGAACTCCGTCACTGCTTCCCAATTGCGTTCTTTGTCCAACATACATATCACCACATTTTGTGGACTTAATACTTGGCCCACCTCCGCAGTTAAATGCAGCCGCCCCGTTTGATATCTTGGACACTCAAAAAACACATGCCTTGCGTACTCCCTTGCACATAGGGCAATCGGGCGAGTTGTCTAACTTGAAGCGATACAAGTATTGTCGATATCCTCCGTGACCCGTCAAGAATTGAGTCAAGTAGTGGTTCACTTCTGCGTGTTTGCGCCGAACCCATTTTGCTATATTGGGGATCAGGTAGTGCGTCCACCTGCCGGTTGAGGCTTCATCCCATCGCCGTTGCCACTGTCTCAGGCTTTCCTCTCTTTCCAAACTTTTCCGTAACTCTTAGGCTTCATGCACACGACGCGAAAACGGCTCGCAAGCTCGACTCATCGAAATGCATTGGCTCTTATGGGAAGCTCATGACGAGCGACAGCAAGCGAGAGCCATGCACAGTCAATTTGCTGATTGCGGTGCACGATATGTGAAAACACGTCTCGCTAGTTGTGATTTGACAGCGGCACGGCTCTCGCTGTCGTGAGCTTCCCATAAGAGCCAATGCATTTCGATGTGTCGAGCTTGCGAGCCGTTTTCGCGTCGTGTGCATGAAGCCTAACTCTGTCGAGCTTTCATTACGGCGACCACGGTAAAGTCTGCTTGTTTCCTCGACAAGAATTCCCATTGGCATCATTCCAGCCACGACGTATGCCGCTTCATGCGAGGTTGTTCTGTAAGCAGAGCATACTCTCAATGCGCACCTACGGTATACCGAGTTCAATTTTTGCGCGTTCCCAGAGGTGTCGACTGAGTTAGCCCAAACGGGTGAGGAGTATAATAGTATGGATGTAACCACCCTAGCCAGGAGCTGTCTTTTGGTAGATCTTGGGCCGCCTATATTGGGCATAATCCTTGCTAAAGCTACTGTGGCTACTGCTGCCTTCTCCGTAACGTACCTGATGTGTTCTGCAAAATTTAGTTTAGAGTCGATCATGATCCCCAAATACCTAACCGCCGCTTTTGTATTAATGATGTTGCTACCAACTCGAATGTTCAGCGAGCACCTTTTTCTTCGCTTGCTGATCAAAACAGCCTCTGTTTTTTTCAGCAAGCTCTAGGCCGACTGATAGTAACCAGAGCTTTATGGTCGTAATCGCTTCGCTCGCGTAAACCTCAACGTACTCCGGCTTCTTTGCTATCACAACCACTGCGATGTCGTCTGCAAACCCCACTACAGTCACTCCTCTAGGCATTTGTTGTTCCAGGATGCCATTGTACATAATGATCCAGAGCAATGGGCCGAGGACTGATCCCTGTGGAACTCCAGCAGTAACCTTATATTCCCGAGGTCCATCACCCGTATCGTATTGGAGAACGCGGTTTGACAGGTAACTCCTGATTATAGATGCGAGATACTCCGGTACATCTATTCTTTGCAATGTCGCAGGAATGGAAGCCCAGTTTGCGGAGTTAAATGCGTTCTTAACATCTAACGTCACAACCAAGCAACAGACACCACTTTCAAGCGATTCCTTTGCCAAGTCGGTAACAGTCCTAATTGCGTCCACCGTGGAGCGCGCTTTCCTGAAACCATATTGTCTGTCCGACAAGCCCCCTTTCTCTTCTACTACTGCAAGAAGCCTGTTGAAAATTATCCTTTCGAATAGTTTCCCTAGCGAGTCGAGTAGGCAGATTGGCCGATATGAGCTTGGCTCTCCAGCCGGCTTATTCGGTTTTGGAAGGAGCACCAACGTTTGCCGCTTCCATATCATTGGAAATGTGCCTTCCGCTAAGCAAGTGTCGAAGACTTCGATGAACTTTTGAGGAATGGCACGGATTGCTACCTTCAGCACCCCATTTGGGACCCCATCCGGCCCTGGAGCCTTACTCTCCTGCAGTCTCGAGACCGCTTGCCAAAGTTCTTCCTCGGTTATAACAGGGATGTTAACCGCATGTCCTGAAAGACGTAGCTCGTGCTGGGGAAACGGAACCGATACAATGTTTCGAAGCATCTCTGGACACTTTATTTGTGGTGCTTTTGGCCCTATTTTCTCCATTACCACCCTATGCACTGCACACACACTGCATACACACAAACACATTGCTGGTATACATTTTTAGTAAATTAAGTAACAAAAATACACATCTATGCGAGACAATCTGACATCAGCCTCCAGTTACTGGAGCAGGGATATAATGTACAGAGTTCACATAGCAACATTGTAAATGATAAGATATGTGGATATGTGGACATACAGGGTGTCACTAAAGTCATATTATCAAAAAAAAATCAGATCCCTTCTTTTTCACATTGCTACAGCATTTTTTTTTTGTTGTCTTCTGAAGGTTATGTCCTTTTATAGAATACGAAGTTAACGCAAAATGCCATAACTACCGAAATTGCCTTAGAAAACTCACTAAAAGCCAAGATCACTCTCTGAACCAACATTCTTTTTTTTTTCAATATTTTTCAATTCCTTCGATTGCATAAAATAAACTACTGTAACAACGCTCGCAACACACACCACCTATTTTCACCAAACCAGGTTACAACCGGCCTCATAATAGCACAACAGCACCGCATGAAAATCCCGCTAGCACAACGATCAACAGCATGCATATAAAAGGCGAGCCAGACAATGAGTCAGTAGCATTCATCATTCTAGTCTTGGCATTGAAGCATCCACAACTGGAACTCAGGAAAAATACTTCATTCGACGTCTTCATCGATTGCCTGGACCAATCGCACAGCGTGTATTGAACATTTTAATTTCTGTATGATGAAATGAAATATTTAAGAAGAAAGATCAAGCTTGAAAATAATGCTTTATTGTTTTCACTAAGAGGACTTCATACAGAATACACTTTACCATTAAATCCATCGGTTACACTAATGTTTTTATGTTAACTGTTGTAATCTGTACCCGGCTCATCTTTCAATTTCGGGACACCCTCTTTATAAACTTATGTAAATTGTTGTCTAGTTGATCAACAAAATAATGAACAAAGCATCTATATATGTATATTATTATCAGATTCTGAAAAATACCCCAAATCATCTAATGAATTTAATGGAATTCGGATTGCATCAATTACCATAATGTACCTACAAACACTGCAACAAAACCGCTTATCGGCCTGTCATTTTGCCCCAAGGTTAATGCAGGGTTTCGACTGCACATACAACAGAGAAGCTCTCTCAACTGTAAATTGGATTTCGAGTATTAGTTAAAAATTCATAAATACTTGTACTATGAATGAACGTGTATCCTTGACCGAGATAATTTAATGGTGATTATTAGTGGTGTGCTCTACCAGAGAATTCCTATTGTGATACTAGGGTAACTGTGTCGCTGCAGTTGCTATTAGAGCAAGTGTTTTAGATTTTAAATAGCACCATTGACTCAAGTGCGATATAATAAGATACTTGTGTTTTGTTAGAGATTGTAAGGATAAAATTATTGCTTTTATGCAGATGTTTCGTGGAGTGTGGTTTTCCATGCACAAAGTCGTTGCAAAATTCAGATGTAATTTTACATAATAGGTACAAAAAATAAAAGTGCAGAAAATACCAATTACACGAATAGTAGATATCATAATCTAAGTATATACAGAATTTGAAAAATTACACTCATGACTCCAAGTTTCTACTCCATCAACCGAATACGAAAACTTGACTCATCTTTCATAAAATATTATCTCTTTACAGATATGCGCCAGCCCACCACATCATTTCACTTGGCAAATATTCTGGAAATATATTACGACATGTTCATCAGCGGCATCTCAAAAGACACACACCTACCAAGTCAACACTCGCCACGTAATACTACATAATACATACTTACAAATCACTCTCGTCAGTTTCGCTAAAGGGAAAGTTTCAAATTTCCATCTAACGACACAGCACGAATCCTTCAAAAGCCTTATGAGACCACAGGACAAAAATGACAACGCCGAAAGATTGCAGTAAAAAATGAACGCAAAGAAAAAATTATCTGCAAACTATGGTACAAACAAGTCTGTATAAGCGACTCTTTCGAAATCCTTGAGTAATAGAAAGCACCGAGTGAACGTTAAACAGAGCTACCATAAGCATCCTATGGGAGAGACCCCAAAGCAGCACCGCCATAATAACGTAGACGACAAACGATGGCAAAATAACAAGTCAGCGTACGACAAACATCTTGACTGACATTGAAAAATTAATTTGACAATATAAACGATCACACCGAATAATTTATATTCCTTTCATAAGGTTTATCACTCCCAGGACATTCAACTCGGGTTAGGCAAATTCCAACGTCCGCTCTCATTGTCGGGGTTCCTGGATTCTCATCTGAGTACCACCGAGTATACGTAAAAGAAATATTGTACAGAATCTTTTCACCATAAAGTGCGTGACGTGATGTGTGTATGTGGTATGGTACACGGGCAGCAGCAGACAAGCAGACATGTTGATGCGAGGATAGCCCGTGTGACATGCTAAGCTGTTGATCCTAGAAATCACATAGGCACACGAGGAATAAATAAAAGAATATTACGGGGCCACGTAACCCTTAGTGAGCACACACACAATCTCTCTATCGTCTTTATGGTCTTGGATTCAACCCAGCAGCATGAAGGGCCTACCTCAGCAAGTATATGTGTCAAGTATGTCTTGGATTGCAGCCAGATAATGTGGGTTGGTCCTCAGGGGACTTAATTGTTCGAACATTCACCATTGAACCATACCCAAGAAAGGGACAAATCATATTATTATTTAAGGATGATGTCGTAAATATCGCTACCTTAAAATATGGATGATACGACTATAACACGAACGTATGGATTAGTTGAGGAGAAACCTAATCAGAACAGCACAATGGCCGGGAGCGTCCAGGATCGACGCCATCCGCATCTCAGTCGACTCAGCAGATACTCGACGAGTGGTAGCAGCAGTAGCACGTGTCGCGATCTCAACTATTGTGAAGTGTACTTTGTGTCACCGACCAAACAAAGAAGTCGCGAGAGTTTGCAGGCCGTGCCCACATCTCCCACGCACAATAATAACAGCAGTTGGATGCAAAAGACACGCGAACAGTATCACTCACAATCGTCAGAAAACTCTTTCGTTCTAAATTCATGCACGACCGCATCGTATCCATTAAATCGCGTCTACGACACAAATTGTGACGGTTTCGAAACACGCAGCCATTTCTCGGACTCAATTGCAGCAACAGCGACCGTGCCAAATCCAATGAATCCTGTGAATAGTGGTCACGTGCGTGGCGTGGGTGTTACATTCTCAAATCCGATGAATAGCGGCGAGGAGCGAGTGCATTCGAATCGTGGCTCGCTAAAACGGATAAAAGGACGCAGCAATCAATCGCTTTGTAGTTGTGATGCAGATACGGAAATAGTGCCAAACCCGAATCGACCACTGTATCAGTATAGTTTAGATAGGAAAAATAAAATGCACACGTATACATGTGAGCAAAATGCGCAAATTTTAATGCGAATCGAACGTGAGCGTCGAAAATCCCAGGGAAAGGGTCGAGCGGACAAGAAGGTGAGTTTGTAGTATAATATGGCTTTCCTTTGGATAGTTTTGCATGTAATCTACATTATATAACGAAGAATACATAAATTTCAAATTTAAATTAACTGAAACGTGAAATTGCACATATTCCTGAGGGCAAGTTCATTTGAATCTGCAATACAGAGCAGGCATGTTCCTTTGAAATGTTTTGGAAATCATCTATGCCATCAACTGCTTTTAGATGCATATTTTTCGGAACGTAATACAGATACGAGCCACATACATTTTAATATTGATTGTACTTCCCAAATCTCTTCAGAGTGCATTTTGATCATTTTGTCGTAATCGTTAATCTTTGGTAAGAACGCGAGGTCCAGGAATCAACCAAAAGTCTGCGACTAGTCTGAATAGCATCACAGCAAAGACCATTAGCACCAGTGCTATAAAAGAAACACAAAAAGAATGGCCATTACAACGTTCGTATTTGATTAGAAGGTGCATGCCCCTACCCTGGCCATTCAGCTTTAAAACTTGACAAGCGAACGACCATTATTTTTCCTTCCAGTGATTGGACATTATAGCATTTCAAGTATAGAAAAAATAGAGTAAATCTAATTTATGTTCCTTTGGAATCAGTTGCCACAAGGTCCCAAAAAGGACTCCTATTATTCCTTGACTAGAGGTTAACATGTTGCGTGTCATATACATATGCGGTGCTTGTTTCCTGTTTCAAGGGCCCACAACGAAGCAAAATGCGTTTTAATTATCATCTGAACTGTTCCAAAGCCATGCTTGGCGTCCTTTATGTGGTCCTATTGGCAACCATTACTTTGTTAACAAGCGGCCAATAGTTGACAAAACGCCCTCCTAGCAAGAGTCTCGAAGGTCTGAATACAGAAAGGTTGTGTTTGTCTATGAATGGCAGTGGCGCAACTACAGGGGGGGGCTAAGCTATGGATGTTAGAAACATCTGTGCGCAGAAAAGAGGGAAACACGGTAGCGTGAAGAATTATTTGCAAAAGAAAATGACTTGAAATAAATGTTTTTGCAAAAAAAATCCGGCAGCTTTGTTAATAATAATACCGAGCTGAAGCATTGTTTCTCAAAAAAAAAAATAAATTAATTTGAATTGTTTATTGAAATTTAAGTTGTAGAAGACTTTGCGCTTGCAAATGAAGTCTATAGATCGCTAGGTGATAAAATGTATTCGTGCTTGTAATTTGGGGACTTGATGTACGTGATTTATGTAAAAAAAAAGAGGACATCGATAAAAGATATTTCTGAACGGTATTTCGCAAAAATATGTCAATCCAAATTGTTGAAATTACAAACAGTTTCTAGTAATAAAAATTAAACTGAATTCAATCGCTGCATCCCTCAATGTTATATCGTCATATAACTGGTCGCCATCGTATCAATTCACATTCGAAATCAATTTGTTTTTTGCAAGATAGAGTCCTCTGAGAGCTCCCTATTTTATTTCTATTTCATTTGCTCAAATACCCCGTTGCATCCTTGGCTTTAATCGCAAAACCTTGCGAAATTCACTAAACCACTAAATTAATCGACTCGAAACCCGCCTAATAGATCGAATCGCATATCATTAAATTCAAAATACATCGTCGAATATACTTGCATTATTCAAATTGCAGTACAATTTGGTGCAACTGTAAACTAAATCTAGGATTTAGTAAATCTTGTCGATAGTCTGAATCGCCTTTCATATTTCGATTCTAAAACACTACCGGTGATGACGACAACGACCCTTAGTCAAATCCTCCTTCTTGCGGCAGCAACATCACATCATATCCAGTATGGCTAGCCTTAGCCCCCTCCAGGGCAAGATCCTAGTTGCGTTCTAGGTTTGCTGAGCGGCCTAGGGCCCTTGCTCTACATCATTGCTCCCTATTCCCTAACAATATGATATTGAATACCAGACCAAGTCTGACTCCAGTCCCTTCGCCAGAAATTTTTACACCAGTGTCCATATTGCAATTAGTGGCATCATGAGTAATCATCGAATTCTGATTGCTGCCATCCAGGGAGCTCGGAAGGACAGGGAAGACGCAGGAATGACTGTCACCCTGCAAGTGGACTTGCCTTCCTAATACCCAAGTGAGTACATTACAGTGTATTAGATGGAGTTGCTGACGGTACGGCGGAACTGCAAGCCATCTGAGTTTCATCAAGGAGCACTAATATCGAAATCTTTAATATGTATGTACCACCTCACTCCAGTTGTTCATCTAACTATCATTTCGATATTGATCCTTTCCTTACTGGAAAGAACATAATCATTCTTGGCTTGGTAAAGCATATACTTCGGCGAAGTTCATCGAGCTACCCTCTCCCACCAATGTGTACAATGCCAACAGAATATTAGGAACATCATTGCTAAAACAGCGGCACGTTTCATCCCAGCAGGACGTATCCCGAAGGTTCCATCAAACTTATCTACGAATGCCGGCAGGTTAGCCCATGAACGTGATAATTTTAGACGTGGCCCCAGAATTCAGTACCCGAACATTGAAACACGACAAGTTAAAGACTATCGAAAGGCGAAATGGAATGATCACCTCAATGACTGTAACCTTAATGACGGTGTAAGCGCCCTTTCCAACCCCAAGGAGGAAAAGGGTAATATAGCCATAAACTTCGACAAGAAAGAAACTCGGAACCCTCTTCACTGCGCGAGTCAGTTCAATAAGCAATTCATTGAAGATTCCAAGGCTCATGGTCTCAAGCGTAAAAATGGGATTTACGGTTGACACTGTACCATTGTACACTGTGGACCACGTCAAGAAAGTCATTGAAAACCCAAGGCCCTGAAACTAGATGGTACTTCGAAGACCATGCTTGAACATCTCGACCTTCCAACTATTGAGTAGCTCACAGCTTAGCTTGTCGATTTCCACGTTTGCCGTCCCTGATATCTGGTAAATAGGACGTATTGTTCCTTGCCTTTAGCCAGAAAAAAAACGCAAACCTCGGCACATCCCAGAGTGGTGCAGTAGTGGAAAAAATTCAGAAAATTTATTTCTACTATTGGAGAGTTTTTGTAAAATATTGATCGCATAGTAGATATTCTGAAGTTTCTTTCTGCGAAAAAAAATTAGGCTGACATCTGTCACAGAGAGGACTCAGTGCCTCTCAAAGTGTAGATAGTAGTTTACTGAGCAGTTTATACAAATTGTTTCATAATCATTTTTTCATGAAAACCCTGATTAGAAAACCGAAAAAAAAATTGTTTTATGATTTTATTTTGAATTGCTATGTTATCAAGAATTAAAAAGAGAGAAAAAAATTGAAAAAAAAAATTAAAAAAAAATTAAATTTATATTGAATGATTGAATGCAAAATTGACGCAAAATGCATTTTTCACATTGAGTTATAACAACTAGCTCCACGTGCCTCCAAGAGTCTTGTTATACTACGTTTCGTTATTCCAGAAAGCCTCAAGATGACTAAAATGTCACAATTTTTACCGCACATAGCCGCCTGATACTTTTATAGACGATTTTGTTATGTCATGTTGATGGTTTTATATACGATAATGGATTTCCTGGAAAATTTGCTGTTTTTGTTGGTATTAGGGATACCTCTAGTTTTGATACTATTGAACTAGTTTTTTATGGAGAGTATAATAGGACTCTGAATTGACGCCTAGCAAAAATTTACCTCCTCCCCTTTCACCGTGGAGGAGTTGTGGACGTGTTGACTTGAAAAGTTCCAATAGGCGAATCAGGCGTGTCCTAAGTCGGAGCAACTTAATTTTTGGCGAATGTCAACTCCATTTTATTAGGAATATTTCCCCAAAATATCCAGACTCAAGTGACATTACAGTCAGATTTACAATAAAAAAGTTAAAGAAAAAATGCAAATACCCCATTTTTATTTGTTGGTCTAGGGCAGTCATGGGCAAAGTACGACCCGCGGGCCAAATGCGGCACGATTGTTGTTCTTTCGATGCCATAAAATTGACGTTTTAATTTTAATCAGTCCCACTAGAAAAGTAAGTTCATCAAAATTTGGCGCTGCAGATACTTAAATCATGCCAGTCAATTAATCAATGATATCAGGAGTAATGCGATTGAATTTATTTTTCAAACAACTATTCAAGCAAGACCTTGCTCATTTCACAAGACTATTACAGTTATAGAAGACAAACTTAAGAATTACGAAAATTGTTGAAAGTAACCTTTCAAAGTTGTTGAAAGGAACCTCGACATTTATAGAATGCCATTTAATGAGAACTGTGAATCAAGTAGTTGCAAAGTAAGGCTTCAGATATAATAGCGGCAGCAACAGGAGTAGCATTCCATGGCTGACAAATATGCAAACAGCAAAAATTCTGCTCAGCACTTTTCTTAGCAATATAAAATGCATTGTGCTTGAAATTTAGCGCTGGTGCTGTTGCTGTCGGCATTTTGTTTACAGCCTAACACTGAATTGAAGCAGCTTTTTCTCAATGCTGCTTAAGTTCTACAAGATCCCATCAAACTCAAGCTTCCCGAGCCTGAAAGCTCACGTTCAGAAGATAATTTTCACACAAAAATTAGAGATTGACAAGAAATTTTTAATATCAAATGGAAAAATAATTAACTCCAGAATTCATGTTTGCTCAACAAGGAAAAAGAATTAAATTAAAAACTAGGGGGCTTCGCCTTCTGCTCGCTACGCTCACCAACCCCGTGGGAAGAGCGAAGAGGCTAATTTCGGGCGCGGCCGAAATTTGGATACCCTTCTCCTTGAGCTAAAAGTTTTTTCGAGCGTACCTATGACTTGCATTTAATCCCCCTCCTCATTATTTTTCTTCCGTCTTGACAAAAGTTTTGGGCTTGGTTGAAATAAGTGGGCAAATAAAAATATTTACTCGGAAAATTTTATTGGGGTTGCGGGAGCATGACCTCAAAGTACGATTTGTTTTTACCTTTTTTGTTGCTTTGGTAAAGACACATTAATTCAAGGTTTTGTGAAATTGGTGCAAAAAATGTTTCATAGAAGAACCAAAATGGGGGTTGGGTTTGTATGGCCACCATGGCCCCATGGTCAGATTTGATAAATTCTTAGATATGTTTTGTGTCATCAAGAGAAACACGTTTGTGTGTAATTTGGTTGCAATTGGTGCACAAATAAAAATGTTTTTCTTAGAAGTACCTAATTTGGGGGGTTAGGTTTGTATGGCAGCCCCATGACCCCTTATCCAATTTGACCCATTCTTAGATATGTTTTGTGTCATCAAGAGAAACACATTTGTGTGAAATTTGGTTGAAATTGCTGCACAAATAAAAAAGTTTTTCTTACACCCAGAGAAAAACATCCCATATCCTGTTAATGGGACTCCTATTAACTTTTCGCCTCGGCTTTTTTAAACAAGTTAATAGTTTTATCCTATTAGTTTAATGAGATTATAAACCATTAAATTTCTAATAGGACGTTCATTTTAGACTAATGAGATTATCTAATAAGATTGATTCAGATTTAGATTGTTAGTTGCCAATATTTTAAGACGTATGCTTATGCATTATGATTAGAGGTACGGATACTTCGAAAAAAAGTGAAATTTCGCATAAAAAATTTCCGAATATTGGAAATTTTGCAGAAATGCAATTCAAATGCAAAAATCAATCTGAGATGGAAAAATATTTTCTCATATCAGTCTTAACTGATTTTTTGAAAGAAAATTAACTTTTTCGTGGAAAAAGCACAAATGGGTGGATTTCGCATTTATTTTATAAAACAGCAATTTTCGCTGAAATTCGCACCTATTTCGTAAATTTGAAATAGATACGAATTCGGGACTTAATTATGATTTTCATATTCATACTCCCGTGTATTTATTTACCATTTTATATGTACAATGATGGAAAAAAATATTGGTCACTTAAATTTTATTTCAAAAGACCGCGTATTAATTTAATGGGATGTCCTGTTATTGAGGTAACGGTATTTTCAAAGGGACATCCTATAAAATTTATAGGAAATAACTATTGTCCCAATAAGAAAAAAATATTGTTTTAATAGGATGCCCCATTATCCATAATATAGGATAAACTATAATTTCAATGGGAAAATCATATTAATTTAATGGGATGTCCTTTTATTGAGGCAATAGGATAACATGATTGCATTTATAGGATATCGTATAACATTAATAGTATAATATCACATTGATTTAATAGTTCGATCTAATTATTTGAATGATGTTCCATCCCATTGAATTAATGGTATCCTATTAACCCAATAATGGGATTTTCCCATTGACTAAATCTAATGGGATAAAATGGCCAATTCCTATTGGTCTAATGGGATTTTTTTTCTCAGTGTAGAAGAACCTAATTTGGGGGGGTTAGGTTTGTATGGCAGCCCCATGACCCCATGGTCCGATTTGATCAATTCTTACATATGTTTTGTCTTATCAATAGCAACATATTTGTGTGACATTTTGTTGAAATTGCTGCACAAATAAAAAAGTTTTTACTGAAAGATCCTAATTTGGGTAGTTGGGTTTGTATGGCAGCTCCATGACCCCATTGTCCGATTTTACCGATTCAAGCATACAAACTGCCTGCAGCAAAAAGAAGCATTTGTGCAAAATTTCAGCTTCATAGCTTTTAAATTGACCGAGTAAAACGCGTCGCAACAGACGGACAGACAGACAGACGGACATCGCCCAATCGACTCCCCAAGTCATGCTGATCATATATGTATACTTTTTATATGGTCGGAGTTGCTTCCTTCAATGCGTTACAAACTTCATGACAAAGTTAATATATCCTTTCACTCTATGAGCGAAGGGTATAACAAAGAGGACCCAGGTTTATTTCGGGAACTACCGAAATTTGAATACCCGCCACACCTAAACTAAACTCTAGTTTTTTTGAGTTAATAATTTCTACCGCATACTCTATGACGTTTTCCGATTCTACCTGTTCCTAGATACATTAAGGCTAAGGCTAAGCCATTTATTTATATGGGAAATATGAGTTTTGCAGTTAGACTCCTCGTTTATAAAAATATGTTTTTTGAATTTTTTCGGCCCACCTAGATAATTTGTGATTTCATCTGGCCCTCCACTTAGAAAGTTTGCCCATCTCTGGTCTAGGGTATAATTTATCAAAATAAGTTTATTGTATTACATATCATTACAAAAGCATTTTCATGTAGTTTAATTCGTGCTCAAACCATTTTGTTGCATCTTTTATCGTTTTTGAATTAATTAACAGAAACTGAAAAATTACCCCCTCCTCCCCTCCCCCTTAAATTCGAAATAACTTCAGATCGGCTAATTCTATCTGTGTGGAACCTATTACATTTAGGACGGCAAAATAAAAAGAAGAACATATTATTATTTAATTCAAACTTCAAATATATATGCACACTGTCTCCTGTCGCACAGATGCGATCACAACACCCCTAAGAGATTGGCTACATTAACGTTGTCTGTGAAATAAAACCACATTGGTAGAATGCGTTTGATAAGGTCAATCACTTAATGCTATTAGCAAACTTGTTGAATATGCCTGTTCCTGCACAAGAGATTCGTTGGATTGCTTATTATCTAGCTTCATTGAGTTTCGCGGTAGACGTCTTAAGTTCAGGAAAATAAAATTAAGAGTTGCACAGTGCAGGATACTTTCTGCCTTAAATCTTAGGGTATCACAGGATGACTTCCAGGACCTATAAATTTTCGTATAGAATTTGCATAACGAGACAACAACAAGATGCCATGCATCTACGGAACTAGGTTCGCCTATAAAAACACCTAAAAAACGGGAAAATGCTTCTTTGAAATCCATTGGGTTCCCTGGAGTTTACTGAGGATTGATGGTTGTTAGTGATTTGGATATGCTACCAGTACCCGCTCTAAGGGGGGCGGGACCATATTTTTGGGGCGGCAATTCGGCTAGCTCATGGTAAGAAAACTGCAAGAAAGCTGAAACGTGAAACTCATGTTCGGTGTAAAAGCTAAAACACTACCAAAATTAATGATGACTTGATAACAAACAAATTTCTATTCTACTGACGAAAGATAGGATGAAAGCAACGAAGCTAACTTACATTAACGTATCAGACACAGTGTAGTAGCCAACCAATAGGCGTCGATTTCAAGGCAGTGGCGCCGGAACGATTTTTTTATTGGGGGGGCAAGATTTTTTTTCTCAAATTCATATTAAATTAAGCGGTTATATACCGGACCTCTAGCCAGGACCAGCTCTACTATATGTGCAGAATGTGCATTTGAATGCGCCTCATTAAGTCAGGCAAACAAACAATTTCAATTTTGATTATCTTAATTATCTCATTTTTTTTTTAAATAAAAATTTTGTAATTTTTAATGTTCTTTAATCGGAAGTTTTGACAATTTTGCCCTTTTATATTTTAAATTAACATTTTCAAAAAGTACGAAAATCTCGATTTAAAAAAATGAGGCAAAAATTTGCACTTTTTGTGGAATTTTCGGGCGATTTTAATTTTTAAATTGTGACAGTTACGACTTCCGCTATAATAACCTCTACATTGGGTCTGAAACCCAAATTTTCGAAAGTTTCGGTTTAAAAACATAAAAATTCAAAATTATTGAAAAACGGATTTGAAAATATAAAAATGCGAAACTACAAAATGTGCAAATTTTGGTTCTTATTCTTTCAAATGGAAAGTTTGGGTTTCGAAACCTTATTTAGAGAATATTCGCAAAATAAATAAAATCGCAAATTTCTTTACAAAGCTGAGGATCCTGTACTTACCACAAGCGAGCCACCCCTCACCTCAGTATAAGCTCTTCATTAGATATATTGCGCTGATAGTGTAGTTAGCACGTGATAAACCTAGTAGATTGCAAAATGTGGGGAAAAATTGTTTTTTGTTTTGTTTTTTTGGAGTGCTCAGCACAAACATTTCGTTGTGAAACAGGGTGAAAATCATATAAAAAACACAAAAAAATGACTATCAATTGTACATATACCGCTTAACGCATTTTAAAGATGAATGGTGCGTTGTACCCGCAATTATGTTTTTTCTTACATGTTCAAGCACAGGTTATCGGAGAAATGTACACTGTAGAAATGTACACTCCTCCCCAAAAAAAAAAATTTGGTGGCAAGCTCCGGATTCAAGCTCAGCCCTCTAATAAAACATAAAAAATTCTCCACCACACTTTGCAATCTGAAATCACCAAATGACTACACCATTAATAATTTTGGAAAATACTCATTTCTAGACTAGAGACTAGCCTTTTAAGTTTCTTTTTGTTACCCATTTTGATCCCATTGTAAAAGTGTTGAAGATTATAAACATATTCTTCATTTTAAATATATAGCTTTATAAAATAAGTTGTTTTCCGGTTTCCTCGGGAAAGAAATTCATTCATGAATTTTGAGGAATCTAAATTCCCTGTTCGTTCCCTGTGAACATGGAGAAGGATAAGATGTGTCATTGTTGAATGTAGCCATGTTAAAGACGTCGTAAATCACCGAACGACGTTTCTGATGATGCAGCTGATGCTGGAACCGTCAGAAGTAATGTTACTAGCCGTAACTTGCTGTGCTCGATATGCTTCGAAAGTGATCAGCAATTTCGGCGCAACATTTAGGTGAAGCTTCCGGTATACTCTTCAAAAAGTTAACTGTGAGCGATAATCAACAATATGGAAATCGAGCATAGCAGCCCAATCTTACTGTGGGATTCTCTACCATCGGTACGGTTTTCTGACAAGGAGAATGAAAAACTTCCTCGTTTTCGTTGATCAACGGTCAATAGTTTCGCTATCGTTGGCCTTGTCGTTAATTCGAGGTACTCTTGTTAACGCAGAAGAAATGAAAATGGAATGATCTCGTAGGATACATGCACTAGATGCACGGATGCAACTTTCTGCGAAACAAATATTCCATCATGGAAAACAAATATCCACTACTAGAATAATAAATTGAATATGTACATTGTATACGTATAAAAATATAAAATAAATTATTCTTCATTTTTAATATAGTGCAATATATGTAGTACTAATTGCCCCTTTAGCCAAAATATTGAGGGGGCAGTTGCCCCCGCTGCCCCCCCTGTTCCGGCGCCATTGTTTCAAGGGAAAATGAAAGAAGCGTTACTAGGGTAAATCAAGAAGAAGAGATGGCTGAAAAAGGTGTCCATTTTTTGGCACCGAGTGTATAAGGATAGAATAATTTTTGGTAAAAAAAATTTGCGATTTTGGTCGCTCCGGTAATATAAATTTTGCTGCTCGACGTATCACTAAAGTAACGGTCACGGCCAAACTCACGAAGAAATTCAGGATGGGAAATCACGGAATTTAAAGAATACTTCCAACAATTACCAGTTTTTTTTTAAATATGGGCTGCACTACCAAACAAATATTCAAACAATTTAAATTGCGAAAATAAATTCCGATTTTACGTCTAAAAGTAAACGCTTTCCTTGGAAATGACAATTCTGCACACCTATTTATGGTTTTCGTCAACATTTTCTCGGGAGCGCCAGGATTAGCAGACCTAGCAAGAGAGTACGAACTCAAAAAGATTGGGTACCACTGCCCTAGCATGTGTAACCTAATTTATTTTCCTGATCGAGCTACTTCTGTTTTGGAGGAATTAACCCCCGTGTTCGCTGAAGCTGTTATTTAGACTGCCCAGCACACTCAGGTTTCAGCTATGATCTTTTAACGCTAGAATACATCACAGGTCATAAGAGCATAAGGAATATGCAAAATGCAATTCTACTGAATGGACATTTAACCTTCGGGCGTGATTTTCCCATATGTTTTTAGTAAAATAAGATCACATTTTTTAAGCGGTCGAGTTCTTGGAGGTTTTTTAAATATTGAAGTGATTGAAAGTGGAATATTCTTAGAAAATTTAAAATGTGAAGGGTATCAAACTTTGTGAGCCAGTATTTGTTTCTAAAATTTCGTCGAACTGTTTAAAAAAGACAATACAACAATAAATAAGAGTGTAAAATATACAGGAACTTAGTTTCATCCTATTTTCTGCACTTAATCTGTCAGATGCATTGCGCCCGATCGTGTTAGGATTAGTATTGCGCCCGCCGGAAGGTTAATTTACTTACTTTTCACGGATAATATATACAATAAATTACATGAAAAAAATGAATGTGTTACTGCACAAAGTGAATACGTCAACACGTCATAATAACACCATTTCCGTAAATTATGCCAGCGGAAATTTTAACAGTGCGCTAAAGCGTAAAGTTTGTAAAACTCCTGTATAATGGATCCCACTGTAATCGAATAAGGAGCGAACATTCACTGACACAAAATGTATAATTGCTTTCCTCGTCATCCAACTATTAACCTTCCGGCGGGCGCAATACTAATCCTAACACGATCGGGCGCAATGCATCTGGCAGATTAAGTGCAGCAAATAGGATGAAACTAAGTTTCTGTATATTTCAGCCTCTTATTTATTGTTGCATTTTCTTTTTGAAACAGTTCTACGAAATTTTATAAGCAAATACTAGCTTAAAAAGTTTGATACCCTTCACATTTCCAATTTTATAAAAATATTCCGCTTTCAATTGCTTAAATATTTAAAAAAAACCTCGAACCACTCGACCGGTTAAAAAATGTGAGCTTATTTTACTAAAAACACACTATTGAACGATTTGGTGAGCCTAAAATTCAACACAAAGTTATTACGCAATGTGAAGAGTATAACAAGTGTAAATTTTCATAGAAAACGAGAAAATAACACAATCGGGCGCAATACATCTGAGAGATTATTTCATCCCCTCCCGCCCCTCACACATATGGTAGATAGAAACTGAAAACTGCTTTGGGTAGTTGATCGATAAAGATTAAGCTACTGTGAGTTTCAGATCTCTCCCTTTTAATATCGCTGATTGGCGCAACAAAAACTGGTCACTTAATCTGTCAGATGCATTGCGCCCGCCCGAAGGTTAAAGAGATGCAAACATAATTATCCGACTTTATATTTACCGTGATTATGGCCGTTGAACGGCTGTTATTTCATTTTATATAAAATTTAAATTGAAACAAAACACCGTTGCCTTTTTGCAACCCCATAATAAAAGTAAGGAGGTCATATTCACAACATGCTTACGTCATGGCACTTGTTTGCGTTCGTTTACGCGAAATGTCAGAGTTGTTCTCATTTGCATACGAAGAAAATTATTTTATATGTGATGTGATTCACATGATTTCCCCATCCACCCGTTTAACAAAAAGGGTTGATTCATTTCATTACTCGGTCGTATTTATGCAGATGACTGTCTGTGTGTCAGTAGCAGAGCTAGAGCCAGTATAGTTACTAAACGTATTGTGTCATTTTCCATTTGAACTCACTTTCACTTTTGCCGTTTTCTTTCCAGGCAAATGATGGCAAGCAACCTGCTGGCAGTCGTTCCTGTGATAGTACATCTTTTGAATATCAGTCAACATACCAGGACACGAATCAAAGCTTGGAGGTAAGTCAGACAACAAATAATACCAACCAAATCGTATGTGCGGTTTGTATCCTCTGAGTGATGTTAATGAATGCACACACGTCTATTCAACATTTCGCGAAAGACCTTGACTTCATTACTCCAGCGACAGGAGTTGTTTTCGACTCACGCTTCAGCAAATCCAGTATGTGGTGCCCCGTTCCATACACACATTACACGTTGTGTTCTCTATATTAATGCAGGATTTACATCATATAGCCATATATAGGTATAAGTACGCGTACATATATGTATGTACATTCAGCAAATAGGCATACGATGTAATTATCTGGGAATCCGACACGTTTCAAAACGTGACCAAATTTAAATTCATTAGTGCCAGGTTACACAACACGTAACAAATGTGCACGTCAATGTCGAACTGAGTGAAAGATTGCCGAGTGACTCAGCACCGAGGTTCGGTGCCGAGCTTTTGTTAAATTTATGCCGAAATTCGCGTTAACGTTAAATTAAATCAACGTGTTCGGCAATGCTATTTGTTAAAATCCGTTTTGGCATTTCGAAATACACAAATTGCACTGTCAATCATGTTATTTACAAAAGAGTTTCAATGAAGTCAGCTCCCGTAGGTAGTCATAATGGGACTTTCCTGAAAAAGATCATATTTACTTTATTTTTATTTGAAATTAAAAAAAGGGCATAAGCATAAGGTCTACCGGGGAAACGCTCCATCTACGAGAATACTTTCTTTCGGGCTCCAATAATTACCTATTTTCAGGCTCCAATTTCAATGAAGCAAAGTTTTTCACGGTTCACATGATAACTCCATTTTCCCGCAACACGAAACACAAAATAACACGCGTTTCCACCGCAGAGTTATCGATACTACCGACAACCGTTTAACGCTTAACAAGGAAAAAGGGCAATCAAGTGTAAAACTGCACCGAGCCAATTATACTTTTTCATTTTGAACTGCATTCTGATAGGTTTTCCATTGAACCCATTATGCTAGCTGAACTTTACTGCGTGTCTGTAAACATGTTGTAGACATCCTGTACTGTGTGTATACTGTATATCAACTCAAAATCATTACAGGAATAATGATGATGAGCGCCACTATGGCGCAATGATGGGGTTGAACGATGATGATACAAGCAAGTAACGTTTCCTATTCATGTCTCGGTTGCTTCCTCATACATATTGTATATGTCATGGGCAAATGAAGTTGTCCAACTCATTACCAACTTTTATTATCTGTTCGCTTTTGCATCTAGTCCTAATTTACAAATCAGGACTATACGGTTATGTTTGACGTCGACCCATTGGACGAGCACGAGCCATCGATAGTCATCTATATGAAACGGGTATGCTTGGCGGGGGAAAGTTGAAAATTATTTGCATTTTGTGCTGGAAAATATGCAAATTTGATAAATTCAATAGATCTTTTAGGACCTTAGGAAAGTTTTGTTTGTAAATTAGTAGAACCATCAATTTTATTGCTAAAAGCTTTACGAAATCGAATTTTTTTTTTAATTTCGAAAGGAACCCTGGACAAATACCATTATCAGAAATTACTCGTGGAAGTTACGTCTGTAGAGAGACTATAGTGTTCTGGTACCAGTATGTATGTACCAGTTAATTCATTGGGTCAATAAAGTTCGAGAAAGAGGCCGACATTTTCAAATGAAAGGGACTTAAGTGGTTTTACTTTTTAAATAATAGCAGCTTTTTTTCTAATTTGCATAGTGCAATCCACCATAGTAATAAATGCAATTGAATGGAAGCTTAATATTTTGTACTAAACGAAATATTTGGTAAATATTCCAATTGTAGAGTACTTAAGAAAGCCTCAATTAAAGTCCCAGCGAACAAACTCCCTCGCCAAACGCGAACAAGTAAGATTACCGGGCGAAACACGGTTTACCGATTTACCGGGCTACAGCCTTCCAGGCCACTTAAAAAAACATTGTTTACCAAATTATTCAGCTCATCAGAATCTAGTGCATAGGCTATCAAACTCTTAGATCGGTGCAATAACGGAAAAGATATATGCGATAAACTGCAGTTTTTTCCACTGAAAGACTTAGGCGTGAAACTATATGCTTGATTGAACTAAATGATGCCTTCCCATTGGAAAATTAAAAATATACAAAGAAAATAAAATAAATGGAAAAGGAAAAATGGAAGATAGTATCGGAAAAAGGAAAATATATAATTGAAAATTTAAGATGGAAAATTTAAAAAATGGGTAAAAAAACGAAAATGGAAGATGCGAAATGGAAAATAAAAAATGCAAAAATGGAAAATAAAAAAATTTATAATTTGAAATCGTTGAAGGAATTAAAATGAGCGCACAAAAACCGATTATCCGTCAAAAAAGTTTCAGGCAACCATGGTTCGATAATGAATGCGATAAAATCAGGAAACGCTCTTTCGCCTGGTTGAAGCTCTTCAGAAAACATACTGATCCTTTTATGCGAGGTATGTATGTGAAGGTAAATCAGCAAAACAAACTAGTATGCAGAGGAAAACAACGGGAATTCTACAAACAACAAGCCGAGATGTTGGCTGACTGTACAAGATCGAAAGAGTTCTGGAGTACAGTGAAGCGCATTAATGGCGATGATTCGTATACAATTGGAAATGAAATTAATATGAGCCTACTTGGTGCCTATTTCCGACAGTTGCTCCAGAGTATTAGCAACGATAATACTATTCAATTTGCCAGACCTAACTACATACATGCGGGCCTTGACGCAACGATAACCACGGAAGAAATAGTATTCGCAATACAACAGTGTAAAGATCGTAAAGCTCCAGGAAATGACAGGGTGCCGGTTGAGTTTTTTAAGTACGGGACGGAAATTCTTGTGGATAGTCTTCGGAAAGAATTCAATAGGTTCTTCGACACTGGTGCTGTACCAAGCCAATTTCGGGAGTCGGTAATTTTTCCGATTTTTAAGAAGGGCGACATAAGCGATCCTGCGTGCTATAGGGGAATCTCCTTCCTGAACGCTTCAGGGAAAATTTTTACTTCAATACTTCAGAAAAGATTCGCAGCCTGGCTAAAGGAAAACCAACGCATATCTGAAAATCAAGCGGGATTCCGTCAAGGGTATGCCACTAATGATCATATATTTGTGCTGTATAACTGCGCGCGTTTATTTTTGAGCGAGGGACGCAAATTGTATGTACCTATTCTTCGTGGATTTCAAAGCAGCGTTTGATACGGTAGATCGGCAAGCACTATTCTACAAGCTCTACAATATTGGATTATCAAATAAATTTGGACGCATTCTTGAGAGTCTCTACGAAGGCACAAGCGCATTGGTTTGGAACGGAACGCATCTTTCCGAATCATTTGCAACAACAGTGGGAGTTCGACAAGGCTGCAAACTCAGCCCGGATATATTTGCAGTTTTCGTCAATGACAACTTGGACGATATGCCTGGTGGAGTAGAAGCTTTTGGTATGCGGTTGAAAGGCCTGTTGTACGCGGATGATGTCGTGTTCTTTGCTGAGTCAGTTAGTGAGCTCCAGAAAATGATAAACCATCTTGAGTGGTACTGCACTATGTGGAAGCTACAACTAAACCTTAACAAGTCGAAAGTTATGATATTCAAAAAACGCTTTCGGTTAGCCCGTGAGGAAAAGTGGACATACAAAGGAAATGACATAGAGGTCGTTGCAGAGTACAAATACCTGGGTATATTGATTAGCAGCAACTTGGGAATGGAACCACACCTACAGCAAAAGTTAAAAGAGGCTAAGTGGGCTATTAACTCAGTATGGCAAAAGTGCTTTAACAACTCCCATATATCTCATACGGCGAAGTTCAAAATATATGAGGCTGTTATAAAATCAATCACTTTATACGGTGCTCACTTGAGCATACTTATGGGGTGGAAGAAAATATGATGATGTGGAGCGGGCGCAGCGATATTATCTGAAGCGCGTATTTCAACTACCCACGTCGACACCTAACTATATGTTGCATCAAGAGACGAGTCTAGTGCCTGTGTTTCTGGATACACTAAAAACACATATAAGTTACTTGATGAAAGTAGCAACCATGAGCGAGGATCGGCTTCCAAGAAAGGTTTTATCATATGCTGTGGAGACGAGGACTCTTTTCTACGCTGACTTAATGGCTCTTGCGGAGAAGACTCGAACGCAATTCACTTGGGATGGCACGTTAAACGATTTGTATATACTTCGAAATCTGCTAAGTAATATGCGACGAACTGAGATTGAATCGAATGCGGACAGAGCAAGGAGTTCACAACACCGGGAAATATATGTACAACTGTATCGTGAATTACAAGACAACACTTATTTTCAAAACGCTTTTTCGGTACAGCAAATTTCGTTAATATTTAGAGCCAGGGGTGAATTGCTCCCATTAATTTATATACCACATGTGTATAAGAAACTTGCCTATAATCTGTAGCATATGTAATCTTGGATCCAGGGAAGACTCGAGGCACTTTATTGGAATATGCCCCGCCTTCAAGGAAATAAGAAGATCCTGTTTTGGAAAGAACGTACTAAATGAAGGAGAACTGATAGCGATTCTGAACGGAGGTGATTGGAACAATTTGTACAAATATTGCGAAATCGCGCTTAGATACCGAAAGAGTATAATAAATGAGAGCATGTAAATTTAAGTTAAAGCTATTTTAATACATCTACATAATAATAATAATAAAATATACAACAATATAAATAATAATAATAACTTAATGGATTTGTAATGTTTTTAAAACATAATGTAAACAAGAAATCAAAACTAAAAATGTCAACTGAATTAGGCAGACGGCTAAGCCACGCCTTAATTGTCTTTAGAATTATAATATACATGTATATAAAGCAAACTGAAGTTGAAATAAAGCATTTATCTATCTATCTATCTGGAAAAGAAAAATTAGAAATCTTAAATGGAAAATGAAAAATTGGAAATGGAAAGGAGCTTGGAAAATGGAAGATTAAAATAATTGAAAATCCGAATGGGAAATTAAAGAAGGCAAATTGCAAATGGGAATTGGAAAATGAAAAAAATGGGGAAAAGAAACATTGAAAATTAAAAATGTAAAACGGTAAATTGAAAATGAAAGACGTAAAATTGAAAATAACAAAACGGAAAAACAAAAATGAAAGATGGAAAATTGAAAATGGTAAATTCAAAACGAAAAAGATAATGTAAAAAAAACGAAAAACTAAAGACGGAAAATTTAAAATGGAAAACTTGATAAGGAAAATTTGGAAATTGATAAAAATAGAAAACGATAAATGTCAAATTTAAAACGAGCGAGACCAAGGCTAATTTTTGGCATGGCCGAAATTTGGATACCCTTTGCTCTCCTCGGACTAAAAGCTTTTTCGGGCGTACCTACGACTTGTACTTAATCCTCTCCCCTCCATACTTTTCCTTCCGTTTAAACGTCAGTTCCGTGGTTCAGACAAAACAAATTTGAGTGAGGCTTGCTTGGAATAATTGGGCACATAAAAAATTCTCTAAAAAAAAACTTTATATTGGGGGAAGCGGGGGACATGGTCCCATATTACAATTCGATTTGTTTTTACATCTTTTTTGTTTGGATAAAGACACATTAATAAAAGGTTTTGTGAAATTGGTGTAGCATAGGGGGAGGAGGGAAGCCATGACCCCATGGCTTCTTTTCATCTATTTTGACGTATGTTTTGCTTCATCAATAGAAATACTTTTGAATGAGGTTTAGTTGAAATTGGTTGACAAATAATAAAGTTTTTCTTTGAAGAACCAAATTTGTGGGATTGGGTTTGTATGGGAGCCCCATGGTCCCATTTCATTCATTTTTGCATATGATTTGTGACATCACTAGAAATACATTTCCATGAGGTTTAGGGTAAATTTGTGCCCGAATAAAAAAGTTTTTCTTGGAAGAACCCAATTTTTTGGAGGGGGTGGAGGTCGGATTTGTATGACTGTCCCATGACCCCATGAGCGGATTCCAATAATTTTTATATATGTTTTGTGACATCAATAGAAATACACTTTCATGAGGTTTGGTTGAAATTGGTGAAAAAAGTTTTTCTCAGAAGAACTTAGGTTGGGGGCTTGGTTTGTATGGCAGCCCCATGACCCAGTGATCTAATTTGGGTGACTCAAACATAGAAACAGCCTGCAACATAAATAAGCATGTGTACATGTCAGTATCAGTACTGCAGCTTTCATAGCAGCCGAGAAAAACGCACTTCAAGAGACTGACATCGCCCAATCGATTCACCAAGTCATGCGGATCATATTATGTGTACTTTTTATATAGCTTCCTTCAATGCGTTACAAACTTCATGACAAACTTAATACATATACTCTTTTCCTCTATGAAAAATAGAAAATTGAAAATGAAAAATTAAAAATGGAAAATCCCAGATGAAAAATAAAATAAATGGAATAGGCAAAACAAAAAATGAACGATGTCAGATGGAAACGGAAAATGAAAGAGACGAAAAGAAAAACCGAAAATGGAAGGTGGAAAATTGAAAATGGCTAAAGAAAAATGGAAAATAAAAAATTTAAAATTGGAATCGGGAAACAAAAATGGAACTTGGAAAATGGAAGATGGAAAAAATTGGAAAGTTCAAATGGGGAAAGGGAAGATGAACAAATTTAAAATGGGAAATGGAAATGAAAAAAAATTAAAAACAAGAATTGAAAATGGAAACTAGAAACTGAAAATGTAAGGCGGAAAATGAAAAAAAAAACAAAACTGTAAAATGGTAAATTGAAAAGGAAACTTTAAAAAAAAAAAAAAACAAATATGGAAGAAGGAAATTTGAAAATCGAAAATTTGAAAAGGCAAATATTATTATGCGATTGAGAGTGCGACTTAACCCGGGAACACTAACCTTAATTCCAGGCGCTTGTTACTAACCATGAGTCATTTTGATTCACTATGGATATTGCTGTATTTAAAGTGGAAGAGTATGAAAAGTTGTGCGAGAATTCTTCGGAATACTTATTTTATACAAGGTATATTAAGAGTTTGTGCATTATATCCGAATAAACTGTAGAAACAATCAAAAAACCAAATATGCTGACTAAAGAATGTAGACGATTGTTACTAACGTGAGTCATTTTGACTCTCAAGAAACGTTCGATTAGTTCTAACCCCATCACAGGAAAACACAAATAGCTGCTTACCATAAAATCGGTAAAAATCATTAGAAAACATATTTCTTAAAGAATACATGGGTAGCGGAACCCAATGGGCCAACCGCTCTTTCTACGAAAAATGTAAATATGTGGAATATGCGTCAACATTACTCACATTAGTGTTCCCGGGTTAAATTACTTAGTATACGCTTAACAGCATTCCAGTGCAGACGCCCAGAATTGAGGTTAAATCCGCTCAGCAATGTGACGGGGAAACATGTGTCGGGTCAAGGCAATAGCGCTGAATATAGAAGTGGTCCGATGGCTTCTTGGTAAATGGTAAGGCACGTCCTTCATTTCAATTTCGGCTTGCAATGTGGGTCCCATTTCATTCGATAATCTTTGGTCTAATGAGTTGACACTGGATTGCAGCCGATCATGTTAAATCGCTCGAAAAGCTTAGTGTACTGTTGCTGGTCAATAGCGATTCATTTCTTTCCATGAATATGTTAGAAAGCACATCATTGCGCGTGCAAAGAGACATAAATATTATAAATTCGTTTAGCGGTACTACAATTATTAATTTAAATTTGTTATTCTTAGCATAGATCTATATTATCTGACCAAAAACAACAAAGTTGTAAAAGTTATCCCGCCAAAGAAAAATTCATCTGCCGCAAAAAGAATACATATCACTCCAATCCGCCGCTCATATGTAATTTTGTTTTAGGTGTAAATTCTGGAGAAGTTTAAATGTATAGGACTACTTCCTAAAGTAATTTGGTGGGAGCCGTCAAAGTGGCCCTGAGTAAAATGTTAATGCTCCCACCAAATTACTCTAAGATGTAGTCCTGTACATTTAAACTTCTCCAGCATTTACACCTAAAACAAAATTACATCCAGCATTTACACCTAAAACAAAATTACATATGAGCAGCGGATTGGAGTGATATGTATTCTTTTTGCGGCAGATGAATTTTTCTTTGGCGGGATAACTTTTACAACTTTGTTGTTTTTGGTCAGATATCATATATTTTTGCATACTTAAATAGCCACCTAATATTTTTGTTTTGGGATCCTGCTGTCCCAGTGTCCCATTTTCCTAATGTCCTTATGTCCCAATGTCCGCATGTACAAATATCACAGTGTCCCAATGGCCTAATGTCCGAATGTCCCACTAATCTAGTGTTTTAATGTCCCAGTATCGCAATATCCCAATGTCCCAGTCATCCTGTGTCCCAGTGTCCCAGTCTCCCACCTAATGTCCTAATATCCAATTGTGCTACTGTCCCAAGGTCCTAATGTCCCAATTTCCTAAGATCCCAGTTCCCAATGTCCCAAATGTCCCAGTATCCTAATGTGATAATATCCTAATGGCCCAATGTCCCAATGTACAAGTGTCCCAAGGTACAAATGTCCCAATATCCCAATATCCCGATGTCCCAGTGTCCCAGTGGTCAGTGGCCCAATGTTGCAGTATACCAGGTGTCCCAAGGTTCCAATAGCCAAATATCCGAATGTACCACTGTCCCAATGCCCCCATGTCCCAATTTCCCCAGTGTACCTAATTTCCCAGTATCCAAATATCCCAGCGGCTCAATGTCCTAATGTCTCAATGTCCCAATGTCTCCATATCCTAATGTCCCAATTTCCCAACGTCCCAATATTCCAATATCCCAATGTTCCAATGTTCTAATTTCGCAGTGCCCCAATGTCCAAATGACCCAATATCCTGATGTCCCAATAACCCGATATCTCAGTGGCCCAATGTCCCTATGTACCAGTGTCCCAATGTCCGATTGTCCCAATGCCCCAATATCCCGATGTCCCCACGTCCCAGTTTCCCCAGTGTGCCTAATGCCCCAATGTCTTAATTTCCTAATGTCCCAAGACCCTAATGTCCCAATTTCCTAATATCCAACTGCCCTAAGATCTGAATCTCCCAAAATCCTAATGTCCCAATGTCCCCGTGTCCCAATGTCGCAGTGTGTTTTAAAAAATTGTCAATGCGATGAGCCGAAAGACGCAATTGTTGGAAATCTTTTGTTAACTTGACCTATTATTTTACCGTTATTCCATCCACTTATCTAAATGGGAGACATTGATTCTTTAGAAGGACCACCAGAGGATCATTCATTTCAAATTTCATAAAAATCCCATCACGGGGAGAGACAGTAGAAGCAAGTCTTTCTGCAACTGTAGACTCTAGTCTAAAATTTGGTTACTCGCTTAAGTCTGTGAGGGTGAAAATTTCATCGTTTATTGCATATATCTTACCCGTTATTGCGCCGATCGAAGATTTTTTTTGAAAAGGCACCAGAACAGGATATGTGGAATATTTTGGTAAAAAAATGATGTTACATGGAAAGCTGGAGCCCTGTCAAACAAAAAAGCAAGTTGTCTCCGGTAATCATAGACTTGTTCGCTTTCGGTTTTTTTCCTTTGGCGGGCGAGACGCTCTCGCGTCTCTTGATAAAATAAAGTCTGAAATTGAGATTGGTCGCAAAAATTGCATTTTTTTGTTGTTTATGTATTTTGGGGTGTTATTTTCGTTGCGAAACAGGGTCCAAATCGCAAAAAAAAAACGTTAAAAAATTATAATAATAGTAATATATACCGATAGCCTCAGTTGCGAAACGTTTTCAAAATTTCTTGTGTTCGAAATTTTAGTGGGGGACCTTACGATCGTTTTTTTTTAACCAGGAAATATTGACAGAACCCGCATTTAAAGCAGTTAAGAAATGAGGTGGAGCAATTCAAATCGTCTTTATTTAGCCACATGTTTTTTTTTTCAATTTTCGAGACTAAAATTGAAGTTTATAAATGTTATCTGCGTAACCTATTTAACTATTTATCACCGAATTCAAGAGGAACTGCGAAAAAAGTACAAACTCAAAGAGTGCCCAAGGCATGTACTGTCGTAACAATCATTGATCTTTGACTAGAAGTGTTTATTCATAAATCTGAGGATAACAGCTGTAGAAAGCTTTGACTACCCTTAGCCAAATTAAACCAGCACCAGTCGTTGGTGTATGCATGTCCAAGCCGAATTAAAACGACTGAAATCTAATACATGTTAGAGCTACCCCCAAAAACATAAATGCGTCATGCAGCGAAAATGGTGACAGGCTGTTGATCTGTTGATTTCATTAGTCATTTAGTTATAAAAAGATCCTCTGACTTAGACATTGTTGAACGATCTTTCTGTCTAAGTTTTACATAACGACCTCCAGCAAATTGAAACTGTATAGCTCTTCAATATGATGGTTGCAACCAAAAATCCAGAGAAGAAAAAAATAATATCAGACAAATCGCTATTACGTTTTCCTTGCAAGTTTACTGATTGCTCTGATGATTGTTTTATTGCTAGATTAAGCGAATTGTAAAGTAGTGGCTCTCCGGTATACAGTAGGAGTAGCTTCTTTGTACACAAAAATGGTAGTATCAAAATATTTTGTCTCAATCTTAGATTCTGTAGCTGGCTTGTGTGTTTTTCTTGCAAACTAATAGAAGTGAATGTATTAAAAAGAACAGGTACTCTAGGATCTAGCATTAGGGGCCCCTGCGGCTCGGGGCCCGTGTTCCACTGAACACATGGAGCACCGTACATTACGCCACTGGATAGCGCTTAACCCATTTTGGAGATTTATATCGCGCTGAACCCGCAATCATGAATAGGTTTTCGCAGAAATGTATACACTTTCTGAGTTATAATTAAAACACGGAAAAACTCCGAAAATGTTGGGGTTTTTAGCGATTTCGGCCCTGTTTTGCAACGAAATTTTTGGTGGGAAACTCCGGATTCGAGCTCAGCACCCCAAAAAATATAAGACACAAAAAAAATGCTCCACCACATTTTGAAATCTTAAATCGGGTAATGACTACACTATTGCGCATTTATTTATTTGTTTTGTAGGTTTTTTTTCTGGGTATTATTTTATTTGATTTAGTTTTTTTATTCGGGTATTAATTTTTATACACAAATTCATTCAGTTGGATCAGAAATTTATCTGTTTCGGAAATGTGTTCTGCTGATTCAAAAATATATTCTGTTGATCCGAAAATTTATTTATTTATTTCAGAAACGTATTTTGTTGATTCGGAGATTTATCTTTTTGCTTCGGAAATTAATCTATTTCACTTGGAGAGTTATTTATTCGACCTGTAACTGCTATATTTGTAAACAATTCATTACTAACCACAACCATCCACATATCATGATTTGTTTCAATATGGCTGCACCCTAATTGTAGTCACACATTATTTATTTATCATCCCGATGTTAAGACCCTCCGATTTGCATATCTCATTGCCTTTTGCCTTTGCTGTGTCAAAATCCGCAGATAGTTTCCCCAAATGATATGTCCGAAATAGCTCGGAGATTATCCGAAATGCAATACATTTCTATCCCGAATAAATTCCAATATCTATTGCATTGATACTTTGGTGACCCAGAATAGGTCTAATATTGTTTAACCATCTCTCTCCTTCTCCCTTTTCCAGAGTGATTCGACAACTGATGTTGAAATAATCCCACCACCACCGCCACCAGTTTCATTAAGTCGAAAAATGATAGCGGCCGCCTCATACAAACAGCATCAACAGCAGCAACAACAACATCAGGACCAGGATATTAGTGGCAAAGGACATTCAAAGCCAACGACTACAGCGACAACGGCACCATCCACGGCAGCAATTGTAGCCGAGACTATGCTAAACGATTGTACGTCGACCATATTGAACTGTGCGAATGTTGGTCATCTGGGCAGCTCCAAACCAGATTTGTGTAATGTGAATCAGGCGGAGTGTGTAACGGGCAAGGGTCGATCGAATCAGGAAAATATTCCCATGACGCCTTACTCATCTTACATCAGGGACGACACTTATATGCCGTGCTTCAAAAGCAAAGCGGAAAACTCAATGTTTCTGTATCATCACGAATCACCGCAATATGCTCCGAATTTCGACAATCGACCGTACTCGGGAAAATTCAATACAATCGGGCCGAGTAGCTATTTTAGCAAACACTTCACCCGACAACAATATGGTGGCGGAAACAAGGCAACTGCCACCACAGCAGCATCAGCTTCGGCAGCAGCAGGATGTAGCGAAACTATCGGACCGTATGCATCCAATGGCAGTAGTCTGTCGGCCGGACGTTATTTCTCGCAATCGTTGTCGAATTTTTCCTTTAGCGGTCATTTGAATAATCCGCCTAATGATAGCTATCAATGGCACCAACACAGTCAGGATTTATGTACAACGCCTTATACGCAATTCAAAACACCTGCGAAAGGATTAAGTTGCAGTTTCGGTGAATCGACACTAGCGAACAGTTCGTACACAACGCTAGGCAGTTCGACGAGCGGCATTGCCGGTGGTGGGGGCGTCAAGGAGAAGTTACATCATCAGCAACAGAAACAATCGGGTCAACAAGGAGCGGCTGCAAATAGCATGCCCTGGAAGCATAGACCGTGTCCAAGTAGAGGTTCATCGAGTTCCGGAACGAATTCGTCAAGTAAGTGTTGTTTTATTAGGATACACAGTCAATGTTTATGTATGGGTTGCGAAAGGAATTTGTAAGAGGCTTTATTGTAAATTTATTGAGCACAAGTGTGTTGCGGGTGGGTAATACTACCGAAATAGCCAACAGATATTATTTACTAAAATGACAGGCTCCAACCGAAGGGGATGGGAACACGGAAATGACTTTTGCGTTTGGTTTTATTAAAATTGAATTAAATGCTATTTCATGAACTTGAATAAAAAGCACTGAATATAGACGGTCTAAAAAGCGGAAATTGCAGGGTAGTTGAATGTAATCAGAATCATGAGTTAAAGACACAAAACACGTGCAAGTGCCATTTATCGTTAAATGGTATTTGGCTCTAAAATTTGCCTAACGATACTTTTGCGGCAGACAATTTCACCTCCTAAGAAAAAGATGAGATTGAAAAAATCCTGGCTACGCCCATGTTTTCGAATATAATTTTTCTTATTGAAATGCGCAGACGGATACTGCTGGATGTGTTCTCTCGGCTCGATATCGTTCTGATTAACTCCTTTAGGACAGGTAGTTCGACGTTTATTATAGACATTGTGAGCAGTTCGCTAGTCCCGACAATGGAGTGGTGTGTAAGCGAACACTATACTCATAGCGACCATAACGCGATCATATTCTCGATGTTAAAGAGACCTTCGCGAGTGTTAGCAAAGGCTCCGACTGTGGGGTGGTCTATAAGAAGTTTCGATGAGACATTGTTCGCCGAGACCCTGTCGCATCTAGGCCCACTTAACGGACCAGCGGAACAGAAGGCTTTTCAGCTTGCTGATCAGCTGAAAATAGCATGCGATGCCACCATGCCAAAAGAGGTCACTAAACAAAAAGAGAGAGAACTACTGGTGGACTGTGGAGATAGCGAATGCCTTAAGGCTCGACGTCTCTGTCAACGTTCGGCACAATCGACGGCCCATAAAGCTCGTAGATCCTTGAAGCTTTCGATCAAAAGGAGCAAACAAAACGGCTTCAAACAGCTTTGCGAGGAAGCGAATATAATCTGTGGGGAGGATTGTATAGAGTCGTCATGAAAAAGATTGGACAGAGGGCGCCACAGCTTAAATGTCCTGTGTGATTAAAAACATCGTTTCTGTGTAGTTTCCGGAAGACGAATTAGGGCCCGCGAGACAAAGCCCGACACCGATTGGAGGCAGTGTACCCGCGATTACGGAGTATGGCAAAGCCCCCGGCCCGGATGGTATTATAAATACCGCGCTGAAGGTCGTAGCTCTAGCGATCCCGGAAAGTTGATCGATGTCTTCGAGACTTGCTTACAAGAACTGACCTTTCCGCAACTATGGAAGAGGCAAAATCTAGTGCTCATTCCAAAGATAAATAAGCTTGCTGGGGAGCCTAACTCTTATCGCCCCATCTACCTGCTCGACACTACGGGGAAAATGTTCGAAAGAATAATATATGTATAATCGTTTGTCGGAGGTCGTTGAAGCACAGAACTGCTTATCAGACCGTCAGTATGGTTTTAGACCGGGACGATCAACAATAACCGGGACGATCAACAATGATGGTAACCACATTAGCGACGGAGTTACTGCGTAAGAGTATGTGTTCCGCCGTGATGACCTTCGATGTTACAAATGCTTTTAACACTGCGAAATGGTAGTGCATTCATGCCGCTTTATAGAATCAATGAACGTGCCTGAATACTTAGCCGCGATAATTAAGCGTTACCTCTCAGGTCTCAGATCGCGTCCTCAACTATGATACTGGCGACGGACACTATGAGTACATGGTAACGGCTGACGTTCCGCAGGGTTCCGTGCTCGGCCCGCTTCTGTGGAATATCATGTATAACGCCATTCTGGAGTTTGCTTTGCCAAAGGAAGTGACAGTGGTCGGTTTTGCGGACGACATAGCTGTTGTAGTTGTCGCACGGTACTCGCAGTTGGTCGAATTGTATGCAACTGAGTCCATTACAACTATAAAGCTATGGCTGGAAACAATTGGATTGGAATTAGCTGACCAGAAAACCGAATTGGTCCAAATCAATAAGCGCAGAAAAAAGCGATCTCTCAAAATCAGAGTTGGAGAGTGTGTTACATCCTCTAAGCATGCCGTTAGGTACTTGGGGGTTATGATCGACTCTAGGCTAAGTTTTGGAGAGCACTCGAAGTACATGTGCGAAAGATTAGATTGGATTTGTTGAGGGCTCAGGCAACAAGAGTTGCCCTAGACACTGCGACCGGTGGTCTATTGTACCATTGCCCCTACTATGGATTAGATGAACTCATCTAACCGACTACCTTCGATAAATGGATTCAGCTGGGCTATATTGATAGTGGCGATATCCTCTTCCAAGGGAAAAGCGATACCGAAACACTCCAATCAGCTAGCCTCGCACACTCACACAGGATGTGAGAAGCAGTTTCGTCGTCAGCCTCACAGAAGCGACAGCTGGCGTCGGTAACAATGCGCAAGCGCTTTAAATGGCCGTTTGAACGGCAGTGCCCCGTAAGGAGCCCGCATATAATCCTAACCCTGTTTCTGCTCAATTTCATCAGACCAAGGGTACGATTGGGTGAGTAGTTAGCAACAAAAAGTTTTGACTGCCTAAGCCCTGGAAGAGCTTCCCAGTGTGTGATGGCTATGGCTTTCTCCCACTCACTAATTATATTTCTGCAGATACAGAGTGGTAACCCACAGTAAGGTTCTGGGCTCTTCTTGCGAGTTCGTCGGCCAGCTCATTGCCGTAAAACCCCGAGTGCCCCAGGTACCCAGAAAAGGGGGAGATTGTTGAGATTGCCCACCTGTTGGAGGATTTCCTGACAAACCAACACGAGCTTAGATGTAACAGTACAGCTCGTCAGCGCTTTTATTGCTGCTTGGCTGTCACTAAATATTGCTATTTTCTTGTTGGTGTAACCTTTGTCAAGGCATAATCTTGCACACACTTCAATTGCGTGCACTTCTGCCTGAAACACGGTCGGATGTATTCCCATAGGAATAAAGATATTAGTGTTCGGGCCAGTAATTCCAGCTCCAGATCCGGTATCGGTCTTGAGCCGTCCGTGTAAAATTTGATGGTGCTAGGGTGGAGTGATTTGAATCTGTCAGTCCAGTCCACCCTTTCCCATATCTCTGCACTATAAGAAGGGTGAAAACTGAGAGGTTTGACCAGATGGTCTGATGGCATATCCAGTGTGCTGCTGTTACTTAACCATCCTTGTTGAACTGAGTTCAGTGGGGACGCCGCATCACATGCTACGCGCCTAATGACAGCTAACCTTGCCACTGCCTCGATGTGTATGTGGAGAGGTGGCAAGTTTAGCAGGACCTCCAGGGCGGCAGTGGGGCTCGAAAAGAAGGCCCCAAGGACAGCTAGACAGGCCAGCCTCTGAACTTTCTCGAGACACCGTCTTCCGTCTATGGTGGTTGCTCTTCTCCACCTCACGACCGCCCCATATTCCACAATAGGTCTAACAATTGTCTTGTAGATCCACACAACTATGCAAGGCTTAATACCCCATGCCTTCCCCGCATAGCTTCTGCTGATCCACAAGGCCTTAACTGCTTTCTCTGCTACCAAACTAAGATGTTTTTTCCATATCAGTTTCTTGTCAAGTGTCACCCCCAAGTACTTGACAGTTTCCGGCATTGTTAGCCGTGCCTTATACATGGAGGGACACTCCAGTGTTTGGAGATTCCCTTTATTACTGAATGGTATCACGGCGGCCTTTGTTGGATTGACGCGCACCCCGTTTGCTGTACACCAATCCTGGACTATGTGCAGAGCACTCTGCAGGACATCCGGTAGGATCTCCTCGAATTTGCCTTTAACCGTGATTACCAGGTCATCCGCATACCCCTGTGTCTCCACAACAATCCATCAACTACCAGTCACCACAGGAGGGGGGATAGTACCCCTCCTTGGGGGCAGCCACGAGTGGCTAAAGCAGAGAGGGTAGTATTGCCTAAACTGGTAAAAATAATTCTTGACGAAAGCAAACGCTGCACCCAGGTAATGATCGTAATGTCGGCTCCTTTGGCTCGTAGTGCCGTTTCAATGGATTTGAAGGAGGTGTTATCGATGGCGCCTTCTATGTCAAGGAATGCACATAGTGCTGTTTCCTTTTTGGACTTGGCTACCTCGATCTCTTCTACCAAGCTCTGTAGTGCCGATTCCGTGGATTTTCCCGGTTGGTAGGCGTATTGTTTTGGGTGCAGCGGCCGTGTCTTAAGAAGTGTGCCTCTGATGTGAGCGTCCAGTATCTGCAATAAGGCGGAATAATGCCAAACATAGGTGGCCCAAAAACGAGTAGGAGACTATTGCTGTCGAGAGTGGTAACAGCCTCGCCAGTTTGGACTGGAGCACTACGATTCGCCTGTAACTCAAAACCCTTAAACGCTGTCTATCGCAGGTGTGCTTTGGGGGTGTGTTTTGCGTATCGAACTACAACTACAACTACATCACATGAAGCCGCCTATGTCGTAGCTGGGATGATGCCTTTGGAAATCCTGGTAGATGAAATAGGCAGACTCTGTAGCGGTCGTCATGGCGTAACTCCGGAAAGGCAGCCGAGACAGAGAGAGACAGAACAAACTGAATCGATGAGGAGGTGGCAGGTCCGATTGGATGATGTTCTAACTGGCCGATGGACACACACCCTCATCCGAGACATTAATACGTGGGTAAATCGAAAGCACGGCCAGGTAAAATTTTATTTGACGCAGTTTTTAACGGGTCACGGAGGATATAGGCAATATGTACCTGCATCGTTTCAAGCTGAACGACTGGCCAGAGTGTCCAAGGTGCAAGGGAGTCGCGGAAGATGCGAGGCACATAATTTTTGAGTGTCCCCGATTCGGTAACATCCGCATTGAATTGGAGGCAGCACTGGGAGACAACATAAGCCCATCTAATATAGTGGCTCTCATGCTTCAGTCACTAGGAAACTGGAATGCAGTGAGCAGGGCAGTTTTTGCAGTTCATATGGAGCTGCAGAGAGAGGAGCGGAGACGTAAGTCTGCAAGCCGCGCTGATGGCTGAGTAGCCGATACCGTCCCCGCGAAGTAATACCGAAAGGTGGTCCCACGGGGTGTAACGGCGATGGAAGAGGTGTTTAGGTTTAGTCGGTAAAAATTCGACATAACTGTCTCCGATCGTTGTTACGTTGTTACACAGTATCTAAGAAGATTTCCCATCTCTATAATAAAAAAAAAAAACACTATTGAAATTACCAGAACCATGTTGCTTGTGCAGCTCGAAAATCTTGGTTCTTTAAAGGAATACCTATCAATAAATTCCTAATTTTTGCTCTTGTGGTTAATAAGTTCGCCAATCACTGGTCTATACAATTTAGCATGCTAAGCTCCTCCTTGTTTTTGCCCTTTTTTTTAAAGGCTATAAACGTTATATTCATATTTTCCATATCAAATCCCTTAGTCCCTTTTCGATTATTGCTTTTTCATTAAACGAAGAACAAATCTAGTCCTAGTACACATGATCCCAATTTTATTATGTACTATTCATCTTCATCGAAATCACGAATAAACTAAATCGTAAAGATAACTAGAAATAGTATTCGCTTGCATAGCTTGCATAACGCCATAAACACATCATTTACGACCAACATCTTCGCATATCCCCACAGAGATTCATACATCTTCACCATTACTATAAGAAACCAATAAAAAAAAGTTCTCCTATGAAAGTTATATTGTTACGTGACCATTGTCAATGTCTGGAAGTTGTCCAAATAGATTATATCGATATCTGGATTGTTCGTATTCACATATACACAAAACAGGACTCGAACTCGCCTCGCCTAGATTCGCAGAAATACTATAACACTACGAATAAAAGTACGTACATATGTCCTTTGGTTAGAATAGTTTCATCGAGTTGAAGTTCTGGAAAAGGATATACGAATGTACCAGTTTCAAGTCACATTTTCTATTAAAACTTAACGCTTCGGAAATTCCTTTTAACGGTTGATTAATTTTCCATGCACTATGGTATAATTGACGATGGTCTGCATCCTGCATGGAGACTATTTGACGTGTATGTATTGTGGTTTCTGTCGAGATAGGAGAGATACGAGATTCATACACAGAAATGAAATGGAACTTAGCTTTATAGTATCACGATGCATACGATGAGCTTGTTCCAAGCACCTAGGAAATACTCGGACTATTCAAAGGAGGTATCAATGTTTGGAAAGTGGCAATAACTGCGGTAATGATGGTTCCTTTTCCGAGCTTTAGTTATGGTCGAAAATAATACTTGCAGACAGGATAGCATAAATGACCAGTGCTGCGATTCGTTGAAGAGGCAATGAATAGCTGTGGTTATCGGAAATGAAGTCAGGTATTGAATATGCTTGATGTCTGTGCCCGTACCATATTTTGAATTTAAACGGTACAATAGAAACGAGATCCAAAGTTTCATTCATTTGAATGAAAATATCCTGAAATAAGCTTTTGTACTGAATGGAACGTTATTGCTCTGCATGACTTTCGCAATATTAACCAACGGTAATTCAAATTTGAATGAAATAAAAGTCGTGACCTAACGCCATTAAAAGAACCACCTTAAATCAACATTTATCAAATACAGACTCCTCTTGCAATCAGCAAAAGAAGGCTTGTTGTCTCTGCAAGGCCATTAATCTTCTGCAAATCCACCGCAACTTTCGAAAAGTGTGCGCGGTTGGATGTGTTAGATGAGAACAAAAAATAAATATGTCAAAGTTCAAAATGAATTATATCGTAGGTCGTGGTTTGTTTAGGTAGTGCCGCCACTCCTTTCGCTATACATATGTATGTATGTACGTCTAACTCGCTATAATATTTCGTTCAGAACAACAGGAAAAATATAAACTTTTCTCCGGTGCGCTCGAAGGTACCTTTCGTCTCTCTAGCGCCGCTATCGTCCTCGTCCTGTTCTTATATTGTGTGTTTCTACCCAAAACATAAAAAGGGAAGGTACGAAAACGTCAACAAACTTTTCCCTTTGAAATTTTTCTGAATAAGTACAACAGAAATTCTACAGATACTTCGTTAAAGACAAGTGATGGCGGTGGTTTGGTGTGGCGTGGCGCGATGACAGACTCAAACACACAAAACTTGGTGGTAGAATATCCGAATAGAATTTTCTTAAAGTCGTTTCTATGGATATTATTATTGTGAGAGAATATAAAGTGTTTCTGTGTTGTTTTTTTTTTTCGTATTTACGTGTCCTTTGAGAGTAAGTGTCGCGGCACGGCCGACGCGCTCTTTTGGTTTTATAAGGATTTCTCTTCGTGTGAATTCAAATGAAAAGCAATCTGTCTTTTTGCACAGATTTCGTTAGCTTCGCAAGAGAAGTGTTAGCATTTGAAAGAAAAATACAAAAAATTATTCTTTTACGCTTACGATTTGCTTTCACATATGTACGTATGTGCCCATGCGTAGGTATGATTTAAAGGATTTTTCAGTGCTGCTAAGCGTTCATGGCAACATATTTAAAGTTGCAAATGAACTTAGGGACTCGCTAATAAACCTATTCGGACCTAATCCTTTGTTTCATCTTAGTTGAACTTGAACGACTATACTTGACGACTAGAGTGTGTTGCTCGATTGCTATAGACTACACAAGACTATATTGCTCGATAAATTTCCCAGAATAGTGATCTTCTGCCCTTACAGTATGAAATAGACGCATCCCGCTGAGACACTTGCCTCTTAAGGTCCCTCTAGATTAGCAGCCAAATGGCGACACGTGCAGCCAAATGGCTGTTGTCATTCCGTCTAAACATGTCGCCATTTGGCTGTGCGTCCAGTTTTGATATTCAATATGGCAACTCAACGAACCGCTTTGACAACCGCTTGTCAAATTCAAAGTGACAATTTTCCAACTTTTGTTTGTTCTTTTGTGTGAAAATGAATAATTCTTGAATGGCCGTGTAATAATACAAACGCGCAGAGTCCGATTTTGATAATTGAATTTAAAAAAATCACCAAAATGAAATTTTGGTTATGTCATTTTCTGTCTACATTTGGCTGCTAGTGTGGATGCTAAGGAGCAGCCAAATGGCTGCACGCGATGCCAGTCTTTGGACGCGCAGCCATTTGGCTGCTAATCTAGCGGGACCTTTAGATATCCCACCATCAGCTCCGCTGATGTAGGTTGTAGGCTAGGCTGGGCACGGGGCAACCAGATCTGCTCCCCAGGGCCAAATTCAGCCTCCCCTGGGCAGTAGCCGAACTGCCGCCCTACGCCACTAGTTAACATGTTAACTGTCTATGAGTCGCATGTGCACACAGCGATATTCCCCGTCATATGTGACTCATAAATGTAGGGATTTTCGAATGCCAGACGTGGTGCTAATGTCGGCGAAAACCGGTCATAAAATTAAACTTGTTAAGCTTCGCAGTAGAGATGTCAAAAAAGTATCTACCCGTTACTTCAGTAGTCGTTACTATTAAATATCGAAAGTAACGACTACCGAGTACAAAAAGTAGTCGTTAACCCGGCCCCACACCGACCGGAGTGTGGCACACACCGCACAAAAGGCCGGTTCCAAGAATGATACATTGGAGTCGCCCAACCACACTGCTGCACGATTTTTCGTATCAATCTTTTGTGCGGTGTTTGCCACACTCCGGTCGGTCTGGGGCCGGCTTTACGTATGTACCGAACAACAAACAAGCAATCTTGTATATATGCAGAGTAATACACAGTCTGATATATACTCTTAGATACAAGCGGAAGAATCGAGCAGTCCGAGTACAATCGCAAGAATCGAGCAGACCGAGTACAAGCGCAAGAATCGAGCAGACCGAGTACAAGCGCAAGAATCAAGCAGACCGAGAACCATCGCAAGCATCGAGCAGAGTACAAGCGCAAGAATCGCGCAGACCGAGTACAATCGCAAGAATCGAGCAGACAGATTAGTACACAGTCTTATATCTACTCTGAGGTGCAAGCGCAAGAATCTAGGACCGAGTAGTACACAGTGTGTTATATACTCTCTCTCAGGTACAAACGCAAGCATGGAGCCAGCAGGATTTGCTATCATATACTATTCACGAAAGAAACGATTGACCTCGGAAGTCCGTCGATATCTCTGCAATCCTTTGGCGTGACGACACGATCGAGGTGTCGCTCGACTCGCCACAAAATTGCCTAAATCTCGGAATCTCTTTCCCGATCAGTGCACAGGGTGGTCAGAGATAACTGTCATCCCGGTTGTTGGCCACAGCAATTTCACAATCAACTTCGTACTATGTACATACTTTGGACAATCGTCGATATCTCTGCAATTCTTCGGCCAAGCGATACGATCGGAGTGTCATCGGACTCACCACAAAAGGGCAATTCATTTGTGAAAAAATTGAGTAAAAATTCAAAAAAATTTAGTACAAACCTTCCTAGCTTCCATACTATGTCTGCGACCAGCTTGAAAAATTGTTACTTCCCAGGGGCGTAGGGGGTATGGACCCCTACCAATGTTTCAATACGCATCGAAATTACAATGATATCAAAAACATGAAAACTGATTTGAAATGATGCACGTTCATTTGACAATTAAACACAAAAATTGTTGAAAATTATTAAAAACTTTTCACATGCTGGAAACACATTACTGAAAAATTGTATGCCAATATCGAGATGTGAACCCTTCCCAGAAGCAAAATACTTGCTACGCCCCTGGCAGCCAATTTAAAGTGGGGCAAACCAAATTAGTGACAGAAAACGCAAAAGGATGTGCTTGCTTTTACTACTTAGGATTGCGAGTTCTTCAATCAATCTAACCCAAAGAATCGTTTAGTACGAAAGCGAATTGTTGGCAATGTAGTCTTCCAAGAACGGTTTTTCATATACAAGTAGACCTTGCAACTGTTATAGGCGATGACGACACATTCTATTAAAAAAAAATGTTTCAAGTCTTGACTGAAATCTTTAAACTAGGACAGAAGCAGGGACGTAGCTAGGGGAGGGGTCCATGGGGTCCGGACCCCTCCCGAAATGTTTTCAAAAATCATCGGAATTCATTTTATCATCAAAAATGATCATATTAATTCAGCAGTTTTCACCGGATTGTGTGTCTGTATATCATTGTACTCGTACATTCACCAAATGACAATATTTTTGACAATGAAATAATTTTTTTTTTCGAAAAAATCATGCGTGCAATATTCGATGAGCGCATTCAACGAATAAAATTCACTGGAAATACGCTTTTTTTTTAAAGATAATACTCATCCAGAACATTGGAAATATTTTCCAAACTTCCCAAGCTCTAAGGAGCTTTGAGCTTTCCGCTGCAGAAGTGAAGAGTATTGCTAAAAAAATAATTGCAGAACGCAATCAACACTACTTTAGTTGGACTAGAGTAGAGTTCGGCTTTTGACTGATGGAGTATGAATATTTGATTAAGGTCATACACACACGGCGAATCTATAACGAAACTGCATATAAAAAAATTACAAGTAGGCCAACTTTCATTTTTTTGTGAAGTTTCTTTGGAATTGAATCCATGGATTCGCTATGTTGCTATTTCGCCCTTTGCGAAAACAGAGAGCTGGAACTGTAATGGTCACTGAACATTTCTGACATCCAGGATTCCAACATTTTATAATATGGTGCAACTGTTGAGTGACGATGTAATTCTGACTGCACCAGAAAAACACCCGTTAAAGAAAAAATATTAGGTAAAACACGCAAATGTTCAACTTAAGGACCTTTTACCAAAATGTGGATTTTGTCTGTTTTCTCAATTAGAAATTTGGACCCCTCCCAAAACCAAATTCTGGCTACGTCCCTGGACAGAAGCATAAATAGATCCTGTCAGTCAGAAGGATTTTTTTTATTTTTCCAAGAAATCAATAAAGATATCAAAACAGTTAGTGTGTGTTAGTTACTTTTGGCGGTGATGTGCACTTTTCGAAGGTTTTTATTTTCTCCAACCTTCTTGATTTTAGCTTGGTTGTAATACGGAAGCTCACAGTAAACAACTCGTGTATTCAAGGAAGTGATTCATATTCTAGATCCCTGCCCTTGTAAAGTCTAGCCACTACGTTACGAAAATATTTTCTAATTCTAGTTTAACAGAACTACCTGCCAGCAGTAGACCATTCGAAGTGAATGCATCTACCACAATTTTGCGGTAAGGATAATTAGATAGGAAGTTGCATCTTTTAAATGCGGAGTGACATTACAATTTGAAATGAGTGTGGGACTAGGAGCCTGGAATGAACTCTTCTAATTCAGAAGGACAAAATTAACATTTTTTTTTTAATTATATCAATTGCGCCTTTAGTTTTCGAAATACATATTTCATAGAATTCAAAACCAATGGAAAGTTTCGAAAATATTCCGCCCCTTAAAATCTGTCGCCCCGGGTCATAGATCTTATGGTGAATCCGGCCCTGCTGCTTCCAGTGCTCTTAGACCACAATCGGTTCGCTTATCTAATAAGCTACACTTATAGGGCATCGATCTATAGTAGATTCTACATCTTTGTTATTGAAAAGTGCTGCCCAAATTTTGCCTTTCAACTTTTACCGTTACGAAGAAATGCAATTGTTTGAAAATCTGGTAAAAACCGTGACTTCCTCTGAAAAACTTTAATTTTTCAGCTGTGGGCTTACGAAAACCAAAAAACGTTTCGAAGCTCTTCGGGTTTTTCTGATTTACCTGCAATCGCTTAAATCTTGCCAAATTGTCAAACTCAACTTTTTGTACCAAAATTAAACTTATATTTTGTTACGGTAAATTTCATGGACAAACATGCAAGGAGGAAAAAAGTTGGCCCTTTGCGTAAGCTTTCGAACGACATATAAAAAGTTTTGCCGGAGTTATTACATTTCTACTACTGCGTGATAAAACAGAAAATAAGGACTTCTGGAAATGCATCAATGTGTTGTAAGGTTTGAACTTTCAAGGAAATGGAATTGATATTCACATGCATAGATGAAGCGGTTTATTTTGAGATTTGAAGAATTGACTTTCGCATTTGCAATTTTCAAGATCATGGTCCTGAGATCGAAAAAACAACCATTGACACTGAAATTGGCACCAAGAAGAAAACTTCGGAAATGGAATGTATTCGATTTCCCCTTTAAGATGATACCTGACATGCCTTTCTTCGGTTGAAGCCAGATTCGTGTCCTTTTGGTGCATTTTTAGCCTTCCCATAATTTTTTGTTTTTATTTTCAAAATAATCTCTAGACCCTAGTGATCTAAAAAATAAATTCGACAGATGTAAATTTTTTTCTTTTTAAAATGACATCTGGGTAGTTTACTGACTACTTTTTTCCTCTTTCACACGTTTTATTCGGAAGCTTGCATGACTAAAATGCGAAACAGAACGCTTCCGTTACGTTACGTTCCGAAGAGATCTAGTACAATTTTGTTTCCGTGCCGTGCCGTGCTGTCTGTGCCGTTACAAACAAACGCCATTGTTCCAACTTTGACAGGTGTTCGGAACGTAACGTAACGGAAGAGTACTGTGCTGTACTGTATTTATTTAATTGAAACGAATCAAAAGTTTGAAAATTACAGTTATCCGCAAGAACTGCAAAAAAATCAACGTAACGGTAAAAGTCCATTTTTTTGGATAACCCTCAGGATTGACTTTCCCCAAAAAGGAGGACCGTAGAGGTCCTCAACACTTCGCTAGGATGACTTTGATTTATATTTTAACTTCGGTGTGACATGTCTAGGCTACAGTACCTGTAACTTCGAATTGGTATTCAATCACGCCATGCCTGTTATACTCGTGTGACGAATGAACGATTATTTAAAATATTTTATAATTAGCTTCATCAAATCCTCAACATTTTCTATAGAATGCTTTAAACTGCTCACGATTTTGAAGTGCTTCACACATTCGTCGTCGACAGACATGAACGCATACATTTCTAATCATTTTCGGAAAATTTCATTGGTTAAAATTCAAGAGTGCCTAACAAGCCTTTTGCTTTTCGCAACTACATCCTTGTAAAGCAAACATACATCTGTACACATTTTTCATTAATTAAACACACATTAATATTTCAGGACTGGATCCTTCCAAGCATTGGTTGGCCGTTAGTTCGATACTTCTAATAGTGGGAGCCGCTAGTGTTGCTGTACCGCTAGCTTTACGTGTAGTCGCAAGTAAGGACATATTTCTTTTTTCTTTCTCTCTCAATCGTATACCATGTTTGCCACACCTTTTTGTTTAACTAAAAAATGTTCTCCATCAAAGGACTTTCAAATAAAAATGTTTCACATGAACTTTTTTTTCATATTTCACTTTCACGTCCACTTGCCTATGAACTTTTGCTAAAAAAAAAACTCGACGACTACGTTTGTTGCTTTCTCGTGACAGGTGCACCATTCGAGGAAAGGTTACGAGCAGCTACACAACTTTTAGATGAAGTGCCTTTAATCGACGGGCATAACGACTTGCCATGGAACATACGAAAATTTCTGCATAACAAATTAAATGACTTTAGGTGAGTTGTAGACCAAGTGTCATATATTTTCTAATATTATATTTTATATGCATATATGTATGAAATAACAATATTTCACAAAAATTTTCCATTTTGACTTTTCTTTCCATACGTTCCTGTGTTTTTCCTGTGTCTGCGGTGACCATTCATTTATATAGTTTCGACGAAGATCTACGCTCGGTTATGCCTTGGGCGAGAAGCAATTGGAGCCACACAGACTTGAAACGACTGAAACAAGGACGAGTGGCAGCACAGGTTAGTTGGTCATTTATTTTAGATATATGTTTGTTAACGTTTGTAGTACCTACGTATGTTTTCTTTCGTTTTTCGGTTAAAAGTAAGTACCGGAGGTCATTTTTGTTCGTACGATAAATTAAAAGTAATTGCATCTGTTTCGGAATGTTTTTGAGAGCTCTGCAAGTCGAGACTGTTTTTAGAGAATACGTTAAAAGTGGTCATGTTGGGGTGGATGGTAATCGTTTGAAATGCATATTTGCGGAAGTGTATACAAGAAGTGCTAGCACATTGGTCTTTTCTACTCAAATATTATGGCTTTTTCGAGGTAGCTAGGAGAAAAGTGGATCAGAAACTCTTTTTTTTGTGGACATTTTCTACAATTAACAATTACAAAGAAAAAATGTAAAATCTGACAGATCTTTTTCGAAAGCATATATGTACATATATCCGTAGTTCTTTCAATGTAGCGTCTGAATCGGCTTCGATATCGATTTGAGTTTCATAGTAAGTCTACAATTAGTTATTATTTTATAATGATGACAACTTTTAACTTGTCGCTTTAAAAAGATTTTTAAGCTCGAAGCTGCTCTGAGCTCCTTGAGATCGGGGACCTCTGGACATTGTTATTTTGAGGATTAAAACTCCCGCTCATCAAACTTTTTGATAGTAAACTGTGTGTGGTTCGGTTACAAGAATAAAATCACTTCACCATCACCTTCAGATCGGGGGCCTCTGGACATTGTTAATGTGACATAAGAGACCTCAAATATGGATGGGCATTAAATGATAATTTTTTGTTTAACGTCAAGTATTTCGGCGAATTAACTTACTACGAAATTTTATCAATCAGAACGTCCATATCCTCAAAATTTGGGGCAGTGGAGTGGAGGGGGTATACACCATGCCCTATTTAGAACGGGCCTTATTGCCCATTTTTAAAAACGGTTTCCCCGACGTATAGAGCAAAGTTCGAAAGCTGTATGAAAAGATTTTCAGGAAAAATACTTTTAGGAACGGATTCTTGTAAGAAAATTTACGAGTACAAGTATGTAGTAAAAAATCACGAACGCAACATGCTTACGTACGTAAAGCGTATCCTGCTAAATTAAAAATTTATTTATGAATTTATGACTTCGTTTAAAACCAGTGATGTCAACTTTAGTTACATTTCAGTAATCGGTTATATTCGCTACATTTGTTTCGAGTAATCGTTACTTTGTGATCGTTACTTAGTAATCGTTGATTAGAAACACATAAAAAACTACAACGGCTGCAACGACAACCTACTCGAATGCGATAGTCCTCATGGTTCGTCGCCGACATTGTAGAGATGGTAGGAGGGCTTGTACTCATCTTTTGCACTCTTTTACACAATCAAATTGCGAGACAGGAGGAAACCCAATCGTATCGCTTGGCCGCAAATTGTAGTGATATCGACCATTTTATAATGTGCATGGTACGAAGTGCAATTAATGTGACCAGCATCTTGGCTGACGGTTATCTCTGACTTCACTAACGGGTAAAAAGCTTCGACAACTCTAGGCAATTTCGTGGGGAATCCGCTGACATATCGCTCGTGTCGCTCCACCAAAGCATTGCAGAGATATCGACGGCTCGCCGAAGTAGTACGAAGTTGACTGTGGAATTGCTGTTGCCAATATTCAGGTTGACGGTTATCTCTTACCACCCGGTGCACTAATCGTGAAACAGGCTTCGACATCTTTTAGGCAATTTTGTGCCGTATCAAGCAACATCTCGATCTTGTCGCTCCCCCAAAGAATCGCAGAGATATTGAGGTATTTCCGCACGAATACGAAGTGGATCTTAAAATTGCTGTGGCCAACATCTAGGTTGACAAGAATTGAATTGTGAATTATTGTACTTTGACGGTTTTCCCTGACGCCCCTGTGAGCTGCACCGGAAAAATGCTCCCTTAGAGAATTTCGCGAGTCCAGCGACACCTTGATCGGCTCAAGGATTCCAAAGATATCGTCGGATTTCGAAAGTAGTACGAAGCTGATTGTGAAATTGCTGTGTGCCAATATCCAGTTTGACAGTTATTTCTAATCCCCCTGTGCGCTGACCGAAATAGAGGATCCGTCGACCCAGTAGACAATTTTGTGGTGAGTCCAACGACACCTCTATCGTGTCGCCACGTCAAAGGATTGCAGAGATATCGACGGATTTCCGAAAGAATACGAGGTCAATCGTTTTGTTCATTAATAGTATCCGATAGGAAATCGTGCTGGCTCGATGCTTGCGCACTGCGCTTCTACCTACTACTCGGTCTGCTCGATTCTTGATTATTGAGAGAATGTAGATATAAGACAGTGTACTACTCGATCTACTCGATTATTGCGCTTGTAGCTTGTACTATTCGGCGAGCAGCACACGGTATGGTATCTACTCTCAGGTAGAAGCGCAAGTGTCGAGCAGACCGATTAGTGGGTAGAATTGCATTGCGCAAGTATCGAGCCAGCACGATTTCCTATCGCATACCATGAACCAAACCGCGTAATCTTTCGGAAATCCGTCGATATCTAAGCAACCATTTGGCGTGGCGACACGATCGAGGTGGCGGTGGACTCGCTACAAAATTGTCTAGATCCTCTTTCTCGGTCAGTGCACAGGGAGGTCAGAAATAACTGTCATATTGGCACATAACAATTTCATAATCAGCTTCGTACTTCTTCGGAAATCCATCGATATCTTTGGAATCCTTGAGCCGATCGACACGATCAAGGAGTCGCTGGACTCGCAAAAATTTTTTATAAGAGAGCATTTCCCCCGCACAGCTCACAGGATTCTCAGAGATAACTATTAAAGTACAATAATTAACAAAACGTATGCTCTTGTCAACCGATGTTGGCCACAGCAATTTTAAGATTGACTTCGTATTCTTGCGGAAATCCGTGGATATATCTGCAATCCTTGGGGAAGCGACACGATCGAGGTGATGCTAGACTCACCACAAAACTGTCTAACGAGTTGATGGATCCTCTTTATCGGTCAGTGCACAGGGGAGTCAGAGATTACTGTCAAACTGGATATTGCTCAGAGTAATTTCACAATCAGCTTCGTAGGTACTACTTCCGAAATCCGTCGATATCTTTGGAGTCCTTGAGCCGATCGACACGACAGGTATCGCTGGACTCGCAACAACATTCTCTAAGAGAGCAACTACCCCGCGTAGCTCACAGGGATGTTAGCGATAATCGTCATGATTAGATATTAGACTGTATACTACTTGGTATGCTCGATTTTTGTGTTTGTGCCTGAGTACATACATATGAGATTGCTTTGTTTGTTTGTTGTTCGGTACATATGTAACGAGTACTTCTTGTACTCGGTAGACGTTACTTCCGATACGTATTAGTAACGACTACTTAAGTAACGGGCAGTTAATTTTTTGACATATCTATTTAAAACACATATGTATAGACTAATGTCCTGATAACAAAACCAATTCTTTAAATATGTATATGAATAATGAATGTCTGGGAAAAAATCACTTTAGATTTGAATGCATGTGTGTTTCTTTAACTGTGATAGAACTTCAATATAAATTAAACGCGGACAAACGCCCTTAAAAAATAAATAACAGGCGCGACAATCCAACATTGGACTAAGGCCGCAGGATGTGTTAGTGACATCCTATTTCCAAGATCTTATCTGCTTTTTGTTGAGGTAATGAGATCAGCATCACGCTCAGCAGTGTTATTTATCCCCTTAAATGGGTACTCGTTTAACATCTGAGTGAGATCATAGTCCCTCTCAAGCTCGTGAGTTCGAAAAACATCATGGATGATGGTGAGATTTGAACTTATGACTCTGTGCACCGAAGGTGCGCGCACTAACTGCTAGACCAGACTACCTTCACTCTATGAGCGAAGAGTATAGTTATTGATGCGGTGCGGTAACGATCTTCATTGACCGCAAAGTGAGCTCCGGCCTCAATTTTGAAGAAGTAAGGTCCGATGATGCCACCAGCGTGTAAACCGCACCAAACTGTGCATTTCTGCACAGTGATGAAATCTGTATAGCAGTCATTCCCAAACTGGGAGCGGGCCCCCCTAGGGAGGGGAAACGATCAGGGAACGGAAGCGAGGGCACAACTCTAATATTGCCATCAATAAATTATGATTTGCTTGCAATTAAAGAATTATAGTTTTCTTGTGAACACCAGGGGTAATCGGTAGTTGAAAAAGCGTTGCCAAAAATTTTCGTTGATTAATTCGCTGCTACTAAATCCATTATGATGAACACCGCTGAGAATATTTTAGGTCGAGAAAGAAATAAAAAATCACTTGATATGGCTGACAAGATCTATAGTCAATTTTTGCGTCTATTTTCGATTTCGTCTATTTTTTTTTTAATTAAAAAATATCGACTGTATTAATACTCTACTCCGGTTAGAAATACCAAAAGGTCGATGCTTACTAACAAGGACTTTTTTCATAATTTAAAAAAAAATTATATGTATCACAAATCTCAGGGCCGACAGAGACGTATGTAGATCGAGCCAGAAAAATTGATTAGAAAGAGTTCATTTTGCGTGGAACTATTTTCCAAAAATTATATATGGGCTTTTTTAATGAAAGGTGGGCTTTTAATGCATCTACAAAGGAACATCGGAACATATGAATGAACGTCCAGTACCTTTTGAAAGCGTCAGCTAAGGCTGTCATATCTAAATCCGCTAACATTATCTCGCAATCATTTCACTCGTGCCTCGTTTAGCCCATTCAGACACAGTCCATAATCCCGGTATCCTAGTGCTACAAAAATTTAAATCGTAATTGCTATTGTTCTAATTAATAAAAACAAATAACGTGTTGTTAGTTTGACTTGTAAAAGGCTAGCGGGCATGTTGCGAAAATACACCGCTGGGTCACACAAAATTGCATAAACTGCATGAAATCACATTAGGCCTTTAAGCTAAGGGGCGATTCAGACTACCGACAAGATGTACTAAATCCTAGATTGACAGTTGTACCATATTGTACTACAATTTGAATATTGCAAGTACATTCTACGAAGCATTTTGAATTTAATGACATACGATTTAATCTAGTATGCGGGTTTCGAATCGATTAATTTAGTGGTTTTAGTAAATCCTGTCCATAGTGTGAATCCCCTCTAAACCACGATTAGAAGTATTCTATGCAATACACCTTTCGCAATTAATAAAAGATCCTAGATCCTAACCGCTATAAAGTAAGAACGGAATTGCACTCTTTTAAAAATTCGTTGCCATAATGCGTCAAACGCCACCTTATTTACATCTGAATTCTGGGGAGTGACGTTTGAGAAAATCATTAAGAGGGATACACGCGGCACTATTTTGAAGAGATTCACCCGAAAGCCTCCAATATCTTGGTAAATCAGAAAAAAACATCTCTTATATCCTTAAGTTGCGGATCGCTTTTTGGTCAGAAGCTTTTTTCCCATTGTCAGAGGGCGGTCACCAGCAATCTTACAAAAACTTTCGCTGTTCGATGGCCTTATTTCGGCTTATTTTACCACTGGCGTAACGTACGGTATTCCATGTGTTCGGTGGAACACGGGTCCTCAACCATCAGGGGCCCCTAGCGAAGTTACGCAGAGTAGCAAATTTGGGTCATTGGAATAGAGAAACTGTCGAACAAGTTAGAAGTGCTCTTCTTTGCTATACGAAGCAGTTTTAAGCGAGAGTTTCAAGGGCCATTTTATTGCTGCGGTGAGGTGGGAGGCACTGGCAAGTGCGAGGTCCTGAGTGTTTGCCCGGCTTGGCACCTCCTAAAGCTGCTATTGCTTGTTAAATTTGCCCGCCCTGATTAAATTCGGAATATTTTAAGCGGAACTTCTCTTCTGTTCTGTTGAAATTGTTCGGAAGTTAAACACTCGGGTGTAAAAAATCCACTCGATCTGAACCCATCATTTTTAATAGTTAAAAAAGTGGATTTTGCTAAGGGACTTAAAATGCGGTTTACAATAAGGAATTTGTAAAACTTCCAATAAGCTAAACAAAATCGGTAAATGAGCCGATGACCAAAATTTTTAAAATACATACGGCTGCTCGGATAGGACCTACTTATTTCTCTTAAATACTGTTATTTGTAGTTGGTAGGCAAAGCTTACTCTCCTATTCAGTGGCCTAGCGCCTATATAAGGGGTAGATCAACAAAATCCGCCTTAGGTCGAACATTTTGTCCCTGTGACCGTGACACAAAGGTTATTAATTTAATTTCAGCACTGAATTAAGTAAAAAAAAATGTTCCTCAAATTTTTGTTGGTTAGATGGTTGGTTACTCTCGTATGATGCGACAGCAATGCGAGTAGCAAAATGTTTACTGCGTAATTTACATGATGATGAAAATTCATCATAAGTTTGTACGGCCTATAAGATTTTAGCAAAAATTCTTGAAAAGAGAATCAATCCGTACAGAACAGAACAAATCATTGGCAAGTATTAAGGCGGCTTCAGACCTCGTCGTTCAACGACCGATCAGCTTAACACAGTGAAGCTACTACTCCAAAAGTGCTGGGAATTCAACATCGACGTATACCAAATCTTTGTCCACTTCAAGCAGGCATACGACAGTATCGACCGAAGTGTACTGTACAACATTATGCTGAATTTTGGTATACCGGCAAAGTTAGTGCGACTCACAAGGATGACGATGACTAATACCGTCTCGCAGGTCAAAGTGCAGAACCGACTCACTGACCTATTTGAAACTCGTACTGGACTCAAGCAGGGCGACGGGCTGGCGCCGACGCTCTTCAACCTGGCTTTGGACAGCAGCGGAACGCTACTCATCAAGTCGACTCAATTAGTAGCGTACGCCGACGATATCAACATCATGTCTCGAAGGTTGGGTGATGCAGAAAGTCTTCTGCATAACCTCAATAACGCCGCAAAGGAAGTTGGACTACACATCAACGAAAGCAAAATAAAGGCCATGATGCAATCGAAAACAAGGACGCCAGCAAATTCAAGCATCACAGTGGGGGACCTCAATATCGAGTATGTAGATAACTTCAACTATCTGGGTTGTAACTTATCAAAGGACGCCAACGAAACCGACGAAATTAAGCGACGGATACAACTAGCCAATAAGACATATTTCTCGGTCCTACCTATAATTAATTCGAAACTTGCGCTCAGGAACACGAAGCTCCGCGTGTACAAAACGATCATTCAACCCGTGCTATGTTATGGCTGCGAAACATGGACCCTTACCCAAGCCTCCGAAATTTTGCTAGACCGATTCGAACGAAAGGTCCTTCGGCGAATTTTCGGGGCCGTTCGCGAGCGAGACCAATGGCGTATCCGATACAACCATGAGTTGTATCAATTGTACGATGAGCTGGAAGTATCGAAAATCGTGAAGCTTCAACGTCTGCAATGGGCGGGGCATGTACAACGGATGGACGGCAATCGCATGCTAAAGAAAGTTATGAACGCACAACGAATTGACGGAGCGAGGTTGCGTGGACGACCAAGAGCTCGCTGGGAGAACTCCGTAGGTGAAGACGCCCACCAGCTGCTGGGCTTCCGAAACTGGAGGACAAGGTCACGTAACCGCGACAATTGGAGGTCAACGATTCAGGCGGCCAAGGCCCGACACGTCGGGCTATCGTGCCACATTGATGATGATGATGTTGTAGATAGAAAATGAAGTAGGTCCGACTACCCCAGCTCCCCTGCAAAGTCGTACTCAGCCGTATCTTTTGACATAATGTCGCGAAAAACTTAAAATTTGTGTCAAATGGTAGCTTTTGAATGTCCTTATAAAATATTATTGGTGTAGCAGATCCGACCAGACCCGACTACTTCCTTCCCTACGAAAAACTTGAAATTGAATATTTTGGGATTTGCGTTCCTTCTAGGTCTGTACATGGATATATAGGGTATACAATCATCGTGTTATTCGCGACGATTAGAACTCCGCCCTGTTTCAATATATGTATGTTCGAGATCACCAGTAAACTCTAAACCGCTGATGGTTAAATGTGTAATAAATGTACATACATATTTTGAAAAATACGTTCTGCATTTCTACAAAACTTAAAAGCAAGCTCACAGTCTTTTTATCTTCCACCTATTAGTTAACCACGTCCAGAGAGGTTTAATGTTTTGCTTATCCGCGCAATAACTTTTACATTCACATGGACAAGCAAAAACCCCACAAAGAGTGGTGAAAAAATAGAAGAATACACCTAGAACTCACGATTTCGGACTAAAACGAAAGTACACGTCGCGGTCGTCGTCGTCCAAAGGAAATCCGAAAAAAATTAATCTAAACTGGTTGTTCCCTTATATACCTGGATCTCGAGTCCTTGAGTTATTTCGCAAAGAACAACAACAACAACGTGACCATCGTTCTACATGGCTGAGCTTGGCTAGAATTTGTGGCTGCTGAGAATAAATTTTAATTGGTGCCACTTAAAATAGTTAACCATTTAATTTGGCTGAGAGTGCTTAAAGTTCGCGAAAATCCGTAGAGAATTGGTCCTTGACTAAAAAGTTCCTTCAAATTGGGTTATTTTTTGTTCGGAGAGTACAGGATGCAATAGGTGCGGTAGACTTTACCTAATAACCTAGTTTACAATAAGGTCAGTTGAAAATTGGTTTTATGGTAAATATTTAACAAATTATTGAGCTTGACATTAATATACTAATCAGAGTTCAGTTTATTGTTATTCGTCATTCTGAGGGCAAATGTTTGAAATGATTACTTGATAGGGAATCAAAAAAAAAAAATTCTAGAAAGAATTTAGGAACTGGGTGTTTTTCATTGTTATTACCGGGGTGCAAGTTCTCTATGACAAAAAAAAAACACATTTTTAATCCTAATCCACAAAATGTCGGAAATAAATAAAATATTCTATCAAATATCCCTTATTCAATGAATTTATGTATTAATGTCTATTATGAAGATGCATATACCCACATTGCTGCCCCTTGAACCTTAATCGACTAGAGTGCTACACTTTTGTAGCCATTCAATTCGATATGGATCCATTACAATGAACTACCATATTTCACCTGCGTTAACGCATAAATCTATTTTTTCGCCGATCCTTTATGTCAGAACATCTGCTCTCTGTAACATATATATTTTTGGTCTATTATAGTAAAAAGGAGCGGCTCCATACGTCATATCATCTCGTTAAAGTCAGTTCTCATTAAATGAGATCTGATTTTTGCTATATGCCATTTGTAAAGTGCTTGCGGAAGGTTGCCTGGCAATTCATTCACGCCACACCGTTGACTATACATTATATGTAGATATTGGAAGCACCATACCCACCATTTTGCGTGCAGATGAATTGAGAGCGTGGAGTTCACCAAGGATGTAGGGAGCATAAATCACAATTCTGTCGAAGCAAATGGAAGATATAGCCGTCAACGAAGATTGGTTGGACAGCTGGCAAGGAAGCCTCTCTTAAATCAACTTTTTGAGTAGGAAAATATGTGGCCAATATAACATAAGTAATTGATGTGCTCGGGGTTGTCGGGCAAAACAATGAAAAGATGTGAAAATAATATGCCCTTTGTGTCTATCAAAGAAGTGGTAATGGCTCCCTTCTCTGGGAGGCAGCTGGGGTTTAACGATTTTTTTAGGCCTAATCCTTCTTGCTCGGTTATTTCTTTTGGTATTTTCAAAATGTCCTAGCATTGGTCGCAACGAGTTTCCACACTATGCCTTCCTATCAGTGCTATTAGATTAAATCCGTAAAATAACAGTCATAAGTCACAAACTTATCTATCTTGATAAAACATAATAATTATATAGAGTCTGTTGACCGTTGGTTGTAGTTCAAATGAAATTTTTTTTCTAAATTAAACCAACTACATTCTCAATGGGTTTCTTGCGGGAATCACACTATGCCTGGAAATCTCTTTATTTTTTGTGTTACGGCAACACAAAAAAACGAATCGGCAACCGCATTTCTCCATAAATTATAATTTGGTTTTCTAGTCGACCTATCAAAGATAAATAATGGACTATACTCAAACAATATGAAGGAGGCCGAAAAGAAATACGAAAAATATCGTCAAAATCCTTAATAGCCTAGGGAACAGGAAGAACAACAATAAACCGAGCGAACTTATTTTTTCTTCACAACTTTCACCGCGGGCACCCAAAAAATACTGCAACTCCATAGTATAAGTAGTCAGTCAGTCATCATCCCCATCATCCCATCCCTCCGTGCCAAAATAAAGATCGCACGTCTCGTCGACACGACCCCGGTCAAGCATTTTATATATGAGTGTGTCTATGATGCTACCATACGTATATGACCACGCCATCTATTGTACCAGGGATGAGTGTATTACTACGAATTAGCTCTAATTGGATTCTATCCTTGAGTTTTCAGGGAATTGTTTGGGATTCGATTGGTTTTGTCGGAGCTCTAACTTTTAATGGTCGCTCGAATAGTGTTTGTGTGCGTGGGATGTGGAGAATTATTATTATGTGAGGATGTGAAATGAGAAGGACGATGGTAGAGTTAGCTTGAGGCGTAAAAGTTGTTGTAAACTCAGTCTTTCATTTAATTATCCAAAGAAATTGGCGATGGCGGGCGAAGGAGAATTTCGTGTATATGTAGTACGGTACCTGTTATGAAGTTTCAATCAGTCTTCAAATCGTCAAGAAAGAAGAAGTTCCCATACAGTACGGAGTTCAGAACACGAATTTCGAACAACGATTTTAGTAATTCATTAAAGAGTTAAAGAGGTTCCTCTCCTACGTCAATGCCTTTTCGTTGATATGTACATATGTTAGATTTTAACAAAGAAGCTACATACGATGATGACATCCAGCATCGGCAAAGGTTAAATGGAGTTTTATGCAATTAGATAATGCTACTAAATCTAAAAGTCAAGTTGTACGAAACGCACTCATGTGGGTCCCTGTGGAACCACCTTCCGGTATTACTTAGTAAGGACAGGTGTGGCTAATCAGCCATCTCCGCGGTTTTCCAACTTACGCCTGGCTTCCTCATTACGCAGCTCCGTATGAATTTCACAGACCGCTCTGCTGAATGCCTTCCAATTCTCGTGGGATTGCAACATTAAACCCACCAAGTTGGCGGGGCTTAAGGTGTTGCCCAGATCCAACTCGAGTCGGGCCGGTATCGCTGCAAACCTTTAGAAGTTGAAAGCACATGCCTCGTGTATCCCACGACCCCCTAGCACCTGGAGCTTTCAAGCGAATTGGCTAGTTTGAAACTTTGCAAGTACTGTATGTATCCGTAAAAAATTGGATAAGGTAGTGATTCGATTTCGAATATTCACTTCCCCATATTTTCTGTTTACCCACTTCGCTATATTACCGCAGGAAAATTGGCATTTCACTTCGGAAAAATTAGGGGAAAGCTGGATTTTTGCATGAGCCTTCCTTTCGAAGTCCTAAGCCAGACCCTAAAAGTCCCTGTCCCTACGAGTGCCGCTAGCGGTGCTACAGAGGGTCAAACACCCTCGAAAACAGGTTTTTCGGAATATTTAGATAACGGTAGCATATACAAAAAAAGTGGTGTATGGCAAATTTGAAGCTCTAGTGATTTCTCAACAAACGATGCAAAGACTTTCGGGCACTCCTAACGGCGCCAGGAGGCCTAACGGTATTTTCAACAAAGTTTCACTAAAATCTCTATAACGGTAACTCGTACTAAAAACTTTTGTATGGACAATTTGTAGCCTATGGGGTTCTGAAGAAAGTGGCCAAATTTCAAATCGATACGTGCAGCCTTAAGTGCGCTATGGGGGTCGAAACCTTAAAAAAACCTGTTCTTATGGGTTTTTCGTGAATTGCGCCAAGACGGGGGAGTGTGCTCTAAGGCGTTCTAGGAGAAATTTGTAGCTTTCGTAGCTGTTAGTAAGAGGCCAAAAGTTCTCAAAGATAAGAGCCCCCCTGACGAAGTTATGAGGGTCCAAACATTCAATTAAGCAGTTTTCGGGGAATATCTCTATAACGGTAACGTACACCGTAGCTTATATAACGCTTAATTAAATATCTGAATTTAAGATTTATGCGTGCAATACTAAGGGCGCTATGAGGGTCTGAACCGTACAATAACTGTATTTTTTCGTTATTTTCGTGAATTTCTTTATAACGGGAACGCATTCGGGTAGGAAGCATGTAACAATTTGTTGCTTCTGTAACGTGAACTTAAAATGCCAAAACAACTCATCTATGCGGGCACCCCCAAGGCAGCTATGAGGGGTCAAAACTAAACAACTAGCTAAACAAAAAACCGTTTCTCGGAAATTTTTTGATAACGGGAACCTCTAGAGGGAACCCATCTGAGATAAATTTGTAGCTCCTGTGGCTGTTAGTAATACGCCAAAAGTAACCAAAAATAGGAGCCCCTCTAACGAAATTATGAGGGTCCAAACATTCAATTAAGCAGTTTTTGAGGAATATCGCTATAACGGTAATGTGCACCGAAAACTCTAATACGGCGAATTTGTAGCTTATACATCGCTTAAATAAATATCTGAATTTCAGATTGATGCGTGCAATGCTAAGGGCGCTATGAGGGTCCGAACCGTACAATAACGATATTTTTCGTTATTTTCGTGAATGTCTTCATAACGGGAGCGCATTTGGGAGGGAAGCCTGTAACAATTTGTTGCTTCTGTAACTTCAAATTCAAATGCCAAAACAACTCATCTATGCGAACACCCCCAAGGAAGCTATTAGGGGCCAAAACTAAACAAAAAACCGTTTCTCGAAAAAATTTTGATAACGGGAACCTCTAGAGGGAACCCAACTGAGACAAATTTGTAGCTCGTGTAGCTGTTAGTGTGACATCAAAAGCCCCCAACGATGGCGAATTTGAAGTTTTTACAACGCTTAATTAAATGTTCAAATTTCAGATCGGTACGTGCAGTATTAAGGGCGCTGTGAGGTTCCAAACCTTACAATTTCGGTATTTTTGCTTATTTTCGTAAAAATCTCCTTAACGGTAACGTATACCGGAGGCAGTCTGTGAAAATTGGTTGTTCCTATGGTTTTTGAGGGAGGAAATTTTTCTGCGCTTACTAATTAGAACAGCTTTTATGCTCCGCCAGTTCCAGTTCGACTGATTCCAGTCATATGTTGATGGTGAATCGTCTAGTTATCGCCTCGCTAGTGATCAGTTCGATGTACTCGGGGTCCTTGACGATGTCTACCACCGCAATATCATCTGCGAAACCTTTAATCCCTTAGGCATAGAGAGCTCCAGGATGGTATTGTATATATATTATATTCAGCAGAAGAGGACCAAGTACCGATCCCTGTAGAACGCCAGCGGTTACCATGTACTCCTTTGTTCCTTCACTAGTATTATATTCTACGTTGCGACAAACGAGATAGCTCTTAACTATACCGGCCAGGTAATCGGGCACACCCATATTTTGCACCGCGGCGTGAATGCACCTCCAGCTCGCGTAGTTAAATGCGTTTCGCACATCTAAAATCACCATACCACAACATGTGCCTTTGCGGAGAGAGTCGATTGCTAAGTTTATTACTGATGTGATACGGTGGTGGCGGGAATGTGGCCTTCCATTGATTAGGTGCTACCGTCTCCGGTCTCCAACTCATGTGGAGGAAAAAGTGTTGAGTACATTTTTTCCAACAAAACCGGACACTAAAGTTGTGAACTCTCTGTCTTACTTTCTGCATTGCCATCTTATACGGTATACGGTATCCCACAGTGGTTTCTATCAGCATCCTCGCAGAGCTGCCTAAAGCAAGCTCATTTGTTCTTGTTAATAGCAAATTTTAGCAGTTCACAAGCGACTTCATTTATAGCAGATTGCTGTGTGACCCGCAATTTCGTCGGTTCACCAGTAATTCTCACGCCGTCCCTTAGTGTAGTCTTTCCTATGCATAGATTTATTGCAAGCTACGTCTAATTATTGTTCTGTGATTTGCGCGGTTCTTTATTCGGCCGATCCCTCGATGGAATCGGCCTGCAGCAGGACTATCCCAAATACCTCCTCATCAAAACGCCTAACGGACCATCCATCCAAAATGGGGGACGTCTTGCCACGGCTCGGCATGTTGTATCGCCGACCGAAAACATAATCGTCTTAAGATCGGTATATGTTTTGTGTTCATTGACACGCCAGTCTATTACTGGCACTAAGGAGCTACTTGCCAAAGTGAGGTCAATAATAGACCCCGCATTTCCCTTTATAAAGGTGTTGCTGCCACCGGAGGTCATAAGAACATTGTCGAGACGCGAAAAGGCGTCTTGACACGAACGATCGCCCACGCTTGTTCGTCTTCCGACTATCCCACTCTTGAGCCCAGCCGTTAAAGTCCCCAGTACTTATCACCAGGCTGTGTAATACCTAGTTGTTACAACTCCATTTAGGTCTCCCGTCAATCCTTTTTGCACAGTCTCCGCAAAGCGAAATTGCTGCTAAATTGTCCTTATTCGCGACTCAAATTGTGTCGCGCAGATTTTTATATTGATCGCAAATAATTGCGACATCGAACGCTTTCTCTTTCACAGTTTCCGACAGGAGATCTTGAACTTTTTAATTTTATTTAGCGATTTTGCTCGGCAGTTTGTCCATACAACCTTAAGCTTCCCGACCACTAAAACTTTGTTCGCTATTTCCATGGGCAACCTACCCATGGAGGTATCGAACAAAGATGGTTGCAATTTGGTTGCCCTCATTTGCTTTCCTCATTTATCTTGAAGCTTCTGTTTGTATTTGGACGCCCAATCGTTCCAAAAATGATACGCTGATTTTCTCTTTCGCACTCATGTATGGATCTGAATGTTGGATCATGTGTGAAAGTTATGCGAAAGAAATTACGGTGGCCGAAATAAACATGTTACGCATGTCAGTTAGTGTACCAAAAGGGACCATATCAAAAGTAGCTACAGCTAAACAAGAACAAGATGAAAACCGGTTTTTTTAGAAGAGATTCGTGAGGAGCAAGGCAAGGAAAGATTCAATTTTCATATAAAAACCGGTTTAGTTCTCGAAATGTTGTTCCCGTGTAGCTACACTCAGTCAACTTGTCCATAGGCCAACCAATCACCGAAAAGCTCGAAAACCGACAATTGGATTGGTATTACCATGTTAAAAAGCGTACGGCTCAGAACCTCGCAAAGAAGGTGATATCAATGGTGGACTTCTGAAAAAGTTAGTCGCCTAATTAGGCAAAGGTATTGTCGAATGCCCTCATGTTCTGAAAGTAGCATAGTATGAATTGTTTAGAATTTAACCCAACGGTTCTAAACGGGTGATCCGCGAACCACTGGTGGTTCCTTCTTCTCCCAAAAAATAATAAATTGAATTTAATCTACTTCTCAGACAGATCTTTGCTATTAATATTTGAATTTTCCATTTAAATGCATCCACGAGATTCAATTTATTTTTGTTTGAGTGCACCCGCAGCAAAAAGAAGGACTCTTAAGATTTTCCCTTTTAGCATGGAATTTTTAGGTTTCATTCTTGTGCTTTTCGATTTTCGTTCGTCCTTTTTCTTCGATTTCTTTCAAATACTCGTTTTCATTTCAAAAGTATATGATGTATAGAAAACGCTAGTAGAAGACATCCATTTTACGTGTCAAATTAAATGATCCATAGAATGACAGCACGTACCCGAATACGTCTCTTGAATGCTTAAAATTCATTATGAGTTATCTTAAGTCACGTAAAATGCATAAAATAAGGAATTCTTCGTGGGATTCAACCGTAAGAAGAAGAATGAAGAAAAAGTTTACTAAAAGATTTTTCGTAGATGTACCTACTATGTACAGTGCAAATAAAACGCAGACGGTGAGAGAAAGGTGTATTTGCTGAAAGTTGAATAAGGATGAGAGTCGTAGTCTGGCAGTCGTTATATGTATAGGGCGCAAGTTGATGATAGATATTGTAAGCGCATGTGACGACTGACTATATAAGGATTATACAATAATAAATAATTTTTATAGATTATAGTAAATATTATAGTAAAGATTTGATTATAGTAAATATGAAACATTTTTTTGTTTTCTTTTTCTAGTTTTGGGCAGCATACGTTCCGTGCGAAGCGCAATATCGTGACGCAGTTCAGCTAACTTTGGAACAAATCGATGTTATAAAACGACTGACTGAACGTTATTCCAAAGAACTGACAACGTGTACATCAGTATCTGGTAAGTATAGCAGACTCATATTTAGCTCTTAGTATACTTAGGGTGCCTCTTATTTTTCGGGATGGCACAACTAGTATAGCAGATCTGGGAATATTTTGAAGCAACTCCTATAAGATTTTAACAAGATATTGCCCCAATCCTCAAAGGAAGGCTGATCAAAAAATTGTTTCAAGACCAATCCATCGACGTTATGAAATCACCACCATACTCCATAGAACTAAATATCATCAAAAATGTTTGAAGATGGATGACAAGATCTTTACCGTTGAACGATAGTTTAAGAACACTGAAGGGCTTCTGCAAGCGATTAGAGGAGCTTGGGACGAAATTAATTTAAATTGCCGTTACAACCTATACAATTCTATCCCAGATTGAGTTTTTGAGCTCAAATTACTTAAAGGAAGTTCTATTCGTTACTAGCTATATTTTCCACAATAAAGTTAGCCTTTTGTGCCGTTATGTGATGCGTTATTTCCTCTGGAACTGTCCTAATGACTTTCACATTTGTACTGTTTTTAAGAATTCTCGTAAGAAAATTCTAACGAGACTCCGGGTTTGAGACCTTGTGTTATTAAAAGAACAAGCAGCCTACTGGAAATATTGTCACAAAGGTTGAAGAAAATACCGTTATCACTTTCCGACATACAGCCATTTTTCAAGTGCTTTCATGAGTGAACTATCCTATTAAGTGGCGCAACCAGGATATTGTCCTGGAGGGGGCTAACACCATCCATATTACCGAACATTGAGCAGCTTTCGCAAGTTGGTGATGAGGTTATTTTCCAGTAATTACGCTATGGTGCTGTTTCTAGGTCCTGTGGCGTTCAGAAAAAGTCATTACACTTTATCATGCTAAAACAAAAAGGTGCGGCTAAAGAAAGCATGCAACTAATCATGCGCATCAACCGAATTCCGTAATTATCGTTCCATAGAATACCGTTAGTGTGGATTAGCTTAGATTTTGGGTGGCCATTTGGATTTTCCCTATATGCTGCCGGTACACAAAGAGTGACATAGCAGTGGATCTATTATGTATATTGGCTGAAGTTATGCTAATGCTTTTCTAATGGCTTCAGAGCCTATTTATACTGAATCCGATTTGAATCAGGCATTTTGCCTGATTGCCAATAGCACGTACGTTCAAATGTGCAAAATTATACACAATGAGGCACCTGATTGCTCGTGCAAGTGCAACAACAACGAACCTACAATCAGGAACCTGAACACTTTTTCAGGCAAAATCGCCGGATAAACCAACAATAGCATGATCTCGCAAATGGGCAAAATTATACTAGTGTTCAGGTTTCAATCAGGTTTTCAGAAAATTCGAGTATGTATTAAGCGCGTTTGCACGATTCAACTTGTTGTCCAACATTCAAACAAATTTGGAGACAAAAGTTGGACAATAATTTGAATCGTGCGAACGGTGCTTAATACATATTTTCTAAAAACCTGATTGAAACCTGAACACTAGGATAATTTTGCCCATTTGCCAGCCCATACTATTGTTGCCTTTTCCGGCGATTCTGCCTGAAAAAGTCATCAGGGCTGATTGTGTGTTCGTTGTTGTTGTATTTGTCAATCAGGCAAAATGCCTGATTCAAAACTGATTCAGTATAAAAAGGCTCTCAGGGTACCTTATATTCTCAGGTGGAATAGTCAGTATGATCAGTTACAGGGCTCTATCTAGCAAAGCAATGAACCCAATGAATTCCAATGTGAATTGCTGCCATAGCGACTCATTATGTTGCATTATAGTATCAAATCAAAGAATGCAATGATTGAATCCAGCTTACATTTCTTTGCTAGAAAATATTTTTACAACAATTTGGGGCAAGCAGCAGATCTAAATAAATTTTGAAAATTTTTTTAATGTGAGGCTTGCTTAGCAATGGAAAATAATTGTGCAAAAGGACATTATACAAATTTAAGCGTCTGGTGAACTTTTATTTAAAAATTTTACTCGGTTTTATGTAAAATCTTGAAGAAATGTTTGTTGACATATTTTTGCTAATTGTATGAGGATTACACATTGCGTGCTCAATATCCGAACTAATAAAAACCGGACTACAGAGGAGTTCGGACAACTAGAGAGTATTAGTATTATTAGTTGACCATTTCGAGGAAATGATTAATTTTAGGTAATTATTTGTTCAAAGAATCGCTTTTTACATACGAAATAATTTCGTTCCATTATTCTGTTTCATTTTTTTCCCAAGAGCAAAGAACAGGATTAAATCAATTTTGGACGATATTATTGCTATTTTACAAAAAAAAAATGTCAAATTTGAATTAGAGAAGTTCTCAAAATTCGGACTACAAAATGAGTTGATCCAGATTACTGGAAACTCGAGGTTTCGAGGCTTCGGACAATCGTACTGTACTTATTTCTTAAAGGAATTCTATTCCTTAAGTGGGGATGAGTTCCACTCTTAATTTCTTTCTTCTCGATTTTTTATAAAAAAAAAGCGCTGATTGAACTGTAATGATGTTTAATATTTTTTGTGTTCCATATGGCTTTATTATTATATTTTCCGATAACACAGTGAGCTGTTATGTTTCGAAAACGTACTATGTATAGTAATTTTGTCAAACCTGCCGTTAAATAACTTCCTTGAAAACATTTTAAAATCCTTGATCCAATTAATTATCGAATTAATCTAGTTCCAAATGAAAGAGACTTTTTTGTCCTCGCCTTTGTTTTTCCCATGGGATTTTTGTTTTTATTATACGATGCACCATCTTCCTACTGAAATATCCCGAAAAAGTGCAAATTTCGGAAAATATACGTCATAAATTAAAAGAAAAAAACTGCATTGTCCTCATATCTCTCTTTTAAATAAGTATTCAGACTACATATATGTGTCCCATATTCTGCACTTTGTTGATGGACAATGAAAGGAAAATCCATTAAGCTGGTACACGGAGCGTTTCCGTTTTTCACATACATACATAGATCACAGTTTCTCTATACAGTCGCTCCTCGACTTACGTAAGCATTTCGTTCCGAAGGTCTATACGTAAGTCTACATTTTACGTAACTAGAAATGTTCTTAATACACATGCTTTTGTTGTTTGAAATTCACAAAGAGTTGAAAAATGTGTGAATTTCAGACTTAAATTAATTTATGCAAGGATTTTTTTAACCTATTTTAAAATTTTGTAAAATATCAGGGATTTCACCTACACAGAAATTAATTTAAGTGGATCATCCAAAGATTTTTCCAGAGGTTTGGCTTTTACGTAAGTTCGGAATTACGTAAGTCCACCTTACGTATGTCGGCGAGTTACTGTACATTAATATATATAATACAGAGTGTACTGGGACAACGCCAGGACAATGTTCGGCGAATACCGGGTACAATCAGAAGACGTTTCGTTTTTCGTATAAAAGCGGAAATTGCTAATACGAGAATAAAGTAGTATGTCTGAGATTTTGCACGGAATGACAGGAAAGTGAAAAGAATATCCCATAATAAATGATGTATCCTTGTATGTCCTCGTGTATATCAGGAATGTGTTTCGAGAACCGAAAGTTATGCTGGTATAGTCATACTCGTACTTCTAATGTTTTAATTCTATGTAATACGTATTTCTATCACTCCCCATTACGTTTTCCATGCGGATATCCGGTGTCTCCTGTGCTTTATCCAACTTGACTCCACTCCGGTCGTATGTTTGTTTTGTTAGGTTTTTGTCTTTTGCAAAACAATAATCCTGACCCGTCACCAGCATTCAATATGTTACAGAACTTTTGTCCTGCACGCACACATCTACTGAAAAGACTCATCTCATAATTCCTTTTTTAATTCCATCTAATTTCAGATATAATGGAAGCGCACAAAAGCCACAAAGTGTGTTCTTTGACAGGCGTCGAGGGTGGACATTCGTTAGGCGGTTCTTTGGCTGTCCTTCGCACACTCTATGCAATTGGTGTTAGATATTTGACACTGACGTCAACATGTCACACACCGTGGGCTGACTCAAGTAATGCTGATGCTCCAACATATGACATTAAGCATGGCGGATTAACTGTATTCGGCAAGGTAAGTTTTTGTAGCGAGATTTTCTGGTGAACACGAATTGTAGATGTGCAGATTTGAGCATTCTCACGGATTGTCATGTAAAATTAGAATGCTGAGAGGTGGAGTTTAGGGTGAGATTGGAAAATCTCAAAACAAATTATGTTTCTCTCTCTTGATGAGCGTTAGCTGGCGACATACACTGATTATAACCTTATGCCCCACAAGGGGAACAGGAACTAAAGACACACACTGATTCAGTCTAACAGGGATTTCAGACTATCACAGGATTTATTAAATCCTTGAATTGATTAGCAATTGGTACATTTTGTACTGCAATTTGAATAATACAAGAATATTATACGAAGAATTTTGTGTATTTAGTGATATACGATTCGACCTAAAATTCAGGGTCTTGACTGGATTAAACAATTAATAATTGTAATCAACTCTAGTGTGTTTTTTTTTGTAGTCTGTATCGGCTATAAATCTCATATAAAATGGTGGTACATCTAGCCCTACTAGCATATATTAGTAATAAACTGTCAAAAAGTTGTTAAAGAACGTTTCAGCATTCGAGCTCATGTTTGTTAAGAGCTATAGTTTCCACCTTTTTTGCCGAACAACTATTATATATCCCTGTTGCAGAAACATCCTGTCTACAAGTCTGCAATGTTACAAAACAGAGACGTTTTTCAAATACTACACAACAGAATGTCTCTCTAGAGTATGAATACGCTCTTGAATAAATTAAAGTCTTCCCACAGCATTTTCAACTTAGTAGAATGGAACCTATCGAAACAATTAAACTTTCCTAAGGCATGGCTTTATTTAAGTTTATTCATTAATTACGCATTCAAATAGGCTAAGTTATTACACACGAGAGAGAGGGAGAGAGAGCTACATGGGAAAGGCATGCTTTGAAAAGTTCAGTTCCGAGTAATTTAGGTCAGAAATGCGTTCTGTGTATTCCATCAATAGAGGGATGAGGACTTTGTAGATTCGACGCTTATTTTCATAAGGACAACGTTGAAGATGTCGGAGTATGTACGCTTACGCTATTCAAACAACTTTTAACTAGGCAATGAATTTTACCTTGTTTCATATAGTGAAAGAATAATTTTTTTTTCTTAGAAGAATATTTTTTTATGTTATCAGGAAATCTGTTCATTGTAAACGTTAAGAATATTTTTTGCTCTTATTTGAAATTGCAAGACAAAATTACAAAATGGGGTGGGGGGGGGGGCTATAAGGATGTCAACTAAAACCTGACAACAACAGTTGAGATGAGTGACACAATAAAAAACCAGCAAATTGATTGCAATAATCAGCTTTAGTTAAGGGAGGTTGTGAAATTATCCGAAATTAGTTCATTAAAAAAAAAAAAACTTCGATTAGCATACTTCGACTACCAAACAGTTTTGTCTTTTTGGAACCTTGTCGATGATTGGTTGATCTATGGACAAGCTACCTCGGATGTAGCTACTTTTGTACTACTACAATAAATTGATGCCCTAATGTTTGAAAGTGTAAAAATTACTTTACACAGCACGAAAATTTCCTAGTCTTTCGAAACGGAAATCGTACCGCCTGTAAAACCTTAAAGATTTATATTCGCGTAAGAAATGGAGTGGTACGTGAATTATTTTTGATATTTGTAAAATAGCTGCAGAATACAATCAGGCAGGCAAAGAGACTTCTTTCTTTGGGCTACTTGAATTTTGGGGGGTTACACCAACAAGCCTCACATAGTCGACGTTGTAGATAATATTCGGCAGGAGTGCCAACAGTTACCACCGAAAATCTTTCGAAAAGTCATGGAAATGCAATAAAACGAGTACAAATGTGTAACACTTGCAGTAGGTAGGATTACCACCTGCTCTCGCCTCGCCCGGCCAGAAGATGTTGCGCCATCGGATTCAAGATAATTCTACCGAGCCGCACTATTTTAGTGTAAAAAAAAACTTTTAAATTAAATTGACAATTCAGTTTCTCGACAATGGCTGCAACTGTTTCATATAGAGAAGCGATGTATGCTTAGATTCGCATTCGGAAGAAGTGTTTGGAAATGTAGTCAAAGTTTTCTTCAATATATTTGCCCTTATAGCATACGAGCTCTAGAGTCTGGTGTGACTACCTACTCGCACTAATAATAGGCTGAATATTATAAAAAAATATCCCATATGGCAATTGGTTTAAGGAAGGTTACTTTTTCAAAACTATAGATAAATCCGAATATAAATACACAATTTTCTGAACGAAACCCTTCAAAATAAATTGCGCGGAATCTATGCAAAAACCTATGGAATGTCTGGTGTCGAAAATTATTATTCACTCTGATTTTATTTATTAGACGTATAGGCGTGTCTTCATGCGATCTTGGAGCTTCAAACTTTCCGCTGCGCAGGTTATGAGAATAGAGAATGCGATAAAAATAGTCTTTCAACAGAGCTTTTAACAAAGAAGGAATTTCTTCGACGATTTTGACTAATATCAATCGTGTCCATGACACTAAATTTGTTGCGCGTCTGAAAATTCCGTTGGACCCGTTGGAAACACAATCCTGGCTAGGTCCCTGGATCCGACAGTTCATTGAGCGGTAGCCGCCGGCTTAAATGTTCATTCGATAAAAAACATAACTTCTGCGGCTGCATATCCCTATGAATATTCTTTGAAACCGAAAGTGTCGGTGTCACTCTGAAATGCAGCAAACTTAATTTCGGAAAGACGTAGTACCGTTCTAATTTCTCTTACATTTTACAATGTGAAGGGCATTAAAGTGACAACGGTCTCGTGAGTTACCTGAACATATGATGCAGTTATGTAAATGTGGATCAGATCAAGTTGCCAGGATATCAATTGCAATGGATAGTTGGCCCAGAGTTGTTAGCTTAAACCGAAATTACGGAGCAAACTTTGTTGGTTGTCTAATATGTTAATGTTAAAAGCCAGGGTATAAAGGAATGAAGGGAATTGTCGCAGCTAATTGCATGGCAGGCATGATTGCTAAATGATTTTTATTTGATTGTGCAAATGTACTGGGTAACTTCCTTTAATCCGGATTCTTCCAAAATAACGTAGATGTGCTATTGAGATTGTCACCAAACTCTCCCATAATAATCGAAGTATCGATGCCCTTTCCTTCATACATTACTATTACCAGTGCGTATAGAGCTGGTATGAGGTTGCGTGATCTGTCCATCAGTGGGCCTGCTCACGCTATTTCCTTTTTCATTCGTCTGCAATTTTATAATTGAAACTTGCGCTCTTGAAGAAAGAAAGGAATGGTTGGAAAATTGCAGCCCACATAATCTTTTCTAAAAAAAGCTCTAGCTAGACAAAGATGTTCATAACACAAAATCGTTTTAGAAACGGTTATTCAAGAACGAAATTGGATGCTTAATTTTGCGTCACCCTCTATAGTTTCAGAAAATGAAGTCAAATTTTTTGAATAGGAGAGTGGTAAATTCTAATTGGCGTGCTCTGTGGCCGTCATCGTTCGGTCGCCACTCTGTGAAATATACACTCGTATAGAGAAACGAGTTTCCAAACTCGGCACGACTCGTCGCAATTCAGAAGAAGATGATAAGAAGAAGTATTCTTATCGTAGAATAATAAACTAACAATGCGACTAGGAAGTGGTATGGCTGACAACCGTATCACACTCCGAATTCAGTTGTCTTTGTAACGTTGATGACTACACACCACATCATCAACGCACCATACTCCACTAGGAGTAACAGTAAGAGAGAGAGAGAGAAATTCTAATTTTATAGGACAAGTAGTGATTTTGGATGACTTCCACAAAAAACCACAATAGCACGATAACGGTAATTATTTTACCAATTCTATTGATGGAGTTTTTTCTCAAACTAATTGCCCTATCAAAGCTTTCAGTATTGACAACCCATTGCGGGACCCCTTATTTTATATTTCATCTCAACACTGCTATTTTTTCTAGCATGTTATGCTGTTTACCACCTCGTGATTCGATCTCAGGTCTCATCGTAGAGTGCCACTCAACTGTCTGAGGCACAAAACCATACCTTTTGGAATTTTTACACGTATAGTTGTCTTACCGAAAATTGGAGTCTGCGATCAAGATGGTTCCTTCATCAAAACTGGGATACCTACATAATCCCGAAAAACAAAATCCCGCCCGTTCATAATCCCGCTTTTTCCAAAAAATCCCGCTTTACGTTATCCCGACATTACAAAATCCCGCCATATCAAAATCCCGCCATATCAAAATCCCGCCATATCAAAATCCCGCCACCTCAAAATCCCGCGATTCCAAAAACCCGCCATTTCAATATCCCGCTATTAAATAATAAAAAAACCTCGTCAAAATACCGCCAATTTTTTTTTATTGTTAACAAAAAAATATAGATATGCGTTCGACTTATCAATTATTTACATTAGTTTAGGCGGGTTGGGTACGATATCCCGCCCATCATATTCCCGTTTTTTAAAATCCCGACATTCAAAATCCCGCCATTTCAAAATCCCGCCAATTAAAAATCCCGCTCAATTAGAATCCCGTCTAATCAAAATCCCGCCAATCCAAAATCCCGCCATTTCAATAACCCGCTTATTCAAAATCCCGCTTTTCAATATCCCGTTACCAAAGGTAAGTATTCTTTCATAAATCCCGCGCGCGATTTTTGAAGGAATACTTACCTTTTGTGACGGGATATTGAAAAGCGGGAAAGTCGATAAAGCCTGGAAAACCAAGGTACCCGCCTAAGCTCTGGGGTATTGCTAACACAATTGCAGCAAATTTTCCAAGAACTCAAAATATTGTTGAGGCTTGGCACAGACAATTTAACTTTATCACAAGGAAAAGCCATATCGGTCTGTACCGGCTGGTGGAATTACTAGGTAAAGAATTGCTCCTAGCTAAAAACCAAGTTGAGCCGTGCCGATCAGAAGGTCGCATCCAAAAGGTCTTTAGACGTAACTAGCAGTTAAGGAATATACTTGAATCTAAAGAGGACTATGAAAAAACGGATATTTTGAAAAACTTGACGCATAAACTAATGTACCCAAATAATTGATAAGTCGAACGCATATCTATGTTTTGTTAACAATAACACAAATTTGGCGGATTTTTTTTATTATTTAATAGTGGGTTTTTGAAATGGCGGGATTTTGGAATGGCGGGATTTTGAGGTTGCGGGATTTTGATATGGTGGGATTTTGGAATGGCGGGATTTTGATATGGCGAGATTTTGTAATGTCGGGATAATGTAAAGTGGGATTTTTTTGGAAAAAGCGGGATTATGAACGGGCGGGATTTTGTTTTTCGTAGTCATCTTTAGTTGAAAGTAACTGCAGGATATGCTAAAGACCTTAGTTTGCTTTTGGATGCGACCTTCGGATCTTTACCTAGTAATTCCACCAGCTGGTACAGACCGATATGGCTTTTCCTTGTGATAAAGCTTAATCGTCTGTACCAAGCCTCACCATTATTTGGTATTTTACCCATGGATATAATTAATTCCAACCCAATCTGCTATTTTTTTGGCATCTGCATCCTGCAAACTTCGTGTCAATTCGGAAAAATACATATGTATTTTCACTAATATTGAAATTGAATATCACCGCCTGACTGATAAGAGAATACTACAAGCTTTCACTTTCCAATCTGTATAGCAGTATCAGTATTTTAACGACAAATGTGATGTAGTAAGAAGGTAAGTATTCTTTTCTGCCCCGCGCGCGATTTTTGAAAGATTACTTACCTTTTGTGACGGGATATTGAAAAGCGGGATTTTGAATTAGCGGGTTATTGAAATGGCGGGAATTTGGATTGGCGGAATTTCGATTAGACGGGATTCTAATTGAGCGGGATTTTTAATTGGCGGATTTTAAAAAACGGGAATATGATGGGCGGGATATCGTACCCAACCCATCAAAACTACTACTTTACCAATATGTATGGCGCTGCTCTCGCTATGAGATGAATAGAGCCTATACCTAATCCTTGTCTGGTGCGAACATTTTCTGTTCGAAATTTCTCTGACGCGTTTCGCTTCATTTAAATTTAAAATTATGTTAAATGTTTGTAACTTAGTTACCGTAATTTCGTAGTATGTAGCTGAATTGGTATCGTGTATTTACAAATTGTCTTCCTCCACAAAATCGAGCTGGATTACATCACACATTAAAAACAATAAATTGTTGTGTCACATGGAATCATGTTCCGCCGCCAAATTTCGGATTTTGTCGCCGACTATATACAATATTTCTGAAACCAATTAACCTCATGCCAACTGCGCTCAGACTTAACATTGTTAACTTTTGCAGACGGATCGAGTAGCTCAAATAATTAATTATAGTCACGTGTTACGAAATAAAGTTGTTCTTTTAGCTCCATCCCATATATCCCATTCCTTTCGCATTATATGACGAGGCCCTGTATATCCGGCATTTCTTTCCACAGCTTGAATTTATGCATGGAACATGAAATGGATATACGTATACGGGTATACGTCCAAAAAGGAGCCCAACTTGCTAGAAGCAATGGCACCGTTAACGTCGTCTGGTTGAAAATGACACATCAATTAGTAAAATGGCAATGTCTTGAGCTTGTGATTCAATTTCGTTTTTCATTCTTCCTTCAAGTCTCTGTTACCATCCCCGTCCAATACTCTATATTAGCTCCGGGCGAGCGTTGGGAAACTTCTCATGGTGAAGAAGAAGTAATAGAATGCTTTGCAAAAAAAAAATAAAGAACTTGCTTCAAGCGTTTTATAACCAAGAATTATATACAGTTCTAGTGGTTCACATTCAAATTTTGTTCTTCGTTGTTTTATGAATTCCATTTTCTTTCCATATTTTTTGGATTTATATACACATCAGTTTGTGCATGTATATATGTATGTAGAAGTATCCTTGAAAGTCCACACTGAGTCCAGCCGCCGACCTCGAGCATACTGCCGAGTTTATTAATTAAATTGTTAAAAGAAGGACGAAATATTAATCAATAACATGGGTTGCTGAATATCATTAGTCATCGAATGAAGAGGAAGAAAAATGCAGAAGGCGAACGTTTTTTGTTTTTGCTTTCCTTTTTTTTCTTCTTGTTCTTATGCCGAAGGCGCCAACGATTTCCTTCAGTCTATTTACTTTGATTTCAATTTTTCGCCTTCGGGAGTTGGGGGAGTCTTTGGCGAAACACAATTTCAACAAGAACTGTATAGTATGGATATGAAAGCATAATGAATCAGTCCACCGGCGCTGGGTATTAAAAGGGATTGTATTATTTAATGAGATTTAAAAAATGAATGCGGATGATTTTTAATGTTCAAATATGTTGCTTTAAGCGGATTTCACATAATAGTAATCGATTTCATGGAAACGTTATGGAATTATGAATTAATTAAAAAATTATAGCGCTGTAAGGTAGACTTAGGTGACTTAAAGTGTGTGTATGGGAAAAAATGTCTATTATCTAGAAATTCTGCAGTGGTGTAGTTAAAACATAACGTCATTGATAATTTACCTTTTTCTCATTTCATTCTAATCCAAAAATAGACTATCATCATCCAATCATTGTCTACATTCGGTTCTTTTATTGTGCAATGTGCAATACAAAATTTAATTGAAATGCAATCTAACCGAATGCAACTCATTTAATTCGAAAAATACCAAAACTATCGACACTATTGCATTCATTGGAAATCGTATGGGATTTAACTGTCTAAAGATTTCATGGGAACCACACAAAACAGCAGAATGAAATTATTCCCATCTGTAGACCACACTCGATATCCTCGTGCAAAGATATGAGCACGTATACACCGAAAACGTAAGCATTTGTACTGTACGTAAGTACGAATGTATAAGAATTAGGATACAAGTCCGCTGACTTCTCACATTCGATAGCAGGGCCGCCTCAGGATTAAGCAAGGGATTAAATGTGATAGCAAAGTAAATTTATTTTTTGTAAAATGCAAAGTCTTAAGTGTTGAATTGAATTTCGGACACCCTACACAATCACTCCAGGGAACAGAATTATTCCGGTTAGAAGCATAAAAGCCTCCTAATTTAATTGTCATGATTCTGTTTTAATAGAAAAATGCATTTTATTTGAAATTGTAGACGCGACTATCTGTTTCGCTCAGGGACACTAAAATGCTTGTTCCTGCCGGCCCTGTTCGACAACATGAATATACTCAAATATTTACTTTGATGTTTTCAGCTTGGAATAGTATGATGTTGGTCGTTTTGACTTCTCTTGTACGGCAAGCCTCAATGATGATGATTATTCGAGCAATTGTGACCAAACATGTATACGAAGGACATTTAAATAAACAAATAAATGGATAAACCGCAACGATGATCAGAGTGCAACCATTGAATAGCTTTATAGGATATGAAAACTATAGGAAGAAAATTTGAAAATTTATTGCAAGTGTTGAAATACTATCGGCGTATGCATGATAAATACTTAGCACAGGATAATTCATCGAAAACTATTCTGTTAATATCAAGCCTTTTCTGGGGTATTTAGCCAACTGAATTTGAAGAAACATACAAGCGAAACTCTTGTTTCCAGGTACATATTGGTATGCTGGCTATATTGAATATCGTTTTGAATCACTTTGATATAAAAACAATGCTAGGATTCTCTCTCTCCCGTTTTTAATTTCGGAGCCCTTGTGACTAAGATGCCACTCAAATGTTAAGCGGAGATAAATAACTCGGCAAAGCGAGCCGTTTATCCCAACACCTTTCAAAAAGTTGTCAAGATCCCAAGGTCAAGGACACTACATTCTTGTCCAGGGGTTCCCTATCTTTTCCGTATTGCGACTCTCTTTCGACTTCATAATTAGTTTGCGCCGCTCCTCTCAAAGGGACAATTGCGTATATGTAGTTTTAGCGGATTTTATAAATTTCCCTTTTCCCTGGTGCTATTGGGCTATAAGACATAAACGCCACTTCTAACTTTGGAATACCCTTTAGACAGAGCCTTGCGAAGAAAAGTTGGGGCCCGGGGCAAAAGCGACAGCTGGGCAAGTTTCGTATGGGGTCAAATACATGGATTCGCCGTGTGTGTTTGGAATCGTATTTCAATCTATTGGGTTGCTCCCTTACTCTCTGAGACCTTAGTTCCGGAATCGATGCGGTGGCAGCCATGCATTGTGGCAGTGGCGCAACCAGGATCTTGTCCTGGAGGGGGCTAAGGCCATCTATATTACTGACTGAGTCAAGGTGATGTTTTCCAGTAATGGAGCAGCTATACGGCGGCGTTCTAAGCTCCCATTTTAACCACGCTTTTCTATTAAACCGAAACGGTAGGGCAAGGTTTCACAAGTAAGGTCAATACGTAGGTGCAACTGGATATTGTGAAACAAATGTCGCACCGCAAAAATTAGAAATTAAGACACAAACAGAATCCGCACCGAAGTTGAACTAACGTCAATCTAATAATCTAATGGCTCCAGAGAATTTAATTTAGTGCGCTAACAGGGCTCTGCAAATAAGTACATAAATGAATTGCTGCGATGACGACTGATTATGTTACAATAAAACATCGAAGGATATACCGATAGCCACATCATTTTGTTTCTAGAAAATATTTGCACAACAACTTGGCAATACTTTTACGAAATGTTGGACAGAAATATGTTGTATCGGCTGCTCCTTCCTTTTATATAAATCATGTACTTCCTGCCGCCATCATGAATTTAACATTTTCCACAATTTTGCAATGAAATTAATTGCTTCATGTTTCATTCTGCAATTTTTCCTTTCTCAATTTCTGGGTCTGGGAGGGGCTTAAGCCCCCTTAGCCCCTCCCGTGGTTGCGCCACTGCATTGTGGTGTCCTTCGGGGTTGTGCATCCGTTGCATTTGTGGTCTCTTGCACAGCTACTGGTTTTCCATTTGGGATTTTCGACGGTTATGTTTTTGGCGTTAGGTGGAAGTGCGGTTTCTTTTGGGACTATGTCGCGATTTTCGCTCGAGTCGTAATGGAATAGAATTAGATCTGGTTTTAGTGGACGTATTTCTGAGTCGATGCGACGTATAGGGTGGTCCATCTAACGTTTGCTTTTTGAACTATCGATAATTTTGACTTTGATATTTCGAATGTCATTGTTCAACGACATACTAAAACTCTCTAATAATAATTTTTGAACGTGTTATTTTATTACCATTTGTTTTAATATGGAAAATCTCATCTATTGAATCTAATGCCGAATCCGTTGCATCATCTTCTTCGATATACTATGTAGTTCGTCTGTTATTTCCCCCTTTTCTTCTTTTTGCGGTGCAGAAAGGTGTAAAACCGCTGTGCATCTATCTGGATTCGAGTTATGGTTTGTCGATGCTTTCGTCCGTGATGTCAAGGGACAAAAACATAGCAGCTGCGATAGGGTTTTCCCACAGTGAGATAGGGGTTAAGTCAGTGGGCGCAGCTGGGCATTGAAACAAGTGACCCACATCGTGTGGAGCGCCAGCGCAGTTGGACAGATGTTTTGAATGTCCGGGTTAATGCCAAGAAAGTTACGAATTGAGGCGTGAACCAAAGCCCGATCGAAGTTGAGCTAATGTCACTCTGGTGGCTCTCGGGAGCCTAATCTCCTCAGGCGAAATGGGTGGAGGGCGCACTGAGAGGACTCTATTCGCACCTAATCTCGCAATAGACCGACTCACTTCTGCAGTGTGAATCTCAGCGATGGCAGCTCGGTATGCATCATCGTTATATCCCTGGACCTCTCTCTCTAGGTCTCGTAAACCACGCCTGACATGTCGTGGTAGAGGAATTCGGTCCATGAGACTGTTGTTGGAATGATTCTCTCGGTAGCAACCAACAAGATATTGTTTGAACAGTAGGAGATTGTGGTCAAGTATTGGCATCAATTTTGTCTCTTGATGTAAGTGATGCTGGGCAGACATAAAGAGGCAACCTGTTCCTTTGCGTAGAGCGGCATCTTCTCTCTCTCGATTCCCGTAACTCCTAGTGGAGCATGGTGCGTTGATGACTACCGTCAAAGACGTTACAAAGACAATTGAATTCGGAGTGTGATACGGTTGTCAGCCATACCACTTCCTAGTCGCATTGTTAGTTTATTATTCTACGATAAGAATATTTCTTATCATCTTCTTCTGAATAATAAACTTGCGACGAGTCGTGCCGAGTTTGGAAACTCGTTTCTCTATGAGTGTCTATTTCACAGAGTGGCGACCGAACGATCACGGCCACAGAGCACGACAGAGCAGCATTTTGGCAGACCTGAATTTTGGTTCAGTTTGTATCACATAGACTAGGTGACCACACTGGGGCTGCATAATCAGCAGCTTCTCGACCCACCGCTTTGTATGTGACTAGCATGGTTTCTTTATCCTTGCCCCAGGTGCTACCAGCTAGAGCTTTTAGGATTTTATTCCTACTGCGCATCTTTTCGCAAACGGATGCTGCGTGATGAGCTGACGTCATCATGCTCTCTAAATGGAGCCCGAGAATTTTAGGATTAGCAACAATAGGAATTGGATTGTTGCCAATACGTACATCAACCTCCCACCGACAATCCCCCGACCAGGTGGTAAGAAATATCGCAGAAGATTTAGACGCGGAGATGGTGAGGGTTCGGCTTTGGAAGAAAGCCTGTAATCGCCCAAGATAGCGATTAATTTGGAGGCGCGTTTCATCCTTATCCTCCCCTGTGGCGAGCACGGTGCAATCGGCAGCGTAGGAAATCACCTCGATTCCTTCCGGTGGTGTAGGAAGGCCGAACATGTAGATGTTGAACAGAGTGAGGGAGAGTACCCCACTCTGTGGAACTCCTAATTTGATTTTCCTCAGCTTAGAACGTTTGCCACGAAACTCAGTGAAGGAATGCCGACCAGCTAGATAGTTGGCAATCCAACGGATCTCTTGAGCAGTGATATGCATATTCAGCAAGTTCGCGAGAAGCATCGAGTGATTGACATTGTCAAATGCACTCGTTAGGTCAATTGCCACAAAAATCGATCTGTGGCAAGGACGTCGGTGGTTTAGCCCATTACGGATGCGTGTAGTGATCGCATCGAGGGCAGTGGTGGTACTATGCATTTTCCTGAAGCCATGCTGGTGGGGTTCTAGCTTAGCATGCTTAAGAAGAGTGGGGTGAATAAGGGCCTCTAGCGTCCTTGCGACATGTGAAAGTATTGTTATGGGTCGGTAAGATTCACCGAGACCAGCGCTCTTTCCCGGCTTGAGACAGGGGACAATCCGTCCTGTTTTCCAGATTTCAGGGATGGCAAGCTTAGAGATCGACAAGTTAAAGGCTGCCGTGAGATACTCAATGGCTGGAAGGTCGAGATGTTTCAACATGGCCATCGGGTCCGAGGGCCTTTGAGTTTTTAGCATTATCAATGATTTTTTTAACCTGGTCCGCAGTATACGATGGTATAGTGTCAACATTTCTACTGCGAATCCGTCTTCTAATTTTACGCTTTAAGGGGCGATTCAGACTACTAAATCCTAGATTTAGTTGACAGTTGTACCATGTTGTACTGCAATTTGAATAATGCAAGTACATTCTACGATGTATTTTGAATTTAATGACACATGATTTAATCTAGTACGCGGGTGTTGACTCGATTAATTTAGTGGTTTTAGTAAATCCTGTCCATAATGTGAATCCCCTCTAAGCCATCGGACTTGGGAGGTTCAATAAATTGCTGATTGAACAGGCTTGCGCACTGAAGGGGATCGCTGGTGCTCTTATGGCCAAATTTGATGGCATTATTGCCCTTTCCTTTCCTAGGATTGGATAGGGCGCGGACAGTAGACCATAGTTTACGGACACCTTCATTGAGGTTGCAGTCATTGAGGTGCTCGTTCCATTTCGCCTTCCGATAGTCTTTTACTTGTCGATTGATTTCGGAGTTAAGCTCCTGAATTCTGGGATCACCTGGGTGAGCGCGTCTGATGTTATCTCGTTCATCGGCTAATCTGGCGGCACTGGTAGGGAAATTAGGTCGAACTTTCGGGATACGTCCAGCAGGTATATAACGTGCCGCTGCTTTGGCAATGACGTTCCCCTTTTCTTGAAACAGACTGCTTGCAGATGTCCCTTGACGTTGCAGAATGAGCAGATTGTATTTTGATGTGTTCGTTTGTTAGCTCGATGATCGCTTTTACCACATCTGAAGCAACACTTTATCTTCTTCTCGTTGGATTTTGTGTGTGTAGTTTTTGTCGTAAAATTTGTCGAAATTGCTGGCTTATAAAAAGTCAAAGGCAGGTCCGAGCCTTCGACTTTTTGTTCCTCTGCTGGGTATAGTTGACGGATTCAGCATCCCTTTGTTGTTGAATTTCGGCGCCTCCTTTTGCCGACAACTTCATTGCCTTCGCCGTAGTCAGTGCACCGTCCATTGAGGGCTTGTTGTTTCTAACAATCGATTTTGTATGCGTACGCTGCGTAGTCCGAATACGAATTGGTTGCGTAGAGCTGTTTCCAGATACGTGCCAAAATTGCATTTGATCGACAGTTTTCGCAAAGCTATTAAGTATTCCTTGACTAACTTACCTAAATGGAAACGATAATTCACCATTATCGCTAAATTTTTGTAATTAGCTCCTTGACTTCGTCGTAGGTTTAGTCCGAAAATAACCCTGCATTGTTTTTTTACAAACACTTCTCATTTTCATAAAAAAGCATATCCGGTTTAAATGGACTTGGAACGAAAACTATAGGTAAGCTGTTATGTTTTTGACCAGGCGTTCTTTACGCCTCCTGAAGGATAGCATCCAGTGCAACAAATGGCATTCGAGGATCCCCGATTTGGGTCTTCGCTACTCTCTTCCCACTAGCCCTATTCACGGCCGTTAGCCCTATTTTGGCCGTTTCAGGTACCTATAGAAAGGCAAATATATGCAGCAATTTAGCATTAAAACTAGGGTCTTTTTAAGATTTGCAGAGTATAAAGTATAGACAGCTATTTGTAATAGGGTTGTCGAAATCCAGACGGACGTACCGAAAACCGGTACTTTCCGAACGGATCGTAACCGGGCTGTTTTCGGTTTTTTCATCTTCCGGTTTTCAACCCGGGCGGTTGTTCAATTTTTCGATTGTAATCGGAATATGAATTGTCTTTCGTGTTTATAGGGAAAATTTTCAAATTTTGATTTTATGTCTTATAGAAAAATACATATGTGAGATAAGTTGGTCTTGGAGTCGGCCACGATTAATCCCCAGAATAGCGATTGATGTTTTTTGCTGGAATGTTACACCGTAATGGTGACTGGCGAAAGTCATTTCATTCACACCTATATTTTTTCTATTCTATTTTATTAATTTGTAAAAGTACCCCTTAATAATAATAAAATATCATCCATAAAAAAATATACCCCTATTAAAAAGAAAGGATTAAGTCTCATCGAAGGCCATAAGAAAATTCGCTTTATAATATATTACCACCTGTTTTAATCCGTTCTCTGAAATCTTGCCTTTAAACAAGGATCAATGTATGCAAATAAGCCGTTCTACTTCAATAATTCAACCATAAACGTGCCATAGAAAATGTCAATAATCCAAGAATTTCACTCGGATTGTCACCGTCTCTGACTTCACTAAAGAAAGTGCTATCCTTTTACAACGAACGTTACACTATCTTTATGTGAGCTGAGATATCTGAGAACGTTTCTTTTTTTCCACCCACCCACAGGAACATTTCTTATCAGTAAGCCAGCATAAATACAGGAGTATGGTGCTAACTAGTAATATTTAAGCACACTTTTTATGAGAATTTTCAGATAATTGCCTTTCGTGAAATGACTGTACCCAAATACCCATAGAGCTATAAAATAGACTTGTAGGAATTCGTGTGAGTATAGTTTTTGAAAATCACCCGCTTATCGAAAACTTGGCGAATCTTACAAGCTCTTATCTGTGCCAGTAAGCGATATTGTCAGACTATGCAATATGATACCGTTTAAAAGTTGTTTCTGAATTATTCATTATTACCACACCTGTCGCTACACATATACGCTCCGATAGTGCTGAAAGCATCATTTCCGCTTTCACCTCTATGTCACGAGCTTCAGGCCAGGTGAATTTTAATACACATTTACTATGCCAAATAATCCCATTCTAGCCAATTTGCTTTTCAAATAGGGATATCAAAAAGGGTAAACTAAAGGCGTATTTCGACTCCACTCAAAAGTGTAACACACCTACATTATGGCTTAGGCAAATATATATTGGAATGGTTAGGACTTAGCCTTTCCGGTGTTATATATTCCTTTCGTCGTTTTACGTTTAAGAAATGAAACGTGTCCTTTAGCGTGCCGATATACATAGGTTGCTCCTATACACTATATGAAAAGGAGGAATGGTACAATGTATTTTCTATTGTTTCGTTTAAGTCTTGAAAGGTTTTCCCGGATCTCATGGCACACCTGGCCATCCTTTCAAGTGGTTCGCTTAGTTCCGAGATTATATGGAGTGTGCGGTATGTAATAATTTAAACATTCTTTTGGTTAATCGTTACTTGGGCACGTGACTAAAATCCAAAATACGCACACAATTGTCGATAATTGTGGTGAATTTTAAAAGCTTTTTCTGGTCTGTCGGATATTGCCTGGCAGATTTAGGGAATAAATCGGTTTCGTTTCAGATTTGAGGGCGATAAAACCGATAGGGATTTCAATAGAGTTGAAGTGTCTTAATAAATAATTACATTACAACAATATTGTTTTCAGGTTAAATATTATATTTTATGTGAACTCACATTATTCAGGACATCTGTTGGAAAGGGTGAACATAATCTTTGCTTGCCGATATGAGGTTAAGATATTTTATAAAAGAGAGGTTTCGTGTCTCATGACAAACAGAAATGTCTAGGAATAAATTCGATTACGTTCTGAATTGATAGTGGTCGTGTCACCCAATGAACGATGAAGCCAACGGACAATGAGCGAGCGAAATGTGTAGGCGAAGTAAAAAGAAAAACTCAGCGATACATTTTTCCATACCATCGCAGCACTACACGGAAAACCAATCTGGTAAAGAAATATAATATACAACCTACATCGAAGAACAAACAGATTTTCTTCATTTCCGAGAATCTGGCTACACACGTGATCAGCCTCTCAGACCTGAACTCCTTAATTTCGAATACTTGTGCATGTCCATATGTACACACATCGTCCAACCGTCTGTCCACCTGTAACATGACCCTGGTATGTCACCTTCTTGCGCTAGAGACCATTTTCGGAAATTACCTCCAGGAAACAATGCTGTTCCGGTCAAGACAAAGAATACATCAACCACGAGCCATTGTTACATATTAAGGACAACGACGACGAATACTACATCGAAAAAAAAAATCCTCATAAATCTTGCAAACAAGACGGAAAAACATTTTCAAAAAGCTGTCCAATGTGTATACACATATGCGCATTTATGTGGGGGTTTGGACATGAGTTGGATGTCCTGTGTAATTTTATTTTCCTGGGAAATATTTGATAGTTATTCTCGTACCTAATTTCTCGGTGAAGCACGAGTAAAGTTATCATCAGAAGGCATCCATATGTAAGCCGAAAAAAAAACGGCAGAATTTATGTATACGACGAATGAGAAATGTTGGACATCGTCAAGTAAATGTCGATTGGATGGAATGGAAATTAGGAAGTGTTTAATGACATTTTTCTATTATCTGCTGATTTATTTCCTGTTCTATTTTTGCACGGTTTTTGGTTATTCATTAGGTGTCCGATTGTTATACGAATATGTATGCTTTGGACTGGATATAAGTCTTGGATTTATTATAATTACATATATACATTTCTGTATTCGGAGCTTTGTTCAAAATGTGAACGCAGCCAGGGATTTTCTTAGGAAATACTTCCAATACAAAATTTAAACCTACAACAACAAGATGTTACTGTAAATTAAATTATCGGTACAAAAATTATTGTTGAAAATATGTTAGACATATTGAAGCCACGTTTTCAAAAAGGACAATCGGGAATAATCTTGATCAACTTTTGACTGTCTGGCTGGTCTAGCGGTTAGTAGGCGCACCTTCGGTACACTGTAAAAAGAAGGTTGAATTTTGCATCGAAAACTCGTTGAATTTTACACCTTTTTTCTCGCAAAATTACAGTAAACGTTTATTTTTCAACAAAATTTCTAGTAAACCCACAAAATAGTGTAATATTACACAGATTTTTTAATATTACTCCATTTTGGTGTATTTTTACACCACATTTGGTGTGAAGATGAATCATTACTTTATTTTTGTGTAACTTTCCATTTTCAGTGTAAAAAATTACACCTACATTTGTGTAAAACTGAGTGTGTTACAATACTTTTGTGCATTATTGCATTTTCCTGTATCTCACAAGTGGCTTGTTCTGTGTGCAGTTAGTCTGTTCCGTCCGAAGTGCGTTCGTGTGAGCATTATACTATTGTTGTTGTGTTGTTTTTCGCTCTTGAACCGAAGGGGGTGTGGTAGCTCTTGGCCATTGAATAACGGGAAGCTCCAGGACGATTTACATCGAAGAACCGGCTGCCGTAAATATTATTATAAACCCGGATGTAAATTTACATTTTTTCCAGTGCAAATTTGCTTAGTTCTGATTTAAATTTACACAAGTCTGAGAGTAAATTTACTTATTTATGTGTGCAAATTTACTTATTACCGTTTGTAGATTTACACCAATTTTCTAGTAAATATTTACACCGTAAAGCGTAAAATTACTCTCGATCATATCGTGGTGTAAATTTACTACTATAATAGAAGGAAAAAAAGTTTCCTCCTATTATTGGAGTAAAATTTTTTAGAGTGTACACAGGGTCATGAGTTCGAATCTCACCGTGAGCCATGGTGTTTTTCGAACTCACGAGCTTGTGACGGACTATGATCTCACTCAGATGTTAAACGAGTTCCCATTTATGGAGATAAATAACACTGCTGAGCGTGATGCTGATCTCATTACCTCAACAAAAAGCAGATAAGATCTTGAAAATAGGATGTCACTAACACACTCTGCGGCCTTAGTCCAATATTGGATTGTCGCGCCTGTTATTTTTTTAACTTTTGACAGTAAATGCCATCTGCACATGTTTTGCATTTTTTGTTTAATTTTTAAAATAAATTTATTGACGTTCTGCCATATAATGAACTTTAGAAAATTGTCTACATTGGTTTATCATTGAAATTTCAAACAATATTTTTTAACGGTACTTGGTACTGTTAAGTCAGCAAAGTGGACAAAGTTGGCAGGGGAGGGGTCCATGCGGTCCGGACCACTTCTGAAATATTTTCAAAAATCATCGGAACTCGGTTTATCATCAAAAATGGAAGTTGGAAAAGGCACCTAAATTAATTCAGCAGTTTTCACCAGACTGTGTGTGTATATTTCATTGTGCATTCATCAAATGACAATCTTTTTGACAATGAAATTATTTTTAGCGCATAGAACGGATGAATGAAATATGGGTCGGACTAAGTACCCGTAAGGGGTGGGCACTGCGACCAATAGTGGTCTATTGTGCCATAGTCCTTTTAATCTAAAAGACCCTCGACTAGCCTTATAAAGGCCAGTAGATCTTCCAGAGGAATGTTCCTAATCTCAGCAGAGCTTACCCTGGTGCCCCCAATAAGAGAGTACCGAGAGCGAGCAACCGCTGGACAGTTGCAAAGAAGATGCACAGTGGACTCAATGTCCTCCAAACACAGGCGGCAGTCTGTCTCAGCTGAGCTACCTATATTTTGTTCAGGTGATACCTTACCCAGTGATGACCCGAGAGATAACCTACAAGCAGCCTTAAATTTGCTCTGCTAAGGTGCATTACATTGTTGCCGCTGATGGGGTTGATTAACGCTTTGGGTTGGCGCAGTCCTGGAAGGCAATTCCAGCCGGCTACTCGGTATATGGATGTTTTCCACGATATCAGGCGGTAGTGATGCCGCTTGAACTGCACCAGGGAAATGGGTCTGTAATAGGAGCTCCAGTGTTTCTTTGGGACATTCTGTGTAAGAACCATCCTGTCTCTTTAGGAGGCCGATTCCATTTGAGTGCTCTTTTGATAGAGCCTTATGTAGGCGGGCTGCTTCGGGCGATGACTGGATACTTTCACAGTGCTTTCTCCAGCACTCTCACTTAGATCGCCTGATAAGGGTGTTATATTCAGTAAGAGAGCTTCTATAATCATCCCACTGGTTTAAGCGTTTAGCTTTATTAAACTTCTTTCTTACTTGAGCTCGTTCGCGAACCAGTTCATCGTTCCACCAGGGAACCCTTCGAGTAGTGGTCGGACCACTTGAAGTCGTACTATTGTGGTAAGAGGAGATTATGGTTTCATTTAACATTTCCGCCGCTAGGTCCACCTCGCCGATTGTGTCGATGGTGTCCAGCAATTGATCGGCATGGCAGGAGATTGATTCACGGAAAAGATTCCAGTCGGTCCTCTTTGGGCAGAAACGTGTAGAATGAGCCTCAGATTTTCCCAGGATTTCGAAACGGATGTGTCTCTGATCCGAGAGGGACACTTCGTCGGATACTCTCCATTTCGTAATGGACCTCGATACGTTCCCGCTTGCCAGGGTGAGATCCAGAACCTCCTCCCTGTTCTTGGTGACAAAAGTGGGTTTGCATCCTCTGTTCCATGACATATATCTGTTCTCGCATGAAATATTCAAGGAGATATTTACCTCTCCTGTTGTCGTTGCTACTACCCCATACACTGTTTTGGGCGTTGGCGTCGCAGCCAATGATGAATTGGTAGTTGTTTCGCACGCAAAAGTCAGTAAGCTTTTGCGTTTCAAGTGGAGGAATCGTGTCTATATCTCCAGGAAAGTAGGCGGAGGCAACAACTATTTTCTGGTAACCGCAACCGTTCGCAGTTGAAACCTCTAGAAGAATCGCCGTTAAATCCTTGGAAATGAATTTAGTTAAGGGAAGAAAGCGGGCGTGTTTGTCGATCAGAAGAGCAGTCCGAGGCCGGTCCGTAGATCTGTCGTAAACTAATTTACTCGATGGGGTGTTTAGACCGCGCACGCGGCCGTCTGAAGCCACCCAAGGCTCTTGTATAAGGGCCAGTGTGGCTTGTTTTTCGGCGAGCAACCTGTACACAGTGACCGATGCACCTTTCGCGTGGTGTAGGTTGGCCTGTAGCACTTTTATGGTGCTCATTATTGGTTGTTGAAAGACCGGTCGACAAGGCTTTTCTGCTTACCTTGTCTAGATTTGCCGCCTACGTCGCGTTTGCCGCCTCTGCACAAAGGGGCAGTGCTGATGAAGTGGATATGGATGGACGCCCAGTCGACTGTCCAGAGGAGTTAACGAACGACAAAGCGCCGCGGCCGATGGTTCTACTCGGATCGGGTTGTAGGTTAAGTGAGGTGGAGACGGATATCGAAGTGGTATTTTTGTTGCGACTGCCCAAGTTTGACGCTGTCGGTGACGCTTCTGCGTTTCCCTTGTTGTTCGATGCGACGGGGACATTGTTTGTTGGAAGTTGGCAATTGATGCTTGCAGTCGGCCCATGGGATGCAGGTTTAGGCTCCACGCTCACCATTTTACGTCGGGGTGCTGTGAAGGCGGTATTTTCAGAGATGCTCCGAGCAGTAGCAACTGCGTCGCGGCTGGTTGAGGGTAAGGAGTGAGGGAGGCAAGCTGCCACATCCCCGTCACTTAGTTGATTCGACACCTGGCTTTCCCCGAAGAGTGGTCTTTGAAACGGCGTCCCTTTCCCCTAATATTGAGAGTGACGGTAGAGTACTTGTAACCTATCACACCATTCCACTCTTTTAGACAATTCCACGAACACGCGTCAATGGCCAACACCAGATGAAGGCTGTGTTCCTTAGTGGTTGAGTTGATGACTCTCCAGCGATCAGTTTGTAGGCCGTTGTAGTCTTTGATAGCGGTTAGGACCGCTTCTGGCCCGAGAGAGGCGCTGTGAGGGAAGTATCCCCTGATCACATGAGATCTAGGGAAATCTATCTCCTCTACGAGTATAAACTCAAAGGGCAACTTTGCCCTGAAGTTCTGGAGACTGCTCCTCTGAGCGGCCTCGTTTGACGACTGGCTTGATGGTGGGTGTAGTGAACGCTCTTTGAAGCGCTTCGTCTCTAGAACACCCGCTGGCCAATGATTGGTTGAAGCGGCGCCTTTGCTTTCCGGACATGTTAACACGGCTAGAAGCCTCGTTAACTCCCATTCTGCTAACGGCACCATTTATTGATGAGAGGCCGGATTTTACCGAACCTGCATCATCGGTGAAGGCATCCTCACCCGAGACCAAAGTCTCAGTGTCGGACGTATCAGAATAGTCTGATGAGGACAGGTTGATTAAGGTTTGTTGGAGCATAGCCCTCGATGGCCCTGCCACTTCCTTTGTGAGCACAGGAGCTTCACAAGAGGAAGAGTGGGTAGAATTGTTGGATAGTTTCGACACTTCCTTTGCGAGCACAGGAGCTTCGCAAGAAGAAGAGTGGGTAGAATTGCTGGATAGTTTCGACGCTTCCTTTGCGAGCACAGGAGCTTCGCAAGAAGAAGAGTGGACAGAACTTTTTAATGACTGCGACGCTTCCTTAGCGTCGCAGGAAGGAAGGTGAGTAGGAAGCCCGACGGCTGCCTGGGTTGATGTTTTTAGAGCCGCATCAGGCTCATGATTTGTTAAGGAGTCCATAAGATTCCCACGAGTATCCGGGATAATACGGTCACCGACGACTTCACCCGGTGTGCCGCCGGAAGTCTGATTTAAACTGAAGGTCGACAGGTATTCAGAGTCCTCCGTTAGAGATGACCATTTACGTCCGTGGTCATCTTCCTTCGATGGGCACGGGTCGCGTAACACCCCGAGGATTTAGGACAAATCTAACTCCCGGGAGCGTAGTTTACACACATATGATGAATGTAGTACCCTAGCAAGGATGTATGGCGGTTGCATGTGGATTCTCGATTCTCCAGCTTACCCTGTATCTGGAAAAGTAAAGGATAAGCCTTGTCAGAACTGAGATTCAACAGGCAACCGGCCCTCACAGTTCAGCCTTCACTCGAGAGTGAAGTTACTGTGAGCACTTCCCATAATGGAGGCAGTTTAGAAAACCACCACCTTATGGACTGACCACCGGATATAATTCACTGAAAAAAAAAACACTGCAATAGTACCTGCCACCGAACCTTTTTTCCTATATCTCTAATGCGAAATGAGAATCCAATTGAGTGCACTTTTCGGCTACTTTTCTCGTTTTTATAATGCACTCGCAGATGTTATTATATTAACGTGTTTTTTTGTTCGTAAAAAAATAATACACATTCAGAACATACTTTTCTTCATAATTAATTAGAAATATTTTCCAAACTTCCCAAGCTCTAAGGAGCTTTGAGCTTTCCGCTGCAGAAGTGTAGAGTGTTGCTACGAAATATTTGCGTAACGCAATTAACAATACTTTAAATTAAAGTTAGACCGTTGTGTTGCCGGAAACAAAAATTTTTTACAACATTAACACCTTCAAACAATACTTTAGTTTGACTGGAGTACAATGCATAGGCTCTGAGCAAAACTATCTAGAGAACAAGCCACGACGTAATAAAAACCTGAATCAAATCGGCCGGTAGCAGGATAACGATTCCCTGTAGCGAGATTGAAATAGGGCATTTTGGAGTAGAAAGCGAATTTCAGTCATACTACTGTAAATCACTGGCGCTTAAAGTTTATTTCGTAACTTGTTCTGTAGAAGCTAAGAAATTTTGACGGTGTGGCGTATCATGGTCCAATCGAATTATGTTACCGGAAGCAGTGGCGATCATACGTAGGAGCTTTGTGGGCTTAAACTTCCTCCGAAATTTTTTCATGTCAACTCTGCATACTAAATTCGGGTCAGTTGGAGTTCGGCTTTTGACTGACGAAGTATGAAGAGTGTATTAAGGCCATACGAACGGCAAATCTATAACGAAACTGCATATTAAAAAAGGACAACTTGCCCAGCAGTCATTTTTTTTTTTTGTGAAGTTTCGTTGGATTCGCCGTGTCTGTCTAAAATGATCGCATGATTAGATACGCAGCTACAAATGCTAATTAGTTAGAATATACATATCTTCCTCCCTCAAACTACCCAATAATCTAGGAATCAAACGCTCAACAAATTCATATTCCAAGTCATAACCAATTCCGCTCATCATCATTATTCGTATTCGGCTCGTTGATTTCCAAGTTTCTTTGAAATAATTGTATCCTGATCTGTGCACAATTAAGCATGAGATTACGTAAGGTCGCATATTATTAGATTGGCGTCGTGTAAATAAGTCCGGACCCCCACACAAGGCGACAATGAAGTCAATGTCAAAAGTTAATTTATGATGGTCTAATAGGTGTCACACAATCAAAAAGGACATCTCTCCGTCTCTAACGACGACGGTACAGGAAATTGTTTACGTTCATATATGTAGGTCGTACAAGGACATTCGCTCAGATGAAGATACATTGTCAGCGTTTCGCTCTTATTATGATAAACTAGACCGCTTAGTTTGCTTAGGACCGATTTTGTCGTGGTCGTATTATATTCTGGACGGATTACAGAGTGAATTCGTTAGAAACTTGTATCTATGTGTATACACACGCACACATACTTAAAGTCTTGTGATAAACTTTGATAGAATAAGTTTTCTTACAGGCTTAGGTGTTACCGACGTTATATGTTTTCAAGTCAGATTAAATTCTTCGATTTCGCTTGAAACGTGACCTTGAACTGAGAATCTAGTAAGTTGGAACCATCCTTTTGCTGATTTTCGGATCTAATTGACCGCACAATGTCGATTGAATTTGAACCCGATTTAGCATTAGGAATACAGTCGAAACCGTTTTGAAACATCGAAAATCAATTAAAGTTAAACATAGAACGATAACAAACCTGAAAGCGGCTTATTGAAAACTTATTCTTCCTGTCTTTGTCCCTTGAATTCAATTGCTTCCGAATTGGAAACTTTTAAAGTATATAAACCAAGTTCGTATCGAGATCCGGTCCCGTATGGCCCCGAACAATAAGTTTTCATCAAACTTTTATACCAGCAGCAACACCAAACCCGTTAAGTCGATGGCTGTTTTTCTACCCTTGTGCTTGTGGTTCGATTCAAAACTCTCCGCACACCGTGTTGACACCGATTACAAATAAAAACTTTTCTAACAATGAGCAAAGATCCTTTAAAATTGCCTTAAGCCTACGGTAACAAATACATCCTGTGCTTGTGTATATATATACAAGTATATAATAAAATTTACTCGTATTTCAGAAGCAATGCTTAGGTATATGCGTTCGCCTTTCCTCTATACACTGGAAGACGATAACTGTTATCATAAGGGATAAGACCAAGTAATTTGACTTTGGAAATTGGTCTATGGAACACGATTTTATGGCGAACATAAAGCATTTTCACTTTCAGCTATGCGACGGGGGGCTTATGGCCAGCCGATTTTGGAACTGGGGAAAATGAGGAACAGTAGAAAATTAAGTGGACTACGACAAGGATAAATGCTTTGTGAAACACTGTCGTACATTCTTTTCTTTTTAGTGGAAAGATCATACTCACGATATTGATTTTATGGGTATATGATGATATACCGAAGAGTATAGCATAGCATGTATTCTTTTATGTATTTCGTAACATACTACATATAAATTTAAAGGAAATTATTTTCACAAAATGATGACCTTATCTCTACAACGAGATTCGTATTTTTTGTAGTCTTCGTCTTGGGAAAATTGATAGAGCGGAAATTGAGTTGGGAGAGCTTATAGAGTATTTCAGTAAATAAAAGGACTTGAATTACGCTTATGGAGAAGTGCAGTAGATGGCCACAATAAAATTACATTTTTTTTACTTTTTCTCAAAAAAGATTTTGACATTGTTCATATACCATGATAGTATAGTACCATAGTACAATTAGTAAAAAAAATACCAAGCCCAAACATCCAAAAAGGGAAGTTTTTTATATACTACACCGTAAAAAGTTACACTAACTTGCGGGTTAAGAGGAGAGGGAATGGTAAAGGGGTAAATATTCCGTTTCTTGCAAATACGTAGCTAGAAAGCTATAAGTCAGACCGCGAAATGATCCTAGGACGAAACAAGAAAGAAAACATTACCCTAGACCAACGTTGTTAAACATGCAGCTCGCGGGCCACCATCCGCCCCGCGGAGGGATTTTGTTCGGCTCTCGGAGGACTTCGAAAGAAGTGGTCAAAGGCGCCTCACTTTCGCAAAACTTTGCCCGCAACTCAGAGACTCACAAAAAATGGCTTTTAAATATTGAAAAACTTAACAAGATTTCAACATTTTCCTTCTAAATCGTGAATGTGAGTTCCTTTCACTTGCTAGGTGTGCTAGGTTTTGGTATTCACATCAGCAACAGATTTGATGATGTATTTCAGCAATGCACCTTCCCTTATTGTCGGCCAGGGTCGTAGCATACCATGGCATAGGACCCTAGTTATGAGGCTTGCAAAAAATGATCATCGCGCTTCCGCAGCTGACCTGCCATACGATGGCGCCCCCTTCTACTCCTTAAAAACGACCCCTAAGTGCATTTCAGCCTCATTTTTTGAAGGGTGCAATATGCCTTTCTGTTTTTGCTACAATTAATTGGATACTTTTTGTTTTACGGAAATGCTTGAATTGGCTACCGGCGCGGCATGGTAGTGCTAACTTGACGGGGGTAGTTTTTAAGGGAAAGAGAGGCGCGACAAATTTTTCCAGGGTGGAAATCTCTTAAGCAGCCGTTATGAGAATTTACTGGACACTTTTAGTATTGGGGTGATTCTTGGAACTCGAGTTTGGCTAACTGAGGCTGAAATACACTTAGGCTTCATGCACACGGCGCGAAAACGGCTCCCAAGCTCGACACATTGAAATGCATTGGCTCTTATGGGAAGCTCACGACAGCGAGAGCCGTGCCGCGCCGCTGTCAAATCACAACTAGCGAGACGTGTTTTCACATATCGTGCACCACAATCCGCAAATTACCGGCTCGCGAGCCGTGTTTTGATTGTGCATGGCTCTCGCTTGCTGTCGCTCGTCATGAGCTTCCCATAAGAGCCAATGCATTTCGATGTGTCGAGCTTGCGAGCCGTTTTCGCGTCGTGTGCATGAAGCCTTAGAGGTAGGTTTTTAGGAGTAGAAGGGGCGCGACAAATTTTTTTAAGGGTGCAATATGCCTTTCGGTTCCTGCGACAATTAATTGGATACTTTTTGTTTTACGGAAATGCTTGAATTGGCCGGTACCGGGGTGGTAGTGCTAACGCATTGGGGCGATTCTTGGAACTCGAATTTGGTTCACTGAGGCTCAAATGCACTTAAGGTTAATTTTAAGGGGAAGAAGGGGCGCGACAATTTTTTTTCTTTTTCCATTGAATTACGACAAAATTGCGACATTTAATGCACTATAGCGTTTCTCGAAATTTAAAAGTGGTAGTGCTAACTTGACAGACGTTCGAAAATCCTATTCCCACGAAGGTTGTTCAAGTTGAGGCGACAATTTCAATGTTTGCGAAACAACGTGGAAAATTTTTACACGGGAAGCAGTGTTTTGGGACCAACCAGTTTAAAACCAAATTGGAAGAAGAGGAGAAGCTATACTAATAGTTTTAACGGACGCAAATTACTTTTCTCTCTGTTATGTTCTGGTCTTATTAAACCCTCTATTTAAAAAAAAATACCCTACCTAGGGCACTCCAGGCGGGAAATTTGGAATTTCGTTAGACAACCAGCAGCCTTTCGTGTTGCTAAAACTCTAACTCTTGTTTTGAAAAGAAGTATCTTATTCTCCACACAAAAACTGTTCCGTTATACATTCTACAAAACTTTATTCTCGTCCTCAAGGGAAGCTGTCACCCGACTTCCGCTAAAAACGCCAATCAGAAAAAATAGCGCTATTCACAATCACCTCTATTAAAAATATTTTTTTTTTTATAATTTAAAATCAAAGGAAGCATATTTTTTCGCATTGCAAACAGGCATGCATTGCCTTCTCCCTCATGAAAATGCTTGGCCTGCCATAGCTTTTCACCCTACCAATGTGGCCCGCGTAAAAATTAAGTTGGACACCCCTGACGTAGACCCAAAATAGTGAAATTAAATTACATTCTTTGAGACTTACATTTTACCATCCAACTTGATATAATACACCTAATAAATAACAGGCGCGACAGTCCAACATTGGACTAAGACCGCAGATGTGTTAGTGGCATCCAATTTCCAAGATCTTAACTGCTTTTTTGTTGAGGTATGGAGATCAACAACTCGCTCGCTCAGCAGTGTTATTTCTCCCCATAAATGGGTATTCGTTTAACATCTGAGTGTGATCATAGTCTGTCGCATGGGTCGTGAGTTCGAAAAACTCCATAAACTGAAATATTGAACGAGACCGAGGCGAACTTCGGGCGCGGCCGAAATGTGGATACCCTTCGCTCTCCTGGGGCTAAACGATTTTTCGGGCGTACCTACGACTCACATTTAATCCCCCCCCCCCCCATTCTTTTCTTTCCGTCTTCACAAAAGTTCCATTGCGTCGACAAAAGAATATTTGTGTGGGGTTTGGTTGGAATAAGTGGGCAAATAAAAATATTTATTCAGAAAATTTTATTGGAGGATGCGGAAGCATGGCCCCATAGTACGATTCCATTTGTTCAACCTTTTTTGTTGCTTTGATAAAGAGACATTAATTCAAGGTTTTGTGAAATTGGTGTAAAAAATGTTTCTTAGAAGAACCTAATTAGGCAGGTTGGGTTTGTATGGCAGCCCCATGACCCCAAGGTCCGATTTGATCCATTCTCACATATGTTTTACGCTGGAAAACTAAGCTGAACACCACTAAAACACAAACCACATTCTTTACCAAAAACACCGAGAAGTTTTCCCTTAGGGGAAAAATCTTAGATCATGTATATGTCTACGTTATTGCTTACAAAATAATCCACATTGCATCAGCCGTTATCTTGTCACTCCAGAAGCCCAAAAATCCTTTAAAACCGATTACATACAGTACCCCAAATATCGACTTTCGAACGACAACCATAATGCCCATTCTCAGTTTCCTTAGAGAAGTGTCCTTTTTGGTGGTACATATATACATAATATCCTTTGAAAACCCAAAATAGCTCATGGTGCTTTTAAAGGGCTCAACTCACCGAATACTGTATTTTGATATGCATATCGACTATAATGCATTCCTAGAGAAAAAGGGCGGACATCTTTCTCATAACAAGTGCCGACACCAAAATAATAGGTTCGCACCACTTAACTTCCATCCGAGTTTCATCCAAATCGCTCCACAGGGGGAGCCAAGAGAACCAATTAAAAGATAACTTTTCATTCGCTTAAACGACGAATTTACCGCTATTCCCGCAACTCAGCAGTGACTGTCGATTCTTTGTAAGGGCGATCAAAGGAAAATGTAACCAAATTTAGCAATGATCAAACCACTGAAAGGGTGACTTAAAGCTTCGTTAGGTTTTCGCTATGTTTTACAATGTCACATTTTGTCACGGAACAACCCAGCGTACACATCCTAATTTCCTTAAAATAATCACACGTGTTTTACTATGTTATATATAATACATATATAATTATATGATATAATTATCACCAGGCTAAAAAAATGTTTTGGACACTAATAAAAGAAAGAAAAAATATATGCTGCTGTGGGGACTCGAACACATTGCCCTGCGCACCAAGCTTGGCGGATATCCAACCAGGCTACATCGACTACAGGTTGACACGATAAATCTAGCAATCATCGCATGATCAGGTTCGAACGAACGTACGTACGAACGTACGTACTGTACAACCACTGCTACGTACTGTTTCATTTCATTTCAAAATTCAACGTTCAGTCGCTGTACAACCACTGTCAACCAACGTCCCACAATGTTCCGACCGACACACAATATCATTCTTCCGTTGCCCAGAAGCTCTTCAACTAATGATGACGACGACGGCGATGACGGCGACGACGACAATGGCAATTATGTTCTGGCTGCATGCACCGACCTGTGCGAGATAATCTGTGATGATCGCTAGATTTACTTGCCATCATCGGGGTCGGCATAGCCGAGTAGGTTAGATGATAGGTGTTTGGTGCATGGGGTGACGGGTTCGAGTCGCCACATGGGCGCTATTTTTTTCCTTTTTTATTTATGAACATTCTTTTGATTTTGGTGATCATACTGAAGCGACTATTGATTTTCTACTCTTCGTAAATTTACGCGATAAATGGTATGCATTTTGGATGCCTCTCTTTTACGCGCGCGTTTTACATGTGACAAATTCGAAAGTGCACGATGCAATCGAAAATTCAATTTATACATACCTGCTCGCCATTTACAATTGTACCAGGCATTTGCATCAGCCATCCGTTGCACGTCTCCACGTAACTATACTGCACTGTGTGATGGCTATAGACCAGAGGATGATGATAACTAAAATTATTCGTACTGATAAGGCGCAGTGTGGTCATGGCGGTTTGGTGGTCGTTGTTGACTTTTTGGAAGGAATTGACGACGGTTTGGACCATGGTTCGAACCTCCTCTGAGACATGAGATATTTTTTTTCCTTTTTTTTTTCAAAAAAAAATATTTTGAAACCGATCACATACAGTGTCTCAAATATCACCTTTCGAACGACACCCATAATGCCCATACTCTGTTTGCTATGCTAGAAAAATGTCCTTTTTGGTTGTAATATCCTTTAACAAAACTCAAAATCAATTTGTCGTGATTTTACAAGACTCGTCACAACGGATTCTGTATTTTGATATCCATATCCTTATACATAATGTCTATAATGCATTCCCACAGAAAAAAGGACATTTTGTGCCCAAGGACATCTTCCTCATAAAAAGTGCTGGCACCAAAATATTAAGGATCGCACCACTTAACTTCCCTCCCAGTTTCGGCGACATCGGTCCACGGGGAGAGCCAGGAGAACCAATTGAAGGATGAATTTTCCTTCGCTTCAATGGCGAATTTACCGCTATTCCCACAACTTATCACAATCGTGATTGCCGATTGTGAGTCAGAACGATCAAAGGATAATACATACGAAATTTGGTGAAGATCGAACTACGGGAATGTCGATTTTAAGCGCTAAGCGTTTTCGTTACAGTTTTTCGTGACGCTTTTTCACGGAACGACACCCAGTATTTCTCAGGTAGCCTCCGCAAAGACATATACATGTCAAAAAAGGAAACGAACTAACCTGCCATGCTCCCCACTGAATTTTCTAGGCGATCATATTGCATGAAGCAATGAACTAAATTACTTGGGCTTAAGTCTCGGCAAAAAACTAACAGGGCAATCACAAATGGAAATAACTTCCCAATCATCTCAAAATTTTCCCTTTCCATACTCATGCACTCATCTGTAATGAAATGCAGTTTCAGTTCAGTTTCAACTTCAGTTAGCTTTCAACGTTAACAAACAGCATTTGTCAATTTATTAAGGAATTGATGATTGATCACCCTGGGTCTAAGTTACACTTTTATGTAGGTACATACTCGTATATATGTACACTAGATATCGTTTATAACGACATCGAAGGGACCGACTGTTTAACGTCGTTATAGCCGATCGTCGTTATATCCGCTCATATCGTTTATAACGACCACCGTCGTTATATATGATTTTTATAACGTCCTGTTGTCGTAATAAGCGGTTATTGAAATGTAAACTCAAAATCCGTTTTGGACCACAAATCTACGGTGGTCCACTTTTTAAATGTTATACGACAATGGTATACGTCCTTGTGTAACAAACAAATGAATGGAATGGAATAGCTGCTTCTGAATTTTGTTTAAATTATTTTTCGGAAATACGAAATACGGGAGAACATTATACGTACCAATGAGGGCCTAAATGGAGAAGTTAGCAAATTGCCAAATTGTGGTTTTACAGTTTTTTTTCCCCAACCCTTCCAACTTTTTTAGACCCATTGTATCGAACCGATTTTGCCCCATACATGTATGTTTTTGAATTTACTTAATTTTTGCGAATATTAACAATTTGAATTATTTCAAATGATTAATATGTCACGACGGTGACACGCGGGATTTCGGCTGTTAGCGGACGAAAAAAAAAGAAAAAAATATGCCCATGAAGGGAGGAAAAACACCTCCTGGGTCGGCAGCAAGGACGCACAGCTTAGTTTTGTCTGACATATGCATGTTTACATTTCGTGATATGTTCCCGTCCAATTTGTAATTTGTGCCCTACAATTGAGTGTAAAATAAAAAAAATCTCCCCCTCCCCCCATTACAGGGGCGAATTTTGATCGAAAATGGAGGTCCCCTACATTTCTCTCTTCGGCCACGGGCGTCTCTGGACGGGTTTAATTTTGCAATTGTGTGGGTTTCGTACGGCCAAGATTCGACTCCATCCGGGTATACAGAGCATCCAAAAGATGGTACTTGTGCTCGCTGGCTACAATTCGCGTTAGTTTTCTCCCTATTGAACCCCCTGGTGTGTATCGTATACCTCAGGTATGCGATATCCCTTTTTGTAAAAGGCCAGGGGCGAGGAGCGGAAAAGACACCGCCCACTTCTCCCGCTATTGAGCTTCAGCAAGCGCATTCCGTTGCCCGCTCGTTGAGGAGGTCTATCGTCATTGCCTAACTTGCACGGTTATAGAGGCCTGGGTATCTTGGCAATATCCTTTTCTTACCACATCGTTAATCTTTTAGTCAAATCAACAGATGCTCAATTAGGATTTGAATTTTTCGTCGATAAAACCTGAAACAGGACCTGTATTTGTTGTAGTCTCTACAGGGTTGCACACGGGAACCAGACGGTTCCTAAAATGTTGTAAAAATAAAGAAATTCAAGTTTCAGAATGTTTTTTTAAGCATGTTAAAAAAAATTTGCACTTTTCATCATTAAACTTTTATAGTCATTTTCGGCAAGTTCAGTCTACTTTTCACAGCAGATAAACTTAAATGCTTCGGTTGACTCCTTTATTTTTTCAAAATGCCTCCTTTTCATAAATTCTTGATTTCCAGGGGTTAAAAGAATAAATCGAGAGCTGGTAAATCAGGAATCCGACTGGGACGTCGTCGAATATTGCATCTCGATATGTCCCTGCCGCAAAGTAAATTGGAGAAAACTAATTTTGAGGCGCTAATAGTGTAAAATAACAACTCCCCTATCTTGGACGATCGTTGGTACCGAATTGATGTGGAATCGCTAAATAAAGTTTAGGGCAGATTCCGAAATTTTTTGTAGTGCAGTTTTTCACGAGGGGATTTGTCTCAAATCCTCTACTGTGTTGATTGTTTTATTGCAAACAACATTTCGTAACATGAATTTTCGATTTCTTACGATATTTTAAAAACCTTCAGGCTGAGTAGCGATTGCAATGCGATATCGTGTCATTCCGGCCTACAAACAAAAAAAGAATTCTGGAACTTTTTTTTCACATACCTATGAGTGAACTTCCACACTGAATTTGATTTCCAACTCGAACTTGATCATTGCATGCCGGAAAAGCAATCATTTGGCATACAAAAAAAAAAGGATGTGACGAGCGTTGGTTGTGATATCCGATCATTTTGCCTCTCGAGTCGGAAAAATTCAGTCGTTATAACCGATCGGTCGTTATAGCGATATTCGCTATATCCAACAAAAATTGTACCGCTCGAGCCTCTTAGGTCTTGGGACCTGGAATTTCCGTCGTTATAGCCGATGCGTCGTTATAAACGATATCCACTGTATTTGAATTGGTGTCGTCAATGGAATTGTTTCTTTGGCTACGACTGTGAATCCTGGTGGCTTCCCGATTATGTTTACTCGGTGTATTTATTTTCGGCGTTTCAAAATCGTTTTTCTTCGCAAAACAATTGAATATATCTAAGTGCTCTGTCCCTATTCTTATAACTGAATAATAAACACAAACTGTTTTATAAACCTTATCAGATTGCCCATTCCTATACTGAGACAAACTTCTTTCTTATCCCTTTTATAATCAAAATTATTCATACCCATGATGTACTTGCAGCGAGATATTTGGGTACAACTGTCATCCGTATTTGTTAGTCTACTACACTGCTCACGTTTTATCTGAGTAAACAAAGGAGCACACTTCTCCCAAACATAATATCCAAACGGGACAAGCAAAATTGTCACATACGACAGGATATTCACTTCATTTGCATTCTGCAAAGACATTCTGTGTACAAGATTTTGTACTTGGCATACTTCTATCTGCATCAATGCGTGGATGTGTGTGTATAAGGATATGTAAGATGATCTTAGGGAAAAGGCGAAGGGTATACGAATATTATATTCTTTATAGCGCAGTTAGTAGCAAAGACATAGTCATTCATATGTGTACACCCGGACTAATACAATTTCATATCGCTATATATGTACATGTATTCCTCATTCAACTCCGGAAAACATGACGAATTCTACATGTTGATGATCCTTGTTTCAAAAGAATGTCTATCATGACTGCATCGGGCGTGGGCGAAGATGAGAAAATGAAAAGGACATCTTTGGAGACAAGTTTCTATTTGTCTTTCTTTTATTATTTCTGGAGTGCTTTATTAGCGCTATAGAAGCATACAGTATACACATCCTCTTCCGGGTTAGGGAGGGTTACCTTTTTCGTGCCGTCGCTTTATTGAACATTCGGACTTAAATACAAGAAGGTTGCGATAAGATTTTTATGATTAATAAAACATCCGATTGATTGCAAAGTTGCAATAAATTCTTAATTTTGTTTTTAAATCCCTTTCGAATTTGTATAGGTTTGTTTTTATTGCGTGTTAATCGTTCGCGAAGATCTGAGGGATGATTTTATGGTCTTTATCTATATTCGAAGAATGTTCTTTATATTTAAGTATAAAGAGTAATTTCAGGCTTATTAGGGTTGGAACTGAAGAAAATTGAGAAACAGTTTTTTTAATTTTCATTTAATTGAACAAGGCAACAAGGGACTAAATTATGCCTAGATAAATTTATACAGGTGTAAAAAATTGCAAAATAAGACTAAATTTTGGAACTTATTTTACCAATTAATCTGTAGGGAAAACGTAGACACATATGCTCTTTTAAAATCCATCCAGCTAAAGAGTGTTCATTTTTCGTAAAGACGGCAACTCTATCACATACAGAAGACATCTCAATTTCTAGGAAACTGAAAATGCTACACTTAACTAGTGCATAACATTGCACTTTGGCAATATACATTACAATGGGATATTCTTTAAATTTAAATATGTGAATGCAGAAACGAGTAGATGTGCATTATTCGCATTCAAATAAATTTTCATTTTGTAGACAGTCAATGCTTACATAAATCGGGATAGTACGTTTGCCCTGGGGGTGTTGGATGAGATAATGCTATCCGATTGCAGTATGTGCACAAAAAGGATTGTACAAAAATGGACACATAAATGTATAGGACTTTGAGAGGTAGAATTACTGCATTTTGTTGAAAAATTACTCAAATAAAAAAAATGTGTTTCTCTTAAACTTCAATCTTTAAACGCATGCATAATCATAAAATCGTAGACTCAAAGCTTCGGAATTTATTTATTACAATTGAAGGTACGGAAATTTATGTTTTTACGAAATAGATGCGAATTCCGGCGAAAATTGCTCTGTTTTGCGAATACGAAATTATCTTTGTACTTTTCCATGAAAATGCTCATTTTTCTCCAAAAAATCAATTATGGAAAATACATACATCTCATATTGATGTTTTTCATAAGATTCCCATTAATGAGAATAAAGACATTTCTAAATACAAGGTGTTCGTAGAATCACGAGCACAATAACTTGCCAAACATCGAGCAAGGTGTGTAGTCGGAGGTTCGATGAATAAATTTTGTTTTATACAATGCGATTTTCAAAGAAAAAGCTTTTATGGTGGGTTCGACGCAGTGGCGCCGGAACGAATTTTTTATTGGAGGGCAACTTTTTTTTTCTCAAATTCATATTAAATTAAGCGGATACCATATACCAGACCTCTAGCCAGGACCGGCTCTACTATATGTACAGAATGTGCATTTGAACAGGGCGCCTCATTAAGTGAGGCAAACAAACAATTTCAATTTTGGATTTATCTTAATTATCTCATTTTTAATATCAAAATTTTGTAATTTTGTATGTTCTTTAATCGGAAGTTTTGAAAACTTTGCGCTTTTATATTTTAAATTAACATTTTCCAAAATGTTGAAAATCTCGATTTGAAAAAAATGAGGTAAAAATTTGCACTTTTTGTGGAATTTTTGGGCGGTTTTAATTTCTAAATTGTGATAGTTAGGACTTCCGCTATAATAACCTCTACATTAGTCCTCTAACCCAAATTTTCTAAAGTTTCAATTTAAAAACAGAAAAATTCGAAATTATTGAAAAATTGGATTTCAAAATGTAACCTTCCGGCGGGCGCAATACAAATCCTAACACGATCGGGTGCAATGCATCTGACAGATTAAGTGCAGAAAAAGGGATGAAACTAAGTTTCTGTATATTTTACACTCTTATTTATTGTTGCATTGTCTTTTTAAACAGTTCTACGAAATTTTAGAAACAAAAACTCGCACACAAAGTTTGATACTCTTCACATTTTCAATTTTCTAAGAATATTCCACTTTCAATAGCTTCAATATTTAAAAAACCTCCAACAACTCGACCGCTTAAAAAATGTAAGCTTATTTGACTAAAATCACACTATTGAACGATTTGGTGAGCCTAAAAGTCAACACAACGTTATTACGCAATGTGAAGAGTATAACATGTGGAAATTTTCATCGAAAAGGAGAAAATAACAGAATCGGGCGCAATACATCTGAGAGATTATTTCATCCCCCCGCCCCTCAGACATATGGTAGATAGAAACTGAAAACTGCTTTGGGTAGTTGATCGATAAAGATTTAGCTACTGTGATTTTCAGATCTCTCCCTTTTCATATGTCTGTGTGAAGTTAGCCAGTCATTTTTTTGAAACTAGGTCTTTTTGCTCGGTGAACCGTTTGTTCTACAGCGGCTACGTTTGTTCTTGATTGTTCGCCAATTAATATCGTTTGTTCTTCTCTAATTATTTAATTATAGCAACTTTAAAATTGTGAGTGTGAACTTAGCCAGTCATTTTTAAATATGGGTCGGAAAGGTATAGGTTTGGTATCAATCGAAAGCCAGAGGTTTGTTCATTTTGTAGGGCGTTTGTTCATCCTGGAAACGGAAGAATACAGGAATTATTAAGGAAAAAGAGATTAGTTGTGACGTCATCTTCACTCAACCAACGCCATCTACTCAGCTCAGCTGTACGGGCAACCCGTGTCCCGCGAACAATTTATGCAAGATCCACACCATCATCGTACAGCTGAGCTGAGTAAATGGCGTTGGTTGAGTGAAGATGTGGGGATTAAAAATAGAGAACAATGATTAAAATAGTGAAAAATAATTTATTTCAACAATATTAATTATAATATTCTCATGAGACGCTCCAATATTGAGTGTCTATCGTCGTGTCCTCGCCACGGCTTTTTATACTGTTTGAGGCACTGTTTGCACATCCACACAACAACCCTTGGTACTTCATTTGTTGAACAGCTGTTGAGTTGCCATATGTCATGGCATTGCCAGGTCACTACAAAGATGACGTCACAACTAATCTCTTTTTCCTTAATAATTCTTGTATCCTTCCGTTTCCAGGATGAACAAACGCCCTACAAAATGAACAAACGTCTGGCTTTCGATTGATACCAAACCCATACCTTTCCGACCCATATTTAAAAATGACTGGCTAAGTTCACACTCACAATTTTAAAGTTGTTATAATTAAATAATTAGAGAAGAACAAACGATATTAATTGGCGAACAATCAAGAACAAACGTAGCCGCAGTCGAACAAACGGTTCACCGAGCAAAAGGGCGTAATTAAAAAAAAAATGACTGGCTAACTTCACACAGCCTTTTCATATCGCTGATTGGCGCAACAAATACTGGTCACTTAATCTGTCAGATGCATTGCGCCCGCCCGAAGGTTAAAAATGCCAATCAACAAAATGTGCATATTTTGATTCTTATGTTTTCAAATGGAAAGTTTGGGTTTTAAAACCTTTTTTAGAGAATATTCAATCGCAAATTTCTTTACAAAGCTGAGGGTCCTAGTACTTGCCACAAGCCAACCCCCAGTGAAAATGAGCCCCCCTTTCCTCACCTCAGTTAGCTCTTCATTAGATATATTGCGCTGATAGTGTAGTTAGCACATGATAAATCTAGTAGATTGCAAAATGTTGGGAAAAATTGTTTTTTTTTTTAGGGTGCTCAGCACAAAAATTTTGTTGCGAAACAGGGTCAAAATCGTATAAAAAACACCAAAAAATGACTACCAATTGTACAGATACTGCTTAACGCATTTTAAAGATTAATGGTGCGTTGGACCCACAATTATGTTTTTTTTTTTTGACATGTTCATGGGCAGGTTATCGGAGAAATGCACACTTTCGGAGCTTTAAGCAAAAAAAAAAATTGTTTTTTTTTTTGCGGTTTCGATCCTGATTTGCAACGAAATTTTTGTGGCAAGTTCCGGATTGAAGCTCAGCACTATAATAAAACATAAGAAACAACAAAAAAAAAGATTCTCCACCACACTTTGCAATTGAAATCACCAAATGACTACACTAAATAATTTTGGGAACATTTCTAGACTAGAACCGCCCAGGAATGTGGAAAGTCCCCTTTTTCTTAAACGACGACAATCTAAAAATTAATATCTCTCGAATTCATTAGAGGAATTATGTATGTTCAAAGAATAGCTCATACTGAGGGGGTGGTTCACTTTGACTGTAACTACGGATATATCTAAAATTGAAGAAACGGCTTTCAACACACAGGGCACAGGGCACCATAATACCTAGGACCGTCGCTGCCTCTAGTAGCGGATTTTTCAGGAATCTAAATTCCCTGTTCGATCCCTGTGAACGTGGAGAAGGATTAGATGTGTCAGACGTTTTTGTGTCATTGCTGAATGTAGCCATGTTAAAGACGTCGTAAAACACTGAACGACCTTTTATGATGATGCTGCTGATGCTGGAACCGTCAGAAGTTATGTTACTAGCCGTATTAACTTGCTGTGCTCGATATGCTTCGAAAGTGCTCAGCAATTTCGGCGCAACATGTAGGTGAAGCTCCCGGCATACTCTTCAAAAGAGTTAACTGTGCGCGAAGATCAACAATATCGAAATCGAGCATGGCAGCCCAATCTTACTGTGAGATTCTCTACCATCGGGCACGCTTTTCTGACAAGCAGAATGAAAACCTTCCTCGTTTTCGTTGATCAACGGTCAATAGTTTCGCTATCGTTGGCCTTGTCGTTAATTCGAGGTACTCTTGTTAAAGGTATGTACTGAGTTCACCTAGCGAAAAATGTGCATATATGTCTCCCGTGAAAACGGTGCCGTGGAGACTTGGTTTTTATTCACTCAATTTAAGATTGACTGTCGGTAACATCTTTTCACTGAAATAAAGTGCAACTGCATTATTTTCGCTGGCGAAATGTAAAAAACCGGTGTGGAGACTTTCATGTGAAATTAGTACCACCAAGCGAATTCGATTTCACGATCATCAAAATTTTGACAGTATTTGCATGGATTTCACGTGAACTGACGATGTTAGTACCTACTTTAAGGAAGAAGAAATGAAAATGGAATGATCATGTACATACTCGTAGTATAGGTACATGCACTAGATCCACGTATGCAACTTTCTGCGAACCAGATATTACATCATGGAAAAAAAATGTCCACTACTAGAATAATAAATTGAATATGTACATTGTATATGTACAAAAATATAAAATAAATTATTCTTCATTTCTTCATTCTTCATTATAATGCAATATATGTAGTACTAATTGCCCCTTTAGCCAAAATTTTGAGGGGGAAGTTGCCCCCCCTGCCCCCCTGTTCCGGCGCCATTGGTTCGAGGAGACACAAAATTGAAATGAACTATCCATAAAAAAAGATACATAAAATATTGTTGTACTTGTGCCTCAAAAGTCTCCCTTTTACAGTTACTCCTCGAGGAGCGCTGTCGACTATTTACGTTGTCACAAACATTTATCGATAAATGAATGTTTTTATGCTAATTTCAGCGATATTTCTAATAGGTATTCAAAATGAGTTTATGCGAAATTCCTGTTTTTTTTTTATTTGCAAAATTTCGTTACCTCTCATTGCAATTAATTTTTAGTGTACTATTACTCAACAAAATTATACTATACTTAAACCGTACAACCTACGGCTTAGCTTTTCTGAAAAGCTATAAATGTTGAGTTAAGTCCTTAAAATAATTCAACAACAAATGTTGATTTAAGTCCTTAAAATAATTAAAGCAGATTACAGTAACTTATGAAGGGAACATTATTGATTTATACAAAATCTTATTAATCGATAGGGGTAGTTCGGTTTAGGCATGTTCCAAAATCCGGGATCCCGGTACAAAACCGGTGTTCAATCAGTACCGGACCCGATATTGTAAAGTACTGATATCTCGGTTTTTTCCACAATTTTTATGCGAGTTTTTTTAGTAAAAAAAAACACGTAACCGAGGTTCATTTCGGGCTCGGCCGAAATTTTGATACCCTTCACTCTTCTCGGGCTAATATTTTTTTCCCGGTGTACTTATGACTTATGTCTAATCCCCCCATTCTTTCACTTCCGTTTTCACATAGTTTCGTTACCACGATAAAACATATTTGCGTGAGGTTTGGTTAGAATAACTGCACAAACGAAAAAAAACTTTTTTTGGTGGGAGGGGGGATGCCCCCATAGTACGAATATATTTATTTCTACATATTTTTGTACTTTCTATAAAGACACATTGCAAAAACAAATACATATATTCGTATTATGGGGCCATCCCCCCTCCCACCAAAAAAAGTTTTTTTTTCCGTTTGTGCAGTTATTCTAATCAAACCTCACGCAAATATGTTTTATCGAGGTAACGAAACTATGTGAAAACGGAAGTGAAATAATGGGGGGATTAAACATAAGTCATAAGTACACCGGAAAAAAATTATTAGCCCGAAAAGAGTGAAGAGTATCAAAATTTCGGCCGCGCCCGAAATTAACCTCGGTTACGTGTTTTTTTTTTCGTTTTTTACTAAAAAAAAAACTCGCATAAAAATTGTGGAAATGTTTACTTTGGTTTTCTCTTGGAACCACGTTTTTTCTCTTTAAAACGTAAGATATGCAATTTTTCAAATCCTAAGACCCTAATTTTTATATGTCGTTCGAAAGCTAACATTATGAGGCAACTTTTGTCAACTTTGCACATTTGTCAGTTCAAAGTACCGTTACGATTTTACAATTTAAATTTTCAATGAAAAATCAATTTTCGAATTTCTTAAAAGTTTGAATGATTGTATCTGGGTAGGGTTTTAAAATATTTACTTGGAAAAACAGTTATTTTATGTAGAATTTTGTGGAGTTTCAGAAAGTTAAGTCAAACCTCCGATCAAATATTCGGGAGTGTCGCAAATAGTGATTTTGCTCGGCAAGTCGAGGTTTCTGACACTATTAACAAAAAATGCTATAACTTTATAACGGTTAAAGATAGAGGGGTCATGTAGAACATTATTTGTACCCAAATGAGCTTTACTATCACCCATTATCGTATGTACCAAGAGTCGCGGGACACCCTGTATAGGAATTGACTTCTGCGTCTATATATTGCTGTTTCTTAATTTTTGGAGTCCGCAGGGACGGTATAGGAAAAGATACGAGTTTAAGAGGAGCATTCGCATTAAATCCTTATTGGAACTGGTTCTGGAAAACTTACAAGTGTGAGACAATCGATTCCTTCTAACTTCCTTATGCAGTGCCTCCGAGGCATCCTCAGATAAGTTTACAATTGGCAAATGGAAGGAACCTTGTGCAAAGTATTGGTCAAGTAGTACCACGGGTATAATTCTAAATATAACCCTTTGGTTTGATTTAGAAGGTCCCACATTTTTTCGTTATTGATGCTTATCGAAAAATTTGAATAAATTTGGCTTCATAAAAATACAAATTACATTAAAAAGGCAAAAATAATTGTAGCTACTCCAAATCTTTCGATGCGTATTTTTTAAATCTCACTTTGAAAGTTTTTTCGTATTTTATTGATTTTTAAAGATTTTTTCAATTAATAACAATTTATTATTACATTATTATAAATATTTTTTTCATGATATGGTTCAAACTGGACTTCAGAAATCAAATTCCATAAAAAAACCATATGCTATGGATATATATTTATATTTTTTATGTATTTTTGAATTAATCGAATTTTTAATAATAAAAATTAATTAAAATTATTTATAAATTTTTTTTTGTTCGTACTTGAAATTTATTATCTCCTCTATCGGAAAAGTGTGTGAAAGCTTAATATTATGTTAAAATTATCACTTTTAATGATTTTATAAAAATCCCAGTTGCCATTTTCCAAGGAACTAGTTCAGTGAAAATGCCATTTGCGTAAAAAAAGGCAAAAAAGGCAAACCAATACTAGTTTAAATTAAAGTAGACACATGTATCTTTCAGGAAATATCAACGACCCAAAACGTTTTGTGACGTTTTTTTTAATCTCAATTTAAAGTTGTTTTTTTTCATATTTTAATGATTTTTTACATTTTTTTCAATTAAAAGATTTTTAGATAAAAAATTTATCTGAGGAATTTTAGTGGAACATACTTATTCTAAAAAATATCATTATGGTTGCCAAAACGTGAGAAAATATCGGAAATCGAAGTTAAAGCACAACCTATTTTTTTGAATTTTTTATATTTTTCAACTTTAGTCCATAAAACTACTAAAAAAACGAAACAGTAAAATTGTTTTTTTTTACATATTCGGATACTCCAACATTAATATTGACTAACTTTGATTCCGGGGAAAATAGTATTTTTTTTATTTTTGCCTATGGAACGACGCACTGTGGCGTGGCGTCGGTCGGTTTTAACCCGGTACCAAAAAACCGACTCGTCGGTGAGTTTTAACTCGGAACTGAAAAACCGACTCGTGAGTCGGTTTTAACTCGGTACTCGAAAAAACCGGCTTATGGCTAGAAAAACCGTCGGTACTGAAAAAACCCTCTGAGTCTGGGAAACCGATTGTGGTACCGGATATTGAAAAAAACCGAAACCCGGTACTGAATTCTCGGTACCGAACGGCCTGTTCGGTTAATCGAGTTTCTGTAAAAAAAAAGCAAACAAAAAATAAGCGCCGTTCCCGGTGCGATTAATTGAATGTTCGGATAACCGACGGTCTACTATATTCATATTTTTTACAATTATTAATCACGGCCTAGCTCATACTTTACACAGCAAGAGCTAATCATAAACAAATCTAAATGGTCACCCAAGAAATGTGTTCTTGAAAATCATCATTTACCCCGAAATTTCATTAACGCAAATGCTATTTGAAAAAAATGGATTTCTTTGCAATTATCACGAAAATTTAAAGCTCAGAAAATACATTTCCCAGCTGACAATCTAATCAACCCTCTTTTTTAGCATCACTACTTTACCAGTCGCTCTGCATCGTTATTGTAAAATAATAATAAAAACACTACCTTCAACCGTATACACAAGGTCCTGCCGCGCACGTTTCCGAGGAACACCCACATTTCAAATATAATAAGCAGAAAAGTTTTATGGTCTTGTGCCTGACGAATTTCTATGGATAAAATTTTTATTCGTTTCACGGACGTGCGTTTTTTTTTCTTTTTACTTTCAACTTCACGCAGGTGTTTTTACAGATATCCTTCAATCGAAATAAAGCCGGAAGACTTATTCTTTTTATTCCCTCAGCGCGATGTTGTTTTTTCTCTGGCCTGCCAAGGACTCGCCGCGACCGTGCCGTGTTGTAAACTTTCTCCTTTTCCAACGCTTAATACCATCAAAAAATATACTCTTGCAAGGAAATCGGGAAGCATGTAATCTGCGAATGTGCTCCGATACAGAGAGAGACCAAGAGAGTAGACAGGACTTTTCGGTGGAAAAATGTTTACGACTTGGGGTACTTTTTATCACCGTGTGAATTTCTAAATTTAATTTTTCTTGTGGCTGATCCAAGTGAGAAAGATTAAATGCTAAACAGGACATTATTCTTTTGCCAAGGACTTGTGGTGATTAGTTAAATTAGTTTTGATGAAATTACTTGCTAATTTTTGGGTAATGGATGGATCCATGCAAAATGAAAATGTCGCATGAAAGTAATTGGATGTTAAGGCGAAAAATGTAGTCTAAACGTGATGGGCTAAAAATTGGAGCAACCCACCTACAGCTACATATTTATAAAAAGTTAGATACGACTATACTATGCATAGGGCATGCATGCATTCGTTGACTCCCGCCATTATCAACTCCTATCTACAACAGCGACCAAATGAAAATTTATGAAAACTTATTGAAATTTTGAACACGTTCTTCAATTTTTGTACTTCACACTTTTCCTATAGGATAAGTTGAAACATGACGGAGTAATTTGATTTCGTCAGACTGCGAAAGTCGTACTTTAGAGCTGGCATTAAACTTGTCGAAAGTTTTCAACCGATTACGAGTTAAATTAACCAGGTTGCGGAAATGCATAGTAAAAAGGTCCTAGTCCAAATTGATGGTTAAAGTTGTTGAGTTGAAGATTTATTTTATGTTTTTTCGTTTCATTTGTAAAATTTAGTGGCGGAAAATTATATTTGATATTTTACGCTTTTTATCGGTGAATGCAATAAATATTAAATTTTTGGTACAAACAGGTGACAATTTACCGGGCTTAATATTTACACAGTATTAACATTATGGAATTGTGGCTCAACCTAAAATTAACCAAAATTAAAAGCTCATATACGTCATACAATTGTGGGTATAACGACTGTAAAATATAAATAAGCCCAAGGTCAATCTACATGATACACCCGTTGTACCAACCGTAGATGGGCTTTTAACTAATTATCCGTTAGCCTGCGGTTAGGATCTTTTTGCGAATTAACATATGCAATTCGCGAAAGATGATATAGCCTTAGCTTTAAAGTGGTTTGCTACCAAGGTCATCAGGGACGTAGCCAGGATTTGGTTTCGGGAGAAACCAAGAAGATATTAGAAATTTTGTTGTAGAAAATATTCGAAGTCACTATATTTTGGTGACCATTGTCATGGTTACTCCTATGGTTCTCATGCAAAATAGCCACAATTTTAGCTTTGTCACTCTTTTGCTTGCTTAAAATGGCATGTTTTCCATTGACGACGAAACCCTTAAAATAAAATACAGTCATCGGGAGAATATTAAGAAAACCTCTAAATGGCAATATTCACATTCACCTCTATAAATATTAATATTGGGACTCGAAAACAGAATAGCAATTTGTTTGTATGTCCTGGGATCTTCAGCGGAGTACCGAACAATATCAATTTTTTTTGTGTCTCTATAGTTTGCGAAATTGTCAAGGACGTTTGAGAAGAGAGGGTACTGAGACCGGACTACATGAATGCATTTCCCATGATTTATTTGTTCTTTTAGAAATTATACAAAGCACAAATATGTTAATTGTGATGATGTACATAGATAACTAGATAGATATTTGAGAACTTACTGACATCTGTCTGTTATTGTTATCGTTGTCATAGCGACTCAACATATTTTGCATACTGTATATTGTTCAAAATTTATTGTTTCTTTAATCTAGTGAGGATTTGTTGAAGTTTGGGCTGATTCGATTGTATGAAAAATCCAGTGGATATATGGTAGATTTTTCGTAAATCATAGGAGTAATCTAAATCATCTATAGTCTGAATCCCCTTTTACAGTCGACCACCCTCAAAGGGAGAAATTTGGTATATCATGAGGCCTTCCAGAAAGGGAACATTGTCTTTCATGAGATTTCAAAGTAAATTGACACAACCCGTATTTAATTTTCATTTCGTGCTTTCTTTGCCTTAACTATGGCTTAATGTTCGCTACAAACTTGCCTCGACAAAGATATTTTTTCACCAATAATTGTGTACGCGGGCTTCTGTGAGAAACCGTATCACATCAAGTGTGCTAACCTTTCTGTCGGTGACTATATTCGTAAGGCTGACTCAGGCGTTCATTGGTTTTGCAAAACCTGTAGAGCCAAATCGATGTCAACATTCGTCGCCAAAATGATTTCAACTAAAAAAGTGCTTGGGGGTAAAACCACGGCGTTTTGAATCGTCTTCAGAATTCTTTCGATATCGTTGCGGCCTTTACTACTCCTGACGCCACCGACGATAGTGGCCCCAACACCATTCCTACTAAGACGGGAGCCAATTCCGTATCCTCTGAGCATATTAGTGTCACCACACGTCTCCGTCAGCAGAAGGCTCAGAAGGGGAAAGAGGCCTCTCAACACGTTAACAAGCCTCAGCTACTGGAGCTCAGGGTGAAGGGCCTCTCGAAATCCCAACCGCAACTTCAACTGCTAACTCCGACAAACGACTCAACTTTTCACCAACCTATATACAGTCATCTTCTCAACTTGCTTCGTCGAGACATTTGCCTAACGATGCTCGAATTCTGCAATCCCCGGCATCACTATCTCAACAACCTACCTAATCGGCATCTCTACTTCAGCCACCTCAACCTCAGCGTGATACACGGCCCGCTGGTAATATTAACGGTTCGTGTTCAACGAATATGGCTTGTGCAGGCCAATGTCAATTGCGTGTCTGCTATCCACCCAAACAGCTCTTCATATCCAGGTTGGCTTACGACACTTCGGAAAATGACGTCAGGAATTATATTGTTAGTAAACTTGGGTTCGAGCCGTCTATACTAGTTTGCACTAAACTATCTAAAGATAATCTACCTAATAGAATACAATACAACTGAAACTGGTAAAAAAAAACAAAATGCATGTTTCACAATTTCCCTGGATAATGACCTTTAGGGCTTTAGTTGATTTCGAATTAAGCCCTTCGGTGTCTGAAATAATAAGAAAAAAAAGGAACCTCTCTGGTGGATTTAATCTCAGTAGATCAATAAACGATGATGCGACTTGGTGCGGGCTTGGACTTAATGCAGCTGGCTTGAAACTGTAGTGATGTGAAGTAATTGAACAAGCTTTCGAGTAAATTCCGTAGTATCCTTTGGCACAGTGATTCGGTCTCGGTTGACAGCTTTAGGATATCCACCCGTGGCTGACGAACGTCAACCTCTATTCCGAAATTGCTCCCGAAATATTTTTCGGTGCACGCCCTTGTCTGAGCGAATAGCGACAAAAACTTTTTCAATTTTATATATCTCACGGAAGATAAAACCCCGTTTCGCCTGTTTCCACACCTAATGTTCCTAATGATGAGGATGATTGCCAATTCTGACAAAAATGAAATATGTATTCTGAATTCAGTATTCCACGGCAGTGTGGACAATCTAAAAAGTATTTGCCCCGAATTTGCCGTCCCTTGAAGTCTGCCGCCCTAGGCTCCAGCCTACTCAACCTACTGGTAAATCCGCCACTGCGTACACTGCTTCGATTTATTAGTCTGAGCATATGTAGATACCACGCAGAATGGTATAAACGTACCCTGATATCGGGCGAAGTGTGTTTTCTGTGGAAAGAATAAAACAAACGTGAAATCTATGATAACATTTTTCGCATAACAGTTTCTTTCAATTGTTTGCTTGTACGGAGGGTTTCTAGGGCAATATAATTTTTAAATGTAATTTTACTAACCGATATTAGTACATTTTTTTTAGTTCAATGAAACAACAGCTTTTAAGCAGTGTTCTGGTTGGTGTTGTGGTTAGTGTGTGCACCTTCGGTGTACAGGGTCGTGGATTCGAGTCTCGCCGTGAACCAATTCAGCTTATGGTGTTTTTTTAACTCGAGAACCATGTGACGGACTATTATCTCACTCAGATGTTAAACGAGTACATATCTGCAGCCTTAGTCCAATGTTGGACTGTCGCGCCTGTTATTTGTTACAGTTAACATGTTATTATCACTGAAGATCATGCCGCGTGTGCGCTACTTAATTTGAATTTTCTTAATTTTTTTAGCTTTTTGAATTTGTGACCAAGGGAACTTAACCAAACGGGATAAATTTTCGAAAAAAAAAATATATTTTCAGCGGAGTAATGGGCCGATGTAGAGTATGTTGTGGTCAGGACTCTCACTTTACAGTAGATCTACTGCACTTTATACGGAATTTTGTAGAAAGTTCAAAAGTTTTAGCCATTTAAAGAATTTCAAATTTTCAAAATTTTTGAATTTTCAAAATATTAATTAAATTTTTGACCAAGGGGAACAAGAGTAAACGGGGTAAATTTTTCGAAAAAAAAAGGGTCTTCCAGGGGGTATATAGAGGCCGATGTATAGCACATTGCGATGCACATTAGTTTTGCTGAATTTTCTAAGAGACATAGCTGACTCAGAAGTTTCAGTGAGTGATGCCAGTTTCAGAGAGTGATGCCAGTTTCAGTTTCAAAAATGAACAAAAAATATCCCATCTTATGTTGATATTGGTTGAGGAGAATCAACCAACGTTTTTGTTTTGCGGATTCGATGTCTTGTAAGCCGCTGAACTGATAAATATTTGAAACAATCGGTCTGATTTTTCGGTCGGGCTTCTATATTTTAATTTGGCCGTAATTTCGCGTTGGGGCTACTTTAAAGGTCTTTAAACCAGATGCTTCTCTTTCTGTTAAAATGTTTAAAAAGTGGTTTGGTGAGAAAACATTTTTAGCATACATTTTCGAATTTCTACGGTTAAAACAAAGGTGCCTGTGGTGACCTGCGCCTGCCTGGGGTACTTTCGTCAATGCGTCAATTTTCACGAAGTAAACATCATCGTAGTGATTCTTTCTCATTTCTATTTATTTGTTAAAACATGTTGCTTCAGCTTACCATCTAGGACCCGTTTTAAACGGCTTTGCAGATACTACAGATTGTAAGCTAGTGTATATGGAATATGTAAATAACAAACAATCTTACTGTTCTGCTTACTTTTGTTGCTTCATTTTAATTAATCGATTGATCACTTCCCGGCTCTATGCCAGGGATAGTATCTAGAATTCTGGATTGTACTTGTAAAAATCTGTTACTAGATTTTTGACAAAACATTCAAAGGCTTATTTTTCAGTAAATCCTAATTTTTAATTCAAACTCGCCTAAACTTGCCATGAAATTCAAGACCACAATGTCGGTAAAAAAAATTTTTATATCAGTTTTTCTTTTAAAACTAAGCAGAACCACTTTTTGGCCGAAAATGGCAGAATTTTGGACGATATATGAAATTTCTCCTCCAAAGAAAAGTGTTCCGCCTGCAGTCCGTTATGTCATATGGAAACGGTCTCTATGGTCATTGCATTAATTTCACAGCCAAATAAATATTCGTAAAATGTCCTTTTCGGCTTCAGGCTCCGTCGAACTACACTACGTAAACTTTTGTTTGTCCCTCCGTAATTTGTTTTCAGGAAAAGCCGAAGTTCAGTCAGCCAGTTAGTGCTAGCGTTATTCTAAGATCTACATAATTGTATTATGTTTGCTCTTAATCACTAATAAAAATAATGTTGTCAGGAAAACTAAACTTTTGGTGTAATTAACCTGAATTGCAAAGGACTCTTAGTCTTTCAAACAACACAGCCCTGAAAACATAATTTCTACAAGGTGGGGCAAAAGTAATCATCCGATGTTCATTTGCTGTATTTTTCTTAATAAAAAAAATTCGGTTTTGCTTATGAAATACGTTTATTTAATCCTTTAGAATTTATTGTATCAAGTCGCAAAAATGATATCGGCCAAGTGGCGGCCGCCACAGTTGATTACCATAGGGGCCCGTTTTATGGCATTTTCCATCACTCTTCCGAGAATATCGGGCGACAGGTTTTCGCATTCCTGGCGAATATTTTCCTTAGGGGCTTCAAGAGTCTGAGGCTTGTTGACGTAAACCCGCGACTTCAAAAAACCCCATAAAAAGAAGTCTGGAACAGTTAAATCGGGTGATCTGGCCGGCCAGTGCAAATCACCAAAACGAGAGATTAACCGACCCGGAAATGTTTCCTTCAGAATATTGATTGTGTCTCGAGCAGTGTGCGCGGTTGCACCGTCCTGTTTGAACCACATGTTCTATAGTCCTAGTTCATCAATTCTAGGAAGAAAAAATTCGTTTAAGCATGGCTCTGTAGCGCACGCCATCCACAGTCGTCGTTTGACCCTCGGCGTTTTCAAAGGAAAACGGCCCGATGACTCCTTTAGCGTGAACAGCATACCACGCAGTAACTTTGAGCGGTTGTAATGGGTCTTCGTAGGGGATACGTGGATATTGGCTTCCCCAGAAGTGAGTATTCTGTTTGTTCACGAAGCCGCGCAGATGGAAATGAGCCTCATCGCTCATGATGATTTTTGATGAAAAATCGTCCTCTTCTTCGAAACTAATTTCCCAGCGTTCCTTAGGCGTAAACCGATTCACGGCTTGACAGTTCGTATTCTACGTTTGTTTACTTCAGAAACTAGCAAAAATGAAAGAAAAAAAAAGAAGGAAAAAAAGTTACAGCGATTTCGAATAGAGTGATTACTTTTGCCCCACCTTGTATATTAATCAAACTTTGTTATGCAGGCTTCAAATCATGCATGTCTAGGCACATCATGATCAACAACGTACCATGTATAGATCTGCTTGATTTCCTCCCTTCAGTAATTTTATCAACCAGTACGGTGCAAATGCTATCTGGTAGACTTTGGTGCACAAACTTCAGCGATCCCTCAATCTCACCAATGTTTTTCCTATGTACTATGCTACCGGGTATCCCCCCATCAAAACTTAATGTACCAAGCTAGTCCCGTACTCTGTGCCCCCCCCCTTTAAGAATTTTCTAAATACGCCACTGACTATAGACATTTGAGTTAGCCTTCCTAAGTTGGGTGATGGTGCTACTTTCTACAAATTACGATATACGATGGTTTAACCTCCCATTTCAGCTTTGTTTATTTTCGATGTAATCTCTTTCTAGTTTAGTGTCGTGAAAACACTACACTAGTGTTATACACACTCGTAATCGGCACGTCATTAATCATTTACGTCCACCGCAATTGAAGCGAAGTTTATGAATGCCCTGTACCACACGAGAAAAATGTAATTTTAGGCACTAACAAAATTTGTACTGAATTTGGGATAATGTCATTTCACTCCTCAGAAGACCTCAGATGAGAGCACTGACACTGAACCAATTCAGTTCGTGAGTGAATTACTGCATGTATCCTGCTCATTTTTTCACTATAAAATAATTGTAAAATAATTATTTTTAAATATTTTCAGCAAATATTGAACAGAAATATATTTTATGGATGCGTCTTTCTTTTTATAAAAATCATGTACACTAATCGACCTTACAATTACAAGAAAAAGAGATATATCATCTAGAAATCTATACAGGTTATTTTTGAGACGGACAATTTTTCAAAACTTCAATTGACATGGATAATTGAAATTTTTCCAGAAATCACCTCAGACTTGCTCGTTAAGCTTCTTCTGTTTTGCACAAAGATGTTTTTAAAATTCGGCTGCAACTTCTACAGTCTAGTCTCCTCGGTTGCTCGAAGAACAACAATTTTAATTTTTAGAAAATTTGCAAACAAATTCATCGCTTCATATTGCCCTTTCCTAATTTGTGGGTCTGGAAGAGTGGCTCTAGCCATTAGCCCTTCTCGTGGTTGCACTACTGATTCACTCAAACATCTAAAAGTTATTCTGATCCGCTAATTCCCATGACACGTTCAACAAAATTACATCCAGATATATTTCTGATTTTTTCCTCTTAAATCTGGTCTAGAAAAATCTTTAAATCCGATAAAATCTTCACATTTACCAATCCATACACCTATGAAGCAGAGTGCCTTTGCGAAATTTTCGATTTTTGTAGAGCTGTTTGAAATCTTCCGAAAAAATAGATGTGGAAGATTAGAAGATTCAACCACACAACGTAAAACAATGTTTGTACACTGAACTGAACGCTTTCAGACCGGATTAAAATCGATAAGAGGGTCTATCTATAAAATTGCATGACTCGAAGCATCCTTGTGCAGAATAAACCGTGTGCTACCGAATGTCTATAGCTTTTAACGTGCACCCAACAGGATGGTGTGTACATTTTCATCAAATAGACTTCAATTTCGGCACACTCTTGTCCATTGGATGGATCAAATGAAGTTTTATATTGAAGCTACTTCATCGCCAATAAATCGCTAATGGATATTGTTTATGCTGTTAGGTCAAATAAAGAAAATTATTATTAAAACCACCCCTACTCTGAAAGATACTGGTAAATAAGCATGGTTGAACACTTTGGTTGAATTTAAATTAATTCCATAACGCACTTGACTGACTATACACCTCCAACGTTATTTGAAATTTACATGGAACAACATTAGTTGTTTCTTTTCCCTATTCTTCCCTTTTCTAATTTTATTTGGGCTGCTGCTCATTGAATTCAGTCAATTACGCGTAAAGGCATTTATCACTCGTCCGGGGTTCCATTAAAACTTCATTGATTCGTACGAAAATCTCTTCCGAATCAATCAAGCAAATTCAAATCATTAGAGACGAAATGTGGGCTCTTTGCATATCCTTAATGGTTGTACGATAGGACCAAAAGAATTTCAATGATTCGCATCGCGGGTCAGAATGGTTGAAAAGTTTCCTTCGTGTTTTTGACGTGCTAACACGCAAAAAAAAGGAATCACACAACTGGCTTTCGTGTAGCAATCGGAATAATAATATCTGCTATGTGTTCTCCCGACTTCATTTCATATCGCACCCTAACAATTTATAATTTCGACAGATTTTAGATCTCGATGCTATTCTCTCACACTCTATATCTATACATTTTCAATTCAAAGAACTGGGTTGCTCAGTTAACTGGAAGAAATTTCAATAAAAAAAAGGAATTCGGTGGATTATTGGTTCTCCATTGCTCGTGCGGTGCGTGAAGTAGCGAATTTCGCCAGAAAAAAAAACGAAGCAAAAAGTAAAAAGGGAAATCTTCAGTTCCAATTCATGACTGAGCCGATTTACTTTCCGTAAGCAAGAAAAAAAAAACAGAATCAAAATTCACTCAGTGAATTCGAATCAGTCCCTAATGGCATAGGCAAAGTTGATTTTGGAATTCGCAAAAGTATTGGATGGATCCAAACGTGTAGCATTCAATCGACATACAGTACGGACTACTCCTTCGCCTTGGCAGGTGAAAATGCTGTTTTCAATGGTAGAAGCATGCGGGTTTCCATTTAAAACAAAAAGGAAACAACCACGTCGCGCCCTTTCCAGGAAAGCATGGGATACATACAATCAAATGGGATTCAAATCAATATACAGGTTCACGGATAAAGGTGAAGAAAAAGTTGGGAGTCATGGCGCGCGGTGACAATTGACATGATTTTGGCGAATGATACTACCCTTTTTTGGTGAAAGAGGGTGACTTTCATCTCGTGTATATATCCGAAATGTAATATCGAATACGCCGTAAAACCATATCGAATACAGTTGTAATACAAAGTTAACTTTTAAAATTTGTTGTACCATGCTTTGGGAGAAGGTGTCGTGGTTTGAAATTTTATAAGGATATCAATGCACATAAAGGTTTCGGTATTTGTTCTATTTAATTTTAACAGAAATTTGAGAATTTATACGGCCATAATAGTTGAATTCACTAAATGTCCTTTGATGCTTGAGTGTCGAGTCCCTATAGAAAAATTTCTGTTTCACGAATATTAAAACCAAAAAATCTTTTTAATCTTTTGGAGGACTCGTGAGTCGTCCTATCAACGAAATCATGAAAATTGTGCAATTAAAAATAAATATGTAACAGGCGCGACATTCCAGCATTGGACTAAGGCTGCAGGATGTGTTAGTGACATCCTATTTTCAAGATCTTATCTGTTTTTTTGTTGATGTAATGAGATCAGCATCACGCTCAGCAGTGTTATTTATCCCCATAAATGGGTACTCGTTTAACATCTGAGTGAGATCATAGTCCGTCACAAGCTCGTGAGTTCGAAAAACACCATGATTCACAGTGATATTCGAACTCATGACCCTGTGCACCGAAGGTGCGCGCACTGACCGCTAGATCAGCCAGACTACAGGCCAGATGGCAATTAGCGATGAAATTTTTTTCATTTGCGTATATGCAAGCTTCTATGAACTTTGTATACCCTTCGCTCATAGACTGAAAGGGTATATTAACTTTGTCATGAAGTTTGTAACGCATTGAAGGAAGCATCTCCGACCATATAAAAAGCAAACATGCATGACTTGGGGAGTCGATTGGTCGATACTCGTCTGTCCGTCTGTCTGTCTGTCCGTCTGTCCGTCTGTTGCAACGCCTTTTACTCGTCCAATTTAAAAGCTACGAAGCTGAAATTTTGCACAAATGCTTCTTTTTGCTGCAGGCAGTTTGTATGTTTGAATCGGTCAAATCGGATCATGGGGTCATGGGGCTGCCATACAAACCTAATTGCCCAAGTTAGATTATTCTAAGAAAAACTTTTTTATTTGTGCACCAATTTTAACCAAATTCCACTAAAATATTTTTTCTATTGATGACACAAAATATATGTAAGAATGGATCAAATCGGACCATGGGGTCATGGGGCTGCCATACAAACCCAACACCCCATTTTGGTTCGTCTAAGAAACATTTTTTACACCAATTTCACAAAACCTTGAGTTAATGTCGTTATCAAAGCAACAAAAAAGGTTAAAACAAATGGAATCGTACTAATAGGGCCATGCTTCCGCATCCCTCAATAAAATTTTCTGAGTAAATATTTTTGTTTGACCACTCGTCCCAACCAAACCCCACACAAATATTGTTTTGTCGACGCAACTGAACTTTTGCGAAGACGAAAGGAGAAGAATGGGGGGAGAGGGAAGATTAAATACGAGTCGTAGTGTAGGTACGACCGAAAAAACTTTTAGCCCGAGGAGAGCGAAGGGTATCAAAATTTCGACCGAAATTAGAGCCTCGGTCTCGTTGAAAAAATAATTTTCTTACACTTAAACCTTAATATATCCTAAAATAGACTAGCAAGCGTAACGCAATAAGATCATTCTCACATCTCACTGCCATCAAATTTATCTAAACAAAAAAACTAACCGCACTAATCGGATAAGTGGCTTGATTTTTACTGAGCTTTAAAGTCAAATTTTTTAGATTTTACTGCCCAATATACGCATAAAAAAGTTACACCAATTTGCGTCATGGGTTAAGGGGGGAGGGGGTGGCAAAGGGGTAAAAATTCGGTTTTTTGCAAATATCTGGAAAACTTTGAGTCTGAAATTAAAATGTCCTGATGACGAAAAACTACATAAAATTACCTTTGTAATGATATACAACAGTCTAGAGATTTTCTCAGGAAATTATACCCTAGACCCAAAAGTGATTTTTGCACTGTAATTCTTGAGAAAATAGACTTAGGATCATAAGATCTTGTCCATATATTGCTAAGAAAACTTACTTGATTTGTACAAAAACTGAAGTACTCCGCCCATTGTCGCCCCCCTCACTCCTCCTAACATTTTTCAAAAAGGCATGCCCTTCTTTTCAAATTAAGCCAGGCAGATCAAATTTGATGGGGTGCCTAGTCTAAGCCCCGTTATGCTCCTTACCAAACATTATTACCATCCGATCAAAACTAAGGGTACCCCCCATACAAAGTGAACCAAAATTTCACATTTTTTCATTTCTAAATTCTATCTAAAATTGAAAAATAAAATTTATCTATTAGAACGTCATTATAATAGTTAATTGTAGTCTTCAGAATGTATGTTCAAAAGTTTGCACAAGTATCAACAAATTGGGTTTGAAGGTCATTGGTACCAGTTCTAAGGCAATTTCCGAATATATCGAGTACCTAACATGTACTAGCAACCTTCAAACCCGATTTTTCGTACTTGTAAGGCACGCTCTGGCAGTGGCGGCTCGTGATCTCCTAAATTGGGGGTTCACAACTGAAACAAACAAGAGCAACTAATTCTTCAAAATTATGCAAAAAAAACTAATTTCATTACCCCTTGAACTTTGTACCATTATGTAGGTTTTCAACATTTTTTTATTAGAAGAATTTCTTTTTTGTTTTCATTAGCCGTTTTGTCTATTTTTATACATATAGAGATATTTTGTGGCTAATATTATTAAATTGTAGGCCAATACAAATGATCGAATTTAGGAAGAGAAGAAGCGAAATATCTTGAAGACGATCTTAAAGTGCAACAAATATAAATTGTAAATTGTAATATAAAATTAACAATTTTGATAATAAAATTTGCCAGGAAAATAATTCGGCAATAATAATAGAAACAATACAAATAGTGATTTTTTTTTATTTTTCCTTTTTCTATTTTTATCTTTTTTATTTTTTAATTCTATTTTATACTTAACTTATTTTTCCCTATTTTAACTTTACCTTTTTACAATTTGCTTCTACTGGAAATTGAACCGGGGACCTATGGTTTCGTAGTCCTACGTCCTACACCTAAGCTATCTAAGATTACAAGTTATGCGAATAAATTAGTCGTCTTATTTTTGACATTTTAATAATTATTATGCGCTCTTGTTAATTTCATGTACACCATGCAATAATTATTATTACAGACAGTGGTGAAAATTACCATAAACACAATAAATATTACTATCGATACAAATATCATGCAATGATTTTTGTCATTACACTGCAATCATTTTTACAATAGGCCAGCACCAGTAAAAACTGAATTGTAATCAATTTCACTACATTTTAATAACTGTCACTACAAATTTATTGAAATTGTATGATTTTGTTGAATTCATTGCACATTTTTCTCTCCGTGCGATAGAAACGGTTTTCACTATGGATGTTAATTCAATAAATTAACAATTCTTCAATAATTTCTCGAATAATAGATACACAATAGTAAATATCAGAGTTCTAGCTCCAAATGTTCATTTCCGAACCACTCATATCCTCGAAATTATACATCAGGAATTATTTTTTAACGGATTTTTAACCAGAGGATCCCAGCAAGCATTTAACACATTTGTAATCATTATTTCATGCAACACGCGTAAGCAAATATCGCTTATTCATTCATCACGTTTTCATACAAGCAGTATATGACGATGTCCCCCTATTTCATGTATATACGCATTTGCGCCTTATTACGGATAATCATTATAAAATCGTTATTCGTAAACATTATGTAATAGTTAAGTATCATATATATTCAATGCATCAATGAATAATAAAAAAAAAATACGGGCGACGGAGAGTCTTGAACTCATAACCCTACGCACCGAAGGTGCTCGCCCTAACCACTGCTCCAGCCAGACTATATGAATGATCATGATTTATTCGTGATTCTAATCACCCCAGCAACAAAAATCACACTTGAGGAGAAAACCATTATATTTCCTATATGCATGATCCGTCGACATTCCTTCAGCTGACCATCATGTATCTAACTTTCAATGCGTCCTATCGATACATAATGCCGATTCGTGATTCATGAAGTAAAGCTTATTTGTCGCTATGTTCACGGTATATGACCCCGATGCTGGCTGGGATATAGCTCTAAAAGTGTGTACAAAAATTGTACAACATAGGTTAAACAACAATTTTTAATTACAAAATGCTACAAAATAATCACGATTATTTTGTTGGTAACACTACATCATCCGCACATGTTTCCAAATTATAAATAAATTTGTAAATATTGTATAGCCATACTTAATACGAGTACATTCGTCATTATTTTTGCCTTGTTATTTAAATACTAAAAACAAACTGAGCAATTGATACGTAATCATAAGGATTCATATAAACAATGCAAATTGCATCAATTCAAAACGTATCAAACGAAAAAACATCACCGATACTGAAGCTTGCACTCAATTCTTTCACTGTTCGCACATATTTTGTGTGCTCCTACGCCAGCGAGTATGCGTCGATTGCTACTATGGGACATCGCATATGATCGTATGGAAACGGATGACGGATACAAGCAACTCTAACCGCACGTGCGATTAGAGAATAGAGGTGGCTTGTTGTCTTTGACTTGTATTCAGTGGCGGCTCGTGCTCTGCGAATCTGGGTGGGCCACTAAGAAAAGTATTGATACCTACTCCCCCATACCTATTCCGCCTAAGAAAAACAGTAAAAAAAAATGAGCTCAAATATTGTTCGAATTATATCTCGAAATATGTATTACTGCATACCATTGTACGAACTAATACATTTGCGTCCTAAATTATCTTGCAAACTACAATAAAAATACGCATAAAAAATAGTTGGAGTTGATTTCATTTGTGCTCTATGATGCCAGTATCTGCATACCATCTTAAATTTTAAAATTGTGAACAATTTCAGGCATTATTAGACTAACAAAATATTAAATTCAAAAAATTATAAAAATCAGGCTTATAATAAATAGTTATGCACTGTCCATCAAGAACCAACGGAGAGGTCTAGACTCTAGAGCATTTTTGCCATGGGGATGAGAATTGACCATACTTTACTGATTTCTGTTGTTTACTATTCACTCATGGCAAGTTACACGGTTAAGAAGCGCGTTCAAGTGACAAAAATGTTACGCCTATTTTACGGGAATTGGCTCCCAAGATAATGTGGTTTGACCCCTTTAAACCTTTTCTGTGGGGTTTCCTTAAGTCACAATCGACCGATACCCTTAAAGTCAATATCAATCAACCGTTCGCTGAAATTCAGCAGGATCTATGCGGCAGAGTCAATCGGATCCCTGCCACCGTGACAAGCCACAGCGGACATTTGAATGAAAAAAATTCCTTACCTACACAATGGTATATGCATCTTTCAAATAAAATAAAAGAATCGTTTATACCTCACACATAGCTTGTGAATTTAGTTAATTTCAATATCTACCCGCCCTTATTGGAAAACCTTATATATTATTATTATTATGGAGTAGTTAAACAACTTACAAAACACAAATTCAAAGGATAAACGGTCATACATGACACTATAATGTATTTGAACTCCAGGAAATGCTAGAACAAATATTCAACAAAAGTTTCCCGTTCGTGCACTAGGCACAATATTTTAGAAAATTACCAAAAAAGGCTAAAAACCAAACCTTCAAATTTAAAAACCGATTATGCACGAAACTACAATCTGATTTCTTGCAAATTATTCAAAATTCTATATTCTTGAGCTTTTGGGCCGGCCTAAGAGGCGGTTTAATGTGGCATTTATTTGTCTCTAATCCCACCAACAATTTCCATGCAAAATGTCCCTTGCATCCAACAAATGGCATGCAAGCGGGTGGTCACTTGCGGTCAGTGTCCCCAATTTCATGCAACTCGAAGCTTTCAAAGTCAGTGGATTTTGCGTATAACCATTGCCACCTAGATGGCGTTATTAGAACGAAGACGACGACCTTGGGTGAGATAGAATTGGATCATGATGAAAAGAGAAGGATAAAAGCCGTGGAAACTTTTTTATGTGGAATTTAATAGCAATTTAGATTGAATGAAGCACCCTGATTGATTTTTGAACAGTGTGTGCTTTAAATATAGGTTTGTGTTTTGGAATATATTTAGTGGTATGTTTAATAAATAATATTTAGGTGGGCCGGGCCCACCTGGCCCATTGTGACGAGCCGCCCCTGCTTGTATTAAAATTTCGGTTATTCTTCGCGGGTTTGAGATAGTTGATTTAGATTTTTATATAAATTTGAATTTTTGCTGATAGAAAATTTTACGATGGGAAGTAATTTTGCGGTGTAATGGTTATGATGAGTGTAGGGGGTTCACGTGCTCCTAAGGAGTAACCGCCACTGCGGCTCTGGTACAAACTTTTGAATATTCATACATGCAGAAGACTACAATTAACTGTTATAATGACGTTCTAACAGATAAATTTTGTTTTTCCATTTTAGATAGAATTTAGAAGTGAACAAATGTGAAATTTGTTAGAAAAGTGGTTCACTTTGTATGGGGGGTACCCTTAGTTTTGATCGGATGGTAATAATTTTTGGTAAGAAGCATAATGTGGCTTAGACTAGGCACTCCACCAAATTGGATCCGCCTGGCTTAGTTTAAAGAAGCTACATGCATGCCTTTTTGAAAAATGTTAGGAGGAGTGAGGGGGCGTCAATGGGCGGAGCACTTCAATTTTATTTATTTTATTACAACAATTTGGCATCGAAAATTTCTTTTTCTTTTGGATGTTTGGGTTTTGAGCTATCTGTACTAGACTATTGTTATTTAGGTAAATTATTTGGATGTGATATTAAGCTTATTTCGCTATTCTTGCTAGTCTATAGTTTTAAAAATATTCAGGTTTAAGTTGTGTAGAAATTGAGTTTTTCAAAAATCTTCAAATGCCTGTGGTAGCTAAAGGGTTAGAAATCGGGGTGTGTCCGATACACTTTTTTGCTGGAAATCACATGAGGAATAATTTGTCGGTGCGTTTATGCGGACTTTACGAGTACATGCCACCATCTTAGATAGTAGAACAATTCCCGCGAAAAACGTTGTTTTTTTATGTTTGACCCCCCGTAGCTCCCTTTTGGGGGCAGGTACAACATCATCACCAAGTATCACCAAGTATGTCTTGGTATTGTATTGAGATATATTGAAAAAACATAATCATTGCAGACCACTTTCCCGCATAAGATACCGTTACTAAGATATTCATGAAGCTAACAAAAAATTGTTTTTTCTATGGCTTGACCCCTCCTAGCGCCCTTATGATTATACGTATCGATCTGATATTTCTGCTATTAATTTAGGCGTTGTACAAGCTACAAATTCGTCATATAACACTTTTTAGTGAACATTACCGTTATAGATATTCCCGAAAACCGTAAATTGGCCCCTTGTAACTTCCTTGGGAGCCCACCCGTCGATGGGGACTTTTGGCATTTTATTTGCAGCCACAGAAGCTACAAATATGTCATAGATACAGCATACACCACCGTTACAGAGGCATTCACGAAAAACCCAAAAATTCTCGTTTTTCTAGGGTTTGAACCACCATAGCATGATTAGAAATTTGGCCACTTTCTTCAGAACCGTATTTGCTACGAATTACCCATACAACATCTTTTAGCCAGAGTTACCGTTATAGAGATTGTCGTGAAATTTGTTTAAAATACCGTTAGATCTCCTGACACCATTCCGAACGGTGCTCAAACCAAAATTGACCTTTGACATGTTATTCTGAAACCACAAGAGCTACAAATTCGCTAGACACCACTTTTCAGCACATATTACCGTTATCGAGATATTCTAATAAAAAACTGTTTTTGAGGGTCTTTGGCCCTCTGTAGCACCTCTAGCGGCAGTCGTACAGACGGGGACTTTTGGGGTCTTGTTTAGGACCTCGAAAGGAAAGCTGATGCAAAAATTCAGCTTTACCCTAATTTTTCCGAAGTGAAATGCCAATTTTCCTGAGATAGTATGATATCCCACAAAAGCATCAAATTGAACAGATTTCCGCCAAAGAAAAATTCAACAGCTTCAAACAGGAATTGATATCACTTCAATTCGCCACTCAAGCCCAGTCTCGCATTTTGTGTGAATACAATGGGCAAGCCTAAATGTACAAGACTTTCTTTCAATGCAGTTTAGCTTTAATTTTAGATGGAATCTAGTATATCTTTGCATCGCAATGATGTCAAAATATCGTCATTACAGTTTTGCGGTCGGTATCCGCTGGTATCTATGAGTGTATTCTCGTACACTACGCTCACTACATTACTTACGTTACTCTCCACGAGAAGGCGCTCAGTGTTTGTGCTACGTAGCGCAGTATACTCTACTTAGCGCAATGTTTCTACACTTCCCAACGAAGTAGCCATATATTCGTTTAAATAATGTAAAACAAATTTGGTCACCTACAATGTCGTTTGACATTGCATTAACACATTACCTTTGCCGCTCTACTTCTGGTGGAGGAAAACATAAGTAGAAATCGCTGCAAAATTCGGGTCCGCTCACTTGTGGGTGAACGCGCTCTATGTATTTGTTGATATTAAATCTCCCACCAAAGACCATTTATAGATAGTCTGTACATTTAGGCTTATCTATTGTATTCACCCAAAATGTGAAACTGGATTAGAGTGACGGGTTGAAAAGATATCAATGCTATTTTACAGCTGATGAATTTTTCGTTGGCGGAAAACTTTCTAATTTGTTGTTTTTGTAAGATAGATATATATTCGACACTGCATTTGAATCAATATTATTCGACGTGAAGATTGTCCAATTTATTCTACATGAAACTGATAACTGATGATTTTCCATACTCCCAGCATCACACGATTTATCACTGGCCATTTTTATCAAAACGTTCACTCATCTTCACGGCGAATTATTACGCCCCCTTCATCACTCTAATTGCATTTCAGTTCAATTAGATGTGTCGAAATGTTTAGATTATATTACGGAATCGCTCTTCTTACTGTCGGCTCCACCGAGGCACTAATTCGAAAACATCAGACCGCTCCAAAAGTGCTATCCCTTGCAGAAGTGAAACCACTCAACGACATACCGTGTTCCGGCGAAAAGCTACAATTCCCTTCAAATTTCGATGCAGTTCTTGAATTACCACAAACGATTTCCACAAAAGGTCTTATACTGCCCACAAATGGTGCCTTGCTGCTGGGCGAAGAAAGTTCCTTGCAAATATTCCCGGACGATGATAAACGTTGCAACCAAAATCCCGTCAAAGTGTCCCAATTAACTGAACCGAAACGCATAAATTGGTTTGATCCGCGAAGCTGGAATAACGAAAGTCAGCAACTTATTCCTGATGTCGAGCAGATTCCGTGCAACGGCGACACCATATCGTTGTCAGTGAAAAGTGCAATGTCCGTTGATTTGGAAAATGTGAAAGCGTTGAGAATTGAAGCGCTCAGTGTGGATGGTCGTGAAGTAAGTCCATACGATTTGCAAAGTTTCTTCGAAACCGAATTGGGTGAATTTATGTTCAAGTCGACGGATGGTACAAGTGCCCGGTCAGGCTCAAGTTCGATTTGCGGTTGTCACGATGTGGTAAATGTTGCTGAATATGAATATCGAGTTTGTGGTCATTATACGGAATCGTGTCCCATTCCAAAATGTTTCCAACCGATTGCTCCGACTGGCTTTTGTTGTGCAATTTGTGGAGGCGTTTTTAAAATGAAAGTCGATGACTGTAGGCGTTTCAATGAGTCGGCTTTTCATCGCCACGTTGACGACGTGACGAGAGATTTGGATTCGGAAGATAAAGTACTTAAATATGGCTCACTGGTTCAAGAAGGCGACGACAAATTCTATCAGCTTGTGATTGTCGACACCGAGGACTACAACGAAGAAAGCGTTCGCTTCGTGGAGGCATTGCAGAAAAGCGAGTTTGCCGCGGGAAAGCATGAGATATACTATTCGGGACGATCCCATTCTCCAAATGCAGGATATTCTTCGTGGACTATAATATTCTTCTCACTTATCATCGTACTGGCATTTTTCTTTGTCCTATACGCTCACTACGAACGAAACATATTCGCATCCGTACCTGTACCGTCATGGTTGGCACTGGGTCGATCTCGAGTTTTCCAGTCACCGTTCGTTTTTGCCCGTTTCGAAAATCATCCTGCCACAGATGCAGATGTTCCCGGTAATATTGTTGTCGGACGGGGTCAAGAACATGTTCATAACGACGACGAAGGTCCTTCGACATTGGCCACTGGAACGACAACTTCCTTTCATAATCCCATGTTCGACGAAAAGGAAATTAAATCAACAGAAACGATGGGATCATCTACACCAGATGCCGGAAAGGATTCTGCATCTAAAGATGACAAAGAATTTGCCTTAACCATTCCAGCGCAATATCATAAGCAGCAGTCGCCGCCTCAGCACCATCATCATCGTCATTTTGGTATGAACGAGCCACCTCAGGATCAAAATAACGACGATGTGGAAGAAGAGGAGTTGGTGGAAGTTGATTTAGGTTCTGATATAAGCGACGGCAACTAGAATGAAGGATAAGTCCATGAAATATTATAAACTATGCAGAGTATGAACTATCAGTGTATTTTTTGTTGATTTTTTTTTTTGTTATTTGAGTTGTGCTTTTATGTGGATATCTACCGACATAAATTTTATGAATAATGAAATTCCTAAAGAAAGATGAATAGACTTTCATTGTTTCGGTCCTCAACAGTGCTTGCAAACATGCTGTGTTTATTTAATTTCATTACACGAGTTACATGGACTGTGAAGATATTGTGCGGATAAGATTAAATCATGGAGGAAATTTGACTTTTAGTATATGAGCGCTTTGTTGTTGTTCATTTGTATACTGCTGCAAGAAAGGATGTACTGATAAATAGAGAAGAATTTGCTTCTGTCCTTAATATATGAACATCGCTGGCAAATATTTAGCTTTAGCTTATGTAAAGAGTTGTATGCATGAGCAATCTTTTTAGGGATGATTTCGTGCATTCAAGTTTATCCGGAAGAAATTTAACTTTTTATGAAGGAAATAGAAGTAGATGGTCGAGTTTTGAGCTCATTGTAATATGTGTAATTTTTGAATAAGGAGTTTATATCACAACTTAAAATGTATGTCTGTCTGTAAGTAAAATGAAGAATTTTGAAAATACATATAAATTTATAAATGTGTTAAGGTTGTGTTATTTAATTTTCGAAAATGGCTATTATCATCCCGGAATTTGACAATTCCCACAAATTTTGTGTTTATGGGGCTAGGAGGCTAGACAAAATCATTGCCAAATCAACTAATTGCCCCGACAACTACAAAACAACACTTATTTCCAAACTTAGTTACTTCATCATCCCGGAACTTAAAACCACGACATAATTTTTGACTGCAATTATAAAAGCTTGCTCTTTTCTGCAAAACTCAATATGTATCACTTCCACCTTACAATCCGTAATTTTCCAAAATGAAACCCAACTTTGTTCATACCAGAATCAAATAATACAGATAAATTTTCCCCATACAAATGCTCATTTGGTATATGTACGTATTCTCTCTCAACTCAATGGAGCAGGAAAATTTATTTAAAATCTAGTCAAAGTTCAAATGTAAATTCAATTTTCCGAATATCCACTTTATCCGCTTAGCAAATACGTACACTTGCATGTTGCTGCTCTACTCTCGATTGGTTACTGAATCGCCCGGCACGTCCAATTTATGTACTAAATGTACTTACTCAACGACTACTACTAGACGTTCCTCTTGGGCTCTATACAGCTCGGGTATCAATACAATTTGGAAACAGCAATCTTCTAGTCTGTAACAAATCTTTCTAGGATTGTATATCTGTTTGAAATTTACTAGGACTTGGCGACTAAAGATATTTTATACAGTCTCCATGTTCCGTTGTACTACACTAGTAAAGTAAATTTTCGGGCTCATTAGTAGAATATTGAGATTGCTTGTGGATGAAATGAAATCGAGAGCTTTACGGCATTACTGGGAGAATTTATTTTCAAATCGATAATTTGTATATCTGTTTTTGGAATGAAAATTGAAGTTATTATTAATCCAGTTTTCAAATTAAGGGGTGACTGTTGTGTTAAAGCAGATTTCATTTGTTACTAGCAATGACCGTCCGAAGTTAAATGTCACAATCACAGCAGCCTAATAGATCAAGTCGGCCCTCGCTAAGTTCAACCTTGATAATTAGATTTGTCTGTATGGAAAAAAGTGTCGTCACAATCTGTACATATATTATATTTTTAATGCATACAAATCTAATAAACGTTTAAAATGTCTACCTTCTTGGTTGCTAATTTATTCGATATTTTTGTCAATAATTCCTCGGTATTCGAATTACATATCAAGAGTCTACTATAATAATGCACATAACATTGTTTTGGGGGCGTATTACTATATGAAGATGATTGAAATGATAGAAATATCATTGAAAATATGAAGTGAATATTCGATTATAACAACAAAATTGTTCATCGATTTTACGTAAAAATTTCGTCGATTATTATTTTTTTTAAAATTAAGAAAAAAAATATTTTTTTTTTAATTTTTTTTTGTTGTGATTTAATTTTATTTTAAATTTTTATATTTTTTCTTGAAAAATCTTATGCCTGTGTGCCAGTCCGTGCACATTGCCATGTCACCATGATGGGGAATGTTGTCACCGTTTCTAAAATCTGAACTACTTGACACACAGTGCAATCCAAGGTAGGGATGAGCATCGAACATCGGTGTTTCGAAAACATCGATGTTTTTGGTCCGATGGTCGATGTTTTTACCATCGATGGTTTTGCGTCGATGTTTTTCATCATCGATGATTTGTGTTTCGATGGTCGATGGTTTTCACCATCGATGGTTTTCAACTATCGATGTTTCTTTCCTCAACATATTTTTTGTACAACTCAATTTTTTCTTAATAAGTGTATGCGAATACCGTCAAACAGCCCAATCAGTAAAAAATGTGAATGCATCGTGACATACAACATGAATTCCATTTATCGTGAAAACTGTCACAAATAGCAATGTCTTTGTTTATACGCCCGGTAAGGCACAATTTCTAAATTCGGTTTCGCCCTGAAATAGTTTCAACCTTTCCTCAATGTTAACGTTGAAATTTAAAGAGGTGCGGTAGGTGTGCTACAATTTCGTCGCGCATCTTTTCTTTTCATGCACCGAACCGACCACTGTCCACTCGTCAAGATACATGTACGACGGACGGCCCAACCCAAGTACACTGCCTGTCATAACTATAGCCGCATCATTTAACAAACGAATCCTTGGAAGTTGAAAGATAATACAGTAATTCCAAACTAAAGGGATATTGAAAAGACAAATAATCTCACAAGAATTTTCCTTTTATTTCAAACCGTTATTCTTCTATAAAGGAAAATCTGAAATTGAGGATTATGTGTATTTATCTCACACTTATTAACCACGTCTGCGATCATGTTAATTGATTTCAGTCTGGTGCGTTAAATCCCTTTATGGATCGCAGAAAATCACAATTTTTTAGTTTATTAAACACAATTTTATTATAAAACAAAACGGAAATTTAATTAACTAAAAATTTAAAAAAAAAATCAACGAAAATCTGAAATTCTAGTCTTTCATAACTATAGCCGCACTTGGAATTAGTAATGCAAAAACTGATTAAAAAGGGGAAATTTAAGAACTAAATAACCAAAAAAAAACTTTTTTAAATAAAATTGACTCTCAGGGATTATATTATTTATTTTTCAATAAATAATTATAACGGTTTTTCGTGTTTTTTGCTTATTGACCTCTCAGTAACGATATCCGTTTCTTTTACATAGAAAACTCTTCCAAATTGTGTTTTTGTTAATGAATTTTACGTAATAATGTTTCTCAAAGATTTTCTGTTTTCTGTCTACTTTTGATAAAGAATGTTAGGCCACCTCCGTAACATTTCTTACATTTGAAGCTCCTTGAAGTGTAATGATTGGTGGGAGATGATGTAACCTCTTGCTACAAAATCCGTTACAGAAGACGTGGCGTCTTCTGTATTAAAACGAAAATAGTTTATCGTCAGGATATCCAGAGAAGTTTTAACTCTATTAGAAGTGGTTCCATTAACTTTTGAATACATAATATCCAAGCTTAACACTATTAAGGAACTCTGTCCAAAATTTGTATTGAGATCTATGAAAATCCAGTAAGTGCTCACTAAAATTATTGGCCAGGATAGTCTACCAATAAAACACTTGATTTCGTTACTTCCAGCATAGGAAAAATGTCGGAGGATTGTCCTGATAATAAACTGCTTCAATTTTATACAGAAGATAGGACACCATAACGGATTTTGAGGCAAGAGATTGCATCATCCCTCACCAGTCGTAGTAGTTAAGGTTGGTTCCAATGTTACAAATGTTAGGAAGGGGGCCTCCAATTGATCGAAATTATACAGGGAACCTTGGAGAAACATTATTACGTAAAATTTATAAAAAAAACACGATTCAGAGAGTTTTCTATGTAAAAGCAGCTGTTATCGATGCTAAGAAATTAATAAGCAAAAAACTCGAAAAAACTTTCAAAATGATTTCATGAAAAATAAACAAAACTATTTTATTCGAAAAGGATCTATCCCGTTATTAATTTCCTCAATCTCCGCTTTTGAATCAGTTTTTTCCATAATAATTCCAAGTGCGGCTATAGTTATGACGGACTGAAATTTTAATTTTTCCTTTATAGTGAAATAACTGTTTGGAAAAAAAGGAAACTTTTTGTGAAATTATTTGTCTTTTAAATATCCCTTTTGTTTATAGTATATAGAATAACTGTGCTCTCTTTAAATTTCTAAGGATCAGACTGTCTTCTGGTGCGGCTATTGTTATGACAGGCAGTGTATATCCAATTTATCGTTCTTTCTCCCTCAGTGTTCAGAGACAATGGAGAAAGTGGAACTGCGCACAATCCTGATGCGTACTTTTCCAAGTTGTCGTCACACGGCTAGATTCCTGCGCGGTACCGCTGGTTGCTCTATGCGGGGGATTATATGGGTACAATACGAATGCGTATTATGGAAAAAACGCAAGGAGAAGGGATACATGCTGATGGGTGGGGGAGGCAATGAATGGAAGCCATAAACTAAACCATATATCTATTTAATCAGCTTAATTTTTGATAATAAAGTGACTATTTTTTTGAGTACTCAAAAAACTGAAAACATCGATGTTTTTGGTTCGATGTTTTCCTACCATCGATGGTTTCGTCTCGATGGTTTTTCGATGGTAACCATCGATGTTTTTCTTTCGATGCTCATCTCTAATCCAAAGTAAATTCTTTGAATTAAAAAAAATATTTCATAGATTCAATGATGCGGCTTACATATTACTTAATGAATATATAGAGGCTTACACGTTTTTTTCAGGGTGTAGGATGACTAGATAGTCATGTTCAAAAAAGAGGACGCAATACAATACGCCCTGAAAACGCTTCGTTAAAGGGTCCGGTGAGTTTCTTTGGGGGAAACTTAATGGCAAAAAATGAAGCGCTCACGGATGGAATTCCAAAAAAAAAACTTAACGATTTACCGAGTTTCGCTGATATTGATTCTTGATATGCCCTAACTCCTAGTGGAGCATGGTGCGTTCGCGACTACCGTGTGTAGTCGTCAAAGTTTCAACGATAACTGAATTCGGAGCTTGATAAAGTTGTCAGCCATACCACTTCCTAGTTACAATGTAAGTTTATTATTCTACGCAAGTTTATTATTCAGAAGATGATAAGAAATTTTCTTTTCTTATCATCTTATGAATAATAAACATTCGACGCGCGCGCCGCGCTCCATGCCGAGTTTGGAAACTCGTTTTTCTATGACTCTCTATATCACAGAGTGGTGACGGAATGATCACGGCAGTGTTGCCAGGTTGGCTGCGTGATTTTCCCCTAAATTCAACTCCATTTCCCCCTAAAATGATGGGTTTCCCCCTAAATTTAAAAAAGGACAGAAAATGACCAAAAAGGATTCATGCTGAGCGCAAATTGTGAAATTAGGACGAGGGTACGAAGCGTAATTCAGCACACACGATCAAACCGAATTTTTTTTTGGATTTTCGTTCTGTCAAAATGAAAGAGATGTATGAATTTAACAGAACAAAGAATCCAAAAAAATGGATTCAGACGCTTCATGTGTGGGTCTAATGGTACCGCGAAAACATATATCGGTCTACAGGCGAAGCGACGACAGCTACTAGATGTAGCTCTAAGTTGCGCTAATCGAAGTGGGAATTTTCCGTCCGTAGCCAACTATAATCAAAGAAAAATGAAAAAAGTCAAATTGAGGATAGCTCATCCTCTTATTGCTCCTAAAATACATAGTTCGAGAGAAAAAGGAGTCACTCGAATTTCTAAACGAACACATTATTACAAATTTTCTATTTAATATTTATTAGCAATCTAAAAAAACGCGTACCAGTTTCATAAGAGAAGATGTTGAACTCCCCAATATGTAAATATGTCCACAATATCTCCCACCGATATCGAATCGAGGATATTCTGGAGGTACAGGACATGTAAACAATTTTATTTGTTGGTCCAACCAGCAAATTTTAAAAGTTAAAGCGACTGTCGCTGACACCAATTTTGATGGAATTTGCTGATTCGTGTTAGGAAAGTAAGCCCCAAATTCTTCCTAAGGTTCTTTAGGTTCCCCCTAAAAATTTTATCACCCTAAAATTCCCCCTAAGAGGTTGAAAAAACCCTAAATTTAGGGGATTTTCCCCTAACCTGGTAACACTGGATCACGGCCACAAAGCACAACAATGATATTGATTGCGATAATTTTAAATTATTGTTTTGTCGTTTTTTTACTGAAGTAAAAATTGTTGCCAGGCTCAGAAGTGACTGGGCGTCAAAATGTGAGTGTCAAAATGGTCTAAACACGGAAGACTGTTTTGGCTAACTATAGAAAACCAGTACTTTCAGATAGGACAACCGGGTTAAGAAGAAGGACGGTATTTCAATTTTTCATCAGGCTATGGATGGTTGCTTCCGACACGCATGCTATGTTTTAAAGTACATAGTTTTTCTTAGTCAGTTACTCGAACAATGTAAGATTATCGCTCCTTGTACACTCAGAAAAAAAAATCCTGTAAATTCAATAAATACGCATATGATTCAAAGAGATTCAAATATGATTTTGCTTCATATTTGTTTCCCTTTGAATCATTGTATAGTCCCTTTATTTCATAGACTTTTTAATTCAAACGGTTTCCCTTTGAACTAATAAGATATTCCTTTAGAAAGTCTATCTATAATCACTTTAAATTAAAGTGATGCAGTGTCAATTTAATCAGGTCACAACCATGAATCGAAAAGATTTCCTTTTAATTTAAAAGGATGGACTCTTTGTTTTAAAGGGATATCATTTTATTATATGCACCTAAAATTAAAGGATTCTTCTTATTATTTATCCAAATGCATGAACTCAAAAAAACACTTTAAATTACACCAAAAGGAGTAATTTTCACAGGGAAACAACATACTACTCATAAATGAGTTTTGTATAACTGACCTCGCTGCTATAGGTGTTGGCGACATTTCATTTACCTCTTTACGCTCTAAAATGCATAATAAATTACCTACCTACCTACAGTGGGATTCGATCCCGCGGCCCTATGATTTGAAAGCTAACGCCCCTACCTACTACACAACACAGACTATACGGGGAGACGTTTGTAATTTATACCATGCATTGTGACATCGCTCTACCACTTACTGCCGACCGACTGCGAGTGTAAACAAAAAAAAATGACAATTTTCTATGTAAACAAACCGATTTCGCGTTGGAACATACACTGTTTGACTCTTTTTAAAAAGATTTCCCATTAAAAATTTGGATTCAAAGGAGTTCCCATTAATTTAAAAAGAATGAATTTGAATTAAAGCGATACATATTTAAAATGAAAGGATTATATTTAATAGGAATGTAACTCGATTTCAAAGGGATATCGATTGAATTTTAAGGGGCGATTTTTTTCTGGGTGTAGTGTTTAGTAGTTGATATTCTGTGTGTTTCGACTTTTTCATAAAGTTGTACAATCTACCATTCTTAAACTAAACATTTCAAATATACCCAAACCTACCACAATTTCAAATTTCCAAAATTGGACGCTATTTTCCAAATTTTAGCAAGCATTAACGAAATGCAAACAAAAAAATCCAATTTCGAAGTAGTTACTCATTCCATTGCGAAGGTTTTTTTAGAGCAATTGGAAGAAATTTATACCAAGTTGTGCTGGAAAAATTATTATTTTTTAGAAAGGGTCGATTATAGAACGGACGGATATTTTCAAGGCTGAGGAGGTGTATCATGAGTATGTTGTGAAAGAAACGCAGACGCTCAATTTTTATTTTTTTTTTATAAAAAATTATTATTTTCTTTCTCATTTTTTATTTTCTTAACAGTTCGGTGTAGATTTTTTTGTTCAGTAGGCTTTTTATCTAAAATTTATACAAAATGCCCTTTTGCTCAAAACGTTTTCTGGATTTTTTGGAAAAAATAGCTTATACTTTTAAAAAAAAGTCGTAGGTATCCCGACTTAACTCTGGTGTGCAGATCGTTCTTCACCAAAGTAAAATTATTCTGAAAATCATTGTGAAAATAATATGTATATTATGACAACGAAAATACATTTTTACAATTTTGGACAATAAAAAGGGTATTTTAAAATTTCCGGAAGTCTACCACTATTCCCAAGGCAAATCCACCACGTTTCTGAAAAAAGTCGAAACACTGGTACACTGTCGCCCCGGATGTCCGGTGATTTTGATGTGACTAGATACATAAATTTTTAGAATGAAGCGGTTTCAGCAGTATGCAACACAATGTCAATTGTTAGAGATTTTTGACTAGAACGAATCTAGTAGAAATCAGAATACGATTGCCCTTCAATTCGCAAATAATGGTACCTTATATGTAGTTCGCCAACTCAAAAGTCAATTCGCTATTTGCTACAACAAAAGTTGTGGGATAAAAATTCGTGTCAAAAACCATGGCCGTGTATCAATACTCATGAAAAACATGACTAAATTTCTGATCCACGTGGTGATCATTAGAATATCATGTACTTCAAAAATGTATTTTATAACGGACAAGAACCAAATAAAACAAACTTTTCTCAAACTACTCGTATGTTTTGAAAACATAGACGATTCAGAACTTGGGTGCGATTTGGTGGATAATAACTCTAGTTTCACAATACTACGAATTTTCACAACAATCCGAACAAATAAAGTTAAACATATATGGACTGTGTGGTCATTGAAGGGCCTACAGTGAGGAGAACTACAGAGCCACATGCAGCTCCCGAGTTGTACTTTGCCAACCACTTTTGTGTTAATCTTCTACGAACACACGTCAGATCGCACCCCTATAATAAATAAGGTCAAAATTTGTAATTCCTGTGCGAATTCTAGATAAATAATATATATTTTTTTCCAAAATCAAAAATATTAAAAGAATTATAATCAATATAAATAAATATTAACTTTCAATATCTCTTTCCTTCCAGACAATCATTCGTGAAATGAATCGACTTGGTATGATCGTAGACTTGTCACATGTATCGACGGGTACAATGCGCGATGCCTTAGAAACTAGCGAGGCTCCTGTGATATTTTCGCATTCGTCCGCCTACGAGCTATGCAACTCAAGCCGAAACGTACAAGATGATATTCTACATTCGGTAGCGAAAAATGGCGGTTTGGTGATGGTCAACTTTTACTCGCGATTTTTATCGTGCAGTGATAATTCAACCGTCAGTGATGCAGTCGGTAATTGCAACATTCCTTACGAAAATTTACATGCATATACCAAAACGATTTTAAAATTTTTCTCTTAATTTCCTTTTAAATTCATATCTAATGGCCCAGTTTCTCGTAGAAATTTTACTAACGCGATAGCTAACCATCTTGTCAAGATTGCTTTAAGTCGACATCTCGCTTACACAATGTCTTGACATTTAAAGTTTCGCTATTCAGTACCCATGGGCTGGTTAAGTCTTATCATTTAGACGAGACACGCACCTGGTTTTTGGAAAAGTTTTAAAACTTGTCCGCTCGTGTGGCAATGGCTGATTTCAGACTATAAGACGAAACCGGACGGGTAAACTTGCAAGACAAGAGAGCTTTTGTAGTGGCCAGCAGACAAGCATTGTTCATTTCAAACTGTAAGAACGAGTCTTACGAAAGAAAAAAATCGTGACACGATTGTTTTTCTTTCGTAGGAATCGTACGATCGATAAGACGATTGCATCTACCAATAGTTCAGGCGTTCTGCAAAGACAATTAGCGCGTGTTTTACTTGCATTTTAATCTTGTCGACTCGTCACTTCATTGTACACTAACTTTGGAGCGTGCATGGCAACATTTATACATACTTGCTGTGTGATTATTGTTCGCCGGTCCGTGTTTTGATCGGATAGTGTGAAATGATCATACGATGGTTCTTATCGTCCAAGTTTACCCGTCCGGTCGTTTTCTTACAATTTGAATGAAGCCAATGGCTGAATAATCACAGACGCGTTCTTACAATGTGAAATGGACAATGCTTGTCTGCTGGCCACTACAAAAGCTCTCTTGTCTTGCAAGTTTACCCGTCCGGTTCCGTCTTACAATCTGAAATCAGCCAATCTCACCCCGACGTCACAATGACGTATTCATTTCGCATTGTTTGTGTTGCCGGAGGTAAATATAATAAATTAATGCATTTGTTTAATTCCTATTCGTATTTCTTTTAGTTTGGAATAAAACCTGCATATCGGACTTCATGAAGTATTCCATCGAATGCCTTTTCTAAATCGATGAATACAAAGTGCAATATCTTTCGTGCTGCTCTATACTTTTCCATCGCAATACGAATGCGAATGTTACGAATGTTTGTGTCGCATACGGCTTGTGATCACGCCGGTGATGCATAGTCAGGAATTGCTCGAACAATAGCTTTATGTGGCCAGCAAAGTTTCCATATCCTTGCCCCAGGAACTGCTGGCTAGTGCCAGTTAGAACGTTATTTCGACTGTAGATTTCTAGGAGCAGAGGAACAATATCCTCTGAGCGCTCTCTCTTATGTATGGTACCTTAGCAGTGAGATGAAGCATAGTTCGACGTATCTATCACATTTTCTGGTCTATAATCTAAGATGACACTAACACAAAAAAAAACATTAAAAATATTTTTCTCCCATTTCTTCAGAGTAATTCCTTGGCATCATGGGCACTTTTAACTGGCGTTGTGGACATGATTGTCATGACAGCTTGTACGAAAAATTGCATTGGCATTTAAAATCAAAAAATTGAATCTGATTGTCCCGATTTATCTCACAATCAAAAATTTTGCCGATCGATCGGAGGGTCTATGGTGCCTCTTAGGTTTACACTTCGATTTACTCACTCAGCAGAAGAATAACGTCAAACGACGAATAATGTTTTACGTTTGTTTCATATAAGCGCTGTTCCATTGGACCAACGCTTACTTATCGTTTCTGAACTATGAACTCATTTCCATATGCTATAAGTATTGCCAGCCTATAATTACACAAATCAAAGAGAGCTTTACATTTTATTTGACGAGCAATCATATTAATGTGCGTCTTGCATACTTTTAGGATAAAATTAACAAGACTTTGAGGAAACGCACATTTATAAATTTTACATGCATTAACGATTTGATAACTTAACAACGCTTTAAAGAGCTGATAGCTTGAAGTGGTTGATAAATATCTACCAGAAACCGGCCCAATATGAAATCGTTATCAACTTTATCCCACTCATTTCTAAACACTTTCAGTTGTTTACCAGTCTCTTCCTCCATACCACACAAACTGCGTCAAATATCCATAATGTATAAAATTAGATCCTATTAAACAAGGACTCATCTAATATTTCGTTGTTTGTTTGGCCATAGCAGCCCCTTTTCCCGGTCATCATATCAAATTAAATGCTTATTATCTTTGTCCTAATTAACATTCAACTCCGACATAAATTTTAGTTACAACTATCTCTCGCCGCCCAAAACAAATTAATGGACATTTTAATTAATTCTCATTGCAAACTTACTTTGGACGTCCCCGGTAACTCATACCAAATTACGGCTATATGCACATTTCATGTCCTGGACGACGGCTATACGACGACACAATACACAATAGCCCATATAAATCACATTAAACGGGTGGCCGGCATTGATCATGTCGGACTGGGAGCTGGATTTGACGGAATCAATTTGTAAGTAGAAAATGTATCGTTATCATTACAACTCTGTACCGTGCAAGATATAATAATGCAATATCAGTCTAGGTTGAGACACCCACAATGGGTGTATGTATGTATAGTTTAATGAACTGTATTTGTATGATTGTCATCGAAAACTAATTAATGAAAATTTTATGGAAAAATTATAAGTTCAAACTGGATTCACTTGAAATGTGGTTACTAACTGGGCGAATTAAATCCGGATATTTTTACACCTACATATTTCAGAAGCATATCGCATGGCGGAACAGCAGGATTAAGTTAAGGTCGAAGTCCTTAATATGCGCCGGATTTACAAGGTACTGCTGTACAAGCTGCATTTCGGCTACAGGACAGCACAACTCTAATAAAAATTTGACAGATGATCTTAATGTCCAAATGTGTATGAAAGATGAAAGTTGCACTCTTATACCGAATAAAACGCAGCCATCATCATGTATTTCCATAGAAGGAAAATAATTAATTTAATGGCTCGTGTTGTCTTCCTTCACAAAAAAAAAATATATCAGAAACTCAATATAATATTTATTAAAAATAAGAAAAAAAGGATCATTCTTGAGACACCAAATAGAATATAAAATTTCCTTTGAAACAATTAGAGTGTCATATTTTAGGAGATTCTTGGTAGTCTGTTAAAATCCTTTATTTGAAATAGATGGATTTCAATAATCCGCTTGGAAAAAAATATTTTTTTTTCTTCTTTCGTTGAGAACAAAGTCCTCCTTTAAGCAAAATTGCTCAGGTTTCCATAGCACTCAACCCTTGGTGCTTGAATACCGTTGACAATATTCGTATTATTTTGAGTCTTGCAAACAATGACTTTTTCATCTACATACTTGTGTAAAATATGTGCCAGCATGGATTACAGAGTATGTCTCACTCAGCCGTGATTAGATTACTCACACATCCTTCATAAATATATTAAAAGATGATATGATACAGGTCTTATGCATGTATCTTTATGGGGTACTTTAAAAGATAATTACATACATACGGTTCGTCTGTCGTGCGATTTTATATTATCACTTGATATTTAATAGACATTTTTCGTTTTTGACATATAAAGGACTGCATTCGCATCCTCCATACAATATGCAATCTGGCGAACAATTCCCCATAAAAACTTTCCAATTTTCACACAACCTACACACATTCATATAGTATACATAGTAGCAAAATAAATTTAATAAAGGATTCTATATCTCTCCTTCTTCAATCGTGCGAATCTTTTCCTGATTCTTGTGTATTGAGCTACTACTGAAAAGCATTGATATTTTGTATACGAGTAGATGGAAATATAAAATTATTATTTATATCCTTACACATATGCACTTCAATACACTATTGAAGCGCATATGCGTATGTATACACATATATTACGGATACACACATAAATATAAGCATTTGGTGGATTTCATTGCATTTTTACACATTCCATTGCATTGTACCGGATCATATGCACATCATGCATGACTTACTTCAATCGTTCTGTGATGGGAAGATGTATCTTCGAATTTATTCTGTATTTCAACATATTATATGCATGAGTTGCAATCGTCGTATTTGATGAAGGCTATAAATATGAACCGAAGCGTTGGTAAAGGATAATGGCATATGTAAGTAGATGTGAACTCAGACGGTTCAAAAGAGGAGCTTTCACCCGTGTGTGAATCAATCAATTTTGTAATGAAAATCACAGTATTGAAAATGAAATGGAACTGGTTTGGAAATTGTCGAAGCGAATTTCTCATGATGGTTTATGTGGACTTATGTCGACTTTATTTTCTTAGATTATGACAAATATGACTTTGACCATTCCACCAATAAGGCATGAATCATTTGCTTTAATTTTAACGGCCACAAAAAAAAACTTGATGGAGTGGATTGGGGATCCGGAGCGGTGCGCGGGCGGCTCGAAGCGACACAAAATTACGGAACAAAGGAACGATTTTTTGGCAGTAGCAGCGGAGCGGAGTTTATAAAAAAAGTCGCTCTGCTCCAATATTTTGTAAAAATCTGGACTGCTTATTAATTTTCTTGAAAATGTTTATTTGCACTTGGAACTTTATACTAAAGAAATAAAGGCTCAGGTGCTGAAATTTTGAACAAATGTTGATGGTTTAGAGCACAAGATATGTTAAGTGCAAGTTATCAAATTTTACAGGAGAGCAAATGCAATTCAAAATTTGTGAATTCTCTGGTTGAATTAGTAATGCGTTCACTATTTATGAGAAACATGTGTCGCTGTTCCTTCCGTTCACGTCTATGAGTAAAATCTAAAATGTGTCTTATAAATTAGAGGTATGGAACTTTCGATTTCACGAAATATGTACTCTGTAACTCTTTTCAAATAGAATGCAGTAACAGTGGCGGATTTACACATTTGCCGCCAATAGGCTATTCACAAATTGCCGCTCCTACTAGAACCCTACTTTTTTGTCAATAGAGAATATTCGGAAGAATTATGCTTTATTTACCTCCAAATATTTTCAATTTACACTTTATACTTAAATACGTGTGATCTTCGAACTTTCCGCTTCGTGGGTCCTGAACATTCTTCAATTTTTATCACAGAGTGTATAGTTTATGCAATAATTTTCTGCTTGGAGAATCGGTTTAAAGCGGAGAATCCCAAACTGGAGGCTCAAATAATGACGCCGTTCATGAATTATGGTTTACTTATAGACCACCATTTTGTCACTTTTGAATATAATGATCGCTTTAGTAATGGCAATTATATTTCTCGAGGTATCACTAAAGCCATTGTTCGAGCTCATTTTTGATTTTTGGCCAATATTTTTTCGGGGCGTGCCAGGCTCAGACGACTTCACAAGGAAGTATATGAACTGAAATAAATTTGGAGCGACTGATTTAAGGGAATATCTTGTCATAAAAAAAATTAAAACAACTTGATTAGTCTTAAATTATGTAGCGAATTATGTATTGATTGGGGAAAATTGGCAGAGTCGATAGTAAAATCTGTTTGAGAAAAACCACCATCGATAGGAATGGCATAACTCCAAAATGTCAGTTCGGTTTCAAATTTCCGGCTTTAAATATGAAAGTCACATCCAGCACATATATATATATATATATATATATATATATATATATATATATATATATATATATATATATATATATATATATATATATGTCACGTTCGTGAGCAATAAAATAAAAGATTTTTCTTTTCTTAACCAACTGTATTTCACGTTCTTTATTGGACTGCTGTTGTATAATCGTCGACTGCCTCGAGTGCAACTCGAGCACTTACATTTATGAGCTCAAGTTTGTCAAGTCAGCAGGAAACGAGTGTGAGAAAACGAATGTGCTCTGGAATTTTGCAATTAGGTGAAAAGATACAATACCTGTCTGGTGGACAGGTCAACGATTCGATCACGTTGCATAAAAACGTGATCGTCTCATAACAACTCCCCTTTGTTACACTAAGATTGGTCCTCCAACTTTAAATTTTGTTTCTGACTTGACAACCTTATGCTTTTACAAAATATTCCTTAAACAAATTATTATTTTTTTTGTTTGTTTTTTTTTCTTTTTCACTTACTGTCTAACAACAATTCGAATATTATTATAGTCTACATTTCCCGTTTTAGTTCAAATTATTATCTGTACCAATTAAAATTTAAAATAAAATATTTTTTTTTTTTTTTTTTTTTTTTATAAGTTGATCCTTAATCTAGACTGATTTTCAATTGGGGTATTACGTCGCACTTCTCTCTGGTTATGATATTCTACTATTGGAGTCGTTATTTGTTCTTGTTGTTTTTTATGGTTAAAGCAAAAGCATTTCTTAAATAATCTTAATTTACACTTTCCTCCTAAATAACATTTCAGTAGCAAATATATGACAAAAATTATTATAATTGTTCCAAATATTGATGAGTACCATTTATTTTCGAATATAAACTTTGGTATTGGTTTTAACTTATTTTCCCAAAAGGACATTTGTTCGGCAACCTCAGCTGTGAGGTCCTTTAACTCGTGTATATTGTTTGATGACAATTTATTAATTTTTACATTACTTTGTGAAATTTCTTTTAAATCAAGGTGATAACAACAATCATCTAATTCAATGAGTCTATCTTTCAATGAAATTATTTGTTCTTCTGATTTTACCGGAATATAATCTTGATTTACTGAGTGAATTGAACATTCTGAGGTTAACGTTAAAATGTATGTTCCTACTAGTTTTAAATTTTCAGTTTCATTGCATTGACAACGGTAATTGGTTTCGATTGAATTTGATATAATTAATTTTAGGTTGCTGACCTTATGCATGATATCAACTTCGATGTTCAATTTTCTAAATTGACAATATCTGTCCTGGTGTCTAAAGTAAAGTTCAGTTACACATGATTTTGAGTAGGCTGATTTCAAAGGAATCGGTTTGCAAATGTTTTTGTTAGCTATTGCTTTACAGTCTAAGTCGTTCGAAACAGCGTAGTGCTCATGATCCTTACTCACAATTAAGAATTTTGGCAAATTTTCTAATGTTATAACGTTAGTGTCTTTAATAAACGGAAATATAAGAATTTCGTAGGATTCAAACTCTTGTTTAGTTACCTTATCAATTTTCAAAACGATGTAAACTTTTTTTTCTTTCATAAACGCGTTTATCGAAATGTCTTTAATCAACTCCTGGTAGTTTTTTATTGATGGATCTATTGCCAAATCGTGGTTCTCTTTCAAATTAATTAATTGATCTATGAGTTGTTCTGGTTCTAACACAAAAGGATGTAAAACACCAACCTGAATAAAAAGAAGAGAATCTCGGAATATTTCAATTTTAAGGTTTACAATTTCAATTTTATGAACTATTTGGGAGTACAACTCGTCGTAATGTAGTTCTAACTGTAGTAATTTTTCGTGTGCATTAGTAAAGTTATTGATTTTATCTATTGAAGTAATTATCTCATTAATTTTTTCTTTGATTGATTTCTGTTCAGTATTGATAATTTTAGCTTGTTTATTTACTTCTTTTATGAGAATTAAATTCTTTTCCATTCCCTCTTTAATATTTGATTCATTGTTATCCACAACATTCAGAATGTCATGAATTTGGTCTGCATCTGAGGAGTCCATTGTCCCAAATAGGAATTTTAATCCAGATCCAACCCAGTTGGCTAAACCTCGCTTATATCGAATATTGGGGCTAATCCCTAAGAGTCCATAAATTGTTCCTAAATTATGATTAAGTCTTTTTATTTGAAGATCTCCATTTGTCTTCAGGTTTTTACATTGCTTAAGCTCTTCTGTACACATCTCTTGTATATTTATCCCTAATTGTCGTATGTTTCCTATTTCTATCTCTAGTTCTACAATATCCATTACTCTTACTAAACTTATTTCACTATCTACGAACTTTGTTTCTTTCAAGAATTTAAAGAATGCACCGGGGAAGTCCAATTTTCGTATCTCCAACGCTCGGATAGGTATAGAAACGAGAATTCTGTAACAATAAATTATGCTTCAATATAGGGTTTAATATGTTTTAAATTCATTGTCCTGGTTTTATTACGACTACTTTTAGCGTCTTTAATAATAACACTACGAGCTCCTAATTTTATTATCTTGTACGGCCCTGTCCATTTAGGTTTTAACTTATCATTTGATATAACTAAATTTTTCACTAAAACTAGCTGTCCTAACTGGTAATTAATAACTTTTCCTTTTGCTTTCTTATCATATTTTTCTTTACTTAATTTTTTCTTCTGTAAGTCAATTTTCTTAGCGTTTTCCCTAATCGCTTCTAAGTGGTTTGTGATAACATCAACTCGGTCTTCCGCTATCTCCTTTATTTTAGGGGTCTTGAAAACATTTGGTTTAATTCCAAAGAGTAATTCATGCGGCGAGTATGACGTTGAATTATGTTTCGTCTGATTATAACAAAGTGAAGCTAAATTAAATCTAGTATCCCATCCTACTTCTGTTTTAATCTCGTCTATCGTAGTTCCCAAATATTCAGTGAGACGCGCATGAGCACGTTCTACTCCTCCGTTACCCTGTGGGTGATATGAACTACATGATATTGTGTTTATTCCTAACTTTTTGCAAAATTTGTTTAACGCTCCAGCAGTTAAGTTGGGCGCATTGTCTGAAAGAATTTCTTCTGGTACACCGAAATAAGAGATCCAATGATTTAAAATTGTCTGCAATATTTCGTTTCCCGATGTATCCTGTAACGGCGCAAAGCGAATATATTTAGTGAGGTTGTCTTGTATAGTAAGACTGTATATTGATTTGTTGTCTTCCGCAGTATACCTGTATGGTCCGACAACGTCAATAGCAATTCGTTCAAATGGCCTACCCTTAAGACCGTTGATAGTCATAGGTAACGTCTTATTTTGCCTTATGATCTTAAATCTTTGACAATGTTGACAGTTCTTTACAAAATCTGTGATATCCTTGTGGACACCCAACCAATAATAATTTTCCCTAAGAGCAGCCTCGACGGCACCTACGCCTCGATGGCCGCCAATTAATCCGTTATGATACTTTTTGATAAGCTCCAATCTACTATTTTTATCTACAACAATAATTTTATCTTGGGGAATGAGATGCAGTTTTTCTCTTGAAGATGTCTTACCTCCAATCCTCGTTGGTGTTTCATTTACTTCTTGAAATCCTAATTCCCTGTTATGTGATTTACTTGACCTAACAGTTTGTTCAACAGCGTCCCCTTTGTTAGTTTGGTCTTGGTCGTCGTTGTTTTCAACATTAGCGATCATTACGTTCCTATTTCGGCTGAGCTCATCCGCTACATAGTTTTCCTTGCCTGGAATATATTTGATATGATAATCATATTCTTCTAGCATAGTACGCCATCTCCCTTGGCGACTACTTGGCTCCTTCAGGTTTTTAAGCCATTGGAGAGGTCGATGGTCTGACTTTATAACGAAAGGCACACCATACAAATAAGGTCTGCACTGCTTAACAGCCCACACTACCGCAAGGCATTCTTTTTCGTAGGTGCAATATTTCCTTTCTGCTGGATTTAAAGATCGTGAAATATATTGTATTGGATGATCTCTGCCCTCATGCTCTTGACTGAGTACCGCACCAATTCCGTATCCACTTGCATCAGTGGTAAGGGTGAATGGCTTCGAAAAGTCAGGGTATTTTAAAATTGGTTGCTCTGTTAGTTTTTGTTTAATGAGATCGAATGCATCTTGGCATTCACTAGTCCAAATGAATTCGGTGTCCTTTTTAAGTAATTTATTTATTGGGCTCAATATTTTGCCAAAATCTTGAACGAAACGCCTATAGTAGCCAGTCATCCCCATAAAACTTTTGACTTCCTTCGCGTTTTGAGGAGGTTTCAAGGACAAGACCGATTCTATCTTTTTCGGATCCATTTTCACACCACTCTCTGTTATTATATGCCCTAAGTATGCCACTTCCTTCCGGAGGAACTCGCACTTATCGGGCTGTACTCTCAAATTGTTAACTCTCAATCGCTCAAAGACTTCTTTTAATCTCTGATTGTGATCTTTAAGATCATACCCATAGACGACAATGTCGTCTAGGTACACAAAGCACCTAGTTCCTTGCAGACCACATAATACTGTATTCATCATGCGCTGAAAGCATGATGGCGCATTTTTCAACCCGAACGGCATTCGGTTGTATTGATAATGACCGTAGGGTGTACTGAAGGCAGTTTTCGGTCTATCAGACTCCTTCAAAGGGATCTGATGGAACCCAGATGTGAGATCCAAAACGCTAAAATATTTCGCTCTCCCTAGCTGGTCCAGTATTTCTGATATGTTGGGCAAGGGGTACTTGTCGGTTATTGTAAGCTCGTTTAGTCTCCTATAGTCTATTACCATTCTCCACTTGGTTCTGCCCGAGGCATCCAATTTCTTGGGAACCACCCAAAGTGGTGAGTTCCATGGAGAATTGCTTTCACTTATGGTCCCATTCTTAAGCATTTGCTCAACTTGTTTGTTTACTTCGGATTCATGAACTTTTGGATACCGGTAAATTTTTACATGCACAGGCTTCGCACCTTCAATAGTGTCAATTGAATGTTCCGCAGCCATAGTTAAATTTTTGGGATCAATTGCCTGAAATATTTCCCTATATTCGTTAACTAGTTTCCTAATAGCCAGTTTCTCTTCCGTGTTCATATGATCATCCCTTATCTCAATATGATTATTTACCTTTCCCTCCAGCGTTCCCTCTTCAATAGGATGAGCAATAACTTTATTTATTTTGCAGACATAGTCCGTTTCTCCAGTGTTCAAAATGCTAACAGGCACGCGATTTGTTTTGTCAATTATACCCAAGCTGTTTGAAATAATTACGTCGCCAACTTTAGTTTGTGGCACGAAAACATGATCACCAATCTTTCCTTCGACTTGAACAAAACGCATGACTTCATGCCTACTAGGCAGGTTGAAGTCATCGTTTTCTAGTTTGAGGCTTATGTCTCCAAAAACAAGAATATTTTCACGAAGATTGAATTCTACTCCATGTTTTCGTAAAAAGTCCATACCCAGCAGAGCTCCGAACTCTGGAATCACGTAGTCCTCGACTACATGAAAATTAATTTCAATTTCTTTATTTGCTATCAAACAGGTCAAGGTGGTTTCCCCAACAGAACATTCACTTGTTCTACCTATTCCTTTAAATTTTATCGTTTTTTTTGTATCAACTTGATCCTCGTAAACTTTTCCTTTCGAAATTAAACTGACATCTGCACCCGTGTCAATAAGTCCCCTCACGTACTCATTGTTAACCCTAATAAATATGAATGGGCTGTTAGTGAGATGCTTCTTTATTTCCATTACCTTTCGTATCTTAAAATTCCCACCTGTTTTTTGGTTAATATTTTCATTAGTATTGTCGCCACTTTGCTGAACCGTAGTTCGGTTTTGGTTAGGGCCCATCCGGTTTTGATATCGTGAACGATTCGGATATCGGTTGTGCTGACTTCCAGTAGAATGGTTCGCAGCATTACTACTAGACCTACAATCCCTGGCAATATGGCCCATTTTACCACAATTATAACACTTGGTGAACGATTTTACGTGACTTATCTTCGGAAGTTGGTTCCGATTGGAAAAGTCACGGCTGATATTGGTCTTAAACATGTTGAGTCGCTGCTCCTCCTCTTGAGCTAGTCTACTCGCTTCGTCAACAGTTTTTGGTTTTTGGGTTGCCACGTAAGTTGATAGGTTTTGGCGTAACCCGTTAATAAAAATTGTTAAGGTTTCATCGTTAAGATAATTTGTCTCGCCGATTAGCAGTTCTTTCTCCACTTTGCTACTTCGAGACTGCAATATGCGTCTCTGCAAGGTTTGAACCCTTTGGGTGAAAGACACAACCGTTTCGGCGTGCCCTTGCCTAATGCTTATCAACTCTCGGTGTAACTGTAATCCACTATGAGGCTCTTGGTATACCCTCACCAATTCCTCTTTGAGTTCAGTCCAACTTTCGAACTCTTTATTTAACAAAATTAACTGGGCATCCCCTTTAATTTGAGTTTGTACATAGCGGAATAGAATTGGCTTCTGGTTGTCAGCAGCCAATTCCATGGCCTGAGTTGCACTATTTATAAAGTTGAAAATGTCATCAGACCTCCCGGTGAAGGGCTGAATGAATTTAAACAGATCGGCTAGTCCGCAAGACATAGTGGTTTCAATTTCTATGTGAGTACTCTCTAGTGGAAATTCCTGATTACTGAACCCCTCAAACAATTCACTGTTGCCGGAGCTATAACGAGTGTCTTGTATGGTATCTTCAAGTTCAATAACCTCTTCAATATTGCTTGGGTCGTCCGAAATATTTTCAAATGCCGATTTCGCGTAGTTTTCTACAAATTCTAGATAAGATACTTTACTCGACCCGATTTCAACAATTATATCCTCTTTTGGCTCGAGGTCTAATAACTCAGTAAGTGTGACGCGCCTTTGCTCTCCTTTCAAAAACACAGTAAAAACTTCGGACATTACAAATTCCCGACGGTTAGAGTAGAATACCGTATCGAACGATCAATGCAAATTTAATTACGAAACCATTACTAATTCAATTTTTAGCATCACGCAGAAAAATGTCAAAATTATTCCAAAAATTACACCCAAATTCAACGCACAATATTCTTGATTCAAATATTTTTTGTTTCGGTTGGTTCTCAATACTAAAACATCACATATTACCAATACTCGATGAATTGATCAAAATACAATATCGAACGCTCGTGAGCAATACCGTCACTGAATCGAGTTTTAGTTTCATGCAAAAGCTCAAAATGATTAAAAAATTACACCAAATTCAATCGCACCATATTCGTAATTCAAGTATTTTTGTTCACCAAATTCAAAAGTTACACCAATTTCATCACACCTTATTTATAATTTAAATATTCTTGTTCACCGCATTCGAAAATTACACCAATTTCATAATTTAAATAATTTTGTTCGCCGCATTCGAAAATTACACAAATTTCATAATTTAAATAATTTTGTTCGCCGCATTCGAAAATTACACCAATTTCATCGCACCATATTCATAATGTAAATATTTTAACTGACCATTCAAGATACTGGGTGTGTACTCACATTAAATTTACAACTTGTTGCAATTTCATCTTCGATCCTTGCTAGTCTCGATGCTCGGTCTCCGTAGAGTGGCAGTCAAACGTTGTCACAACAAATGTTCGTCCTTGAATATCGTGTTGCACTGTCGCAGGTACTAATCGATCCTCCCGTGGGATAACAATCGTTCAGTAGTAGATCTTTACAATTGTTAAAAAGAAACACATTCACAATGATTTCGGAGGTTCACTCCCCCAGGCTTCCACTTTGGTTTCCGTAGAATTTGGATGCCTTGATTTTGTCCGGATTCCTTGAAATCGCAATACTTTCCGAAGAGTTATCGATTTCGGGATCCCACCGCTGCCACCAGATTTTGTCACGTTCGTGAGCAATAAAATAAAAGATTTTTCTTTTCTTAACCAACTGTATTTCACGTTCTTTATTGGACTGCTGTTGTATAATCGTCGACTGCCTCGAGTGCAACTCGAGCACTTACATTTATGAGCTCAAGTTTGTCAAGTCAGCAGGAAACGAGTGTGAGAAAACGAATGTGCTCTGGAATTTTGCAATTAGGTGAAAAGATACAATACCTGTCTGGTGGACAGGTCAACGATTCGATCACGTTGCATAAAAACGTGATCGTCTCATAACATATATATATATATATAAATTAATCAGAAACTAAAAAAATGCATTCTCCTGCCCTAAGACATTCAGATGATGCCCTTTTCATGCTTAAAACTCCTCTGAAACTCGATCGTGAGGAGATTATTATTGTTTATAAAAGCTAATGAATACTTATTTATCAGATTATTTTTTTTTAGTTTTATTCATTTCTGGATTTCTAACATCAATTTTTGCAGTTTCTGATGTGTCGAACTAACAAAAAGCCGAGGCAGCAAATGTTGTTTAAATGTCGGGCATAGCAAGGCATTAAAAAACAGGAAAGATCTTGGTTTCGAAATTAAGCTTAAATGTTCTTTAATATTTACTCTCAGTGCTCTCAACGCTCTTAGACAATTGCTACAAATGCCTTTTCATGTCTATATCTCACTGAGGGTAAAACACGCTTCGCTTGTTCCCAAACAGTATAATGATGATAAGTGATAAGTCTTCCACGGCAGTGTGAAAAACCTGCATATTATTTTGCCGGAATTTGCCGCCCCCTGAAATCTGCCGCCCTAGGCTCAAGCCTACTCAGCCTACTGGTAAATCCACCACTGTGCAGTAATACGCAACTAGAACTGAGCTCTTAGATTTTCTAGTTGTTAATCTAGTGAAAATTTTATTACTGGAATTCTATAGTTATTTTGTTTAATGGGAAACTAGTTAAGTATATTGAAATCTAATTCTAATAAATGTAATTCTATTAGATAACTACACTGTATTTCTAGTGAGAAATAAATTTTTCTAGTCATAAGCACTAGAATTTCTAGCTTACAATAGTAATGATTTTCTAGAGCTAATACTAGATTTCTTTTAAATTAACTGGATAGTCTAGCTTTTTTTTTACTATAATTTTGAGGTACGAAGCCTCTCTCATCTGAAAATTTAACGATAATAATTAAACACCTATTAGCTTTTTTGATCTATATTCACTTTTTAATTTTGAAAATTTTTTAAATGTGATTTCTAAAACACATCACATCCTATTTCACAAAATACGAGTATTGAACATACACACATACAAATAGCTATGGTGGCATCTTAGTGTTCTACAGGAAATCTTGTCGCCTCACAATCAGCCATTCCTCCTGTTTGTATTCCGTGATTTGATGGCAACTTTGTCGACTTTTTTCAGTTTTAAATATGTAAGTAAGGATAAAAATATAAAAGCAAATTGGCAGCCATCCGTATTATAGACGATATTTTTAATAGTGTACTACTTATGGCATAACATAACACTGGCACTAACTTTGCTAAACATACAGGCCTATCAAGTTCAACTGATTTGTACTCCGCAAAAAAAAGACGAAGTGAATATGTGACATTTCTTTAAGTGTATGATGAGAACCCGAGAGAGTTCGGAGGTAATCCTTTCTGCCAAAAGTTAATAAAATTTCGGTAATATGTATATAAAGCTTCTCTAGTTACATCTTACTTTTTATCTAGAAAACTAGTGAATTTCACCCGGATGTCTAGTTTTCATATCCAATTTTGTTAATTTTAAGCCCAATCTAGTTAAAATTATTACGCATCAGTTCTACTTTTTTATCGCTAGAAAACTAGTAAATTTATTCACTAGATTGAGCCCAGTAAAAATTTACTGGCAAAAATACTTACTGTGTAGATGCGAATTTCGGCGAAAATTTTCCATTTTTTGCCAATAGATTGCGTTGTCGACTAATATGGAATTTCAAAACCGACATTTGTTTGGACAACTGAATTCGCAGTATAAAGCAGTTGTCAACCACAATTTCCTAGTCAAAATTATCGCGCTCTTGGAACATATTCAGTTCAATTACACGACCAACCCCAACCGTACATTGAACCTTAGTGGTGGCTGATAAGGAAGAGTACAGCGGTATAGGCTTTAAGAAAATCCAGTCTGAATAAACCGAGTGCGTCCAAATCTGATATCCGCTAGGCCATTCATAAAGCGCTCCACGAATTGGTAATGGTTAAAGCAAGGTGAAACATTTTTTCATAACAACCGTTTATCGAGAAATATGCCACAGTTCGATCAAGAAAATGAGTGAATGAAGTCCGAAGTGGAGTGTTTGGGGCATCGGAGACGGAGACAGAACATGATTAATTAGCTTCGGACTTATTTTTACGGGAGCGCAACATAGAAGACTTCCGTTATCTGTAAACAACTAATGGTTTTACTTTCACTTTCGCCTTCATATGTTTAGGGTAGTTAGATCAAGTTGAGAATGGCGAAGGTAACGATCACGTGGGTTGCTTTTGGCAGCTATTTTTTTTTATCTTCACCTATCCAATAGATAATTCAGTGCAGGTTATCTCTTTGTTGAAATAGAGCGGTCTATAATTGAAATCCAGAATGACGTGGTCCTCTCACGTGGTTTTTTTTTTAGCATGTTTTTGTAATTAAGGTGTGGATGATAACGCATGATGTGGCTCAGTACCAGAAACACAACCACATATCATTTCTGCGGGCAGGCACAACGTTGTATGCAACACCGTCTGTATACGCCAGAGGTGATCAGTGGGACAAAGCTAATGTACCAGTACAACGCACAAACATTGCCCGCTATACTCCTGACATGCGCTACCGATGTAAAACCTAAGACACCTTTGTCTTCCCTAGACTGGCTCAACCTGCTGCACCCTACAATTGAGACCTACAGCTGCGAAAACTATAATAGCACTGGACGGTACGGCTTACTTATTTCTCTTAAAACCAATTACGGGTCATTTTTACTGCTGCACAGTGTATAACGGAAATTTGATTATTTTTGGAAATCAAATTATGATTGTTGTTGGCAGGTTAACGGTACTCTAATATCATACTGAATCAAAGAAGATGTTACGATTTGCTGCAATAATTAAAATAGCGAAATTGATCAGCTTTAAAACTTCTCCTTGCAGAGATATAAAAGTTTAAAAGTGGGTATTTGTTTTACAGATTTTCAGTAAACGGTAGGGCTATGTTTTAGTCTCTAGCAATTCGTATCCTTTTATTTAAATGCCTATTTAAAAGGGAATCGTTACTCTGCCACAATACAATTATTATTCCTGAACAGCAACAAGTAAGTTACTACGAGAATAATGTACAGCAAGTACTGCAAAATTGCTCAAAAATTGTTCTTTTTTTATAAAATAATTGTGGCGATCAGTTCTATTTTTATTTCCGCCCCTGTAGGTACATATTCTGCAAACAAGCCCATGCGAACAATACTGAAAAGTTGCGTGAAGAATGGATCGGCACCGTGCGCCATTGAGGGCGAAGCTAAAAAGGTCGTACCGACAAATCATAATATCAAAGCGAAGGAGCTTCTCTGTTAGATAAGCAGTGGCATGTGACGAACACAAACACAGGGGAAAAAATTGGGAAATTAAAATTGAACCTGTCGTCGGCCGGCTCAAATGCCGTTCATATTTCGTGTTCTAGGGCCCCGATGGCGCTGGACTCTGGCGGCGGTCAAAATTAAATAATGAATGATATAAGCTAATGGTCGTATCCGCCCTGTTTTTGGTAGGACAGTCCTACTTTTTCAACGCTAACCTGCCGTCCTGCCAACACGTCGAATATCCTGCTTTTGTCCTGCTTTGTCCTGTTTTTTAACTTTAAGAAAATATTTCACCAAATGTCGGCCAAATCTTAAGAAAACCAAGGGTATTAAAATAACAACGGTAGAAAACATATATGTACTTAAGGGAACCCTTAAGGAGTGACGCTATTCATAGTCCATCAATAAGGAAACACTTATTAGGGCGGGGCGTTGCCTTATTTAAAAAACGATTTGCTTATTGGGTAAAAAGCTATTTAAAGTGAAAAATTTAAAAAAATTAACAAGTGGTTAAAATCGTCCAATACGCCTTAGTCTGCGCGCGGCCTAAGGGTATCCTACAACCACTCTGAATTTTTTTTTTAATTTTAACCACTTCTTAATATTTTATTTTAATTTTTCACTTTAAATAGCGTTACCCAATAAGCAAATCGTTTTTTAAATAATGCAACGACCTGCCCTAGTAAGTGATAATTATGAATACGAAGCTCCCTTAAGGGATCCCTTACATTAAGAAAAAAATTATTCATTGCTTAAGTGGGGACTATGAATTATATCTGTAAATATTAATATTATTGAAAATTTTTAGAAATACACAAATATTACGCAGAGAAGTTTCTGCACTATGCGTCTGTTCATTGGCACTGTTCAAATGCTCAATCTGTACATAGTAGAGCCGAAGGTAGAGTAGAAGGGTTTTACTCCTGTAGTCTTTTCGGCAGTCTTTCTTTCAGTCCTGCTTTTTTAATAGCGCTGGCCTGCCAAACGACGATGTTTGCTAGATTTGTCCTGCTTTTTCCCGAAATAAATATACGAGCGTCAGATATAACCCATCCTTATCCTTGAGTTCCCTATGGCCGATAAAAATTCCATTAAACATCAAAATACGCCCCTGAAACGAGGAAAGGAGAAATTCACACAACTTAACCACACATCACGGGACATTTATCGGGATTATCCTTATTTTCTTAATCCAAGCCCTTTATCGTGCGGCGGCGGCATGGGGGTCACGTCTTTCTTGTAGTGAAGAACGCACGTGCCAACTTTTCACTCATTATATATTTTTTTCCTTTCTTTTTAGAGGCTTTTTACTTTCACTTCTCGGTTTTTCTTTTTTAAATATTTTTCCCAATATTTCCAACACTGTCAATAAACACAATGGGCACCAGAAGAACACAAAAAATATCAGTGACCACACTCACAATCGTACAATTGTTCTGTGTGCCATGTCTATAAGTCATTCGTCAGTCAGAAACGCATTCCTACACAGCAAAAAAATGCCGGGTATTCGAGCAAGAAAATCCGATAGGATAAAAAAGCAAAAATATTTCGAAGTAGACATGCTCAAAATAGCACCGCCATCAGGGGTTTTATTAGAAAAGGATCCGAATCGGACGAAACTCCTAGATTAAAACCTTTTTCGGACACATTGCAAAGAATATCCCATTTGGTATTGAGTATTACACCTATCGGATCAATTCCATAACATGTTCAATCAAGTCATTGTGCTGGGGCTAATTTCATCCGATTTTGGTATTTTGTATCCACCGATCGGAGTGATTTTGGTGGTAGAGCGACGTCACTCATGTTGTATAAATTACAAACTCCATCACTTAGTCTGGTTGGCTTAGTAGGTAGGGCGTTCGTCTACAAATCATAAGGTCCCGGGATCGAATCCCACTGTAGGTAGGTAAATTTATTATGCATTTAAGAGTGTAAAGAGGTAAATTATCACCTATAGAGAGGTTATACAAATCTCATTTATGAGTTACATGTTCCTTCCCTGTGAAAATTGTGTTTTTTTTTTATTCCAAAAATATCGAGAATCACTCCTTTTGGTGTTAATGGAAATATTCTTTTGAGTTCAAATTTACACCAAAAGGATAAAATCATTTTATTCGTTCGGAGCCTTTAGCAATACCTTGCTTCGGGGTTTATGCCAATATTATCCGATTCGGATGGACAATATTCGACACCGATTCGGAGTGAAAATCACTCCATTTTTTTTGCTGTGTAGGCGTTTCTTTTAGAAGTATCGAACGTTCATCAATCGAAGTCTTGGTATTTTTTTAATTCTTATTTTATTTCGATTGATTAACACCACTACCATTGTATATTTGAGGTTCCTATCGTCTTCGTAAATTGTGCCCTGTTTAAGGAGGTGTTATTCCTACGGGAGGTAGAGCATTCTTTACCCTAAGGTGATCAGATCCTGAAGTTGTCAGTGATGTGCACACAAACCTACGTCGAAATCAGCCTATTTTTTTAAGAAAAAGGGACCGCTCTTTGCGTTGATCTAGCGCAATCGCAATGAGTTTTAATATATGAATACAGGCCGTCGTAGTCCCATATAACGGTATATTTGCCAAAAAATTAACACTCTGTACCCCAGATGTGTCGAACTCTCGAGGAAACCAAAAAAAGCATAGAAGTATCAATATCAATATCAGAGACACATTTTATCCATAACAAACAGTTTTTACTAGAACTACTAACAAAATTGAAAATATTTACGATCATAATGGTCGTATCTAGCCTGTTTTTGGCGGACATTTTTCGACCTTCACCTGCCGTCCTGTCAAAACGCTAAATATTTTTTGTTCAGATTTGCTTTTTTTTTTCTAAAAGAAATACACGAGCGTTAGTCATACTTGTATTGTGGGAATCGATTCAATAAAATTGCAGAAAGAGTTAATCCTCAAGCAAACAATCGTTCGAAAAGATGATATAATTGAGGACTAAAGCGGAGAATGTTGCTAGGACTAAAATAATTGGAACGAAGATATTGATAAATTTACACAGCAAATTTGTTTCTATTAAAATTGCAACTAGACACATTCTAATGAAAATTTATACTGATAATCCAACAAAAAATCTGACAATCTTGCGAAAGTGGCTGTTTAACTATGTAATAATCCGGTGAAAATTATGAGAAATGCAGTGCATATAAATCACTGGAAAAGTATTTAGTGCCGAAGAAATGGAAATCGAGTTTGTGCTGACGATTTAATTAGATTTCTAGACTGAACAACTAAATTTCAATCGCTAAATGTATGCATCGATGCAGATATCATTCTTCTTGATGTTGTGAGGCGTGAGTGTGGCGTATCAGTTCTTCAAACAGTCGAATAGAATATTCTGCTGGTGCAATTTCCACAATTATGGTATGTTTTATAGCGATTTGTATTTCACTGTACACAGCAAAAAAATCGGAGTGATTTTCACTCCGAATCGGTGTCGAATAGTGTCCATGCGAATCGGATAATATTGGCATAAAACTCGAAGCAAGGTATTGCTAAAGGCTCCGAACGAATGTAATGATTTTATCCTTTTGGTGTAATAATTTGAACTCAAAAGAATATTTTCATTAACACCGAAAGGAGTGAGTGATTCTCGATATTTTTAGAAAAAAAAAAACACAATTTTCACAGGGAAGGAACATGTAACTCATAAATGAGATTTGTAAAACTTCTCTATAATATATTTACACCGTAAAATGCATAATAAATTTTCCTACCTATAGTGGGATTCGATCCCGGGATCCTATGATTTGTAGACGAACGCCCTACCTACTAAGCCAACCAGACTATCTGATGGAGTTTGTAATTTATACAGCATGTGATGTCGCTTTACCACCAAATTCACTCTGATTGGTGGATACAAAATACCTAAATCGGACGAAATTAGCCCCAGCACAATAACTTGATTGAACATGTTGCGAAATTAATCCGATAGGTGTCAATACCAAATGGGATATTCCTTGCAATTTGTCCGAAAAAGGTTTTAATTTAGGAGTTTCGTCCGTTTCGGATTCTTTTCTAATAAAATCCCTGATAGCGGTGTTATTTTGAGCATGTTTACTCCGAAATATCTTTGCTTTTTTATCCTATCGGATTTTCTTGATCGAATACCCGGCATTTTTTTTGCTGTGTATATAATAATATAATGTTTATAGCAAAAGCAGCGTGACGCAGGATACGCATACCAAACAACACAGAAGGAGATACCGTCATGAATTTGGGTGCTAATGACTTTTGTTTCGTTGGTTGTCGGTCAGTAAATTTAAATTTAATTTTTAATTTTTTAATTTAAAATATTGCGATATGTGTGGAATGTATCCTTTTGCTTGCAAAATTAATAAAATTTGTACATACATATCAATAATAAATGTATCATTCCTGGTGGTTCGTTTTTATTTTCTTTTTTCGCTAGATTGTCGGTATTTTTCAATTTAATTCGCTAAAATATCAGCGGTTAATGCACGAATTTATCTATTGATTCAGTTAATTTTACTAGATAATCAGCGACTTTTCTTTCCCAAATAGCTAAAATTCTAGCAAATTTGACCAGATTTTTTTCGAATCATTTCACTAGAAAATCAGGATAAAATTTCCCTAGAATTCTAGCGGTCAGCGTGACGTTTTACAAGAATCTAGTGGAAAAAAATTTACTGTGTAAACCTCTGTTTGCTCGTATCTAAATAAGACAAAAACACACCAACTCAATAAATCCCAGTTACATACATACTTCAGAGATGATTCTTTAGTATTTTTAGGTGGACTTAAATTGGAGAATTAAATAATAGACCCTGGTTAAAGAAAAGATTTAGTGCATAGTCATTAAATCCTTGAATGATTTGTTATGCATAAATTCATTTTTCAATTAAATGCTCTCTGTAAATCAACATAAATTTATTAAAAACAAAAAAAAAAACCAAAACAGGAAATTCCCTTTAAAGCGGAAGATCGATTGAACCTATACTGTAAAATCCTGCCATTGTCCTAGAATCTATCAAAATATTGAATCACAAAACTTTTTATCGATGAAGACATGGAAGGGTGTTTTTTTTTCATTGTGTTTTGCTCTGTTCTGAAACTAAGCCGACCCGGATTTACGTTTGTACAATTGAAATGGCATGGGATGGTTTGTTTCCCTGTGAACAATTTGTTAAACTCCTCCTCCGGTGTTTCTCTATGTGCGTATACACTCTTATATTGCTGAGCATAGAGGCGAGGAAGATCAACGTGTGCGAAACGGAAGAAGAATAAATTGAACTTTAGGAAAAGTTTTCGTACAAACAATTCCTAGCCGGAATGAATGTGTTTTTTTTTCTTCTCTCATGTACCGCTCAAATAGAATTGAGTCTTTCTCTTCGTGGAAAATTCATTTGGCCTAAGTAAATCATCACTGCCAGGATACAAATCAAATTAGAAAAGCATGTTTTCCTTGTGTTATATGTACGTACATATAACCGCGAAGGTTGAGGAGCACAATCGAAGGTCGATTGATAAGAGGTACCCAGAAACCCATCGTAATGTGTGCTTTTCTTATTTATCCATACGAGAAAGTTGACAAATAAAATCGACCTTTATTTTATCAGGGTGGAAATACTATGTAATTGCTATTAAAACCTGAATAATTGGATCTTGAACTTGTATGATAAATAAAACTTCTAACGACATCGGCAAGCCTGGTTAGGTTATAGTAACTTTGTCCACCCCCAAAAGCTGAAACAAGACGACAGTTCAACATGTATAGAAAAAGTTTCACCCTCTTGTGTATTAGTTAAATGTCCTGTCTGAAATTTAGGCAATGCAGAGCTATCCAAAATATATATGTATGTATGTCCTTAGCATTTACAAATAGTGTCATCTCTATGGGGCTTCATAAATTATTTCTTATTGTTATTGTTGCTGTGAAAATATTGTCGGGTCGTCTGTTCATTTTGGGGGGAAGGTCGCGCTCGTCCTATATTGTATTGTCCTGAACATGGCAAAGTTATTGACTATAATAGACTATATGGTTCTAATGGTGAACTCGTATATGCCGACAACAAGGGCGTCTCTCGTCCTTGGTATATTATTATTATTATCTGTATAAATGTCATCGATTTAATGAAACTAATTTCCCCGGTCGTATGCGGGCCTTGTATTATTCAGAGTTTTGCGGTTACTAAATATTTATTAAGCTTAATATATGGCAATTAAGTTCTTTAAAGCCCCAACTATTCTGTTCTGCGTATTTACATTTTGGTTCATCGGTTAGTATTTTCATAATTAGGCGTGACTTGAATTTACCGGCGAACGGAGTGTGAATACTATTTGTTCATACACACTTCCGACAATCTACTCATTAGGATTGTCGTCATTGTATGTACACACAAATTGCAACCAATTAGCGAGCATGACTAATGCATGGATTGATTAAAGTGTAGGCTTAACGTTATGCTATTAAAATAGGGAGATGCATTTATGATTGCATAAATTTTATAATTAGTGTGTGAATATTAATTGTTGACAGCAGCAGAAAATCATGGCGAAAGGAAAACTTTATGAATTTATAGTACGTGCCAAAATGAAATGGGGGAGGTACGTTGCGGATGACATTTTACTGAAAATTTCACAGTCCCAGCCGTCTCCGTTCAGAATATACAGCCGTTCTAAGATGCGACCCAAGAGGAACTGCAATGCACAGTAAGGGCAAACAGCGTCATATTTTCCAAAAAAATTTAAAATTATTTTTTTGACCAAAAATGAATGGGGGTGGTAGATTACGTTGGGGATGACATTTTGTTGAAAATTTCACAGTCCCAACCGCCTCCGTTCACAAGATACAGCCGTTCTAAAGGTTTGTGTTTCACTTCAATCGCTGAGCGATGATCTCATGAGTCGTCTCTACGAACACAAACCTTAAGATACGACCCAAGATAAGGTGACCAGACTCCCGAAGACCCAATGCTGTACACATACTTGCGGAATTCCGTTTTCAGGCAAATTCTCAGCCATACTTCCCTCTCTGATGCATGCCATAAAATGACCTCATATTCTTCTTCCTTTTCATAAGTGATATCTTCGTAAACAGAATTGAGAAAGAGTATTAGACGATATTCTGGGAAATATGTGGTGAAGCATGGGAACGCAAGGTTCTGTTGTAAACAGGGAACATTAATGTTCTCTTTAGGGGTTTCGATAAAAATAAATTATATAGATTTAGTTCTTTGCTATTAATTGAGTACATTACGTAAAAATATCTACCGAAATGCCATCTACAGGATTCCAGAATTAGCCCTTTTACAGTAAGTAAGCCTTGGCTAGAATTTTGACAATTCCTAGCATATACTGGCGTACATGAGATTTGGATTTCTAGAAGCGTTGTTTTAGATAGTGCGACAACAACAAGAACAGATCAGGTGGAATTTACTAAAAAAAAAATCCATTATAGCGAAAATCAGTATTGTGGGGTAGTGATACAATAGGATTCTAACTGAGCAGCTCTACGTTACATGCTCGACAAACTTGCTTGAACAATACTGCATCATGCTACCCGGTATGCAGTTACATATGTTGGACTTTTCTCGAATAAAATCTCAACCATCTCGTTCACTCATCCGCAAGACCATCTTTCAGTATTACTTCACAGAGGCGGCCTCAATGTAATTCTGTCCTGCTTCCACGCGCTCTCGAACATTATTGTATGCTGCTGATAAATAACTCACTGAGGCCTACTTTTACCGCATCCATCTCTAGTACGAGAACGATACTTAACATTTGCGGTCGGTATTGCAGACGAACCTTCAATTTTAAGTTCACTCCACAACTTTCCAGGATCAAACTTTCAAGGTGTAAAGCATATTTTTCGTATTAATCTTTAGGCGATTCTATAAACTTCTCATTTCTTCCTAAGATGCGTTGTCGTCTGACGGGATTAAGCTCCCGCCTATCATTCAGGAGTCTCTATAGTCCAACTAAAAACTCTATATCTGATCTGTAGGGGCACGTTTTTCGGCAAACAATATTTGCTTCGCTGTGCCAAACCTATTCCTCCAGAATCTCACGACGTAAACAATTTCAAAACCTTGAAGCGACAGCCAATTTTTCGATCTCGTCAGCAGACCTCAAACGACTAAAGGACGTATTAGGTAGAAAAACATAGTAACAAGATGAGATTCCATAAATTCCTTATTTAAAATCCCTTAACTTATCGCATTTCCCATGTGCTGAAAAAGATAATCCTAACTACTGATCCCCTTCCCCTCCGATAAACTATCTACGCCACTGGTTCTCCTTGATGAAAAACCAACAGTACGTGAAGCACAGACGAATTAAGTTAAAATGAATGAGTAGCAAACATAAAAATGCGATTATCACGCTTAATATCGATTGTACAAGGGTCAAGCTTTACATCTTAAATCGCGGCTGTTATTTCTGAAGCTTGACAGCTAGAGTCTTGAAATTTTCACCAAATATGAACGGTACGGTATGTAAATTTCAAAGTTTTTCACTTACGAATTTCCAAATTATGGACAATTTTCAATTAGTAAACCCAAAATTATCATCTGGGCAGCCGTAACTTCCGAACTTGAATAGGTAGAACCATGTAATTTAGAGAAAAGGGTGCCAAATTTCAGAGAGATCGAGAAGTGTTCCCGAGTTATCAAAAATGATGGATTGTAAAACATAAAAGTGCGATTATCTCGCTAAATACCATACGGTACAAGAGTAAAACTCAGCAACACAGGCCGCTGTACTGTACAGCGAAATGCTGTACGTCTGGTCAGCTTAACCCAAGACAAGCTGCAATGCACAGGAGGTACCAAGGGCAAACGGGGTCATATGTTGACAAATTTTTAAGATTATTTTTTCCAACCAAAATGAATTGGACGAGGTAGATTACGTTGCGGATGACATTTTGCTGAAAATTTCACAGTCCCAGCCGCCTCCGTTCAGAAGATACAGCCGTTCTAAGATGCGACCCAAGACAAACTGCAATGCACAGGGGGGAGTAAGGGCAAATGGGGTCATATTTTCCAAAAAAAAAATGTAAAAATTATCTTTTTGACCAAAAATGAATGGGGGATGGTAGATAACGTTGCTGATGACATTTTGCTGAAAGTTTCACAGTCCCAGCCGCCTCCGTTCAGAAGATTAAGGGCTCTCGTCCACTGCAAGCGTAAACTTGAGCAGCGCGGCGCTCCAGCGGCAAAGCTTTCACAAAATTTGCGGAAAAAAAGCTTTTACAAGTAAGCACATCTTCCACTGGAAGAGTTATTTAGTCGCTTATAATCTACAAAGGAGAGTGGAGTGTTGCTCGGGTGTGCAGATTAGCGATTAGTATTACGAAAATTATTTATATTTTACGATTTGGTGGGCAGTTTTCACGATGAAGGTAACAAAATGTCTTATGCTTGAAATAGATTACGCGGCAGCAGCAGCAGCAGCATGGGCATCGCGAAACGTCAAGCGCAATGCATTTTACATTGCTGACAAAAATGTTGAGCAGAAAACTTGGCATTCAGCATATTTGTCAGCTATGAAATTCTGCCGATGCTGCTGCTGATGCGCGTAATCTATTTCAAGCATGACACTGGAAAAGTTTGTCAGTCGTTTTGGATACCCGAGCGTGTTAACACATTAGGGCCGGGTTTCTGATAGTCTATATTTAGTACCTGTCGGCTGGTTAGTCTTATCACATAGAGAAGACACACACAATATTCAGAAAGTAAAGCCAATTCCAGTTGTGAGAGCTGGAATGCACTCTCGGTAAAATTCGGAAAAGCTTTAAACGCGGGAGCGCCGCACCGCTCGAAGCAGGTAATGGACGACAGGCGTTAGCCGTTCTAAGATGCGCCCAAGACAAACTGCAATGCAATGGCAAACGGGGTGATATATTGAAAAATTTAAAAAATTATTTTTTTGAGCCAAAATGAATTGTAAAACAGAAAAATGGAATAAATAATCAAATCAAAAAATATTATATAAAAATGGCACCTGCAGTAAAATTTATACCTTAAAGAAATCCCCTTTTTAAATCTTATTAGCAGGCGCATGCTTTCTTTAGAATTGCCATATTCAAATTATTATTATCCGCTTTACGTAAAATAAATTTTCAATTTTCCTTTCTTCTTCTTTGCTCCTAAGTAAGGACAAAAACTTGAAAATTCACCATGATATTCCTATACAGAAATTTGAAATATGAGATGCAGATACAATTCAACGAGCGTTGATGAGTATTATTGTTTGTTCATGACACCATAGACTTCCCCCAGCCCCACATCTCGCTGAGTCGTAGACAATTTCTTAAAATTTTCATTTATTCCTCTCAAGTAATTTCGCGTCCTGTATTATAAGGAGAATGGCAAAATGAATTTATATATTCTAAGAACCGCACCAAGACCAAAAGTGAAAAACGTACACATCATTGCACACACAAAGAAAAACCGAAATCATTTTATTAAATTGACATGAAATTATTATAATAAACGACATGATGCTAATCGGTGGAATAACAATCTTTTTATGATGTTTATTCAAATAAATTTTGGACCACCAACCAAAACGCCTCCTTGTTAAGACGAAGTTCGGCAACATTCAGAATATTTAGATGTAAAATTCTTGCAGGAGAGAACGAGCCGACAGACAATGTACTAATGAAATAATTAAGCGGGTCGCCTTGGCCAAATATTTTCTTAGCGGGACTGGAAAATATTTGTAAAAAAAAAAGGAAGAAAAAGAATGAAAGTGTCATTTAAGATTATTTAGATATTTTCTCTTTTTTTTCATGTCAAGCCTCTTCAAGAATACTGAAGTGGAAAAAATGAGATGTCATGAAACGAACATTAAACTGAAAAAATGGGAACGATAACGATGATGTTTGGCTATAGTACCTACATACATACATAACAACCTTTGAGGTGGGTTTGGCTTAGTAGAATGATAATGACAAGGTTTTTTGTTTATGACAGAAAACATTCTTGTCATGTCTCGCGAAGCATAGATTTTTTTGAAGTTTTAATACTTGTTGCCTGCTTGTGGGTGTGTTTTTTTTTTTTTCAAATGTATACATACATAACTGCGTTGCAGAAATATTTCAGTGTCGCATTAATCTAAGGTCTTGAAAGGTTTCAGACGAAGGAAAGTACATAAGCCGCAAAAAAAGAATTGATACCACGTCAATCCGCCACTGCTTTATGGTGGAGTATACAACATCATCCAATTTTACCAGCAAAAACCGGACAACTTTTAAAACAACGACGACAATATTATGACATTTTTAGGATACAAAGATACTATAGATTCCAAACCACACTCAAACTCATTCAATTTTTAAGTTTTCAATATCCTTACTACAATATCCGAAAGAGGACTTCATCGAAAGGTGTAGCCCTGTCAATCGGTAAGCCATGTGTCTTCCGGACGTGACGCTCCCGCGTTACTTGATCGCGTCTCGTTTTTTTTTTGGCGATTCCATGATACCATGGGCGTAGCCACTGCCGGATTTCCCATATGGGCCACCTGGGCGACGGCCCGGGCGGCAAATTTTTAAAGGGCGGCATATTTCTGAAACTTGCATACCTTCCATTGATTCTGTGAAATACATACGTATTTCGAGATCTCAATAGGCAGACAATAAATGAAACTTTACAAAACCGGTCGCTTTGGCATGAAAATTGTGACGAAAACGTATAGGGTCCTCCGTATGTAACGGTGCTTCTGCAGAAATCATCTGGCAATTCGAAAAATCTAACGGTATTAAGGAACACTATCTTGAACGCTTACACGAACGGAATACAATTTCAGTTGCAAGTATCTACGACCAAAATAATACATGGACATAGTCATAATGCCAGGATGACCACATAACCATTGTAAAAAAGAGGGGCATAGTATATTATGCTTGAGGAAGTGAGATGTCTAATATTTTTTTCTGCTTATTTTTAAAAAAGCACACACTTAGAAATCACCGGGTTTAACGGCTGAGATTCTACTTTTTTTTAGTTAAATTATCATTTTTTTTTACCGGATAAAACATCATTTTTTTGCGAAATCAGGCCATATATATTTTGCAATTTAAATTGGTCACAAAGTTATGGAACTATGCAAAACCTAAGAACTAAGGGAAACGCATGCCGTACCAAGGAGCGCAGGTTTTGGCATAAGGCCTAATTCACACGCGTTTTATTCGGCCAATTTAAGAGCTATGAAGCTGAAATTTTACACGAATGATTCTTTTTGTTGCAGGCAGCTTGTATGTTTGAATCGGTAAAATCGGACAATGGGGTCATAGGGCTGCCATACAAACCCAACTCCCCAAATTAGATTCTACTAATAAAAACTTTTTTAATTATGTACCAATTTCAGCCAAATTTCACACAAATGTGTTTCTATTGATAGCACAAAACATATGTAAGAATGAATCAATTCCGACAATGGCGTCATGGGGCTGCCATACAAACCTAACCCCCAAATTAGGTTCTTCTAGGAAAATTTTTTTATTTGTTCACCAATTTCAACCAAATTTCACACAAATGTATTTGTATTGATGACACAAAACATATGGAACAATCGATCAAATCGGACCATGGGGTCATGGGGCTGCCATACAAACCCAACTCCCCAGATTAGGTTCTTCTAAAAAAAACTTTTTTATTTGTGTACCGATTTCAACAAAATTTCACACAAATATATTTCTATTGATGACACAGAACATATGTAAGAATGGATCATAGGGCTGCCATACAAACCCAACCCCCTTTTGGTACTTCTAAGAAACATTTTTTACACCAATTTCCTAAAACCTTGAATTAGTGTGTCTTTACCAAAGCAACTAAAAAGGTAAAAACAAATGGAACCGTACTATGGGGCCATGCTCCCGCATCCCCCAAAAACATTTTCTGAGTAAATATGTATTTTTATTTTCCCATTTATTCCAACCAAAACCCACACAAATACACAGCAGGTCGACGCAACGGCACTTTTGTGAAGACAGAAGGAAAATAATGGGGGGGGGGGGGGAGAGATTAAATACAAGTCGTAGGTACGCCCGAAAAAACTTTTAGCGGGAAGGGAGCGAACGGTATCCAAATTTCGACCGCGCCCGAAATTAGCCTCAGTCTCGTTTTTTAATTGAATTGTAAACAGCAAATGGCACATCACCTCAGTAGGTGTGGTGCCTTTTCCAATGCCAACAAATCAAGCTATGCAGGAACATGGTTTGTATGGGTTTTTATAGTTTGGATAATGGTTCGAGAAATGTGTGTAAACTGAAAAAAAAAAAACACTGACTCTGACGCTATTCAGGACCCATGAAAAGCAATGATGGCATTTTAGTGTTTCAAGACTGCGAAAAAGCTAATCTCTTTGCTGAAACGTTCCATGCTGCTCACAAACTAACCCGTTTAATGGGCAACTTTATACATGAGGACTTAGTTAAAACAACCCTAAGACAACTGAGTCCCGGCTTTGTTCTTCCCACAAACTGCATGTGTAAGCCCAAGGAAATTTCACGCATCTTTAATAAATTGAAAAAAAGTAAATCACCTGGTATATCCAAGCTCCCCAATCTTGTCCTTAAAAAGCTACCAAAGAAGATTGTTGTTTTTATAAATTTTATTTTCAATTCGTGTTTTAAATTGGGTTACTTTCCTGCTGCTTGGAAAAAAGCGATAGCTATACCCATTTCAAAGTCAGGCAACGATATAGAATCCTCTAATATCGACCTATAAGTCTATTACCTTCGATCAGTAAGGTATTTGAAAAAGTTGTACTCAGTCGCATACAAGCCTTTTTAAACATAAACCCTGTAATTCCTTACTTTCAATTCGGATTCAAACAAGGCCTATCAACAAACCACCAACCTTACAGAGTTACAGAGCAGATTAAAGAATCATTTTCCGGAAAATACTCCGTGGGCATGGTATTACTCGATATCGAAAAGGCCTTCGATACTACCTGGCACGAGGGTCTTTTATATAAATTAAGTAAACACTCATTTCCGTTGTATCTTATAAAGATCATACAGTCATTTTTATCCGAAAGATCCTTCTGCGTCAAAGTGAATAACAGCTTATCCGAGCCAAAAGATATACCAGCAGGTGTGCCACAGGGCGCGTGCTTAAGTCCAACCTTGTTCAATATTTTTATTTCGGATAGCCCTTGTGACAATCGCTGTGAGCTCGCTTTGTTCGCAGATGACCTGTGCATCTATACGAAGTCAACCGATCCCACCGTAATAATAGATACCCTTGAGTCAAAGCTTGAGCAACTCTATCAATATTATCACAGATGGAGAATAAAATTAAACATCTTAAAAACGAAATCCTTCTTCTTTTCCAAGAATAGGAAAATAGCTAACTTGCCGGATAGATGTATTAATTTCTTGGGTAAGGATATCCCTTGGAGCTCTACTGTTAAATATCTGGGTTTAACTTTAGACAAAACACTCACCTACAAACATCACATAGAGGATATAGTCTCGAAAATTGACAAACGCATACGTTCCCTATACCCTTTTATTAACAGAAATTCCAAAATGAATCTATTTAACAAAATTCTGTTATATAAAACCGCCATGCGGCCAATCATGACTTACGGGGCCCCTGTATGGGGTAATTGTGCAAATTGTCATAAGGACCGATTACAAGTAGCGCAAAATACATGTCTGAAAATCATTTTGAATAAACGATGGTGGTTCTCTACCAATCGATTACATCTTATTACCGAAGTTTCTTTTATGAAGGATAGCATAGACCAAATGCATTCAAATTTTCACGATCGATTAGCAATCAATACTTCCTGGACGCACTCACACTCATCTTCTGCTTAAGCAAACTTCATTCATTTTACCGCTTAATATTAACTTACTCGTAATTTAGATTTAAGGTAATTTTTAATTTTAGCTTTAAGTTCGCCTAGTCAAGGTTTTTTTGAAAATTTTCCTTGTGAATTAACAAACAACAAAAATTTGGAATATTTAACCAGCCTAAGCTTACCATTTAAACAAAGTTGAAAAGACTCTTCCAGTCTATAGCTCTTAAGGATTAATTGTAATACACAACTATTTGAAATCAATAAAGTTATATATCTATCTATCTTATCATGAAACGTCGCCAGTCTCATAAGAAATTTGTCCCACGATATTGATGTTGATTACATTGTCCCTAGTCATGAAATCTTAGAGCACCTAAGTGACTTCAAATATTATTAAATATCTGTTGGAAAGTGCTAGCGACTGCCACGATTTTTTGAAATGCTCACATACTGGATTTGGGTTTGCCTCTAAACCGGAGTACAAAAAACACGGCTGTAGAAAATGTGGGATCCCCACACAAAGAAAATCTTAGGTTCTCATTCTCACTAAGGAGAAGAAAGACTAGAGACGATTAACGACACTCCCAGTGCTAAATACCAAAGGCCTGAAAACTACGGAATATTTAAGTCTTTGAGTTACAGTCTTACCAGCAGAAAATTTGGTGTCGTACCAAGAGCCAAACTCGCAATTTCACTCTTTCAAAAATTGCGTAGCTCAGCGATTTTTTGATAGACTATAGTGCTCCAGTAAGAATCTTTTTTCTGGGTCTACGACGCCCATGCTTGATACTCCTCCAATTTATTAGTCTCTATGGCATCTCCTCCACTATATGTTCACCTCCTTGTCTATATTCTATAATACACATAAACTCAATTCGGTGGAATCTTTTTACTATAGGATAAACTTTTCCCGGACCAAATACGAGATTTATCCCTTAATTGGATGTTATACAAGCCTTTATTCAATGTCCTTCATCCTATCATTTATCAATAGAGCCTTTTTTACATTAAATCAAACTCACTAAAGGAACAAATTGGGCATGGATTTTGCATACAATTTATTTAATGATTTATGTCAACACGAGTATTGTTGTGCTGAAATAGATCACAGGCCAATTATGCAATTAAATTAGGACGCTTAACTAAACTTTCTAGAATTAAGATCAAAATGATCAAGAAAGCACTCGTGTTCAGTCGTCACACTCTTGATTTATTAAACTAAAATACTCCAAAAAATTTTCAATTCATTAATAGAATAACTTAACAAATCTTATAAAAAGTTACACCCAAGTCCGGTATTTCAAAGCAGTTTTGACCTTTTTTGTTGCTGGATCATTGGTACTTAAATGTTCATTTATTAACCATTCTTTCGGATTTCTATACAAATTAAGAAAATATTACGACGAAAACTTGAAACATGAAACAAATGTCAAAACCTCAACACTAATCTAATTTCATCAACATTTCATAATACATTCCACGAATAATGTTAATTCGAAATCTGAATTTCTTGTAAAAATAAGCACCAACGGCTATAGCGCCAACAGCATCCATCTTATATAACATAACTACATAGCTCAAACTTAAGTATACTCTGAAATGAAATGAAATTACTTATAGCCGACCTCGCCATCAAAATCGCTACAAATAATTTCCTTTCGGAGCCGACCTTTCCAACCATGTCTGAATAAATGTGTCTATCAAGGCCGGCGAATATCTTACGAAATTCAGGATAATAATACACAAATACATACTTAGGAATATATACAATACGCGCATCGTTGGTGTTGTTGGTGTATCATCGAAAATCTCCATTAATCCAATCCCGATAATTTGATATTCACCTACAACATTACTTTACGATTCATTCACAAGAAAGAAAGGGAGATTGCCGAATACGTAACCTACTCGTACGTACTACCCGGCTCCTACCCACTATACTCCTTCTCCGTTCTGTATATGGCCAGTTAAATAGGCCGTCATTAATTCTGACGTCAAAGTAATGGTCGGGTCCATGAAACAGAATTCATATAGTGGACTTTTCCCTCTTCCGTTTTTTCTTTCTCCCTGAACCAGGAGCAGAAGTCGAAGGAGCATGAAAACGTACGTTACTGCCAAAAACGAGCGAGAAAAAATTCGTATAATCGGTAAAGTGAGTGCTAAGGAGCCAGTAGGTACACAACATACTATAGCGACGTTTTTTTCGTATCGCGTGTAAGTCTGACTCGAAAAAAACGATCGCGGGTAACATCCCGGTTAAGACCAAACAGCTGACATTTGACAGTTATTGTGCATCTTTGACTCGCTTTCGTCGGCTTATTTTTTAGATGTGGTGGATTTTATCACAAAAGATGATTATTTCTTTGCAAAATCTTTTCTCGTGATTAGAAAAACTCTCACATTTGGTTTGAAAAAACAAATTCCCTCAAATTTCCCCTATGCGTCCGCCATCTACATTTGAGCTCTATCCCGTGTAGGGTAGTTGCACGGGTTAACTTTACCTGGGTAAGTGTCATTTTTTTTATATGAAGTTCTACCCAAACCTGCACGGGATAAACACAATAAAACGTCCCTTATGTAAAAGTTCAACACAACTGTACGGCAATTTTGTTAGATACATTATGGTAACCGCACTGATATAAGTGGATGTTCATATCCTTCATTTAGTGCTAGATTTGGTTGAGGACAGTGAAAGCGTCGTTCTCCTGAATTAAGGTACAATTTATTTGTGCGAACAATGCTAGGGGAGGCATACGTTTACACAATGAAATAGAGTCATAGTATGTTAGTAGCTTTTTATTTAGTTAGACCCAAATAAAGTGGCTCAATATGAACACTTTGTCTTTTTTTCATGCGGCATTCAAGTTGAGGAAATTCCATTGCGGATCAATTATAACCATACGATGAGAGTTTTACAAGATGATTGTGAGTGAGACTGTATATAGGGTTTTCTCAGAGAAATTTGGTCACAAAGATATTACGGTCATATAAGGGTCAGTTGAAATGAAATCAAATTTACGATTATTCTGCTTTTGGAAAAATTCGGCTCTTGGGTAGTAGGGAACTAATTTGCTTGCTGATTGTATACGTATTCGTATTAATAAAAATTAGAATCAATAGGGGTTAATATCGTGCATATAAGTTTATTATTATTGAATAGCAGCATTAATATGCGACAGAATTGGTTCTCGGCGGGTTCGGGTGTATATGACCATCGAATATAATTTGTGTCTATGAACTGGGTCCGAGCCGAGATTTAGTATGTACATACATATATGACCGGTTTCTCATAACTCTTATCAACATGGGCGTAGCCAGGGGCGTTGAAATTTTTTGTTGTATTGAATTGAATATATTAATAATACTGAAAGAAAAAAAATTCTATCATAGTTAATTTTTTTCCGATTCACTTTTTCGCATTTTTGTTTGCAGTTTACATGTTCTAAAAACCACACAGTAACATTTCCATATCAATTTATTACAAGACGTTCTTCTACCTTATAATGGATCAATCAAGGACGTACCTAATTCTGGGTGTCCGGAAACTGCCGCATAAACGCACCGGATTGTGATAACTCATGTGATTTCCAGCAAAAAAAGTTGTATGGAACATATATTTGAAGATTTTTGAAAAAAATCGACTTAAACTTCAATATCTTTAAAGCTAGACTAGCTAGAATGCCAAAATAGGATGATTATTACAGCCAACAAATTTACCTAAAAAATATTACTAATGACACTAAAATTGGATAAGAGGTTTGGTTTTTACAGAACTTCAAATTCAAATTTTTGTGATATGACCCAAACCGTTTTAATGCCTTAAGTGTAAAAAACTAGGATTCATTTTGGCTCGATTTCGACATACTTTGAATAGATTTTACCAATTGCAGATCTTTAGGAGCAGTGTGAATTGAATTGTATTGAATTCGAGCTAAAATTAACCCTAGTTTTCTACACTTAACGTATAAAAACTGTTAGAAATAATGGAGCTAGAATCAAATGCTGTAAAAAAGATATGATCGTAAGAATATGCGCCAATTTTTAAAAGAATCGTACAAGCCCCTCTTCTTGGCAGAAGTTGGAGAAAATTGAGATGAAAAAAAAGATTGTTTTAGGGTCAAATCACACAAATTTAATTTTGAAGCTCTGTAAAAACCAAACCTCTTATCGGATTTTAGTGTGGTTAGTTTTATTTTAAAGGTAATAATCATTTTGTTCAACTATTCTAGCTCGTCTAGCTTTGGAGATATCGAGCTTTAAGTCGTGCAAGAAAATTATTTTTTCAAAAATCTTCAAATGCCTGTGGCAGCTTAAGGGTTAAGCTAAGGGGGTATGTGCCGTACAACTTTTTGGCTGGAAATCATATGAGGAGTCACAATCCGGGGCGTTTATGCGGCAATTTCCGGACAACCTGTATTCTATTTCGTCCAAATTTACAACAATCCTGGGCGCTATGGATGGCTGTTTTTAATGCCTATACAGTAGACTCGCGTAAACGTGAAGGTGAGCCCAGACTACTCTGAAACGTGAAGTCTTGAAAGCCCTAAAACATTAACATTAAATGTCTGGAAAAATTAGTTACTTACTTTTTTTGCGAAAAACTGTTCATTAATATTATAGGGTGCCTTAAGCAATTGTCCAAAATAGAGCATCGACTGCACTTACGTCCCATAACGTATACACAGGGCCGGTCATAGGCCAAGGCGAAACAGGCGGTCGCCTGGAGCACAATATCCGGGGGCGCCGAAAAGGGCGCCAACATTCAGATAAAATTTGTCGATTTAGAGCTGAAAATTAAGTTAAATATTTTCCGATTTATCTGATCGTATCTAGTTTTGATATTTGATATTTACGTGCGAAAACAATTCGATTTGGAATATTGAAATGCATTCTAAGTACTACAGTACTAAACTGCCTACAGTTTCGGGCCAGAAATCTTATAAAATTAATTTTCTTTTATCCTGTTTTGGGCGTTGCTATTAGTTCAATCAATGATAGATTAACATTATTGACGGAACATGCTAAAAATTATAGTTTTTTGTACAACATTCATGAATTGGCCGAAAATGATAAAATCATGTTCGAAAAACAATGTCTCAATATCGAAAAACTTCTGACACATAACGGCCAATTTGATTTGGATGGTAAAGAAATGTACCATGAGTTTCTAATTTTGGCATCTTTGTTGTCAAAGGAAAGTTCACCAATTGATTTCTTCAATATTATAACAAAGAATAGCTTGATTGATGTTTTTCCGAAATAATTTATTGCTTTGCGAATATTGTTAACTTGGTCGATTTCCGTTGCAAGTGCAGAAAGAAGTTTTTCGAAATTTAAACTTAAAAAAATTTATTTATCGTCAATATCTCAGGAGCGATTATGTGAGCTAGCAATGATTTCAACTGAAAAAAAAAAAAACATGCATGCAAATATATTTTTAAAAACTGTCAATTTGTTTATTATTTGGGAGAGGGCACTAAAATACTTCTCGCCTGGGGCGCGTGTTCACCGTGGACCGGCCCTGCGTATACGGTCTCTCGCAATGTTTCCAGTCGAACACTATTAATTCAGAGATCTAGCGTGAAATTTTGTCGGCCTGCTTGCATCGACCAGTAATGTAGGTATGTAATGAATCATCCACTGTCACTTTCGATTGCGATTTAATTCGCTAGCTTAGCTAAGGTCTTGACGATTTTTTACTGCTTTTCTGTAGTTACAGCTTTCCAAGTACTGCCTCCTTACAACAGCTTTGGTTTTTACAATCTGGTTTGCAAAATGTTGGACAACCCACCGAAAGCACTTGGCTGTGGAATCCTCTTGATACCACCATCAACGGCAACAATGTTGTCTAAATAAATAAATTAATATTTATGGAGAAGTTGAATTTCCACTCAGACTAGGTACTTTGGTTTTCTTTAATTTTTTCTTTAACCCAACTGTATTTAACTCCTTCTGGAGATCTAAGAGAATTAAACAGAGCTATAATTAGAGCCCGGATTCTCGTGCAATTGCACGTTAATGCACGAAATTGCACTTTTCAGGGTATATTGCACGAAATTGCACGTTTTAAGGTTTTCGCATTTTTAACCCTGTTTCATAACAATTTTTCCCAGAAATTATACAATGTGCAGAGTTTTCGATAGACAGAGAATGAAAGTATTGAGAAAGGAAACACATGTGAAAACTTTTTTTTCCAGTTGTGGTTTTTAGAGTTTACGTTAATCTGGTGGTAAACATAACTTAAATACATGTAGGAAACTCTGCCCCTTTGAAGACGAAGCATTCACGAACTAGCTAAAACCAAAGGTTGCGCAACGGATCCTAAACAAAAACTGGAAATATTGGAAGTGTCCCGCATTTTAAATAAAAATTATTTTTCTAGACTTTTCCTGCGTCCACTGCACCGAAACCAAATCTTCTAAAAGCCTAAACAATGATTTTTTCATATTGCACGGAAAATGCACATTCGTGCATTTATATTGCACGATTTTGCACGTTTCAGGATTTTTACTGCGCATTTTTAATTTTTTTACTGCACGAAAATCCGGGCTCTAGCTATAACGAATTAAACAGAGCTATAACGCTCAGAATGTTGAATTTGTGCGAGAGTACTTAACTGTCGAAACTTTATCATACAAGTTCCACGGCGTCCCGGCAAATAAAGTCGAATGAGCAAAAAACTACCATTGGAAATAGGATGCAACCCTGCCCAACTTCGTTATAAACCTTACTGTGGGATTTCGTTCTGCAGAGGATTAGCTAGGCCGATGTTATTATAGAAGCGTAGAGGAGCAGCTGGGTTCAGTAGCTATAGCTATAGGTCTCTATAGAGACCGGACTCTCAGTTGAATAAAGAGGATAGAGGAGCACAGTCGCATGTGAGCATTCTTCAAACTTTATATAATAGATAAATCTAAAAAAAACAGCGATACAAAAATTGATTGGTTGGAAAGTCGGCTTGAAGGGTTTGTTCTTCTTTTTCATAGTGTGTCGCTTTTAATGCACAATTCAACAATACTGATAGAATCGATGGTACAATTTGTTTGAGCAAAAACACTATCAATAAAATTGGCATACGTAATTAAAAAAATTGAAATGAGGTTTTGAAACTACACTGAACCACCTAGATTCGTGAGGGATGCGTTCCACGAAACTATCGCGAATTTCACTCTTCCAAACATTTCAAACTTTATTTCACCCCATCTTTTCCCTGATGAATTGCTTCAGTTATTTCAATTGAATTGAGAAGACAAACTTTAAACAAAGTGGTTTCAGCAGGACTGCGACCCGGTCTTAAGCACTGCTTCATCATCAAAAGTCCATGATATTTTTCTTTTCGTAGCTGATTAACGAATCGAAGTCGATCCAAATAGAAGAGGTCAAGCGCATATCATAAATGAGCTTGTGCGAAGGATCGAGCATAAGGATGGTTTTGAGCGAAGGCTGCCAACAAATGAAATCGTGTGACCACTTCATGTAAGTATTGGGTCATGTTGAAGTGAATTTTTCTCCCCAGTTGGTGACCGTACAAGAAGCATATATGTATAGATCCACCATTTCGTACCAGACTGGAGCTGTGTTGGCGCGCAAACATGAAGGATTGGATAGCGGAAATGTGAAATATTGAAGAAGTGTTGCAAAACCTGAAGCTAAAGCGGATTCGTCAATGAGGGGATCGCGAATGTCGGTGATTCGATGTACATACTTGAAATTTCATTGAAACCGTATTTTTCCGGTTTCAAATACTTTTCTATCAACGTCACTTCTATGATACACTTTTTATATCTTTATAGGAAATTTAATTTTTGATTTTTAATTGAATATTTTTAAAACCAATTTCATAACAGTACTTTTATCTCATGAATCTACAAATTTGCTTTAGTGTGATTACTTTCCAACGCATGATTCAACAATTTTGGGAGCACAATCTTTTAAATTAAATTCCTGAATGTCTCCAGCCGACTGTCGGATAATATGATTCTTTCTATGGATGCTATGAATGTGAGATAAGAGGCTTCTCGGTATGTTTCGGCAGGAGATGCAATCCTGTAGAACCAAGCAAAGCCAGCATTTAAAACGGACATAGATCTCGCAGGTGTAATATACAGTCCAAAAGCCAAAAATAAAATATAGACCAGCGGTCTGAAAAGCAGAATCGGAGGCCGGTTGTAATAAGAATCACCAGTAACAGTATAAATACGTTCAGGGGCAATTTTTCGTTAAATGGTGCAGAAAATCATTCTCGACTGTTCTTTCCTAAAATTTAGCTCTATGATTTAAAAAAAACAGGCGCGACAATCCAACATTGGACTAAGGCCGCAGATGTTTAAGTGACAGCCAATTCCCAAGATCATAACTGCTTTTTTGTTGAGGTGTTGAGATCAACAGCCCGCACAGCAACAGCGCCCGCTCTAAGGGGGGGGGGGCCAACTCGGGCGGTCGCCCGGGGCGCCAAATTTTAGGGGCGGCTTTTTGGTTAGTACTCGATTAAAAAATATAAAAATCCGAAATGAAAAATTAAATAGAAATTTTGATTTAGTGGAAAGTAAAGCACAGAAACTACTTCGAAGTAAAATGCTCACAGAGAGAAAAAGTTCTAAGTAAAATTAATAAGAATGCCTTATTGAGACTTTTTACTATGAATTCTGATTAAATACGGTAAACAATATGCTTTTTCCATAGAGAAATCTTATTGAATCGAAAAGAAAAATCTTATTATTATTTTTAACAGATTTTCGTATTATTTCCATATGATTTTTCATATTAATCCTAGCATTTGATATGACTTCCACATTATTTAGCAATTTCGATGAGAACATCTTATACATTTTCTCATAAAAATTTGCTTCTATTTAAAATCAATAAGAACAACTTTTTATATCAAAAAGAATCCCTTTTTAATGTCATCTCATAAACAGTAATAATGACACGTGTTATTTGTGAATTGTTTCGCGAGTGTTTCAGTTCCCTATAAAGTGCATATGTATCGAAAGAGGAAGATCCATTTGAGTTTCTCCTTTCAGCAATCGAAGATACAAGGTAAGCTTACTTTTTCGTGTTTTTTCGTGATATTTCTGCTCTTAAGATCCAGAATGGTTTCCATTTTATGAGATACATATTATCGCCAAAACGGGCGATGTGCCTACACCGCGGGTCGAGCAACGCGAAGCCATGGAGCGGTATAAAGAACGAGGCAAGGAAGAAGAAGATCCAGAATGGTTTCGATAGAGCTCATCTTGTTTCCACCACAGTGATCCTAATCGCATTTCAAAACGTAAGTTTGCAGCATTTTATTACCTATATGAAAATTGTTAAGGATTTTAATGTTTTTCAGATTTTATAATACTTTTGCCAATGAAAGGAAAACTGACGATATTTGTTTTGAGCGCCTGTCATCAAACTACCGATTCCTTAAACCCGGATTATTATCGTCGTTGAACGTCAGATTTCAAGTGTTATCTGCGAGGTATTTATTGCTCTTTTCTTAGAAAAAACCGAAAGTTTGTGTTAAGAATTTAAGTCAAAACTTGCCCAGTAGGCAAGACTATTTCTAGATGTTTCGTTAATTATGTTGTCTAATAATTTCTTTCATTTGTTATGTTTCATAAATGTACCTAGATATTAGCTTAAATAATTACATAAATGATTATCAATAAAACATATTTTTTGCAGAACTAAGACTTTTTGTTTAATAGTACATACCATTTTCGTCAGTCAAATTTATAACTTGGGAACATCAAACTTATAATTATCAGAATGACAAATTTGATGGTCCAAAGATGTAATTATGACTGGAAAATGGTATACTCAATTGCAGAATATTTGATATGAAATCTTATTAAGTGAAACAGTATTCTTATTGTTTTAAATAGCTCGACTTATTAAATCAATGAGACGTTCAGCTAATTTCTACCAGTTTTACCGATTGTTTCAATAAGAATTCCCTTATTATAATAATAAGATTCCTATTACTTTTATAAGGATTTCTTATAATTTGTCTGACAAGAATTTAATAAGATTTTCTCTATGATTTCAATAAGATAGTCTTCTTGGATGAAAACCATAGAGATATCTTATTGTTTTTCTTCTATTTTATGTGGTCGATTTTTCTCTGTATACAAGGCGTGAAAAAACTGATACTTACAAAAAGCACTTTACAATCGTTGTGTACAATTTAATTTAGAAACAACGGAATAGTGTTTTTTAGGTAAAGAAGCACGTCAATTTACCATATACAAAAGTACGTTGAAGTTTTTTTTTATTTATCAACTGAACTGTATCTTTTTTGCATTTTACAGATGCATAGTTCTGGAGCTTTGATGTGTCCACAATTGATACGAGGTCTTGCATTTAGAATCGTAAGATGCCTAGTAAAGGATGCCTAAATTTTACGTTGTTGATGCTAGCACTCGCCGTCGCCCCACTCCCGAAAAGCAGTTCGTGGTGCAATTTCGTTCCGTAATGTGCTATTTTTTTTTTAAGATTTATGCATTCGAGCATTATGTGCTAATTTCATCCCCCAATTGGAAATTTATTCCTCTTATTTTCACAATTTAGACCTGTGCTTGCATGATCCCTAATTTTTGATGAAGGGAAGGTACGTAATAGAGTACGGAGCTGAAGCACGTAATTATTAAATAAATATTAAATTTCAGAAAAAAAGACGCAGCACTGAAAAAACTCTCCTGGAGAAATTTGATCCTGATCGATCGGTCGCCACTCTGCGATATAATGATTCATAGAGAAATGAGTTTTCGAAACTTGGCATGGTCCGTCGCACGTTTATTATTCAGAAGAACTAAAATGCGATTTGAAAAAGTATGGCGTCGGACGTCCTCAAGGAGTTAGGGCCAATCAAGACGAGCCACAGTACCTACGCACTGACAGAGCCTGAATGACAGTCCTCCCTGATTTGTTTTCGGCCATGCTAATATCGGGATTTGGCTTGGCTCCACCGATTTAATTAGTTCTATTTTATTCTCTAAGAATTTTTTAGATAGCGCATGCATGAAAATAAACCACACATGTTGAACCTACTGAAAAAATCCGAGCGCGAAAAGTTATGCTTGAAATAGATATTATGTAGCAGCAGCGGCTCAATGCATTATCGTTGGTGCTGCTGCATCATATCTACTTTCAGCATTAGAATAGGTACTACCATCTGAATTTCACGCGAAATCCATCCCTACTGTCAAAATTTGTATGGTCGTGAAATCCAATTCACATGGTGGTACTCAAAAGTCTCGCAAAAAAAATCTTCACACCGGTGTTTAACGTTTCGCCAGCTAAAACGATGCAATTGCATTTTATTTCACGGGAAATCTCATCGCGACAATCAATCAGGCATGCGAGTGCACATTCATCTTAAATTAATTGAAGTTCGAGGCAAGTTTCCACGGTACATTTTCCGCTGGGACCTAATTGCATAGTTACATACCTTGGCGACTAATTGAAGTTAATCTTTATTTTCTTAAATATTTTGAGTGTTTTAGTGGAAATCATTTTTACATTAAGTTTAGATTTCTTACGTCGGTTTAAAAGCCGTCAGGTTCCCGTGTGACATGTCTATATTTTTTTTACGACAGTGGAAAAAAGAGAATTCAATAGCAAGCTTTAATTTTAAAACTCCCAACAAAACTTCTACAAGGCGCAAATCGCGCTTAAGAGTTTACATCTACTTTCAATATGTCTGGTATAGTATACCTAAGGGACGGAAAATTGTCCACTTGCGTAAGGCGGCGTAACTGCTAGAGCGGGCGCTGCTCAGCAATGTTATTTATCCCCATAAATGGGTACTCGTTCAACATCTGAGTGAAATCATAGCTCGTCACAAGGGGCGTGAGTTCGAAAAACACCATAAACTGATTTCGTTCACGGTGAGTCTCGAACCCATAACCCTATGTACCGAAGGTGCGCGCACTAACCATTACACCAGCCAGACAATACTCTCAATTTTGCCTAACAATATTTTCGCGACAAAAGATTTCAAACTCCTAAAAAAATCTTGATGTTGAAAAAATTTCGGGCTGTGCTATTTGCCATTGCCTTGATCCCTTGATTTGATAGAGATTCAATTTAATCTGTATACGCGATTTCTAGCTTCTGTTTATATGGAACGTCTAAATTGTTCTGGAAGTTTCCTAATTTGGTCACTGGACTGATCTTGCACTTATCTTTCATTTAACCAATATTTTCCGTGTATAATTAATATGAACTTTTTTTTCAATACTTCCATAGCACACCAAAAGGACTCGAAGATGTCTCATCGTATCCCACACTCTTTGCCGAACTAATGGGCGACGGTTGGTCAATTGACGATCTGAAAAAACTGGCGGGTGAAAATTTTTTACGTGTCATGGGCGAAGTGGAGAAAGTTCGCGACAACAAAAAACTGGCCGGTGTCCGACCCTACGAAGATCAGCCCGGCTCACGAACCGAAGATCCCTATAATTGTACATCGAGTTAATGGAATCAGCGTCGCCAAATGAGGCGAATTCGTATCGAATATTTCGCAACCATTCCGTATCCTGATCCGGACTATACACTAAATGCATACATGCAATAATATGTGACAGGTAGTGTGTCGTGTAAGTGATTAACGCGATTACGAGCGCAAATAAGAAGCTTAAGTGATTAAGCGTGTTGTGGTTTCTAATAATAATAATTGTCATGAAAATTTAATGACCAATTCGATTTCAATTTCCAAACGTGTCAGATATATTGTATGTAAAATGACCCAATTAAGATATGAACGGGTGTTAAAGGCATAATCGCATGACATTATTCATTTATTATTTATACGGATTTATATCTTATTATTATCATGATGGGTTAATTGGTTAATTGATGATAACGATTCCCTTGTGAATATCTGCTGATGATCCTCATAAATCAATTTTTGGTTTGATTGTAAAGTTCGTGGTGTACATCATTGTGCGGGTACAAATATTAAAAATTAATTTCTTCGAAAGGAACCATGGTAGTAGTTTTTTTTTGCGAAAATACTACCGTATTTTATTTTTGAGATTTTAGTTTTAATTTCGCGGAAATAACTTTTGATAGGTTTTGTTGAAATTTCATAGTGGTGACTTAAAACGGCGGTAACATTCCTAGTTCAAGTTTATTCATTTGTGATTTAAAAAAATGAGCACATAAATACATTCCAGCAATTTAACGAAATGTGTATGTAGCAGAAAAATGTAATTTTGGTTATACCATTTTAGAAATTTTAACAAAATGTAATATGTAATAGATCTCAGGCCTTTTAAACGACCTTTTTATGTATGTATATTTTCATCAATTTATTGATTAACATCCAAAGATAAGCCTCCTCTCATAATATCCCAAATATAGGAAGAGTATCTTCCTGACAGACAGGCAACGTTAAATTTATATTAAATAAATTATTCCATTCAATGAATTGGCAAAATGCATATTTTAATAAATTGTATCAATCGATATTGACGTGATTTATTCAAAATCGACCAGTTACACGTTATATGCCTATTTTGTAATTACACGATGTACACACATTCCTAAAAGTACATGTATCGTAGGCCTATTCGCGGGAATTATATTATACATATACATATGTACATCATAATTATATGTATTACACATGCATATGTATTTAAATAAATATCCGTCAAAAATATAATTTTTTTTTGCAATTTCAAATGTATGGTCATGTCTCCCTCTATGGTGGCCCAACTCTCCCACCAGTTGGGGAGACTTGAGACATTTTAAGGATTTTGAAAAATGAGATCTGTGCCATACACTATGGATTTTTATCAATAAATACCAATCAAATTTTAAAGGTAACATCACGCACTATGTAATAAAAAATAAATGGCATCAATTTATCCAATGGATAACTTTTAATCCGCGATGAAGTAAAAAGTGGCTCAACTCTCCCGGACTCCCCCTATCCATTGCAATTGATATCCTTGGAATTAACCCAATACATTCAGCAAAAACTTAACAAAATTATAAACATTATTTGGTTGAAAGAGACTGCCTATTTTTCATTCTGAGCTGGTAGGAATTTATTGCCTAAATATAACTCCACGGCCATCTGATCTTAAGCCGGCCCACACGGATCGGGGTTCGCCGAACCGCGCGGTGTAAAAGATCAAAGTTGTGTACAACAGAGGGCAGTCAACGAAAAGGTAACGTCCGTTGAATTACCCTATTGCCTCTATCCCTCCCAGTCCTGTGTTGTTCACAATTTTGATCTTTTTTACAGGACGGTTTGGCGAGCCCTGATAAGTGTCGGGCCGACATTCGTCTACGAAGATAAATTAGAGCAGCAGTGTTTTCGATAAAGATTCGATCCGGTCAAAAGCAGGAGTCGTGCAATCTTGTGAAGCACAGCCATTCCAAGGCAATCAAGCTCTAATTTCAAATTTAAATATTTTTTTTTTGCTTAAACGCCAATATTACGTGCATAGCAATTTCAGTGACCTTTGATAACTTAAGTTTGCAGCGATGCAGAGTAACACGAGACGTGTGACGAGATTTTTAGTTTCCACTGAATATGGTAAGACCACCATACCTAGGGACATACATCCACAGAAGTAATGTTTTTTTTTAATTGCGAGTAAACATTTAAGCCGCCACCTATCGCAGAATAGACTATAGGAACTCTGAAAAACAGACATTGGAAACTAAATCAAACTCACGATCGTCATAAGGGTGAATATTTTTAAGAAAAGCTTGGCTACATATTTCAATCTACGCGCGGCCCTTAAAGAAACAGTTGCAGGTACGTCCCCATGAAAAAAATGTAGAAAAACTAAACTGTCAATTAAATTTTAATTTATAGTACTGACTTTTCAGGAGGACTACATTTTTCTACACCAAAGAGCGCGTCCCGGCTAAATTTTCCTGAACCCGGCGTCCCGGCCGCACCTTCTAGGCCCGTGACTTTTAATACAAAACCTTCATTTTTTGTGATGAACTTTTTAAAAACGTCATAATACTTGCTACATTCGTTACATAATTAATATGTGATGTAGGTAGGAAGTCTTTTCACTTCACGCTTTAATGCAGATATATTGTTTTTTTTTAATAAATTTACATAAAGTCGACTTTTGTCAACAAATATGATGTACACCCAACAATTTTTTAATTAATTTTTAATTACTCAACTGCCGCCGCACGAAGAATGCTCGTGATTCTACTCTCTAACCATTGCTCACATGCCAAAAACATAGAAACCGACAAAAAATCATAGAACCACAGAGAAAATAATAAAACCCCAACTCACGAATATATTCATATTCAGTAACTGAATATGTATAATAATTGTGAAAATAATATAAATTACAAATACATATAAATATTTACACACATTTAGGCAAGATAAATTACTATTGTAAATGTTAAATTACTGTAAAATTTTATTTATTCTAGTAAATTCACTTTTTAACGGTTAAATAAACACAAACAAATCTATGTAGATTAGAAAAAAGAGATAAATAAAATTCGATATCGGTTATGTTATGCACATAATATTTACGTATATAAATTAATGAATAAATAGAAAAACTAATTAAATATCTACGCATATTATTATAAAATGTATTATAAATTCTCTACCATGATTGTGTAATCTAACCAAAAAGACTTATAAATAAGAGCCAAACAAAAGAAATGAAATGACACATATTGTGTCTATATATATTCTTAGGAAATAAAATAAAATGAATTTTATTCAATTCTTCTTTTACAGCACTACTTTACGTTCAAAAGTGTATCAATCCAGCAGATTTGTATACATGAACAAATAAAAGATTTCCGCACAAAACTGTTAAATTAAAAAAAGAAACACACAAAACTAAGTTTAGACAAAAAGATTGTTTAATTTTTTAAACAAACACACACATTCACAATAACTCACAATAAAGAGTTTCGCATATACTTCTTCAGTGAAGCGGATTTTTGTGAAAATGACATAAATAAATAGGAAAACAAATCTAGGACCAAACAACAGACATTTAAAATAGAAATGTTTTTTTTTCTGTTTTTCTAAGAACCTTACAATGCGTTTCATGCGGAATGGAAGCTAATCGAATGGCATACATAACCAGAGGCGCAATAAAATATAGCACACACATATCATTAAGTAAGATGTATACATTTTATAAAAGTGTTGGAAAACGGACAATTTGAAAAAATGTTGCATGACAAATAACGAAAATGCCTGATTTCATCAAATATTTAAAAGAAAAATAGATATTAGTTATTTTTGGTTTTATTTTTATTTATTTCAATTAAAAAGAAATAATCACGAAAATGATTGTGCATTTCGAATGGATATATTTAAAAAAAAGGGGAAAAGCAATACGAAATATATTTACAATAGGTCTTATGTTGAATGAAAATATAATCGAAAAAAAATATCGAAATCATAAAAACTAATAAAATTGTATATGCATGGCATATACATATGGGCAGAATATTAAAAATATATCTGTCTTATAATCAGAATTTAAAACAACTGAAGGAAATATTTACATAACTAGAAATATAAAAAAATCGAATGGAGAAATTCATCCGAAAAAGGTAAAACCACAATATTTGTGTTCTATTCTCGAATTTCGGTTTCAATTTATTATACAAATTGGTTAGTAATACTAATCAATTGCAAATATTGTTTTGTTATAAAATAAATGAATAAATCATAAATTTAAATAATGAATTAAGATAAAGAAATTGTGAAGTAAATTTAAAGAATGAATATTACAAATATTAAAAATTAAAATAAAAACAATGTGAAAGGGAATATATATAATATATATAATAGTCATTAAATGTTTCGATATTTTGTTTTTCTACGGGCAATAATATGAACGAATGTCGTTTGAGAATAATAAAATGAAAATACCATTTAAAAATAACGGATGTCAAAAGTGTTTTATTTCATTACATAAATATATTTAAGAGATGACTTCGATATTCCTCAGTATCTCAGGCTGTCCTGGAATACTTTCTAAAAAAAAATTAAAAAATTAATACACTATTGTGGCGTGCATTTTTTTGAAATGTCGTAAATTTTCAACTATTAATTCTATTATTCAGATTCATAGGTATGCGAGAATAATTGTTGACCAAAATTCAACCCTTGATTAATAAAATCGGTAAATTAGTACATAGTAGCTAATATAATTTGCCTTAACCCCTATTGGGGCACTGCGCGTCAACAACTTCTTTGCGCCATCGTACTTGATCCTGGCTATGGGTCCGGGGTCGCCATGTATGTTTGGGTCTGTCTGTTCGCCTGGTTCGAGACAGAATTTCATTGCTGGTAAAGCAACATAGTTATCGCTCTTTCGGAAAGTGTGTCCTATGCACTGCCATTTTCGAATTCGTATCAATTTGCCGATTAGTATCTGACCCGTGCGCCGGCGGAGTTCATTGAAATTGTTTCGGGCCAGAATATCTTCAATAAACGACGGAGACACTAATTCTCAAAAAAATTGCTGTTTCATGGTAACATTTGCAGTAACTTTTCATGTATTACTACCAAATAATAGCACTGAAGGCACCAGTAAGTGGAACACGTTCTGCTTGATTTTGGTGCTGAGGTAACAACTGCTTTCCCAAATTTTAGACATTATACGGACCTTTTACCTGGTTGATGCAACGAACGATGATGCATGTACAGTCGCGTAACGTACGGTGTTCCATGTGTTTGGTCGAACACAGGCGCCCAGCCACCAGGGACCCCCTAGCTCAGTGGTTCCCAACTCGTAAATGACTGCGGACCACTTTGCTTGAACATGAGTCACTACGGACCACCATATTTTTTAATAAAGGGAATTTCTCGATTTTTTCACAAGGTTTTAGACTTTTTATTGGTTTTTTACGACACCTTATGACAAAAATGGCTCGAAACATCAGAAGAAAACACCACATTCATGCTCTGTAACCGCCTCGAAACATACACAAAAAAGCTCGTCCGAACCACGCGCAACAGTTCAGTCGAACCACAGTCAAAAAATCAACGAACCGTCAGCGGGTTGAATTCACTGAACCACCCAAATGACGATAAAATTCGATTTCTCTGTTTTTCTTTTGCGAGGTACGGCGAACATTGCGCTAAGTTGGGTCGGCTTTAGAAAAACTGAAAACTTGCAATGTAACATTTCATCGAGTAACTTAGTACCGACTTTTGTGCATCTTTTATGAGCACTCTTATACCTTCGACAAAATGAATATGGGTGAAGAGTTTACCGTAGTAACTACCAAAATTAAAGTATAGGCACAGGCAATTCTTTAGGTTCTTCAGAACAGGACAGAGACACCTAACTTTCAGAGTTAAAGGCGTCTGACTTTGTCCGATAATAATTCATTTGATGCGGATTTACTGGATTAAGGAGGATTGAAGTGGTTGTTTACTCTAACATGGTTTGTCTTCATACTGTGGCTAAATTTGGACACGAGGAAAAATCCACTGCTTCCCGAAAATCACCGGTATACAATATAGACTTAGACCACCGAGCTTTTTGCAACTTATCTTAAGGTCTGCACATCGCATTTTCAGATCAACCACATACCTACATAGTAGCGAAAGTATTCAGTTCTTTATTTATACTATAAAAATTTTCAAAGCTCATGCCTGTTATTTCAATTAATCACGATTAAAACTCCTTTTTCAGAAGTTGTCCCCATAGTACCTCGCGGACCACTTTCGGGTCTCTCACGGACCACCTTCGGTCCGCGGACCACCTGTTGGGAAACTGTGCCTAGCTGAATGGCGAGGAGTGGAAAATTTTGAACTATGATTTAAAAACAACTTTTTGTAGATTTATGTGTCAATGGAATTTTGAAGCTTAATTTTCGACGGATGTGCTCTATAGCGAAAAGTTTTCTTTGCTACGAAGCAATTTGAAGCGAGAATTTAAAGGAACACTTTGCTGTTGCGCTGATAAACTGAATTTCTGTAATATTTCACAGTACCTTTATGTATATTACATACATTGCATTGGTGTTTTTGCTATTGTGTCGTTGCCGACGGCACAATTGCAACTGACACCAATTTCTATTGTGTAGATTTGCAGCCAAGCCGCTGCAAAAGCTTTCTGCACAGTCTCTTGCCATATTCTCTTATCTAGTATTCAGATCTGATCAGCTGTATAGTTTTCAATACGTATACTGGTATACTGTATATTTGATCTTATCACTCGAGAATCATATGATCCATCCATATGATGCTAGAAGAGAGAATATGGCATGAGAAAGTGCAGAAAAGGGTGTGTCGCTGCTGTACTGCAATGCAACAGCGACGTGCATTCATAATAAGCAATTCCAAACTGCTTGACTAGGAAAAACTTCGGATTCATTATCACCGACATCACCAAATATCATTTTTGACAACATTTTCTCCTCCTGACGATATATTCCGAAAACCCCGCGAAGTATGTATGTACATGCAAAAACTAAAACGAACACCAGTGCGGCATGGTGTTCGTTTTAGTTAATCGAACCAAACTTGTTTGCAGCATGTGTACGGACTTGGCGAATGTATCTATCATATCATAATTCATGTACACGTACATGATGCAGTGAGCAGAGCAACATGTTGATTCCAGATGCTTGAGTCGGTTCATATGATGGGCGAATATTTTTTGTTTGTTTTATGTGCGAATTTATATGAGCGCACTCAAGCAGAATTGGTGTTGATTGACTTACATGTTGCGTGTGGATTGAATATGGATAGTAGATGTTAAATGCATGTTGAGAGGAAAATATAAACTTCAGTTACATTTTCCAGAAGAAATCAGTTGACTACAGGTGACTTTTTGTGGAATTTAAAAAAATGTTCAACTTTGTGTGTTTTTTGGGAAAAGTTTGTAGTTTTCTCTTCAAATTATGTCAGAGTTGTGCTGTGCGGCAGATTTTTTAATAACATCGGAATTTTCGACCCTTTTATTCGCTAAGAAAGGAGGATCGTTCAATCTGGGTGGTCAAAATTTAAAATTCATTTTGAATGTAAACAAAAAAGCGTTACACGGAAATTTAATTTTGAAACAAATGAAAAGTACATTTGGCTTACCGGAAGTTGTAAATTAAATAAATTATTTTGTTGGCCGTGTCTTTTGTTCGCGAACGAGAAATCTGTTTGGAATAAATCCGGACTTAGCATTTAAATATTTAACGGGTTCAGCTGTAAAGCACGCTAGTTCGGAAACACATCTTCAGTCGTTAATTAAGTTAGATTTCTTCGGATCGCAAAGAATAGAGCTTATGCTAAATTACCAGGCGGCATTATTGATTAGATTACATAACGAAAAAGTTGACCGTAATCGGAATATTTTGAAACGTTTAATCGATACAGTGATTCATCTCGCAGAGCAAGAGCTTCCTTTATCGGATTCTATGATATAAGTGCCAACCGTAAGGCAATAACTTCTCATATTTTCAAAGGATTTTAAATTATGTCGGTAATAAGCAAAATGCACAATCCATTCACTAAATTTGGTTTTGTCTAAAAATTCCAGAAATTAAGCTTTTTTTTGCGTGCATAAACGAGATAGCTACTTTTTTCAGTGCATCCGCTTAAAGGGCAGATCTTTTTTCATCTATAGTTAAGCGCCGATTACCACTTGTTTCCAAAACGCGTTGGCATTATCATTTTCGAATTATTAACGTTATATTTGAAGACTAGGATGATATTATAATAGTTTTTGATACGATTTTAAATAATTCCGAGAACTGGGATGGCATTTCCTTGACCTCTTCCGATACGTACACATCAAAATTTACAGAATTAGATTTTCATTTTTTCAGAAATATTCTCCAAAACCGATGTTTAATTTAATATAATTCAGAGTAAAGCTATAAATATTTCATATGCAAGCCAAACAATTATTGGATTTGAGAACTGGCTTGAAAAAGACTTTTCTCGGAAGTTTGAAAATTTATGCATATTCGAAAGTAGCAGAAGAATATGAGCCACCGCCGCAAAAATCTAGAAATTCAAAAGGTCCGATACAAAATTTGCGAAGGATATTTAGAGAGATTGTATACGTCATTCTCGGGCAAATTCGAGAGAGATTTAATTCATTCAAAAATCTTTCATTCTTAGAATTACTCGAACCAAATTATTTTTCCAAATTTAAATCAAATTTTCCAGAAAAAACTTTGACTCGCTTATTGAGATTCACAATTAATTTTTTGATAGAATAAAGCTAAAAATTAACTTAAAGTAATTTTTTCGTCAGAAGAGTTTAGAAAGGCAAATGTGAATCAAATTCTAGAATATTTACAAAATCGGCCTTAAGTCGCGAATAGTTTTAAACAAGTATATATTCGAGCAAAATTATTAACAATATTTCCAGTCACTGTGGCTTCTGCCGAGAGGTCTTTTTAACTTTATAACGTATCCATACATTTTTAAGAATCACCAATCCAAGGAAGGAAAGGTTTTCAGATCTTGTTTTGATTGCTGCCGAAAAGGATATTCTCATACAAATGCGAAGAGAATTTTTTTTTATAAAGTAATTAAAGCTTTTTTGGATAAAGAGAGGCGTGAAGATTTAGAAATGCTTTATTTTTTTATTCCTGATTTCTTCTATAAGGCATAAAGCCGCTTGCTATAAACGCTTTTGCAACTGTGTTTATTGTATTATTCAGTTCATTTTTATTTATGTGAAATTGGCTTTGGAATGATCAACTGCTTGACTATGAGGAATTTTCACTGCACGTCACTGCAATGCAATATACGAAATGCAATGCGTGTAAGCAAATTATAGATTGGGTGTGGGAATTTGATTCGTAGTGTGGGAATTTCCATATTTGTGGGTGGGAATATTTTTTTTTTATGATTCTTTTTGGTTTTTTTTTTTTAAGGCAATGAACTTTCCTTTTTATATAAGAGGATACGGTTTTATCATCCGATTTTGCAGTTTTTTAACCTTAAATTTTTGAAGCGGCATTTTTTTTCCTTTTGAAGGGGGCAGCAATTTTTGGTCAGGGGGTCGATTTTTGGTTGTCGCCAAGCGCGGACACAGTTCGTCCGTCGGGAGTAGTATTCCAGAAAGAAATCGTGGACTCTGGGGACCTTCAGAATCATTGTTCCGAAGCGTACGCAGAATCCAGAATCCAATATTTGTCAGTGTGCGATAGCCAAAAGAGGTAACGGTTGTACTTTCTCTGTCCTTGTCCGAGGCATTGTTGATGTTTCGTTAGAATAGTAAACCTTCAGGTAATGCAAGTTGCCTACACTCCCTATCCCTTTAGCCGCCTTATATGACATCAGGGGTAAAAAATGGTAGAAAAATTCCGGAATGGTAGAAACCTGTATATCGTCGGAACACATCGATCCTTTAATCCCTAACAGCTAAATTCATCGATAGAAGATGGTTAGACAAATTTATTTAATCAGTACTATGGGCAATGATACAATAGAATAGAGCAGTGCTCACCAGCTGGAACAGATCTTGTCACAAATGTCACGCTGGTTGGCCTTCCAAACTAACCGGAAAACCGAAAACCGGTTGATTGCGCAGTTTTCGGCCTCTCTAGTATAAGGTATAAAAATTTCAAGAAAGGATCTATCGATGGTCAGAAGTTAGACCCCAGGACCCCACCCGACCAATACTAAGCGATTTAAGAACACTGATCCATATACACAGACAAACACAACGTTCCTACATCGAACCTTCAAGCGGGGTCTATTGTAAGTTTAGGTGTGAATAGAATCCTCTGAGCGCTTCCACCACTAATCTCGCCTGAGGAGATTAGGATCCCTAGAACCACCAAAGCGACATTAGCTCAACTTCGGAAGGGCTTTTGTTCTCGCCTTAACTTGTACCTTTCTCGCATAAACCCAAACATCCAAAACATATGTCCAAACTGCGTTGGCGCAACTCATGATGTGGGTCATTTGTTTCAATGCCCAGATGCGCCCACTGATCTTACTCCTAACTCACTGTGAAAAAACTCGATCGCAGCAGCTATGTTTTTCTCCCTTGACATCTCGGATTAAAACAAACACGAACCATAACTCGAATCCACGTCTGTCAAGTTAGCACTACCACTTTGAAATTTCGACAAACGCTATAGTGCATTAAATGTCGCGATTTTGTCGTAATTCAATGGAAAAAGAAAAAAATTTGTCGCGCCCCTCCTTCCCCTTAAAAACTACCCTTAAGTGCATTTGAGCCTCAGTTAACCAAATTCGAGTTCCAAGAATCTCCCCAATGCTAAAGGTGTCCAGTAAGATATCACAGGGTCTGTTTAAAAGATTTCCACCCTGAAAAAATTTGTCGCGCCCCTCCTTTCCTTAAAAACTACCCCCGTCAAGTTAGCACTACCACCCCGGTAGCGGCCACTTCAAGCATTTCCGTAAACTTAAAAGTATCCAATTAATTGTCGCAGGAACCGAAAGGGGTGGTAGTGCTAACTTGACGGGGGGAGGTTTTTAAGGGAAGGAGGGGCGCGACAATTTTTTTCAGGGTGGAAATCTTTTAAGCAGCCGTAGTGAGAGTTTACTGGACACTTTTAGTTGGGGCGATTCTTGGAACTCGAGTTTGGCGAACTAAGGCTGAAATGCAATTAGGGGTAGTGTTTAAGGGGTAGAAGGGGCGCGACAAATTTTTTGAAGCGCGCAATATCTCTTTCGGTTCCTGCGACAATTAATTGGATACTTTTTGTTTTACGGAAATGCTTGAATTGGCCGCTACCGGGGTGGTAGTGCTAACTTGACACGGGTAGGTTTTAAGGGAAGGAGGGGCGTGACAATTTTTTTCAGGGTGAAAATCTCTTAAGCAGACCCTGTGATATCTTACTGGACACCTTTAGCATTGGGGATATTCTTGGAACTCGAATTTGGTTAACTGAGGCTCAAATGCACTTAAGAGTAGGTTTTAAGGGAAGGAGGGGCGCGACAATTTTTTTCCTTTTTCCATTGAATTACGACAAAATCGCGACATTTAATGCACTATAGCGTTTGTCGAAATTTCAAAGTGGTAGTGCTAACTTGACAGACGTCTCGAATGCACATATGTAGATGCACAGCGATATATCACACCTTTCTGCACCGCTGGAAGAAGAGGAATGTAATAATGGAGGAATGTTCCGCAATAGAACATATTCGTTAACGTTTCTTTCTGAAATTTTATTCAATCTTTCCTTCAATTCTGTTTACAAAGTGCCAGACTCCGTTTCATCAGAAATGAATGCTAACATCAATGGAAGTCAGAGTGCATTGGTCCCTCGGATAGCTCAGGAGGACCTTACGAGTGCTCTTGAGATTTCTGAGGATGACCTATTGAATGCTATGCGTGATCTTTATGTTAGTATTCAGGCCGGACCTGATGGCATTTCTAATATATTTTTGAAGAATTGCATGCAATCGTTATGTCGTCCTTTAGCCTTTATTTTTAATTTGTCCTTGACTTCAGGTGTTTTTCTTGATGAATGGAAAGTTTCATACATAACGCCTGTTCACAAAAAGGGTCCGAAGCATCTTATTGATAACTATAGACCCATAGCTAAAATATCTGCAATACCGAAGTTGTTTGAAATGCTTATTAAAAATAAAATAGATGTTTTAATTAGCCGTTTGATATCGCCATGTCAACATGGATTCCTGAAAGGAAAATCAACTTCAACAAATTTGGTATCATTTACTAAATTTGTTGCTGATGGTATTGAGCAGGGAATGCAGGTTGATGTGGTATATACCGATTTTTCGAAGGCTTTTGATAGAGTAGATCATAATATTTTACTTAAAAAACTAGAACATTTAGGAATACAGCCAATTTTTCTAAGCTGGGTGAGATCCTATTTAACGGATAGGACTCAGTTGGTGAAGTTAAATGGCTGTACATCTCGCTCTGTTATAAAGTGTTCATCAGGGGTTCCGCAAGGAAGCCATTTAGGACCACTTTTCTTTTTAGTTTTCATAAACGATATCATCCAAAATTTTAAATTCGTGCGTGTATGGCAGTATGCCGATGATATGAAAATCGCTATGAAAATACGCAACATTGATGATTGCCTTAAGTTGCAATCCGATTTAGAAAAGCTGCAATTTTGGTGCCGCGATAATAATTTAAATTTAAATGTTAGTAAATGTAAAGTACTTAGCATATATAAATTGAAAACTCCGGTCTTCTTTGAGTACTCCTTAACAGGTAGTGTTCTTGAAAGGGTTGCCGAAATATCAGATCTTGGTGTAATTTTCGACCATGAGCTTTCATTTCGACAACACATTGATTACATTATTTCAAAAGCGAATAGTATGTTAGGATTTGTTAAACGTAATGCGCGCGAATTTAATGATGCTTTTACTTTAAAAATATTGTATGCAGCTTTCGTTCGTTCGCACATGGAGCATTGTTCTATTGTGTGGAATCCGTTCTATAAGGTGCATATCGAGCGTATAGAAAGAATTCAACACAATTTTACACGGTTTGCCATTTATCAAATTGGCTGGCGTTTCAAGCCAGATTATAAAACTCGCTGTTCCTTATTGGGTTTAGAAATATTCCTCACAATTTGCGGCGGAACAACCTTCTTGTTCAGCCTTATCATAGAGTAAACTATGGGCTTAATGAACCAATTACAAGGTCAATTATTCTTTATAATAGTTTGAAGGACTTAGTTAATTTTAATTGTACTAATAAACTAATGTTTAAAAGAAGTTATTTTGATAAATTTCCTTATTAATATATTTTGTTTTCAGTTTTTTTTTTTACGATCTGCTAGAGTTTACACTCGATTGATTGATTAGTCACTTACGTACGGATAGTAAGTAAAGTGATGCTGAGAAGCCTAGTCCCGGGACAAAAGTTTCTGTGAGGCAAAAAAAAAAATTTTCAATTTCGTGCCTATGATCTTTCGGAAGTTTTAGCCGTTTAAACTCAATAAAATAATAGTCTTTACAAAACCCTAACCAATTTTTACTGTACCTGTACTACCGAAATTTTGATCGTTGAAAGTGACATCTTTGTGTCGAAATCGTAAAATTTCTTGAATTTTTTTTTAGTCGTGTGGACGCTGAATTGGCTGAATAACACCAATTTGACAGGACAAATGCCAAACTGACATTTCCTAAGTGAAAATTGGCCGTGCAGCCGCCAGAAATTTCACAAAACTCGCAATATAGAAGCGAACAAATTTTATAAATTCTTATTCTAAACAACGTGTGTAGTATGCCGATGCAATGGTGAATGTTATGAAAGGCGTTCTTGTCGAATGGTACGTATGGCAAAGCAACTAACCCACGTTGTAGTTAGCTCTCGTCGACATAGTCCAAATCTTCGGGAATTTGGAAATTTCTATTCAAATCCTTCTCTTCAACGGCAAACTTGCGCTTGCACCAAGTTTTTATGGCGAATATGTTATCAGTCCATCGATTGGCGGCTTCGATTATTGTCTGCAATGCATAGAATGTGGGGAATGTCTTTTGGTAATGTTTGTCTTAGTTTTACCTTAATTTCTTCCAATTTTTCACTGGCAGATTGGGGATCATTTTCCCGACACTTGTTCAAAGCCTCCTGTAGCAGCGCCTCCCGTTTCTTGAGTTCCGAAATGTTTTTCGTCAGTCGTTCGCATGCTTCGCGGTCAGTGTTCTTGGAGCGTTCATTTTCAGCCCATTCTTCCAATGTTTTCAACTTACGATCGCAGTCGACGTTCTTCTGCTCCAAATCGGCAATTTTTCGTCTCAGTTCCTTGCGTGCCTTTCTGAAAATCTTGAATTGATGAACAATTTTGAATGGAGTGCTTGAAACTTGTCGTTTTACCCTGGGAACGACCAGTAGTAGACCATGGTGCCAATCTTTTCCGATTCCACAAGACCGTCGTCGACCAACTCTTGTACAAGTCCTTTCACTGACTGCACTGTAATAGCTTTTGTCTTTGGTGCGAGTTTCTCCAGATCTTTCAGCTGAAAGACGTCTTTCGACTCGTGAAAGATTTCCAGCATTTTTGTGCGCTTTTCGTCCAGCGAAAGTCCTTTGCGTTTTGACATTTTTGTGTGATGTGTCTGCAATGAAGAAATTTGAATAATTTTGCAATTCCCTTTTAGCGATCCGGCTATGAAACAATTCCTTCTACATCTCGACGAAACACTAGCACTTGGCCGTAAATTCATCATCCAGGACTTGGACGAATCGCATCTTTTCATCTCCACCGACATCGTGGACACGCTGCAGGCAAAGGTCGACGATTTAATGGACAAAATTAACTTCTCGTTCAACGAGAAAGAGGCTTAAGCCATTCCCACGTCAACTCAACACATTTTCTAAGTTAGTATCGTAAAGGAAAGTACGAGCCAAAATGACCTCCCGCGAATCACACCGTATCAAAGATGCCGAAAAGAAGCGCGTCCTGGACGAGGCTGCCCGTCAGCGTCGAGCTCGAAAAGCCCTCGAAGCTCTCGAGCAGGACAACTTTCACGACGATCCGCACGCTGACCTGGTCATGTCCAAGAAAGTGCCCAAATTTCATGACAATCTCGAGACGAGTCGAACGCGTAAAACCAAGCGCAAGGGAGCCGAATATTATCGTGCCAAGTACCGGAAGAATTTTATTCAACTGCTCGAGGAGGATAAAATGTATCGGCCGGATCCACCGAACTATAGTAGTGCCCAGGCACCACAGTCCCAGTTGCCGCAACGTCATTTCTGTGCTGTGTGCGGTAGTTGCTCGAATTACACATGCACGGCATGCGGCACCCGGTACTGTTCGATTAAATGTTTGGGAACTCACCAGGACACGCGATGTTTGAAGTGGACGGCTTAGTTGAGTGTATTTTTAGAAACCGGCTAAAAACAATAACAAAACGAAGTGTCAGTGTTTGACTGATGTGTCAGAATTGTGGGTGGACGCAGGATTTTTTATTCAGCAAAAAATTCCCATTGCTGCGCACTTTTGAATTTTTATTATTAGAATAATTTCTCGTTTTGTAAATTCAAATAAATGAGAATAATATGAATTATAATCATCAATTTTGTTAATTATTAAATTGCTAGTAACATTTTCAGGATACTGTTTTTTCCTCAATTTCAAAATTTCCTTTATTTCGTGTCCCACTGTCCAACACCCGTCGGGCAACTCTAAAATTCTGTCAATTTGCTCAATAATTCACAACCAGAGGTCGCCGATATCAATTAATAGAGTTTACCACCCGCAACCGGGGTTTGATTGTGTAATTTCTCTTGCAAAGATTCAGAAAACTGAAAATCTTCCAGCCGAGAGGGCTGAAGATTCATTCGCTGGACCTCGTAAATTTCTGAAGTGGTCCTCTTCAAGTGTCACAAATCGCGTTTATTGAAACTTTCGACGTATATTCGCGTGCGGTGCTATTTCAAGTGCAGTTTGAAGGAATCGTTTGATCGAGAAGGAATCTGTCGGGATGGCGGCTACAATGAGACTACTTCGGGGCCAGGTAAATGAACGGGGTCAAACTCTTTTCGACCCTTTCTAGTGCTTAAATTGATGCGAGTTTCATCCATAAAATAGTGAAAATTTGAAAACCCTTTGTGCCTGTTAAATTTAAGTGATTTTCGTTGAATTTTCAATACGAAAAAATCTTTAACCTCAATCGAGGCTGGCTGTTATCTAACATTTTGCGTATCTTTTCTCAGTCGACCGGTGCAATTTACGGGTCGATCTTTCGGGTGTTTTTTTTTCTGTCTCGGAGAGTATTTTTAACATTTTGTTAAAAATAGCGCAAATATTTTTCTGTTCGGTAATTAGTGTTGGCGACATTGAGTTGGTCCGCCCTAGAGCGAGGTCAATGTCCTTCACCTCCCGTCGCTGGCAGAGTGTGCAGAAAATACAACGACTCCACCACATGGGAACTGCAAAAAACTGATCACGAGTGCCACGCAGATGACATGCCTCCCCCAAACGGAAGAGGTGTCCGTCGTTTCTTATCAGCGCTCTTGTACTTGTGTAGGATTAGTTTTACGTAACACACGTGCAAATAGAGCAAGTGCAGAAAGTAAAATGCCAACCGGATCGGAGTGTTAGCCAGATTCTGTCGTTGCGTGATTGAGATGTATCCCCGCTATTTTGAGATGAAGGTGATAATCAGTTGCTGCTCTGATTGATAAGAAATTTGTTTTGTTTACATGCCCCCACTTTGTTTACACGTATGGGGGGAACATTGCAAGATAATTATTCCGCAGAAGCAAATGCTATTGCGAATCGTTGAGGTGAGGTGTAGCGATTATACGGCTAAGCGTTATTGTATTGCGCCTTGCTTAGCGCATAATCTAGTCTAGACTGCGGTTAACGGGGTCAATAAAAATGTGTATGAATCTCTCTCTTTATTACCCTAACTCCTAGTGGAGCATGGTGCGCTGACGACTACCGTGTGTAGTCGTCAACGTTACAAAGACAACTGAATTCGGAGTGTGATTCGGTTGTCAGCCGTACCACTTCCTAGTCGCATTATTAGTTTATTATTCAATGATAAGAATATCTCTTATCATCTTCTTCTGAATAATAAACTTTGCGACGAGTCGTGCCGAGTTTGGAAACTCCTTTCTCTATGAGTCTCTATATCACAGAGTGGCGACCGAACGATCACGGCCACAGAGCACGACAATAAAAATGTGTATGAATACGCAGTTGTAAAGGTTTTTATTCTAAGAGGAAACCGTTCCTGTTCTTTTCAAATGCATATCTGTCCGGAATGTCGGTATTTCAGGATCTCTAGAATAGAGAGTCCTATAGCAGAACTCTTACCACACAAGCAGACCTGAAGATCTCCAGATCAACATACCGTAAACCAATCGACCATCTCCTCGTCTGCAAAAACTGGGCATCGAGCGTAATGAACGTTTGATCCTATCGTGGAGCAAACATCGATTCAAATCACTATTGACAACTTATAGGTGCAGAATTTCTTCGGTGCATCATTCGAGATAAATTGAGTGGTCCTACTGGCATCCATTGCATATTGCATTTTGCAATTGCAATTCAGCCTCTCCGGGGCGGACCACACCCGTTTGCTACAACAAACGGCCAAAAGTTGCCAAAACGCCTCCCTGGCAAGAGCCTCGAAGGTCTCGATGCAGGAAGGTTGTGTATGTCTGTGTATATGTATGGACTCGTTATATATGTTTTTTCGTCTTATTGGGAGCATCACATCTCGGCGCGGCTGCTCTCAATTCTCCTTTTACGCGCCGGCATTGAAACAAATCCAGGCCCTGTCTTGGTATGGATGTGTAGTGTCTGCAACCGACGTATCGGTTCTAATGCCAGGTCACTTCAGTGTAGTTGCTGTTCGGAGTGGGTGCATTTCAGATGCTCCGGTCTGAGAAGGATGGGCCATTACATAGAAGGTACATTTGTTGCTCCAGGCTGTAGGAATACTGGGCAGCCTCGGGTAATACCAGGCCCCTCCCCTCCACCAACGCCCCCTACTCCCCCCAATAATATTGCCTTGAACGTAAGACACAGCTTAACTCCCGCCCCTCCGCCAGCAATTTTTACACCGGTGTCCATTTTGCAGCTCAACTGTAATGGCATCCTAGGGAAATTTCCTGAAATCACAAGCTTCTTGAGAAAGTACAGAATTCTGATTGCAGCCATCCAAGAGACGAAACTCCACGCGAATTCACCATTCAACGCTGAAGGTGAATATATCATCATACGCAAAGACAGAGAAGGCGCCACGAATGATTCTCACCCTGGAGGTGGACTTGCCTTCCTAATACACAGGTCCGTACATTACAGTGTATTAGATGTAGTTTCAGACGGTACGGCGGAATTGCAAGCCATCTCAGTTTCATCAGGGAGCACCAATATTGAAATTTTTAATATCTACATACCACCACATTCTAGCTGTACAAACTACCATTTCAATATTGGTCCTCTTCTTAATGGAGAGCACAGGATCATTCTTGGCGACTTCAATGCCCATCATGAACTCTGGCATTCCGCGCTTCACAACGATGCCAGGGGTCAAGCTATCACCGAATCTCTGGACGCATCAGATTTCTGTACCCTCAATAAAAACTCGCCAACCCGTGATGCAAACAATTGTATTAGCTCACCAGACATTACAATTGTCAGCGCTAGCCTAATTAGTGAGACCTTCTGGGAAACACTTACTGGTCTTGCCTCTGATCACCTCCCAATCATAGTCAGAATTGACAAACCAGCTGACCTGACCAAGTCAGAGAAGCGAACTTTTGTCAATCACAAAAAAACTGATTGGGTTTTAAAACATTCACGTCATCGAAGTTCTTCGCGCTTCCCCCTCCCACCAATATACACAAGGCCGAACGGAACATTAGGAGCGTCATTGCCAAAGCTGCGGCACGGTTCATCCCTGCAGGGCGCATTCCAAAGGTTCGTCCAAACTTTCCAACAAGTGCCGCAAGGTTAGCTGATGAACGTGACAACATTAGGCGCGCTAACCCTGGTGACCCCAGAACTCGGGAGCCCAATATTCAAATACAGCGACAAGTTAAAGACTACAAGAAGGCCAAATGGAACGAGCACCTCAATGACTGTATGAAGGTGCCAGTAAGTTATGGTCCACTGTCCGTGCCCTTTCGAACCCCACAAAAGATAAGGGCAATATAGCCATAACCTTCGGCAAAAAAGAAACTAGCAATCCTCTTCAGTGTGCGAGCCAGTTCGATAAACAATTTATTGAACATCCCAAGTCCGATGGCCTCAAGCGCAAAATCAGAAGACGGATTCGCAGCCGAATTGTTGACTCCGTACCAATTTATACTCCGGACCAGGTTAAAACAGTCATTGAGAATGCAAAAAAACTCTAAGGCCCTTGGACCAGATGGCATTTCAATGGCCATCCTCAAACATCTTGATCTTCCTGCCATTGAGTATCTCACGGCAGTCTTTAACTTGTCAATGTCTACGCTCGCCATCCCCGACATCTGGAAACAAGGTCGCATAGTCCCATGCCTTAAACCAGGGAAAAGTGCCAAACTAAGAACTTCCTACAGACCGATTACGATTCTGTCACCTGTAGCAAAGACGCTGGAAGCCCTCATCCACCCCACTCTCGTTTCACATGCAAAGCTAGATCCCCATCAGCACGGATTCAGACGCATGCATAGTACAACCACCGCTCTGGACGCGATCACTACACGTGTAAGGGACGGACTAAACCATAGTACACCTTGCCATAGAACCATCATGGTGGCGATTGACCTATCAAATGCGTTTGATAAGGTTAATCACTCCATGCTTCTGGCAAACCTCCTCAATATGCATGTTCCGACTCAAGAGATAAGATGGATTGCCAACTATCTAGCTGGTAGGCAATCCTTCACCGAGTTTCGAGGCAGTCGTTCCAAACTTAGAAAAATCAAATTAGGTGTTCCTCAAGGTGGGGTTCTCTCTCCCACCTTGTTTAACATCTACATGGCCGGTCTCCCAACACCTCCGGAAGGCATTGAAGTTATTTCATATGCCGATGACTGCACTGTACTCGCCACGGGAGCGGATAGGGATGTCATGCGTGAAGATATCAATAGATATTTAGCGCGACTAGAAGCCTTTTTCCATAGCAGACACCTAACCATCTCAGCGTCCAAATCGTCTGCGACCTTCCTTACCACCTGGTCAGAGGATTGTCGGTGGCCGGTTGGGGTACGTATTGGCAACAAACCAGTTCCTGCTGTTGCAAATCCAAAAATTTTCGGGCTTCACTTTGAGAAAATGATGACTTCAGCTCATCACGCGGAAGCGGTATGTGAAAAGATGCGCAGTAGGAACAAAATTCTTAAAGCACTGGCTGGTAGCACCTGGGGCAAAGATAAAGAGACTATGCTAGCCACTTACAAAGCGGTGGGTCGAGCAGCGGCTGATTTTGCGGCGCCAGTTTGGTCGCAAGGTCTCTGTAACACAAGCTGGAACAAAATCCAAGTCTGCCAAAATGCTGCTCTACGCACAGCTACACGATGCCTTCTGATGTCTGCCCAGGACCACCTACATCAGGAGACACATTTGATGCCAATACGTGACCACAATCGACTACTTACAAAACAATATTTAGTAGGTTGTTATCGAGAGGATTATCCTAATCGTAACCTTATGGACAAAATTCCCCCTCCACGCAACATCAAACGTGGCCTTCGTGACCTTGAGAGAGAGGTCCAGGGTTACAAAAGGGATCCTTTCGATGAAGATTCATACCGGGCTGCCATTGCAATGATTCACACTGAGGAAGTGAGTAGGTCTATCGCGAGTTTAGGTACGAACAGAGTCCTCTCAGCGATCCCACCACCTATTTCGCCTGAGGAGATTAGGCTCCCGAGAGCCACCAGAGTGACTTTAGCCCAACTTCGGTCAGGCTTCTGCTCACGCCTCAATTCGTATCTATCTCGCATAGACCCAAATATACAAAACATATGCCCAAATTGCGCTGGCACGCCACACGATGTAGCCCATTTGTTTCAATGCCCAGCTGCACCCACTAATCTCACCCCCCTCTCACTATGGGAAAAACCCCATTGCAGCTGCCACGTTTTTGTCCCTGGATATTGCGGACGAAAACGACGACGAACTATAAAACGAGTCCATATAGATACACAGCGGTTCACACCTTTCTGTACCGCTAAAAGAAGAAGAAGAAGCTAATAAGTGTTATTTTTCGGTTCTCCCAATAATAAAATCGAAGCTGGTGCGCAGGAACTCAAAGCTCCACGTGTAAAAAATGTCATCCGATGTGTTCTATGCTATGACTGCGGAGCATAGACCCTAACACAAAACTCTGAAGATCTGCTGGACACATTCGATCGAAAGGTTCTTCGAAGAATCTTCGGGGCCGTTCGCGAACGAGGTGAATGCCGCATCCGGTACAACGGGACTGACTGTATCAGCTGTAAGGTGAACTACATGTGTCGAAAAACGTGAAATTGCAGCGACTGCAATGGGCGGGATATGAACGACGTTCGCAGGTAATGAACACGCAACGAGTGGCTGACGTAGAGCTCGATGGGAGCAATCAGTATGTGCTGACGCCCATCAGATGCTGGGCTTCCGGAACTGGAGGACAAGGCATCGTCCAAACAATAAAGCAATATAAAAATATCATCCAAATCTTTTAACTTCAATTTCACAAAGTAATAATAGATAACCCATTTACGACAAAAATCAGCAAAGCTAATTATTCCAACATCAGCGACGAAAACAGGAGATCAATTACAGTGCTTAATTCAGAGACCGTAAAACAAGTTAAATACCACAGAAGGATCAAATGGAACTAACACCCTCAAAATATCAATGTCAGCACAGCAAGTCTTGGAGAACTGAAAGACCTTTCCAACCCCTGTGAAAAAAAGGAAATGTCGCGCCTCTACCATTAGCGAGGACTAGAAAATGACGTAACCGTTTATGCGGCAGTTTCCGGACACCCTGTATAACGCGTACGTTCCTGAGCTTGTCTTTCACTGCGCCGTCTATGTAGGGTAGGGTTTAATCAGCTCGCCAAGTTTAGCGAAAATATCTTTTTCGAATCGAGGCTTTTTGTAATAACAGCTTGTTGTGGAGAGAGAGTTTAGAGCTCTTCTTGAATGGGTTTGCTCCTGTTGGCGTACCCACCGCCGCATCACCTACATCCTGGCTGCTTCTTTCGGTCGGATCGTGTTTGTGTTTATTTTTATTTGTTTGCTCTTTGGATTCCCTTGAATAGCTAGGGAAAGAAAGTTCCACTACACCAGAGCTCCGCATGGTCCAGCAAGGCTAGATTTAATCGGAGGTCGCCTGGTATATCTCGCTGCTCCGTTAGTGATGTTCATTTACGTCCCTGGATATCTTCCTCCGATGGGTACGGGACGCATAACACCCCGTGGATCAGCTTTGTACCGATTTAATTATACGTATAAGTGAACGGAAAAGGATCGGAATCCGTTCGAATACATGGTCCAATGTGTACGATGCCAGGAGAGTTTTCGTCTCTCCGGTCGCCTAATCGTAGGGCATGGTAAATAGAATATCTCCGTATGAGGAAAAACTATGAAACTGTAAGTCGACACTTTCTCTTATCGCCTTATACGATAAGCCAGAAACGCTGTGGTTTATTCTTTCCCCACACAACAGAGGATACTCGGATAATGCGGGAGTAATGTCCTGTCTCCTTTCTGCAGTCTCTAATCTGATGGCCAAAATAATGGACCGGATCAAGCAAACGATCGACGGCACTCTTAACAATGAACAAGCTGGTTTCCGTGAGGGTTTTTCATGTAGCGATCACATCAACACCCTCCGAATTATAAATTGAACAATCCGCTGAATGGAGATCCCGTTACATCTTATGTTCATTGACTTCGAGAAGGCGTTTGGTAGCGTTGACCGGGCTTATATCTGGACAGCCTCACGTAGGAGGGTCATACCAGAGAAACTTATTTCCATCATAAAGGAGTCCTTATTTTTTCCTTGTTTTTATTTTATTACCAATGCTGTTCCTTATTACCATCAACGACGTAATCTGCGACGCTCTAGGTGACCATAAAAGTAACGGTATCATGAGGAAATTATTTGATTACCTTTAGTACATGGACTACGCCGACGACATTTACCTTCTCTCAAACACATCACATCATCTGGCTCAAATAACGGATGCTTTACTACATCGTGAAAGTCGAAGTGTTGCTTTGAAAATTAATGCCGCTAAGACTAAATACCTGAGCTTGACATCAGAAGGGCAAAGAACAATTGGATAATCGATAGGAAAAGTCCAGAACTTTACTTACCTTAGAAGCGTAGTGACAGCGGATGATGGGGCTGATGCCGATGTAGAGTCGCGCATAAATAAAGCCTGAGCAGTATTTTTCAGTTTGACTCCTCTCTGGCAAAACCACAACATCTCCAGAAATACCAAACTCCGGATCTTCGAAAGCAATGTAAAATAGGTAGATTGGAATCCTCAGGGAACCAATGCAAGCCGTCGTGTGGGACCAGCTAAAGGTGATGGCTGCTGGAAAAGAAGCTTAGTCAATGCGCTATGCCCTACTAGAGGTTAAAAGGGACCAGAGAGAGAGAGAGAACGCCCTGTGGAGGGCACAGGAATTGGCCGAAGCCACAGTTTTGGCCACAACTGAAGAGAATATAGGAATCGGCCGGAGCCTTTTAACCTTTATCTTCCCCCGTACAGTCATTTTAACAACAGGTCATTGGGATAGACTTACATCTCAAGGATATCTGATGCTATGGCCATGCTTAAACATCTCGACTTACTAACTATTGAATCCATCACGACTAGATTTATTTCGCCTGTCTTAACGCTTGCAATTTCGTCTAAGTTTATCGTCCCATCACCATCTGTCTGTAGTAAAGAGGTTCAAGAGTCATAACCCTACTCTTTCCGCTTTTCCCATTAGTTTACTAATACAACTATCAGCAAATATAGATTTCGTGGGTAATGTATCAATCAGAATCAAATTATCAATATAGAGCCACATTTATATTGTATACAGAGTGTACAGTCGTAGATTTAGTGTATTACTGTAAATGAATAAAATAAACATCTGGACCGTCGCGTCGCCTGATTCAGTTTAGTTTAGCGCAGAGACCATCAACCTAGTTTGCTGTTGGATGGTTGGTTATCGTTTGAGTTTCTGAACGAATATGCTTTCCCTTAGCTCTGCTTAGTTGGCGAAAAGATACTCCTCTTATAGTAAGCAAACATTTTACATACCGCTTCCACATAATATTTCAAACAATAGATTTTTTCCATTCATAATAATTCATTCATTGAAATAATCAAAAACTAACCTACCAATTATCCAATTATCAGCTCGTAAATTTTATTGCCTACTTTATGGACATAGCACATTTGAAAACGACAGCTTGTTACTGTCGACAAGCTTATCTAAAAACAATAAATTATGCATTTATATTTGGTTTATGCTCCCATATGTATTTATTGTCACGTTGCATCGTGCTACTGATTAACAACTTTATTTCATACTTACTTCACTAATTAGCACAAATGATTTCACTATTTCAGGTCCGCAACACTGGCAAACTCGCAGTTGATCTGCAAGAACGTCACTTCCATGCATCGTTGGCGGTTGCATCGAAAGTGGCCATGTCGAAATTCGACAAGGACGCTCCACTTCCGTACGAAAAGCTCGTAGCCAACTTGGAAATTGTCAAGAAACGCCTGGGACGTCCGTTGACGCTTTCCGAAAAGGTCTTGTACTCCCATCTGGACGAACCCAACGCCCAAGACATCCAACGCGGCACTTCCTATTTGCGTTTGCGTCCCGATCGTGTTGCCATGCAAGACGCCACCGCTCAAATGGCTTTGCTCCAATTCATCTCGTCCGGATTGAAAAAAGTCGCCGTACCATCGACCGTCCATTGCGATCACTTGATCGAAGCTCAAGTCGGTGGCGATAAGGATTTGGCTCGCGCCAAGGATATGAACGAAGAAGTTTATCGTTTCTTGGCATCGGCATGCGCCAAGTATGGTCTGGGTTTCTGGAAACCAGGCAGCGGTATTATTCATCAGATTTTGCTTGAGAACTACGCCTTCCCCGGCCTGTTGATGATCGGTACTGATTCGCATACACCGAACGGTGGTGGTTTGGGATGCTTGTGCATTGGTGTCGGCGGTGCTGATGCTGTTGATGTAATGGCCAATATTCCATGGGAATTGAAGTGCCCCAATGTTATTGGTGTGCATTTGACTGGCAAGTTGAGCGGATGGACCAGCCCCAAGGATATCATCTTGAAGGTAGCTGACATTCTCACCGTCAAGGGAGGTACTGGCGCCATTATTGAATATCACGGCAAGGGTGTCGACGCAATTTCGTGCACCGGTATGGCTACCATTTGCAATATGGGTGCTGAAATTGGTGCTACCACATCAATCTTCCCGTACAACAGCCGCATGTCGGACTACTTGAAATCAACTCTTCGTGGTGATGTTGCTGGTGAAGCCGATAAGTACAAGGATAAACTCTTTACTGCTGATAACAAGTGCCAGTACGATCAACTTATTGAAATTGACTTGAACACCTTGGAACCTCACGTAAACGGACCTTTCACTCCCGATTTGGCTCATCCAATCAGCAAATTGGGTGCCAACTCCAAGAAGAATGGATACCCCATGGACATTAAGGTTGGTCTGATTGGCTCGTGCACAAACTCGTCGTACGAGGATATGGGTCGTTGTGCAAGCATTGCCAAGGATGCCATGTCGCACGGCCTTAAATCGAAAATTCCATTCAATGTTACACCCGGATCGGAACAAGTTCGTGCAACAATTGAACGTGATGGTATTGCTGAGACTTTCAGACAATTCGGTGCCACTGTTTTGGCTAACGCTTGTGGACCATGTATCGGTCAATGGGATCGTCAAGATATCAAGAAGGGCGACAAGAACACCATTGTTACATCGTACAACAGAAACTTCACCGGACGTAATGACGCTAACCCGGCCACTCATGCTTTCGTTACCAGGTATGCGTCGTATTAATGTAATGTGCCAGTCGCATTTCGCTTATTTCAAATTATTTTCACTATTCCGTAGCCCCGAAATGGTAACAGCTCTTTCCATTGCTGGTCGTTTGGACTTCAACCCATTGACTGATTCATTGACCGGAAAGGATGGAAAACAATTCAAATTGAAGGCTCCATTTGGTGATGAATTGCCATCGAAAGGATTCGACCCTGGCATGGATACCTACGATGCTCCACCAGCTGTAAGTGAACATTTTGAAAGAGGTAATGACAAGAATAACTAATATCATCTCTCTTCTGTACATAGGACGGTGGAAACGTTAGAGTTGACGTTGATCCCAAGAGTCAACGTTTGCAATTGTTGGAACCCTTCGACGTCTGGGATGGCAAAGATCTTGTCGATATGACCATTCTCATTAAGGTGAAAGGAAAGTGCACAACCGATCACATTTCAGCTGCCGGTCCATGGCTAAAATATCGTGGCCATTTGGACAATATCTCCAACAACATGTTCATCGGTGCCACCAACTTCGAAAATAACGAAATGAATAATATCCGCAACGTGACCAACGACAAATGGGGCGGTGTACCCGACGTAGCCCGTGACTACAAAGCCAAAGGTATCAAATGGGTAGCCATTGGTGATGAGAACTACGGTGAGGGCTCATCTCGGGAGCATGCTGCTTTGGAACCCCGTCATTTGGGTGGTCGCGCCATTATTGTCAAATCATTCGCCCGTATTCACGAGACTAACTTGAAGAAGCAGGGTCTACTTCCATTGACATTCGCCAACCCGAGCGATTACGATAAGGTAAGAATCAAATGTAATTATTGCTTGAAAAAATCAACAGATTAAACGTTCGATTCTATTTACACTTCAGATTCAACCCTCGGACAAAATCTCCCTGCTCGGCTTGAAAAATCTCGCCCCGGGCAAACCAGTCGATTGCGAAATCAAACACGCCGATGGCAAAGTTGACAAAATCAAGTTGAATCACACCTTGAACGAACAACAAATCACCTGGTTTAAGGCTGGCAGTGCTTTGAATCGTATGAAACAAATTGCTGCGCAATAAGTGTGCAACAGTGTGTGATTCGATTTCGAACGAACCAAAACATCTTTAGACAACATCTCAGCCTTCCCGGTATTGTGTTGATATTACTTATATTTTCGCATTAAAGTTCACCACATCGTTGAACCATTACATACTACAATAGTATAAAATAAACTTAGCGTCGAAATGATGGAACGAACGCGATCCATATTTAATCGGAAGACATGTTGTGGTGTCATCACGTGTAATTGTAAATAGTTTTAATATTTGTCTTTAAATACATGAAACATTAAATCAAAAAGATTCGAACATGTTTGGAAACATAAAGAATAGAACTCAGAAAAGGATCGGCTAATATGAAACTATTGTCAATCGATTTGCCTGTGCAATTTTTCTTTTAAAATAGTAAAACTGACTTTGAAACAAATGGAGAAATATAGACATAATTGATTCGAAAGAAGACAATAAATTATGAAAATTATATTTAATGTTCTGTTCCGCACTGTGTAATTTGGTTGTGTGTATAGAAAAAGGTGGAGGCAATCGACTGTGAATCGTGAATCGATAAAAAAATGGGTAAGTCTCGTAGTAGTGGGAAGAATTTAGTTTTATCGCGACTACCGTTTCTGTTGGTTTACAGTTTTTTTACGCGTGCGATCTAACTGAAACATAACTTTCTCAGTGGCCAAGATGTCGGTGTTGTCTCCCTCTTGAAAATGAAATACCAATCCATTTGTCGGTCTTCGAGCTTTTTGGAGATTGGTTGGTCAATGGACAAGTGGCATCGGATGTAGCTACTATTGATGTGTTCCCCCTTTCGGTTTTTTACCCATGACATTTTTTAATGCATATTCATTATTTTCACCATGCATTTTTGCTATGTAAGAACAAACGTTGCAATCAAATTGATATAAGTTCATCAGAAATGAATAGAAACCAAAACTTGTTCATACGTTTTCTTGAGAAGTTCGTAACAAGTGGACAAAAGAAACAAAAGTATAACTAACGCATAACGAACAACAAAGGTGGTATTAAATTGTCCTATCTGCATTTCACAGTTGTGTCCAAAATTGTTTACACAAATAAGATTTCGTCCGCTAAATCTGATGGAAGAAGGAAACTTCATACCGAGCTTCCGCCGATAGTTTTCTAATCTTGTGAGTAGATTTCGATTATAATTGTAACATTGGGAGTATTTATTGCCATTTGCAAAAAAACTGGTACCTCGAAAGGTTTAAAAAAAAAGTTCGAGAAAGGGTCCAAACGTTTAATACTTTCAAAAGGGATATTACAACAAAATACGGTTTGTTCATCGAAAGTGTTGCGAAAATGTCAGAACCATCTTGACCATTAAACTGTAAAAAAAATACACAACATGTAACAATTAAGCATCAGTTTACCAGTTACCAATTAAGGGGAAAATCCTCTAAATAAATATTCCCTCTAGGAGATATTAGGGTGATCAAATTTATAGGAGAAATTGCAGGGATAACATCCCATTTTTTAAAGGGGGAATTAGGGGGTTTGTTCCCTAACAAAAATCATCAAATTTGCTTCTGTGACGAAAGATTCAAATATTTATGGTTTACCTTCCTTGTGCCTCCAAAATATCTTCGGACCAGAATCGGCGAGAGATATAGTACTGATATTTACTGGGGAGACCCACATCTTCTCTTATCTGGCCGCGGCAGGTATGCATTTAAAAAAAATTGTTATGTTAAATTAGTTTGTAAAAAATCAATTGACGTGGAGACGTTTACGTACAGCGAGCGCATGCCATCGCTTCGGCTGTAAATAAGCCATCTTGATAGATGTGTTGTTGTTGTTGTAGTAGCGGCACAAATGGGGAAACATTCAGTCAAGTTGCACATTATCATTCGAAGATGGTGGGCATTCCATCCTCGAAGTCAAGATTTAGGAAAAAAGCTGCTTCGATGGGTTGTGTCCATAACGCAAGTGGTGTGAGGTGCGTGGGAGCAGCTGAACAATCGAAAATATGTTCCACGTCATGTGGACTGGTTCCGCAGGCTGGGCAGGTGTTGGCGACTTCATTGTTTATTCGTGACAAATAGGAGTTTATTCGCGGGCACCAGCCGGATCGAAGTTGAGCTAGGGTGGTACGAGTTGCTCTTGGTAGTGATTCTTCGTCTGGAGATATGGCAGGAGGTTTAGTGCCAAGTACACGGTTGTTCGTGAGACTTTGAGTAGCTTTATGAACTTCGGATGTGTGTAAGTCTGCAATGGCCGCCTTGTAGTCGGAGTCATCGAAAGGAACTTTTTTGTATCGCTGGACTTCACGCTCATTGTCCCTGACTGAACGTCTGATACGACGTGGCGGTGGTGTTTTGTCCATGAGTGGGTTGTTCGGGTGGTTTGTTCGATAACATCCGACTAAATATTGCTTAGTGAGAAGTTCATTATGGCTCCTCAAAGTCATTAATTTTGTTTCCTGGTGTAGATGATCTTGTGAAGACATCTTAACACAGCCGGTGATGGTGCGTAGTGCTGTGTTTTGGCAGGTTTGAATGTGGCTCCAGTTTGTGTTGCAGAGACCATTTGTCCACGTTGGTGCTGCGTAATTGACCAGGGGGCGACCAATCGCTTTATACGTAGCCAAGAGGGTTTCTTTGTCTGTGCCCCATGTACTTCCGGCAAGTGCTTTTAATATTTTATTCCTGCTCCTGAGTTTGGAACATATATTTTCAGCGTGGGTGTTGAATTTGCCGGAGTTGTCAAGCGTGACACCAAGGATTTTGGGAGTCCTGGTTGTTGGGATGATGTGGGTGTCAACGTAGATGGGCAGTTGTGTGTTGTACTCTTGGTTGAAGCTTGTGAATAGTGTGGCGGAGGACTTGGGCGCAGATAGCTTCAGATTTTTACTGACGAAGAAAGCGTTGAGAACCTGCAGGTATTCGTTGATTAGATCGCACATTTCGGGAATGTCGTTACCAGTTGCCATGATGGTGCAGTCGTCTGCGTATGAGATGATTTGTAATCCCGTTGGTGGTGTAGGTAATCCTGCCATGTAGAGGTTGAAAAGAGTGGGGGATAAGACTCCACCCTGGGGAACACCTTGTTTGATTTTCCTGAGTTTAGACTTCCCGTTTCTAAACTCTGTGCAGGATCGACGACCGGCAAGGTAGTTAGCGATCCATTTATGGATGTACGGTGGTGTTGTATTGCGGAGATCTGTTAGCAATAGAGTGTGGTTGACAGTGTCAAATGCTTTTGACAGATCGAGAGCAACCAGGACGGTACGCTTGCATGGTTTCGGTTGGTTGAGTCCATTAAATATGTTGGACGTGATCGTATCTAGAGCGGTGGTGGTGCTATGCATTTTACGAAAACCATGTTGATGATTTGCAAGCTGTATGTGCTCTAAAAGTTTCGGCAATACAAGTGCTTCCAGTATTTTGGCCACAGGAGACAGAAGCGTTATCGGACGGTATGATTCTGCTAGAGTATGGTCTTTACCTGGTTTGGGTATTAGGTTTATGCGGCCTTTCTTCCATAACTCAGGAATGATGAATGATTTTAACGATAGATTCATCGTGGCAGTGATATAATCAATGGCCGGTGAATCTAGATGTTTCAGCATGATAATAGCAATGCCGTCAGGGCCGAACGCTTTGGAATTGTTGGCATTTTTGATTGCAAGTCTTACTTGGTTTGAGGTAACTTGAAGGTGTTGATCGGTGGTGCTATTGCGGATAGCTCTTGTGATGGTGCGCTTGAGCCTATCCTTTTCAGGATGTTCGACGAATTGCTGATTAAATTTGTGTGCGCATTTGTCGTCGTTATTATAGGACTTATCACCGAACTTAATGGCAACCTTACCTTTGGGTTTTGTGGGGTTAGATAACGCACGTACCGTTTTCCAAAGGTTGCTTACACCGGATTTTATGTGACAGGATTTTAAATGCTTGTTCCATTGTTGTCTTCTGTGGTCATTTACTTGCTGGGTTATCACATTATTTAGGTCGCTGATACGAGGATCACTGGGGTCTATTGCTCTGAATTCATCCCTCATTTTTGCCAATTCTACGGCACTTGATGGAAAATGTGGTCTCAAGATTGGTATGCGGCCGGAAGGAATGTGTCTATTAGCAGCATCTACGATAATCCGTCTCAGATTTTTTTCAGCGGTACGTACGTCGGTGGGAATTTGTAAGGCAGAAAACATTTCGTTGGTATATGCTTGAAAGCCGATCCAGTCTGCTTTGCTGAAATTTGTGTACGTTTTCTTCTCAGTGTACGCGAATTGGGACGGTTTGTCGATCGTGAGGACTATTGGCAGGTGGTCTGACGAGAAGGTGATGAAAGGCTCCCATGTGGTGTTGTTGATGAGCCCGGGACTGGCACCATTCTCTGCAACACGAGCAACGCACTGAGGTTTGAACGTTGGAGTAGATCCTCTTACCACATACGCAACATGTCCAAGGACCAGGATTAATTTCGATGCCGGCACGTAGTAGTAGAATTTGGAGCAATTGGGCCGGCTCGGGTTGCTCCAGTAGTATAAAAAAGATGGTTGTGAGTGTGCAACTTTTCTTGTTTCCCCGAATGTGTCGAAGGGGGTTTGCGGCTCTTGGCCATGCATGATTGCATGGGTGGTTCCGGGACATAGACCCGGCCGCGATAGGAACCCTTGATAGATGTGTCGTTAGTATTCGCGGTATCATTAGCCCTTTCCACACCCGTGTGGTCTGAGAGCAATTTCGCAAGTTTGCCGGCTTAAGGTGGCAGTTCTTATTGTTTTCGTTTCCCAAATTGTTATGATAACGGTAGTTTCAAGTGTCTACAAGAAGTATGATAAATAATAATTCCATTTGAGGATTATCTTCGATAAGCTGTGATTGTGTCGGCGAAAATATTTTTGATAAGTTGAGAGGACGTGTGTAAAAAAAAAAGTTGTTTTATCAAAGTATAGTAAAAAAAAATAATAATTCATAAAACAAATTCTATTCAACACAAGTTGAAGCAAATACCTGGACAAGTGAAATTGTACACTTTTAGATAAATATCAGGTGAGTGATTTTTAAAACGATGAAGTTCATTGTGGGAAATCTTGGGTATTTGTGGTTATAAATTTATCTTCAGTTAGCTATGAGACCGCAGGAGAAAGGTTTCACAACAGGTGAAATAGATTTTAAACTTTGATTGGGACATTTCTACTGATGAAGAAAGTGGTGAAGAAATGGAAGATATTTCTGCAGTGCTGGAGCAAAATTTGGAAGGGATCTTGGAAAGAGGCGATAGTATAGAGATAGGCCTTCTTCACAATATGATTGAGGAAACAGATGAGCAAAACCCTTGCACTGCAGCTGAAACCAACTTCGAAAAAGTTGATTTGAAGACACTAAAATGGAGATCACGGCCGTTTGAAGCTCCAGAAAGTACTTGGAAAGAAGATAACAATTTGCAAGTTGATGAATTTATGACACCAGTGGGATATTTCTCAATTCTTTTTAATAATAGAGCTATTGATTTGATAACAGATCAAAGTAACTTGTATGCATTGCAAAAACTGGGCATAGAACTTAAATATGCTGAGGATGAAATAAGGCGTGAGTGATGGGGTGGATAGGTTCCTTCCTAATATCATGATAATAGTAGGAGAACCCATCTGGACCGTCCACACAAAACCGTTTTTCATCCGTAAATATTACCTGCCTCCATTGTGATGTCCAGTTCATGAAACTTGAGGCAATTCCAGGCGCTGTAGGCGATGTTGCGGGCTTAAGGCCGTTTTTTTCTTTAACCGTAAACGTTTCAAACAAGAAGAAGATTTAAGAACTCGTTGGGTGGTCCTTACACTTGCTGATAACACCAAAATCTCCTCAAGCTTACGCGCAGTAAGGGGCGAATTCGAGGCTTCTCTTAAGAAATGTCGCCTTAATGCACCGGAAATCGTTTTTTTTTACCTCCTGCGTATCGTCGGCAATAGTTTTCACTATCTCGTATAAAATTATTAACAACGTTCGAGCTCCGAGCGAGATAACTCTTTAAAGTAAGTGAACCTATACAATTGTCGCAGTGGAAATTGCGATTTTCATTTTAAAAAATTCCGTTAGCTATGCGAGTTGTTTGATAGAATTGCAATATTTACTAAAATAACCGTTAATTGAGAGAGCATTATTTAAAAATTATTTCCGATCAGAGTACATAGAAATTATATGATTTTAAACCAAAATATCCATGAACCTAAGCATTTGTCGCGCAGTGTATGTAACAGTAAGACATCCTTTGTTTCAAACACCTGCTTAAGTAAGCTGACAGTACAGTACAGCATTTTGACCTGTCATACAGCATTGGAAAATGTACAGTATTCCCCATGTCACACAATGAAACCTAATTCACTACATAATAACCTCATCGATGAGGCCTGTGAACAATCATGTCTGCCTTTAATGTGTAAAGTTTTACCCCTATGCCCTGTGCGGTCGATATTTTGCGAGAAAATCGCACTTTTATGTTTGCCAATCTTTCATTTTCGACAACCAGGAGCCCTTCCTGGTCTCTCTGAAAAATTTGCAATTGTAGAGCTACTTGGCGCTCATATTTCCTCCAAATTTTACGGTCCTCCTATCCGCGTTCGGAAGCTTCTGCTGCTTAAATTGCACTTCTGTGTTTCCTAATCGAAAGATGTCCATAACTTGGAAATTCTTGAGTGGAATTTTGAAATTTGGCAAACAAATTTGTTGAACATTTCAAGGCTGTAGTTGCCAAAGTTCAGAAGCTATAACCGTCAAATGATTAGATTTAATTTATTTTCCCTATGACAAAACGATTGAAAAATCGGCCACTATACTCTATCCGATTCCTTTATCATCCTCTATAGGAAAATGTTTACTAAAGAAAGGATTCGGCAAGGGTGTTAGATCAAGTTTTGTCTCACATTTCCTTAGAGTCAATTTAAAACGGCGTTAAGAGCCCAGGGAACCGGCATGGTATCAACCATGGAGAAATGCATACTCTGCTCCAGAAATATTGCAACCAGGCTTAGATCAGATTTAGACCTCTGGCTCTTCGACCTCGCATTGTCCGTCGCGCATTATAGAACTCAACTCGGCAACATTTTTGCGACGCAGTGCTATTGCGAAGTCCAAGTGCAGCGAGCGGTGAGCCAATGTAAGGCAATTCGTTAAATTTAGATCACTGGCTCGTCCATACATTTACTCAGATCCTGTGGCTCGCCCTTGGCTTCGTTCAGAGCTCACTCTGTTGCGCTTTTCATAATTCGCCAACATCCTTGCGACTAGCGCTGGTTGGCAGTGAATAAGGCGAGGTGCGAACGCAGCGAACAGTGAACCAATAGCAATTGGTAAAGTTTAGACCTGTGGCTCGTCCTTAGGATTACTCAAATCCTATAGCTCGTCCTTCGCTCCGATCAGACCTCGCTGTGTGTCGCGCTTTTCAGAATACGCACACATTTTTGATATGTACCGCCGCTGGGAAATAGAATTTTAACCTCTGGCCCGTCCATACGTAAACTCAGATCCTGTACCTCGCCCTACTCTGCGCTCAGACCTCTCTCTGTCTGTCGCGCATCAGAGAATTTCAAAACATTTTTGCAGCGTTTACCTCAGACCAGGAACCTGGAAGTATGACTGAGAATTTGCTTGAAAACCGAATTCCGCAAGTATGTGTACAGCATTGGGGCTTCGGGAGTCTGGTCCTAAAGGAATAGGAGATCAATGTTTCAACGAAAAGTATTTTATTTTGTATTGTACACTAAAAGCGTATAAATCAATTTGGTTTGATTTTAGCTTTTTTTGTTGACCGAGGTTTCTTTATGATGACTTTTTCGATGTTGATGAAAATCGTCACGAAGGTCAAATTAGGTAAGGTATTTTTATTGTATGAAAAAATGGGTAAAAAAATTATTGGAATATTATTACTTGGTCTTTTTGTTGTGATATAAAAATAAATCAATTAGATTTCTTTTAAAAATCTGGAATATAGATACAATAATTGTCCTGTCCGCATTAATAAGATATCCTTGAATCCGGATATCCGAACCATGGAATTTTATAATTTACAGTCAGATTTTGCGTAATTCTCAAAATGTGTATCACTAACTACTGAAGTTCTATAAACTATTTGTTATTCATTATACCTGTAAAATTTATTAGTTCTGTTGGTGTTCAGGAAACTTCTCAAGAAAGCAATAAACAAGGCCAAATACATCAAAACCTAAATAATAAAATACACTGATACATACTATATTTGACATAACATTTTTGCAAATCTATTAATTTCTTACACACATTTCGTACTATTTCTACGTTATTGTGGTCTTATCTACAATCCAAACTTCATGTAAAAAATCGGTTTTGATCTATTTTTCGATTTATAAAAAAAAAAGTTTACTAAAATATTTATTGAAAACAAAAAGCCAAAAATATATGTTGAATACGTTTTCCCCATATCACGCCTGATGTTACATATAATGTAACAGTCCCGGGAGCCAGGGGCGAACCCAAGGGGGGATTTGGAGGATGAAACACCCCCCGAAATTTTATTGGCTATATCCACACATGCGCGCTTTTGTCTTCCCTATCGTCTTCAAGCTCCGTTTCCATTTTCAACATTGAACTGATTGCGTCAAGTAATCAGAAGAGATGAATGCCTAATTCTATCCACATCTGTTCATTATTATTTATCGTTAGATGTGTGTCGCGGCTTTGTTCAAGACAGATTAGTGATCAATTCTTTCGTTAATAGTATGAATAGATGGTGAGGTTGACATATTCAACATTTTCAATCGCGTTCAAGAATTAATACCTTTCTTAAATAGCGCAAACATCCCAAGCTTCAATTGTAAAAATGACGAAGACGAACAAAAATTGAGTGTCTAGACAGGCCCATTCTCCATCGAAAGTAGCAATGGATCTTACATCGCCACAAAATATATAATTTTCGCTATGTTGTGTTGTCTCGTGTGAACCGCGAGATTGTCATTTCAGATTGCGCGATAAATTGCATAGTGTATGTGCTGTACGGGCGTCAGATCGATTGGTCAATCGATCGGACAGTATATGGGCATTCTTAAGCCAAAGGTCTAAGAACATTTAAAGCGTTGGATTTCATGAGCCACTTTGCAAATACAAATCACCCCCCGAAATAAATTCCTGGGTTCGCCCCTGCCGGGAGCCTAAACCCGGCTACCGGGTGAGCCCGCATAGAAAATTTCAGCTCAATCGGTTTAAAAAAGTGATACTAATTTATAGAGGTGTTTTGGTCAAGTAATACGAAGAGAATACGATTTAGACCACTTATGAATCCACTAAATGGCCAATGCATCCGTGAATAATATTTTTCATACTAAAATGAACATCGTTTGTTAAAGCTAAGATTTTAAATTTGTATACAAACGGCACATACTATACGTATACGAGTACACAAATTGATTGACGAAATGCAAAGCATATCATTTCGTTCACAGGAATATCGTTATCATCGAAACAAATCTCATTTTCTAAACCTTCAAGATAAATTATGTGAAAGTAGTGCACGTCGAAGATTTATCGTATTCGAAATTAAATAAATTAAAATCCAAAAAACCAATCAATTAAAACTTTCTGAATCAAGTTACACTATTTGACATCGATTTGAATTTATTTCGCCATCATACATACATACATTTTGCATTTTTCGTGAATTCATTAGCAATTAGATTCTCAAGATCACACAAAAATCTCATGAGAAAAGATAACAAAGAAGATAACGCCCGTAGCAAAATTTAAATACATAAGTTTTACTACGAGATTTATTTAATGTGAAAAAATGGCTTTGATTGCTTTCAGTGGGATCTGTCAATGAGGTTCGAAAAACATATTTTGCAACCCACGTATACATTGAGATTCGTGCGAATATCTTTATTAAGCTATTATCTGAAATTGACTGACTATCGGATCTTTTGATATAACGGGCTGTTCGAAAAATAAAAAATATGTATCCTAAAATTTACACAGCTCGTATGAAAAGTGAGTAAGCTACTTAAAAAGTTGAAATATATTTATTTAGAATATGATACCCTCATAGAGAAAACAACTAATGAGTGGCGTTTTCGGGATTCGATATGTGCATAAATTTTGTCATCGGTTCTCATTAGTAATATGAGGATCTGGTATAACTTTTCCATATAGAACCTTGAAATAATATACTTTCCCATAACATGCAAAAACGACTGCCTCTTAAGAAGGTTTAAAATAATTTACTATTTTGCAATAAAATGCGAATAAATAACAAGAATACTCGTTTTCGAAACTAAACCACCATCCTACCATTATGGATTTTTTCTTCTTCCTTGCCTCGTTCTTTATACCGCTCCATGGTTTCGCGTTGCTCGACCTGGGGTGTAGGCACATCGCCCGTTTTGGCGATAATATCTCAGCATATTTCTACAGGCAGCTCTATCTTGGATCGTGTCATCGCCGAGACCAATGCGTACCATTATGGATTATTAAAAGAAATCAATGTCATTCGTGTAATCACTGAAATTCGCTGACAATCATCAAACGTGTGTAACAATAAATACGTTCAACACACGTAGATAACTATCTGCCAACTGATAAATTCAATAAAAATCAATTTATAGATTGCTCGCATACTAGTTCTGCTTCTGGCCGTCATATTTTCAAAACAGACCGCCGCCAAGTCAATTGCAAAAACCATACACGGCGCTTGTAATTCTTCCACTCATTAGAAGTCCATCAGAAACGCCTGTCTTCTCAATCTGGACTCAAGTATTTCACTTATGCTCGAAGCCAGAAGTTGCAGAAAAACGACAGACAAATCATGAAAATTATGCGATCCTTTCAGATATTTCATAACTACATTTGAAATTCATAAACATATGTTTCCAATAAAATCTGCTCAAGATCTGAATTCCGAAAAAAATATCTGTTGTCGGCTTTGAATCAGAATCAGACGTTATGTTGGACTATGATGTTTACATCGAGTCCAGGTTTGAAGTTTTATCATGTCATGTACAGGTAAGATACGCGAATGCTATGGAACTGATAGCGATCAATATTATGATCTGATCTGATTTTATACAACATGTCAGAATCGCAACGATCGACAGAAACCAGATATGTTCTCTGCTGGTCGTTTTGTCATAAATCAAAATTCTTTGGGGACGGTTCAATCGACAGTATATCGTCAAATTCATTATGGGATTTTTGCTCAGCCAAGACAATGCGCAGGATTGATCCTTTTGAATATTTTAAGGAGCCACCATACTTTGCAATCTGAACAGGTAAATCTCGTATAATATATCCATTCATCATTTAAAATGTTTAATGATATGTTTTAAGATTTTAGCAAAGTTTTTGCAAAATTTCGATATGCATCGTGAAGCGGATTTTGGGGGAAAAAAGGAGATGAGATGTGAAATGAAGTCAAGTGGACGATCTTGTTATCAGCCATGTGCAGATGGACAGTGGAGCTCAACTTTCGCTGGTTTAAAGTATTTTTTTTAGAAATTATATCAACAGGATGTTTGTATCCGATCTCAAACCCAGGTAAATAAGTACATACATACATAAAAGTGGATTACGATGTTTAATGCAAAAACATAAAAAAAACTCAGTTTTCATGCAAAATTGTTGCATACACTTACCTAAGATAATACTCTACCTACGCAGATAAAAGTATTAAGGTGGGAGGTGCGTTGAAAAACAATTCCGTTTTTTTTTGCAAATACTGGAAAGCTATGAATGTTCTCCTAAGAACGAAATAAACTTAATTTGTATTGAAATGATATATTTTTTTCTAGACTTTTTTGTTCTCCTTTTCTAGTCAAATTATACCTACTGTAGTATTTTATAATTCCTAATTTATTCATGTGGTCACACTAATGTTAGTTCTAGTTTTTGTTAAGAAATGGCGTTGATATATGTTTGCGATAAGTTGGAGAATGAGGCAACACCAGAAGAGAGAAACGGTTGCAATTAAACCGCGTGCACGCCACAACGTGAAAAAGAACATTGTAATTTTAAAATATACTGTGAAAAATAATAAACACTCTTTGATTTTAATAAAGAACATAAAACTACTCTGCATACAAAAGTAATACATTTTCTGTGATTTTAATTTCGCACTACTCTTATGCATACGATTTTGTGTTGATGTCTTATCAAATGTATGTATTTGATTTATACAGAAAATGGGTGCTCCAGCTAAGGACATGTTAACATTTTTCCAAAAGGTCTGCCTGTTTGCGGCAATGAAACGGCTGTGGGGGATCTACCAATAGGTTGAAGCTTAGGGCAACAAAACTAAAGAATACAACAGAGAAGCTCAGGGGAATTTTATCATTCAAGTTCGAATTTTGGTCCTGTAAAAACTCCGAAAAACTCAATTTTGTATACCCTTGAACCTTAGACTTTTAAGCAGTGCGCATAGAAAAAGCACGAGTGAAAGAGAGTTATTTCCTGGGGATTTTAAAAACGATTTAGGACTATGCACTGATAAAAAAGCCGGTAGAAATTATAAAATTTTATTCGCAAACATGTATCTGTGACCATTATGTTAAGGAAAATATTTTATTCAGAATGGGTACATTTTTCTCTAATGCATAGCACCCGGAACTAGAATTGATGTGTAGCATTGAATAGCTCTTAATAACAGGCTGTTCGTTGCTACTAAGAGCTATTCAATGAATTCAGCTAGAAAATAGTTTACAAAAGCAATGAAAAGCTTTGAATAGTATTATGTTAATAGCGATGTATATTAGTTAATCATTGCTGTTTCAAGCAAGCGAGCAGAGAACCTCCGGTAATAAAGGTATCAAAAGTGGTAAATAAGTAGATTTGAAATGTTTCAATATATCTGAATAGCAAATGATAGCAGTGAATAGATTTGTATAGCAATGTACGGATTGGGATAGTTTTGAATAACAGTGAATAGTTTTAAATTGCTGTGAATAGCTTCAAATAGTTTTAATAATGTTACCGAAAGAAAGAAGTCTGTGATGGTTAAATCGGACGATGCCAAATTGCCAAAACGGGAGATTACGCGATTATAGAACCACCGAAATAGTTATAAGTTCACCCATAAAAAGCTTACAAAATCAATAAAAGCAAATTAAATATTAAATCGATCGACTACAAATTATTTATTAGGGAAATAATACTTCTCATAGGTTATAAGATTAAAAACGAGACCGAAGCTAATTTCGGGCGCGGCCGAAATTTGGATACCCTTCGCTCCCTCGGGCTAAAAGTTTTTTCGGGCGTACCTATGACTTGTGTTCAGTACTCCTCGCTTCCATGCTTTTCCTTGAATTTTCACGTACGTTCCACGGCGAAGATTTATTGGGGGAAGCGGGACACGTGGGTTTCTTAGAAGAACCAAAAAGAGGGAAGGGGGGTTGTACGGCAGCCTATGAACGCATGGCCTTTCCATCAATTTTTACGTATGTTTGTGGCATCAATTAAATCACATTTCTATGAGATTTGGTTTAAATTGGTGGACAAATAAAAAAGTTTTTCTTCGAAGAACCTAATTTGGGGGTTGTGTTTATATGCCAGCCCCATGACCCCATGGTCCGATTTAATTCATTTTTGCATATGTTTTGTAACATCAATAAAAATACATTTCCTTGAGGTTTAGTTGAAATTTGTGTCCAAATAAAAAAGTATTTTTTAGAAGAACATAATTTTGGGGGTCAAGTTTGTATGGCAGCCCCACGACCCCATAGTGCGATTTCATTCATTTTCACGTTTGTTATGTGGCATCAATAGAAATAGAATTATCTGAAGTTTGATTGAAATTGGTGTGCGAATAAAAACGTTTTTCTTAGAAAAATTTGATTTGGGGGGCTAGGTTTGTATGGTAGCCCCATGACCACATGGTCAGATTCCATCTATTTATACATATGTTTTGTGTCATCAATAGAAACACATTTGTATGAAGTTTGGTTGAAATTGGTGTATAAATAAAACAAATTTCTTAGAAGAACTTAATTTGGGGAGCTAGGTTTCTATGACAGCCCCATGACCCCATGGTCCGCTTTGATCGATTTTTATATATGTTTTGTGGTATTTCTAGAAACACATTTGTGCGAAATTTTATTGAAATCGATGAAAAAATAAAAAAGTTTTTCTTAGAAGATCATAATTTGGGGGACTAGGTGTGTATGGCAGCCCCACGACCCCATTGGCCGATTTGGTCCATTTTTAGATATGTTGTGTGTTACCAGTTAAAACACATTTGTGTGTAATTTGATTGAAATTGGTACATAAATAAAAAGTTTTTCTAAGAAGAACCAAAATTTGGGGGGTAGGTTTGTATGGCAGCCCCACGACCCCCTTGTCGGATTTTGGCGATTCAAACATACAAACTGCCTGCAACAAAAAGAAGCATGTTTGCAAAATTTCAGCTCCATTGCTTTTAAACTGGCCGAGCAAAACGCGTCGCAACAGACAGACAGACGGACAGACGGACAGACGGACAGACGGACAGACGGACATCGTCCAATCGACTCAGCTCGTCATGCTGATCATATATATACATATTTTATATGGTCGGAGATGCTTCCTTCATTGCGTTACAAACTTCATGACAAAGTTAATATACCCTTTACGCTTAATAGGCGAAGGGTATAAAAATGTACATACATCCAGTTAAAGAAAATTTAAAACTTCTTAAATTTTTTGCGAAATAATTATAAATTCATTTCGGAATACTGCTAGTTTAATTATTGTTTTAGCTTATAATTAAAAAAAAAAATTAAACGATTTGATATAAATTAATATCCTGTCGGTCCTCCATTGCTTCTAACTACCTGCAAAACTCGTCTTGGGACTGAATTTACTAGATTTTCCAGGATATTTCGGTCGATTTCTTCCCAAGCTTGGCGGATCGCTCCTTTGAGTTCCGATACGGTCTGATATGGTTTTCTTTGGGCGTAAACCTTCCTAACATAAATTTTCAATGAAGTTGAGGTCGGGGCTACGGGCTGGCCAATCTAAAACTGTAATGTTTTTCTCTTGGAACCATTCTGTTGTCGTTTGCGCCCGATGGATACATCGGCATTATCCTGTTGGAAAATAAATATGTAGAATCTGCTGGACACGTCGCACACTTTCAGGCAAATTCATTTCGCTCCGGATTTCTGATGCGATTTTTTTTCTCAGTGGCTTTTCGGGCAAAAAGTCTTTTTTCTCTCGCAGTAACTGCTGGTCGCCGTCCAGATCCTCGTTGTTTTCCATAATTTTCACGAAGTGGGAGGAAATTGTTGACGACACATGATAATCTGCAAATTTTTTCTGCAATTTTGTGGTTTGAAAGGCCGCAATCCTTATACGCTTTTATTGCACCTTGTTTTTCGACTGTAAGGGAGACGCCACGTGGCATGTTGCCAAAAAAAACTCAAACAACCAGTAATTAATAAACTGTCTTTGTTAAGTTTTGTTTAGATGTTACCAGACTGTTTCCCACAAAAAAAAAAAAAACCACGAAAAAAATAAAAAATAACGGACGTGAACGTATAAATATTTCGCAACACTTAACGCACGATTTGGACACTATTGAGTCTTCAGTGAAACTGATGGAAATGATTTTTCCAAAGTAACAATTTCGAAACGGAAGTTTGTGAACAACATAATAAAAACATTTTAGAAATTTATAATGGTCCAGGAATTATTAGAAGCGAAAAACGGTAGAATTTGTGTGTGAACTTATATTTATTTCGGTGACTGTAGATAACGCTTCTTTCATAATATCCATTGTGCCTTGTGCCTTCCACGCTATTGTATCCCTGAACAATAAAATCAGTGAAATTAACACCATAAGAAGACTCCTGGTCACAACTATGTAACAGGTAAAATGCTAAAAGAATTACCCCCATTGACTTGGCATTCTTTACATCTTTAATGATATTCTTCGCTTCCATTACTACCCTAGCAATTCGAAACCAGCATGTATCATTTTTATACCTAAGGACAATATTATAATAGACTCCTACTGACCAATAAGCCTCCTCCCAATACTTTCAAAGATTTTCGAACGACTTTTATTAGACAAAATCATGTCATACCTATATATAGACGATATACATAATACCCAAATACCAGTTCGGTTTTAGAAATAAGCACAGCACAATAGAACAAACTCATAAAATAATTAGTTTTTCAAGCTAGCCCTAGAGGAGAAAAAATATTGTATAGGTCTGTTTCTAGATGTATCCCAAGCTTTCCACAAAGAGCGGGATTAAGGTATAATACGAAAAATTAGAAATAAGCTCCACATTGAATTTCATGATACTCTAAGGATAAGGAGTTATCTCACTAACGGAACCTTCAGAATAAAATATAACGGCGCGAAAATCAGTCTACGGCAGTTGGGCAGGAGTACCTCAAGGGAGCGTTCTTAGTCCATTCCTCTATTTAAATTTTTAATGCAGATCTTCCCACTTTCGGAATATTCTTAACCACTACATGATGATGATACAGCGATACTTTACTCCCATGTCAATCCCATTACGGCGGCTAGGGAACTGCAGAATCAAACAAACAAAATCATGGAGTGGGCTAACAAATGGTTTATTGAGATAAAAAGAAAAAGGTAGAACCTAACAACTAACATTTACCATGAGAAAACGCACATAGAAATCAGTGCGGATCAATAAGAAAAAGATTTCTCAATTTAGAGTAATTATATATTTAGGTCTTGGCGTTCTCACATCCTTAAGAAGCGCGACCATGCCAAAGAGCAGCTGCATAAATTTAAATGGCTAATCCACAAGCAATCTAAACTAAGAACATTAACAGGGGATCGTCATTTGTACATTTAATACTGAATTTACATGCATTTATCGGGTGATTCATTTTGAGTTTTTTTTAAACTTAAAATAAAAGTCTTAAAAAGAATCTGAATTATGAAACTATTACTTTGTATCATCATTTAAAAAATCATTGTCTGACAAGTTAAATATTCAAGATAATTTTTTTCAAATAGTGGTGGCGATAAGCTCGTAACTGGCTCAATCAAAGAATCAGGTATTTTTACCGCATTGCGATCGTTGTGTTAGATCACCGAAAAAATGTCCGTATTGCGAAACTACTTTTAATACTCGTATTACAATATTTTCCGTTTATAGCATAACCAAACCTAGTCTAAAGTATGTACACTGATACTACGAATCTAATTTCATATAAATATTTCAGTACGCTACTAACGAGTCCCGAACCTCTGGCCACTGACATTCTTCCTTCCATCATCATCCACCACATCATGCAACCAACACAGAAGTCAATGTCATAGTCAACATTTTTACTGGATATTAAAAATGATAATCGATAAAGATTTCATAAATAAAAATCGATCGGTAGATCGTTGACAACACAACTACATGATATCGAAAAATGATTATAATCAGCCTCATCAAAGTCAAAATCGCATTAAAGAATCTTGCGAATGGTTTCGATCGATCGATCGACGAGTGAAGAACGGAACTGTATATGTATAGTGTTCTGTGTATAAAGAACCGAGTCCTCATGGGATGACATTTTTCAAGGAGGCCAGAGAAAAACGCGATGATGGCCATGACAGCGGCCCTAACATGAGTTGGAACAAATGTTTTCGTGCAACTCTATCGCGACATTGCAAATCACATCGATGTACTCGAGACGAGTTGCATTGCGATGCGATGACATCTACTTTGATCGAATTTCTGATTAGCGATAAAAGATGCGATTTTAAGTGGTTACAAAATGTTTTGGAATATTGATCGGAAGAAAGAATTGCTTAAAGATTACACGATTTGATAAATTTCAAGTTTTATGAATTATAATTCTTTTCTGCAATGAACAATAGCTTGACTATACAGATATTTTTCCTTTTATGTACATAATTACATACATACATACTTTGAAATGACACTTTTTTTTAGACACTTTGCATTTACATATAACTACAAATTTGCAGAATTACATACTTTCGAAAATATTTTCGGATTCAACAATTTCCATTACGCTTTACTTGTTGCAGCAATGCTTTCTTTTTCAGACCGAAATTAACACACAATTAATATGCATTGAGAACCTGATTATGTCGTCAGTATAAGTAAGATTTATCGATTTGCTAGCATCCATCAAAACGAATGCATTCTAAATACAATTGGTAACGATCATGATCCTTCAAAATAATAAATTCCGAGTGAATAAGAATTAAAGTTAAACAAACTTATCTTCATGGACATCTTAATTGTTTGAATTTTATAATTAATTAAGAATTGATTTATGCTCGTTTCATAAATATACAGTATTTAATTATTATTCGAATTGATAATGAATAGCGAATTCATAAGTCAACTACGGAATTCGGCATATTTACCGAGAAGAAGATCAATGACGACGAGGCGGTGTTCACCTGTTTCTCTGCGGCTGCTACCTCGCGCTAATTAATTTCGTTGTCAAAGAACCTTCACAATTTATAGCGTCATATGTAAGAAGAACTGGTTCATATTTTGACCAAAATACAGGGTGATTAGGAGGTTCCTGTTTACTTATTAGATGTTCCAACCTAAAACATTCGGGACATAGGCGCAACCAGGGGAGGGGATGTCAAGCGCGTCTCCCTGGTCACATAATTTGTATACTTACTTCTCTTCAATACTCTTTTAAGAAATGTGTTCTAAGTATATATAGTTTGAAAGCGTATGAATGTGAGTTTAACTTCTGGGGTGCCAGAATTTTCACACTACGTTGGTGCGTTGGTGGTCTGGCCTGGTTTCAATGCGCAGTTTTAGGTTTTCATTAAATCGAAAGTTTTCAGTCTTGGGAAGTCGGTTGTTATGAGACAAGGAACTAAGAGACTGTATTTCGCACACTGCTTCAGAGACTGCAGCTTCGAAGGCTCAACATATTGGCTTAAAGATTTAATTTTCAGGCCTTTAATTTCTGGAACTGGTTTACCCACGAAGGAGTGTAATTATTTGATAATATAATCAGATTCTGCCAACTATCGCCCCGCTCAGTCTTTTGAAACTAAAATCTTCTCGTTAGAGCGACTCTAAGGTTTTGTTTTCGCATAAGGATTCCATTCCCTATGTCTGTGCTCATGTTGTCCAACCAACCTCCAATCATGCATACGTCGTCAAATTAATCGGAAATGATGGCTTCCGTCATCCAGGTCCCAAGCCCTATATATTTCACCACGTGAAAGTCCTTCTGAGAATTTAATGGAATGAAGAAAAATAGAGTAAATTTTTGCTCAATTTTGGCATAATTTGCATAAATCTTATCAAATTGTAGAGTACTAGCAGCATTTTGAATGAATTTGAGGAAATATTAAACCTAGTTTTGTGCACTTAAGGTACTCAAAACTGAAATAATGGAGCTTCAATAAAATTAGGAAAGATATGATCGTGAGACTATGCGCCAATTTTTAAAAGAATCATTCAAACACCTCGCCTTGGAAGACGTTAAAGATAATTTAGATGGAAAATATTTTTTTTTGGGTTAAAACAAACGAAACCACTTATCCAATTTTAGTACGGAAATGTCCGTGGCAGCTACAGGGTTAAGAATTCTGGGTTTTTTCGTTCTGTCAAAATCGAAGAAAACATGAATTTGACCGCCGTATGTCGGCGGTTTAAACGAAATCCTGATTCAGTAAAAGAGTAAACGCACATAGATTAATTTATTAAAGATTTATTGTTTGCTCATAAATACATAGGACAGAATATGATATTGATAACATTCCCTATAATTCCTGCTTGGTCTTACTTTGGACCAAAAAAGCATACTAATATGAGAGTTTCATGCGCTCCACATTTGATGTTCATCTTCAACATTTTAGATTGACAAAATAGAAATGTATTTGATTTTTAGCTTCTCTTATAGTCACCCTATGCCAAAAACGTTTATATCCATAAATATTAATCGAAATTCTTAATTTCTCCTCCTCATTAAGAGATGAATATTGTTTTGTTTTAGTTTCTTCTTCACTTTGCGTACTATGTATGTATATGTTTACACGGCTTATAAGCATTTTGCGGATTTTTCTTTTATCTGCCCCATTAAAACAAGACCATTGATTGGTCTTATAAAAATTTTGTACCGAATTTCTGACACGACATAATTTGCCAGATATTTTACGTATCTTTCACATGATATGAACTACTGAAAATATATTACGTTGTCTCTCACCGCCTATAAAATATGTACGCGAGTTTTCAGATTTTTTTTCTTCAACACATATTAAGAAGTTATTGCTAATATTTATGGTCAAAATGGAATTTTAAAGTTCTGGATTTTCGAATGAATATTTATATCTGTGCCGCGCTTTATTGTGTGTTGCTTTAAATGTTTATTGTTGTAATGCTTAAAGACTTTGTAACCTTTATGGGCATTTTTTTTAGTTGATCTGTAATACGCTGGATGGTTGGGTTATCGAACTGGAATACGAATTTATAGGTAGAAATAAAAACGTTTTGCATATAAAATCATCAGTCTTGCATCATGTTGAGGTTGTATTGTGTGGTGTGAAAATAATATCATTAAGTTTAAGAAATAAAAATGTTTTTACACCTGGAGCGAAAATAGAAATTCACCGGCAAAATACCGTGGTGAACTTATAATTTTATCTCCAAACATTACTACACAGACATTTGAAGTCCTAAATAATCTTACAAATAACTAAAACAAATTATTTCCCCCTTTATCCGAAGGCATCTGCAATATGAAAATGAGTCGATTCGGGAGCATATTCAACCGTCAACCGTTTCGCAAACATCAAACCAATTCAATGTCTACGATGAGTTCATCGTTGAAATTATCCAATGACAGGGAAATCGACACAATATAGGTATACAACAGCAGAGAAAAATTGGGTATCCATTCCCGTTTTCGACATATTCCACGACAGTGGAATTGACGAAATATTCTTCTTCTTCTTAATGGAACGATAGGCCGACGGCTTTGGACGCCTGTACGGTTGCCTTACAATTGTCGCGATCACGCGACCTCCTCCTCTAGCTCCGGAAGCCCAGCATCTCGTGAGTGTCTTCACCTACTGATTGCTCCCATCGAGGTCTCGGTTGTCCACGCAATTTGGGTCCAGGGACGTAGCCAGGGGAGGGGTCCATGGGGATCGAACCCCTCCCGAAATTATTAAAACTTCCGGACAAAAAACCTTGAAGGCCTTAATCTGGGAATGATGTTGATAACGTTTTCAGCACTTCAAAACAGGGTCTTCCGCAGTTTTCCTAGATTTTTTGATAATTGTTATTGCTTGAGAATATCGGGGTACCGGACCAAGTGTTTTTTCTCCTTTGATCAGTACCAAAATACTCGGTGCATTTTGGTACTGATCAAAGGAGAAAAAAAAAAGATTCAACGAGCATTTCCCGAGAAAACAGGGCAATCAGCCTGGGGCAGGCTCCCCAAAAAGTTTTGTTTTTAGTTTTCGTCTCAAACTCCAATTCAGCGATCTAAAATTATCTTAAAGATACCCATACCCGATTGCACAGAGAAAAATCCGGTGTGAATACAACTCCGAATTGGGTCGAATAAGGTCCCTCCGTTTGGATAAAATATTTTTTTATCCAAATGAATGAGCACAAAAGAATACTTCCAATTACACCAAAAGGAGTAATTCTTGTTATTTTTGGGATAAAAGAAAACACCATTTTCACATACATATAAATCATAAATAAGTTTTGTATAACTAGCATTTACCTCTCTATATGTGTTGGCGACATTTAGTTTACCTCTTTACGCTCTAACATGCATAATAAAATACCTAGCTACAGTGGGAGTCGATCCCGCGACCCTATGATTTGAAGACTAACGCCCTACCTATTACACCACACAGACTATACGGGATGACAATCCAGCATTGGACTAAGGCCGCAGGATGTGTTAGTGACATCCTATTTCCAAGATCTTATCTGCTTTTTGTTGAGGTAATGAGATCAGCATCACGCTCAGCAGTGTTATTTATCCCCATAAATGGGTACTCGTTTAACATCTGAGTGAGATCATAGTCCGTCACAAGCTCGTGAGTTCGAAAAACACCATGGAACACGGTGAGATTAGAACTCATGAGCTTGTGCACCGAAGGTGCGCGCACTAACCGCTAGACCAGCCAGACTGTTATGATTAGAGGTACGTAAATTTTTGTTTTTATGAAATAGATGCGCATTTCGGCGAAAATTGCTCGTTTATGCGAATAAATGCGAAATGGTCTAATTTGGACTTTTCCCATAGAAAAAAGTTTATTTTTGTCCAAAAAAGTCAATTTATTGGAGATAATTTTCATCTCAGATCGATTTTTTCAGAAGATTTCCGTTAATAAGAATAGAGAAATTGGTAAATACAGAGAGTTGCCTGAATAATGAGTACGATGGCTTGCCGAACACCGAGCAAGCACTTTAGTTGGAGGTTTGTTGAATGAACTTTTTTTTTCTGCAATACGATTTTTTCAGAGAGAGTTTTTCTCGTGGTTCGGTGGGCCCCAAAATTGAAATTAACTTTACATAAAAATAAAAAAGATAAAAGCGTAACGATATTTTACTGTTACCTTAACTCCTTGAGGAGTGGTCTTGTCGACAACAAATAGATTGTTTGTCTGAATTCGAGGTATGATGCAGTTGGCAGACACTCTTCATACTGAATAACAAACACGCGACGTTTTCTTTGCAACGCGAGTTTTGAACAGTCGTTTAACTGTGAAACTACAGAATTTCTAGAGTTATAGAAAATTATAATAACAACAAGAAAATTTACAAAATTAGGTTTCTATGCGAATTTCAGCGAAATTTCCAATGTCCATAATTAGTTTATGCGAAATTCCTGTTTTTTATTTGCGAAATTTCCGTACCTCTAGTTATGATAGATTGTGGTCCATGGTGCATCGTTTCTAATGGTGTTCCAAGAACAGAAAAACCTATCTAGACGAGTAATACAACCAAGCTTACTAAGTTACTCAAAATTTTGCATGCGGTAAACTATTATAACTAGAGGAAATAGATGCGGATTTCGGCGAAATTTGCTCATTTTTGCGAATTGATGCGAAATGTTCATTTGTACATTTTCCACAAAAAGTTAATTTATCTAAAAAAAAAATCAATTATGGAAGATAATTTCTTATCTCAGATAGATTTTTTGTTAATCTTATTCATAAGAATAGATAGATTCATAGATGAAAGAATTCGCAGATTCCTCTTTAGTCGGAGGTTGAATGAATGATCTTTGATTTCTGCAACGGGATTTTTGTAGATAGAGTTGTTGGACGAGCCCCAAAATGGAAATCAACTGTACATAAACGAGACCAAGTCTAATTTCGGGCGCGACTGAAATTTGGATACCCTTCGCTCCCCTCGGGCTTAAAGTTTTTTCGGGCGTACCTATGACTTGTATTTAATCCCCCCCCCCATTCTTTTCCTTCTGTCTTCACAAAAGTTCCGATGCGTCGACAAAACAATATTTGTGTGGGGTTTAGTTGGAATAAGTGGGCAAATAAAAATATTTACTCAGAAAATTTTACTGGGGGATGCGGAAGCATTCCATTTGTAGGATTCCATTTGTTTTCACCTTTTTAGTTGCTTTGATAAAGACACATTAATTCAAGGTTTTGTGAAATCGGTGTAAAAAAATGTTTCTTAGAAGAACCAAAATGGGGGGTTAGGTTTGTATGGCAGCCCCATGACCCCATGGTCCGATTTGATCCAATCTTACATAAATGTTTTGTGTCATCAATAGAAATACATTTTGTGAAATTGGTGCACAAATAAAAAAATTTTCTTAGAAGAACCTAATTTGGGGGATTAAGTTTTGTATGGCAGCCCATGACCCCATGGTCCGATTTGATCCATTCTTGCATTATTTTGTGCTATCAATAGAAACACATTTGTGTGAAATCGGTACACAATGATATTGGGACAGACAGACAGACGGACATGCTCCAATCGACTTCCCAAGTCATGCTGATCATACATGTATACTTTTTATATGGTCGGAGATGCTTCCTTTAATGCGTTACAAACTTCGTGACAGAGTTAATATACCCTTTCACTCTATGAGCAAAGGGTATAAAAAGCGAAACAATACTAGCATGCAATCTGATGTACTAGGTTTATCACGTAGTAACTACACTACCCTGCTTTCTAGTCGATTTTTTGCTATTATTATTATCAAAAATTTCTGACATGAATCGTGATTTTTTATTATTTGTTTCGCTCTGAATTTATTTGCGAAATTTCCGTACCTCTAATTGCTACACAAAGTAATCTGCCTATTGGTCACAGGGACAACCTTGCGCATCACTCTTTCAGGGCGAAATTGGAGAGCCCGTGACCGATTTTTTTTTGTCTGTGTTCACCAGTCAGAGGGGCATAAGCTTTCCTACCCTCTCGTTAAGCCCATAAAATTATAACTGTGCTAAGGAACTCTATATGGTGCACATGTTGTCGTTTAATGTCATATTGCTATGCTATAGTGAATTCTTACCGATTAACCATAATATGCCGTGGGATTATTGAAGGAGTCACAAGGATCAAGTCAATTGTAGTGGTAACACTCTAAACGTTTATTCGCACAAGTTTATTTTGCAAAACTACAAAGGCTTCTTCTAAATTCAAATTAAAGTTAAAATCATAGATTAACAACCACACAATAGAAGACTCAAACCAGAAAGCGTTTCTCACAATTCGCGATTCGCAGAAGTTCGCAAAATATTATAACCAACCCTGAGGCTTTTGAATCTGATACCATTTCTTGTTGTTTTCAGTCTGATACATTTCATGTCGTAAGCTTAAATTACCCTAACAACACGAGCAACACAGCGGGAACTAGAGGAGTACGGCTACAGTTGGTTTCCAATCATATTTTAGATGAATATCGTCAAAATTATTATTGGTACCTATTATTGATCATTAGCCCCTCCCGAAAGCAAATCCTAGCTACATCTTTGTTCGCCTCCGTCCACATGATGCGTGTTCAACGCCTTCTTCGGCATCTGCTCGTCGTTCATCCTTTGTACATGTTCCGCCTATTATCGTCGCTGCAATTTTTGACACATGTAGCCAGGGCCGGATTTGCCATATGGGCAACCTGGGCTACTGCCCGGGGCGGCAGAATTTGAAGGGCGGCGAATTCTTAAATTTTTTCGTTTGTCTAAAATTATGGGAAAAATAGATTTTGACAATTCAAACATAATTGTAGAAAATAGTTTGCTTTTTTAATTTATTCTAGTTAGATGTACATATTCGTCTTAATCCAAAGCACCTAATCGCATTCTCAACTCAAATTATAATGTGATTCCGCCTCCAAAACTTAAGGACTACTCAAAAGTTTTGCTTGAAGCATACACTCATTCACTCTGAATGGCGTGGCGGCCTTTAGTTCAGGAGTATATTTAGAGTAGGAGTAGAAATCATCTTTGGCTTCACTTTAAACATTATGCCTGAAGACACATTAAATGATATAAGTACGCTAGAACTTGGCTGCCATCTCCTGTTTTCAAGCCTCTAAAATTGAAGAAAAAAAAAACGAAAAATATTTTTGGTGATAGCGATCCTTTAGAAAGTTCAAAACACCCACAAGGAAGTAACTCATCTAACCACACATTTTCGTGTGTTCAATTACTTCTTAAATTTGTCCCCACATCAAATTCGCTGGGAAGCAAGCATTTGGTTTCGGGAGAGGTCCAAGTTCATGTTATCATTGGAGTTTTCAATCATTCCTAAAACATTTTTGGGAGGTGCACGGAACACCTGGATTCCTCCCCTGGGAAGCAAGATAAAAAATTTTCAAGCAAACAAAATAAGCTTACGGGTAATATTAAATTTTCAATTTTCCACATACGCCCGCTAACGTTTTGCCTACATTTCCTTTTTGAGCTGACAACTGCTACCCTTAAGCTTATCTATGGTGGCGGAGGGCGGCAAATTCGTTATTGCCCAGGGGCGCCATAGAGGCTAAATCCGACCCTGCATGTAGCTCATTGTATAGCTGATTCAACTCATGGTTGTACCGGATACGCCATTCGCCTTTGACAAAATCACAAAATGTAATTTTCATTTTTGACCGATGTCTACTCAATCCTTAAGCAGAAGCATAAATTAATAGAATTGTAACGATAAAATAATGTATCATTCTCAGAAATATAATTTAAATAATTGAATTTAAAATAGAAAATATTTCCGTCTAATAAAGTAAAATCAAGACCTGCTTGTACTGCCTCCTCCCCGTGTTTGGACTGTTTGTTATAAACTTGGCACGCATTAACCAAAACCATTGCACAGCCCGGAACTAGAATTTATTTATGTGCTAGTTGGACTCTCGTGACATTGCTTCTCTGTCTAATTAATGCAAAATAAAAGCCATAACAAACAATTGCCGCTATATTCTCGCTAATGCAAAACATTGTCGCTAATACATACCCTCTAAAAAATTGTACTCCAATAATAGGAGGAAACTTTTTTTCCTTCTATTATAGTAGTAAATTTACACCACGATATAAACGAGAGTGATTTTACGCTTTTCGGTGTAAATATTTACTACAGAATTGGCGTAAATCCACAAACGGTAATAAGCAAATTTACACTGGAAAAAATATAAATTTACACCGGCAAATACGTAAATTTACATCCGGGCTTATGTAATTAATTGATTACACTGGTCTACAATTTTCAAACTTTTTTTTGTCACACAAAAGTTTATATCATATTTTTTGTTATGATTTTTTTGGGGATATGGCTTTTTGTAGGAAGCTTTCAAGGTTCCGTTAGTTATCCGTTATCTCTCTTGCATGTAGGACTCTCTAAACCCCCGTGGAACCATAGGTTACGTAGCAGTATGATTCAGTGGTTAAATTCCACATTTTTAGAGCTTTCTACAACAAATTAGGAGCTTTTGCTATATTTTCCATTTTGGTGCAGGGAAAACCTTCGTATAGTTCAAGTTCATAATAAATGTTAGAAATTTTCAGCTCCATTCCTTCCTAAACTTTTTTTTAACAATATTAACCAAATATTTCCCAAAGGATCCTGTAGGATCATTTAGTTGCTGGTGGCTGTTTTCATCCTTCATTATATCCCGTTATTATCCTTCACGTATACCCGTTTAGAGAATTTTCATTTAAGGAATAAAACCACCACAACTTTCGTCCATTAGGACTTGTGAAATTCGCTAAAAGGACGGATTTTTCATACAAACTGCGTCCAATTCTTCTTCAGGGTACACCAGCAGTATCTTTTCAGAATTTCGATGTCCTTGCATAATTTATTTCATAGTAATAACGTCACTTAAAATTAAAAGAATAACACCAAACCACGTAAATTATGGAAAATTAATACATAACGGTGAAAAGATAACAGGACGTGACTGGAACGAAGTAATGTTATTTTTGTAATGAGGGGACACTAAACTAAACAAAAATGATCACAAAGTTCGTGTGACAAAAATTGTGTTCCCCAGTGTTATATTTACGGCAGCCGGTTCTTCGATGTAAATCGTCCTGGAGCTACCCGTTATTCCAACGGCCAAGAGCTGCCACTACCTTCGGTTCAAGAGCAAAAAAGAGCTACAACAACAACAATAATATGATGCTCACACGAACGCACTTCGGACGGGGCAGACAGAACATGTCACTTGTGAGATACAGGAAAATGCAATAATGCACAAAAGTATTGTAACAAATTACAACTTCCAATTGGTAAATATACACTGAAAATGTAAAGTTACACAAAAATAAAGTAATGATACATCTTTACACCAAATGTGGTGTAACATTACACCAAAATAGAGTAATATTAAAAAATCTGTGTAATATTACACTATTTTGTGGGTTTTCTAGAAATTTTGTTTAAAAATAAACGTTTACTGTAATTTTGCGAGAAAAAAGGTGTAAAATTCAACGAGTTTTCGATGCAAAATTCAACCTTGTTTTTACAGTGTAGACAATGTACTCTTCTCAACTGCACTCTTCGTACTCATGCAAAATTGTATGTCACGAGAGTCCAACTAGCGCATAAATAAATTCTAGTTCCGGACTGTGAGTAACGATGGCGTGGGCATTAACGGATTGACGGTTGTATCAAAGTCTTGGAAACAGCCATTTAGACGGAAATACGGCCATATATTTACTTAAAACATGAATCATCGTACTTTAATGATTGTTTAAAAAAAAAACTGCTTTTGCGTGCCACCCTGTAATAATTTTATATAATATAATGTCATATAATAGCTAATATTCTGATAAAGCTATTTTTATTAAATCTAAAAAGACAGTTTAACGAACCAGCTTCTGGCAGAAAGTATCTAATTAATTTTGATGCTATTTTAAGCCTTTCCATTCTTCATTTTTACTATATTTAGTGCCAGTATAGCACCTTTTTCAACAGCCTGGACAAATATTTGCACGCACGTCTTTTGAAATACGTTTAAATTTAGCTCGGTTCGGTTCTTTCCAAAACATTCACCATTAGCAATTTTAGCATGTGCACTAGTTGCTAATTTCAATATTATACACAAAAAGTTCATAAGTTTTTTTAGAAAAGAATTTCTCATGATTTCTAAACTATCCTGAGGCATGAGTTAGCATAACGAATTATCATGATTACAGCATACAATTTTTTAACGATGAATTAAATCGATCACTTCTTGCCAACGTGAACAGATAGAACGGAACATAAACCTAAATTATTTCAGTTTTCAATACACGGACTCTGAAGTAACAAATCATGAGTTCTGAAAATGCATCAAGGCCAAAAGACATACTTTTCTATGATTAAAAAAACTAAGTTAAAACTACGAATACGCCATTTGGCAATGAAAAGAGTCAAAAGAGTCATGCCACAAATATTATGTACGTTCAATTCTTATTTTGATTGGCTTAGTAAACGATTAAAAGCAAATTACTCATAAGATGCCAATCTGATTCTGAAGTGCACTTAATTTGTGTCAACCTCAAGATAACGAAATGATTGCAAAGATCAAAGTACATACGAACGAGTATCAATTTATAGACGCCGCCATCAACATGCAAAGGAATGCAACATGATCAACAGGAATAACAAATGTTCTGTTCTGGGTGGCTATTCGCTCGTCGTTTTCAACATTCTTGATAGCGCCACAAATTTTTCTGGGCGAACGGATATTCGATATTTGATTCCAAGTACATCCAATCGATTGCCAAAAGTACTAAATTCCAAATGGCATTGTTAGCATAGCAATTAGCAGAAACATATTATATAGTTTTTTTTCAATTAGGGTAGTTTTACAAACGAGATAAATACGTTTTGCAAAATAAGGGCTCTTTGAATAATTTTCAATCTATTCTCTATTGTATTAGCCAAGGAAATCCAAAGTCCTCATTGAGCATTGATACCATCAAACGACTCCTAAAGTAATAGTTTTGGCAAACAATCAACTGCTGAAAGTCCACAAATTCTAGGATGATCTGATCGGATCATGTAGGCGCCAGCCGTTTTTTTAGTTCTCTTATCCAATGATCCTCGAAGGCTGTAGGATTTCAGACAGGCCTCTGTCTGTTGGCATCAATTCATCTGTTCTCATTTGCAGGCAACCAGATGCGCGAAATATTCACGAGACTTCTTGCACATCTTGCCAATTTATAGAAACGGCGGCGCTTCTAAAATAGATGCAATCGTCTGATGATCCTATTCGATACAAATCGTTACAGATGAACCTTCGTGGGTATGTCGTGTGATTTTTCTGTCAAGTTTTGCGTTGACACTGTACAAAATAAGGGAGGTGTCTGCGAGCCTACATGTACATATCTTATCTGGTGCAACGAAATATCCAAGTAGTAATTTGAATTTTACGCTACGAAATTGTTGTAATGTCTGCTTTCTGAGGAACGTGAACAAATATTCTAGTGAATTGATTTTTGAAGTTGTTGCCAAGAATCTTGGTTACGAAACATGTGTGCTAGCGAGAATAATGGAGGCAACTTGGATAAATAAAAAATAATTGTATATCGTGAAATCGTCAAAAAGTACATTTATTCGATTTGTTGTTGTGGTATAATTCCATCCTGACTGACTTTCAATTCAAAACTAAAAATACATTGATCTTGCGCAATTCTGATTATCCTTTTATCGAAATGTTAAATCAGACGAAATTATTATTCAAATATAAATAGATCTATGTATATCTTTCTTTCCGAGTCTCCACATCATTCAAATTGGAGACGACTAGACGAATGGTAATACACAAAATAGTTTTTGAACTAAGAAGATTTCTAATTTCCGGGACGTCTTTACATATAACATCCTCATCTATGAACATCAACCGATTCTATAATCATCTTAAAAAAAAAACGGATAGGAAATGGCAATTGCATCGATGAAACGGAAGATGTCATTACTATGAGCCGCAGCACTTTGATCTTATTAGGAGCTCTGCTGGAACTCTGTTGTGGTACAGTCGATTTATTTTCATAATCTGACACTGATTACTTGGGGTGCCAGGTGGCCAGTGCGGCATGCTCCAAAGTCAAAGTGCTGCCAAAGTCGTGGAGCAGCGCAGACCGTATTATACATACCTACACACGATTTTCAAGATGCAAGTATCGGATGAATGTCTTCCGCAACGGGCAAGATGCAAAAGAAAATTTCGTGTCGTGTATTATGTTTGTCTGTCTGTCTGTCTATTAAATATAGACACTGCATGCAAGGAACTTAAGATAATCTTGTTTTCATCGAGATTGAGAAATCACTAAACATATGCACTTGTACTCGCTGTTTATGTAAACATTAGATGAGATCAATTAAACATTGTTTGTGGCGTCACATTTGGAGTTGATGCTTTCATTAGACGTGAGTTATGAAAACAGGACATGGATAGCGTTAAACACATCATTGTCTGATATGTTCTCTTGGAAGAATTTGGCAAACGAATACACATTAAAAAGGCGGAAGAACAGATGATATCAAATACTAACTTGATGCGAGTCCCAGGATGTACAGCTTTTAGATCGCACTACCACAGGATGTAAGACTGTAATAGAAGGGCTATAGCAGATTGTTTTCTAGATCTACGAAATATACAGTAGACTCACAATGCTATGTTGTTACTGGCTTTGATCACAGTGTGGTCAATACAAATTGGCAGTTGCTATTCTATATAGAACAACTCGTAGCCAACTTCATGTTCAAATTTGTTTGGGTGTTGTGCTGTTCTGTCCTGTACACAAAGGCGCAGAGGGGACGAATAATTTATTTTATATTTTGTTATACATATGCAATGTACATTTTCAATTATTATTCTAGTGGATATTTCTTTTTCCCATGATGGAATACCTGGTTCACAGAAAGTTGCATACTTGACGTGCATCTAGTGTATGTACATTTATCATTCCATTTTCATCTCTTCTTCGCCAACAAGAGTAGGTACCTCCAATTAACGAAAAGGCCTACGAGAGCGAAACCATTGACTGTTGATCAACGAAAACGAGAAGTTTTCATTCTCCTTGTCAGAAATCCGTGCCGACGGTAGAAAAACTCACAGTAAGATTGGACAGCCATGCTGAAGATTTCGATATTAAGTGAGTTTTTCTGATTATCCCGTGTAGTTTTGGATAATTAAACTTCATATAAAAAAATGGTAGGGGGGCACTTAGGGACATGAAATATAGTTTACGACCGATGCCCAGTGGCGTGCACAGCCATTTTGTGAAGGGTATGCAAAATTAAAACCGAAGAAAAGATGATAAATACGAGTATAAACGCTTTTTGATATGTCGATATAAAAAGAAAGGTTAGTGTTTCCTAAGTAATTGAGTAATCTCAGGATAGCTAAAAATGAGGAAAAACTGCCTAATTTATTTTAGAAAGCACTAAAATAAGTATAATAAAAAAACTTTGTAACGTTAACAAAACAGTGCCTGAAAATTATTTAAATCAATCAAACAAATACAAACATTCGCATTGTAAGATTTATTGATTTTCTCAAATGTGTAAACTGTAGGCATACAAACCTTCTTTTGTAATATGTACATAACACAGTGTGACTAACAAAATGCATACATAGCTATGCAACCAACCCCGTACAAAAATGTGCATTATAATTTGTTTCTGATTAGTAAAAAAAAATCTCTTTCAAAAAATAATAAATTCCTGTTTCAACATTGTTTAAATATTAAAAAACAAACAAAGGAAACATTTTGTCAAAACTGAATGACACATTTTGGGACCTACTGTTTGTTTCCGCTTTGGTTCCCTTTGCTCAAATCTTATCACGACATTTTTCGCCGCTTGTGCTATAGTCATCGTTCGTCCGTCAACTTTGTTCGCCAACGCCAAGGCAGGCGTGCTTCTCTTCACCATATAAACCTGCAACATTGTTGCAGTTGAATTTTTCAATTCGTATGAAGATTACAAGCACGGCGAAATGGGGCTTATCGAGCATACTCTAGTGTCGGCGAAAAAACGAGGTCAGTGGAACTTACACTATTTATATAAAGATGGCGCTGGTACATTTATTGTATAGGGATTATGTGGTGGTTAACTAAATCCCTATTCAATAATAACACTAGACTTGCATATTATGTACTTTATTAAAACACGTGTTAACAGCGAGACGCCACAACCTCGACTGAAGGATCCAGTCGGAATTAAAATTGATGTTCGATTTAAGCGCCACGATGGAAAGTAGCAGAAGCTCTCAGCTGGTCGCTACAGTACTCCCCCCTGAGTGACATTGTGGGGTCGCAATGCGAACGGTGTCGTGTATGCCGTATTGCATGGACGGGGAACGATGCGTTCGAAGCATGGTGCTGCAGGTGCAGGACAGTGGAGTCACGCACGGATGTGCGGTTGCACGTTGCGTGTTGCAGTGCTGTGACGGCTGTGTTTGCGGAACTGCTAGTTGCAGTGGTTGTGCAGTCCATGGTGTTCTCTGCGAGGCGTACGGCGTACCTGCCGACCCGGCAGTCGTAGCACTGGTGGTTACGAATATGCCGGTTTGTCGAGTCGTCTCGTCGGTTCACAGGGATCAGCAAAACTCTGCGCGATGAGCGTGGAGCAGACTGCGGTCGGGAACTCCTGTTGGGCGCTGGCTGGTTGCGTACCAAATGACAGGTGTTGTGGCCGTGGTTGTTGTGGCGATAACCCGGAGTGCGGCGTCGTTCCGGGGAGTCGAGGTCGGTAATAACTAAGATTGTAAAAACACGGTCGCGGAGATCGGACTCGAAACGCGAAATTCACACATTTTGCGCTGTGGCGGTCACCAATATAGGGATTATGTGGTGGTTAACTAAATCCCTATTCAATAATAACACTAGACTTGCATATTATGTACTTTATTAAAACACGTGTTAACAGCGAGACGCCACAACCTCGACTGAAGGATCCAGTCGGAATTAAAATTGATGTTCGATTTAAGCGCCACGATGGAAAGTAGCAGAAGCTCTCAGCTGGTCGCTACAATTGAAAAAAGAATTAACAGTGAAATCAGTAATTATTTTCATGAACTTGTATGAAGAAAATGTTTTTAAATGAAAGGGTATGCACTGCTTATTTGCATATATGGAGTGCACGCCACTGCCGATGCCCATACCTAGCAAGAATACACAAAAAAATTCAAACAGCTTGCGTACAAGTCCGCAACTCAGTGGGACATTTTCATGTTTTTCGTGACGATTTGCTTTTCGAATTTGACTCTTTTTGGTTGAACGTGAGTTGAACCTAAGTTGAAAGTTACACTTTTTGGGTCGTTTAACAAAAGTTGATCTAAATTTTCTCCAACTTCTGCCAAGGTGAGGTGCTCGTACGATTCTTTTAGAAATTGGCGCATAGTCTAACGATCATTTCTTTCTTACATCACCTTATTCTAGCTTCGTTCTTTCTAACAGTTTTAATGCCTTAAGTGCAGAAAACAAGGGTTAATTTCGGATCGATTTTAATATAATTTGAATAAATTTTACCAAATTGCAGATCTTTAGGGGCAGGTTGAATTGAATTGAATTGAAATCGAGCTAAAATAACCCTAGTTTTCTGCACCTAAAGCGTTAACACTGTTAGTAATAACGAAGCTATAATAAAATGATATGTAAGAAATGATCGTTAGACTATGCGCCAATTTTTAAAAGAATCGTATGATCACCTCACCTTGGCAGCAGTTGGAGAAAATTAAGATGGAAAATCAGATTGTTTTTGGGTCAAATTAAAAAAAATTGACTTTGAAGTTCTGTAAAAACCAAACCTCTCATCCGATTTTGGTGTAGCTTTATTTTTCAGGTAAATTTGTTGGTTGTAATAATCATCTTATTTTACTATTCTAGCTAGTCTAGCTTTTGAGATATTGAAGTTTTAGTCGAACAAGAAAATGATTTTTTCAAAAATCTTCAAATGCCTGTGGCAACTAAAGGGTTAAGCTAAGGGGGTATGTTCCGTACAATTTTTTTGCTGGAAATCACTTGAGGAATCACAATCCGGTGCGTTTTTGCGGCAGTTTACAATACATCAAAGGAAATTAACTATGTAAAGGGTGGCACACGGGAACCTGACGATTTTTAAAAGGTCGTAAAAAATTAGAAATTCAAGCTACACTATTTTTTTGCCACTAAAACTTAGTTGACCCCTCTTTCAGAAAATGTATGCCAAGGAATGTTGCCCATTTTTATTACTAAACTTATTACTAACCTTGATCACAGTGAGAGTTTCGCCCTTCTATGCTTCAGTATTCATCGGAATGCATCTGTTCCTGCGCGTAAAATCATAGTTGAAATAGATTACACGCGTCAGCAGCAGCATCGGCAGAATTTCATAGCTGAGAAATATGCTGAATGCCAAATCTTCTGCCCAACATTTTTGTTAGCAATGTAAAATGCAGTGGCGTAACGTTTCCCAAATTTCATGTGTTCGAAATTGGAATGGGGGGCCCCTGAGGTTGGAATTTTTGACCCAGGAAATAATTGCAACCGTATTTAAAGCAGTACACAAATAAGCAGCAACAGCGAAAATCTTCTAAAATGTTCCAAAAAAATTTTAATTTTAGAGATACAAATTGAAGTTTTTATAATTTTACGAGGTAACTTCTACATAGCCTATTTAACTATTTATCAGTAAATTGAAGAGAAGTGACAAAAAATTCCACCTCGAGAGCACCTACATGCCTGCCTCGTAACAGTCATTGATCCTAGAACATGAGGATCACACCATAGGTCAATTTTTTTGTCGATTCAATTCAATTTATTGCAGGGTAATCAAATCATTATATGTACATAGTTTACAAGTTAATTCTGCTTAACTCCTCTAAAGCCTAGCTTGAGCGAGGCGATAACTGATCTTAAGTTTAATTTCTAAGTGACATTTTAATGTGTAAATGTAAAAAGTAAGGATATAAAACTAAAATTAAAATATGTATAGCTGAATAAATAGATGACGGATATACATTTGGTGTTAACAAAAAATTATTCCGATTAGAACTAATTAAAAATAGAGTTTTGGATATTCATTAATAAATTCATGTTTCATTAATGTAAAGTTCACAGATACTATAAAAAACGCTAAGGTTTAGGTTACAAAGCCAAAACTTCACTTTACGTTTGAATGTTAGAGGTACAAATATGTGAGCTCTGATGTCTAACGGTATGGTGTTAAAGGTAATTCAAATATGGAGCTTAGACATCTCTGGCCAAAACTACCACCATGGCGTATCCATGCCCAAGGCGAACTAAATCGACTGAAATCAAATTCATGGTAGAAAAATGAGTCATGCAGAGTAAACTGCGAATTAATTAGTTATTATTATCCCTTATCTGGACAGAAGGCTTTCTAGGCAAACATGCGATTGTTAAAACAAAACAAAACAACTTTTTGAGTTCGACTTTATTGAAAATCGTTCGGTCAATAAATCCACACTTGTCCTTTTGTCAACATTTCGAATATATTCTCCTTGACGCAGCAGTTACTTTCCCTTCAATTTTATGCAAGAACCTGCAAGAGGGGCACTAATCCTAGCAAGCTCAAAGGTTCAACTTATCTTCAACATTGGGTGGGGTTCCAAAACGGAACAGTTGCGTATGTTCCGCAAACATGTTTGCCATTCTTATCCCCTAGTTGCCATTTTGCGGATCAGGAATATTCTCCGGTTTTTTTCCTTTGTCTGCCTTTGTGAAATATGTTAACGAAAAGAACTGGAGATGATTTCTGATCTGCAAAATGGCAGTTAGGGGATCAGAATGGCAAACATGTATGCGGAACATACGCAACTGTTCCGTTTTGGAACCCCACCCATTCTTGTGATCAAAACAGAGGAAAACAAGCTATTGGGAGACGATTTTCTTGTAATTGATTGCAAGTTTAAGCCAATTCAGATATCAAGCCTCGCTGTACAAAAAATAGTAGTTGAGAATGTTTTGTCTCTTTCTTAGACTCTGCGGCTGATTTGTGTTTTTTCTTGTAGACTAAAGTTAATGCCTGTCTACAACAGTTGATCAAGAATATACCTAAAAAAAAACTTTTTATATTTTCGGCTTTGGGGGCCCCTGTGGATTGGAGGCCCGTGTGCCCCTGAACACATGGAACACCGTACGTTACGCCACTGGTAAAATGCATTGGGCTTGACGTTTCGCGATGCCGATGCTTCTGCTGACGCGTCTAATCTATTTCACGCATCATATATGTAGCATTCTGCATTCACTGAAACAACTTCGAACAAGGTGGTTTCACCAAAAAGAGGCTACAGACAACACTGCGACACCCTCAATACTAGTCCTCCGCAAAAAGCTATTCGGCCGCGCGATATCAAGATTCTTCGTCGGTCCCTAGACTTAACCAGATTTGACTAATTTCTTTGGGTTTCTGAAATTATGCATTTATGGAAATAAATCACGCATACATTGAAGTTGATTGATTGACGAAAATTACTGAAAAGCACTCTAAAAGTTTAGTGGTTAAAACGGACACCACTTTGAAAAATGATTTTTTTAAAGGGCATCTGTCATCTAAATTCGCGTACCGTTCTTGCTTTAACAAGTAAAATGAGTGATTTGATAATGACGAGTGATTTTCGCTATATTTGCATTTGTGAAACCGTTAATTGCATATTATGTAAGTAAGTTAATTTGTGTTGTTCTCGAAAATAGTAGAAATACACAACTGCTCTGAATAACTAGCTCAAAAAAGTTTAATGAAATTTCTCCAAATTGATTAGTAATTTAATATTTCTCTATGAGAAAGTATACAAAAGGTCGCAGATCGCATTGAAATATTAGTAATTGATCGATCTTAATCAAGGCTACAATTGCGTTTCAAAATTATATTATGTTAAAACGGGAGGAATTACCCAAAACATATAAATAAATTGCAATATAGTTTGCAATAAGAAGTGCGTTTGATTCACACGGATAAAATAAATTTATAAGTGTATAATAATAAAACAATAATGAAAAAGCGTTCTAGAGGCGAAAACAAGTCTTGTCAATTCGTGCATTCAGAAATTCTGGAACGTTGAAAACAATTTCTTTCTTCCTGTTTTCATTCACATTAAAAAAGAATTGGCACACAATCGCAGCTACTGAACACGCATTTCTTATTTAATCACAGAATAAAAACGAACTTTTTAACCTTTTTCCAGAATCTTCGTCTGTTTCGATAGTATTGCGCACAATTTGCTTACAATCAGTTGACAACTGTCTAGAATAATAGCAATAATTTAAGCGAGCAGAGTCAGATTTTGAAAATTATATAAAAAAAAAACTCCAAAATGAATATTTGGTTATGTCATTTTCAGGCTCGCTATGCCAATTTTTTGGCGAGCCTTACCAGCCAGTTGGGATACAGCTTTATGTCAATGTCAACAATCTGTAATTTCTTTCTGTACAATGTAACATTTAAAATATATACGTACATCCGTAAATCTAATTGAATCGAACTCATAACTAGTATAAAAATTAATGAGACACGTGTATTACTTACTACAAACTAGACATAATCTAGTCAAAGCTAAGCTTCTCAATGAGATTGTAGAAATTCCACAAACGAGGCGGCATAGTGCGGCGTCATTATAAACTGATGAGATGGGTCAAAGATTATAACGGCGTAGTATGAAAGTTCTCTACTCCCCAGACAGATGCACGCGTACGTTAAATTAATCAATAATAAATAATACAATCACAACATTTCTCTGCATATTACAAAAATCAAAACAACATTGAGTAATATCCACATTCTATTGCATACTAACTAAGCTCGTGCAGCATCTGGATGCGATGCTAAATACAATATACTATTACGTATAGAGTACGTTCATTGTATTGCAATTTAGAGTATTGGGGTTTTTTACGCATGACTCACCTTTCCCATACGATCTATTTCTACCTAGATCGTAGGCAGTGCGACATACATGTACTTTCTAAAGCCGATTAAAATTCCTGAAAATGTCACTAGGATCGTATTCTATGCGTATGAAATAGGAAAACATCTTAATAGCCTTAACGCAATTTAATAGCCTTTTAAAAAATCGAATGACATCCTGTGTAGAAAGTACACATACTTATAGAAATGATGTGATGTGATTTCACAAGAATTAGGACCGATTCGTTCGTTTTTTTTGTCTCCTATTTGGACCAGTACCAGATCATAAATAATCCCTTTCGTGGACATTTCTTCTTTTAGACGTGGTAAGGTCAAAAATACATTTTATACATTATGATACTGGACACTATTGCATCCCTTTTATATATTGTGTAACCATGTTGCATGTTCTGGATCATTCTTTTCGGTCGTATAAACTAAAGTGTGATAAAATCATTAAAAAATACAACATAACATATCCTTTCTTATTTTCTCAATGATTGACTTCGGCATGGCTGTTACACCTGCATAGGAAATGAGTAATCTAGTAGACGTGTTACGTATATGTTAGTTTGTAAAAGTAAATGTATCGTTCATCTGCTTCTTCAGGTGTCATTAAAATGACGGTGAGGTTTGATCAGCAGGTAGACCAGACTCCAGACATGTATTTTTTGGAAGGTGTATGCTTCGGATAAATGCAAGGAAAGTGTAACCTGCAAAGGTTAGTTTTCAAGATCTTTCAAATGAAATACAGTCGAACTTATTGGAAGTGTCCGCTTATGAGAATATTTCACAAAGGTATAACATTTTATGAAACTAATTTGGACTGCGGTGCGAATCCATTCAAAACCCCGATGTCTCATTTCAGCCGTGTGTTTCCAATTCAAGTTTTTTTTGAGATCGACAACACAATTTTTTTCGTGAATTCTTAAATGACTTGTTCTTGCGATTTTTCTTCAAAAGCCAATTTTTTTTTAATTTTTTGCATATTTTAAAAGAATAGAAAACTGCGCGATTAAATGCCGCGACATAAATTTAACTCCTGATTCTCTAAGAAATTCCACCTACACGGAGAGATAAACATGATTTGTACAGCGATTTCCGGAAAGTCAATTTTGCTTTACGTAAAAGACCGATTTTCCGGTAATTTCAAAACTTCTTTGCTCGAAATACAATTCTGTAATGCAAGAATTTCGAATTTTATTTGTGGAACTGTCCGTTTATTAGAGACTTACTTGTTCAGAAAGGGTATAAAAGTACTATCCGTGTCCGGTTATGAGAGTGTCCGGCTATTGGAAGTTATTTTCTAGTAAAATATAAGGAAAAACGTTGGGGAAAATAAAAGTGTCCGTTTATGAGAAATGTCCGGTTGTTAGAAGTGTCCGTTTAGGGAAGCTCGACTGTACGTGAATACATAATGTACATTACGAGTATGAATTGAATGTGAGGTATTGAATTTTGTCTAATATCTGAATTCGCTGCAATTGGTATCTAAACTATGCAATATTAAAATTATAGACGGTGTACAGTCCGAATAACGCTAGACATTATGTAGCTTTTTGCAAGAAGTCGTAAAACATACATCTAGCAAGTATAGTAAAAGTGCTGGTTTGGTTTATGAGTGATGAAGTCTGTTAGTAAGCTAATAAAATATTTAAATGGTAGTAAAATTCAAGCCTAAATACAATTAGCAGGAAAGTAGGCTTTTTTGAATCTGCTGCCGCTAGCCCAATCAGAAAAAGGAAAACTACAATTATATTTAGTTGTTGAGAGGGTGACAGACTCAAAAATCGGGAGGGACTTCCGATTGAAATTGTTTAAATAGGTAATCAAGACAATGGTAAACCTATCCATATGGGGAAATTTTAGGGAGATTCGTAAAATTACGTCATTATATGTATCGGTTTTGTGGTACCTTAAAACTTCTTCAAACAGACAAATTCATGATGTCACGCTCTTTTGGACCCAGTGTAGCCCTGAACTTACCCAAGAAAAGCGATAATAGTAGAATTTCATTTGCGTACCAAATATTGTATGCCCGGCATTAAGGCCATATGTTGTAAATGAAACACTTTTTTTCTAATTTGGTGCCAAAATGAAAGGATAATGAATATAGATAGGTTTTATCATAATCAGAGTGAAAACTCGATACAATGAACATGTCTTCATTAAAGGGAAGGTGATTATTACTATAAAAAGTCGCGGAATATGGGGCGCTTCATATTCATTTTTAAAAGGTGTTCTCGTGTGATTAGTTTCCTATTCCTTACAGTAGTCACATTCTTGACAGTACAGTGACGCTTCACTACTACGAACTCATAAGAGCCCACGTAATTTATTCGTAATCCTTATACCATTGTGAAAGAAATTGGTTTGAGCGAAAAAGCAGTGTTCATAAAATAAATCCTTTATATCATAGTTCGTTATGAACATGTTCCACTGTAAAACGTATATCTCCCAACGAGACTTTTTTTGAGTTATTAGAGCTCATGGGATTGCTTTCTTGAAAAGTAGAACTGAACTTTGTCATCCAATTTGATCACATTCCAATATGATCACCAGTATTTTTCATTTGTCAAATAATGGTACATTTCGCTATTTTATTAAGCTCTAAAGAATGGGTTTTAAAGTACCGCAAAAAAATAACGTCCGTCCACTTTGACAACGCCCAGACAATTTCAAGAAATCTTCGGGAAGCCAAAAATGAATTTATAAGAATGTTTGTTTTGCTTTCTTTAGGAAAAAGTAAAAAAGATAAAAAATCTATTAATCGCTAGAATTTTCCAGAAATCTAGGCATGTACTAGTACAATATCGCTAAGCATTTAAGGGTTAAATTTCTTCTGGAAAATTTACTTTACATAAAAGCTAGGGTGATAACGGAACACATTTCACACAATTGAATTTTAAAAAATATTAATGGTTGAAGCTCAGTGGCGCCGGAACCAATTTTTCCTTTGGGGCAAAATTTTTTTTCTCAAATTCATATTAAATTAAACGCTCACCATATACCGGACCTCTAGCTCTAGCACTTTAATATCCTGTGAAAGATACCAAAAAGTAATTATGAAAAATATTAGGGAACAACAGCGATCAGAAACCACGTAAAATAGTCTTTAATATGAGACTAACCTTTAAGTTTCTTTTTGTTACCCATTTTGATCCCATTGTAATTCCGAAGTGTTGAAGATTATAATCATATTCTTTATTTTATATAGTTTTATAAAATTAAAGATCAAACGATTTTCCCAAAGGTGGTTTTCCAGTTTCCTTGGGAAACGAATTCTTTCATGATTTTTTAGGGATCTAAATTCCCTGTTCGATCCCTGTGAACATGGATTAGATGTTTCAGACGTTTTTGTGTCATTGTTGAATGTTGTTTTCCGTGCAATAATGAAGTGGGTCACTATGAATAAGAAGAAGAACATAACCCTTCAAATCGAAGCTCTAACCAAAAAATTATTGTATCGCTTTTTCTTCATATTTTTTACAGAACAAAATTGAAAAATTTATTCTAAGGAGTGGAAAGCATTCATATATTAAAGTTCAGAGGGAAAAATGAAAACAATTGGAGTTTAATCAAGGAAAATCGTCCTGGAGTATCAATTTTCGACGCAAAATATCAACAGTGTTCCGCACATCTTTTGCACAAGTTGATTTGGCGGAAAACGTCCCTTCAACAATATACTTGTAGAGCTTGGTAGAGGCGGAAAAATGTCAATAGCCTACTTGCGGAAAATCCGTAAATGTAAATAAGGTTCCTTGGAAAAAGGCCTGTAACTCGAAACCTGCAAGTTCAGAATAAAAAGACAAAAAAACAAAAAAAAATAGGATTCATCAAAATTGTTTTCTATTATACATACATACATATGTACATATTTATTATTCTACATATTATAAATTTTTAGTATAACATCTACATACTCTAATGTAGTTAATTAATCCATATCACGATTTCACTGATGTCTCATAAAATCAATTTATTGAACCTTATTATACGCAAAAAATGTCAAAGATTTATAATTAGTTTGCAGTAAATTAATAAAATGCAAAAATATTCAGTAAAACTCGCAGCTATATATTACGCTTTGACAGTAACACTTCACAACAAACAAACTACCCGAATTGATTGTTTTTCCAAATGATCACTGATTTCAGTTTTACGAGTAACAAATAATCCAATCAGAGTCTATAAAGAAATAAAATTCGCCGTTATTCGTCAAATTTCTTAATTTTTAATTGCAACCCAATAAAAGATCCATAATGTATGGAGATCCATAAAATCATGATTGAAACTGAATTATAACACAAATAAAATATAATTATCTTTTGATTTCTATATTGCAATCAAGTCAGCAAAAGGCGGGAAGGGAAGGCTTTGCAATAAATAAATAAAATAAAATAAATCCCCAAAGTAAGTATGTACCTATATTATATGGTTGTATTTACTTAAGTTATAAGCAATATCTATAACCAGTTGTAACCACCTGCTTATCGTATCCATACGAAATGCTGGTGAGTTAAAGTTGGAGAATTCTGCATAAATATAAAAAATGTTTAATCATTTAGTTAAATACGAGATGTGTTAATTTATTGTCGTCGTCATTCATTAGCGTTAAATATGTCACAGATGATGCGCTCAAAGTGCGCACTAGTGTGTCGAAAATAGGCGAAAATTTATATGTATTCAACTTTTACCTTTGACGTGTATACATATACCTCAATTAGTTTATAATAGGTGTGTTTTTTTGGTTATACCGTGTAGGTTTAGGTAACTTCATATAAAAAAATGACAAGTGGATCAGCTGGCATTTGTTTTATAATGGAGTTTCGTTACCCAAACCTACGCGGGATAACCAAAAAACACACCTAATATATGCGGTAAAACTTGCATGGCTGTTCCTTATGCGTAAAAAGGCAGATTTTTTCCCTGAAATAACTCTTTCCGTAATTTAAAAAAAAAGTATTTACAAAAAAAAATAATCCATAAGTTAAACTAATTTGCTAATAATAATGCTATGAGCTATACTTGTATGCAAATCCTTTCTATGGTATAAATAATACATAATGTAGTGCATATATACTTTATAACCTCGACGAATTTTCATCTACATATTTAACTATTAAATTTGTATAAACTATCTAATGCCCATGTCCAGGAATTTATTTAATTAATTAGAGTTTTGCAGGTATATCACACACGCCACACATTGTTGTCCGAAATCATTACATTATTACGTTGACTTCACATGATCTTCAGAAAAAATGCGTCATTCAGGTCGCGCACGAATCAAATTTTGCGCCCGTGAGTGTTAACTTTAATTGTTTTCATATTTTCACAAACAATTATTGGATAGTAAATTTATAATGCATATGAACTACTTTTTGGCAAATGTACTATAATAAAGAATAGGCATCTACTTTTCATTATAAATTATGTTTATAATACGAATTAGTGCGTGCTAGGCGGTGGTTTAACTTATATAAATTTAAACGGCCCATTATTTTCAAGGAAAATTTTTATAGGTTCTGGTAAAACATTTTGTTTATTGTTAAATACCCAAATCTATGCTTTAGCTTAAGCTGACCAGCCGTACAGCATTTTGCTGTACAGTACAGCATTTTGACCTGTCGTACAGCATTGGGAAATGTACAGCAAAATGTACAGCACCCAATTCCCTACATCAGCGGTTGGCAAAGGGCGTCCCGGAATCGGCTCGTTGACTCATTCAGTGTGGTTTAATGGATCAAAGCATTTTAAAATTCTGGAACATGTCATCCCGCCCCAACGTCCTCTATATCGGCCGTTTCAGCACCGCTCTATAAAAAAAAATCGAAAAATAGACCCCTAGTGCCCTTGGTACCCCTATGAAGTTTTATTGGTTTTGGGTCGCATCTTTGAACGGCTGTAACTTTCGAACCGAGACGGCTAGGACTCTGAAATTTTCTGCAAAATGTGCGCCCCAACATCCTCTAAATCGCCCGGTACATCCCCGCTCTGTAAAAAATCGAAAAATATACCCCCATTGCTTAGAGAAACATAGCAACCCATGCCATGCGTTAGTCCAGAGTGGCTATGTGATCACACAACCCATATGTGTTTGACTCCAAATTCATTACACTACACTCCACGAAATAATTCAAATGTCAAAATATTGTCGATGCAATTATTAACCCTTTTGACGCCGCCTACGAGCTATTATGCCCAAGGTGTAGCTGAATCTTCTGTGAAATCAATCTTATTTTTTGAAGAGGTCTAATTTTGGTTCAAGAAACAGTTTACATACTGTGTCTTACGATGATGCGCCGTTTTTTCGATTCTTTAGATATAGTTTACATTTCGCCGAACGTTTGATCACATTTTTGGCCGTCGGTTCCTTTGAAATTTATATGGAAAGGGGTGGAAAATATTATTGAACGATATTTTTCATCAAGATATAGTACCAATGGTCTGTCTGGATCTATACGCCAACGTAAGGGTTAAATATCACGTCGGCATTTTAAGAGAGTAATGAATATTATGCGGATTTAATATTCTCAATTGTAAACAAAAAAATGACGTTTGAATAAAGTTTTCACGCACACTATGAACTGCAATAGTGTGAGAACGGTGCCATTTTTATTTTCTGATGCCCACTCTGGACTAACGCATGCTTTCTCTAAGTCCCATTGCCCTTGCCCATAGGGGCTACCCCATGGAATTTTATTGGTCTTGGGTAGCATCTTTGAACGGCTGTAACTTTCGAAAAGCCTGGAGCTAGCGATCGAGATCCCGGTGCTGGGTTCCAAAACTCCAGCTCCTTTTTCATGCTCCGCTCCATATTCATCATTCAAGTACCACTAGGAATAAGTTGCCATTTTCCGTACGACCAGGGTTGAGGACCTGTGAAGCATCATGTAATGTTTCCAACTGTGAAGACCGGTATGCTAGGTTAGGTATATTTGTAGCAGCATATTTATGGGATTTGACCCGCGAATACGTCTTGTAACAAAAATTTACTCTGCCCACCCATGCAGGTTAGGCGTTGTAATTTGTGATACTTGGTGGAATGTTGGTCAGTGAGGGTAGTGGTTTCAGATACAACACAAACTCAAAAATTATCATCACTCCTCTAACCGATTTCAAATTATCCAGCGCGAAGAATGTCCTAATTGTCTACCTTTGGGTTCCAGGAAACTACTATTAAAAATTACATGGAATCGGATACTGGTCAAAGATGCTGGTGTTTCAGAATTCTGACACTTAAAATTATCATACTAGAACTTACCGTTATGTTGAGTCATACATTTTTCATAAGGGAATTGTGTCTCCTCTGCTCTGTTGTATTTCGAAAAGTTCATCTTGAATCTCTACAAAGTCCTAGTCCTATAACCTTTCCCAGATAATACGTGCCGCTATGAAAAAAAACCATCAGGGGTTTGCTGCAAAAAGGTGGTAGCTCCACTTTTACTACAACTGAGAAAATTTAAAAAAACATTTTTAAAGGAAAATCTTTGATATTTTTAAATGTTTTTTTCTTCAATATTTTTCCTAAACTGTTCTTGTATTTTATAAGAAAAAAAAATTCCAAAAAATATTTTCTTATGTTACGTCACATAAATATTTTGGTTGGAGCTACATCTATTTTGCTGCGAAGCAAGTCAAATTTCTTAATTTAAATAAAAATTGAATCGCACATTGAAGTTATCGGGAATGGTGATTGTCTTCGGGACGATTACATTTGAAGCAATTAGGGCAAACAGGGGGCTCCAAAAAGGTCTTAAAATTGTCATTTTTTTAATTTTTACCAGAAAGAAGAGAGTGAGTTTATGAAACGATTCGACGAGGGTATTGTTATATCAACTTGAATTTTAATATTCAGTCAAAATATACAGAGTGTCCTAACTAAAAATATAAGTTGTTTTTATGATTGTCCACCTATAGCATTCTCACGTGATTTACTTACGGTAATCGCAAATTTTGCTGTTTTATCGAGTCATTTTGCATTTTTCAAAGGGGTATGGGAAAGGATTATGCCTTATAATATTAAGAAGATTATAAAAAGTATTTCCCCTTTCTATGAAGTTATAATAAAAATACTATGGAAATTTTCTGTAGAAAAATCCTTTAACTAGGCAAGAAATGCCCGGTCGCAGGGTATAAAACTTTGACTGGGTTCTGGGTATTTATGACAGATTTTGTCAAATCGATGTAACTTTCGCCAATGGAAAATTCTGCTAGAACCATTTTAATCAAATGATTTTTTTTAACTCGACTCGTTTGACCTCAGAGAGATGCCTGAGAGTTTATTTTATTTCAAATGAAATTACCTCGGCGAAAAACTAGAGATATGCAAACGGTTTTTTTACTATATATACAATTTTCAAGACAAATTCACCTTTTTCTCGCCACAAATTAACTATACATCAAATGAAATTAACGATTTCGCAAATAACATTAAGGCTTTAACAAGTCAAATTAACGATTTCGTAAGTGAAATTAACACTTTAACAAGACAAATTAACGATTTCACAATGACAAGTGCTGAATGATTAATTTGACTTGTGAAAGCGTTAATTTCATTTGCGAAATCGTTAATTTAACTTGTTAAAGCGCTAATTTCATTTGCGAAATCGTTAATTTAATTTGATGTATAGCTAATTTGTGTTAACAAGGTGAATTTGTGTTGAAAATGGTATATATACTATTTCTACTTCTTACCCAACTCGAACTAAGAATATGCAAGAAAATCCGCTATTACGGTGCGGTCAATTCTTTTAACTTTTCTCCGCTAACTTCTGTTAAATTTTAGAAGTCCACTGATGGGCCTATCTTGACTTATCTTTTTACTCAGCTTGTTTAAAATCAAAAGTCTTACCCTGAGGATCGGTAAGGTTTTTTGCCTGTGGGTTGGCAGGGTTTGTTGAATCCTGCTCAATAAAATTTTCCTTCAGCCCCTCGACGTATTCTAGCATTTCAATTTCATTTACTTGGAATAAGTTATTTAGATTTCTATCGTATCTGTCGGTTGAAGCAGTGCTATAAAAGGTTTCTTCTTCAAACTCATTCATTATTTTTACACGAAAACTATAGAAAGTTAAATTAAATTGATTAAATTGGCTTAGTCAATAACGTCGATGCGTTAACAACTAGAGCTGTTTTACAAAGAAATAGTATTGGATAATTGTTCGAATTACGGAACTATTTTTTCACTTCCTGGTCAGATTTATGTTCTATAAATGTACTTGTATTTTCTGTATATTTATTTTTTTCATGTACTCGCAAATATAAATCAAATTAAGGATTTTATAAAAATAGTTTCGTCCATTGTTCTCGTTACAAAAAACGTTAATTTAATTTAGTTAAAAACAAAAACTTGGAAGGACAACAAATATTATACCTACATTAAACTAAGTTTAAAGTTTGTTTCTTTCTTATTATTTCTTATTTGCAAAATAAAATATGTATTACTTGCAGCGAAATGGCAAAAAGGTTGTTTATTTATATTCGGTAACATAATAATATCAAAGCGAAAATGGCCTGTAGGAGTAATCTGTTTTGTCACTTTGTAAACAGGAAGTGCCCTTATGCAAAATTTCTGTTATTAAACACTTAGTGCATTGATCTCACAGGTAAACGTTTCTAATTTTGTTGTTAAAATTTGATGATGAAGTTTCTCTGGCTGTATCGTTAGTTGTTTAGTTTTGCCCGAAAAAAGTGAATGTATATCAGTACAACTTCTACATTTTCGAAGAATATATCATTTTTAAAGCAGTAATATTCATCAGTTGTAATAGAAATAATTCATAGGAACTCGACGAAATTATATTTGGAAATATATTTAAAAAGGTAAGTGTGTTAAGTTAAATTATACAGAATCCAGCGGATTTCTCAGATTTCCATGAAGAGGATAGAAAATATCGTCACCCATATGTTTGCAAATGATGCAGTAACTCCAAAACCCGAGGGTAGAGGAAAGCACAACCGGAGATCGAATGCTATCTCCGATGAAATTATGCATAATAGTGCAGTCAAAATATCCCAATTCAGGCCTCCAAATAGAAAAAAATAGAGTAAGGCTAATTTTTGTTGTTTTTGAATCAGTGGGCTCCCAGAAATCTACAACTGATTTTGCTAAAAAAAAGGACAAAAAAGGATACTCTTTAATCCTTGACCGAAGGTCGGCATGCGGGTTACCATATCAAAGGGGACATCGAGTACATTACATATCCGGTGTTTCTTTCCTGTTTCAAGGACCCTCAACGGAATAAATCGAGCTTAAATGGAAAATTTTCGTGTTTCCCGTGTATCTTTCCAAAGCCATAACTACGAGAATAATTCAAGTTGTCACTACTTTTATCACTTTCCAGAATCTATAATAGCTGAATATTCTACCATTAAATTTGCTAAGAAAAAAGTTGATCGGAAAGCTCTGAAAAAGGACATAAACGGACACTAATTTCACACCTTGATCGAACGTGGGCTTGTGGGGTGTCGAGGACGTCGAGTGCATTGCATATCCGGTGCTTGTTTCCTGTCTCAAGGACACTTAATGTAATAATTCAGTCTTAAATGGAAAATTACGGCTTCGGAAAGATACAGATACGGGGAAACACAAAAACTTTTCAGTTGAGCCCAATTTTCTCCTTTGAGGGTCTTTGGAACAAGTTACAAATGCCGGATATGCAATGTACTTGACATCCTCTTTGATATGACACCCCACATGCCTACGTTCGACTAAGGTGAGCAATTAGTGTCCTTTTATGTCCTTTTTCAAAAATTTCCGATCAACTTTTTTCTTAGCAAATTTAATGGTAGAATCTTCAGCTATTATAGATTCTGGAAAGTGATAAAAGTAGTGACAACTTGAATTATTCCCGTAGTTATGGCTTTGGAAAGATACATGGGAAACACAATAATTCTCCATTTAATCTCGATTTATTCCGTTGAAGGTCCTTGAAACATGGAACAAACACCGGATATCTAATGTACTTGACGTCCCCTTTGAATTGATACCCCATATGCCGACCTCCGGTCAAGGATTAAAGAGTATCCTTTGTCCTTTTTGGGACCTTTCCGATAATTTTTTTTAGCAAAATCAGTTGTAGATTCCTGAGAGCCCACTGATTCAAAAACAACAAAAATTAGCCTTACTCTATTTTTTTTTTATTTGATATGCTAATATGACTGCACTATAAAGTTCACGTACATATCGCTAATTTTCCGCCGAGGGAGTCCCACTTTAGCCGTAGGGATAACGGTGATAGAATGTATCTTTCTTCGGACTTGAATATTCGAAAGATTCATCGCCTTTATCTAGAAAAACACGCCACGTCACCAGTCTCATACGACTTCTATTACCGCTATTTCAAAGCAAATTTTAACATTGGTTTCGGTGCCCCGAGATCTGATACGTGCCAAAACTGCGACAGAATTAATAAAGAAATAAACTCTCCAGCAACACCAGAGAGCAAACGAGTTGAGCTTGAAGACGAAAAAAACTCACTTGATGAAAGTGGACATGTTTTATCATGAACTGAAAAGAACGCAAGAGCTGGCGCTTACCGAAGGAGACATCGAAATGTTATGCTTTGATTATCAGCAGAATTTGCCATTGCCAAAAGTGCCATCTAGCGACGCCTTTTACAAAAGGCAATGCTGGCTTCATAATTTTACAATATCGTCCGCTAAATCTGGAAAACATCATTTCTATATTTATGATGAGGCTATGGGTAAAAAAACTCCAAATGAAAGCATAAGTTTTCTAAATCATTATTTTTTTTCGATTTTAGGCCCAAACATAAAAAAGTTATACCTATCTATTTTCGGACAACTGCGTGTCCCAAAATAAAAACTATGCACTCACGCAGTATTTATTTTCACTTGTGAAATGTGGTCGATTTGACAAAATATGTCACAAATATCCTGAGCCCGGTCACAGTTTTATGCCCTGCGACCGCGCCTTCGGCAATATAGAGAAGCATACCAGGAAGGTGGAGAGGGTATTTCTGCCTTCTGAATATAACGCCATCATTGAAAAAACGTGTAGAACATTCGTTGTAATAAACGTCAGTCAAAATTTAATTTTAAATTTTGTGGAATATTTAAAGGATTTTTCAAAGAAAAACCCTATGTTGTTTGTAGTGGAAAGAGAAGGGACAATTTTTTGGTTACTAAATACAAGGCTTTTACCTATGATAAGAATAACATAAATTGTGGCAAAATAATATGCCATGAGAGCCTGGACATGCTGTCTACCAGGACAGTTCAGATGATTGGCACTGTTAACTTTATACCTAATGTATTAGTCCCTGAAGTGGCATATTCCAGTCCCATTCCCCTTAAAAAAGCGAAATATGAGGATGTAATGGAACTTGCCCGTAAATATGTACCACAGAATGAAATGTGGTTCTACAATGTACTAAACCCAGAAAATATCGAGTAGTTCTAAATGTTCTGTCCGAAAGTTCCAAGGCAAATCAGTCCCTTAGTTTTGCAGCTATTAAAAATATGCAAGATATATAATATATTTTTATAAGGAAAACGTTTTTTTTTGTGTCATATTTAATATTTTTTATTTAATTTGTAATAGTTTTATTTTATGTGATTATATCGAAAAGTTGTTTTGTTTTCATTGAGTTGTTGATAATTCAAATTTGATGATGTAAGGCGAATGCTATGTTTGGGAATGTGTTTAACTCAAAAACACAAAAATTAGCTAGCTCAATTGAAGCTAGCCCCTTATATATTAATAAAATACTGTTAACTTTATGCAATTAAGCAGTTTTATTTATAGAAAATAAAATTATTTGAAAATTTGCCAATGATATGCTTATTGTGCCAATTTATTAGATACAGACCCGAAGTATCTATGTGTTTGGTGCAAAAGAGAGGTAGCTCCAAATTTTAACTGTCAATAACTCAAACAAAAATCATCGAACATAAAATGTAATTTTACAGAATGAAAGAGCATGGCTTTAACTATGAAATTGCATACTTAACTCTATTTAGCCCAAAAAATGGAGCTACCACCTTTTTGCAGCAAACCCCTTAATTTGGCTCTTTCTCAAATCTTGCTCTTCTGCCTAACAAGTTTGTCAACCACAGCACTACATCATAATAAGCTGGCGAAGACTATAAATCAGTCTTGTTTGCTTTTAGCCTGTAAGGTTTGACCCCCCTCCGTATGATCGATATTTAGCTAGATAATAGCACTTTTATGTTTGACAATCGCTCATTTTCGATAACCCGGGAACCCTTTGACCGATTTTTCTAAAATTTGGCACGCTTGTAGATCTACTTGGCGCTCAAATTTTTTTATAATAACAAGGTCCTCGTATCAGCGTCCATAAGTTACAGCGGCCTAAATCGCAGTTTTGTGTTTTCTAATTGAAAATTGTCCATAACTGGGACAAGCATCGCACTGCCCATATTTGGTGGAAATTTCAAGGAGGAACTTGAGGACTTAGGGCTCAATTATGTGTACAACAGAACCTTGCCTTCTTAAGGTTCACCATACATTTCCCAGAATATCGGCTACGACTCAATTCTGTTTACGGAAATGAAGGTAGGATAATATTTTGAAGGGACGTAGCCAGGATTTTGTTTCGGGAGGGGTCCGACGCTCAGTTTCAAAAATGTTGACATTATTAAAAATTAGAATTTATAAACTATTTTGCGCATAGGTATGAATTTACCTTACATAAAAAATTAAAGCATTACTGACGGTTGTTTGAGTGAAAAAGTTTGCAAAGTATGCTTAGTATGCGTATTCGGTGCCCACGTTCCTGCCTATTTTCCCTTCCCTTTGCACGGCTCTGCGAAAAGCGACTTTATTGTTACAGGAAAATACTTTATTTCATATTTTGAAGCCTGTATATGAAGCCTTACGAAATTCGCCGAAGTTTCTATTATTAAAAACTATTTCATTCTTGGGTCACAAGGGGGGGGGGGGGGTATGGTTGCAGATTTCCTTGAAAGCTTAATTCCGCAAGTATGTGTACAGCATTGGACCTTCAGGAGTCTGGTCACTTTACTTTAGCTGAATAGAGCTTCGAGTTTTCTTAGAAATAATATTTTTACGATCAAACAAATGTGTCCAAAAAGTGTCCTAGTGAACGAATTTGTTTTTTATGCAAACTCGAGCTTAATTTACATTTATTGCTAATAATTTCAGTTTTTAAAGCTTTTAAATTATGTATAAAAGAGGTATAAATGTTCGAATGTTGCCCTATTACACGTAAAATCAAGCATCCAGGCGAACTTTCGACAGTCAATAATAGAGCTCCAGTTTATGTCCAAGACCCCATTTTAAACTGGAGCTATTAAATGATTAAATAGAAAAAAATCAAAAATTATTGCAGTCATTATTAAAAAAAAGTCGACACTAAATTTCACACTATTCAAACATCATGTTTTATTAAATACCGCAGCAAAATAAAGTTTAAAATATTGGACCGCCATTAAACATTTAAGTTTATGTTATTGCTCCAGTAATATTTAAACCATACATGAAAGAAAACATCAAATCAGATATATTTGGAAATCGTGCTAAATCATTGGGTACAAACAATATCATGTGGATATTAAATCTTGCTTAGTTCATTTGAATGACAAAACATCGAAAAAACCAAAACCAAAGCGTATCGAAATGTTATAGGGTTCTTCAAACAATCTCCATATGTTTACATACTAGTTATGTTGTGTTGTGACTTTGCCATATAAAATTATACTTTAGCACCTTCTCATTAATTGTATCTGTATAATTTGATACGGGTCCAGGAATTTTGTCAATGTGTAAATTATCAGATTATGAACACTTAGGCTATCTAAAATCATTAGCTTAGAAAAAAAAAAAAACGATGATGTGATGTTTAAATACCAAAATTAGCTTTTCGTTTTGTTTTGAAGAAGAAACAAAAAACTATTAGCATTAAAACATGCCTAGATCGGTCCAATCAGCTCTCCACTTAATATTTGGTTTTTATATTTTGATTTTTTTTATTCACACCATATGTTGGCAATCAGCTAATTTATTGCAATGTTTCATCCGTATTTTGACATTCGTGAAATTTTTATTCTGACATACGCAGTCCTCGGAACGCGGGGTATCACTCTATTGGTCCATTAAGTGGCTCAAATCAATGATATTCAACAAAGAAGAATGAATTGGTCGCTCATTAGTTCCAGATTTGTGAAAGGTGCTATTCAGTCATTAAGCTAACGAGCTTCTATCGTATATGAGATGAATTGTTTTTTTTTCTAGATAAAAATTAGAAAAAAATTTATAAATTATTCAAATTTGAAAGAGGCTGAATATCTGAAAAATAAATTTTGTTTGGCGAAATTTTCGGGAATTTTTTTGTTTGTACACTTATAATTTTTATTAATAAATTTGCTTGAATTTTAGATTTAAAAAAGATAATAGTAACATTTGAATGACTTCACAGTGCTGTTGACGCAGGATAATCTTCTGATTTGCTGTGCAGATATTGCATTTTTTAAGTAAATTAGTAAATAACGACTATCTGATGTTAAATCAGAAAACAAATATATGTACAGGAATAATTTTTTTTTGTGGATCTGACTCAATTAAGTTGTTTCCCCTATCATAAGGTGAAATCAACGGGCGAGTATAACCGCACCACGCGCCGTAGCGCTCGTATTATCTCATACAATTTAACGGGATGTGTTGTCCTATGATAAAACAGATTTTAAAATATCAAACAAAACTGAAAATCAATTCAGCATATCCAAAAAAATACAAAGTAATTGAGTGATTTAAATGGACGAATTTAGCCGACAAACCGTTGAAGTCGTCAAACTTTAACATTTCATTAGAATAAATACTGAGTAATTTATGACAATAATATTGCTTTCAATATTGAAATAAAATGTAAATCATCAATTAAGTATGGTTTTAGTCAAAAAAAAAATGGCCATGGATTTTAGCTTGTTTCTTTTTTGTCGTTAATATATGGAAAACTTCCTGTTTTCTTCTTTTATACCTAAATGTGGTATTAATAACAAGAATATTGTTATACAAATGAAAGTTTAATAAATGCGGGTGCTGTTATTTTTCTGAAAGATTTGTCCTTTTGTCTAGGTGTTAAAGTAAAACATATTTTCGACTTAATGCTATTTATGTGAAACTGGTTTTGTATGCACATTTGCGGCATTTCGTTTGAATTTTGGATAGTTGAAAACAAAATAATAATTTGATTCGCGACAGATATTGTGATAATCTTCTTAAAAAAAATAAAAAAATGCTAAACAACTGTTTTCATTTTAAGTGAAAATCACTGTGGAGAAGATGGCAATGTTATTTTTTAAGATTAGATTTAGGATATGAATTAAAGAATTGAATTTATTGTTGCTATTAAAAAGATTTATTGACTTTCGGTTTTCATTGATTAAGGTATGCAAAAAGCGAAGAAAATAATGAAATAAATAAAAAAAAAAAATTTGTTCAATTTGACCAACATTCATCAAATTATTAAGTTTGAATAATAGTCTAGTAACTAGGTGATTTCAGATTGCAAAGTGTGGTGGAGAAGATTTTTTTTTTGTTTCTTATGTTTTTTGGGGTGCTGAGCTCGAATCTGGAGCTTCCCACCAAAATTTCGTTGCGGAACAGGGTCAAAAAACGCGAAAAAACCCAAAATTTTCGGAATTTTCCCGTTCTTTTGCTTATAACTCAGAGAGTGTACATTTCTCCGAAAACCTGTCCATGAAAATATTAGAGAAAACATAATTGCGGGTCTAACGCGCCATTAATCATTAAAATATGTTAAGCGGTATTGCTACAATTGAGAGTCATTTTCTTGGCGTTTTTTGCAATTTTGACCCTGTTTTGCAACGAAATTTTGGTGGGAAGTTACGGATTCAGGTTCTGCACCGCAAAATACATAATTTACAAGAAAAATGCAACTGTTGCGATAAAAATGAAAAACCGTTCAATCGCAAAATTTTATTCATAGTATGGAACTATGTTAAAAATGGCAAATTTAAATTATCAATTGTAATAGTGCCGCTCAACGGATTTATAGTATTTATGACTCTTTGGACGCGTAATTATGTGCTCTCTGAAATATTAATGGAGAGTTTTTCGCAGAAATAAATAGTTTCAGAGTTAGAGGCCAAAAAACGGAAAAACCGCAAACATTTTAGGGTTTTTCGCGATTTTGACCCTGTTTCGCAACGAAATGTTGGTGGGAAGCTCCTGATTCGTGCTCTGCATCCCAAAAAACATAAGAAACAAAAAAAAATTGTCTCCACCACACTTTGCAATCTGATGTACTAGGACTATCACCTGGATACTACACTATAAGGCGGCAGTGGTAGTTTGTTAATTCTTTCATACCAAATTCCAACAGATTTCTCATAAATCGGGATAGTGTGAGATTGGAAGTCCGCGGCCCGTATGTGGTTCTTCGAACCACCCAAATCGTCGAAAGCCAATACATATACACTGCCAATCAATAGGATAGATCCAGTTGGAAATGGCTGTTTGTCGGAAAGTGGTTACGGAATTTTCTTTACGCGGTGACAATATTTTTAGTAGCCTGCTTGTTCTTTTAAGAACACAAGAACCACGTTAGGATTTTCTTACGAGAATTATGAGAAACAATATAAACGTCGAAATCATTAGGATAGTTCCACATTTAAAAAAAAAAACAAACATAACGAAATACAGTAAAGTAGTGAGTAGAACTTCCTTGAAATGATTTGAGCTCAAAAAGTCATTATGGGATAGATTTAAGTCGATCTCGTTCCAAGCTTCCCTAATCACTCTTCGGTGTTGTTAAACTGTCGTCTAACGGTATCGATCTTCCTTGTTATCCATCCCCAAACATGTGATGATATTTAGATCTAGGGAGTATGGTGGTAATTTCAAAATGTTTGTGGATTGGTCTCGAAATCAATCTTTTATCAGCCTTGCTTTATGAATGTGGGTATTATCTTGTGGAAATCTTATGGGAGTCGGTAATCTTATGCTTTACATTAGACCGAATATTTTTGTAAGCCTGGGCGTTGTGAATACCCCTCATTTCCCCAAGGTCCAATATCAATTCCAACACCCAAAAATGTATCTAGAGGTCCAAAAACTGCAAATTTGCTTAAATTAAAATTGGAACTTTATAGGTATCTAGGAGCCTTTTTACATTTTGAGTGTTCCAGTTGGAATCTGGTCTATGAAAACATATTCTGAGTAAAATTGGGGATAATGATGCAAATGTGATAGCGTTATGGAATCTAGGATAAGCTGACCAGACGTACAGCATTTTGCTGTACAGTACAGCACTTGGACTTGCCGTACATCATTGAGAAATGTACAGCGAAGTGTACAGCATTCGCCATGCCACACAACGACTGACTACAGAATTTAATAAGTTCTTCGGTGAGCCTGTGATCAGTCTTGTCTGCTTTTTTTTTACTTCTGTACCCTGTACGATCGATATTTAGCGAAAGCATCGCAATTTTATGTTTGGCAATCGTTCATTGTCGATATTTCGGGAACCCTTCTCGATCCTTCTAAAATCCGGCAAACTTGTAGAGCTACTTTGAGCTAACATTTGCTTTAAATGACACGGTCCTACCTATCTGCGTTCGGAAGTTACAGCTGCCCAAATCGCAATATTGAGTTTTCTAATCGAAAATTGTCCTGCAAGTTCCTGAGCGGAATTTTTGAATTTGGCAGACTTGTAGAGCACCGCACTGTCGATATAGGGTGAGCGTTTCCAAGCTTCAAAGTTGCACACGTCGAAAGATGCGATTTTAATTTATTTTTCCTACCACAAAATGATGGATAAATAAGCCACTGTACTCCGTCCGATTCCTCTATCAACCTACCTAAATAATAAATAAGGAATTTAATGTATAGTCATCACCAAATGGTCCTTTGAGGTCTGCTGACGAGATCGAAAAATGGGCCGTTTCTTCTTCCGTTTTTGAAATTGTTTCAATTCTGCTGTTTAGCTGAAATTTCGAAAGAATAGTTTTTTCACTGTGAAGCAAATATTGTACGTCGAACAACGTGGCACTAGCGATCATGTTTCATAATCCCCACCTTTATGTTGGTACTTAATCGAAGTTGGACTAGAGGCTCCTGAATGATACGCGGGAGCCTGATCCCGTCAGGCGACAAAGCATCTTAGGAAGAACTGAGAAGTGTATAGCATCGTCTAAAATTATCAGTATGCAGAATACGCTCTAAACTTTGAAAGATCGATCGCACTGGAGTTGGATGCGGTAAAAATTGGCCACAGTGAGTGGTTTGTCTGCTGCATACAATAATGTTCTGCAGAACGGGGAAGGAAGCAGGACTTAAAGACGCTGAGACAGGGGGAAGTAATACCGAAAGATAGTCCGGCGAATGAGTGATCGAGATGGTTGTGATTTTAATCGAGAAAATTTGTATATAACTGCATACCTAATAGCATGATTGGTCATGCGAGTTAGTATAACATGAAGATATGCCGTAATGCCGCTCAATGAGCACCCTATTGTATCTCGACCCTTTACCTTAATTTCAGTTCCGCCAGGGCTATGAATGCATTAAAGGATTATCCACCTAAAGGCTTGACGTCAACATAAGAAAAAAAACAAGACCGAAGCTAATTTCGGGTGCGGGCGAAATTTGAAAACCCGTCACATTTAAACGAAACATAAGCTTCTTTTGTATTAATAAATTTCTACCGCAGCCCTATGACGTGTCCGATTCCATCTGTTGAATGCTTTGAGGCTAAGCCAGGAACACACTTGGATGAATTTTGGTTAAGTTTCAAAAAGGAAAAAGTTTTTCTTACAAGACCCGAATATTTGGAAGTTGGTTTGTATGGCAGCCCTATGACGTAATATTCCGATTCCATCCATTCCTGGATATGTTTTGAGGTTTTACTATAAACAAACTTGGTTGAGATTGGTTCATAAAGAAAAAAATTTTTCTTAGAAGATCTTTATTTTCAGAGGTTGGTTTTTATGACAGCCCTATGACGACGTGTTCCGATTTTATCCGTTCCTAGATATGTTTTTTTTTATGATTCCATTCGTTCCGACATATATGCAGCGTACACTAAAAACAAACTTGTGTACAAAATTTCAGCTTGATAGCTTCAAAACTGAGCGACTACTTTGCGTTGCAACAGACGGACAGACAGACAGACGGACATCGCTCAATCGATTTCTCTTGTCACACTGATAAATAATATACATTTACTTACCATAGTGGGGGGTGCTTCCTTGTGTGCGTTGCAAACTTCATGAGAAAGTTAATAAATAACCTTTCACATAGTGACGGGTATAAATATAACTGAAAAAAAAAACAGGTGACTAAAATTCCTAGCGGTCCCCATGGACGCTATCAACTACTTTCGGCTAAAGGTTGAATTATGGGACCCCCTGTATAGTAAATACTCTATTCTCTGAGCGAACAATTTTCATTTGTCTACTCCGCATGGAGGGCTGTAGAGACTTGTGTCATTCAATTCAATTTAATTTTAATTTTTCTTATCTAAAAACGAGACTATATTTCTCCTTGAAATTGGATACCACAAAAGCTGTTTTCGCTCACAAACAACTATACACTGTATGAAATATAAGCACTAATATTTTATTCGATTCCACTTTTACCGAAACTTTGGCAGAATTTATATAGATTTTACCTTTCCCTAACGTGAAAATTGCTCAGTTCCATAGAGAATGGGGAGGAACAGGATGATTCCCCACGGGGCCGGGTGTTAAAACGGGGCCCGAATTTTGACACAGAAGTGTTGGTTCAGTGTTTTTTATACATCTGAGCTAAGATACCTAGTGCTGAGCTAAGATACCTTATCAATTTTTTGTTAGCGTTTTGGGGCCCTAAACTACGGTTCATTATACTCGTACATTCTGAACTATGCTTGGAGCCGCTTAGTCTATTATTGAATTTTTAGAACTAGCGGCCCAAGCCATCATTAAATCTGCCATCGTCCTTCGCCATTCCTGGAACCTCTAACATTCCTGGAATCTCGCTTTACTGAGAAATAAATTCAACTCTTCGTAACCTCTAAGTATATTTTTATTTATAACGTAAAGATATTTCTTTACAATTTAATTTAGGGACGATGTGTCAAAAATAAATTTTCTTCGATTCGGAGACTTTGTCCTCCGGGCCCGGATTTTCTCTACACGGCCCTGGTGATCTTTACGTTGTGCCAGCACTCCCATCCTACTGAATCAAAAAACAAATCGTATAATTGTGTGATAATTTCGACTAACTTGAAAAAATTCGTTCTTCTGATCCTCCCCCAGAATTAAGGATTCTAATTCTGGGAGTGCTGTCATCAAACCCTGGAATCACTGGTAGACAGTAAATTTGATCGTATACAAATCAAATAAATTGCATATGTGCTCCATAAACGAATTTCGCGCTCTTCTCCCTCTTCCACAATTAAGGATTCAAATTTTGGGGTCGTGATATCACACGATGACAACATAATATCGTTACATTATGTTTGTTTGATTTTCAGAAAGAAGACCATAAACAATTAATTAATAGTCAAAAATAAATGTGTACATTCTTTCATTTAACCACGCAAGATTAGAGAAACAAGCTTAGTGAATTAATTCAATAAAATTGTTAAATGTATTATTCCAATTTAAAATCGTTGATATTTCCGTGAAATATAATAGTAAAAGTTTTCTTCAAAATAAATTAACTATTTAGCATTGGTCAATTTATATACAATAAATAGGTATCTGTATAAATAAATTATTATGTAATTGACTTTGCAAATTTAGTAGGCGTTTCAAGTAGGTAATAAGGAATCGAAAAATTACCCATATCTACGTAGCTGTTTCAACTGCATACAATCATAACCTGAAAATCAAAGACGAAATTTAGCCGATATTAACTAGCAATATCAGCCCAAATAAAAGTGAAGGATATTAAAATTTAGGCCGCGCTCGAAATTAGCCTCGTTAAAATTTCCGATATGAAACTCCATGCACGTCCAGTAGAATCGATAAAACACCGACGACCAGGTGTAATATCCAAACTAATCAATTTAATATGTTACTTAAAATTTGCATAAAGGATCGACCATTCTTGCATCTTCCGTTGTTTCATACGCGAATTGTCTGAGTTTCATTCCGTTAAATTTATCTTCTTTTTTGTTTGACTTGTTTTTATTGCTTTAAACATTTTTGGGCACTAATATCCCAGTCGTTACTTTGTTCATGTCTTAAATGAATGGGCGGTGGCAATTGATGATGATTTTTTGGCAAATCTTTGTTATTTCTGACATGCAAAGACATCGAAACAATGCAAGATTTACAGGTATTTTTGGCAAAGATTCATTGACGCTATTGCGGCGCCAACGACGACAATTAACTGAAAATTGGCGCTTGTTATGTGTGCGCGAACTCGTCGATATGTGGGATTGATGATTTCGATTGTATATCTCAAATCTAAAGTCTAAACTGAAAAAAAAAAATCGCAAAACTTAAATTTAATTTGGCATCCGGTTTAGTATACGAAAAATTTGCATCACATGTAGGAGTTTAACGATGATTTGTCTCTTTTGATTGTTGCGATGAGCTTAAATTTCCGTTTATTTGATATTTTTGTCGATGTGGGTGATGACTTCTTAATTTGACGGTATGAATATTTATGAGTGGTAAATGTAAATATTTTGCAAAATTTATGTTAGGGATCCATTTGGTGGTAACTGTAAATGTAGTATTCATTATAACTTTGTGTCAAATGTTCGTCGATCTTTAACGACGGACCTAGAAAACGGAGGAACAGCTTTGATCTTTCCCTGTTTTTTTTATATCGTAAAATTAAGAATTCACTTATTTTAAAATAAATTCTTTTATGAGTCGTCTCGTCACCAATAATACAAAATATTTAGAATTTACATACTATATTTCAAATAATACATATGTCTTTTAAGCGCACTATGTGATGACAGCCGCCGTAAATTATTATGTATGTAGTATCTTAAATTGATTATACTGCTTAGCTATTAGTTATAAACTATGACCACCTCATTTAACCAAATCGGTCACACTAATGAGCATATTATATCTAACGTCTTCAGACTATTCCTTCATTTTTGATTAATCTCCAGTCGTTTAGAAGGGCGTTTGCATTTGAATAACAATCAGTAAGCTTATAGTGAAAAATAATTTTTAATGAAATGTTTCCAAAAAAGGTTTAGTCGATGTTCAGGAAATGAAATAAGACATATTGTATCGACACATATTATCATGTTAAGATATAAGGTTTTAATGAGATGATTATAATTTATTATCTACTATTTTTGTAATAAATTTTTCAAGGTCAGGATTAGATAGGAAATAAAAATCTCACTAGGCATAGTTTTTAGAAATTTTTATAAATTTAAACAATTACAATTTTAATTAAGCAAGGTAGTCCGTCCGGTTAACTGAATTCAATTCAGTAATAGATTTTTCCTAAGTCAGGGCTTTTGGAACCCCATCAAAGTAATACAATACTCACTCTGTGTGAAAATCAAATCACCCAAATGATCGGTTCTTGATGCTATCCCAAACTAATGAATTGCTAAAAATGACAGCTTTCTGAGCAGAATTAGCAGAAGATAGTGAGATAGAGACCATAAGAAGGGACCGTCCTACTAAATTGAATCAGCGATGTATTAAATAAAATTGTTACTGCAAAATAATGGAAAATGCTATCTTTTACTGATTTAATTTGGCAAAATATTTGAATTTTTATCCTGAATTAATTTTGCAAATAACATCAATAAGTGTTCTAATTTTTAATGATATTTTTGCGATTAAAGTTTTTATAGGTTCCTTATAAAAACCCGATTAAAATTATTGCGTACTATTGTACTTTTATTATATTATTTTTATTAGAGAGAAATTACAGAGAAAAGTTTTTTAGACTTTTTATCTAAAGTAAAGTATATTGTTAATTTAAATTTAGATAGTTCTACTTCTTTAATCTTCGCAGCAGAAAATATGTATTTGGGACGTTGAAATATACATATTTGGAAATTTTCAGAAAAGTCCTTCAACATTTTTGACTGTTGAAATAATGACGGCGGCTATGTCTTCAAGGGTTCAGTTGTGCTTCTCTTTCAGATTTACATGGTCTGGTCACTATGAAGGGTTATTATACGTGTGTCTCTGTTTAGCAATTTCCCACAACTTGAATGTGCTACGGAGTCACTTATAAGGAGTGCCTGATCTTGGTATAGATGATCGTTGAATTTGTTACATTGAGAAAAAAATAGACCGATCTGGCATTCTCCATGAAAAATTCGCTTGCCTCCGTACGCAAAACAGTATACCACAATGTTCGATGTTCCAAGTAGGCATAGGCAGATAATTACGACAAATAAAAAATCAAGACCCACAATTACGACTGTTTAAAGACAGTCAAATTCACGAGAATACACCTATGCCTACTTGGGATATGCAAAATGGTGGTATACTGTTTTGCGTACGCTAGGCAAGCGAATTTTTCATAGAGAATGTCAAAGCCTATTCGTACTATTGTAATAATTTCTACGACATGCTAATAATTTCTATTACATATTTAAAAGATTAAATGGTAGAAATTTCTCCAAATTTATAAAACAGTGACATGGATAAATTGATGGAAATATGCAGTTCAGTGTTCAGTACAACAACCCAGTTGTACCATACCTAAAAACGAGTTGCGGTCCGTGTTCAGTTGGGATGAGTGAAAGACGACAAGTTTCTGAAAACATACAATACAGACCGATTATCGCGTACGCGAAAAAAGACGGCGTTTAAGGTACATTTTGCTCGACACGACTGCACGACAGCGACTCGCTCATTACATATAAAAACTCGTTTTAAAAATGAGAGAAAAACGAGTTTTTATAGGGAATGAGCAAGTCGCTGTCGTGCGGCCGCGTCGAGGACAACGTACCTTTAGGCAGCTTTAAGGGCTAAAGGTTTGTATTCGTAGAGTCGACTTCTGTGATGATCGCTCAGCGATCGCAGTTTAATCACCGGTTCTGAGCACTATATACGTATGTTTTCTATAAAGACATGGACCTTTAGGTCACAGCCGACACAAGGAAAGTAACACTATTAAAAAAATATGCAGGTATGGCTCAGAATTGGATGCAAAATTACGATCGCTAAGCTATCATCACATGAGTTGTTTCTACGAACACGTACCTTAAGAATTGCGGTGGATTTGATATTAATGTTTGTGAGTAAATGGATATTAGTGCAAGTACACCACAAAAGGCAATGAATTAATACAAATTTACTCGTACATACTCGCACCACGCAGAAAGGTCAGAACTACCGAGAAGTAAAACTTTAAAGTAGCCCGCCCAAAATAGTTTTTCAAGTTTTCTCGGGAAATCGGCGTGGTAGAAACACTAAAATAATTTGGCATTTTAGGTAGCTGATTCGAAATTTGAGGTCAATACTAAAAACAATTTTTTGGTGCGCCTGCCGAAGAATTACACCCTCATTTTCACGAGAAATACACATCGAATCGGCGCTGCAAAAGCACTAAGGTAATTTTGGGTCGCTGATTTCAATTTTAAGTTCAAACACAGAGAGCAATTTTGGCTTTGCTCGCCCAAGAATTGTACCCCATTCTGGATCTCTCTATGTTCCATGCATAAACCACAAGCTTTACCCTTTCCCTCCATCCATGGATACCAATAATAATTCATTCCTAATTAAATGCACAACCCTTTTTTCGGTGTGGCACAAACGAGTGGTACTGGATTGCATGTTTCCATATATGTTATCTCTTTCACTCATCCACCTATACTTATACCCGTTCATACAACAGTTCAATCGAAACTTAAATGCTCCATCCGTCATTTTTATTACCATTCAACATATTAAAATTTTTCGGGTTCGCCAACCTCGAGTTGTACTACACTGCAGCTTGTTGGAATAAAATGTCATTAGGCAGCTAATATTAGCGGCGGAAAAAATGCTGCAAAACTCGCGAATATTCGCGTTGGTGTGAACATCTTCATACAACGCGGTAGTGTGTTACAATTTTGACGCCGCGAATGATTCGTCGCGAATGATTCGCTGACACTTCGGTGTGAAGGACGCTTTAAGCAGAAGTTAATTTTGGATTGGGAAATTGTCCGTAGCATTATCGACTTCGACCCTAACTCACTAGCGTATAGTATGGCAGGCAGCTTTTTTTTAAAGGAAATCTATTGTTTGTTTCTTGATTTGTAACAAAAAATGGCTTTTACGGGAAAATGTGAATATTTTTTTCGATATTGGATTTTTCCGCTAACTGTTAATGTTTGCAAAGTTTGGAAAAAGTTCGTTTAATTTTGGAGATTTTAAATTGTGGTAGATTTTGGTCCATTTGAAATTTCTAGTGGTAAATGTGGTGAAAAAAGTGATCTACCACAAAAGTATTACATTGCCTGCTAAACTTTCAAATTTACATTCAAAGCGTTTAAAAAAACAGTGCTAACTAAAATATCAGGAAATAAAAGATATGTCCCAACTAAAGCTCACTTTAAAGACAAGTATTTAATTTATTTGTTTCTATTAACTTAATTTCGACTTCTAATTTCATTTGGCATTTCCTGTCTTATCTGGGTTAGTTCATCGACATTTTTGTTTCTTCGGTTTTACAAATAATGTGATACAACGACTAATAGCTGGCGTTCTTCATGCCGTACATCAAATCATTCCATTCCATCCTTGTAGTCTTGCCTACCACTAGTATCTTATATCTAAATCTAAATTTAACTAACCAACTCTTCTTGATGTCACCAAAAATGGATTTGTGCTGTAGAAGTGGACTCCATTTATATACAATGTCAAGCAAGAAGAACACTAGGCATCCAAATGAATAATCCGAAAATAAATCAATCACCAAGCGCTTAGCATATAGAAAACCGTCTAACGATTGAACTTCGTGTTGCACGCAGATAAAAAACGAGAGATCCTTACGCAAGGTGGATTCGAGGAAGCATCTAATTCGCTACACTTCAGATAGGTTTGCTTTTATTCATGGAGACACATTTTTTGGAAAACATACACTTTCACTTCTCCACGCCTGTTTGCATAGATATCCCTGAAAGGCTGACATAGCCTAATAAGTGGTACACCATATTGCATTGGGCAAAGCACGTGTACTGTGGAATTCCAGCAGGAGGCAAAAATAAACTGGCCAGCCGCATCTCTATAATGTCTCTTGAAGTTGAAGTCAACGGCCCAGATGGTGTGCGCTGTTGTGTGCTCTCTGTGCAGAACTTTTCAAATAGCTGCATACAATATGGTATGGAGCATGGTATGCGCCTCGGCGGGATTGAAATTGAAGGCTGGGGGTAAAGTTCGAATCCAATACGGCAGACATGCTAGAATGTCCAAGTCTAATTAATGGTCGCGTTACGCTAAGCCGAAGGAAAGAAAACGAGTAAACGGGTATTGTCGTCCTCCGCCAACGATTGTAATTCGCTCCTCGTTGCTGGTACTTCTGCTGGCTGGTCGTTCGTTTGTCCTCTTATGGTCGGACCAATTGATTGTTACTCTTCGTGCTCTTTTTCGTGTCTTGTTGTTTTCACCCTACGACATGTCCTAATCTGCCATGAACCAATGCTCTGTGTCGGTCAGTTATTGTATGTGTTGCGAATGCAAAAATCCGATAACACTCGCATATGGTCATCGGTAGAAGATGGGGCTGCCATATGAAAATCTTGAACAACGTCCGAAAGATTTATGGGACTATGCAGGACTAAGAGAATGATATATGACTTTCTTCCTTAACTCTCCAGTGTGCTGGCTAGTCAGAGGATACGACATAGTATGCATTTGAATCATTGATTTCGTAGATAGATAGCCAAAAGGAATTTTAGAAAAAGGAAACTCAGCCAAAGTTTTTGCCATTTATATGACAATGTTGACCTTAGTACCGAGTGTCACCTCAATTACTATCAAAAATTCTCTTCTTCAGATTTCTGGAGAGCATAGTTCGACCAGCATGGCTATCACCAACATACTCGCAACAATGCGGTAACTCTTCCTTCGCAGACAATTTCTTGATATGCTGGTGACTAAAAGCATGTTCACATGATCCGCAACGAGGACAATTTTCAGAGAAAGAAAAACAACAACTTTGATGCCGCCAAGGTATATGCGAGTATGTACGGATTTGTGCTGTGTCCAATTATACTGTCGCTTTGCCAATATATCTGGATGGCTTGGATACTGACGCCATTTGGTCGCGAATATTGTTTCATTTGCAATCTGCATTTGGTTTATGGTGTTGTGCTGTCTTTGCTATCGATCCGATGGGCTACTGTTGTTACAAGTTGCAACAATTGCACAAACTATACGCGGATGCTGTAATATGGCTACTGGACGTACTAGATGTGTATGGTTATAGTACGTCAACATGTAATATCCAGGCTCCAGGTATATGCAACTTTAGCGTCTCTGGAGATGATCAGAAATGGTCATGTTCAGTACGAAACATGGTCACAGAGACAGTATGTTGCTTTTGTGAACATGTTTGATTTTTATTCTATACTGGGAAAGATTCTGGAAATGGAAAACATGCTGATTCTTCGTTTTTTGATTTTTTTCGAAATAACTTTTAATGGTTCGCCGGGGAGTTTCGGTGAGAGATCGTTAATTAATGGTGACCGATGTCGCGAATTGTGTGGCGCTTAGCGAAGGATATGATGCTATAGATTTTTTTTTTGGTATTGGAAATAATAAACAATCGGATCGGAGAAAGAAACGCGAAGCAATGCAGCTTTGACTGTGAGGATAACATCTACATTTACAATGTAAAATAGTTAAAAATACAAAATTACATCAACCCAATGAGAATTCTTGTAATAATATGATTAAAGGATACACACATATAAATGAAGTTATTTTATAGAGGTGACACTATCCTGTCCTTTACTTGGGCCAATGAAACGGAGCTAATCAGTGGCGCAACCACGGGAGGGGCTAAGGGGGCTAAAGCCCCTCCCAGACCCAAAAATTGGGAAAGGAAAATTTACAAAATGAAATTTGAAACAATACATTTCGTTGCCATTTTTATAAAAAATATGAAATGTGGGATGAGCAGGCTGCAACATCCATACCATACTTTGTGCAAATTAGAAGACACACTGGTCTGAAGTAATAATTGCAAAAAGGTAAAAATGTCTTAAAAATAAATGCATTCGCAAAAAAAAATCCACAGCTTCGAAAATATTAATATTGAGCCCTTACAGCTGAAACATAGTGCGGGGCATAGTGACTAAAAATTAAAATTGTTCATTATTGTTAAGAAAAAGAAGAAGGCATCGATCAAACATATTTCCGTATGGCACTTCGTACAAATATTTAAATTTAAATTGTTTATTAATAAAAATTCAACTGGATCCAATTGTTGCATCCTTTGATCTTATATAGTCAGTCGTTATTGTATCAATTCCCATCCGAAATCAATTATTTCTTTGCAGGATACAGTCCTCTATGGGCTCCCATTCCTATTTTTGTTGCAGATATAAAAAATTTGCTCTGATTGCGGTGGACCCATTCTTTCAAGAATTCGCTGCAAGCCTTATATTTCGACTGCTAAATATCACGGGTGATAACCCCAACGATTAGACAAATCTCCATAATAAATCGGCTCGGAGCCACGCCAGCCGTGCGGTTTCATTATTTCTGTACCGGTAAAATTAATTAAAGTGGCAAAGTGTTATTGCTTTAACATGTGACGCTACGAAAAGTTTTAGATCGAAAAAAAAACGTGAATACAACTGCACTTTGAAACACTGCTCTATAGCGCTCTGAAAAAATAGCACCATTCCTCAACTTACGGCAGCAACATCAAATATAGAATATGGATGATCTTAGCCCCCTCCAGGACCATATCCTATGCTTTCTTTTCGGTTACCGTTGTTTGTAGTTAAATATCAATCTTAGTGAGAGACAAAGGTTTCATACTACAACTTTAATTTTATTTTTTTTTTTTTTTTTTTTTTCCATATACGTATTTCGGGGCGACTTGCTCCCTTCTTCAGTGGAATTTGTTGAAGAACAAATTCCACTGAAGAAGGGAGCAAGTCGCCCCGAAATACGTATATGGAAAATAAAATTAAAGTTGTAGTATGAAACCTTTGTCTCTCACTAAGATTGACCATATCCTAGTTGCGCCACTGGAGCTAATGTTTATCATTCATCATCAATGTGGCTCGATAGCCCGACGTCGGGCATTACGAATTCCATATCTTGAAAATTTCCATTCAACTGAAATTTTGCTTCTCCGCAGTGGCGTAGATAGCTTTTCGGAGCGGAGGGGGATCATTTTGCAAAACTACTTTTACTTTTACGGTTATCAAATGTTGAATTTCAGAATAACAATTTCTTTATTTGATTACACTTCAAATTAGCAGCTTTTTTGCAAATTTTGTGGAAAATAGATAGCGATTTTTCCGAACGAAAAAATTAGTCCTGAGAATATTGAATCGATAATTTTGCCCTTTTTACTACGGCGAGTGACTCCTCAGCATTCCATTTTTCTTCACGAAACACTTACCTTCGAAGCTTTTGTGGTCTGAACACCTTCAATCAGGAATCGAAATAAATGATATAGTTATATGTCTAGAAAATTTTTCCTATTTTTGGATATCTTTGCGAAGCCCCAAAAAGATCTTCACTCTAGGGTGCGGCGAAGCTAATTTTGTTTTGTTTATTTTGCATACTTCTGCCATATTTTGCTTGGTTACGCCATCATCTTAGATTAAAAAAAATAATTGCGCGGTTTCAAATAGCAGCGTAAATAAGCATAACTATGCAAAATAAACGAAAAAAGCCATTCAATACAATGGAAAAGCTTTCTGAATATTGTGTATGTCTTCGTGATAAGACTAACCAGCCGACAGGTACTGAATAAGAGCTATCAGAAACCCGGCCTATATAATGTATCTTTAAATTTTAAAAATTTCTACAATTTTTTTTAAAGATGATTTAGGTAATTCAAATAATCATGGTTAGGATTGAGAGTTCTTCGTATTAAATTCAATAAAACTACGAACAACTAGAGAAAGTCATGACTTGATTTGTCCTGTTATGTACAATAAATAATCTTAATAAAAAAAGAATGTTGATAAACTCAAGCAATAAAAGATGCTAAAAAGCATGCTTGGAAGCAGTTTTGCAGCGTTGCTTACATTTAATATTTCTATCAAAACTTCTATATTTTTTCAGTAGGGGTTGCCTGTGCGAAATTCCAGATGAAATGTGAAAAAGTAAATGAACATAAAGTTCTGTGCTGTAACGTTTCTATTCTATCGGCACGCTTTGAGGATTTGCTAAATTTTCTATTGCTGAAAATGGTTACATGTTTTTATAAAACACTTTATTTAACGTGTCTAAAGTAATAACAACAAAACGTGTCATCGAAGGAGGAGGGGGGGGGGATTCATCCCCTTGATCCCCCCCCTTATATACGCCACTGCTTCTCCGAATACTAAGCTCAAATGCACTGCGCTGAATCATACATCAATTCAATCATGACTCCACATTTAATAACCACATGCAGTTATGGGCTCACCTGGTTACAGTATAGGTACACACCTATCCGACCATTAAACTTAAACGAAAATTGCTTATGAACATTGTACAAAATTTTTTAGTCAATAGGGGCAACATGCATATATCTTTACAAATTGCAAACACTTTTCACTAGAACACATCTGCACCGTCCTTCCTAACAGCCGTCGTCAGACTTAATTTTTCTAGAAAAATTATGTTTTCAATTCAGAACAGAATTTAACTGGAAAATGTATGGATGTGACAGATTTTCAAAGGGTAATTACAGAACATGCATGGTGCGCAACTTTTTTTGTGATTTCAAATTCCAGGATGAGGTAACTATAACAAACAATAATCAGGTAACTGTGAAACGTTCCAACAATATGCAATAACTGCGAATCTCATTTTTATAGTTTTGAAAAAAAAAACATCTAAAATTTTAATCTGAAAAGTCCAAATTTTGATATAGTCTAGCAATGTTTTTCTGTAAGTATTGTGAACTTTTAATAAAGCGTAAATTTACAGTAAAGTGTTCCGAGAACAAATTGAACTACATAAAAAAATGTAGAATATTATACCCTAGACAGCAGTCGGCAAAGTCCGGGTCGCGAGCCACTTGCGGCTCTTTGGCTCATTCAGTGTGGCTCCCCAATGACTCAGGGAATTATAGATCCATTTTATTCTAGCTCCATTATTTTCGTTAATTTAGTGCCTTAAATACTCCAAAAACCAGGGTTAATTATACCTCAAATTTACTCAAATTTAATTGTAATAAAACTACATATTCAAAAAAATTAGTCGTGAGATGCCATGCGCCAATTTTTAAAAGAATCGTACAGGCACCTTACCATTGCACAAGTTTAAAAGAATGGAAATGGAAAAATTATTTGTTTTAGGATGGAGTCACAAAAAATCAATTTTGAAGTTTGGACTTTGATCCACAAAAGGGAATATATAGGCTGAAAAGCTCTGGCCAATTCCTATGATTCTCCACGGGGCGTTATTTTTCTGCATTATTCGAGTAAGCCTATGTGAGTTTTCCCGACTATGCCATGCTGTATGCCATCAACTTGCACATCTGAAATTTAATAATGCTTACGAAACATCTGACGCGCTGGGGCCCACAAGGGGTTAAGGCAACTAAGTACAGTACTAGTAGTAAGTTTTTTCGTTTTATAAAAATTTCTGGGCATTTTATTTCAGTATTTAGCTTGGTGTATAGTTTTTGTTTGGTATTGAGGTTCAAGTTTCGTGGGAATATGTACATTTTTCTGTTAATCTTAAACTTCCTGTTTCATCAAAAGGATTAAAAATTCGGGGTATTGCCATATATGTACCTTTTTTGCTGGTAATCACACAAGCAATCATTTTACGGTGCGTTTATGGGGTAGTTTCTGGACACCCTGTATAGTAGTCACCAACTTATATGCCGGCCCAACACTAATCGGCGATTTTTTTGTTTAAATTTATGTTTTTATTTGCAATGGTAATTGGTATCTGCAAATGTTCTTAATTCCCTTTTTCATTAAATATGACCAGACCATGTAATGCAGCATGTCAAACTCGGGACCCGCAGTTCTGTTCTATGCATTTCGTGACCATGTCGAAGCAGCACAATGTGTATTAACACAAAAATGGTGAAATCAGTAAGGTGAAAAAATTCAGCTGTTTAACTCAAGTCTAAAAAAATAACTAAGGCCGCGTACATATACAGTGCGACGCCGAGCTTTTCCGGGCCGGGCGATGCGATGTGTGCACACTCATTGCGATGTCGTCCCGGGCGATGCGATGCAATTTGTTGCGAGCCGACGCGATTTCTTTCTATGGCAAGGGGATTTCATGTGGCGCTGGCTCATACGATTTGCTGCTGATATGGCTATGATTTCAGATCGACTTCGTGACATAGCGCTTCGAGTGTTCTACCATTGATATTTATGTAGTTTCGGTATATTTATGTAGTGTTGTAGATAATTGTGGGTATTAATGAATGGATTGTCGTAGGTATAAATAATGTAATGTAGTGGAATTTTCTATATACATACGTACTTGTCGGTATGTCTATGTAGTGTTGTAGATAAATTGTAGGTAGGTAATGTAATGAAGAATGTCTGAAAGAGGTAGGTTACCTTTCTGGAAATTTGCATCAGTGTTAGCTTACGCGTCTCACAACAGTTTTCGGGCGGCATTTAGATTTGGTATTAATTGATGTTCAAATATGTATGAATGGGTGAAATAGATAATTTTTGGAAACATGCAGTGCAATGAAACCCAGTTTCTAGCGCACGCGCACTATTATGAGCCTGCCGGCCAAAAAATTGTATCCCGGTTACTCGGGGAAATACACGTCCAATCGGCGTGGCAGAAACACTAAGGTAAATTTGGGTGGCTAACTCCGAATTTGAGGTCAACAACAGGAAAACAATTTTGGGGTTGCCCGCCCCCAAAATTTTACCCCTGTTTTCTCGGGGAAATACTCGTCCAATCGGCGTGGCAAAAACACTAAGGTAAATCTAGGTCGCTGATTCCGAATTCGAGGTCAAAAACAAAAGAAAAAATTTTTGGGGTTGCCCGCCCCCAAAATGGTATCTCTGTTTTCTCGGGGAAATACTCGTCCAATCGGCGTGGCAGAAACACTAGGTAAATTTGGGTCGCTGATTTCGAATTTGAGGTCAAAAACAAGAAAAAAATGTTCGGGGTTGCCCGCCCCAAAATGGTACCCCGGTTTTATCGTCACCGTATATGTTCCCACAACTTACCTATCTACCGCTACCTTCAATAATTCATTGCAAATACATGCGCTGTACGAAATTTTCTTATACGTAAGCGTACGCTACAAACCGGGTTGTGCTGCACTGCATATTACCACAAATCTTACTTCTTTGACCCATTCATAGAGTCAACCACAACTGTCAAATCCGAATACCGCCCTTTTTTGGGGGTACGGGTACGCTACGATCTGGGTTGGACAGCACTGTAAATTTCCACAAAGGATATTTAGTAGACCAATCCATTATTACATCGCCTGCATACGACTATCCCTTCATTTAATATCTACAAATCTATAACACCATATTTATCACGACACGTATCTATGTACATATATATAAATATTCCCAATGGTAATGCAACCCAATCTGCACAAAGCATGCCTCTCATGTCGATATTTCCCTATCAGCATCAAACAGCACGAAACCAGCCTCTCTATGTACGATTCCATACATACAATACACCATGCCACTATGAAACCGATCCAAACACAAATTGTATCCTCCATGTCGCTCCCATCGGCGACAAAGCACCTTGCAGCACGTGCTGAAAGCACGATGATTCGACATGGAAAAGTTCTCCATCTTACAACCACATGCCACTACGAACCCGATCGAAGCAAAAATCGGGGAAGTTTTTCGCTTCTCATCGCATCGCATCGCCCGCGGTGTGAACGGGCCGTAAAACTCGTCAGTGGCTTATGCAAGTTTATTTTTTGAATTTGTCTCCAAATACTACAAACAATTTGCTGCTGGTTATTTGGTTTTATAAGACTCAACCTCATCTTTTGTGTACAGAAAAAAACTAAGCCTCTTAATGAAACTGTTCTGTCCCGAAATGCAGTGAATAAAAAATTGGTTGACTTTAACGAACATGAATTGAGATTTATTTGGACAAAGCTTCAAAAACTACGGAAATCTTAGAATTGGTGACTACAAAACCTGGATGGGAGATTCCAACATAACAAATACGGCCCAAGTGCCTGATTTTTAGACCTATAGGTACTACTTATAGAGCTGTATTGGTGCATGAGTTTGTTTAAAACCATATCACAAACAACTTTTTGTCTCTTTTAGCCACCTCTCTGCTGAAATTAATTTAATCTGACTATTTTGCCTCCCTAGTCTGGCTGGTCTAGCGGTTAGTGCGCGCACCTTCGGTGCACAGGCTCATGAGTTCGAATCTCACCGTGTTCCATGGTGTTTTTCGAACTCACGAGCTTGTGACGGACTATGATCTCACTCAGATGTTAAACGAGTACCCATTTATGGGGATAAATAACACTGCTGAGCGTGATGCTGATCTCATTACCTCAACAAAAAGCAGATAAGATCTTGGAAATAGGATGTCACTAACACATCCTGCGGCCTTAGTCCAATGCTGGATTGTCGCGCCTGTTATTTATTTTATTTTGCCTCCCAATGTTATTTTGGGTGAACGGAGCTCCAATTTTTATATCATCTGTCCAAAATTTGGCGCAAATCACAATTCACAAAAAGTGGTTACTTCAAGATTAATATTTTCACGTTTTCGCTGCTTGTTTTAATTTTTTAATGTTATTAAAGTACATTTTAGAAAGGTCGAAGTTCTCACGGAAAATCTCGAAGCCGCTATAGTGATCCAAACTTTCTGCCATGTTTTAAAAGTAATATTCTGTCATCAACTTGTTCGTAATACGATTACATAAAAGTTTTTGAAATTTACTCCTGCGGCCCACCTAAACCTGAGGAGAATGTTACTTGGCCCGGGCCAGGTTTTGAGTTTGATACTCCTGATTTAATGCATTTGGAGCATTCTGTTCGTCTATACCACTGTTTCCCAACAGGTGGTCCGCGGACCGAAGGTGATGCGTGAGATGCCTGTAAGTGGTCCGCGAAGACCCTACTTATGAAAATGTTATATTACATGGCATGCGATAAGGCTAAACAACATTTAACAATTCAACCAAATAAATATTTGTTACAAGGACTGTGGTGAAGCTGCAGAGCGACAAGACTTGTACAGTGATTGTGCTGAGTAAATTGGGCTTCAAAAAGAGAGGAAAGCTACCGTGGCTTCGTCGTTTTATTGATATCGCAGGCAACAAGGCAAAAGTTGAAGAGCTGACGTATACATCCCTGCATCCCTTTTTTTCCGAGCGAAAACCTTAGACAAGACTGAAGCTGTTGATTGTGTAGGAGCGCCGCATCCGTAAATCCACGTTAGCTTCAGCTACGCTCAGTCAACTTAAGACACTTTTAATATAGGGTTACGATCAACCGATTTTACCAGACTTAGTTTTTTTACTTTTGAGTAGGGCTATAACACAATAGTGATGATCCCAATTTTATGGTACATGTCCCTTAACAATCTAATCTAACCACAGCAGCTTGAGCTCCCTAGCTTGCACGAAAGTGTCATATCGTAGTATAAATATGTACATCAAATTAGACTAACATTATTAGGAGTTTTCTTGCATTAGGTCCTTTATTGGATCATAGCAGAATAGATCAGCACAATTTCCATATAAATTTAGGAGGTGTTGTTCTACACTCTAAAAAGTGAATTTAAATTTCCGCTAAAAATGTGGTAATTTTACACTTTTTCCCGCTTATAATCACATACAGAGTGCATTTTTCAATAATTTCTGTGTAAAATAAGAAAATTACACCAAAATCGGTGTGAAATGTATTTTTACGCTACACTTGTGTATAATTCAGATTTTCTGGTGCATTTTTACAACGTTTATGTGTTTAATTCGGATTTGTGGTGTACTTTTACAACGTGCAGTTCAAGTTTTACTCATTTTTTTGTAGCGTGCTCTTCAGTTATCATACTTCAATCGGCTGTACTTAGCACAGTGACATTTTTCCGAAAATTCTTTGCGTTTAGAACTCATGTGTACACGCTCTGTGGCTCACTTGGTTGAGTCGCACTCTACGATGCTAGTAATCTAGAGGTCCTGAGATCGAATCTCGGCGTGGTAAAAAATGTCCGTACATGTGCGGATAGGTAATATATAGTTATATGCAATGTAACGTTGACTCGAAATTGTCTATAAACGGCTGAATTAACGCACCATGGCCGCTATACGGTACTGACACTGAGAAGAAGAAAAAGTGTAGAGCTCGCACAAAAAAGACCATATTGCAATGCAACCTCCCATGTAGATGAAAAACTGATCAGCAAAACTCAACCGATACTTGTTTATATTTTATATATCCTTAAATTGTTTTATTGATAAATGATAACTATGTATATTATTTGAAAAGGTTCGCCACTTAACCTTCAAGCGGGCGCGCATCATTTTGTGACATAACCGGGCGCGCGGCGGTAATTTACCGCCCTCGTCTTCTCCCGTCCATTTTCGCTCAATTGTAATACTTCCATTTGCATAATTATTGTAAATTGAAAGAAGAGCATGTCCCAAATAAGTTATCACCATAAAAACTATTATCTGGTGAACAATAAAACAAGTTCTACAGTTTTAGCGAAGCACGTCACTTCAGTGATATTACACAGAGCACACATATTTTGAAGACAACTATATACCAAAATATACCATCCCCGAACGTTTGATGACCACTGGAAAGGTATGGAAGGTAAAATTTACCCAACATTTTATTTTATCGTATGTATAACAGTATGACTTAAGAATACATACTTCTCCCACCTCGATCCGACCAACGGGAGAAAAGCTATGTGTGTTTATATGATCAGGGCGGTAAATTACCGCCCGCGCCCGCTTGAAGGTTAAATCTTTACAACGAAAAAAAGAGTGAACCCGCTTATATTCCTATTATGACGGAGTGTTTTTACACATAGCGTGGTGTAAATTTGCTAATATATTGGAGTACTTTTTCAAACATTTTTTATGTAAAATTACACTTGATTTGCAAATTGAGATTGCAGAGTAATTTCACTATTATAATACAAGGAAACAAAGTCTATTATAAGAGTAAAAATTTCATAGAGTGTATGTAAAATAGCAACTGTCGAAAATTCTTAAAAATTTATGGGAGTTTCGCTGTTCACTTCTGTTCTGACCCAATAAAACGGACCTTTTGTATTGCTTAGTACAACAAGTCAAAATGTGATAAGTACAAGTTATAATATATGAGAGACCCTGAGGTTAGTACTTGAAAAAATGGTAACTTGAAATCCTTTCACCAAAAAATAGTGGTCCCGTGGTGAGTCATTTTCAGGATAAGTGGTCCGCAGATATTTATGAGTTGGGAACCACTGGTCTATACTACTTATTCTTTTGTTACGGTAACTCACATTTCCACAAGACATTTTAAAATATTTTTTATCCCAAGCTGAAAAAAAGTCCTTCAACCGAGTGTTTGTATAGAGCAGTCAATTTTAATTGGCTGAATAAGTTAAAAGTTATTTAGCAATATCGGAGTTAAATACGGTGAATCGTGAATGCTATTGTATGATTTCACAGAAATTCAATTCATGGAGTTTATTTTCCACAGAAACTGCATTAGGATCATCAGAGTGTTGATTAAAGATTGCATATTCAAAGCGATTCTACAAAGCCTGAAAGAATCGCGCTTTTATATACTTTGACGGTCAACGACTAGCTCGAGGGACTTTCCTACTTTTGCCAACCATTTGAAAGTTTATCACAGCTAAATATAGGCTTGTTCTTTCCATTTTATAATAGTGATGCCTGGCTGGTAATGAAAAATATTTTGGTCATAGTCTGTCTCGCTATAGACAGCTTAGCGGGGAAAGGGCGGTTTCGGAGGGCAGGCGACTGTGGAAAGCTTAAAGGAACAAATTTTGATAGTTTCTGTGTTTCATGCAGTACGATCAGTCTTGAAACCAAACCTTTTGTTCATACAAAAATAGTACACGGTCCTAATAAGAGGAAAATGTACACGTTTACTTTTAATTGATTTTCTGACTGAAGCTCTAGACCGGAGGACACTGAATTTTTGCTCGGTAATTTGGCTTTCGCCATTTACAATTCTCGTCCAAAAATTTTCAAAATGTTTAAAGCATTTTATCCTGTTTCCCTTCGTTGAAGTTTTGTCAAGTTTTGATATTCAATTTATTTTACAGCGAAGCCCCCGCTCTAGCGCTTACGCCGTCCCGGGCAAGTGGGCAATTTGCCGCCCTTCTGTATTATACCAGGAGAATAGTATTTATGTCGTTATTTTCGTAAAAGCGATTTAAGAGTAGCGAGTAGCTCCGAAACAAAAATTCCTGGTCACCGTGAGACTCGAACCAACATACTGTAATTCAGATATTAGAATCCTTACCCATACTGACTGGGCTAACGTTAGTATATGTATCTTTCTTTCTTAAAATTGTTTGCGTCTTCTTTATACCATAAGACTAACCATTAGATAAGATGTACGAGAAACTGGCTCAATATATAGTAGAAGCCTGTTTCGCTATCATTTAGATTCTTGAGAGCAAGCAGCCAAGTACAGCAATGCTTTGTAGAGAGTTCGTTTAGAATTAAAAAAGTTAGGCTCACTATTAAATTCATTGAGAGAAATTTTTTCACCATAATTAATAAAATATACAGGGAAACTGGCGGCTTTAAAACCGACGTAAGACATCGAAAATTAATCCGAAAACATTTGTTCCCCTAAAATATTCAACAGATTTCCGAAAACGCTGCTTTGAAAAATGTTGTGCCAAAGAATTGTTCTCGTTTTCATTACTTGCATTTTGGAATAGTTTTTGATAACTTTCTTAGACACTTCGCACCAGATAAACTTCAATTAGCCGGATTTCTTCGCAGACGAATTTCCGAATGGTTTCAACGTTTTCGGCTTATTTTGATAAATGCGGAGAATCCTTAGAGAATAAAATCGAAACAAGTTAAATCGGTTTTAGCATCTTGGCAGAAACAAATTAGGGAGAACTCTGCGGCGAAGAAATTCGCGAAGACTTCGGGCGAATTGATACGAAAAGTGGGTGGATGTTATCGGAAACGACTCCAAAAAATTAGTAATGAAAATGATGCTTTTTGGGTATGAAATTTCTCACAGGAATGCTTTTATGTGCTGAGTGTTTCTGCGATTACTTATCTGGTTATGAATTTCTTCGGTGGTTCAATATTTATGGAGGCTAAACAACATTTTTAGTTTTCATCTTCCGGAAATCTAATTAGGACATATCGCATAGCATCCCTTCTCTTTAGAATGAGTTAGGGATCATGAAAGTGGAACTAATTATAATCCTTAATTCTGGTGAATTCAATTTTCAATTGGAAAATTAGCGCAGAGCTTAACCCATTCCCCGCCAACACATTTTTTTTCGAATTACATCCTGAAAATTGGTATTTACGGTAAAGAAGCCACCCTGAATCCAAAACCGTTTACCATTTTTTCCTACGTGCCTCCGTTCTCCCGCAAAGGCCCGATGCCATATGGCATCATTGGCGGGAACCCATTACAAATTTTTTTTTCAATTAAGATAAAAACGTTGAAATTTTTTTGGAAAAACACTTTTTACTTTCTTTAATTATAATTCTGAGCTTGTGTGAAATTTTAAGAAGCATTTAACACATAATTTTGTATCACATTTGATGCATTTAGTCCGAGTTTGGCTTTTGCAGGGCGGATATGCACATCTTCTTCGATTGCATTTCGCAACATAATGGCCAATTCCATCATACGTGCAACATTCGGAAGACTGTGGTATGTGCTGCCCAAATCTGATGAGCCACAGTCGTACAATAGTAGGTAGCAAAATCCCTACGGAACTGCATTTGGGTGACTTCCCCGACTTTATTTGTAATATCCGACATGATAGGTTCAAGATATTCAACCGCCTCATGTAATTTCATTCTGCATAAGAAATATGCATGAAAAAGAATGGATTGAAATTGAAAATTGAAAGTGAAAATACAGGTGGTAAGAGCATTCAGTTCTATGTCGGTTCTCTTCGTTTCTTTCTCGTTTGACTAAATTGATTTGCTCGGTATTGCAAATTTGATGCAATTTGATCTAACGAATAAAAAACATTAAATTCATGTTTAACCGTTTCCATAAAATTTGGACTAGTATTCGGCCTACGACGAGGGTATCTACATTCTTATGCATAGATTTTATGTCATTTTCAATTAATGGCCGTTACTGAAAAACTAATGATTCACTTTAGTTCGTTTGATATGTTCATTGAAAGATTCCATCAGTTGTTTCATTGTGTGTGGTTTGTTTCAACAAAATCGCTAATCCATGAACGCCTCGGGGAAAAAATTCGACGGAGTGTGACATGGGTATTGGGTAGATCAAGAATTGCCGGAGCGTGGGTTCGAGTTCCACTGCCCCCATGGATGTTTGTGTTTTCTTTATCAAAATGCTCCTATATATGACAGCCGGTTCTTTGATGTAAAGCGCTCTAGAGCTACCCGTGGATATGAGCTGCCAAAACAATTGAGGCTATTTCCGCAAACGCCGTTTTTTCTCTAACGGGTACAGAACAGAATAGCTTAAATTTAACAGTTTTGTTTTATATAGAAAAACTCGTAACCAACTTCATGTTCGAATTTGTATGTGAAGTTGTTCTGCCCCGTACTGGATAGGCAGAAAAACCATGTGAAAGTCATGATTTTCGTGACTCTAAATTGTCACGAACTGTGCTTTTTTAGAGTTTGAAATAAATGAACGTTACGAATTTTCCCCAGTGTATTAGGCAACCGTGTTTCAAATTGTGCATTTTATTATTATTAATAATGCTATAAAAGCAACGATTTGGGTGTCTAAATATGGCTTGTACTGCTATCCGTCTCATAAAAAGAACTATTGTGTTTCTGTTATTGCCCGTTATATGGCGGATGGTAAGGTAAGTGGCGCTAGTGTCGATAAAAAGGGAATTCTTCTATCGAGAGCTGATAGCGTAACGTTCCCTAAATATTAAGTCAGTGTAATTCGTGAATACATTATTGGTAAAATAAAATAGGTCGAAATCTAGATGATCAATGGAGGCGTGGTTCTTTTGAAAATTGCGAAAGGTTTCATGAAGTCTCAAAAATTTGAAACAACTTGTTTTCTCTTAATAAATGAAGTGACTTTTCCTGTACGATCGGACAATACTATATCCTCTAGAATCAATACCAAGACTCTAATTTAAAAAAAAAAATGTTTACCTGGTATTGAGCGTTGGACCCCTCCCGAAACCAAATCCTGGCTACGTCCCTGCCGGGAATCTTTGGTGATCGGCCATTGATTGGAGCTGTGAATTCAGTAACTTTACGGCGAAATTGTATTTTTTCGAAGATGCTGAACGATCGCAATGATTTACTTTCTATGCGGCTATTGATGATTCAAAGCATCTACGTATTCAACCAACTTTCAAACCAAATCCCTTACATACATTTCATAAATCCTTCGTAATTATAAGACATGGTCACCTTCTGTTCTCCATTTCCACAAAGCCCTCGCATTTTATCTTCAACTCCCAACGGAGTTATCCATCTGCGTATACGATACTCTGCGTACAGAAGAGCCTGTATCTGCTCTGTGCAGTAGGTAATCCTGCTAAGTGCATTTTATCGCCATATCTACCACAATTGAAACTCGTTGCCGCCTCATCGCGAAAACAATAACAAATAGTTTAGTGTTCGCTGTAATGTTCTTAAACGCCCATCTGGTTATAATTAATTGAGAATTCACCCTTTATCCAGACGCTTTGGTACACATACTATCGTTTAACTAAAGCCGGAATTGAATCTCATTTGAATGGCCGGCCAGAAAAAGGCTAAATCGAAATGGCGACAACTAATGGCGGCCGTTTTATTTATGAAAAACGGAAAACATCTGTTCAGATGTTGATGGTAGATTGTGTCTTGGCTTGGACCGTATCATCATCATTGTCGTCATGTAAAAAGATTGATAGCTCCACTTGACGCAGTCTAAAGAGCTGAAAACTGTGGAAATGTGGATGTGCAAGTATGGGTTGCCAGATGTGATTTATGAATTTATTTAGTGAATGTATGTTTTCAATGGATCCAGCAGACTTTGAGTTCAACAGCATCCGCACTATGCCTTAAGTAACACATGGCATCTGAATCGTGCTCTTGAAAATCCAAAATTCTCAAGGCTCATCCAAGTATCTAACATAATCCGTCTGTAATCAAAACATTACCCTTGGTCACGGATCGGCGATTGCTAGTCCCGTTCCCGTATAGCCGACCGTGACGGCATTCACTTTCAACTTTCAAATGCCTTCTCCCTTCTAGAATACTTTTAATTCATTCGTGGGTAATTGTTCACTAATTGCTCATGAAATTTTTCCTAAAGACCAATTCATTGACACATGCCCTTTAAGGTGGTCCTGCTTCCATTCAAATTCGATTACTTTTCCAGTCCTGCTTACGAGTGTGCATACTGAGTACTGTGTAAAGGCTTCCCACACTTTGCCTTTGCGACCGCACATGTGGCCAAAGATTGCGCTCTTCTTGAAGATGGTACTTATGGCATGGGGTTTTGTACTTCTTGCCTCTGCCTGCCTGTATCTATTACGGTCTGGCCTGGTAATGAGTAATTTGTGTAATTGACACATATGCTGCCACTCTTCAGACATAAACGTGCATTCATACATTCAATCCCGTACAATACACATATGATGCATACCAATTATAAATTCAGATGGTATGGCGAACAGATTTTCAGTACGAATTTTTGGTTTCCCGGCATCCCACAGACCTTTCATTATGACATATCCTTTAAGGATTGTTCCGTTCTTTTTCTAGTGTTTTGTTCTTTTGCCATATGAATGCGTCTCTTTAGGGTATCTATGTCTACAATGTATGTACATTTATGTTTACAAGTCAAGAGGTTGAAAGCATTTCTCCGGATGGATTACAATATGGTCTTTATAGGGCCTTTATGACTTCGGATGGATGAGATTCAGGAGTAGAGGAAGATTGCTTGTCTGTTGTGTCACATTACTCGGATTCGGTCTCAGTGTGAATGGCTAATGTCGCTCATACGATATTGTCCAGATGTGTGCTATATCATTTCCCAGAAGCTATTCCTTCGAATCAGAATGAAATGTGTTTGCCAAATTTCCCCCATGAGGAATGGCTTGTTTGTGGCAACATAACACAATGACGACCCTCCAAAATGGAAGCCATAGATGGGGATGCTAGGCACAAAAAGGATACTAAATGCGTTGGTAACATGTGTATAAAGTGGCGTTGTTATGTGTCGTGGAGTCAGGTGTGATTCGAATTGGCAAAATCTAATTACTTACAAGTGTACGTATAGAGATACAATCGTACGTATATGTGGAAAAAATATGAAAACGGTGTTGTTGGTTTTCATTCCATTTTTGACAAACCACATAAGATCCCATATCTTTCCCATATCCAATGAAATATTACATTAGTTTCCGGTCACAATTGTCAAGTATCTCGAGGGATTGTAACGAATTGAAGTTTTTCTCCCTTTTATCGGAATTACACTTCAAACTGACGACAAAAACCAACTGTTACCTTTTTATCATTTTTTCCGTTCACGGATTACATAAAAAGGATGCAACGGTGAGACGGACCGCCATCAGATTATCGTGTGGTCTCTGCATAAAAAAAATACCCACACCCTTGCTCCTTGCGCAATACGGCGACTGACTTTAGTCCTTCGATTTTTCAAGTTGTTGTTTTCTAGGACAAAGATATCCTGAATAAATTCACGAGAGGATAATGGAAAAAAATGCCCGCACCTGCTAACCAAAAACGATTCAGGTAAATGTATATTTAAAAAAAAAGAACAAGAAAGGTGCGTCTACAGTGAGATCGTTTCGTGGACCGGGACCCTATACTCTCTGCCACTAATGCGCTCATCCTTGTCCGGGGTAGCGTATATAGTCCTTAAGTCGCGTCCGATGAGATTGATTGGCTTTCTCACATGGCCATTGTGTTAGTCATCGGTTTCAATTTGTGTCAGGTTGCCGCACACTTGTCCGTTACCGTTAAATATTTTCTAATTATCAAGGAGCAAAGTAGGAAAAGTGTAGATGCTTGGGAACGCGGACCAAATACGGCGACGAGAACGGGACCGGGTTGATTGGAACAATTTGAAACACCTGAGCAAGATGAATTTGAACATTTTTGGAGGGAAATGAAAGATGTAAAGTGAACGTTTCGCTCGGTGCCAGGTGAAAAGATTCTTGTATAATATTTAAGGCGGTATTTAGAGAGGAGATTATGATAGGACTATGATCAGGTGTTGATTTCCAGGGAAATGGTCATTGTGTCGAACGGTCGAGGTATGACGGAATGCAGACTGGTGATACCGTGTGACTGAGAAATATTTGATTTTGTTTCAATTGGTTGGGTATTCAGGATTATGTGTGTTAAATTTTAAATTGTATAAATGGGATATGAGCTTAGTTGGAAGAAGATAAGAGGTTGTGTTTAGAAAATAAAGAAGAAGTTTAAGAAAATTCAATAGCAAAAATAGGCAAATTTCACTTCTTTCAATCAATAAATAAATAGTGTAGATAGAATGCTTCCGTATCAGGAACTGCATACCTTGACATATTCTTATTGTCTTAAAATCCAAGCGGGCAAATCGGAATATCTTGCGAATCGGTGCAAATTTTCAACGTGAAATATTTTGTAACCTGAATACAAACATTCTAATCAGGCCGTCTAGTCGTGTCGGCTGACAGACACTGTCAAGCCGATAGCAGTTTCTCTACATAAGGCTCTATCAAAAGAGCATTCAAATGGAATCGGCCTCCCATAAAGCAGCACTATGGTTACCGCATGTAGAAAGAAAACTCCTGTTCCAGACTTGTCAACTTTCAAAATTTCAAAATTGACGAAATCGTGTTCCAATCATGATGAGTGAATATCCTATACCAGTGGTTCCCAAATTTTTTTTCAGTCCGTGCCCCTTTTGCGAGGTCTGAAGAGTCTGACGTCCCCCTGAAAAATTTGTTTAGTTTTCTGTGTTTGTTTCGTTTAGTTCGAAACTTATTTTATTAGTGAGTATAGGTTTAGGCAGACCTACATTAGGGCTTCATGACACATAGTGTAGGGAAGCCCTTGTCCGATTTGGCCCATTTTCGATTGCGTTCAGGATTTTATTAGGGACGGTGAGGTCAACACATTTAAAACTATAAAGCAATGAAAAAAGTACCTACAGAAATGTATGGAGTTTATTGGATTTTTTTTTAATTTAACGAGAAATGCGGCTAAGGAGTTCAAATTATCGAGCATGTCAATTATCGAGAGTTTTTAGTGTATTTTGCTTACTAGTATAGTAGACTTAGTCCAAAAAAAGACCAAACCCACATCTCCAAAAAAAGAGTCAAGTTTTAATGCCTAAATGTTACACACTCTGTCCACTTCAAAGGGCTGGTAAAGAGGTGAATATTGAGTTTATTGTAAATATCTGAAACACAATGAGTCTGATTGCCAAATTTTCTACGGAAGAAACAAACTACATAAAGTTGCCTTTGATGATGATATGTACACCCTAGACATTTGCTTAGAAAATTATACCCCAGACCCAAAAGTATTAAAGTGAATTTAAATTTTTAGAAATTTTCATTTACATCGCACTATATCGCTTGAGAGAATACAACAAACCAGCCTAGAGTCATAATATTTTGTCCATATTTGCTAACAAATTTTGTTTAATTTTTACCTCCTCCTTTATTAAAAAAAAACATGTCATGCCAATTTTTTATTGCAGCCCTTGCTTTGGTGGAAATCTTTTAAAATTCTTGTTTTTTTTTTGGCTGGTGATCAATACTCGAAATTTGCTTTTAACGGCTACCCATAGCAGGGCCCGGGTTCCTTGGGCGGCAAATTTTGAGGCGCGGCATATAAACAAACTTTCACACTTTCCATTGATTTAAGTTCTCTGACGCTCAGCGGCGCAACCACGGGAGGAGGGGCTAAAGTCCCTCCCAGACCCAGAAATTGAGAAAGGAAAAATTGCAGAATCAAGCATGAAGCAATGCATTTCATTGCAGATTTTGTGAAAACGTGAATTTTCCTTTTACCATAAATTATTCACCAGCTTTGATGGCCGGTGCAAGATGAAGCATCATTACCAGAAGCTAAATATTTTACATGTGTGAGACAAAAATTTTAATTTTTCATTACAATTAAAATTGTTGAAGAATTTTAAATTCATTCTGGTGGCAGGGACTACATGATTTATATAAAAGGAAGGAGCCATCGGTACAAGATATTTCTGTACAACATTTCGTACAAGTATTTTAAGCCAAGTTGTTGTGTAAATAATCTAGGAAAAAAATTATGTGGCTATCGTTATATCCTTCAATGTTTTATTGTAACATAATCAGCCGCCAACGCAGCAATTCTCCTCCAATATCAACTACCTACTCTTATTTGCATGACAGGTTCCTGTCAGCGCACTAAATTAAACTCTTTGGAGCCATAGATTGACGTTAGTTCAACTTCGGTCCGGATTCTGTTTGTGTCTATTCCTTTTTTTATACCCGACACTATGTGAAAGGGTATATTAACTTTGTCATGAAGTTTGCAACGCACAGAAGGAAGCACCTCCGACTACATAAAGTATATATATTATTGATCAGTGTGACGAGAGAAATCGATTGAGCGATGTCCGTCTGTCTGTCTGTCCGTCTATCTGTCTGTCTGTCCGTCTGTTGCAACGCAAACTAGTCCCTCAGTTTTAAAGCTATCGGGCTTAAATTTGGTATACAAGTTTCTTTTTAGTGTACACTGTATATATGTCGGAACGAATGGAATCGGACCATGGCGTCATGGGGTTGCCCCTGGAAATTAGGATTTTCTAAGAAAAACTTTTTTCCTTATGTACCAATCTTAACCAAACTTCACCCAAGTGAGTTCCTAGTAAAGCCTCAAAACATATCTAGGAACGGATGGAATTGGAACAATACGTCATAGGGCTGCCATACAAACGAACCATTGAACATTAAGTTCTTCTAAGAAAAACTTTTTCCTCTTTTATCCAACCGTAACCAAACTTCATCCAAATGTGTTCCTAGTAAAGCCTAAAAAAATATCTAGGAACAGATGAATTCTGAACACTACGTCATAGGGCTGTCATACAAACCAACCCCTGGAAATTAGGTTCTTCTAAGAAAAACTTTTTTTCTTTATGTATCAATCTTAACCAAAGTTCACCCAAATGTGTTCTTAGTGAAGCCACCAAATAAATCTAGAAACAAATGAAATCGGAACACTACGTCATACCAACCAACTGCTGGAAATTAGGTTCTTGTATGAAAAAGTTTTTTCTTTGTGAATCAATCTTTACCAAATTTCACCCGAATGTGTTCCTAGTAAAGCCTCAAAACATATCTAGGAATGGATGGAATCGGAACATTACGTCATAGGGCTGTCATACAAACCAACCCCAAATATTAATTCTTGTAAGAAAAACTTTTTTTCTTTTGAATCTTAACTAAACTACATCCAAGCGTGTTCCTGCACAGTAAAACAAAGACGGCGTAAAAATTCACCATGCTTGGATAAGTAACATTTTAACATTAGTTGGCGTTTTGTCATTGAAAAATATTATCCTCTATGTGGGTGTGGTTTAAAAAAGTCACCAAGTGGTGTCTTTGGAATATATAATTTCCAAAGCGTACGTCATTTGCTTTATATCATCATTTTCTGTCATTGAACGAATTTGCAAAAAAAATAGAAAAACAAAATTTCCGCAGCTGGCATCGAACCAATGTCTGTTGATTGCCCGTCCTACACGCTACCACTCACCTAACCTCACATATGGTCGGCATTACTCGGAAACACTACATGGTTGTTGCTACTATAGAAATACTTGACAATTCTTTATCGACTCTTCTGCAAATGTACCCTATCATACATTTATCAATAAAATAGAGTGAATTTCTGCGCAGAGATCACCTTAATTAATTTCGGAGATAACAACGAGTGCATACGTGTGGGTTTCATGCAAGATTTCAAGGATTTCTAATGCAGAAATTGTGTATTTCAGAAAACTGTGTCAAGTGTCAATTCATTAAAAAATCACAAAGTCCATCCTTGTATAAAACTACGGTGAACAATTTATTGGATGACCATACGAATGTCACACTATAAAAATGACACCGACTGTGCTATAGAAAAATATATGCATGTGTGTGAGTTAGCTTAGAGAGACTATTGCATGTGTGTGGTGTATCATCCAATAAACACAAGAATGGAGTATTTAAAGGAGTGTCTTTTTAGGTTAACGTTTAGAGACAGTTTTATCGAAGTTTTATACCACCATCTTCAAATTTATTCCATAATGATGATAAAAGCTTTCCGGAAAATACTTTAAGGGTGTTTTATCGGATCAAAACATTACTTTAATCGCTGTCACACGATATATGAATTTCGTGGTACTATATGATTGCTACAGTGTGAAGTGCTTCTTTAAAGCATACGAATTGTTACTTGGGATGTGTTTAACAATAGGGGAAATATTTTTCAACCGTTTTAGGTTTCCAAATGCTCGACTATTCGATTTTTGATTTTATCACTTGCGGTATTGAGGGATGGAAACATTTCCAGGTTTCCTCTACAACATGCTTCTTCGAAAGTAATAGTTTGCCTTTCATGGCAATTATTTTATCAGTATACGTCAAAATATTTTCGTCCTTACCTTGAATTGACCGACGTGAAAAAATAAAAAATGTCTGCCAAATATGCCAAATGCAGCGCCGTTCTGAAGGTATGCCATGAAACTCTCTAACAGAACGAGCAAGTAAACTATGTACAACGGGTTTTCTATAGTGTGTCGGTGTAATATCATGTCTCTCATGTATTTAGTATACCTACACAAATTCCTTAAAAACAGCCAAATACAGTTAATGGCAATAATTTCAGAATTTGTTTGTGTTTACAGTATTATTGCAATTTTCAGAACATCATATTTTCACAATTTTACGCGGAACCCCTAAGCTGGTATCGCGGAGCCCTAGGGTTCCGCGGAACCCCGTTTGGGAAGCGCTGCTCTAGAGGTCCGGAGATCGAATCTCGTCATGGTCCAGGAAATATATACTTAGTAGTTGCCACATTATATACACACTCCTCTATATGCAATGTAACGTTGACTCGAAGTAGCCTATAAACGGTTAAGTGAACGCACCATTTTTTACTCCAAAAAGGAAAAGAGGTACTCCAAAAAGGAAAAGAGGTAACCCCGATCTTTTGAAATGAAATAAACTCCAGTCGAGGGCGGACTCCATGCAACACCGGATTGGGGTTTTATTAACACGACTTTTGTTATAGTTTTAGACTAACCCCAACGCATCCAGGAACAGATGGAATCGGAACACGTCAAAGGGCTGCGGTAGAAATTTTTAACACAAAAGAAGCTTAAGTTTCATTCAAATGTGACGGGTATTCAGATTTCGGCCGCGCCCGAAATTAGCCTCGGTCTCGTTTTTGTGTAGTTCGGGCATTCACAAATTATTCTCTAATTGCGCTGCGACATTTGTTTCACAATATCCAGTATCACCTCTTGATCTTACTTGTGAAACAATACCCTAACGCTCCGGTTTAATAGAAAAGCGTGGTTGCAATGGGAGCTTGGAACATCGCCGTATAGCTATTGCATTACTGGAAAATAGCACCATGCCTCAATCAGTAATATAGATTGCCCTCTCCAGGACAAGATCCTGGTTGCACCACTGCTTTCACACTTGTTTTGAGACTTTTATAATTCAAAACGCTTGGAAAAAGTGAATTTTGAAACTAATACCAAAAAAAGCTCTCCTATCCTATAGCGGTTAGTCGATATTGATGTCTTTGATAAAATGAGCAGAACGATGTCACTTGAGAGCTCACATTTGCATCTGCTGCCATTGCGATTTGACATCAGAGATTCAGACTGAATATGAAATGCTTATTACCGAAAATCTTAAGCAAAAACAGGAAATATTTTACTTCACGAAATAAAACATTACGTATATGAAACAGCTTAGACTGTACTCATATACAGTAAAACACGGATAAGTGCACATCGATAATGCAAGATTTTTTCGTGCACTTATAGTTCAGTAATATCGTGTCGATTTAGTACCATTCCGTGAAAAAAATACAGAAGTTTTTTTCTCACTGTTTCTTTATGTATTATGGGGCGCTGATTCCGAATATGAACTTTGCACCCTAAAAAAAGTGCCGCAACCTTTAAAAAAGGGGGAAAGGGGGGCATTTAGCACTCTGCTCCAATTTTGGGGGGAGTTATGGATATGTCGTTTTGAAAAATTTAAATGGGGGGATACTGGGGGTCCTTCACCGGAGCGACTCAATGTTTACGTTAAAATTATCTTAAACTTGTTGTGAATACTTATACAAAACTTTACGGCTGAACTAACATTCTTTGAAAAGTTATGGAGCTTTTAAAAATAGTCTAAAATGAAAATATCCTAATTTATGTGCTATTCTAACGCCCAAATATCCAATTAAACTCTAATGTGTTATATATCATTGCAAAGATAATTTTATGTAGTTTTTTCCGTTCTCAGACCATTTTTCTGCATCTTTTACCGTTTTGGAAATAATCGCAAAAAACCGAAAAAATGCCCCCCTTTCCCCCCTTTTTTAAAGGTTGCGGCACGTTTTTTAGGGTGCATATTCGGAATCAGCGCCCCAAAATACATATAACAAAATTGAGAAATAAACTTCTGTATTTTTTTCCTGACGAAAATACGATATTATTGGACTATTATGCGTATTGTGCATTTATCCGTGTTCAGTGCAAACATGCTAATTTACGATGCTTAAATGCACACAACTGATTTCGTATGACTTTTTATTTTGTTGCAATAGCAAAAGTTTAAAAATTATTAAATAAGAACAACAAAAAACTTTAAATGCATTTTTTCTCAGTTTATGCAAGCATTATACTCAGTGAATTTAATTGTGGCCTGCGAGTATGCGAAGTTCGAATTCTTTCGGGACTCGTTGTACCTACCCAAGTCGTACTCAATTTATTTCAAAATTGATTCTCTTCAAAAGGGCCGAGAAAAGTCCAATCATTTAATATGATGAACATTCTCATTTCAAATCATCTCTATTTCCCTCACTTCTAAAATCAAATTACGGGACACTCAAGGAGGTTACAAATGTGCTTCTGCAATGGACATAACAATTCAATAGCCAAAGCGAAATGTTTTGCCATTCAAGCCTAGGGATAAACTACTTTATTTTAATTTTTGAGATCTAAACAGAAACCAACCAACCAACCCAACTGTTATCCAAAACAACCAAATTGTCTTTTAAGATGGAGTGTGTGTTAGCGGTAAAACTAAGAATTTCTACAAAAAAAAATTGATAATTGCAGTTCTCAATTTAATTTTTAATGATTTTAATACTGAACACAACCCCAATGATACGGAATCCAGCGCGCTACCAATAAGAAATGGGGTGGACAATCCTGGCTTAGACCAATAATAAGTAAGTTTTTTTGGTTATCCCGTGTAGGTTTGGGTAACTAAGCTCCATATAAAAAAAATGACAGCTGACCCACCTGTCATTTTTTTTAGATGAAGTTTCGTTACCCAAACCTACACGGGATAACCAAAAAAACACACTAAATAAAAGCCGACAAAAGGCGGGACAAACTCTCCTTGAAGTATAGGAGTATACAACTTATAGACATACGGTAATTTCAAAATTAAACAAGAGTTTCGCACAAACTAATTTTGAATATTACAACTTTCGCTAAAATTCGCATAAAACATATTTTACGTTTTATTTTTGTTTTACAAGCTTGACACACTTAACTTCGAATGACGCAAATACGTCATTATGACGAAAATTTACCATCATTATCACGAATTCCAAATTACATATTTGGGCCATCATTTGCTCATAAATGACAGGGTACGCCATCTGTTGAAAAATTTAAGAACAAGAATGTTTGCAAAAATATTAAATTTGTTATCAATCTTTACACTTTTCTATTCAAATTCTTCAAGAAAAGTGTGTCTTTAAATTATTGAACAGAATATTCATCAAAATATCGCTGTTGTTAGGGACATTTTCATCATTTACACAAACGTCAAAAGTAAATGACGAATCCTAATGACGAAAACATATGCGTCACCTCAATTTCGAACTTTCATCATTATGACGGATTATCGTCATAATGATTTGGATATCTGTCATAGGCATTATTCTCTTTTATTTCGAAAATTCTGTCACACTGAAAGGAGTGTTTAAAACTCACTACTGCAAAAACCATTAACAGAATCGACTAGGATATGGTGTGGCTGACAACTGTTCATACTCCGAATTTAGTTGTGGAAGAAACATTTTTGACGTCCATGTACTAGTTGAGAACGCTTCTCAAGGATTTACTCTAAACAGAGAAATTCTTAATGCACGCCTACTTCGGGGCTCACCGAACAACGAGAAAAAATCTTCCTATAAAAGTCGCATTGCAGAAGAACTTGCTCCACAATTTATTTATTTTTTTTTTTAGAAAAAAAATATTTTTTTCTTAACCTTCCGTTAGTCGCAATAAAAAATGTAACATGAATAGACGCAATCTATTAGATGCCAACTTTGTCATCCTGCTGTAAGGTAATGAATATCTTCAGATGGTTTTTTTCTTCATTATCTGAGTACCTATTTGAAGCCTTGTCATACCAATAGTCAATAGCCAAAGATAAAAATCGGGTCTGTTAATAATATTTTTGTTGTTAAGAAAAAGTCTTTAAAAAATTAGATTTTTTGGAATTGTCTTACATAATTGCAGTTTTACAGCTTTCTGAGCATAACTAAATTTTAAAATAGGCATCAATGGTAAAACAAAGGTGTAATAGTGTAACTCTAAAAGTATTGCACTTGTAGTAAATATTTTTTTTATCGTATACCGATGCGCCTATATCAATTACACGTTCAAATCAGTTACACGAGTGCTCGCAATGCATCTAATAGATGCTCGAGCCTCCTACGTAAAGCCAAAGGACCCCAGAAATTTCACTTTCAGACTAAAATGCTTCTGTACTCGGTATACGAAGCTACTATGAGTTAGAAAGTGGAATTCGCAATAGAAAAGAAGTTAAGGTAAAAAAACAATACGTGGCATCTGTCAGATGCATTGCGTCTAACGGAAGGTAAGCACAAATTAGAACATTTCGCACTTTAGCCTAGTATTGACATCAAGAGTGAAATTTTTGTCCGCTGCGATTTTTTCAATAAAAATTTATTCTTACTGTCGTCGAATATGTGGGGAATGCTAGGGAATTCCATAAGCTATAATCCGAAAACAGTTCCATAATTTTTCTCGGCCATTTTATGTAGTTTTTTCTGATTCCCCCGGTTATTTCACCGTGAAATGTGAAATGACCGGGGAATCGAAAAATAATACATTAAATGGCCGAGGAGAATTATGGAACTGGTCTCGGATTGTAGCTTATGGAATTCCCTACCGTTTGTGACATATTCCACGACAGTAAGTATGAATTTTATTGATGAAAACGCAGCGGCACGAATTTCACTCCCGATCTTAATTCAGCCCATTATTCGGAAAAATGAACAATTTTCGTCGAAATTTGCATCTATTTTGTAAAAAAAACATTCCTTTGTCAACAACTTTTTGTAAATGTGGAAATTTTAAATGTCCATCTAAAACGTAACGAATTTCTATGGTTTACCATTAACAAATTAACAGCTGATTGCTACCTTCCGCCCCGTGTGCCGGTTGTGAGTAACGATGAGCATGCAACATCAATATTTCTGAACTATTCTACGCGACTTTTTGTTAACGTGGAGCCTTTTGTAACCTTCCGGGACGTGACTTAATTGTGTTGCCCTAAACTGAAAATTGCCTTACACCTTTCACTCTAATCCCAGTGAGGTATGTAATATCGCACGGGTCATGACATCGCACAATCTGGCGATTTGCATTACATTTTCAATTACAATTTATGAATATGAAAACTTTTATATTGACACGTCTGCTCTAATGAATTTTTGAAATGAACATCTGCTCTTATCCGTCATGAAACGTTCACAAATGTTGCTAATGCTGACAACAAATTGTGTGCTCTTAAGCGGGTTGTGCACTTATCCGTCGTGCACTTATCCGTATTGAAAGGTATGGAAAATAGCATTGAATGGATGGTGCATGAAAATTGTGTGCACTAATCCGAGTTTTGCACTTAAGCGTGTTGCACTTATCCGTGTTTTACTGTACACAAAGATTTCGGTAAAGAAGTGATTGTTTAACATGTATTTCAAAAAAAAAAAAGTTTGACATTTGAAGTAATGCCGATGACAAAACGAGTACAACATGCAATATGCATGAATTCAATTCCAAACTACAAATTGGTGAAATCAAACCACACAACCCTTATTGCCTCAAAATCAGGTTTTTCTAATTGATTAAATTTCCTTGATGGCCCAATTTGAACCAAACTTCATCCAAATGCGTTCCAAATGAAGCCTAAAACATAATGTAGGAACGAACACTATCTCATGAGTCTACCATGGAGACTATTAACCAAAATAAGTTTTGTTTCCTTTTGAATGTAAAAGGAATCTAAGAAATTAAAAAATTATAGCCTCGGTCTCATCTCATTTCATTTCAAATGTGGAAATAAGTAATCTTATGATTCTGGCAACAAATGGAAACCCAACGAACCTTAAAATAAGCTCTGCAAATTTTCAGATAGCAAAGTACATTTTGCCATACTTTTGACTACATGCCCAAAACCATCAAATGCAAATCTAGATGAATGTCTTTCATCATTTATAAGCATATCATTTACACGAGCTTCAAATTGCATCCAGATGCTCAGCAAGCAAAGCCTACAGACACTAATACCCAACCCTTCAGATAATCGGAAATAAAAACGAAAACACGATAAAATACCACAGACCAAAATAACCAACATGATCCCTGAGCATGATGTTCAAGATTTATCTTCGATTGCCTATGGTCATATGGTCATGGATAGCTGACCGCAGAAACGATTGTTATGGCTTGGGCTTGACTTCATGTGATCTCGAGTACGGCGAGTGCTTCAAGTATCCAATAGTATGTACGGTACGTATAATAAACGCAGATATGTATCTTATATCTTTAAATTGAACCACTGAGTCTCGAACTCAAAACTATTTCATGTACATAACACTTTCCTTTGCGTGGGTCGCGACAATAGGCGCCAGCTGTATTTTCTTATCTGGAGAGGGCTCACGAGCGAAGTAGATACCTTAGCGGTCAATCTAGGCACTCGAGCTTCAAAAATATAGGCTCTGGGTCTGGTTGTTATTATACCAGCCGCGATCATAGTGATCATACCAGTTAGCTAGGCTGGGCCACTAGGGGCTAGGCTACACCAAGAGTAAAGTCGTGGTCTTCTCTTTGACTTCCTTGTCATCTCGCGACCGATATCTTATGCGTGGATATTGTTTGACTATATGTACATATATGTGCGGCTACTACCGCAGGCGCAGTTCATTTTTGATTGGTATCGAGGTGGTGGCGTTCCTCAAGTGTTATTTTGTGGTCAAAGCTAGCGATGTTGACGCTGGTCTTGAATAGACCGCATTAACACTTGACGCATTTTGTCCAGTCATTGTCTGTAAAGTATGTAGGCATGTACTTATTTGCTTGATCCCCAACGGAATGCGTGGAATATGAGGATCTGTGTAGAAGCTTATGACGAAGGTAAATAGAAATTATCGAACCAATTTTATTTTTATTGTGATCTTAAATTGAAGATATTCAGCACGATTTCTGAAGAAATAAGGGCATGCAGTGGCGTGCTGTAGATAAATATTTTTGTGTAAGGTTTCTTGATGCAATTGCAATTAGATCCAGTACTATCGATAATCTGGAGTGCATATCACACTAAAAAACAGCACTGGATATGAAACCCTCAAAAGTGTTTCATCAAATTACCATTCAGAATTTGACCCTTAATTTCGCTGAGATTTATCAAGATATCCCAACATTTCGATATCAAATTATATTTGCAAAAAAAAATGTCACGTATAATCAATTAAAATCAAAATTTGTAACAGGATATGAGGTCCATTCACAATTTTTTCATTGGCTGTTTAACGCAACGCTGCCATCTCTATAAGAAACCCTTAAAATCGAATTAGCACGGCAAAAAAAAATTGTCTCTAAAAAACGTCACTGCGGGTGGTCTCGCCTGCAATTCGCCAAAAACGAACAGTAGTAGAGTATAGAAGAATTTCAAGTGCCAAAAAAGTATCTTTGGTTCACATCTCCGGGGACAAACAAAATTCCTTAATCATTTTTGTGTATGCAACCTGAGACGTTCAAGATGTGCGGATTTTTGGGATTTGAGGTTTCATTCAGCAGACTACTCGAGGAATTGGACCGTTTTCTAGGGTCTGGCGCGGTCCATGTCGATATATAGCCTTGAACATGTCCATCTGCAGATATGCCATTATGTATAGTACTAAAACCACTTGTAGCATGCAGCGGTTTACAGATGGACCAGCAAATTAACTCAGATGTTAAGTAAACAGAAAAGGACGTGCACATTGCAAAGCGATCATTTGAACAGACTTGGGTGTTTTTTCTTTCTTTATTTTCACTGTCGCGCATATTTCTCATTGAGGTTCCATGCATTCTAAAATTAAATTATATCGCGTCCCGACGGGGATATGTGGATGATGGTGCGGTGTAACCATAAAAAGAAAAGTCAAAATCTGAGCGAGTGTAACTTGAGACATTTTCAGTGCAAAATGTTCATGGTGTGTTGATGCGGTGTCAAACTCGACCTGAATAAGAGTCAAATTTTTCAAGGGTGAAACTGATATCCTGCACACTTTTTTTATGTTGTGTTTTGTCAATTTTGCCCTGTCGCCGGCCGCCGTCAGCCGTTATGAATATAATTTTGTCCATTAGAGGTTTTTCACCATATTTTTGTATTTATGTGTGGTATCGTTTGCAAAGGGACGACGTTTTTGTTCGTTCGGGCTACACGATTTTACTTATTATCATCGTCTTTCATATATTGTGGCGGTGGTGATCGAATGTCATCAACTGATTGATTGGGTTCAAAAGTATTTGGAAAAAAATCCACTGATAGGGGTTGAATAGGTCTTTGATTACACAGTGGCATGATATCATTGCACTTGGGGGCGTAGTAAGGCTATATAGGTAAAAACTTACCATCCAGATGGCTTCTTTACGAGGTTTTATGAATGAGAGCATGAAACATGGATCGGTTACACGAGTCAAAAGACATTTTTTTGACTAATGTGATGGGAATTTAATTTAGAAAAATATATAGATATACCATATCTATAAAATCGCTTTTGCATATACTCCGGCTCAAGGGTGTATCTACTCTCTATGTCGCCACTGGGCAGTAATGGAGTTGCTGCCCTCCGTTACTTTTCTAGCGCTACCACTTTATTGCTATACTAGTAACTTTATAAAAATCCACAAATGAGTAGCTCACGATTTCCCATGAGTTTTTTTTTAATTTGGCAAAACTATACCGTTAAAAATTACTTATTCTTCATTACCTTTGTAAATTTTATCTATCTATTTTACTGGAACACTAGAATCAATTTTCCTGAATTCTGTGACCTTAACTTCTTCACATTAACAACTATAGGCCTTCTTCTTCCTTGCCTCGTTATTTATACCGCTCCATGGTTTCGCGTTGCTCGACCTGCGGTGTAGGCACATCGCCCGTTTTGGCGGTAATATCTCAGCATATTTCTACAAGCAGCTCTATCGTGTCATCGCCGAGACCAATGCGTTGTTGTTAGCAACTAGGCCTATTAGTCTCAAAAAGGAAGAATGAAAAATTAATCAGTTTTCGCGATCCTCAGAATTCACTGTTACCTTCTTCTTCCTTGCCTCCCGTTCTCGAATTCACTGTGGGTGCCTATACGTTGACGTGCTTTACATCAGTGGCGTAGATGAGGGGGTGATCAAGGGGATCAATCCCCCCCCCCCCCTTCGGCCACACATTTTGTATTATGTATTACTTTAGGTATATGTAAAACAAAGCAATAGTAACCTTAGATCTGGAGTTACGCACAGGCAAGCCCTACTGAAGTAATCTAGAAGTGCTGCTAGAAAAATTAAATGTAAGCACTGTTTGAAAATTTGTTGTCGGAAAATCTTAATCTTCGGTTCAACGGTTCGGTGGAACACGGAGTGCTCTTCCACTGGAGCGCAATTTCTAATGGGGAAATATACAATACACAAGATTATAAAGAGTGGAAAGCTAATGCAAATGAAGAGATAGCGTTGCAAAACTGCTTCCAATTTTTCAGCATCCTTTATTGATTGAGTTTATCAACATTATTTTTCCCTTTTTTAAGTTAAAATTTGACGAAAGGTTTCATCGTATATAGCAGGGAAAAGCAAGTTTTGACTTTCCCTAGCTATTCGCAATTTTATTGAAATTAATACGAACTCTCAAGCTATAACCAGGAATATTTTTTTTTAACAAAATCTAAATGTAGAAACTTCCAAAATTGAAAGATGAATAGTCTTATGCAGTAATTCGAAAACAAATTAACAAACAAACAAACGGCGTTCCGCGGTACCTTAGCGTTCCGTGAATATCTCTCAATGGTTTCGCGAAGAAATCAAAAAATAGGAAAAATGTAGAAAAAGCTTAGGACAACAAAAAATCCTTCCAAAAAATTTTTGTAAGTTTTAAAATTCCCAAACTGTAGAATATTTGACAAGCATCAGAGGCTCGACCGATTTTTTTTTACCATTTACCACTATCTGAAATATAAAAGGAAGTACAGGCATACCTCGAGTAAGGACGCTAATTGGTTCCAGGAAAATGCATCCTAAGTCAAAAAATGTGTAACAATATCGCACGTAGGCAAAAAGACGGTCACACTCCAAATTCGCCACTTTTCAGTTAATGATACCGTTTTATAAGGACTAGAGGTATTTAAAGTATAGATTATTTTCACCTCAACAGCAACTAATTTGCTGAATATTTTTCAAATCTTTCTTTGGTGGTTTTTTATTCTGAACTGGGGAAGAGCTCGGGCATTTTTTATTTTTTTTTCTTAAACTCATTTAAGCACTGGTGATGGAAACTTATCTGCATATTATTTGTTGAGCTCATTGTTTTATATTTCAAAAATAAATTCTCATCGATGGTTCGGAACAAGAATGCAAAATTGAGCAATTCAGTTCGAATCTCTACTCAAGGTAAAAATCCACGCTCCTGTGAGAGATTAGGCCTAACTGGTGGACACAATTTCTGGAAGCAAACATTCCCTTATAAATTCCACCGAATGGCGGAAAATAAAGATCGATTCCAAATTGACGACCGAACTCTATTCCTGAAGTTTAGAACAAACGTTCAGTTAAAATTCAGTAAGTAATTAAGAACGCACTTATTATGTGCGCGTTCCTCGGTACAAATAATTAATTTTGCTCATATCTACGATCTCCGGTATCAAACTCAGAATGTATGCTTAAAATTTGCTTTGTTAAATCATTTCTCATTTCTATTTTTAATTTGCTTAATTTTGTAAGTTTTCGTAATTTAGCAGAAATTGTTTGCCGCCAGATTAAAAAAAAAGGCCTAATCCTTTACACAATCGTTGAACTCTACTTGGAGGTCCTCAACGAAATTAGGCTAATTGCCATTGACAAAAGAAAATTCTTGAAGCAACGGCCGAATAAGTAATAAGAAGCTTTATGTATCAGGAAAGAAAAAGTGTAAGAACAAAAGAGCTAAAGTTAACAGGTGTGTTTTGAAAAAACCAAAAATTTTAGCGAAAATTGGAATAGTGTGGATACACTCACCATGATAAAAAAATGAAAATTATCGATGCAATATTTTCAGGACTCTGTTTTTATTGTATGGCAAAATTGCTATACCAAAATTTGCTCCAAATAAAATACAGAAATTGTTATTCTGACACTCAGCATTTGATAACCGTAAAAGTATAAGTAATCTTGCAAAATGATCCCCCTCCTCTTTGAAAAGCTATCTACGCCACTGCTTTACATAGGAACATTATCCCATAAATCGTGTAAATCTGATAAATATTTGCTTTTATGAAGGCTGCATTCGGAATAATAAAACGGTAATTGAATTGTCTCTTCATTTGACATGAAAAGTTTCCCGGATTTCTATTCACGCTTGCAAACTGTGTGATTTTATGGCGGAAAGCGTTTCAGTGCATGTGGAGCTTTAGCAACTGTTCTAAAAACAATTGGAATGAGACCGATTAACGCCAAACACGTATAGATTACACTCTCGTCTAACGCATGCAATGGATTGCTACGATTTCTCTAAGGGTTGAACCAAAACCACCTATAAGTATGTAACAAACCATGAAGTAATAAAAACGTCAATCAAATCAGCCGCCAGCAGAATGGCGATTCCCTGTAGTAGTGACTGAAATAAAGCAAGGCAAATTTCATTCACACTACAGGAAATCGCTATACCACTGGCGGCCATTTCAACACATTCTCAAATCCTACTTCATAGCTTGTAATTGTGGTTTTGGTTGAACACCTCTACTTATACTTAACCCTTTAACTGTCATAAGTATGGTTACCCTTCTACGATATAGAATATTTTCAAGGTAATACATCTGGATAGCCTAAATCGACCTTAAATTTATATTTTCAAACTCATACGCTTTTATTAAGAAAATATATATGTGTAACATTTGTACACACGAAAACTCTTATTTTTCTGTGTATAATTACAAAATACCAGCTGCTGAACTGCAGAAAGCTCTAATGAAAATATTTTTTGAGTTTGCATGAAACGAATGTGTATTTTTCCTCAAACGTAATTAATATTCAATAAAAATTACTTTGAACGCACCTGTTCATCTGTGAAGATTAATAATAAATTTTATCCGATCAAGTGAAAATTTGATCAGCTTTTCAGCTATACGTATTCATAAATATTTACCCAGACAATTCGAGTTTCATATCGGTTCATCAGATACTATACACTCGGTGACAAAAAAAAACGGACTTTTTATCATTTTTCCCTCACTTTTCTTTACTTAACTATAACGAAAATTGTGAACCCCCAATAAAAGATACATATTTTCCTATTAGGGTCCATCAGCTTTTTCTGGTACATCATACGAAACTGCCTCCCTCGGAAATTGTAATTTCGCTTTGGTATTATTGAAGTACAGTAAAACACGGGTAATTGCACATCGATAATGCACAATTTTTTCGTGCACTTAAACGTGTTGTGCACTTATAAGTGCTCCATACAAACTATCTAATTTATATAGCATAAATGGAAACTAGTGGTAACAACTGATATTGAAACAATTGGAAAAAGTTAGAAACTAACTAAATACATAATAGCAAAAATAAACTTGCTAGGAAAATGTTCCAGTTTATACAAAAAAAAATGTGTCCATTTGTACTTTTGGTAGCAGAAAAGCTAAGGATGTGGGTTGAGTTCTTTCGGGACACTTCTTTTACAGACACAAGTGGCATGTTAGCAATTGGCTGCACTCAATTTATTTTAATACCAATTCCGGGTCAATAATTTCTAATATTGTATTACCCCTCTGACTTATATGACCCTAAATATCTCTCATTCCTAAATTACAAGCCCTGGGATAGCCAGGGTGGTTACGAATGTGCTCCTTGAATAAGACAGCTCAAACAGAAAAAAAACGTTAGGACCCCACCATGTTTAGGACCATATTTTCCAAACAAACCTAAAGACCTTTTTAAGCAGTATTCGGCTATGTTTACCGTGTGTTCGCTGCAAAACTGTCACAAACAAAATTATTGAAAATTAGCTCACAATTTAATATTTCTCGAAGAAAAATTAACAATAATATTTTTGCATTGAACAAAGCCGGTACCGAATTTGAACACAAAGTTGATGTGGAATCCATTCTAACCTTAGCTTAGACCACAGTTTCCCAACAGGTGGTCGTGAGAGCCCCATAGGTGGTCCGCGGGGAGACCATGGAGACTTGTTACAAAAAAGTTATATTTTTTTCTGCCTAATTAGAGTCACATGTCAAACACGCGCTCTCATCGTCATGTAACAAATTATCCAGTAGTTACTTTGCTGCATGATCCGTGATTATGGGAAGGCGATAGGTTGCTTATGTTCGTTGCTTATAGCCCAATTTCAAAATTATTGCACTGAAAAAATTGGGCTATCTAAAATTAAGAAACTCTTTTCTCATTTGCAAAATTCCCGAATTTAGACAAAATTTCTCGCAATGTGAAAATTTCTTCTTGAATGGATCCTATTTTCAAGACCTTCTTTTGAGAAATAGGAAGTAGATTCAAGCCTAAACCATTATTCTCAATTCAAGCAAACAAATGCTTGATAATAATTTTTTTTTGACATTTTCCATGCAAAGCTCGTGGAAAAGCTTTATTTTAGCTTTAGCTTATATTGGAGCGTTGTAATAGATTAGTTAGAAGTGTCTATGGTTCAGTGGGTAGCGCGTTTGACTGGGAAGAATGGGGTTATGTGTTCGATGTTGGTTGGATGCAAGTTTCTTTTTTTATTTTTGTTCAGATTCTCTTGTCTTTTTCATAAGAAAAGTTTGCTTGATTCAAATTTACTTTTCCTTAAAATGCTGCTAATGGCATTTCACTTGGATCAGTGTGACTAATTCTCAAATGAAGAGAAATATTTCTTGGCTGTTTTTTATTGTCTTTTTTTCTTGAGTTGAGCCATATTTTCTTTACTTTAGCAGGCGATTTGGTTCAGTGTGGAACTTATTCGATAGCAAAAATTCAAAAGGGTTTTCGCGATGAACATTGTCACAAATCCCAATCTAAAGACCGAGCTATACCGATTACTGGATAACTTTTAATCGAAGTTAGCTCTTTGAGACAAGACACATTTGCAATTAAAATTTTAACTTGTTAGGCTAGTGTTGACGCGAACAAAACAGTTTTTCTCCCTTTTCTCAACCTGGAAAACATGGCAAATCTTAAATCATGCTCCCTAACAAGTTGGTGTTAGTATTCAAATTCCAGCGTAATGACGATCGGTTGCATCAGGAACTTCTGGACTCCGAATTCGAAGAGATTGAAGCCGAAACTAATTCTCAGTAAGTCATTTTCCTCAAACTATAGCACAAAGATGACGTATGTATGTATGTGTTATGCGAAGGATTTTTATATGATCAGTGCTTTTCCACTTTTTTTTTTGAAGTAGTAATTAAGGACAAAAATTATCCAGTGGACCTGATTTCCATTTCTTCTACATTTTCACAAATTGAATCAATAAATATTATAGGTATCTCCAGCTAGGATCGCATAAATTCTTAAAATAGTCCACTGGTTCGAAACGTCTGCACTAATAAATTTTCAAATGCACATATGCACTTATCCATCATAAATCGTGTCCAAATGTTGTTAACCCTACCACAAAATTGGGTGCACTTAAGCGTGTTGTGCACTTATCCGTGTTGCACTTATCCGTTTTAAAATGTTTTGAAAATCGCATTGAATGGATGGTGCATGAAAATTGTGTGCACTTATCCGAGTTTTGCACTGAAGCGTGTTGCACTTAACCGTGTTTTACTGTATTGAAAACGGCAAATTTAAAGGACTGCAGTGTCAGAACGGGAGCGACCCTGGAAAAAAAAAGTTCAGATCCCTCTATTGGGGGTGAAGGCCTTTCGTTATAATAGAGTAAGCTGACCAGACTCCAGACAGCCCAATGCTGTACACGTACTTGCGGAATTCGGTTTTCCAGCAAATCCTCAACGTGGCTTTACAGGCACAGTTTCAATGTAACTATGGAGTAGAGTCCGAGAAGAACCCCTAGAGCGGTGGAAGGGTCGCTTATCCTGGAGGAGAGTATGCATTTTTCCATGATTACATTAGTGATGCCATGCCTGTACATACTCCGGGCTCGCAAATTTGAACGGATTCGAAGGACATATTGTGGGAAAAAAGTATGTATCTAAAAACCCTTACAAAGTCGTTTCTTTAGTATGGATTTTTCTATAGAGCAATCGGATGCAGTTCAGTGACTAAGTTTTCATCATTTTGTGATAGGAAAAATAAAATAAAATCGCATCTTTCGACGGTTGTCATTTTAGAACCTTGGTAGCTAGAGCCTTGCTGGTCTACAAGTCTTCCAAATTTAACCCTCGGATGGTGGGGTCTGACAGACCCCAGAGAAATTTAAATTTTAAAATTTTCAAAGAAAAACTTGTTTAATGGTATTTTGATGCATATGTAATTTAAGTATGTGTCACATACGTTCATTTAAGCATGAATTTGTTTGAATTTGTGATTTTGTTAATAAGTTATAGAACTTTGAAAGTGCTCTGGGGTCTGTCAGACCCCACGAACCATTTACGTATGTCTTTTTTACAAAAGTAAATTTTTCGTTTTGTGGGAAATTTTCAAAGTATGTTATTTGGAAAACGATAAAATGTAATAATAATAGTGGGGAACGGTTGAAACTTTGTAATTAGAGTACATTTGGGAAACTAGATATATTAATTTTGAAAGAAATGGAAAATTTAGGGTGTTTTGAATTAGGGGTTTTTAAATTTTTTACTCAATTCATTCAAAATTATGCCTTTTTTTATCTGGTTTTCATTTATGAGGATCTCCTTTCACTATTGCGTCGTTATTTTATGTTTTTTAAGTCAAGACATAAATTAATGACTTCTATGAGCGTAATAATTAGGTGGGTATTTTACATAAAACATAAAGCTTCCTCAGCGAACTTGGCTATACACTTGTCGAACATCTTCTAAGAAGGAGGATCTAAACGGGCAATATTCGCCGAAGCACAGTGCAAAAAATTGAAGACATTTTGTGCAATGTACAGCCTGCCCCCCCCCCTTGGGGGTCTGATGCCCCAGGCCCCCCAATGTGTTCAGATGGTCCCCCAAAGAGGCAAAAATGTTTTCTATGCCCACGAGCAAATGATCGGAAGCCAAAATACAATTGCAACGAGTGCAAAAAGCCAATCTGCAAAGAATATCGAGGTAAAAGCTGTGAAGAAGAATGCTCTAAATATTGACTAACTTTGGATCCCGATTTAAGAAAAAATATTAACCTTAGCTAAAAAAATGTTGATGTACTTATCTTTGTTAATTAGTGTTAAATACGTTTTGACTAATAAAAATAAAATTTTGTTAAAATTTTAGTTTTTATATTGATTTATTTGTGATAAGTTCAAATTACCTTCAAATTAGACACCACCTAATTTTTTCTTCCACATACTAAAAGCTACTGTCCCAATTCCACTTGTTTTATATACCACTTAATCAAAAGGCTTCACAGTTACTTCTAGTTCAAACAAATGTGCCAAAAAAGCAAAAATTTAAGTTTCATAGCGATTTTTGCCTTGGGGTCTGTCAGACCCCACTGAACCATTTACGTATGTAAAATTTACCTGAACCATCCGAGGGTTAAAATTCGCCTCAAGAATTTCCAAGTTACGAAAATGTTGGAAAAGAAAACACAAAAGTGTGATTTGGGTTCCGTAACTTCCAAACACGGGTAGGTGGGACTTTGAAACTTGGAGAAAATGTGCATAAAGTAGCTCTACAAGTGTGCCAAATTTCAAAAATTTCGGCCGGTTCCCGAGTTATTGAACATTAACAATTGAAGATTTATTATCTCGTTAAATATCGATCGTACATGGTTCAATGTTTAGACTTTAAATCGGATCTTTCGACGGCTGTAATTTCTGAACCTTGACAGCTAGAGCCTTAACATTTTTACCAAATGTAAACCGTACAAGTTTTTTAATTTTAAAAATTTTCGCTCGCGATTCGCGAATTTCCGAGCGATGCACAATTATCAATTGGAAAACTAAAAATTGCTTTTTGGGCAGCCGTAACTTCCGAAAGCGGATAGGTAGGATCGTGTAATTGGAAGGAAATGTCAGCGACAAAACGCTCTACAAGTGTGCCAAATGTCAGAAAGATCGGGGAGGGTTCCCGAGCTATCGGAAATGATAGAATTCCAAACATAAAAATGCGATTATCTCGCTAAATATCGATCGTATAGTGGTCAAAATTTACACCTTAAAAGCAGCTGGTCAGCATATTATAGAGTATTATGAAAAATTATGGTAGAAAAAGAGTGTCTATTTTTTTGTCACCCAGTGTACGTATTTTCTTCCTTAATTTCTGTTCTAAGAAGTAATGATATTTGTTTTCTTCAATTTATCATACGTTTTGCCAATTTGTGCGGGCGTATTAAATGAAATTGACTTTCGTGTTGCATTGCTGCATTTCGAAAGTAAATTTAAGATAAATATTTAGAAAATTATCTCATTGTTGAGACAAGAATTTAAAAAATGTTCCAGTTTTCTTTTTATAATAGAAATTCGCCTAATGACTTCCACGAAATTTCTGTATCTCAAATAAATGTATTAGATGCGATAACAAACAATAAGTCCAAAACAGATGTGCCCTCTAATGACGTGTATATGGTATATATGGGACTTGTAGACAACACCCCCACAGTGCAAAATACACAAAAATTCAATAAATTTTAACAAAGCATATAAGGGGGCCGGTTGGACTTTACAACAGGTGGAGCGCGTTTGTTGTTGCGATAATAACAAGTGCACTTGTCCGCCGACCGGTGTTTTCAAGTGTCCAAAATATATTTAGATTTATTATTAGAACAAGAAAGCTGTAGCCTAATCTTATCTGAGAAATGCTACATAAATTTCACTATATCGCATTTTCGTTTTCAATTTGTTTGAAACGTAAGTGCGTGCATCCATACCCGATACATACAGCATACAGTCAGGTGGTCTTTAATTTTGAGTGAAAAAATTTTTTTTATCGCCGATTATTTAAATTGGTCTCGAGAAAATGACGTCATGAGCGTTCATTTGGTTATTTCCTAGAATTGGACTACACGCATTATAATTGGTACAGTCTTGATAATCCGTAATTCTAATAAGTAATCCGGATTATAGTAAGAAATAATTCAATATCAATTTCGATTTAGTGGAATGTAAAACACAGAAACCTCAGATGAAATTAAAAGGGGCGACGTGAAATGCGAAAAGTTAAGAAAGTTGTTTAGAAACATCGGAATAATGTTTTTTTAGTTCTTTACCTTCATCAATTGATGAAGGTAAAGAACTAAAAAAAAACGCGTTGAAAATATATAGGGCCACCTAATTTTGAAATAGAATACGAAACTATGGCACGTAATTATTGTCTCACAAAAACAACTCTGTTGTAAAAGGTTTCCGATAAAGAAAAAGGCGTCAGCCGCAAAAAGGATTGCTATGAATACAATCGCGCCAAAATACTCGCATCTTATCTCAAGGATATGCATATTCAAAAGTGATTGAATTAGTTAAAAGCTTCCACCAAACCTACGCGGTGCGGTACGCGTCAGAATCTATGAAATAATTTTCGCCGTGGTAGACCTCGCTGATTTTGCCAATTCGGGTGGTGTGTGTATTGTGTGTAACGCGTACCGCTCCCGCGCTGGTTTGGTGAAAAAATGTGAAATTTGTTAAAATTTTGGTTCACTTTGTATGGCGGGTACCCTTAGTTTTGATCGGGTGGTAATAATTTTTAATGGGGAGCATAATGGGCCTTGGGCTAGGCACCCCACCAAATTTGATCTGCCTGGCTCAATTTGAAAAGAAACTACAGGCATGTCTTTTTGAAGAATGTTAGGAGGAGTGCGGCGGGCGTCAATGGTCGGAGCAATTTAAATTTTGGTTTAAATCAAAAAAATTTTGTTAGCAATATATCGACAAGATCTTATGATCCCAAGTCTATTTTATCAAGAGTTACAGTGCGAAATGTAAAACTCAAAAAATGTAAATTCACTATAATACTTTTGGGTCTAGGGTATAATTTTCTGAGAAAATGTCAAGAATGTTATATATATCATTACAAAGGTAATTTTGTGTAGTTCGTTTCGTCCTCAGAACTTTTTAAGGTCAGACTCATAGTTTTCCAGATATTTGCAAAAAACTGAATTTTTACCCATTTGCCACCCCCTCCTCACTAAACCCATGGCGAAAATTGGCGTAACTTTTTACTGCGTTATATCAGTGTAGGCAGTGTATTCAACAATTTGGCATCAAAAATTTCTTTTTTTTTATGTTTGGGTTTGGGGCTATTTTGAACCTATTGTACTAGACTATTTGAAACATATAAAAAGACAAGCCAGAAACTCTATCCAGTTTCACATTTTTTGCTGTATCTTTTTTTCTACTGCATGGATCGGAGCAAATGATAGCCTATGCACACCCTCGCGACATACTCTATCTATGGGAAAAGAGAGCGGATCCCGAGATGCTCTCTACAAGGCTGTAGCCCTGTCAATGAACAACAAGAACAACGAGAACAAGATTTTCGAAAAAATGCGATTTTCAAACTCTTATTACTCCGGTAGTTTTCTTCGTATCTTCATGAAATTTGCTACACTAAGACGGCGCGAGTGACAACGCCTACCACATTTAAACAGTCAGGGGCAACCAGAGTCCGAGCTACAGAGATCCGAAAACCCGTACTTGTTCCGTCGTGTAAACATAGTCTTGGTCGCTTCTCACTTTGTTGATTTTTAAGAGTGCTTTCTTAAAATTCAAGACAGAATAGACAAAAATGAATTCCAGAAAGATGAAGGCTGAAATTTTTTGTTTAATCTGTTGAAATGCAAGAGCACGCTTACTAAATAAATATCAAGAGACGCGAGAGCGTATCGTCCGCCAAAGGAAAAAAACGAAAGCGAACAAGTCTATGATTGCCGGAGACAACTTGCTTTTTTGTTTGACAGGGCTACAGCCTTCCAGGCAACATCCCCCAGAAACATTTTTTACCACAATATTCCACATATCCTGTTCTAGTGCCTTTCCCAAAAAATCTTCGATCGGCCCAATAACGGGAAGATATATCCAATAAACGGTGAAATTTTCACCCTCACAGACTTAAGCGAGCAACCCAATTTCAGACTGGAGTCTACAGTTGCAGAAAGACTTGCTTCTACTGTCTCTCTCCGTGATAGGATTTTTACGAAATTTGGAATGAATTATCCTCTGGTGGTCCTTCCAAAAAATCAATGTCTTCCATTTAGATAAATAAAAATAACAGGCGCGACAATCCAGCATTGGACTAAGGCCGCAGGATGTGTTGGTGACATCCTATTTCCAAGATCTTATCTGCTTTTTGATGAGGTAATGAGATCAGCATCACGCTCAGCAGTGTTATTTATCCCCATAAATGGGTACTCGTTTAACATCTGAGTGAGATCATAGTCCGTCACAAGCTCGTAAGTTTCAAAAACACCATGATCCACAGTAAGATTCGAACTCATGACCCTGTGCACCGAAGGTGCGCGCACTAACCGCTAGACCAGCCAGACTACTGCTACTACTAGATAAGTGGATGGAATAATGGTAAATTAATTGGTAAAGTTAACAAAAGATTTCCAACAATTGCTTCTTTCGGCTCATCGCATTGACAATTTTTTAAAGCACACTGCGACATTGGAACATTAGGATATCGGGACACTGGGAGACTAGGATCTTGGGGCAGTGGGATATTAGGAAATTGGGACATTGGGGTCTTGGGACATTAGGACATAAAGACATTGGGGCATTAGGCACACTGGGGAAACTGGGACGTGGGGACATCGGGATATTGGGCCATTGGGACATCTGGATATTGGGACAATGGGCATTGGAACATTGGGATATTGGGACATTAGGACACTGGGAGACTGGGACTTTGGGGGACTGGGATATTAGGATATAGGGACATTATTATGACTTTGGGACAATAGGACAATCGGACATTGGGAAACTGCAACATAGGAACATTGGACCACTGAGACATCGGGATATTGTGACATTGGGACATCATGATATTGGGACATTGGGGCACTGGGATATTAGGACATTGGGACATTAGCACATTAGGACTTTCGGATATTTGGACATTAGGCACACTGGGGAAACTGCGACGTGGGGACATTGGGCCACTGGAACATGGGGTATTGGGACATCGGGATATTAGGACATTGGGATATTAGGACATTGGGCCATTGGGATATTATCACATTAGCACTGGGACACTTGGGACATTGGGGAACTGGGATATTAGGAAATTGGGACACTGGGACATCAGGATCCCAAAACAAAAATATTAGTTGGCTATTTAAGTATGCAAAAATATATGATATCTGACCAAAAACAACAAAATTGTAAAAGTTACCCCGCCAAAGAAAAATTCATCTGCCTCAAAAAGAATACATATCCCTCCAATTCGCCGCTCATATGTCATTTTGTTTAGGTGTAAATGCTGGAGAACTTTAAATGTACAGGACTACTTCCTAAAGTAATTTGGAGGGAGCCGTCAAAGTGGCACCGAATAAAATGTTAAAGCTCCCACCAAATTACTTTAAGAAGTAGTCCTGTACATTTCAGCATATAAAAGCATTTAAAAAAAAAACTCTCCTGTGAGAAATTATATGCCTAAAGGCACCATTTTCATTAATTTTTTTTGTAGTCGTTTTCGATCACTTCCATCACCCTCTTCCAGCAATGCAACTTCAATTCACCCAATCTATTTGTGGATGCATTCCTTCAGTTAGTTCTAATTGAATGATTCATATTGAGAGGACAAATTTCCAGCAAGATGGAGGAACAAGTTGCCAAGCTCAACATTTTCTTAACATCATTATCTTCTTAGAGGGTGAAATTGTGGGTCGGAAAATATTGCTAGTCAAATTTTAAGGCCGCATACACACGGAATTCATGGATTCCCCGAAACCAACAAAACTCCATTATACAAAAATGATAGTTGGGCAAGTTGTCATATTTTTAGTGTGCGGTCTAAGAAAGGGCAATCAAGAATGGTCTTCCACACTTACACCATGTAACGATAAATGGCAAGTGCATGTGTTTTGACTCTTATTACTGATTACATCCAACTCTTTATACCACTGTTTCTCAACAGGTGGTCAGCGGACCGAAGGTCGTCCGTGAGAGACACGTAAGTGGTCCGCGAGATACTATGGGGATTACTTCTAAAAAGGAGTGTTAATCCTGATTAATTAAAATAACTGAACTTTGAAAAATATTAAAATAGATAAAGTACTGAATACTTTGGTTACTAGGACTGCGGTACCTACTCTTCACCCATATAAATTCCGTCGAAGGTACATATAAGAGTGATCATCAAAAATGGACAAGATTCGGTACTAAGTTAATTGATGATGTAACAATTGTAATTTTTAATTTTTTTTAAATCACGCAAAAGAAACCCAGGGGAATTTAATTTTATTGTCATTTGCGTGGATCAGCGAATTCAATCCGCTGACAGTTCGTTGATTGTTTGAGCGTGGTTCGACTGAACGTTTGTGCGTGGTTCGGCCGAACTTTTTTGTGCGTGTTTCGATAAAGCTTAAACAGGCTCTGTTTAAAATATTCCAATGAGAGAAGAGGCGGTCAGAGAAGAGGAATGTGATGTTTTCTTATGATGTTTCCAACTATTTTTGTCATAAATTGTCCACTTTGTTATCGTTACAAAAAAATTATCAAAAAGCCTTAAACCTAAAATAACATTCGCTAAATTTCCTCCAATAAGAAATATGATGGTCCGTAGTGATTCATGCTCAAGCGAAGTGGTCCGTAGTCATTTGCGAATTGGGAACCACTGTTTAGGCCGTAGCTCGTCTATACTCATCACTTTTTATTTCCCCACCACTTGTGATTTGAAAGAAGACCAAGTTATCTATCTGTTACTGTTTCTTCTCAGCAAAATATAGGGTTTATCAATAAGAGGTGTTATTTTGATTTTAGGAAAATAGCATTTTTTTAAATAAACGATCGGATGTTTATTTAATTATAAAGAGCAAGGTATCCCGTTAATAATAAAAAACAACATCAGCCAAATGGCCACTACGACCACGCTTACCATTTACCATATCCTTTCATGAAATTTTCCATAACCAAATCGCAAACTGGCTGCCCTATGTACTCGATAGGCTCACGAATTCCATCTTTGGCCTCAAGGGAAGAAGTCGCAAGGTGTTAAATCACAAGATCTCGGTGGCCAATTGTGATCACCTCTTTGAAAGATAACGCGTTCCGGAAACTTTTCCCGTTTAGGCCTGTTCGGTACCGAGATTTCAGTACCGGGTTTCGGTTTTTTTCAATACCAGGTATAGGGTGACCACCTTCCTGCCTTCGATTTACGGGTCACTAGCGTATAAAATACGGGTTTTAGATTTTTTACGGGGCAAAAATTAAAAAAAAAACTATTATTATGCCGATATGCAATATTTCTTATTTGATGGCATAGCCTCCAATAACTCTTAATTTTGCAATAAAAAGTTATAGAAATCTTTCAATGTCATTTTAAAATTGCATTTTATTTGAGGGTCAGCCTTAACAGTGTGAATTCATATTTAGTCGGTTCCGGCTATCTGTTCATGCCTTACCGCAAAGCGACGCGTATTTATGAAACCTTGTTCAGTTCGTTACCTGCTTGGGGAACTGATAGTGGACGAGCTCGCATAGGGTTTCGAGTATATTTTACGCCGAAAACAGCCAAAAACTCGTTCGATCTGAACAAGGGTTTTGGCCGTTTTTGACGTAAAATGTACTGAAATCCTATGCGAGCTCGTCCACTTTCAGAGGACGAAATCGATAAGGTGTTTTGGTACTTAGCCACTGGAAAAGCTGATCGATTCGTCACCTGCGTTGGGACGAACTGATCAAGGGTTCCTAAATACGCTGCCAGGATAGAAAAGACCAGTTTCAAAATTCGAATCATATTTTGCTATTATTGAAAGCTCTAAATAATTTTGTCCGTGAGTCAGGGCTTATCACTTCATCGGCATCTCTTCATCTCCTGAACATATTTATTAATTAGGGGCGAAATTACACAAAATTCCTCATAAAGTTCATCCAAGTTTACCGTAGTTATGTTTAGACATCCGACTATTCTCTCCAGTTGCTCAAATTTCAGTTCGTGCTGCAAATTTAAGGGTTGCAGACAGTACAGGTAAGTGTTCGGCAAAATCAAATCCTGATTCTAAATATTGCAACACATTCATGTATGTACTATGTTAACAGTGTTAACTTGATTACGTCACTTTCGCATCCCGGCAAATTTCGAAGTACATATTTGGTTGACTTTAATGCAATAAAAAGTTGTCTCTAACCCTTTAATGGAGTTCTTTCCTTGAATCATCCATTGTTAGCCTCGTATTTTATTTTTTGAATTACGGGTTTTTCGACTTTCCGTGTCCGAAAAACGGGGTAACCCGTAAAATACGGGGCATCTGGCCACCCTAACCCGGTACCACAAGCGGTTTCCCTGACTCAGGTTTTTTTTGAGTACCGACGGTTTTTTTTTAACCATAAGCCGGTTTTTTTGAGTACCGGGTTAAAAACCGACTAAGGTTTTTTTCAGTACCGACTTTTTTTTTAACCATCCATAAGCCGGTTTTTTGAGTACCGGGTTAAAAACCGGTACCAAAAAACCTAAAAAAAACGGCTCATGGTTGAAATGAATCGTTCTTTTTAACTCGGTACCAAAAAACCGACTCGTCGGTCGGTTTTTTTTTAACTCGTTACCAAAAAAACCGGGATATCGGTACTTTAGAATATCGGGTCCGGTACCAAGTGAACACCGGTTTTGTACCGGGATCCCGGTTTTTGGAACAGGCCTAATTTCGTTGCTTGTGTGGCACGTAGCGCCGTCTTGTCGAAAGTAAACGTTGTCTAAATCAATACCATCCAATTCCGGTCATAAAAATCATTAATCATCTCTCTCTCGATAGCGCAATCCATTTTTCACCATCTTCATTTTCACAATTTTTATAGTAAATTTTATAATAATTTCAATGCGTTGTTGAACCGTGTATCGTTCCATTTTTTAATAATGGCGTAGTTTCTACTTGTCAAATGTCCAAAAATGATAGATTCAAAAGTGAAATCTACCGCAATAGCGGGCTATTGAAAATAACACCTCTTATTGGAAAACCCCGTAGAATCGTCAGTTATTTTGAAATCCATCTTTTATCGAAATACGGTTCACTGTTCGGATAAATAGTTAACAAAATATTTAAAGTGGCTAAATTTTAGTGCTGGCATGATTCCAAATTAATCTCCATTAAAAAATTCGGAAGGCAGGAAATAAATTGACACCTGTTTTTCACATGGCAAAGCTGTATATTATTTGTCACCAAAGTTATCCCTCTCAGATAGAATAAGTTAAGTACCAGTAACTTCCCAGAGAGACCTTCATGTGAGACATGCAGCGCTCTTGGCAAGCCCAAAATTTGAATGCACATTTTCCACAGGATTTTATAAACCTATAAATTTGATTAACAATTGTACCATATTGTACTGCAATTTGAATAATATGCAGTACACTCTACAATGCATTTTGAATTTAGTGTCATGAATACAATTCTATGTAACATTCAGGGTTTTGACTGCATTAATTCTAATCAAACATTTTTTTGAAACCTGGTACCTAAGTTTTGCTTGCAGTCTGTATCGGCTATAATTCTACAACACCAATTAAGATTTCATATCGGTTTGAATTGCCGATTGCAAAATTTTAAAGTCAAATTTCAAGAAAGGATTATCGAGAATGTTTTGACGGGTTCACACTCCAACCAAATCTTGGATTTGAACCCAACAAACAGTCAAAATCTGCCTACTAGATAGAATAATATGTCACTAAATGCTAAATGAATGGTAGAATGTATACTTGCGTTACTCTAATTGCAGTACAATATGGTACAACCATTAATCAAATCAAGGATCTAAACTTGCAGATGTGTCGATGTTTCCTCGCCTGTAAATACAAATTAAAAAGCAGTGGTGATTCCTAAGACGGGATTAATTGGTGCGGTATGCCTGTTGTACCCTTCTTCAGTCCAATTCCACTAATTTGTCCTGGATTTAGTAAATCATGTCTGAATACAAGCTCCATTATACTCAGTACTGTATTACGTGCCCTGTACAGCATCTTCTACTTGTGATTTGCCATCAAATTTATCTTAATTAGAAATTATTAATTTATTGTGTAGATAACTAGGTATTTGTTGCAACTTGCATATATGCTCATCCGTTCACGATTTATTCACTGGAAAGATGTCAAACCGAGAAAGGTGTTGGTGTTTAAATGCATTCTGAAATTCCGGGTGAGCTCAGCATAGGCTCGATGCAACCTCGCTCCAATATTAAATTCAATTCGAAAACGTTTTCAATAATCTAATTCTATTTTCTGCTCCATACTTTTATAATTTATAACTACCAAAAACATACACCTAACATAAAAAAAAATATTCATCGAGAGAGCCGAATACATAAATTAATCATCAGTTTCTATTCAACGCATCTTTTAAAAGTCTTAAGTGGTAGCAAATCTGCGCGATAATTAATCGCAAAAGTCGGCAAGACTATACAGAAAACACTCGTCATATTCCAACAATCCTATGCCAATTTAAACAGATTTAACCGCAGCAATATGCCCCCATGTAGCGACCATTAATAGCTCTCAATTTTTACATATCTAATCAAAAGTCAAATATGAAAAATTATTTTTATCTCAATGTGAGTGCAATTCCACTTAGTACATTGGAAAATCAGAAAATCGAGACGGAATTCGCCCCCAAAATAGCACACAACACACACTCAGTGTCGTGCCCAGATGTTTTCCAATCTATTAATGAAAATCAAAACAAGAGGAAAAAGTTTATTGCTATAGTCATAAATATGACCGACAGGCAGTCGAACATTCAAGGAGGTACACTGGCACTTGCTGTGATATTGTGCGTGCTGGGCAGGTGGGGGCGACCACCGACATTATAGCTCAGCTAGCATAGAATAGAAAAATAGTAGCAACAATATGGATGATAACACCAGGTGCTAATAAATACGTCGCGAATGTGCCAGAGAAGATATTTGAACAAAGAATTTAGATTCGTATAGAGCTAGCTAGAACAGTCAATTTAAGCTCTAAGCATTTTGGCTGGCCCGAGGGTTCGCCCCACACAATCGTTTGAGTTTAAGTGCCCTGTTAGCGCACCATCGACAAAAATGTGAAAATTTAAACAAACCCATTCTTCGAGGTCGACGCGACGCGTGTGTATTCTGCTCATGGCACATTTTACGTCTTTTTAAGACCTGAAATGCCCAGATTGTCCATGGGGAAGTGTTGATTCTAATTTCAACCTAGAAATTTTAGTCTCAAGAATTTTGTGCTCAACAAAAAGCTAGAGCAAACCTACATCTACATTCCATCTGCTTTGTTGCTGCATGTGTTAATCAAGTTACTATGGTTAGTGGTCAAAGTGTGAACGTACTATGGCAAGCGCCAACATTTCGCCATTTGGGGGCTCCACTTACAAAGCACATACGTCTCAAAACATATGGATTGACATGACGTACACAAATTGCCACTCGACGTCTATAGATTCGACCGCAAAGTCAACTCTGTGGAATTTGGCGCCGCCTCTATCCCGCAACAGACTACAATGTCCATCGTCATAACATCGACCGAAAAGCAGCCAGCAGACATCCCAGCTTCATATAGTCTTGAGATTTGAAAAGTATCCAAAAGATCCAAGATACACACAATGCTGTGCAAGATTCTTGCAATCTTCCTAACTAAAAGACACTCTGCACTTCTCTCTATAGAAACAGGCTGCCTCTGGTCGCACTGTTAACTTGGATAAAGAACAATCGCCGAAACTCCATCAAACGCCACATGTGCCAGATCATGAGCATTTTGGTATTTTGCTTGCCTGCAGACCTGCAGAGCAGAGTCAAAACGACGACCAATTGGCGCGACGACCGACGCTATTCGCATGGTGCGATGGTACATGATTGTATGAAATGTGTCTCCCTCTTGTTCGGCCCCACTGTTGCCTTGACCATCATCACGTCACAGCCCACCCAACCTGTCCCGGCGTTTTCTCTGAAGTACACGACCCACACAGGAAAAATTCAAATTGGATGCCCCACAGCCAAATCTCACGAATTCATCTTGCCATCTCTTCTGGACCAGAAATTCATTGCAAAAATACAGCTGGCTATGTCCCAGCTTGTTGTGAGTGTACCGTCTGTCTCCACTTAGTGGTGCGCTTGGTGAACATAGTGGCTCGTAAAAGTATGCGGATAAATGCATTTGTTTCGCTTCATTTAAAAGGTATTTTTGAATCGACCGTATAGATTACTCCATTCGTATTAAACGTACTTGAAAAACGACCTTGAGCTTCCTTATAGAAAGGTTTCTGTTTCTTATTATACTTATCTGGGATTCCCTTTTCCTGACAAATTATCTCTTAAGTTTTAAAATTGAAATTTTAAAAAATAAACTCGAGATAGAAAATCTTTTAAAACAATTTATGCATCGCTGTTGCAATAGCAATTTTAAACGTCTAATATGAATTCGTGATGCCTGCTCCGTTGTACTCGCTTAAGATCGCTATCTGTTCCCGAGCGTCCACGCTACCGCGACTCCATCATCAACATATCCACACCATTGTTGACCATTTGATGCTGTGCTGTGTGCACAAAGAGTTGGACCGCTTCTGATGCTGGCCTCCAGATTTCAGATAAATGTATGTATACATTTACGGATATCCACGGAAACGTATGTGACTGCAGACCAGGACCACTGGCTCCAAAATAGCAATTCCTTACAATGCCATGCAACGTTGAATTTGATATTGGTGTGAGATGTAACCGCGCAACCGGCGAATTTTCGAGCGTTGTTATGGTTGTAATAAAGTGAGAAAATGCAAGTCGACGTGTTGGAGCCACCAGCATCCTGAACAACATGGAATCCCAATCCCACTCTTCCTTCGTCCCGAAGGCCAAGAATATGATTGCACTTGCCCGGTAGAGTCTGATTGGAAATGGTTGTAGTTAGGGCTGCCATTCAGTTGTGAATATTAAGTTAATTTTTAAGAATTCATATGAATGAGGACAAAGTATGAAATTGTGAGTTGCCGAATGCTTCGATAATTTTCTTCGGGCTCTAATAAATACTTGAATGGCTTTTTAAAATGTATTATTAATTTATTTTAAAAACAAAATTGGAAGTCGAAGGAGTCCAATTTTGTGCTAATAGTTTTTGGGCAATATTTTCAAGACAAATTGTTGTAAACGATGATGTGAATTTTGCGCCCCTCAAATAAGGATCTAGTTTAGATCGTTACAAGACAAGGCACCTCATGAAGCGTCTCACACAAATTTGAATGCACAACAGTGGCGTAGGCTTTCCGGAGAGGTAGGGGATAATTTTGAAAGATCTCGAATACTTTTTCGGTTGTATTGGAATTTCAGAATGAAATTGTCTGTACTTATTACACTTCACAAAAGCAACACTAATGTGCAAATTTTAGTGCAAAAAAGAAAATAATTTTTGAAAACAAATTCCTGCTCCACAAAAATTGTGAAACCTCATCGATAATTATGGACTGTTTAGCTTATTACGATGATAAATCCACAGCATTCCAGTGTTTGTGCAACTTTTTAGTAGAGAGAGGGGACAATTGGAGCTTCATATTGGGTTAGATCATACGCATAGCAATTGGAGTTGGGTTCAAGTTACTGGCGACATATTTTTCTCTTTAGAAATTTCGACGATAATTTTTTTCTATAAAGAGGGTGAAATTTTTCCCGCTGCGATTTTATCAATTAAAATGCATACTTACTGTCGTGGAATAGGTCACGGACGGTGGGGAGTTCCATAAGCTACAATCCGAGACCGATTCCATAATACTCCTCGGCCATTTTATGTATTATTTTTCGATTCCCTGGTCATTTAACATTTCACGATGAAATAACCGGGTAGTCGGAAAAAATTACATAAAATGGCCGAGAATAATTGTGGAGCTGTTTTCGGATTGTAGCTTTTGGAATTCCCCAGTATTTCCAACATATTCCACGACAGTAACATTACATTTTCATTGAAAAAATAGCAGCGGACAAAAATTTCACTCTCGATGTCAGTACTAGGCTTAAAATCTAGTTTTAAAAATTGTATAGTATTTCTTCGTAATAAATTTAATAATATTCATTGATCTAATTTAAAATTTTAAGAAAAGAATGATAACAAACTCAAACAGTTAGGGATGCTCAAAAATTGGAAGTTTAGCAGCATTTTCTGGTCTTTCGCATAAGCGATTCTTGGGAAGAGATTTCCTAAGACGACCGTTTAAGACCGAACTGAGCTGCAGATAAAGTCCGAAAACAACTCTTCAACTCTTCTTCACGCCTAATTTCAAAAAGGCTTGCATGTGCTGCCCTAGAGATCCAATGTGAACAAGTGAATGAACCAGAATCGCAATGAAGGCTATGTGCTGTGGCATTTTTATTGACATGCTTTTAAAATTGAAATTTGAGTACATTTTCTATTGCAGTTGTGAAAATGGATTCAAGTACATAGTTTTATAAATTAATACACACGATAAATAATTTTAGCAAAAATTTCACATTTGCTTTGTTTTACGTTACGTAAAGATGAAAAACGTGTGACAAAAAGAGGAGGGGGATTAATCCCCCTGATTCCCCCCGTACCTACGCCACTGATGCACAAGCATATGCAGTTAAATATTATAAAAAATCACCTTCAAATTGTTGTTTGTCCAAATATTTGAAACTGCCTGTGCCGGCTTTAGGCAGAACGTACAGAATCTTAACTAAATCATCGATTTGTACAAAAAAATTTATCTGAAATTGAACAAGTTTTGAAGACGGGAACATTTTGAATGTACATTTCGCAGAAAATTTATGGATAGTTTGCCGCCTCGCCAGTTGCCCATGGTTAAGCCATATGGATAATCTAGCTCTGCCTCTCTAGCCCACTTTTATTGCTTCATAACTTTGGACAGAATAAAGCTAGAGGCTTGAAATTTTGCACTTAGGGTTTTTATAGGGAGATTTTTCTTTGTGTTAAATATAAATATGATGGGGCAAAAAATCACCTACCTCCTCTACAAGTGATTGAATCTTTTGTAAATTTTTGTAAAAACCACGGTTTGATTCTATAGTATTCGTCGATAATTTCACAACAAACAAAACAAAACGTTCGGAAACTTTGTACAGGAGGTACCCTTAATTTTCATCGGATTGATTTAATTTTTGATGGTGATTATAATGGAACCCTTAAAAACAAGTCAATTTCTACTTATACCTAGTAGAAGTTAGGAAGCCGAAATGGGCGTATTTTGTGTAAAAAGTAAAAATAGGGGAACCGGGTATGCTTGGGGGCAACAATTAAATTTTCAGAAAAAAAACACTAAAAAAATTATTTAAAAACCCAAATCTTAAGAAGAATATTTCCACGCAATAAGTAGTATGACTTATCTTGCATGTTTTAAGAGTAATGGTTCTAATTTCAACCGTCAATAATAAAAATGTATAATTATGTTAATCATCCCGGAATATAATTTCCCGGAGAAAAAAGTAGTATATTTATCACTGGTCAACATGTTTAGATCATATATTTTTGGTAACCGATAAATATATCCAATAGAACCTAAAGTCATCAAAATAGAAGATACAATGGCTGAATTCAAATTGTAAGACGAAACCGGACGGGTAAACTTATTAGCACAAACAAACGGACGGCGAGAGCTTTTGTAGTGGCCAGCAGACAAGCATTATGCAATTCAGATTGTAAGAACGATGGTTCTTGTCTTGCAAGTTTACCCGTCCGGTTTCGTCTTACAATTTGAATTCAGCCAATAAGCTCTTTATGCACACTGAGCTGTGGAGTTCCACAATGTACCGTATGAGGGCATTTATCATGGGCGTAGCCCCCCTGGCCGTAGTTTTTTTTATTATTATTGAATTGAATATTAATAGTACTGAAAGAAAAAAATTCTATCATAGATATTTTTTTCCGATTCACTTTTTCGCATTTTTATTTGGAGCTTACCATGTTCTAAAAACCACACAGTAACATTACCATATCAATTTATTACAAGTCGTTCTTCTACCTTACAAAGTAATCAACATAGATACATACATTATAGACATACCTAATTCTATTCTATTTCGTCCAGATTTACAGCAATCCTGAGCGCTATGGATAGCCCTTTTTAATGTCTATACAGTAGACTCGCGTAAACTTGAACTGCGCCAAACGCGAAGGTGAACAATTTTATGTGAGCCCAGACTACTCTGAAATGTGAACAAGTCCTGAAAGACCTAAAACATGTCTGGAAAAAATATTTATGTTTTGCTATTTAAAATAAGTTGAAATGCAAAGTGTGAAAAAATGTTCATTACTACTATAGGGTGCCTTAACCACTTGTGGAAAATAGAGTATCGATTGCACTTACGTCCCATGAGGTATGCGGTTTCTCGCAATGTCTCCTAATTTGACCACAGTTTTTCAGTCGAACACACAAAGATCTAGCGTGACATTTTTTCGGCCTGTTTGCATCGACCAGTAATGTAGGTACGTAATGAATGATCCACTATCACTTTCGATTGCGATTTAATTCGCTAGCTTGGCTAAGATCTGAAGTCTTGACGATTGTTTGCTGCTTTTCTGTAGTTACAGCTTTTCTAGTACTGCTCTCTTACAACAGCTTTGGTTTTTACAATCTGGCTTGAAAAATTTTGGATAACCCATCGAAAGCACTGCTCTTCATAGCGCCATCAACGGCAACAATATAGTTTAAAGGCCTGGATAGACCTCGAGTGGAATGAAAATGAAATTTTTGTCCGCTGCGATTTTCTCAATGAAAATGCATGCTTACTGTCATGGAACATGTCGGATGATGGGGAATTCCATAAGCTACAATCCGGATATGGGTCCAAAATTTTTCTAGGCCATTTTATGTATTATTTTTCGATTCCCCGGTCATTAGATATTTTCCACGGTAAAATGACCGGGGAATCGAAAAATAATACATAAAATGGCCGAGAAAAATTTTGGAACCATACTCGGATTGTAGCTTATGGAATTCCCCATCATTTCCGACATGTTCCACGACAGTAAGCATGCATTTTCATTGAGAAAATCACAGCGGACAAAAATTTCATTTTTATTCCGCCCGAGGTCTATCCAGACCTTAAATAGATAAAATAATATTTATGGGGGAGTTGAATTTCCACTCAGACTAGGCACTTTGGTTTTGTTCAATTTTTTCTTTAACCCGACTGCTTTTAACTCCTTCTCGAGATCCAGAGCTATAATGCTCAGATCTTTGATTTTGTGCTAGAGTACTTAAATGTCGAAACTTCATCATACAAGTTCCACGGCGTCCCGGCAAATAAAGTCGAATAAGCAAAATACTACCATCGGAAATAGGATGCAATTGAAGCGTATCGATAGAATAGAAACACTATACAGCACAGGGTTTTACGTTCATCTACTTTTTCACATGGAATCTGGAGTTTCGCACAGGCAAGCCTTACTGAAGTAATCTAGAAGTGCTGCTAGGAAAATTAAATGTAAGAACTGATTGAAAATTTGTTGCCGGAACGTTCTTAATGTTCGGTTCAAAAATTTAAAAATAATGTGAAGCACTGAGTGCTTCTGTTTCACAGAAGCGCATTTTCCAATGGGGAAATATACAGTACACACGATTATAAAGAATCTTTCAGCAGAGTGGAAAGCGAATGCGAATCAAGAGAAAACGCTGCAAAACTGCTTCCAATTTTTCAGCATCCTTTATTGTTTGAGTTTATTAACATTTTTTTCTATTTTTTTAAGTTAAAATTAAACAAAAGGTTTAATCGTATATAGCAGGGCAAAGCAAATCTTCACTTTCTGTAGTTGTTCGCTATTTTATTGAATTTAATACAAAAAACTCTCAAAGCTATAATCAGGACTCCTTTTTTAACTAAATCTTCTATAAAAAAAATTGTAATAATTTCCAAAATTTAAAGATTATATATAGTCTTATGCAGGCAGTAATTCGAACGCAAACAAACAAAATGAGTTCCGCCGTACCCCAGGGTTCCGTGAAGATCTCTCAGGGGTTTTGCCAAGATATCCAAAAATAGGAAAAAGGTAGAAGGAGCTTTTGACAACAAAAAGCAGACAATCCATACGAAAAAAACCTTTGTAAGTCTGAAAATTACGAAGCTTAGTCTGCTACACAGTACCGGAAATCAACTTAACTGTAAAAGATTTGACTAGAATCAGAGACTCGACTCGATTTTCTTGTAAAACTTTCTACTATATGAAATGGAAAAGGAAGTGGTGTGTACCAGAAAATAAAGCATGTACACAGTGTTTTTTGGAGTTTGATTTTAGGCGCAAATAAATTAGACAATTAGAGGATAAAATGTTAATCAACACTTTTCTACGATTTTTTTCAAACGCATGGTATCCTTTTCAAACAATTGGCTATGGCCTCGACATTTATAGCAACTGTATATGTATATACACTGAAAAAAACATTTGCTAAAAACAAGAAAAAAATACAACAAAAAACAGCCAATGAATAATTTTTCTTGATTTAAGATGTATTTTCTTGTTCCAAGAAAAGTCTTTGCTTAAAATAATGATTATTTGAAGCAAAGACTTTTCTTGAAACAAGAAAATACATCTTAAATCACGAAAAATTATTCTTTGGCTATTTTTTTCTTGCTCTTAGCAAATATTTTTTTTTAGTATAGCTGCTACAGTGTCCTACAAGCTTGAGCCTTTTAGAAATGCATATCTACTTACGAAGTAAAATAAAAACACAAAAGCTATAGTATGCATACTCCAGCGAGTTGCGGCACACAGAGTGCATTTCGAGCCGGTTTCGAACTAGTATTACATGGCGCGCTGCAATTCTCATCAGATGCCTCTACGTATGCAGCGCGTCATGTAATACCAGGAGAGGCATTACCGGACTCAACCAGGCAAAGGTGTACGATCCTCTTATATAGGACACGAAATACACCCTGGTATCGAATCATTTTTAAATGGGGCTAGGCAATGGCTAGCCACCGGTTCGATACGGCCGCGTTTCTGAACTACGTGTCAGAGAACGGGTTTAAACAAATCAACAAAAACATTGTTGTTGGACGGTGGATGTTGCATGCTCAAAAAATTATTTGAGCTATCCACCGTCCAGTTTGCCCATAGTGGGACAGCACAATAGTATGGATACTCCAGCGAGTTGCGGAGTATGCATACTATTGTGCTGTCCCACTATGGGCAAACTGGACGGTGGATAGCTCAAATCATTTTTTGAGCATGCAACATCCACCGTCCAACAACAATGTTTTTGTTGATTTGTACAAAAGCTATACTTTATCAACATATACTGGGCATTCCCAACGGGCTCCCGTCTTCACAATTTCCCTTTTCTGGACATAAAAATGATTTAATTTACTATTGTTTTGAGGTGGTTCGGCTAGAAAAGCAGCGATGCTAGGTGTTGCATGACTGCGACAAATTTGGGAACCACTTATGTAACCCAATATAAAGCTCTAATATTGGAATACTGTGGATTCACTCAACGTAGTTAAAAGGCCAAAATTATCTATGCAATATTTTCAGGCCTCAGTTTCATCGTATGGCCAAATACCATCCAATTTCTCAAAGATGGAATTCGTGAGGCTATCGAGTATAGGGCAGCCACTTTGCGATTTGGTTAATGAAAATTTCATGCAAAGGATATGGTCCTGTAGGCGTGGTCGTGGTGACCATTTGGCTTGTTTTCCATTATTAACGGCATACCTTCAACTTTATAATGAAATAAATATCCGATCGATTATCTCAGAAAATGTTATTTTTCTTTGAATTTCAAAATAACACCTCTTATTGGAGAGGCCTATACTATCTATTTTGCACCAAAATTTGCTAAAAAAAACTGCTAATTTGAAGTGTAATAATCACAGAAATTGTTATTCTGAAATTAATCATTTGATAACCGTCAAAGTATAGTTTTGCAAAATAACCCCCCCCCTCCCTTCTATACCACTGTGTAGGAGATTATTCTTAAGTTAATCAATTTTAATTTTGCTTCCTTGAGATATTATTAGCTCAAATTATTATTAGAAGTTATTTTTATTAGCTTATTTGAAGTCTTACGTTAAATACTTTTTATTTATTTTTTGTCTATTAATATTGTTAACTGTTTGTTAAAGTTAAAATTTCTTTTATCTCCAATCTCCCATTGTATAGTTTCATATCTCTGGAAGAAACGATATTCTACTCGTCATTTGCTTTCATTTGACATAAAGTTCATCAGACGACCATTTTAACCATCCTCCTTTTTAAAACGAATCCGGGACGAACAAAAAAAAGATAAACTGTAGCACAAAAAAACACATCCCTATTATTTTTTTTCATAATATCCCTTTTATAACTCATTTTATCGAAAGTGCTTTATTTTTAAATCAACACAAATCGCCAACCCTGATTCATCTTTTAAAGTGAAAGATTTGGTGAATGCGATGGACAAAATCCGTTCTCACTCACCCCGTTGACCAAAAATGCTTGGGGTGCACAGCAGCCGACTACGGTCGCCTCTCGGTCGCCTTTTAAAGGATATACTGCGCCTGCTTCACACTCCCCAAATATTCAATGGGGGTGATTTGACTGATTGCAAGCATCACTGGACCATCTGTGCTTTTATAACGCATCACTATCATACGAGTAGGTACAAGATGTACGACGAACGTCCTTGTGGCGGACTGATGCTAGTACGGTGGTTTGCTTGCTGCTTAACTCTCTCGCCTGCTGCAATCTGTGACCAGACCATCATACCAGCGGCTATGCAAGTTTCGTCTTTATGTCGTGTCGTCACCGCTGTTGTCACGTCACGTCGCCAGCCGTAACTTCGCATATGTAGCGTCCGTACAACGACGTATCTTCCCGTACTAAACGAAACCAATGGACGTACTCGCGGAACGTACCAAATGTTGTATTCAACTTGCTGCTGGCTCGTGGACTATACACATTTTGATATGACATTGTGTGGCTGGCTCTGGTGATGTTCTGTTGTGAGTGCGGGCGGCGTGAATGTTGTGCGGCGCCTCTTAGTCACAATTTGGCTGTAGCAAGTGATGGTGGCGTTTCAAGCCCGAGTCTCGAGCTCGAACTGCTAAAGATAAGATACAAAAATCGTTGAAGAGAGTGTGCGGTCTTTCTGTTCGAATGGATGGACGATTTTCATCATAATAGTAACGAACTTTTGTGCTTCTCATTTTTTGTCATCATTGAAATTGATTAGTGGTGAATGGAAAAAATTCTAATTCAGTGTGTAATTTATTGTAACTAAAAAAAATATATTTGTTGGTTCGGTTTTGTTTTGAATCTGATATGATTCGTACATACTATAATAATTCATAACAGCTGATGTTTGATAAATTATTCGTATGTGTGATTTTACCGGCGGCAATCCGATACAGAGTGTGAATAAGTGCAAGCGGTAACAATGATTGCTGCGCAAAGTGTCCCAAAAGTTTGATGAATGATATAATAGTGATTAATTGAAATCGTTTTTGGTGAATTGTTTGTGTACCCAATTTATTTAAACGGATTAAATACTCAGCCCTTGTTTTTTTTTGTGAATTGCTTGTGTGCAGAACTTTCAATTTGGATTAAGTCTGTTTTTGGATTACCTATTCACTCTACTCATCTTTATTGGAGCGACAGTACTGACGATAGGAATTTCGATAATGGCAACCGAAAATCCTTTTGCAAAAATGAGTGCATCTGATTTATCGGCAATGATAATGAAGGGTAAGTTTTGTTTTTTAAATTACAAATTGTTTTATATTGGCTTAGAAATTTGAAGAATGATGTCCGATGTCAGTTAGGTATTTTTATGAAAAGGAAGGAATTCTAACTAATGCTTGGAATAGAATCAAAACGGCACAATAGCGGACGAAAGCCGCATAATGCATTTTAAATGGGTGACGTCACCTATTCAAAATGCAATGTGCTGTTATGACGCCTTGGTTCTATTTCAATCATAAAGCAAGCTTCAAATATTTTTTGTGCAAAAGTGATTTTGTACAAACATTTGGCAAGCTTGATTTTTGTGCAAAATGCTTAAAAATTTGGTAGAAAATTTTGGCGCAAAATTTAGATAACGAATATTTGTACAAAAATTCGCTAATGCTTAAGATTCATCCATGTATGTATGTATTTTAAATTGAATTGTTGTTAATTCGTATTAAAGTTAAACAGGAAAAGTTACACTGAAAAAATCATTTGCTAAAAACAAGCAAATGATTTTTTCAGTGTAGGTACCCACTCTGTTTAATTTTGCTTTGTTTTACTTTATTAGAAACCGTAATCAATTCAATTTTTAAATTACATGGATGAATGTCTTGAATTTGAGAATAAAGTTCGATCCACACTTTTCAGTCATTTTCCGTACAAGTTGACAGATTGTCAGTCAATCAATTAACTGAAAATCTGCCAACTTTTATGGAAAATGACTGTGACTGAAAAGCGTAGATCGACCTTAAATGTACCTACTCGCCAAGGATGACGAAAACCGAAATTCAACTGAAAAATTTGAGTTCAGTGTAAATAAAAATTAAAGTCAAAAAGCCAAATAATAAAGTTGGTTTTATATAAAATTTCATAATTAAGGATTAAAGGGAAAATCCACTTATTTGAATTAGAAAGAACCTTTTTCTGTCCAAATTCAATTTCGTCAAAATTACATAACCTGATTACTGGACCTCTAGGTCAAAAATTATTCTCTAAACACAATCAACAACATCAGGTTACATAAAATTTGCCCATAGTAACAGGCGATTTGATTTCAGTTGCACAAATCACGAGCATGCCCACATTATGCGCACAATGTTTTCATCTAATTCCCAAATCTGACCTTTTCGACAAAGTTGCATAAAATCAAAACTCAAAACTATGTAGTCAATATCTTTATTTGCTTATTGCAATCAAAAAAACATACGACAATCGATCTCAACAAATCAGAGCTTTGATTTTCCACAATCATCGATCGTCGATTAAATTCAACTCGTTGATTGGTTGTTTTCGAAAAACATCAACAGTCGAGGTCTTCAAAAAGGGGAGGGATTAACTTTGTAGCGTAGATAATGCAAGTCGAGCTCCTCTCTAGACTAATTTACCAGCAACATCCAAAATGTTAATAATACACAACCGTTTTGATAAAAGGTGTGACATGTGAGTGGCTTTTTGTCGTCGAACAGGAAATCTTCAGCAATCGATTTTGATGGGATTTTACCAATGTCTTTTTTGTTCAAATACGTTAGATTTATTAATAAAGTTTATTTTTGGTATAAAATGGTTAACATACCCGGATCCGTTATATGGACGACTCGGCGCTATAGGTAGTATAGGTAGAGAGATAAGTGCCAAAACAAGCTATTAAAGCAGATTTGCCAAACGCCCGAATTGATTGATTTAGGATAGTTTACGATGCGCAGTTTATTGAAATTCAATCGATATATACATAGGACTTCCAGTTAGAATCACTATAAATTTCTTTATGGTGGCTTCTGGTTTGACACTAATAGATGAGTGAATCGATTTGTTTTAAAACGCAACAGATTCTGGTAAAATGTTGCAGCAATTAAGTTTAGAATATCTGTCTATGTCAAACGAAAGAGATAGTTGTTTAATATGCAAAATAGAAACCGACGATGAGACGCACGGCCAATCGAGCCAATATGAAAATCTATTTTATATTTTCTTTTTATTCGTTGGCACCGTTGGCAATACTTCAAATGTTTCCTGAAAGAAGATGTATTGGACTTTCTTATCGGCTTTCTCCTCGAAGTCATCCAACTGTGTTGAACTTATTAGATATAGTAAATAATGCAAAAAATTAATTTGATTAAACACTCTGGAAATTTAAACTCAAAATCATGAAACTCTTCAAAATATTAAATTCGTCAAGTAGGTATCAAATTAATTATTAAAATCAAAATGATATCCCGGATTGGTTGACACCGAACCCTATGCGAGTTGTCCGGATTTTCGAAATGCACTTATTGTCACTTTGGTGGACAGTGCTTTTACTACAATAATTAATTTAACGTTATTTAATAATTGCTTATTTAAAATATGCCATAGGTTAGGTTAGGTAAAGCCTTACTTTAGGTTTATAAAGCAGTACGCTTGAACAGACTTTAGCTAATTTCCCAATTTTTTGAAAATTAAAACAATCCAGATTATCGCTACTTAGGTACCTATAATTAGTGTAGCTCTCCACAAATTCTCTCAATGAGAAAAGTGTTTTTCACTTAACTTCTTTGTTCTTCAGTTCCAAGTTCACTTTCGAATTTTTCTACAGATGTATGAAGGTGTAAACTAACACAAACATTTCATTCAGAATTTTCCCCGATTTAATGACCACTTCGTGTCATATCCAACTTCCTTAAACTCGTTAGGTTTAAGCCTCAGGTGCTAAATTCCATTCATATTTTTGTTCATACGTTGTTACCTACCACTCTCTGTAATTAGCAGCCAAACATATCATTTTCTCAGGAAAATTGCGAAAAATCCATCTATCACCATTCATACATTACAAAAATGTAATACACAGAAATCTGTGTCGCGACAGCGCAGCGGTCTAACCACCTATTAGGGTTTGTCTACAACCGCGTTCAGCTGACATTAATCAGCCAACTGCGGGTCTGGTGTGCTGCTGCAATTTATTATTATTATTGTAATGTGTCATTAAAATCACTCGAGTATCATTCACCTACTACCTACTTATCAGCTCGGGGAAAATTTGGAAATCAACGTTTTCGGTGAAGGGCAGGCGTGACCTGATGTGTCCAGATGATGTGGTGCATATCATTATAGTCAAGTGTTTGGATGTTTGTAAAAATATAAATTACACTGACGACGCATGGATAATTACATACTAGCTACGGAGTATCACCATATACCATCAGCAGTTATCAACTGGTTGAATGAAGTGTTGAGTGGTGAATCGTACGTACGTAATACGGCAACCGTTTAAAAAAGCGTTGTTGCATCGTGCAACAAAAAAAAAGAGATGCGAATTGCGGATGACCCTGCGGTCGTTGCTATTGTGTCCATGGACGAATTTCGTTCATGAGATTCTTATTATGCATGTATGTACATAAAATGTATGTATAGGCATCTTTTTTTTTACATAGATTAGGCGTCTGCAAAAATGCAATGCTTAATTTGAATCAGAACGAAATTAGGATGCATATGCATTAAAATTCAAATTAATCTTATACTTTAATTACATAATTAATTTATATGATTTAATATACACACATAATTGGTTACAAATAAAATATATGAGCCGCTTATAATGAGAGTGGCGTAAATCCATTTTTTATGAAAATCGAGTTAATGATGGCATTACTAATTAACCTTCTAAGACTTAACAGTGTCTCAAGGCACGCTTCACAAAAAAAAAACAGGATCCTGCTTCTTAAGTTAACTTATTTTTATGTACTAAGTCAGTATAGACTGATCGATCACATGTTTTCCACGTAACCTAAAATTTTTGAATAGTCTTAGACAATTAGATCTGTTTGAATTTTCCAGCTTTTTTTGCGATGTCGTAAGATGAATTTTGAAATGGCCGTTATGTTTAGGAAAATTATATGAGAAAATTTTAAGCGATTCGACTTTTTGGACAGACGATTCACGATTCTGAGCTGAATGTGTTTGTAGCCAGTTTCGAATTACTTTTTATCATTCTTTTCAAAAGTAGACATTCATGAAGAATGGAATTTCAAATCGAAATTCTGTTTAAAATTTAAACTAGCAAAAATTTGAACCTTTTCGTAGAATTGTTGAGATCAAGAGCACGCTCTGCCGAATTATTTATCTCCAGAAATGGGTACATAAAATCTGAGTGAGCTCATAGTCCGTCTCATGTGGCGTAAATTCGGAAACTATACACATAAACAGAATCTGCTTACAGTGGAATTCGTACCCACGACCCTTCAAATGTGTGTACGCTAAATACTACATCAATCATCCTACACAAATCCACTCGTGGTTTATCTGATTTTTTGCGAATTTAGGTAGCCTCATAGTTGTATTGATAATTATAAGAGTAATTGTGACACTTTCTCCTTCAAGTTCGTACTATGTCCCCGGCATTTATCTAAAAAAAAAAAACTTTCCTGGGCTCCCGGGCTCCTGTTTTCTTTTTAAATAAATTTCAGATAATTGGATGCGTCGAAATTTAAAGGAGATGAAATTTCTATAGCTAGGAACGTCGAAAACCGATGTGGAGACTTTATCGAAATTTGAAAGCGTGTAAATCTATAGTACGTTTATCACGAATAATCATTTGCCAAGATTATATTTTAATAAGGCCGTAGATTGCGTATATAACGGTGAATGTATGTACATGCTTTACATTTTGCTTAATTTTACCGTTATAACGAAATTTTATGATTTTGTTTTGCCTAAACGTTAGTTTTGAAATTCTTTTTCTAAAGTCTAATCAACATGGGAATTTCAGACACCTATTACCTATTGATGTGTCCTGTGGAAGAAAAAAAAAACAATAAAAACCTTAGGTTGAATCACGACGAAGGAAATTGCACCTCTAGACTCTTAAAAGTAATTAAATAAAATTAAATAATCTTTCCAGGTAGCTTTAGGATGAAAATGTTTGTATTTATAGTAGATTAGGTCAGGTCCTCTCTTTAGTCTGAGTCATGAACTGAGGAAGGGAGCTTGTGACTCCCGAAACAATTGTATTCTTAAGCAATAAAAATATCTCGTAGAAGGAAAAACTCTACTGTTTTTATTAAAACGAACGAGAAAGCATACCCGAAAGGAAAAACTTTTAAGATTTGCTAAATCCTAGATTTAGTTGACAGTTGTACCATATTGTACTCCAATTTGAATAATGCAAGTGCATTCTGAATTTAATAACGTACGATTTAATCTAGTAGGCGGATTTCAATTCGATTAATTTAGTGGTTTTAGTAAATCCTGTCTATAGTGTGAATCACATCTAAAGTGAATTAGTTAATTTAACTTTAGATAGTTCTACTAAAGAAATAGTCAATATCTCTAATCCATCCTTCCAGATGAATTTACTATTAAATTCGTTAATTTAACCACGTAAGATTAGAAAAAAAAAAGTTTAGGGAAATCTTCCACGTAAGTTGTTGAGTATATTATTCGAATATACAATATAACTACAATCAATCGTTGATATTTCCGTGATGTAGCAAAACTTTTCTTCAAAACAATTCAACCATTTAACATTGGTCAAATTATACACAATCTTTACAAATGAATTCATTGAGTTTGCAAATTCAGTAGATGTTTTAAACTAATAAGGAATTGAAAGATTACCCATATCTTCGTATGTGTTTTAACTGGCTCTATGAATTAACGCCCCAGGAACTATCGCCCCAAACCGAAAATGAGCTAGCGCCCCAAAAATTTTATATTAAATTGGGGCGATAGTTCATTATGAAATATCGCCCCAAATTTAGGGCAAAAGTTCCTAACATTTTGAGGCGATAGTTCATAGAGTTTTGGGCAATAATTCCAAATGAACTATCGCCCCAAAATCATGCTTTATAAAAATGAACTATCGCCCCAAAATTGGGGCAATAATTCATTTTCATTATTTGATTTACTATTTGCACTTCGTTTCAATGGCCCGTATGAATAAAAAGTAGTAAATTGCACTTTACTACTTTTTTTGAAGTAAACATAGATTTCTAGTATTGTTGCTATGATTAAAATAACGTTTACTGCACTACAACTTTCGAACATACTACAAAGGGGAAATATTAGTAGATTTCATACACTCAGAGAAATATTCACTCATATTGAACGAAATATATTTAATTCAAACGATTTGCGCTTTTGATTTGGCTCCACAAGCAAATGCGTTTAATTCTAACGAGTGGCGTTTCTTTCAAAAGCATAATGAGTTGTAAAAAGGCGTTTGAATTAAAAGAATTTGCGTTTACCTGAAAAGAAGGAGCCAGCCGATTTAAACGTATTCTTCATTGAAATAAACACTTATTCTTTGATTGTAAACGGGTAACGCATTTTGAATAAATGAAAGGCAATTGTATCAAACGTCTTCGTTTTTATATTGAACATTTTTGTTATTTAAATTAAACGAAGCATTCTTTTTAATGAAACGATATGTATTTCGAAAGTAACATATCCCGTTTTCATTTCATAGAAATTACCCCATTCAAAGCAAACTCTGCTGAAATAAAATAATACATTCCGTTTGATTGTCCATTCTCCATTCGATTAGATACTCACTGTTACCTGTGTTGACAAATCAATAAATAATAAAACTAATGAAAACTTCGGGAAAACACTTTATTTTTTATTTATGTCTAATTTTAATATGATTAATACATAACACTTTTATTTTAGCACCCGCTAAACTTAAATTGCACATGTGGAAGCGTCCATTCCTCCAGATGAATGCAAAAGTACATTCTCGAAAACACTCTTAACATCGACGAAGATTCTAACTAATGACATACACGTTTGTTGTTAGACACTACACATTTGTACACAATGAACATGAACACGTGAGACTCATCGGACCGGCCAGAAGTATTAACTACCTGTTGTGCTACGTTGAAACAAATGATATTTTGGCATCGCGTCCTTTATGTATGTGTATTTGTTACGTAAAGGAATGCATACACATTACTATGTAATGCGGAATCTTTTGATTTAAACGACCGCCGTTTGGGGCTTAGCTACTCTTTTGTTTTAAAAGAAATTCTTTTAGCGTAAATGAGAACTCGTTCAAATCAAACGAGATTTTTCAAACGAATACTGCGTTCAATTTAAATGTGGAGCTTTTAATATGAATGTGCGTTTTTTTCTCTGAGTGTATGAATAAAAGTAGCTTTACTACAGTTTTCATGTAGGTAACAATTTGCAAACTACAAATATGTAGGTAGATTTGTAGTAATCAAACAAGGCAAACAATTTTCTTTAAAAATGTTTCTAAACATACATAAGTGAACCGCGTAAAACGAAAAATTATCTAAAACGACGTGAAGCGTGCGACGATAATTTCAAATCTCTGTATAGATTTACAAAGAGAAATGTAGATTGGTTGGCCAATCATTTTTTGGACAACGATTCCTTCATGTCGTCCTTGATAGCTAGCTCCCTTACCTTTCTCCGATGTTTACTATAAACTTTCTAATCTCTAAAAAAAAAACAATTGGAAATTGTGACTACACATAAAGATCACTAGGCTTGTTTTGCTTATAGGCGGTCATTAGTCTTTGTCTTTGAGAAACTAGGCAATCAGGTTGGATATATCTTACAACCGATATTGTCGTAATCGTATTCGAAATTGAGGATAATAATAATTTTAGAAAAGTATGATAAGTCTAGATTAGAGCAAAGATGCCCAACCATTTGGCACAGAATCAAAGAGGCGGACTTAAGTACATTTCTGTTTTACTTGAAAATATACATTACATGTACCCATACTATGCACAGCTGCATTGAAAATATCTTTCACAACGATTAGGCTAATGTTGAATAGCCAACTTAAGAAGAATTGCTCTTCAAAGTGGAAAATATTGGAGGATGTTGTTTATAACTTGAGAACGAATTGTGATTTTTTGGTGAATCTTTTAATCACCATTTTGACAAAACAATTATCTTAGTGACAAATCTTAATTCGAAGCTACAGCTGAGACTATAGTATTCGATAAATTCCACTGAACTACGTCGTACGTGAATTCACCCATTCATAGACCAAAAGTACACAAATACGTAAATAACAGATTACATAATTTTTCCTTCCGTTTCAGGTGGATGGTATAAGTGAAGTGACGACTCGAAAATGGAATCACAACGAGACATACACCAACGTGCCACCGATGATTTAGCCGACGCGGGCCTCAATCAAATACATTTAAGTTTTAATTTGACATCGATCTATGTATGATCACTCAATTTTCGAAGCGTTTTCTAAAGTCGTCCGCGTCGGCTAAATCATCGGTGGCACGTTGGTGTATGTCTCGTTGTGATTCCATTTTCGAGTCGTCACTTATACCATCCACCTGAAACGGAAGGAAAACTTATGCCTAATTATGACACATGTGGCAGTGCCTACTTTTTGAATTGTAGCAGATGCTACTATTGCATTTTCGAAGTAGTAGTTTCAGTATTTCCGAAAAAAAATTATTATTCATACGAATACATGTAGTATCTACTTTTGAGTAGTTTCTACAAATTTGAAAATTTACTACTTTTTATTCATACGGGCCATTGATTTATAAGTTAAGTAATTTGATAAGAAAAGGGGGATATTTCCGCTTTACACATCAAAAATAACATTTTAAATTTCATTTGCCTCTCTGTCTATAGCAACCTTTTCAATTCTTGCTCGCAAATATATTTCGACTTTTCATATTATTAACATCTTTGCCTAATTGGTAAAACTTACTATTCTAGTGGGACTGATTAAAATTAAAACGTCAACTTGATAGCATCGAACACTTTCCCCAATGTACAAAGCGGAAATATCCCCCTTTTCTTATCAAATTACTTAACTGGCTTCATAGAAAAGTCAAAATTCGACATTGAATATCTGGAGAACCGTTACGATTTCACAAAAAAAGGATTACAGATTCGGTCGTTTCAGGCTAATATTAACGAAGTGGCATCATCAAAATTTGGCGCCGCAGATATTGAAATGTCCCCTAGACGACTTAATTTTGGGGCGATTGTTCATTACAAGTTTGGGGCGATAGTTCTAATGAACTATTGCCCAAAATTTGGGCGGTAGTTCTAAGTTGATAGTTCATACATTTTGGGGCGATAGTTCATTTTATTTTGGGGCAAAAGTTCATTATTTCATTTTCGTTTTGGGGTGATAGTTCCTGGGGCGTTAATTCATAGAGCCCTTTCAACTACATAAAATCATAAGCTGAAAACCAAAGACGAACTTTAGCTGATATCAACTCTACTTTTTAGATGATCGGTCAATTTTTTTTCTCTCCGTGTAGTAATTAAAAATAATATTAATATTATTAATAGCTTTAGATTCCAGGGACTACGCAGCAACTCCAGCACAATCAAAAATAAATGACGTTTATTTTACTTTTTTTTTGACTAAACTACTAGCAAAAAGTAAATTTGGTCGCACCTGATATTTGATAAAAAGTCTTTAAATTAACAATTTATCTATATATAACATTTTCAAGACAAATTCACCTTTTACTCAACACAAAATGACCATACATAAACGGAAATTGACGATTTCGCAAAGGAAATTAGCACTTTAACAAGTCAAACTAAACATTCAGCAAATCACTTGTCATTGTCAAATCGTTAATTTCTCCTGTTATAGCTTCAATTTCATTTGCGAAATCGTTAATTTGATTTGTTAAAGCGTTAATTTCTTTTGAGAAATTGTAATTTTCAATTAATGCATAGGTAGATTAAGACGTCAAAAGCGCGTAAATCCTGCAGAATTCACTGCTTCTTCTGCAACTTTGATTGAAAACCATTGGTTGCATAAATATTGCGCTAATATTATACGAGTATTTACATTGTGTCTTGTGGTCTCGTCAATTGCTTAAAAACTTATGTCTTTACCTTTGTATCCGAAAAATATATATTCAGGGTTTTCATCATGCTTAGATATTTAGGTTATTACCACAAAAACGCCCTTCAATTACGCTCAACTTTTTTCCTTTTTTGAAAAAGTTCAATCAATTTTTTATCGCATTCCCCAACCACTATACCCACCTCATTTAAAACAAGAATTATTGGAATTTCGTCTGCCGAAACGTCCGTTTACGTACACCTCGCAACTATGTCGTGTCGTGTCGTAACAATGTCACGAACAGGTGCACAATATAATTTTGTTCAGATTCCACCTGGGCCCCTAGTTTTTCGTGTTTCTTTCTGTTTTTACTTTCTGTCTTATTTTTTTCTTAATTACGCCGATTTGAATCGGGAGGAACCCACAATTATAGTCCATGAGAATTTCGTGCTATGTATGCATATGTTGAATATACGCGTATGTATTACGTACGTACAAAGACGTTGTGTTTTTTTGGATAGTGTAAGTACGTACGTACAAAATTGGTAGTGTAGCGACCCGAATGTGTTGAGTTGCATTCTAATTAATTAGTATATTGCTTTCAGCAGTTTTTTTTGGACGAACTCGGGCTTTTTCAAGGGTATGTTTTGGGGGCTATTTTGTATATATGGCAAAAGGCAGACGACTCAATGGTAATGTAATTATGCATTGTACATTGTTTTCACTCATCATTGATTCGGTCACTAAGGCTAATTGTGATGATTCAATTTTGTGTTGATATAAAATGTATTGTGATGATGGTCATTATGGTCAGTAGCAGGTGTGTATGTGTAATCAAGACTAGAGTGAAAGATTCGTTGCAAATAGGCAGATTTATTTATAAAAATAAAATGTTAATCTCGCTTGATATACTGACCTAATACAATTTGCTTATTTATTGACAATGAAACCCCTTCCTTTCTCTCTCTCTCGTCTTTCCCTGACTGTGATTGAAATTGAATGCATCGACTCAGCTTATGAGTCCTGCCGAACAAAAGGAATTTATGGGGAAATTTTGGGGAAGTGTCCAGAGTAGCAGTAGGTGCATCCTATTTTTCAAACAAAATTCCCGTGAGTTTAAAACATAAACCGAATCCTTACTTCAGGAGAGATAGTTAATGGTACATTGATCCTGGCACAAATGTGAATTTAATGATAAGGGCGCGTATCATTAAATTATAGGCATAAATAAGAAAAAGGTTTGTATTGTATGTCTCCTTTACGGAGGAATGCATCATTCTCTGCCTCAAAGTAGCTATCAGAAATTCCGCGATATCTGCCGCATTATGATAATGGATTGAATATGCATGAGCTTCGCCAAGGGTTAGGAGCAGTGGCGGGATTACGGGAGGAGCTAAGGGGACTAAAGCCTCTCCAGAACCCAGAAAAGGAAAGAAAAATAATGCAAAATGAAAACATGGCTTAAAGCAAGTTTCAATTTTTTGCAGAAAATGTCCTTTAGCGCAAAAAATTTTACAATTTTGCAGAAAAAATTGTCTTCAAAATTTTGCATAAAACTTTCCACTTAAATGTATGTATATGCATTTTCGAACAAAAATTCACCGTTGTTCTTGTTGTTTATTGACAGGGCTTCAGCCTCGTAGAGAGCGTCTTGGGATTTGCTCTCTTTTCCCATTGATAGAGTCTGTCCTGAAGGTGTGCCTAGGCTATCATTTGCTTCGATCCGTGCAGTAACAAAAAAGATACAGCGAAATACTCGCAAATTTTTCTACAAAATGTCCTTTTTTTTACAATAATTTGAGCAAGCCTGACATTTTTCAAAATCATGATTATCTTAGAAATTGAAACCGCCGGTTGCGAAAATATTGTTAGGCAAATTTTTGAGAACGGACAGTCGAGCATGATTTTCTACACCATTAAACGAAAAATGGCCCCTGCACGTGTTTAGACTTTCACTGGTTGTTCTGATTCATCCAACTGGCCTCCAATTTCAGCATTTTAGACCATATCTCGTCTATATTCAATGCTATTTTTGTCACTCGGACTGCATATTCCACTTGCAATTTAAAAGAAATAGACCAAGAGATCAGTTTGTGTCGTTTGTCACTGTTTTTCTTCTGAGCTAAATTTATAAATCTTTTTCTTTTGATAGACATACGGTTTACGGTTTTGATAAGATTTCTTATAAATTTAACAAAAGACTAAGAGTGGCTAAATTTCATTGCTGGTAGGTATGATTCAGCTTCAAAATGAATCTTGATAAAATCATTTGAAAAACAGGGAAATGTGAGACTCGTTCTTTACAAGGTCTCTAACTAGGCAAAGCTGTATACGATTTGTCACTAAAATCCCTTTCAGATGGAATAAAGTTAAATTCCACCATACCTTCCCAGAGAGAACTTCATCTGACGGTTAAACTTGTGTTCTGCAGCTGAGAAGCCATGAAATGAAACGCCTGAAAATATGGGATTCTCGCAAAAGAAAAAAGAGTTTCCCTAAGGGAAAGATTTTTCTAATTATTTTATCGATTCATGTTGCTCACACGTGGGTATCCCATAGTTCCGGATATCAAGGGCCATAAAACTACAAGAAACAGTCTCAACAGCAGAAAATCAAACTCCCATTTTTACGCCTTCTACACTGAACCAAATCGCCTACTAAAGTAAAGAAAATATGACTAAACTCAAGAAAAACAGACAACAAAAAACAGCCAAAAAATATTTCTCTTTATTTGAGAATTAATCCCACTGATCCAAGTCAAATGCAATAACATCGCTTTAAGGAAAAGTAACCTTAAATCAAGCAAACTTTTCTTATGAAAAAGACAAGAGAATCTAAACAAAAATTAATTAAAAAATTGACTTGCAGCCAATCAACATCAAACTCGTACGCCAATTCTTCCCAGTCACATGCTCTACCCATTACACCAGAGACACTACTGAATAATCCACTACAATGCTCCAATATAAGCTAAAGCTATAATAAAGCTTTTCCAGAAGCTTTACACGGAAAATGTCAAAAAATCTGTTTTTAAGCATTTGTTTGCTTGAATTCAGAAAAATAGTTTGTGCTTAAATCTTGAATCTGTTTCTCAAAACTAAAACTTGTAAATAGGATCATTTCAAGAACACATTTTTAAATTTTGCCTAGATTTGAGGATTTTGCAAACAAGAAAGCTATTTCTTTATTTAAGATAGCTTTATTTTTTCCGTGTAGCATTGTAAAGTGCAGCGATTCTTTTACTTCATTGGTAAGATTTTGTTACCATAATCATTGACCAGGGCGCCTCTCCTTGCCCTTCTGGCCACGCCCATGCCATCCAACTAGCGACAATAGCCGCTCAAATGTCCGGCAGTATGGATGGTCTTAGCCTCTCCAGGACAAGATCCTAGTTGCGCCACTGGTTTGGAGAGATGGGATGGGATTGTGTTTTTTGAATACACTGAGATTTTTGATATTTTTACGAGGGCGGTTCAATAAGTACCCGTGTTGGAAATGAAAACACAATTTTTTTTCTAATTTTTATCTTTATTTTTCAACAACTCTTTTAGTAAGATACACTTTTCCCAACGCTCCTGCCATTTTTTTAACCCCTCCAAAAAATGGGATTTGTCGAATTCGCCAAAATACGCCTCGGTCTCGGCGATGACTTCCTCGTTTGAGCTGAATTTTTACCCGCGAGCCATTTCTTCATGTTAGGGAACAAGAAGAAGTCGCAGGGAGCCAGATCGGGTGAATACGGACGATGCGGCAGCAATTCATAACGCAATTCATGCAGTTTGGCGGCGCCGACTCCGGATGAATGCGCTGATGCGTTATCGTGGTGAAACAGCACTTTCTATTTCGCCAAATGCGGTCGTGTATCCTTCAATTTTTTGTCGAAGTGGTCCAATAACTCACTGTAGAATTTTCCAGTGATCGTTCTTCCTTTTTCTAAAAAATCCATAAGGATGACGCCCTTCGCATCCCAAAAAATCGTCGCCATGACCTTTCCGGCCGATGGAACCGTTTTGGCCTTCTTTAGAGCAGATCCACCATTGTTTTGATTGTTGCGTAGTTTCTTGTGTGTAGTGATGAATCAAGGTTTCGTCAACGGTGACAACTCGACGCAAAAAATTGTTTGGATTGCGCTAAAATTGCTCCAAACACTGCTTCAAAGTTAAGAGCCGCATCCGCTTGTTGTCCACCGTGAGCAATCGCGGCACCCATCGGGCCGACAATTTTTTCATGGCCAACTGTAAAATATTAATTGCCGTTCCGGTCGACACACCTACGGCCTCTGCTACTTCGCGCACTTTCTTTCGTCGATCAGCGAGAATCATGCGTGGACTCTTTCAATGATTTCATCGGGAACCACGTCTGCCGGGCGTCCTGGTCGCTCGTCATCAAAAACGGATGTTCGCCCACGTTTAAATTCGTTGAACCAATATCTAACGGTGGTTATAGACGGCGAAGTGTCCCCATAAATAGGATCCAACTTCGCTTTTATCTCCTCGCATTTTTTCTGAACCAAAAACAGAAATCGAATTACCGAACGATACTACTCTTTTTCCATCTTATCGAAAATTACGAAATACACGTTACTCGAATGGCTGTAAAATCTAAACTAACCTATAAATTAGTCTGGAATTTGTTTTGGCGTCGTTTGATAGATGGCAGCACACGATGATGACACCAACTTCCCTCAGTATCGTCCTATGTCTTCAAACACGGGTACTTATTGAACCACCCTTAAACTGCGATATCTTTATAAGTTTTTAGAGAACGAAATTTTCTAACCTCTTTGGAAAAAAAATGAAATAAAATAAAATTAGTGCTCTACAAAGTATTGGTTGTATTGGCCTCTCGCAGTTCAGTACTGGAATCAATGAGTTCAAAACCGTAAATATTTATGGAATTAGCTTAATCAAAATCTTCGATCCACCCAATTAACTCTACTACCATATTCGCCGCATTCAAAACTAACAACCAACCGCCTCATTTTAAAAATGCACCTTTTAAACATTACTGAATATGTACATGTATCATTTATATTATCCGGCGCGCGGCATTTCAAACAAACTCCGGCAAACATATTCGTACAACACAACATTACATTTCTCAAAAGATCCATCAACAAATCAACAACTTCGCGTATTGATTTCTGTTTTTTCCATCAGCCTCAGTCAGCTATATTGATCGCGACAAGTACGCTCGTCGTATATAGCTTTACCATTTCATTCAATTCAAAAGATGGCATATGTGATATGTGCCGAACCAGATGTCAATTTGACTACCATTTAAGGCGATTTAAGAAACAGCAACTGGCAATCTTTATAAGTTTTGTCTCATCATTCACCGCGGAAAAAAACCGGCATCTTTTCTCAATACGGAAAAGTTTCAAAAAACATTTTTATATGTATTGTGCTGGATTGGATCCGCAAGCGCGGATCATGGATCAAAAGATACTTATGTATAGCATAGGCTGGACAGATCGATGGATGGATGCATATAGTTGACGAGTAACAGATCGACAATGGATTGCAATGGATGTTGTGACGATCACGACGACCACGACCTTCTGGCTATATCGTTAATAAGGCACTTATTGAATTGAACTTGTCGCGATGATCTAACGAAGTGAATGCATTCTGTGCAATCGCTGCTTTTAAGGTTTATTATCTCAGCAAATTTTCAAGGATATTATCCGCATATGACTATTAAAAGTATCCTTTCGTCAGCTTTTTTATTCGGAAACCATATACGAACAATTCTAGCAACATTTTTCTTTTGTATAAGATTCCCAAAACATCTGGACTGAGAACGATAATGTTGTTAGACAGGCTGTTCAATTCCCATTCGGCGGCATATCTCCAGTCGCGCCAAAGGCCTGCTAAACTCTACTCTGTTCCGTAGTCTGTTCCATCTGTTCGCTATGAGAGCATAGCATGAAATGTATGTATGGTACGCCGACCGCCTTCTATCACGACATAATATAAGAGTTGGAGTATACTCGTAGTATCCGACAAAAAGGAAAACGACAAACTTTCTTCTAACCGCGCGATACGGCTCACAGGCTCAGCATCAGCATAATCCATCCAGCATTCAAGCGCATTGAAACATGGACACTGTTTCCACCCCACAGTTATGGTATGGTATAATTCTGCCATGTGTACTCGCAGTCTAGCGCAGATTCAGATGAACATCATTCTACTTCACAACTCTACTACACTTGATGGTAGTATATGATGCAAAGATGGTTTTGTACGATAGCGTGAATCTGGATACTTTTAACAGTCCTGCTTTCGCATGTTGAGTGGGAAAATTTTTATGTGGGTATTTGCTTGGCGCCATCTGTCCGATTAGGCATCCACACGAATCGGGCGAAGAAATGTATATAAGTATGGAATATCGTTTCATAAGTGGCTACACGTTAGCATGGTATGTTGGTATGGTATCGTACATCTTTGTCGATGCAAGTGCGCGGCTCCTTGTTAGTATTGTCTGCGTTTTCAAGATCCTGTCATCTTGACTATTATGCTATGCAAGACCAATGTTGTGATAGCACGTTTTTGGCATAGGTTGCCCACATGTTTGACTTCGTTCGTATCTACCAAGTCGCTCATTTCACTCAATTTGTAGCATCTTAAGAAAACGTGCAGTTTATAGGTTTCTTTTCGGTGTTTTAAAATTCGATTAATTCTTTTCGACGGAAAGTCCGTCTTTTTCAATATGCACATATTAATTGAGTTGTCGCGATTAAATATTATTATGTTGAAAAGACATTCATCCTATCACCAAACTCATATATTTATCTGTACAAAACGCTAATCTCAACATTGTTAACAATTTGCATAACATTACCATGAAATTAATAGAAATCATCTTACGAACGAGGAAAAAATACAATAAAATAAATTTAACTGATGGTTTTAATTAAATTGAGCAAAACGCTTGCTACCGTTCTCAAGGAAGGCCACATGCTAGAAGGTATGGATGATTGGAATATGGGCAACAAAAGCATATACGAGTATAATGTTCACTATATCCTCCATTCGGACACAGATCGGTGCGGTGTAGCGGTGTTACTTGTGTCACACTGTCATCAATAATTTGTTGGACAAAACATATTAACAAATGCCTTAGATTCACGATGCATGTCAGTCAATTTGACAGTTGTGCTCTATTATTCGCCTTATATGCAGAAGTCACAGAGGCGACAACTTGTTGACTTGAAAATACAAAAAAAAAGTTAAACACATAAAATAAAAGACCGTTTTATGGAATATATGTGTTTTAGTCTCATGAGAGAAAAAAACAAGCAACAACAACACCAATACGACAGGTTAAAACAAAGCCGCAGAAGGCATACACCAACCGATCGGGGCTGTATAAAGACCTCGACAATTTTACTTGACGCGAGTGGAGGAATGAAAAATTTAAATTTAAAATAAGCCGCTTGTACATATTCAACATTTGCGCGCAATATTGCCTCAAGTGTGGACAACACTTACTATGCTATATACGTATGCGTACGAGTGATGTTTGACTTCGCGCTCGCAGGTTGTATAAATAATAAGTGCGGCTCAAAAACCCCTTAAGGCATATCGTACGCGGGTACAACAAGAGTCTAGTATGGAGTCATTAGCATATGGAACCAAGAACGTATTGTACAGGCCCATTATGATCATCTTGTTTTGATTTGACATAGAGACAAGACCAGGTGAGCTTCAGAACAAGCAAGCAAACAAAAAACCTGCAAATCAGCAGTAAAGTAGTAGACAATTTCGTGAATTTTCATAATTGAAGAAAAAGTCCAAGATTGTCTAAGAAGCTGTCTAATAAAATTATAAAGAAGAACAAAACAAACAGAAGAATACCATATTAAGCCGCGATTGGTTTTCTTTTTATTTTGCTTTATATCCGCGATTGATCTGAAAACTTACACTGCGTGACACCAAAAAACCGTCAAAAAAACTGAATGCTATTTTGGTTAGCTATTGGTTCCCATATGACAAAAGTGCAATTAATTTTTTTCCTGACCCTCAGGTTTTCGAGTTACACGCCGAAATCTTTTTTAATGGTCCTCATATGGTATCTGCTATTCAATTACTGCAAATTGCAATAAAATAAGTAAATTTCTTATCAGTATCCTTAAGAGGACTCTTGGCAATAAAAATCACCGAAAATAAATATAATTTGCTCGGTTATTTTATTTTTTTCCCCTTTTATTGTGACTTAAAACCGTGAAAAACCATCTTTTTTATCTTTTCGCGGCTACATATCTTTACGTAACTTTTATATTTATTATATTTTTACCTGATATACTCGTTTTTTATTATCCTTATATTATCCCTTTTGTTTTTACCTGTCATATTCTTTTTTTATTATCCTTATAATACCCCTTAAAGCGCGAAAACCGTCAGGTACAAAAATTCAAAAAAACTTAAAAAAGATATTGTTATGGTATAAATACTTTTTTTACTTTAATTGGTTTACAATATGGATTCTGAAAGAAGTATTCGCAACCTGTGCAAAAATTCCCCAAATAAATTTTGCTACGTGTGCGGCAAATATATTTTTAAATCGCTAGAGAGAAAAGTAACACAAAAATTAAGGGATGCTTATTTCGAATGTTTTGGCCGCGTTGTGTGTCAGGATAAGCCTTGGATATCCGATTTTTTTGCATATCGTGTTGTATGTCACTGCACTCTAAAAAAACTGGAAAACGAGAAATGCCTTTCGTGGTTCCAGCACTTTGGAGCGAGCCTAGCAATCATCACGACGATTGCTATTTTTGTGTGTTCGATTTGCGGGCTGCTACGAAAAAGCATAAGTATAAAGTGGAGTGCCCTATAGTGAGATCTGTCACGAAACCTGTGCCTCATAGTGTAAACAGCACTATTCGCCCTCCTCACAGTAACGACCCTCAGGATACACAGTTTTTCCCCTCTCCTACATCAAGCGATCAACGAAAACCACACCTAATTCGCCAAGAGGAATTGAATGATTTGGTACATGGACTTCATTAAAAGCTGTTATAAAAGGATTCGTAGGAAATCACAAAGCCGAAAACGCAGAACTTTTAGTAACAAATATGTTTAGACGCATATAAAGAGATGGGGTGCAGAATGTCTTTGAAAATTCATTTTCTTCACTCCTATTTCTCTTTCCTTCCTGAGAACCTTGGAGCCGTAAGTGATGAACAAGGTGAGCGCTTTCATCAGGACATAAAAAGGTTTGAGGAACGTTTTCAAGGTCATTGGGATGCAGCGATGTTAAGAGATTATTTTTGGCGCTTACAGCGAGAAGACAATTCTAAACATAAGAGAAAAAGTTGATTTTTTTTATTTTTCCCTTAAAATAAATGTGTTTAACAATTAAGTTTATAATTTTAGGTATTTAAATATGTTTATTATATTGTTTTATTTCCGTTTTACCAAAAAAAAATTAATAAATAATAACCGATTTGTTACTGGAACTTTATTTTGTATTATTTTCTGGGAATATCAATATCTTTCCATATCCCTGAAACTGAGGGGTCAAGGGAAAAAGTAAATATGAGGTTTTAGTAAGGATTATATAAGAATTAAAAAGAAAAAAAATTGGAGATGACGGTTATTTTTTTTTTAAATTTGTCACACAGTGTTATTAGCGTGGGAAGGTAAATCGATATGAAGAGGAATGTGTCTATGAGCTTTGGTGAAAGTTTCGCATTTTGCACAAGAGCGACTCACTCATTATAGACTAATAAAATTCTATGATTTGACCCTAAATTCAATTAATATTTTTATTCCCATTATAAAAAATAAAATAAATAACAGGCGCGACAATCCAGCATTGGACTAAGGCCGCAGGATGTGTTAGTGACATCCTATTTCCAAGATCTTATCTGCTTTTTGTTGAGGTAATGAGATCAGCATCACGCTCAGCAGTGTTATTTATCCCCATAAATGGGTTTAACATCTGAGTGAGATCATAGTCCGTCACAAGCTCGTGGGTTCGAAAAACACTTGATCCACGGTGAGATTCGAACTCATGACCCTGTGGATCGAAGGTGCGTGCACTAACCGCTAGACCAGCCAGACAACTTATTCCCATTACATGATTTATTAAACCAGATAAACAAAACCTAATATGAAATTTTGATAGCTGAATCTACTTTTGATCTGGGGTTTCTATGGCATTGCATGGCGCCAGCGACCTATCCCCTCCTTTCTTGCAAATGAGGCTTGCATAAGATTGATCGATAAAGAAAACTGTTTGGCTTAGAAAAAGCCTACTTTTGGAAATGGGGTTTCTATAACAGCTTCATCATGCGTATTTCTGTCTTAAATTTCGTACACAAGTATGTACATATTTACATTTGGGACTTTGATAGAGACACATTTATGTTAGATTTGGTAAAGCGCCCTTCAACAGGGGCGTACGCAGAAAAATATTTCGGGAGCGGTTTTGGCTAACAGTAATCAGAGAGTCCAGCACGAATGCATATCCTTAATATGCAAAGAACGGCCAAATCACTGTGATTAAAAGGCACTGCGGAATTTATTATAAAGCTACAGTTTCGAACTATGTAGTTGCACTGAAACAAAACCGGCCCTAGGCATCATAGTGGTTTATTGATATATGGATCCAATCTCCTAGAGAGGCATCTCTCCACTAATTATGTGAAGGCATCGTATGACTTATTTCCAAATTAACTGAGGCTTCTAAAATCAAGCAACACATTTACAGATTAATCAGTTTCATATGTTCTACTTCTGAGAGACACTTCAATTAATCTATCTCCGTTGAGCAGATCTGGGAAATCTTGCAAGCACATCATTTTGTATGATGCTTTGTTTGATCATTGATTGATAGCTTCATAGATTCATTGTATGATAGGTGCAAAATCTCAGTCCGCTGCAGGAACGTAGTCAGGATTTTGCTTCGGAAAAGGTCCAACGTTCAAAATACTTAGGTGCTATACAATTTTCTGTGTAAAATTTTAATTTTTGTTTTATTGAATTCAATCGAAGAAAATGGATACAATTTTTATTTAAATTGTCAACGAGTTGATTTTTTTTAGTTACATAGTTAATTTAACTTGGTCCAGGTCAATTCTATCAGAGGATACACTGAAAAAAATCATTTGCTGAAAACAAGAAAAAAATACAACAAAAAACAGCCGAGGAATAATTTTTCCTGATTCAAGATGTATTTTCTTGTTCCAAGAAAAGTCGTTGCTTAAAATAAATAAATAAGCATTATTTTAAGCAAAGACTTTTCTTGGAACAAGAATCATCTTAAAGCAGGAAAAATTATTCCTTGGCTGTTTTTTATTGCATTTTTTTCTTGTTTTTAGCAAATGATTTTTTCAGTGTACGCAATAAGAAATACTACAGTTATTTTTATATTATATTATCGCATTTCGCCGTTCAAAATCGTGAAACGGACTGTAACTAAGGAGTTTCTCATCACATTCCCTAATAAATGTTTTTCGCCAATTCGTGTACGTTAGCTAGTTAGTTAGAGTGGCTTTTCTGTTTTTGAATATTGATACCCGGATCGCAGCCACCACGTCCAACGAGGGCAATACAGACATGCAAAAAAAAATTCATCAATTAATTTTGTTCATGTTATTCACTAAGATATTAATGATTTTTGAAATAATTTCGGAAGGAGTGCGGACTCCTTGGACCTCCATCCTGGGTAGGCCCCGACTGTCGGTTTAAGTTGCTGTCGTGATGAATAGAGTAGGTCGCAACGTTTAAACAGTCTGATTATCCAGAGACGATAGCAAATGCGTTTCTCATATAAATAAATCATCTTCTCCGATTACCTGTCGAAATTGTCAATATTTCTCTCTCCAAAATTAAATTTCTTCCAAATTATGTAAAATTTTTGACAAAGTCAAAATCGATTTCTTCATAATCGAATCAAATACTCGTACTCATGGATCAGAAAAATATTCAGTCCTTGTTTTCTTTAAAACTAATATTTCAGTATTTTTTTATAATGGTGGGAGCCGACTTTCAAAATGTGTTTGGGATCGGGTTGGATGACTCCGATAGTCGGACTAACAACCATCAGAATTAGCGACGTTCTACTGTATTCATTTTTTATGTTGTCTCACTCGCACATTTCTTTCTCATTTAAGCATATTTCAAATTTCTAATGTAGTTTCATGATTACTATAGTTTGTCTATTTCTGCTATGTAGTTTGGACGAATGTGACATAATGTATGTTTTTTTTTTGTTTACAGATATGTCACATTCATATTTCTGCTCACCTGCAATCAAAAGATTTTTCTTTACTTAAAAAAATATTTTTACAGTTTCCGAAATCTTTAATCAAATTTCTCTGCATTATTTCTATTGCGTATCCACTCGCATATTGATCCTACCAGCAGTGTCCGTTCGCCCACATTCCTTCCAATTGTGTCTATATAGATACAGGTGGACGAAATTTCCATTCCATAAAAAATAGCAAAATATAAAAAAAAATCGGATGTTCAACTCCATTGTCACTCTATCAAAATCAAAATTGATAGTTTATAGGAAGTTTATGCGCTGTGTACAAAAAAGCTCGTCAGAAATTCAATAGAATTTGTAAATTGATACATCATTAAAATTTTATATAGAAAAAAATAATCTCTTTAAAATCACCACACAATTCCACTATAATAGTACGAGACGAGCATAGTGCTAGTAGTCTGAAAAGTGGAAATAAACATTCATCAGCGATAAGAAATAAATAAATAAAATAGATGTCATTGACGAGAAGAATGGTGAAGCACAGGAGGCCAATTTACATATCAAAAGCCCTCCAACACACAACACACACGAGAGTTCCATAACTTGTAGGTGGACGTATCATATTTTAGATTGACCCGATATTTGCAAATCTTTTTTTGTTCGTTATTCGATATCTATATATGATCCAATCGCAAATTTGAGATCTTTTTCTTTTGTGCAAAAGAATCATAATAAGGTGGACAAAAAAAATCAATCCGAAATGATCTTTTTTGTCATGATAATGCCCCGTCTCCGGATATTCAAAACAAATTAATTTCGATGCAAAAATGTTTCCCTAGTATGTATACATTTTTTTCGATCGTATATCAAATGTTTGCTGAATTTGTATTTCTCACACGCGAGGATATCAATAGAGAAATGATAAAATTCGACTGCACACACATCATTTGGAACAGTTATTGTATGATGGGATCATTAAATGCATCGTAGGTGTTAAATATAATATTCTTTTCAATATAATATTCCTTTTGTTGAGAATTATTATCATGGAATTCAAATACGTATAAAAATGTATTAAAATATCATCGTGTTCATCACGTAGTCTAAACATCCTCTATTCACATTCAAAAGATTTTATTATTTAGATCCCAGACACATTCCTTTCGATAGTAGTTGAGTTGGGGTATGTCGCCGTCGTCGTTTCACTGCGGTTGATCGAGACGAAGGTGGCAAAAAAAAACAACAAAACGAGCAGTAAATGATCAATTTATCGATCGATCAAATATCAAAATTAATTTATACAGCAGAAAAGTGTGAAGTGTGGAATCGAATTTCCATACCACACAACCTAGTCTAGTCATCCCATTTCAATTATAAGTGCCTGATGTCGTTTTTTCATTGACCATTTCATAAAAGTCAACAAAAGAACCTCTTTTTGTTGCTCTCACACTATTCAGTTTATATGGACAGATGATCTTCTGTTAAAATATCACACACATGGTTATCGAATATCTTCAATTTTTTTTTAAATTAAATTCAAACATATCCACAATGAAAACCTCAAAACTGACACAACAATCAGGACGAATGAATTGGAAATACTCGTAAATATTTGATAATTGAATCGTATCGTCAAATCACCAGTAACTTCATGTCACGGTAGTGCTGGAATGTTGAATTTTGCATATAAACGAAGGGAAATATGAGATCAGGACATTTTATACGCGATGTCGAATAATAAAGATAGTAGTAGCTGAACAGCTAGTAGTACGATAACCATCATATTTCTACATTATGTATATGTACGATAAGTTGAATAACAGTTTAGCGCCCATCAAGAGATCATTGCTTTTGGTGTGCGCACAAAGCAGGTTCAACTATGGGTCGAATTCCGAAGAAAACAGAGTGCTCGTGTGTAATTCAATCCCGCGGGACTGTTAACATTATGCAAAATATTATTGCGACAACACAATAGACTCAACAAGTGTGTCATTTTAAAGTTCAGAAAAATGGAATAACTTTGTGCGGATAATTTTATGGTTTCCAGCTGTTTTATGTGAGTTATGCGCATTTGATAAGCCATAGTGTGTTGTTTTAATTTATTATGTAATAAAATTAAAAATAAAAGGAGGTCCATATGGAAAATGTTAATTGGGCATCGCAGCTTTTGTATTGAACTGGCCGGTGAAACGCTCTAATGGCTTCGATTTTTTGTCTAGTTTTGCCTCTATCTAAATCCAATTTCAATAGCATCGGTCGAATTGTCAAGCGGATTTATTTTTACAGTGCTTCAAGATCGATTTTTTACAACACAGTTTTGAGAGTTAAGTGATTCGAGCATATTGACTCTTTTCAATGTGTCGACACTTTTATTGGAGTCGTTCGACAAAAAGAGTGAGTCGTTGTGACGCTCTTTGATGGGTTTTAACCGGTGGTCCGCGGATCACTGGTGGTCCCTGTGACGATCTTTGGTTGTCCGCGAAGCCTTTGTGATGGTTTTACACATAGATCGATGTCACTCAACTAAAATTTTTTTTTTAGAAATGTTGATGCGTTAAGCTTTAAAGCAATGACTCCTAATTATCCAATTTTTTTTAAAGTCACTGAGAAATAGAATAAATTTAAACGAATTGTACTTTCAAAAAAGATCATATTTGATTTTAACGACTTAAATGCTTGAATAAAAAAAAAACGTTAAAAACAAAAGAAAAACTATTTCAAACGACCGTGGGTTACCGATTAGGGTTTTCACAATTTAAACGAACTTTTAAATACTCGAAACAATTGAATTTTCATTTAATTTAAATGGATGCACATATTAAAAATTTAATATGTTTAAATCCACTGCCAATTTCCCACCTTTGCATTAGAAGACTTGCGTTCCAATTGAATAGATTTTCTTTTGGAGCAAAATCAAAGATGCAAAACGTTTAAATTAGCGTATTTTTCTCTCAGTGGTCGAGCACCATTAATCCAGAGATCTGTGCCATATGATTTTAGGGTGACTCCTTTATCGGCTTCTTTGGTAAAAGGGTTCCCATCGCATAGTGCGACTAGCAATCTAGGTACATACGTATTGTATAACCAATCCACTGATACTTTCGCTTGCGATTCAATTCGCCAATAGGCATTTGAGATTTTCATTTGAAATTATATTGAGATTGGACAAAGACAGGAATTGACGAGAGTTTGCTGCTTTTCGGTAACCACCGTAGGTATGCTTGGCTTAATGATGGCCGTTCATACCGCCTTCGTCAGCATAAAAATTTAAATCTATAAATCTAAATAGATTTGGTTCACATTATCGAAAATCTTCTCGAAATCAAGCTTTTGTACAATGTAAGATTTGCTATGTTTCGATAAAAGACGCGATCCTGTCGAACAATACCAAGCAGCACCAGATCTTACAATCGATATTGCATTGATCCCTGCATTTAATTGGTGAAGTTGATCGTATAAATCCAGAGTCTATAAGTGGCCTTAACATTTTTAATAATGGATCAATTTCAAATAATGACCGACCCTGTTCAGGACGCCTTCAATGCCAAGAACTGTCGTTGCCAATAAAGTCAATGCTATCGTTCGTGAAGAGCGTAGCTCAACCATTGATGATCTATTCTGTTAGATGCCTGGTTGGAATATCGTGAGGCTCAGAGGATTTTATCCCAAGATTTGATGGTTGCAGCTAAATTTCTCCCTCGTCTTCTCACAGTCTAGCAAAGGGAGTCCGTAACGTTCTTCCGTTGCTAAAAAAGTATATTCACGGGCTAACTGATACACTAACAGCGACACAACTTCGCAGCTCAGGAGATGTGTCCCCAAGCGATACCTATGGTCGAACAATAGGTTCCCCACTTTCCCTACCCACCGCAGTCAATTCCCATTACTTTCGGGTCTTACTCGTATATGGTGTTCCTCACCCAATCCCCCAACTTCTCAAGCTTTAAAACGATATTGGAGCTCAATGTTAAGCTAGAGGCACTTTTATCGGCTTCCTTTCGATAATCCGCTGCCAGTTCCGTCATGCAATGCTTCGGCCAAGAAGTCTCGGCACATTCGAACTAAGCATTTTGAAACTGGTCAAAATTTAATTTTGGTAAAATTAGCTAACTCCCGAGAAGTGGTCTAGTGCTGCCGATGAAGAGAATGCAAAATGGGCCATCTGTGTCGTCACTTTCTTATTAACTTCGGAGATTTACCGCCTTCCATGTGACACCAGGATAGTTTACTGGCCCTGAAAATCAAACATCAGCTAATCGCTACTCGAGTTAGCAAACGCACAATAAAACACGATCGAATTATCGAGGTAGAATACGACCCTCGCCTCGCACGGAATCACCACACAATCACCACCATATCCGTAAAAAATCTTCATTATTTATATGGCTTTCCGTAAATTTGGATTTTGGTTGTCCGCGACAATTAACGATAGTTTCATCAAGTGGTCCCCCATGTACAAAAGGTTAAGAACCACTGATCTTTTCAATACATATGTGTTTTCGCATTATATGTAGCAAGTTTCACTCGTCGCTTGACCAACTTTTTAGTTTCTATAATTTATATTATTCTTTATGTAAATAACGTACAAATGAACCCAAAGCCAATAGATCATTCTTCCACCATTATAGTGCAGTCATATAAGCATTTCAAATAGAAAAAAATAGAGTAAGGCTAATTTTGGTTGTTTTTGAATCAGTGGGCTCCCAGTAATATAAAACTGATTTTGCTAAAAAAAACTGATCGGAAAGGTCCCAAAAAGGACAAAATAGGATACTCTTTAATCCTTGACCGGAGGTCGGCATGCGGGGTGTCATATCAAAGGGGACATCGAGAACATTACATATCTGGAGTTTGTTTCCTGTTTCAAGGACTCTCAACGGAATAAATCGAACTTAAATGGAAAATTTTCGCGTTTCCCGTGTATCTTTTCAAAGCTATAACTTCGACAATAATTCAAGTTGTCACTACTTTTATCACTTTCCAGAATCTATAATAGCTGGAGATACTACCATTAAATTTGATAAGAAAAAAGATGATCGGAAAGCTCTGAAAAAGGACATAAAAGGACACTAATTCCAAACCTTAGTCGAACGTGGGCATGTGGGGTGTCATATCAAAGAGGATGTCAAGTACATTCCATATCGGGCATTACATTACATGTTCCAAGGACCCTCAAAGGAGAAAATTGGTCTCAACTTAAACATTTTTGTGTTTCCCGTATCTGTATCTTTCTAAAGCCGTAATTTTCCATTTAAGCCCGACTTATTCCATTTAGTGTCCTTGAGACAGGAAACAAGCACCGGATATGCAATGCACTCGACGTCCTCTTTGATATGACACCCCACATGCCCACGTTCGATCAAGGTGTGAAATTAGTGTCCTTTTATGTCCTTATTCAGAGCTTTCCGATCAACTTTTTTCTTAGCAAATTTAATGGTAGAATCTCCAGCTATTATAGATTCTGAAAAGTGATAAAAGTAGGGACAACTTGAATTATTCTCGTAGTTATGGCTTTGAAAAGATACACGGGAAACTCGAAAATTTTCCATTTAAGCTCGATTTATTCCTTTGAGGGTCCTTGAAACAAGAAACAAACACCGGATATGTAATGTACTCGACGTCCCCTTTGATATGATACCCCGCATGCGGACCTCCGGTCAAGGATTAAAGAATATCCTTTTTTGTCCTTTTTGGGACCTTTCCGATGACATTTTTTTTTTAGCAAAATCAGTTGTCGATGCTTGGGAGCCCACTGATTAAAAAACAACAAGAATTAGCCTTACTCTATTTTTTCTATTTGAAGGGCTGAATTGGGATATTTTGACTGCACTAGGAATAAAAATAAACCAAAGCATAGTTACGACTATTGAAACTGTCATCGCATAAATAGCTCAAATAGGTGTACGTTATCGATAACAATAAAATTGTCCCTCTAATCGCCGCTATTTAATGCACATAATGATACCTAACTTTTATAGATGTTTCAGGCGATCCAACGCCACATTAAATTATGCACATGTTTTGCATTAAATATTCAAGAAATGCTTGTCGCATTGTACGCGCATTAAACTATCACATTACGCGCCCTACATGTGTAAAAGAAATAATGATAATCACTTTGCTGTGTATCGCCTTTTGATACGCCTATCGATATCTCCTCCTTGAATGACATAGTGGCGCGTCTATAAACATAATATTATGCCGAAGCGTGATTAAGGTGATAATCGGACTATGGTGTATTAAATGTGAAGCACGCATGCGGGATTGCGTTCGCGTACGGAAAGTATAAAGATCTTATAAGAGTCTTGGCCATGCTGTATAGCGGTGCGCAGTATTTAGTTAGATGTTCAAATCAAATCGCAAACACCCACCATATGTTAGATGCATTTTCTAGATTAGAGTCAATACGCACCAGTTCAGTCAGATTCAGAACCATAACAACCACTTGCCATTCGCAGTGCAAGACAAGATCGCGGTTTTAAAATATGCTCGAGAAATGACAAGATTGCAATCGTGCGCAATGATCGATGAAAGCAGAAATGCAATCTTGTGTCATGTTCAATTGATCATTCTGTAGAAAATCGTTGTCTTGATGACTGGAAGCATAATTTGCTTCAATTATTTGATACTTATAGTTCAATAGAACTGGAGAGCGAGAATTGATCATTAATATAATGTCTCGACGATCAATTCACGGCTAATTTCGAAGGGATGTTTATGATGTGCTTCTTGTGTGGGTCTGCTATATGGAGTGAACGATTGCAATCAGAGCAGTGTGGTCAAGGCTCAAATCAGAGAAACATGGTATGTACAGTAGACACCGCACTCCATACGAAAGAAATCTGAGATCAAGCAAAAAATGCCAGACAAGATTCTTACAAGACATATGAGTTGTGTATATCGCCTCAACATCAATGCATGTACCAACAAAACAACCTCTATGTGTCGACTCCATGTGATTGTGATGGAATCAAAGTATTCTCGGCGTCTCTTATCCGTGCGACATGCGCGACATTTCTAAATTATGCGTGTCAGATAATCACTTTAGACAGATAGAGTGCGCATACATTTTTAATTGACTCTTTTTTTTTTGTTGGCCATATGCCTATCCAGCCAGACAGAACTGTCGGTCTGTCTGTCCGCTGTCCGCGCAGTTTTATCAAGCGCCTCGGGCGAAATGTCTGCAAAACTGAAACATATCACGTTCGTCCAACATCCAACGACAAGTATGAGGTGTCTTCTTAAAATTCTCAGTACACACGCGCGAATAAGTTAAAATTTCGTACTGAATCTGAATCTGTTTAACAACGGCTCGGCTACTTATCGTTATTTTGTTAGCGATGCAAGGCGCAGAAAATTCGCTATTGACTGGCTACTGCGCGGGTTTTGTCACAGTGCCATATCGGTGCAAGTTGCACGATGCATTCCCTGCATAAATAGTAGTTGCCGTTCGAAAGCGCAACTCGCGATAAAATGCTCATTTGAAATTTCATATAAATTCGATACGATACAGTTTTTCGTTCGTTGTACACGAGACGCATGCATTTTTCAAAAACTTACTCGTACGTAATACATAAGATGCGTTTTTCCTGCTTTTATCAAGGATGTAGCATATCTTTGAAAAATTTCTGAATAACAAGTACATACGGGATGATGATGGATTTCTGTTTCTTTTTTGTGCATACCCTCTGGCATGCATTCCTCTGTTGGATTTTATAAAAAATCGTAAATTCCTTAAAGAATTGATGGTGATTTTTCAAAAGAATTTGATGCTAATGAGATAATGACTTAATCAGAATAAAGGCTGTATGATTTAATGCAGGAATTTTATGGAAAGGAGTAATTAGTAATCTTCAGAAATGGCGTGTGACGTGATGTGCTTAGAAAATCATTGTTCGACAGTCATATAGTTCATTAAATCTGTTGCGTATATGAAGAAATCCAGACAGAATTAAGTTATTTTTATTTCAATTCAACTTTGAAATGAAAAGTTATCCTTTCTGCGATTTTATGCGATCGGAATTTCACTACTAGCCGAACATTTTTTTTTGCTGAATTTCTGCATAAATTTTGTATTTCTCGATAATTATCACTAATATGGGTATCAAACAACTATAGGCATGCTCAGATATACTCACTACAACAGAGTGATTGCGGGCGTTAGTGATCCGTCTTACATTGACTTTGGTTATAATAATTACCAACAACATCATAAATTGAAAAATATGTTTAATACATACATAATACCCTACCCTGGAAATTTGCTGCTATCGGAGCTTGGAAAATGATGCAATTAATCCAAGACTATTAAAAATAATTTTGTTGAAAATGAAAATATTTCATTTGACAAGTAAATTATAAATTAATTGCAAACTTACAAAACAAAGACCACATTCACGAAAGGTAATTTTCCATATGGCATCACATGCAAAACAGATGTTGTAGGTGTAGGAAACAACCAACTTAATATTGACCATAAGCAGAACAATTCACCATTCAATTGACTTCCTTTAGTATAATGTATTACGCTCTGTATTACGTCTCAGCTGTCCAACTTGTGCATAATTAATTTATTTACATAAATGTAAAGCCAATGTAGGCGATTGATTCATCTCACCAATTGTCTATTCAAATATTGTGTCTCATCATTATCGGTCCGATTATAACTAATTCAATGCATCGTAAAAAAATTTGCATTCAAATCTACCCGAAAAATTTCCGAAATCCATAATAATAAAAAAATCGTTGAATCCCATATAAGTGTCTCCTCGATTCATTATACAAATTTTAATCGCATTCACCATTTATGTAGATTTCGGGTAGACAACGAACAACACACATAAGATGCGCAGATAGTGTGGTTCAATCAATTTTGCGCAAATGCATTCAAAAATCGTAAAAAAAAATTTAAAGTGTGCATCGTCATATTGCGGTGACATGATTTGCCCATAAAGTCAAAATTAGCGGATGGAAAAATCTAAAAATAGGCATAAGCGATCCAAAATGAGAATGTCCAGAAAAGTGCCGTAAAACGGTTTCATTTCGTTTTTGTGCTGACATAGTTAAATCCTTTTTCTCCATAGCAGCCAGATGGTCCAAAATTTTGACCAATATTTTGATACTTGAAGAACTGGAACGAAAGAAAATTTTTTGCTGATTGTCCATATGCAAGCTTGGATTGATGCTTTTTGGTACTAGATGCAACCCACTCGAATTGTGTGTTCTAATACCTAATCACTTTTGGATGTTTGAGCTTAGTACAGTAGAGTGTCTATTATCCGAACTAATGTCGAGAGAGATGGTACGAATTACGGAAAGTTCGGTTAATCAAGTTTCCACAGAAAAATTAGAGGAATTAAAAATTTAATTATAAAAATAAAACTGAGTCCACGGTTCGGTAAATCGAATGTTTCGATAATCGACGCTCTACTGTAGATTGATTTTCAAATGTACGCGTGCATGAAGCCTTGGTTAAGTTCTATATAATCTTACAAATATTGTTCTGGGTTTTAATTACATATAAACTACTGTGCACCATGCAGTGGTGCCAACTGAAAATTTAATTTTCGACTAAATTTAGCCGGAAAACCGGCTATGACCTGTGCAGGAATGATTTCTTAGTCTCATTACACATGCTGTAATGCATATGCGTTACAGTCAACTTTTTCACATGGGTTGCGAGTTCGGAAAACATCCTAAAATAAATTCGCTTACGGTGAGACTTGAACCCACGACCCGAAGGTGAGCGCACCAACCAGACTACACGTTTTCGTATTAAATAAAATAAATAAATAACAGGCGCGACAATCCAACATTGGACTAAGGCCGCAGGATGGGTTAGTGACATCCTATTTCCAAGATCTTATCTGCTTTTTGTTGAGGTAATGAGATCAGTATCACGCTCAGCAGTGTTATTTATCCCCATAAATGGGTACTCGTTTAACATCTGAGTGAGATCATAGTCCGTCACAAGCTCGTGAGTTCGAAAAACACCATGGAACACGGTGAGATTTGAACTCATGACCCTGTGCACTGAAGGTGCGCGCACTAACCGCTAGACCAGCCAGACTACACACGTTTTCGTATTGGTTTTTTACGAAAACGTGTGTAGTCTGGCTGGTCTAGCGGTTAGTGCGCGCACCTTCAGTGCACAGGGTCATGAGTTCAAATCTCACCGTGTTCCATGGTGTTTTACGAACTCACGAGCTCACGTTTTCGTATTGGTTTTTTTAATTTCTTGCTACGAACTCAACAAGATGTCATACATCTACTAAAATCATCTAACCCCAATGGCACCTTAATAATGAAGAAATTTTTGAATATTTGAATTGGCACCCCTAGGAATTTGGGACGATCTACTCCACTATAGGAAGTTTTAGAGAGTTTTAGCAAGGCGTATACAAATGGTAAAATCATTAAATATACATAATTTAAAATATTTCTTTTCGGCGTATCGTAGGATACCGTGAATGGTGTGTTTTGCTTAATTTAAGCCGGAAAAATCGATGCACCTATTTCAAGACGTAAAATGCCAAACCGTACACCATAAAAGTTTGTATACGACTTGCTAAAACTATCTATTAGACAATTTCGACGCTTAATGAAATCGGGAAGTTTTGGAGTTCAACGTTCTTCTATGCGAAAAACATTCATGCCGCAGGGCTTATCCAGCATACAATTTTTTCTTTATGAAGCTGTTCTTCATATTTACCAGATTGATGGCTAGTTAGTTAGTTAGTTTCACGCTACACTCTGTTGGGTTATTCTCCAGGATGTGTCATCAACCAACCATGTCCTGGTTGGTTGGGTGCCGGGGCACCGAGGTGTTGAGGGAAACGAAGCAGCAGATGAACTGACAAAACGGGGTTCCTCATCCATTGACCTTCATTGACCCAAAACTCTACTGTGGTCTGAACTAGGCCACTACTAGATAAACAGCCACGGAGTGGTCTAAAAGGACCAACGGCTGCACTATTGGAACAACCTTCAAGGGCTATGTCAAGCGAAGGAGCTGATGAGACCTTATGACTATGGGACTACAACCAAGTCAAGAGGATGCAGGATAACTCTCTGGAGTTTACGGAGTTAGTGTGTGGTGGAAGGCACTGAGCACCACTACCTATTGTAATTTGCTGGCCAAAGTTCAAAGGTTGGCTTTTCTTCTCATGACAGGAGCTTTTCGAACGACACCTTCATTCGGATTTGATATGGTGCTCGGACTGCTCCCATTGGACGTTTTTAGTCAACGGATGGCTGCATACACGGCATTACGCCTACGTGAAACTGGCATATGGCGAGCGCTGGATTATGGGCACTCGTCGATACTTCGGAACTTTAAACTGCCCCCATCGACGGATTACATTGGTACCAATCACTTTTTTGGTAGGAACCATTGCAGCTTGATCCCGTCAAGGGAATCTTGGGATATTAACAGGCAGCTGGTCAGTGGATCCATTACAATCTATACTGATGCCTCCGAAACGGATGCGGGAGTTGGTATGGGAATTCACTCGGATGAATTGGATATCAATTTGTCTTACCGCCTTCCCAATTTCTGTAGCGTCCTCCAAGCGGAGGTTACAGCGATATTCGAAGCCCTAACTTGGTTGGGCTGCCACGTCGTCACTGGTAAAGACGTCGTTGTATTTACCGATAGTCAGCCTGCAATTCGATCACTTGATTCAGTGCTAACCACATCAAGAACTATTGAGAATTGCCGCGCATTACTTAGAGAGATGGGTCGCTTCTTCATCATTACTCTATGCTGGATACCGGGCCATAGTGGCTTTGTAGGCAATCGATACACAGATGACTTGGCACGATATGCGTCAGGAGGTAACGCTGAAGATAGCCGCGCCAACTTGAAAATACCTATTATCAACTGTGCAGTGATAATAGATGATGCTGCAGAGCACAGGACCAACGCAAGGTGGATTAATGGCTGGACTTGCGCAACGACAAGAATGATCTGGCCAAAACGGGACAACGTCCGTTCTAAGATGCTACTGTCGCTGGATAGAAAGCATATTCGCAACGTGGTATGGGTAGTAACGGGGCATTGATCTATTGGAGAGCACGCAAGAAGACTCCGAATTCCCCACAACGACTTTTGCAGAAGTTGTGATGACGAAGAAGAGGAAGAGAGTGTGCACCACCTACTTTGTCACTGTCCCGCCCTGTCCGAGAAACGGAGGCGTTTTCTGGGCGCAAGGTATTTTTATGATACCGATGACCTTCGTGATGTGAGCCCGATACTGCTCAATAGATATATTCTTAGTACGGGCTGGTTCCCTGTCATAAGCGGTTAGTAGAGGCACGATTCTCTCGGTGGTATCACAATGGACCAAATTCTGGTCTAAGTGCGCTGGGTGTAGACCTAGCGGCCCTGAACCTAACCTAACCTAACTCTCTGGCCATCGTTGGGTGTATTATTACTTAAACAAGATGTTTTGCCGCACGAAACCGTCTTTCGCCTTTGTTTGGAGAAGACGTTTTCCTAGGATAGTACCGAACCGAGTACCTTCATGCTGCGCTGAGGAAGCCCAAATAGTGAAAACCATTTCGTCTTGAATTAAATCATTCACCTTAAATTTCAAACCAATATATTTGCCCGTTCCGCCCGAGTACCGAACTTTTAAAGCGCTTATACACGAAAATAAATGTGTAGAAAAATTTCAGATCGATGAGTTTTTTTTTTCGTTGTGAATATTGGAAGCTGAGGTTTACATTTTATTATATTTTCAAAATAAATTCGATTTCGAAATTCGATAGAACAGTTTTAGCCAGAAAAACGGCCAAAAAACATTTAGTAATTTCTTCCGGCTAAACAGTCAAGTTTTCGGCTAACTGGCAGCACTGGCACCAGAGTATGCATTAATTTATCGTAAATTCAATGATCTATCTAACGCCTGTTATTGCATCTATGATTCACAAAATAAAGTTTCACTCCTCAATACCTGTCTTACCATCTGCATTCAAATTTCGACATCTTTTACCAAATTTAAAATACTTTTCATGTCAATCCGACAGATACAAAATAAAATTTAAACGAATATGCATAATACATTTCTCCATTATTTTTGCAAGTGTCGGCCGCGTCCATACCTCCTCCGCAGATCAGACTAAAACTGCATTCAATTTTTTGGGTAGCATACATAGTCGCGTAGCAGTACTAAAAATACATAAACCGCGGAGTGCAAGATTGTAGCAAAAATTTTGTGTACAATCTGTGGGCAGTTTACGTTTGATTTTAGCCAATAAATTTGAGTTTTTTCTTCAAGTATCGATTGAATGACCATAACATCGGCCGCTACCGCATCTGACATACAAATTATAAATCCACATGTCGTGATGTGGGCGGTTAAGAGAAAGAGATTTTGAGAACGTGAATGATGATGATGTTGTTGATATACCTTTTTGGCAATTTACCAAATGAATAACCGGAACAGGTGATGCCATACGCCATGCAGTTTAAGGGGATTTGTATATGTATGTAAATGTTTTGTTTTTATGTTTTACTTGTTATTTAAAATAAACATTAAAAATTATCCGCCTCCCCCTCTTAAAAAAAAACGCCAAATATTATACAGCATTTGATGTTGTGTGCTTAAACACTTGTAAAATTTCTCACGAATCACGACATAATACACATTCTTCGCAAATTCAGTTATTTTTCATCAAGTCATCTCAACAAAATATTAAAGATCAGACAACATCATATAATTTTTGTTATTCTATTAAAGACAAAACAATTCGCCCCGCGAAATTAATACGAATAAAGATTAAGATTAAAGAATTCCCATAAAACGCGTTAAATTTATAGTCATGGGACAATTAAACGATCGTTTTGCATATACATATGATGAAATTTGTAGACTGGTGGCATCAATGCATATGTCGTCTGCAGTAGAAATTCTAAATAAAATCACATTCAGTCGCTCCGTATTTCAACTCTCCGCTATTCCACCCATATATTAGCATTTATCAATCAATCATATGCTTTTATGTGATTTTTGTGATAATCTTAATGAGACAAGCTACTACTATTCTCGTTAAAGAAAATCCATAAAAAAAAGACGTTTCGCGAAAAACGCCACAATTTTTTATAAGTATTAATTTCTTTTGTAAAATTGAAAAAAAAAACGTCAATTCAATCAACTGATACGTTCAAGATGTACAAAGAATTGTGGGAAATGTGAGATATTTTCTTTTCGGCTAATACCATAAATCATATGTATAGGAGGAATTGAATTTTTAAGACAAATATTTTGGGCGAGAGAGAAAGTGAATCAAATCCGGGAAATCGCACAGAAATTTCTCATATCCTTTCGCGACGGTCATTTTGATTTGACTGAAATTAAAACATATGTGTATATTAAAAACAAATGAATTTTCTTGAAACTCTTACTGATGCACCTGGTAAAAAAAAATAACCGCGCGGTATACCTATTTATAAATATATTGGAGAAAGGTGAACTTTCTCACCGTTCGGCGCACACGAAAAATATGTAGCCGATTCACACAAAAATCAGAGATGCAAGTTCAATATTAATTTTTATTGATTTTAGTCAGTTGGTTGTTGTTTGTGTATAGACATATTTATTTATAGAAAGAAATTAAGCAAAAATTTGCATATGCATCTTGAAATAAATATATAAGTGCAAAAGATTTCAACTCGCACGGAAATCTGCTGCGAAAGCGTCGTCGTTCACAGAAAAAGAAAAATTATATTTAAAAAGGAATGTCTCGTCGAAATGATTTGCATGTTCACAACTGTCTTTTTTTTCTTAACTTTTTTGTTGGCTCATTGGCTCTTATACATACCTTTTTTTCGTCTACCGCCAACAATCTCAAACTTCGTTGCTGGTATGCATAAATTAGCCTGTCTTCTTTATATGTCGTTTAGTTGGTTCCGTTTTCGCATCTGACGCCATGTGTCTTAATCTTAATGAATACGAATCTCTTGTGTGGATCGTTTCATACCTCAGAGGATGGACTGCCTGCTTAATGCTTTTCATCGGAACACGTTGAATCTTTTGGCATACGCTTTTGATTATGATAGTGGGTATCTTATTTAAACGATTTTTTATGGCTCATCTGCATGTAGCACGAAGCAGGTGTTGTAGGGACCAGATGCAAATCTCGCTCATGATTGCCCAGCTAAATCTAATTTTCTCGTATAACACCTATATCGTGGTGGCGTTTTATAGATAGGCGATTAAATTATAATTACTTTTTGAAGAATATTTGTGAGATGAATATTTTTGGATAATTGCTGTGAAATTGTTTGCAGCTATTAGCTCAATGTTCACGGCTCCCAGAATTTGCAAATTTTTGTGCAAAAGAAATTTCGAACTCAAAATGAGATATGATATTTTTGTTCAAAAAGATATTTTGTACAAAAAAAAAATTAAAACAGATTCTTGTGCATAATTTCGAAGACGAATTCTTATGCAAAATTTTGGAGAACAATTTTTTTTACAGAATTTTGAAGTCAAATTGGTTTGCCAAATTTTGATGTAAAATTTTTGTGCCAAATTTTGATGTAAAATTTTTTGTGCCAAATTTTGATGTCAAATTCTTGTGCCAAAGTTTAATGTCAAATTTTTGTATACTGAATTTTGGAAGTCAAACTTTTGCGCCAAATTTTGATGTCAAATTTGTGTACTCAATTTTTTAAATGTAATAGCTGTATCAAGTTTACCTCCACAGGGGATGTATCTTTGGAAAATAGGGCTAACATATTTTCCCGGAAATACGCTATTTCATCACTCTCTTCGGTAACATTTTGACCGTGTATGTACTTCCAAGATATAAATGAGATAATAAAGATTACCCAGGGCGCAAGCGAGATGCGAGAATGCAAAAATATGAACAAAGTATCAGAAAATTAGGCAACACAAAAAAAAGTTAAACTCAAGACAAAAGGAGGCATTGTGCGAAAACTGTATTTTAACTAGCATCAGCTGCAAAATTTGCATAACATTATGTATATGTAGATATAGATGATACCATTTTCCAATGGAAACATCATAATAAAAAAGAAAATGTCAACTAAAAACAATAAAATACAAAATACAACAATCACTCTAAAGCAAGTCGAATAAATTTATGGAAAACGTAAAACGTTTTCAACTGAAAATTCGCAGATTTATACACTCATGCGCCTGATTCTTCGCATTATTCAAGGTGTTCATGTTTATTTTATTTATTGTTTTTTTTTTACCAAGGTATATGCGCAGTTTTTTTCGCGAGCTCCGCATAATATAAGGAAGCGTTGACGCTAAACAATAGCGAGCATATCGCGCGGCATATATGCACACATTAAAGCCTCCTTGTGCCGAAACATGATGCCGTCAATTAGATGATGAATTATGACTTTTCAACGAATCAACATTCAATCTGAATTAGTTATGTATAAGTTTATAAATATACAAATGTGTGTCGTGATACAAATGTTACGCGCGAATATCGCTTGACAAAACAGAATACTCGTGCATATAATATTGAGTGTAGGTAGATGATAGGTTTTTTGGTTTTTCGTAATGATGCTTGAAATTGAATTTCGGTGGCTATGTATTTAGACTAATTTGTTTAAATTATCATTAATTTAGTAGTATACGAAGACGTGACTGGAGCGTCCTTTATAGATTTAATTTTGGACTCTTTATAGTTTTTTTTATTTAATCAATTTTGGAAACTCAAATTATTCGCTTTAAAAGATTACAAATCCCGATTTAATAAACATACTTATTAATTTTAAAAAATTTGACAAAACTCTAAAAAACGGTCTATAGCTCACCCATTTTACCATTTCCAACATAAAAAATAGAATAAGGCTAATTTTTGCTGGTTTTTAATCAGTAGGTTCTCTGATTTTGCTAAGAACAATTTTGATCGGAAAGGTCCCAAGTATAGGACACTATTAAATAGTGTCCTTTTTTGCCCTTGATCGGAGGTGGGCATGCGGGCTGTCATATCAAAGGGGACGTCGAGTAAATCACACATCCGGTGTTTGTTTCATGTTGCAAGGACCCACAACTGAGTAGAACGCGTTTTTATGAACAATTTTAGTGTTCCCCGATATATCATAATTTGTTTCCCAACGCCATAACTACGCGAATACGCAAAGCTGCCACTACTTCCTTAACCTTTTGAAATTTATAGTATGTAATTCACAATTACATACTATCATTAATTTTGCTAAGACAAATGTTGATGGGAAAAGTCCCAAAAGGACATAAATTCATAATTTATTCAAATTACGAAGACAACTAAATTTTTTCATTAAGACTCGTCTTACGCCGATCTCGGTCCTTGTAACAGGGAACAAACAACGGATATGTAATACACAAGGGTGCCCCAAGCACTGCGACCGGTTATTGTACCATTGCCCATACTATAGATTAGATGAACTCATCCAACCGATTACCTTCGCCGATAAATCAATTTAGCTGGCCCATATTCAGCAGCATTCCAAGCGGCGCCTAGCTAACCTCTCACACTTACAGCGGATGTGAGAGGCAATTTCGTCGTCAGCCTCGCAGAAGCGGCAACTGGTAACAACGCATGTGCCGTAGCCGTTTAGACAGCAGTGCCCCGTTAGGAGCCCGCATATAATCCTAACCCTGTTTCTACTGAGTTTCATTAGACTAAGGAGGTTTTCACACTTACGGCCAGATTACGTAATCTGTGCAAATTACTTAATTTGAGCTGTCAAATTCCATACATTTTTTAATTCACCACACCGCAGATTACGTAATCTGGCCAGATTAAGTACAAGTGTGAAAACATCCTAAGGGTACGTTTGCGTGAGTAGTAGGCAACGAAAATGTTTGAGTATACCGAAGCCCTGGAAGAGCTTCCCAGTGTGAGGTTGCCTTGGCCTTTTCCCACTCACTAATTACATTTCTGCATGCACAGAGTGTTAACCCACTAGGGTTCCGGGCCAACGAAGCGGGTGATGGATGCTCTCCTTGCAAGCTCGTCGGCCTGCTCATTGCCTTCAACTGTAGACTGTAACACTGTGCCTGGTGGAGGATTTCCTGACAAACTCACGCGATTTTCGATGTGACAGTAACGCTCGTCAGCGCTTTTATTGTTGCTTGGCTGTCAGTAAATATTGCTATTTTCTTGTATAGCCTTTTTCGAAGCATAATCCTGCGCACACTTCATTCTAGTATCCGGGCCAAAAATTCCTGCGCCATAGCCCATATCGGGCTTTGAACCGTCCGTATAAAATATGATGGTACTTGGGTGAAGTGATCTGAATCTGCCAGTACAGTCCTCCCTTGCCTACATCCCTGCGCTAAATGCGGGGTCAAAACGGAACATTTTAACCAGATGATCTGATGGCATTTCTAGTATATTACTGCTACTTATCCATACTTGTTGAACTGAGCTCATTGGGGACGCCACATCACATGCCTTGAGCCCGATGGCGACTATAATCTTGCCACTGCCTCAATCTGTATGTGGAGTGGTGTCAGGTTCAGCAGAACCTCCATGGTGGCGGTGGGGATGGAAATGAAGCCGCCATGAACAGCTAGACAGGCCAGCCTCTGAACTTTGTCAAGACTCATCCTGCCGTCTGTGGTGGATGCCCTTTTCCACCACACAATCGCCCCGTATTTCACAATAGGTCTAATGATTGTGTTGTAGATCCATATAATTATGTAAGGCCTAATACCCACCCCATGCCTTCCCCGCATAGCTTCTACTGATCCACAAGGCCTTTACTGCTTTCTCTGTTACCAAACTAAGATGCTTTTTCCACAGTAATATCTTGTCAAGTGTGACCCCCAGATATACTTGACAGTTTCTGGCATTGTTAACTCTGCATTATACATTGAGGGAAACTTAATTACTTGAAGAGTCCCCTTCTTGCTGAATGGCACCACGGCCGCCTTTGTTGGATTAACACGTGGTCCGTTTGCTATGTACACCATTCCTGTACTATATGCAGAGCGCTTTGCAAAACATCCGTTAAATTAAACTTTCGCCCTCTACCAAAAAATACATTTTCCATTCCGTCATTAAAGTATTCACATTCACCATTTCTTTTGAGAAAATTATGTGGGGAAGATTAAAAAATGCCCCTGAACTTTGAACAGCAAAGCTTAAAGCACAAAGTTGCGGTGTAAATTGAAAATTATTATTGGAATAATTATTTTGTCCTGAGTATTCCTTTTCATCACAAGGGATTCAAAGTTTTCCGCCTCGGGTTATCCGCACAAATTTAGAGTGATACTTCCCCTTTTGACGCTGTATGTTTTCACAAACTTCCGGTAGAAACCATTTTAACGCTATTTTTTCCAGTAAAGTAACTAAAAGTACTAAGCACTAAAAATATTTCAACGACAAACTCAATTTCAACTTAAATTGCAAGAAAACAGGATTCTTCATAATTAGGTGCGGCAATTCTGCCATTTTCTTCACCAGATGTATATCGGAAATAAATCACACATCATACAATACTGAACGACAGATTCTTGGTCGTGGCCTTCTCATCTTCGACCTGCGATCGTTTATATTGTGCGCGCTGCATGTTACCTTTGTGTCCTCGAGTGAAGTGAATCCCAGACTACATACGAGTTTCATGCGGAACTTTTGTATATTTTTCTTCAATCTTCTTTTTTTCTCTCATCGGCTAAATCTTTCCGATATAAACCCACACGGAAAAGTAAAAAGAAGTTGATATTACGATATATAAACGACAATCCTTTTTTATGTTCTATTTTTGTCGGCGCTGCGATGCGGACATTCAATGTTCTCTACACGAGAATATGGACTGTGGAAAAAACGTATAAAGGTCAGAAGAACAGTGAAGCCCACCACATATCCATTGAATTATCTGAAGCGGTGAGGTGGGACGACAGCAGTGTCCAACCAAGATATTGGTAACTTGGCCGTATCTCATCTAAACCTTCTTGTCTTGTTGCATCGCACGCTGTATCGCGCGGCTGCTCCTGATTATGAAGATGATGATCGGCTATGTGCTGGTCACCGTATATGTTGTCTTCACAATCCCTTTTTGGGGATGCACTTAACTGCCTTTTTCCATTTTTGTGTGTGTTCTGATTTCACGTTGGCCGTTCAAAAGAAGTACCGAATTGACAATCCCTTAAAAAAAAAAAGAAAACCCACGACAGACAAATATTTTGGGCACAAGAGAAGAGTGTTGATAAAAGCTGATCGCTGTCGCAATATAAAGACAGCGCAAGGTTTGTTATGGTGTAACCTACGACGCCGAATTGATGTTCTTCATCTTTTTCGTATTTCGTCTTTTTTTGTAGATACTTATGTGTATCACCGTTTATGCATCGAAAATAATTATTTAGGTATTATGCGAGCTAAGCTTAAGGTGGGAGACTGAAATCAATGTTGGCCACTTCAAGATCGTCAAATTTTGACACGTATTTCATTTGATCACATTTCGATGAATTACATTACAGTTCTTACAGTTGTAGTCATCAGGATTTTCTTAAACATTTTATGATTCTGTGACTGACACTTTGTTATTATGTATGGAAAATTTCGGGCCATTAAAAGTTATTTTTTTCAAGGTGTATTGACGTTTCCCTCGCCAGTGAATACAAAAGAAAACAGTGGTGTTTCTTTGGACAGGATTGTATATTCATTATAAATTATCCCTTCTTCAGTACAATTCCACTGTGGAATTTTACTGAAGAAGAGCACAACTGGTGTCCTAAATGATCATGTATGTATAATTAAAAACCAATCCCGTCTAGGGAAACTCCAGTATTTTCTTTTTTAAAATCTGCAAATCACCATTAGCCTTTACTTTTAAGAAAAAAATGACACTAAGACGAGTAACCTATGTATGTACAAACTAATTAAATTTAAAACCTAAGCAAATCTGAAGAAACTGGCTTGTCGATGATGAATGACTTTATGCATATTAAGTCATGCTCAACTCTAATAACGCATGCGAATATTCATCATTATTTTGACAATTAGACAGGGACCTGTTCAAATTAAGTCATAACACTAAAATTTACATTTAAAAAGTAAGCAAGATCGTTCACTTTTTTTTACCTCGAAAGGATCATAAAAATCTATACGATTTTTGAGATGATAAAAGCGAATTCTTCGCACTTTATTCAAGAGTATAGATTACTTGTCGAGATACATAAACACATGTGTGTTAATGATGGCAAGATTTGGGTGTTTCTTGTTTTTCTTTTCGGTTGACATTAAATGAACCCATAAAACGAGGGGGACATTATAAATTTCAGTCGTTTTTTGAAGATAACTGCGTTGGTCACCATAATAGACATCAGGGCATAGATATTATCTGATTTTAATTTGAATGAAATAGTTTTTGGAGACAATAATAAATTGGAATAGATTCAGATCAAATGAATGTGATTATAGAGATGATCTTGGAAATTATTTTATGGTTGTTATATACAAGGCACATGCTTTGCAAAGATTGTGACCTCCTGCGACGTGTGTTTTTTTTAATTATGTTGATTTTCAGCATTCACTTTTGCTGAATGTAAACCAGTGCGAATATCAAACTGGAGACAAACCTGTAAAGTTGCTGAAAAATTTAGCTTATATTTTTATGGCAACTGGACGGAGATAGATCGTCATCAGAACAATTTGGAGAAATTGTCCTTATTTAAAAACTCAACACACTTTCGAATCCACGTCGATTAATAGAGAAGAAAAAAAAGCTCACTAATTTATCAATGAGTTTTGTTCATCTTTCCCAAAGTCCCCGGCTTAAAAATCAACCTGTGCTCATCTTCATTGCTTCACTTCAAATTTTGGTGATAAAACTTAAATCTGGGACCTGTTCAAAAACACCCGACCGACATTGACAGAACCTATAAATGTCTATAAAACAAAATTCCCTCAGATAGAAAACGAATGTGTGAGATTCATCTCACAATGTTTCAGGTGCGTGCATCTCGCGACAGCATCCCGCGCCGCGCCGTAGCGTCTTTTATAATAAATGTACACACTCTTACATCGTTGTTTTTTTCTTATTCTTATTCTTTGATTCGTCTGATTGTGTTGCTAAGGTTCCTCGCTTTAATCTTTTTGGATACGGACATTTATCGGTTGAAAAGTTACTGGCGTCGAAGTCGTTGTCGTCGTAGCTGCACGTCTTTTTTTTACGGTATGTAGAAAACTAAAGTGTGCATAACACTCACATAATATGCACGTTCTTTGAATAGTTTTTCTTATTGTATTGTGTAAGGTATATGTACTTTTTTCCACCGACCATAGTCGCGGGTTCTTAAAGTTCTTTTTTCCTTTTGATTATTTTTCTGTTGAGCAGACACCACAACGATTTGAGAACGGTTGGTTGACTCTGTGCGAGGCCGACCAGGCCAGTAAGGCAGTCAGCCACTTAACAGGTAACCGAGAATATTTTTACACCTAGTATAGGATAATGTAGGTACTCGTATGAGGAAAAAAAAGAAACATCTCGCGGTGGTTGATATGTGGAGTAAAGGATTACTTGAGAAACAGGTTAATCATGATTATATACAATTTGAGGAATTCAAGTTTACATACATATTCTGCAATCTGCAGATTTTCTAGATTTACTTGCATTATTTGTAGTATGTATACGGAAATCACAGAATACAGGAAGTCTTTATATATTCCACTATCAATAAAAAATTTTATTGAAAATATTAATAAGCGGATGCAGAAACAAAACTGGACTATAGTTGAGACGATGGATTAAAGAATCAACTACTCACCCAATTTGTAAGTGATTGGCAGGTCTTTTATGCCGAAGCCTATATAATTGATCAGATATGTGATATTTAAAACAAAAAAAACTACCACTTTCCGATAATGGCACAAAAGTACCGACATGTGTGTGCAATCCATTAGAACTTCGACAAACCAAATCTTGTCCCATTGCTAGACTGAGAAGTAACCCATATGCAACATCATTTTAGACCAATCCGTAATTACAGAAGAGGCCCAGCTCATGACTTGATTCAATAAATATTGTTGAGGAGCCTACATGGTAATTTCACCCGCTGCCACGTTACACCCCATTCCTTTGTGTCCAATCAATGTTTCTCCAGGATCAGTGGCGCATCCACGGTGGGGGCTACACTTATGAAAGGAAGGAAACATACTTGAAATGACATGGCTGCCATTGATAAGTAGGTTCATTGTGTGACAAAATCCAATATGGTGATCGGAAGAATATCATAATCCAGAATGTATATAGATATTATCCTTGAAAAGGTAAAGCACACTGTTCTCTTTCTATATAAGGCCTCATGACATTGCGCGGCCAGATTTCTCTTTTTGAGTGCACCTTCGACCACGTGAAGTCATTTCACTGACTCGATATTGGGATACCCCAACAAAAGGCAATACCCTTGGAAAATGACGCACCTTTGAAGGCTTTCTATGCATCCTTTTCATTGTCAATTTGTTTGAAAAAGTCGCAAAATTCAAGTTTTTGACTGAAGTCGACAACGATTTGGAGTTATGTGGGTGGATCTTCAGATTAATCTCATAAGAATTTGCCAACGGGCCAATTGGATTCGACTCACGAAAAAGAAATCACCTCCCCAAACATAGGGCAGTGAATAGGAAAGATGTTAATTCGTTGGAAATATTGAGTAGCGAATCATTAAACACCAAGATTTTGCTTCAGAACCTATGGTTTCAGCTAGGCCTGTTCGGTACCGAGATTTCAGTACCGGGTTTCGGTTTTTTTCAATACCCGGTACCACAAGCGGTTTCCCTGACTCAGGCTTTTTTTCAGTACCGACGGTTTTTTTAACCATAGGCCGGTTGTTTTGAGTACCGGGTTAAAAACCGACTCAGGTTTTTTTCAGTACCGACGGTTTTTTTCAACTATAAGCCGGTTTTTATAAGTTAAAAACCGGTATCAAAAAACCTCAAAAAACCGGCTCATGGTTGAAGTGAATCGTTCTTTTAAACTCGGTACCAAAAAACCGACTCGTTTGGTTTTTTAACTTGATACCAAAAAAACGGAATATCGGGTCCGGTACCAAGTGAACACCGGTTTTGTACCGGGATCCCGGTTATTGGAACAGGCCTAGTTTCAGCCAGATGGGTTCAAAACGTAACTGTTTCGATTTCTTACTCCCATTACGGGTTTATAAAAGTAGCCACGGAAAATGGATGTACTAAGCTTGCTCGTCCCGGAATTTTTCGTTACAGTATTCACTCGTATCCAATCGATTACATTTTTAGTTTAGTTTTAACTTCAGTTATTCTGAATTCTAGGTCCAAAAAGAAGTTGGTTTAATGTATCAAGGAATTGATCGCCGCACTGATGTCTAAATTTCGAGTAATATGATTAATGTTAGCCCCCTCCAGGACAAGATCCTATGGTTGTGCCGCTGTCCAGGATGATACGAGTACATACTCGCACACTGACTCAATTTCAAACCTCAATTAATTAAAGCATCATGGGCCAGATATCCATTGCAACCAATATTCTGGTACTACTGGTCCAAGAACCGCAAAAGCAGAGTACTGATCAGTTTTAGACCAATATTATCAATATCCGAAATCCGCAGTTTACATAATCGCCGATACACAGTGACATCGAATTTTTTAACTTTCAAGGAATATAGAGAGTGTCCTACTACCACCGCTACCTCGCAATCGACTATGGTAGTTAGTCCCCGAAGAGTAGAAACCAAGGATATACCAATATCGAACCAGACCCTCCGACGTGTATGCCATAAAGGGAAATATTTTGAAAAAAACCTTCACTAAAATTGCAATCAAATCTGCCGAAAAAAAAAATAAGCATACGGCCCTATAAATTTACATGTTCCCCAAATGTGGTTAATTCTGATTATGGAAATTTCCTTTTTGTGATTTTTTTTATTTGACGATTTTCTTTTAAGGATTTAGGAAAAAAAAATTACCATATGGACAAAGTACAAAGTTCTTCACACTTCTACGGAACAAATGCATGTCTACATACCTACATTTGAAGCGTTTTCTTGTCGGTTGAACTACCATATTACAATTCTATTGTTTTCCGATGAAAAACTATTAATACAGATCGACAAGCATGCTATTCAACTTGAAGGTTGTCTGTCACCTGCACGCTGGTTGTGTTTATGTAGGTCTATAAGTTATTGTCGCCCCATTAGCATACGAACGGTCTGCGACTTTGACATGATATCAGTAAGCAATACTGAATGTATCTATCTATCTTGCAAGGCAACACAATCATATTTTTTTTTAACGTTGCCTATTCATCATAGCTTGACGTAATAATAATAATAATTAGAGCTTAGAAACAATGTCACAAAATATTGTGCGGGAACGCATATTCATTTTTTCGTATACAACGCACGTATACATAGAACACACCTCTTTTTATTAAACATTGTAAATTACTCAATAATACAACAGAATTTATGTAAGTTCTAGTTCTGGATTTTCTATTTTCTGTGAGGATGTGCATATATAACAGCGGAGTGTAAAAATGTTGTTGGGGACTCTGCATATTTATGCTGGTACTAGAAGTAGCCACAACAATAGCCATTAAAAAAAGGACAAATGAACATTGTTGTCTGTGTGTTACATGTGTTTTAGCTCCGTCGCGGTCTGGATTGGGCGTAAGATGGACACAAACATTTTGTTCGTGCGGAATGCATAAATGCATAATGTGGAAGTAAAGGATATGGCCATAGAATTCGAAGAAAATCTGAAGGAGTTGCCATTCTATTTTTTGTTTGTTTTTGTTTTAAGACTGATGAAAACTGAGGCTACATGACACGGTTTGAAAAATTGTGCAACAAGCAATATCGATGCGCTGTTACTGTTAATACGTGTGGGTGCGCCCTAGTCAATATTAAATATTGCCGATTAAAGAACCATACAGTAGTCCAGGGACGTAGCTAGGGGAGGGGTCCATGGGGTCTGGACCCCTCCCGAAATATTTTCAAAAATCATCATTGTCATTGTAATTGTAATTTTTTTATGAAGTCTCGTTTGACTCGAATCTATAGATTCACAGTGTCTTTGCGGCCTTAAATGATCGTATGATCGGATATGCAGCAATAAATGCTAATTGGTTTTTTTAGTAGGAGGATTTTGTTTTAGTTGTGACAAAAAAACCTAGTCAAAGAACCCCAAACAAGGCTTATTTATTTACGGAGATTATACGGTAACTGGGTCTTAACCAGTGGCGCGCCAGGCCAGACCACGCACTACAGCTGGACAAGAATTAAACAAAATTAAACAAAAATTAAATTCTTCAACAGGATTCGTGTAAAATTTGTTTTTGGAGTACCATGAAAGTCAAGCCAAAAGTTCTGATTTAAGCCTTTTTCATTCTTGAATTAAAAATAATTTAGCTCTTTGATGTGAGCATATTCTTCAACTAAAATTTGTTGAAAATACACAAAATATCAGTCACTTCGGAGCCGACCTTCCGAGTTGCAGTGTTTTTTTTTTACTGTAGAGGAGGCCTTTAAAAATGTTAATAATTCGCGGTGAATATAGTGTTTTCAATCTTTTATATTACAACGACTGACGATAGTGGATTTTGAGGCTTCACATTTATATATGAAATTGTGTGCGTCTGCCAACACTTCAAGTGTTTAAAACAAATGGTATCTGGTATCTTTTACTTCTTTCCAAAAGCCGAGACCGAGAGCTAGGACTCTGAAGAACGCTGAAAATTTCTGACAGCCAGGACTCTGAAATATCAGCAAATGCGCGTCGCAGCATGCTCTACATCTGCAATTGGGCCTCATCCTTTGTTCAATATTTTCGGAAATATGACACCCCTTTGCATAAACGGAGAGCTAGAACTTTAAAGGACGCTGAACATTTCTGACAGCCAGGACTCCAACATTTTATAATTTATTGCTAATTGTTGTTGAGTGACGATGTGACTCATGACTGCATACTCACAGTAAGATGTGCCCCTCCCTCAATGATAATAAATTAACAAGCATGCGCGCAAGAGTCCAGAGTTCGATTTTAGGACCTTCACACAAAATGTGTGAATGCCTTTTCTCAGTTAGGATCTCAACGTGAATATAGGAACTGGTTTTTATGGGAATTCGCTGGACTTTAAAAGTAACGTCAATGTCGTTTGTTAATATAGGGTGTTTTTTAGACTTGTGGTTTTCAAGAAGAAATAAAACGGATATAATTTAATGATATGGCCAATAAATTTAGCTTTATTATATAGATAAGGGTTTGCAATTATGTTTTTAAAATGGTTTCGGGCAAGTTGCCACCGCGGCTGGCTCGAATAAATTCCAGCCGAGAGGCCCAATTTTCGACCACTTTTTGCAGCAATTAGGGCCGTATGTCAGCAATAACGCGCAGAATATTCTCTTCCAAGGCATCAATCGTTTCGGGCTCATCTGCGTAGAAAAGCGACTTCACATAAACTCATAAAAAATAGTCCTATTGACTGTAACATTATGGCCGGCTTAATTTTTGAAGAAATATGGACCAATGATTCCCTCTGCCCATAGACCACACCAAACAGTGACTTTTTGAGGATGTAACGGCGCGGCGTCTCAACAATGGCTTGTGGATTATCATCACTCCAAACGCGACAATTTTGTTTATTAACATACCCATTAGACCAAAAGAGAGCTTCATCGCTAAACAAAATTTTCTTGTGAAAATGGGGATCGGTTGTCATCTCGTTTTGGGCACGATTTGCAAACGTTGTTCCGGAGTAAGTCTATTTATTATGAAATTGCAAACTAAACTAAGCATAAATCAAGTGACAGCTGTCAAAAAACCAACTCCGAAAAAAGTTATGCCAGATTGAAAACCACAAGTCTAAAAAAAACACCCTATACTATTTTATCCAAAAATTGCAAAAATAGGTCGCCTGGGCCCTCGCCCATGTAAAATGATAAACCGAATATTTGGTAGTACGGAGAAATGAGGACCCCTCCCGAAACAAAATCCTGAGTACGTCACTGCGAGTAGCCCGCCGGTAACAACATGCAGTATACGCTCGCAAAAAAAGTTTTGGCCAATTTTCATTTTTAAAATTTTCCAATTTCCAACCATTAGGCATAGAGGCAAAAAAGTGTTCCGTGAGTTATTATAACCTTAAGGTTTTTGAAAATTAGTTTATTTGTTAATTTTCCAGATAGAAGAATCAGAGTCCAAAAGCGTATTCAAACTGGGCCGCAATACAGTTTGAGAAATCAGATCCTGAGCTAATTTCATTAATAGAATCGAAAATTAGAACAGTTTATTCTAATTTTAGAGCGGACAGTGTACCTAGTTCGCTTGTTCTAATTTCCAAGCTATTCTAATTTCTAGTAATTACTTTTTTAAATGTTTATTTTTCACATTTAAGACTAGAACTTTTCTAAGTTTTATTTTATTCTTCAACGACGTTTCGCCCAACTGGGCATCCTCAGGTCTATTTATTTATTGATTTTAAGAAAACTGCACTAATAGTGGGGATGATAGGACTGAAAAAAAAGAAAGTTTATTTTCAGCACACCAAATCATATTTTTATTAATTAAAATGAACATTGTAATAATTTTAACACCGAATTTTGTATTTGCCTTATTTCGAGCATATTTCTGCTCATCCTCAGAAACGTGATTTTTTTAGTCGCGTTGATGCGGATATGAATAGAAATATTTGCTTGGAATGCATAAAATAAAATAAAATTGTGTTTATAAGGAAAATACTTAATTCGGTGTTAAGTTTATTAAAATACAGTAAAATCATCTATAGTCAGGACTCTTTTCCTTATACATAATCAGTGGACCATTCCCAACAATCATTTAAAATTTCCAGCTTGCACGATTTCTTAACTATTTTTTTTTTTCAATTCCATAAAACCCAATAAAATCGATTTTCCTTACTTTTATTTAAAAAAAAAGTTCGCGTTTTAAGCATGTACTTATATAAAATTTCCAATTTCATAATTGGCAACCCTGATTCTTCCTCATGGTGGTCGCGTATAGTCAATTTAGCAGATATAGCGCCAAAAGACACAACCAGAAAACTGCTTTATACGTTTTAGATTTTTCGGTAAGATATAGATTTACACAAAAACTGTAACGATACATTGCTCTCTCGTATAGAATAATCTTTTACGATATGAGTAGGTATGTACATATTTTCTTGTTGAACGTATATGGCAGTTAAACGGAGTCGTTGTCGGGAGTATGCTTGGCGGCCCATGTTTGCCACTTCACGACACAAAACATTGCCGTATGGCCAAGAAGTGTGCTGAAAAAAGAGCAATATGAGTGCGACATGCCGAGACGCATTTAGCCCAATCTGGCGCCAGTCCGAGCATCGTCATCTAAGTAGCGCTTTTCGTGTAGCTCTAACCCACACACTACACATACGTTGCTATAACACACGGTTTCGCATCATATATGGGAGAAAGATGCTTACTGAATATTATATAGAATTCAAAAAAAGATACAAAACAATGTATTCACGTACTTACATACATACGTTGGTATATTCACACTAAACTCCTATCAAAAAGACATTCTGTTCGCGATAAATCCATTGTGTCTAAGTGTACCTTTATTATACGAATCACGACCACTTTTTGACACCAGCACGCAGACATCTTTTAACATATTATTCTCGCGAAAAGGCGTCGTCAAGTGACATGATCGCGCTAACAATCAAAATTACCTTAAAGAATAAACACAAAAAAAAGAAACTCACAAAAATTAAAACCCAACAACGATTAAGAAGTTTATATGCAAATCAATTCGTGGGTAAGTTTGACGGTGCATATTGAGCAAAAAATTAATTTGACCACACCGCACGAACTAATCAGAAAATCGAAATAAATAAATGAATTAATTATTCCAGTTAGTAGACTGAATTATGATTTCATGGATCCAGTTTAAAAGATATACATACAAACATACATACGTACATTATAGTAAAAAACAAACGTAATTTTTGACATTTCGCATAATGGCTAATTAATTAGACAAAATTCAAACAGATCTTGTTATTTATATTATTAAATGAAAAGATCCATCAGGAAGTCATCTGGTATATTAATATTTGATTTTATTATGATTGTACCGTATAGTTGTAGTAATAAATTGTTTTTTATTTCGCTAAAATTTGAATTTGCATCTACAAATTTCATTTCCTGCGTGCGCGAGTTAAGAATATTGAAATAGCCGTACCTACACATTAGATGGCATTTGAATATTCAGAAAAGATTAATTCCGCGGTCTCGTTTAGTAAAGATGAAATAAAAACGTAATTCGAATTTTCTAATTCAAAAGGCGGATAATATGGCTGCTGGTCTAATTCCCAGGTGCAGGCGTCGTTTTCGTTGTACTTTCAGACCACCTGTGACATTAAACAGTTTATGCTAATTCAATTTCCGATTCAACTGTGGTTTTAATTTAATGATATGCATGATTCGAGGGAAGCATTCAAGTTGGTGCTGAGCAAAGTGTATTCTTTTCACTGGGTTGACGTATATGCTCTGACTTTTCTTACTGAGTCACTCAAAATGATTCGTTCATTGTTAAATTTTTTTATATTAGTATTTCTGACACACGCACCAATTGGACGAGTGTTTTTCGAGAAAACTCTGGGGCGGCTAACCCCAATTTTTTTTTCTTGTTTTTGATCTCAAATTTCGAATCGGTAGCCCAAGAATTGGACGAGTATTTCCCTAGGAAACCTCTGGTGGGAACACTAAACAATTTTTGTACGGCGTGGCTCTTCGTGTGAATGCGGCCTAAAGGTTTGTGTTCGTAGAGACGACAACTGGTTCTGAGCACTATATGCGTATATTTTCTATGCATATTTTAGGTCATAGTCGAGACAAGGAATATGCAAATTGGGCTCGGAATTGAATGCTAAACTAGGATCGCTGAGCGATCATCACATGAGTCGTCTTTATGAACACAGACCTTTAGATATACAATTCGCATTTTGCATACGTTGCCATCCGTTTTCATCTTATCTGCTGACGCACTACTCTGGTTTGTCCGCACCGTGCAATCAGCAAAGACGACAGAAGTCAAAAAGCACAACGACTTCCGTACGTGGTGGCAAAATACACACCATCACTTTTTCGCTCATCAATTCTACACGGAGATCGGCAAAGCTCTGTGCTAGTTATTTCGATCGACTTGAATCACATAAATCATTCACATCATTCCCACTCATACAACGGCTTAAACAACGATGACTTAGTGGTATCGCTCTGCACATGTGCACTGCGCATAGCTCAATCCTGCACAATGCTCAGTGCATTAGCTCACTGAGTCAAAAAGCACAACGAGTTCCGTACGTGGTGGCAAAATACACACCATCACTTTTTCGCTCATCAATTCTACACGGAGATCAGCAAAGCTCTGAGCTAGTTATTTCGATCGACTCGAATCACACAAATCATTCACATGAGTGGGAATGTCATACAACGGCCTAAACAACGATGACTTAGTGGTATCGCTCTGCACATGTGCACTGCGCATAGCTCAATCCTGCACAATGCTCAGTGCATTGGCTCACTGAGTCAGTAAGCTGATTGTGTTTGAATCGTGAGTGAATCAAAATACAAAACTAGTATTCGGATTTGCGACATGGCGGACAGTGCATGCGAAAAGAAAATTTCAGGACGAATTGTTTTTGTTGCTTATTTTGCCATTATGCAATTTAACTCTGTTACATACATTTGCATTTCTGATTTTTCTACTTTTTTAATACGACTTAAAACTGGTTTACTGAACGAATCAATAACGATGTATCTGAGTCAATTTTTTTGCTCAGTTTGATGAGTCGTTCAAAACGAACGACTGACTTACGAGCAACACACCACTACTTCAAATTATAGAATAACATTGAGAAAAACTCACCAAAATTCATAGCGTTATTACATCTTTTCTTTGTTCACACAATTCAGCAAATGTTCACTGTATGCTAACCAATTATTTCTTTCTCTCTTTCGCAGGCGTTCCAATGACATCGGATCGCGACACTGGATTCTGTTCGGGCAGTTCCGAAGCTGGTGATGAAATCTCTTCAATGGATCACTCTCGACTGGAACCGCACAGTCCAACGGATGCATCTGAAGATTCGGTCGAAGTCAAGGTCACACCCATCACCCTGACACGCAATAAACGCAAAAGTACTGAACCCTCACGTGTGATATGCGAACAAGAGACTGGACCGATCAAGAAGCGTATTCGCTATGTGCCTGGACAGAGTCAGAGTCATCAAGAGACTGATTTGAAAAATCATTTCCGCCCTTGGGATCATGACGCGCCGCACGAAGTAATGCCAAATCCTGCTGAAATTCTTCTTCGACATCCGGGCGTAACAACGTTGCATCGACTGCCGTTCGATCCCACTGCAACCATACAAGAAGAACCCCTGGCACTGGTAGCGAAAAAACCTCCACCGACCATTGTTTCAACCGATCATGTGATGAGCTCCAAGACTATTGTTTCGACAGAAACCCCCTCGAATCTCGATAATTTTCAAAGTAGTGGTAACAGTAGCAGATTAAAGAGTCAAGACAGTGGCGTGGGGAGTAGCGGATCGCCGCCGATGACATCGTTTCCTGCGGTCGCCGGAACGAGTAGCAGTAGCGGCGGTAGCGTTGCAAGTCAGCGACCCCAACAGCGTAACTACAAAAATATGACCCGCGAAAGAAGAATTGAGGCAAATGCCCGAGAACGAACTCGAGTTCATACAATATCTGCAGCATACGATACGTTGCGACGTGCCGTGCCCGCCTATTCGCATACACAGAAATTGTCAAAGTTGTCGGTACTGAGGGTGGCTTGCTCCTATATTTTAACTTTGAGTCGAATGGCGGGTTATGATTATAGTGCTGATGAGAGTTCACCATCGGTGGCTGAGTGTATTGAGATGGTCTCGAAAACAATTCAAACTGAAGGCAAGATTCGAAAGAAAAAAGACGAATAATGTTCTAACTATGTTTCAGTTGATAAGTTTTTCGAAGGGGTCGTGTTTCTAGTGGTCGGTTAAACTGCGTATATTGCAATTTTTGATCCGATTTATAATTGCAAATTTAAAAAAGAGTGTCCTCTCAATTTCTGTGATGGAATTGCATTGTGATCCAAAATTTAGAAGTTTCTCAAATATTCTCGACTTCTGCATTATGCAGAAGTCTTTGGAGTTGATTTAATTTTAACACGAAAATCATCACAGCATATCTCAGAATACGCAGAAATTGTAGATGAAACAAAACTTATGCAGACAGGTCCGCCCACAATATAGAGCGCAAAACAATATTAAATATTTTCACCCCCCAATTCAACCGAAAGACGGTGCTTTATTTTTCGTCATGTATTTCATGGAAATCAAAATAATTGTTAGAACTATATTCTATTAAAAAAAACAATGCTATTCAGATCAGTAGCGAAAAACTCGGCTGTGTGAAGTTAGCCAGTCATTTTTTTGAAATTAGGTCCTTTTGCTCGGTGAACCGTTTGTTCTACAGCGGCTACGTTTGTTCTTGATTGTTCGCCAATGAATATCGTTTGTGCTTCTCTAATAATTTAATTATAGCAACTTTAAAATTGTGAGTGTGAAGTTAGCCAGTCATTTTTAAATATGGGTCGGAAAGGTATAGGTTTGGTATCAATCGAAAGCCAGACGTTTGTTCATTTTGTAGGGCGTTTGTTCATTCTGGAAACGGAAGGATACAGGAATTATTAAGGAAAAAGAGATTAGTTGTGACGTCATTTTCACTCAACCAACGCCATCTACTCAGCTCAGCTGTACGGGCAACCCGTGTCCCGCGAACAATTTATGCAAGATCCACACCATCATTGTACAGCTGAGCTGAGTAGATGGCGTTGGTTGAGTGAAGATGACGTCACAACTAATCTCTTTTTCCTTAATAATTCCTGTATCCTTCCGTTTCCAGGATGAACAAACGCCCTACAAAATGAACAAACGTCTGGCTTTCGATTGATACCAAACCTATACCTTTCCGACCCATATTTAAAAATGACTGGCTAACTTCACACTCACAATTTTAAAGTTGCTATAATTAAATTATTAGAGAAGCACAAACGATATTCATTGGCGAACAATCAAGAACAAACGTAGCCGCTGTAGAACAAACGGTTCACCGAGCAAAAGGACCTAATTTCAAAAACATGACTGGCTAACTTCACATAGCCGAAAAACTCGCGTTAACTCGCTTATTATGATCACCGAAAAAATACTATGATACGAACGAAGTTTGTAAAACTATATTTTTTCCGCTAAAAGTCTGGTACAAGTGATTATTAGTTTTGTATGGATATTGAAACGTTTTTTTAAGCTGTTTTACATTTTAATTTATTGACATTTGTATATACATTTATTTTAATTTTTCTTTTGTTTTTTTCTTTTGTTTGTAAGTTAACTTGTTTTCCTCCTTCATTTGTTTTCTATACACATACATACATATATACATATTCTTCTACAACACCATGTTATACACATTATGCGTCACATTTTCTTCGAACAATATTTATGTGTCGAAAAAATCACACACAATTAATTTATTCCATATAAATTCGTTTTCTTTTATTCAATATGAAAACAAAAATCAACCATAAATAAAGGTAACACGTTTAATTATATTTTGAGATAACCGTGAAAAGCAAAATAAACCGGTTTTCTAAAATAAGTCACAAAAAATGGCAAACATGAAAAATCATTGAAAAAATGATAAAAATCGAAAAAAGCGCAAAATTACAAAAAAAAACATACATACATAAATAATTTATATAAATAAAAGCAGTACAAATTAAAATTAAGTGTCACAAAAGAAAATGCCTCCGTTTTATACAATAGAGAACAATTTAAATAAATTATGCGAATAAAAATAAAATGTCAGACAGAAAATGTTTTTTATATATGAAATGAAAAACAAACAAAATGCATAATGTATTTTTGCCAATATCTACATTATAACATGAAAAGATAACATCAAAAAAGCCTTCCGAGGAACTTAAAATGCAAAAGAGAACATTTTTGTTTTTCATATGACACTATGGCGAAACTTTAAATATTTATTATACACTACACACAATTCATTATAATGTATATGACAATAAGAAAATATAAAACGCCAAAATAGCCATATTTTTCCTATTATGGATATTATAGTCTTATTAAAAATTTTCAATTTGAAACTAACTGTACGATTGACAATAAAAGAAAATAAAAATATAAAAAATATTTTATATTATTCTAACTGTTCAAAAACTCGCTCAAAATAAAAATTACATAAATACTAGCGGAAAAAAATAAATGTCAATGAATGCAGATTTTTCAGCGAAAATAAGGAATGGCTTTTCTTATCTTCTGATACGTCAAATTTAATGTAATATATTATGAATCTCAGATTTTGTAACAGAATAATGTAAAAAAAAAAGTGCCATAGATTGAAGAAAAACTGATTTTTGTGAATAAAATGAAAATATGATGTATATAAATGATTCAAATACGGTGGAAAACTATTATACTTATAAGCGTGTTTTTACTGTAAATAAAATGCCATGGTTATTATATTATACATCACTGTCTTTTTTATTATTTGGCTGTTTTGCAGCACTTCGGTTTTTCTAGTTAGAAGTGTGATTTCGTTAAGAATAAATCTCCTGGTTCGAGTTCGAGATTTTGATCCTTATTTTTGACAGGATTATGGTTTTAGAAGGTGTAAGGCATTTAAGAGTTGTTGTGCTTACTTTGATCTCACTATTATTCGGTTTCAGCGTTGTTTATCAATTTCAGCTAATCACGATAGGGTAAAAAGTTTGAAGTATGTCCTTGTGAAGATCTTCTTGAAAAGAAAGAATGCCTTCTTTTTACCTTTCCGCGTAAAGAATGCATTCCCAGAAGGAAACAATACGAAACACACGGTAACAAAATCTCCGAATCAAGATAAGTCTCCAAAAAGAAAATCCCCATAATAAAAAAAACCCCAAATACAAAATCCATAAACGAAAAATCCCCCTGACTAGCCATATACCAGAGCCGGATTGCCTATATGGGTAACTGCCCTAGCGGGAAATTTTGAAGGGCGGCATATTTATAAAACTGCGTTACTTAAAATTGAATTGAAGTAGCAGTGGCAGATTAATTTGCCGCCATGCCATTAGGCTCTTTAAATTTTGTGGCCTAACGATCTCCGATTTTTACAATCCATAGATTGATCCCAAATTGTAGAATATGGTTGGCTAGAAAGGATCGAATAAGGCTAATAAAAATGAATAAATTCTGGCCGCCAAACTTTTATTTTTGCCTCTGAACTCTGAACAATGAATGTGCCGCCTCAAAAAATAAGTCGCCCTCACTACTCAGTCTGCCAATACATCAATGGTTTTAGTAGTATGTAGTACTTACCGAAAACGTAGACGTAGGTATTGCTAGGGACTTTCCGATACAATAAAGTATCTACTCGAATACGAGCCACTACCCTTTGGCATGGGCATATTTCCATGTATTTGACGTCTTTAAACAGTCAAAATTGTCGTGTCGCGATTTTTAGCTGTTGTAAAATTAGTTGAAAACTCTCGTAAAAGTTTTACGTACGATTCGCGAGGGAATTTTTCTTTGGAAATCGGGAATTACGTATACGGTTTTTTATACGTCAGTGTAAAACTCTCTAGTATTCAAAATCAAATCGATACCACTCAAATTAATACTCAAAAAGTATCGATACTTTTACTCATATTTGGATGGAAATGTCGCAATAAAAACACCACACACATTTTAACATGAGTTTCGGCGAAATATCCTTTCATTTTCTATGGCCTTTTAATGGTCGCTGCCATCGCTCATATGTTTTATTAACAATTTAAAGAAAAAAAATGTAATTATGTCGACTGTGTATCTGTTAAAGGGATGGATAGACCTCGAGGGTGAAATTTTTGTTCGCTATGATTTTCTCAATATGAAAATGTATGCTTATGTCATGGAATATTTGACAAATGCTAGGGAATTCCATAAGCTAAAATCCGAAAATGGTCCCTTAATTTTTCTCGGCCATTTTATATATTTTTTTTCGATTCCCCGGTCATTTCATCGTGAAAAATATCTAACGACCCGGAATCGAAAAATATTCCATAAAAATTTTTTTTCAACGTCATGATTTTCTTAGAATGTAAAATTGTCGGTCGCGAAAATATTTTTAGGCAAATTTTATAGCCATAATTTAAAAAAGGACGGTCGAGAATGATTTTCTACACTATTTAACGAAAAATGGATCCTGTATGTGTTTAGAATTTTACTGGTGATTCTGATTCAGGGACGTAGCCAGGGGAGGGGTCCATGGGGTCCGGACCCCTCACGAAATGTTTTCAATGGGCTTTGAAATTTCAGTGATGATAATAACATAAAAACTGTTATAATGAACATGTCAAACCGTTGGGTTAGCTGGAAATGCGTTTTCTAAGGGATATTGGCTATAGCTGCAAAGAAGTCAACGTGTGTTAGAAATTAGGAATGAGTTTATTTGAGTCAGATCGCAGTTAACATTAGATTTTCTTGTCCTAATTGGCTCTATCAATAAATTACCCCGTTTTGGAAAGTAACCTCTTCTCTCAGTTCTCTCACAGTTAATTTATTTTAGATATGCTAAAGTTGTTTCTTTGTCAGTGATAAATTTTGTTAAATTTCTACAATACCCGGAGGACAAAACCGAGAAAACCTACATTGAATCCGATTTTGCTGAAAGTATTGGTTTTCAAGAACAGCTTCATGTTTTATCACTCAAGGTGTTTGATTGACCGCTGTTCTTTCTAACCAACTGAAATGAAAACGTTATGTACGTTAATTTTTCGCTGATATAATATTCCTCCAATTTGTTTAGTTCTCAAGTCTCCAAGTTTTTCCCCTCTGATTAATTTAAAAAAGACCAAGACCAAGATTCTAAAAAAAAATACATAAATAATTTGACATCTTTAATGACACCAGCCCAGATGATTTTTCTCCGATTTGTTTAAAGAAATTTGCAGAAAAAAATAAGGTATTCCCTTTCTTTGCTTATTTAACCAATCACTCTATTCTCAACACTGGAATTTAAGCTATGTCTTGCCTCGTGCCCACACTTAAAAATGGCGACAAAGCTAAGACTGAAAACTATCTACGAACTGGCATTCCCTCGTCAATCCTTTAATTATTTGACCTGGAGGATGACCAGGGTTACATCCTTTACACCTCTAGTTCGACCACTAATAATTTTGGTTTTTCAGAGGTAAATCTACTACTACAAATCATATATTAAAATTACACCTTAAAGTCTCTCAAAAATTGTTCCCACTTTACCAAACCGATTCATAAATTTAAATCTAACCTTTTACGATAGTTAAACTAAACAACTTTCACCTCGGTAGCCCCTCATCAACAGAATAACCAGACAACCGTTCCGTGATTGTAACCATAACTTTAACTAATTCAAATCAATTTCCACCAACAGCAGGCATTCAAGGATCAGATACGTTGATCCACTTTCGTTTTCAATTTTTTTTTAGATATTCAGAAACTACTTAAATCCCCTATGTAATTGGAGCAGATGAAATCAATCGGTATACATCCAATAAAAAGGCATGAATGTCAACAATTTTTTTTAGTGATGTATTTTTTCTGTATCATCAAAAACACAATAAAACAGTTCTTCACTAGCAACACAAAAAAAATTATATAAAATTAAATTTCTAAAACCGAAATTTGGACCCCTCCCGAAACAAATTCCTGGCTACGTCCCTGTCTGATTAAGTTCAATTGGCCTAAAATTTTGTATTTTTATTTCTTAACTTGAAAGACACGGAAATATGAGACGCGTTCTTTACAAGGAACCTAACTATAGGCAAAGCTGTATGTTGTCACTAAAATCCCTTTCAGAAGGTATGAAATTAAATTCCACTACCTTCCCGGATAGACCTTCATGTGACGGTTAAAATTGTGTTCTGCAGCTCAGAAGCCATGAAATGAAACGCATGAAAATATGGGATTCTCGCAAAAAGAAAAAGGGAAAGATTTCCTGATCTGATATGTTATCGATTCAGGATGCTCAGACGTCGAGAGCCAGAAAATATTTTAGTTTTCCAGACTACAGGCTCAGCAGCAGAAAATTTTGAGTAGTGCCTGGAATCAAACTAACATTTTTACGCCTTCAAGCATTGTAAAGTGTAGCAATTTTTTTTAACTACATCGGTAGGATTTTTTTTACTACAATCATCGACGGGGGGGGGGGGGGGCGGGTGTTAGCGCCCCTCCCTGCCCCTCTGGCTACGCCCATGGGCTTAATACGTAAAAAAGAAGGCATTTTCACTACAGCACAGGGGTGCCATAACCGGTAAATCTGGCCCCGCCATCTACAATCTATCATCTTCCATGGTAACTACCATTTACCATTTACGATCCACAAAAGTCTAACGAAAATTCACCATTTGCGGTATTATCTTACAACGCGCGGCGCAGTTTACCTAAAATGTGGAATGGGAATTTTCATTTAGGAATTTTGATTTTAGAGATTTTCATTTTGGGTTTTTTTGATTTCGGGGATTTCGATTTGGGTATTTTAGTTTGGGGGTTTTTTGTGACTGGACATATTGCATCCAACCCTTTCGAGAAGGGATTTTATGTGAGTTCTTTTCAATAATTTCAGTAGGACCTCTAGAAAGAATTTATTTTGTGCACTTCGAACTGAATAGGAATCATTACGTAGTGATTATTACTTACGGTTCCGTCCAGGGCCGGATTTAGTCTCTATGGCGGCCCTGGGTAGTATCCCAATTGCTCCCTACCCCACTACTTAAGCTTGAAAGTGGTAGAATCTTTATCATATTTTACAATATATTTTTAGAAAATGTGTTGGCTCCAGGGATGTAGCTAGGGGTCCGGACTCTTATCGATTGTTCTATTCAATAATAAGGACAACATGAAAACTGAAATTATATTACACTCATTCCATTTGGTTGTACATTTTCTTCACAATGCATTTAGAATGTATTTTAATATCTTTCAGAATTTGTAAGGTTGTTTTTATTTTTTCACGCGGATCGTCTTGACAATCGATTGACGTGATTTTTGACGAGAATACATCAAACCGAAAAAAGGTGTTTTCCTGTTCTGACTTTCGTCAGAAATTCCATTCTTAGCTTACGTGGAATATCAAAGGGTACATTTGCTATTCGGTCAGGATTTCGGTCAAGCCCGAAATTTTTTCAACATCATGATTTTCTTAGGAGTTGAAATTGTCGGTCGCGAAAATATTGTTAGGCAAATTTTAGAGCCAAATTTTAAGAAAGGACAGTCGAGAATGATTTTTACACCAATTAACGAAAAATTGCCCCTGCACGTGCTTAGACTTTTACTGGTGATTCTGATTACATTCAACTGGCCTCCAATTTCAGCTTTTTAGACCGTAGCTCGTTTATATTCAGTGCTATTTTTGTCTCTCAGACTGCATATTCCACTTGTTTGATCAGTTTGTGTCGTCTGTCACGGTTTTTCTTCTGAGCAAAATTTGTAAATCTTTTTTGATAGAGAAACGGTTTACAATTTGATAAGATCTCCGCCAAATTTAAAAAAAAAATATTAGCAGTGGCTAAATTCCTGGTATGATTCAGTTATAAAATGTAAAAATAAAATAACATGAAAGGCAGGGAAATATGAGGCTCATAATTTACAAGGTCCCTAGTCATAGGCAAAACTGTATACCATTGTCACTTCCATCCCTTTCAGATGGAAGGAAGTTAAATTTAAATTCCACTCCTTTTCCAGAGAGACCTTAGGTAAGGTTAGGTTAGGTAGAGTCGCTAAGTGATCAAACACTTAGCACACTTAGACCAAAAATAGGTCCATTGTGATACCACCGATTGAAGCGACCGTAACAGTTGACACCTAAGCCGAAAAAACAGCCCGTCCTGGCAATATATTTGTTGAGCAATAGTGGGCTCACATCACGCAGATCATCTGTATCATAAAAATACATTGAGCCAAGAAAACGTCTACGTTTCTCGGCCAGGGCCGGGCAATGACAAATAAAATGATGTACACTTTCTTCCTCTTCTTCGTCATCGCAACTGCGACACGAAGAGACACCTTCATATGACGGTTAAAATTGCGTCCTGCAGCTCAGAAGCCATGAAATGAAACGCATGAAAATATGGGATTCACGCAAAAGACAAAAGGAGACTCTAAGGGAAAGATTATCTAATTATGTTATTGATTCATGATGCTCACACGTATAGGTATCCCAGTTCCGGATATCAGAAAACTACAAATATGTATTTTAGTTTTCCAGACTACGATCTCAGCAGCAGGAAGTTTTATGTAAAGCCTGGAATCAAACTCGCATCTTTACGCCTTCATGCATTGTAAAGTGCAGCGTTTTTTTACTACATCGATAAGATTTTTTTCACCATAATCATCCACCATCATCTGGGGTTTTTGAATAATCTGGTGTAGCTATTTTACGCTTTCCGTTGTTGAGTGCAATTCATCTAGGGTCCGAGCTCGAGAGATTTTTTGTTGTCGGTAAAGATGATAATCTAAAGAAAAAAGAAGAAATGCAAGCACGCTTTGATGTTATTCAGCAAAAATCATTTGGCTCCTAAAAGGTGATACGTTTTGCTGATTTTTAATTTTTGTAATTTTTTTTTTGTCTTACTTTGTATCAAAAAGGCTATTTCGACATTTTAAACTTAAAAATTGTGAACAATTGATTTAATCTTATTCACTATATTACCATTATTCGATGTAACATGTTACTGAAAAAATTGATAGTCTTATCCCGAAACCAAATTCTCGTCCCGGCCATTTTAAAATCGGGAAAAGTAGTGCCACAGCCCGTTCAAAGATCTGTTTCATTTTCTATTTTATTAGTTGGAGAAAGAGTGCGGTCACGTACTAAAAACATGTCAAAACATTAATGTAGGCTCACGAGTTAGTTAATTTTTATGGAAAATAGCATAATGCTATGCTACCCTTGTTTAGAGTAAAGCTAATGCGTTAGGGAGATGCTTTCTGCTCTTATTCGAACCAAATTACCACCAGTAGGCCCTTCGGCATGAATGCTTCAGCCGAATAAGTCCCAACTTATGAAGGCGCAGTCACATTACAATTTGCGGCGAAGTCGTCATTGGGCCACCTGTATTGAGTCGATTACACGTAATTATAAAATTTTAAAACAAGCTCTTTAAGTTTTCAAAATGCCTTTTTCACAGAGTTTAAAACCAATAGCAAGTTCCAAAAATTTCCCGCCGCTCGATGTCTGTCGTTTTGGGCAGTGGCCTGGTTTGCCCCTATGGGAAATCGAGACTTCCGTTCATTACGCTATCAAATACCTACTCGGATTATTATGATCTTGCCTTCTAAACTTATTTAGAATATCTCCAACAGCCAGCTCAGTGCGCACAGAAACCACATTATGCTTGCTCGAAATGAAAAGGATCTTCTGAAAACCTTTCCTGAGAAGGCCTCCTATTTTTTATAGTAGGATGATCTGGTTAAATATGCAAACATAAAACATACATATATTTTTATCTAAATAAACTTAATTTTGCAAATAATACCGATACACCTTTTCAATAAATTTACTACTCTTCACTATGCAAATTAAGTAATAAACGACACTTAACCACATGCTCATTTATTCAGTCACCTTTTTACGAGGTCGAACTAAATGCGCGGGGTAGTCGGTTAATTTTAATGAAGTTAAAATACAATGAAATAATTACAATGTGCACTACATACATTAAACATGCTACCATGTACCGCGTGTATACCGTATACTTGCACGTACATATAACAATTACATTCAATTTATTTTCGAAACGACCATATGAGTGAATAAATCGCCTGAAAGGAATAGTCAGCAGCGTGCTTCACTGCATGAGTTCGTCTCACCTGTTTGCACAGTTTGAACAGGTGAGAGAGAGCTTTACGCGTTTTCAATTATTTACAAGTAACTATCGATTAGCAATTTATTGTTTAGCTTAAATCGGCATTAACGAACGAATGGCTTCACCACGATTACAATGGGATTTATGTGTACTGGCTGCTACCCATACGGTGGTGGGGTGGTAAATACTATAATAGACTTAGGCCGGGTTTCTGATAGCTCTTATTCAGTACCTGTCGGCTGATTAGTCTTATCGCGTAGAGAAGACACACACCATATTTAGAAAGCTTTTCCATTGTGTTGAATGGAATTTTTGTTTATTTTGCATAGCTACGCCATATTTTGCTTGTTTAAGCCATCATCTTAGATTGAGAAAATCATTGCGCACTTTCATCCAACAGCGTAAATAAGCAAAAGATAACATAACTATGCAAAATTAACAAAAAATCAATTCAATATAATGGAGAAGCTTTTTGAATATTGTGTGTGTCTTCTCTGGGCGATAAGACTAACCATTCTATAAGATCTACGAGAGAATGGGCCTTAGTTGAGAGTGGTTTGATAGATATAAATTTAATCAGGATACTAAATAGGGTGAGGTTAAAATAGTAAAGTATGGAACACGGGAGTATACTTATAAAATGGAGTGAAAAATCTAAAATGTCTTACTATGTACTACTACAATTATTGTATGTACCTAAGCTAATAGCTGGGAGGCTCGGAACTTATCTACAATTAATGATAAATTTGTGTTCTTTTTTTGTTTTTTTTTTACACATTTCTGAATATTTTTCCTAAAAAAGAGGACTTTAGATACATGTTTACGAAATGTATTTTTGAAAAAAACCTTGTTTCAAACTTGGCAAGCCAGAATTAGCCAACGCCATATTATCGAGATTGTAACAAATTAATACATACATCATATTCTATCTGGCGTCCTATTGTGAAGCTGATAGTGTCAGAATAGAGAGATTTTATCGATGTTATGAGTGATTTTATTCCATCAATTTAGTACTACATACATTATATTCTCTTTCAAGTTTCATATACCGCCCATGGATGGATGATGCACTGCACATGTGTGGGGTGTTGTATGATTTTAATACATTTACGTTTCACCACAAACTTTGTTGACATATCGATTAGAATAGAATACACGATACAGAAATGAAATGGTTTGACGCTGACGTTAATTCAGGTGAATAAGTTGCACCTGCTACATTTATATTTCGGAATTATCGCCGCGATCGTCGCATAAAACCGCGGAGTGGGAGTAAACAGTTGGTGCGACCATGAATATACAGCAAAGTAGGTACACACTTTTATTGTTTGTTACGATTTTCCTATAGACATTTATGTATGTATTTTCCATCCCCCAAAGCGTTTTATTTTTAGATTAGATAAATAAACGATGAATGAGTTAGCTGCTGAGAATATTGACAAAATAGTGTTGTATGTACATACGCGCTTTTGACGAGAGAACTTGTGCAGACGCTTCCAATATGCATGCATTCTATGTCTAAAGTCTAAGTTGAAAAAGATAAATCTCGCGAATGGTTGATGAAGATTTAAGTTTTGTTTTGCTTTTCTTTCAGCAACTTTTTGATGAAAATATATTTTGATGGGTTAGGAAAAATTCTGTTTGTTGAGACAAATTTGTGAGAGCAGATGTTCTAGATTTTCGAAAAATAGGAACGTGTTCAGATAATGAATTTGCACACCTGCCATAGTAGAAATAGCCTATAGTAAAATTATGGATAAAGTTGGCAGAATTTTATTCTACACTCAGATTACATTTTAATCGGTTTGTCCCTTTAAATTAAAAAGATCTGATATGACTAACTAATAAAAGGAAATCGACTATAACTCAGAAAAATGCATCCCGTAAAGTTAATAATTTCTGTCTTATAATTTTAACAGAACGGCAAAAGACAAGACTTCTTCCGAAAAAAGACCAGCTGCATTTTTTGTATATAACGCCCTATTGCCTTAATGGGATAGGCCTTTTAATTGAATTTCAAGCATATACAGTAAAACCCCGACGTATATCGAAGCAATCAAAAGTCGAACTCCTGTCGCAAGTCTACAAAAATGAATTGCCAAAAGAGGCATACGAATAAGCAGTAATTATGAAACTTTATGGATGTGTCAAATGAAAAAGCAGCAACAACGCATTGGTCTCGGCGATGACACGATCCAAGATAGAGCTGCCTGTAGAAATATGCTGAGATATTACTGTCAAAAAGGGCGATGTGCCTACCCCGCAGGTCGAGCAACGCGAAACCATGGAGCGGTATAAAGAACGAGGCAAGGAGGAATAAGAATGTGAAGCTTTATTGTATTAAAGTAATGAGTATGTAGGTCCATTTACATAAAATGCTTTTGGCATCAACAATTTTTATTTGGAAGTTTGAAAAAACTCTTCCATGGTCCTTTGTCGAACATTTTTCCCTATGCAATTCTTTGCGCGGTATTATTTCTTGGTTGGCCATTTCACTTCGTTTAACGTCTAGCATGAGCATGAGCTCCTCATATTGCTTCGGCGAGTCGAGCTTTCGTGAATGACTTGTCCGCATCTTCGGGATCTTACTTGGTAGCAGACTCTTCAAGGACTTCCCCAGTGTCGACGAATCAAGCACTTGTAACGCCGAGAATCCGAATCCATTTTTTTTTATTTTCGTTCTGCCAAACTGATACATTTTCTTGGATTTTGATAGAAAGAAAATCTAAAAAAAATGGATTAGGATCCTCCGTGTCTGTGCGGCATAAGAGCTCCTCGGTCGATATTGCTGCGATATCTTGCGACTGATAAGAAACCAAGTTACTTTGCTACTCGCACGATTTCCTCTTCGACGTTTTCTCCTATATCGTTGTTGTTACTCGTAATAATGCAATCAGGTCATAGATTTTTCCAGGCTCGATTCATTGTGGTTTGTTGCACTTCATCCCAAGCAGTCTTTATGTTTATTGCTATAATGATATCAAAGGATCGCCAGTAATCTCAGACTGAAGTCTCACTTGATACATTTTCATTGATAGTTTCGACTAGTTGGCGAAATGTGCATCGTAGATAATTCGCCTTGTACGTCGGTATTACCCCATCATCCATGGGTTGCATCAAAGGGGTTTTATTCAGAGGTAAAAAAAAATCCCTTTACATGGGATTCAAGTCGTTCACAATTTGTGGACGTCCTGCCACATTGTCCAGAAGTAATAGAATTGTGACAGATTTCTCTACTGGCAGAAATTATATACAGAGGGAAAAAATAAGATTGGAACCATTCCACAAATAAACTGGAAATATCCATTTTCATTTGATCGAAAAAAACTGACAGAGACAATTTTGGAACCCCTTTCATTTCACGCGGGTGCTCAGAATGATTTTTATTGTTTCGTCTATGGCAAAATGCAACGACGTAAAAGCGGGGAACCATAGACGCAATGTGAAACATGGTAATATAAATTTGATAACGACGTAAAAGCGAAATGACTTATAACGAGGTGGCGCATAACGGGGTTTTCCTGTATGTAGATGTATTTTGCAAGATAACCAACATAATGCTCCGTAGCCGAGATGGTTCGGTTGCCTCCCCGTGATTTGGTAAGTTTTAAAGAGTACTAGCAAATCGGATGTTTAATACTTGGCCTGGTCAAATGTCGTCTGATTCTTTAAAAAATCCATAATGACGTAGCGTGGATGGAATAATAATATGGGACTTATAAAAAAATATAGTTCAATCAGATTACGAGTTAAATTATTTTTATACCAGTCACTATGTGAAAGGGGCCCAAAAGCCACATGAAATATTTCACGAACCATAAAAACAGTACGACTGCAAAAAACAATACTCTGACGTAGATATTTTTTGTAGACAAGTAGAGATATACACCTTTGGAAGTCAAAGCCAATGCTAAATTTATTGTTCATCTTTCACCAGGTCCCTTAGATAAATAAATTAAATATTGTCCTAAAATCCTTGAAAGATCATGAGACAATCCGGATCCTCAAATTTTCACCAAAAAAATATTTGTTTTGCATGGCTGCGCTATTTGTTGTAACTATAGCCACGGTTTGTGTTCCGACCCACCCTTTTCCTTGTCAAGTACCATATGGGCAAAAAGATTCTTGAGGTCCCTCTGTAAATAAACTATCTTAAAACATTTTTGGTGATGGTACCTTTTCTAAACTTTTTTCTAAATTCCAATCTACTTTGTCATGAACTGTTAAACACGAACAAAATAGTTTGAGAGTGGTACTAAACTTAGTTCAAACTAGTTGAATACTAAAATATTTTATCTTGCTTGCGGTATATACACGGTCATTAGGGCTGTAGTGCAGAGGCCACATTTAGTTTGAAAGGAGGATTTCTGTATTGAATTAAAACATTCTTAAATTGAAGGATTTAAATTAGAGCACACTTAAATTTAAAGCTGAAATAAGAAATAGAGTTGAATTAATAACGCTTTTTTTTGTCTAGCAAGTTACAAACTTAGGACACCTACATTGGATTCTTTGTTCTGTCAAATTCATATATTTTCTTCGATTTTGACAGAACGAAAATTAAAAAAAATACCGGCGTACAGAGGGCTGCGCCCGCAATACGAGGGTTTTTTAGATTTTGAATACATACATAGTGAATCATTTTGCACATATACCTATTTTATAGGTAATAAATAAGAATTATGCATAATGTTAATGAAATGCTTCTCGTAAATCTATTTTTGGATTGGGCTAATTAAAAAGAGTTACAGAATGAAAGGCGTTCATTTACCATATATTATGGCTCCACATATTAACTGGATTTATTAGCTGTATCGCTGTTACTATTACTCCAAACTGGAAAAAAGCGACTGATATGAAATGTACCCACCGAGTTCTTTGATTTGATAAAAACTAAAAAATTCAAATTTTCAAATCTCCGGGACACCCTTTTCGCTTTGTCCTACCAACGTCTAAGTATTTCGTGCTAAAGACTGTTACGATTCTACACATTCCAACCAAATTTCATTACGATCAGTTAGTGAACAAATTTGTAAATATCCGGGACACCCTGTTATCTTGGTCCTACCAATTTTTAAGTATTTCATGCCAAAGACTGTTACCATTCTACACATTCCTACCAAATTTCATGACGATCCGTTAAGCCGTTCGCGAGTTATTTAGTGAACAAATTTTCAAATGTCCGGGACACCCTGTAATTTTTGTTCTACCAACTTTTAAGTATTTCGTGCCAAAGACTGTTACCATTCTACACATTCCTACCAAATTTCATGACGAGCCGTTAAGCCGTTCGCGAGTTATTTAGTGAACAAATTTTCAAATGACCGGGACACCCTGTAATTTTTGTTCTACCGACTTTTAAGTATTTCGTGCCAAAGACTGTTACCATTCTACACATTCCTACCAAATTTCATGACGATCCGTTAAGCCGTTCGCGAGTTATTTAGTGAACAAATTTTCAAATGTCCGGGACACCCTGTAATTTTTGTTCTACCAACTTTTAAGTATTTCGTGCCAAAGACTGTTACCATTCTGCACATTCCTACCAAATTTCATGACGATCGGTTAAGCCGTTAGCGAGTTATTTAGTGAACAGACGGACGGACAGACGGACAGACGGACAGACGGACAGACGGACGGACAAAATCGATTTCATAAGGGTTTTTTTGAAAAATCTAAAAAACCCTAAAAAAGGATTAGGATTGACCGTGTATGTGCGGCATTAGGTTAGATAGGACGCTCGTGTTCGAATCAAAGGTTTGCGGGATCGATTTCCATTGTAGGCTGAAGTAATTTACAATGCCTAAATATCTCCAACACCTATAAAGGTCAACGTTGCGCTCCCTGAGTGTTTTTATTTGAAAATTAAAAAACCATTGATAAAATCATTAATTTAACCAGCGATACAACAAGAACGCTATTCTCAATATAAAATGCAAAGAGTCAAAGTAGATCTTAGCAAAGTTATTTTAAGTAGAAACGGTCACATCAAAATCATATTTCAAAAGAGTTGGTTTAAAGGTCCATCTAGATTAGTCGCCAAATGGCGTCACGTGCACCCAAATGGCTGTTGTCATTCCATCCAAACTAGTCGCCATTTGGCTGTGCGTCCAGTTTTGATATTCAATATGGCAACTCAACCAACCGCTTTGACAACCGCTTGACAAAATCAAAATGACGATTTTGCAACTATTTTTCGTTCTTTTGTGTGAAATTGAATAATTCTTGAATGGCCGTGTAATAATTCAAATGCGCAGAGTCCGATTTTGATAATTAAATTCAAAAAATCACCAAAACGAAATTTTGGTTATGTGATTTTCTGTCTCCATTTGGCTGCTAGTATAGATGCTAAGTAGCAGCCATATGGCTGTACGCGATGCCAGATTTTGGACGCGCAGCTATTTGGCGACTAATCTAGATGGACCTTAAGGTCGATCCACACTTTCTAATCATTTTCCATACAAATTGACAGATTGTCAGTCAATCAATTAACTGACAATCTGTCAACTTGTATGGAAAATGACTGATGACTGAAAGAGTATTTTCGACTGATTTCACTATGCTTTTTTTCTCAGTGTAGGGGGGCCCACTCAAAAAGTTGGCGGGAGGGCCCCGAGTGAAGTTGTTCCGCCACTGTGCGGATAGGAAATATATAATGCTTGCAACATTCGATACACTCTGAAATGATACGCACCCAAACCCCACAAAAAATTAATTAAAAAAGGCGACTTTCAATTAAAAAAAAAACATTTTAAACTAAAAATTGTTTTAAAGTAAACCTCCGCAGTTATAATATTACATCCGATACTGGTTATGGTTTCAATTGTTTTAGTGTTGAAATTAAAATTTTATTTTATTACAACCTAAAGGGAATGCATTAAAATCAAATACAGTGGTCCCCGCTTATTGTTATACCATTTGTTCAAAGCTAAATCTATAACAATAACCGATCTATAACATTAACCAGGCGACACGAAATCGAGTTGTCGGAAATTCAACTTTATTTAAAAATGGCATCATAGACATTTTACATGCTCGTATACATATGTATATATTTTTACTATTTTTTATTTATTGAAAAAATCTGTAATTATGGTTTTTTTATCACTAGCAAATAAATTCTCCTATGCTATAGCAGCTGCGTTTAGAAAAGATGGACCTCCTTTCTCAATAATGTCCAAAATCCTGGATTGCATTTGGCGCCTATAATATGTTTTAAAGGTTCGAATAATGCCCTGGTCGCACGGTTGCATAATGGACGTAGTGATCGCTGGGAGAAAAACAACGGTAATGTGATTAAGATACCCGGTAACCACATGAGCTGTGCAATTATCGAACAGCAGGAAAATATCATTGTCCATCCCACTTTTTCAACCATTCCATGAAAATTGGAGGCTCCATGCGTTTTTATTGCTGACGTAATCTACCGGAAGGGCTTTGACTCCTTTGAAACAGCGGGCAGAATAAAAGCTTTCAATTGAATGTGTGTAAGCCTATGTGTGAGACTTAAAAGTTATAACATTATCCGGATTTTTCATTACAATAACCGGGAGAAATTTATATGAAATGAGAACGTCCGGTTTGTTCCTGGCTATTTTAATAATATTAAGCGGATTATAACATTATCAGTGATCACATTAAGCGGGGACCACTGTATATTGCAAAGTTTTATATTTCAAATATTCAGCTTTACGTAGATCGAACTGTTTAGATTTGAAACGTTTTTTTTTTTGTATTGGAATAAACTAAATTTCCGACCGTGTAGTAAAGCCTAAAAAAATATGCAGGAACGGATGAAATCGGAACACCATGTCATAGGGCTGTCACACAAACTGACCCATGGAAATTAGGTTCTTTTAAGAAAAACTTTTTTCTTCATGAACCAATCTTAACCAAACTTCACCCAAATGTGTTCCTAGGAAAACCTCAAAACATATCTAGGAATGGATGGGATCGGAAAATTACGTCATATGGCTGTCATACAAACTAACCCCCAAATATTAGGTTGTTGTAAGAAAAACTTTTTCTCTTCTTGAATCCTATACCCAAAATTCATCCAAGTGTGTTCCTTGATTAGCCTCAACACATCCAGGAACAGATGGAATCGGAACACGTCATAGGGTTGCGGTAGAAATTGTTAACGCAAAAGAAGCTTAAGTTTCATTTAAATGTGACGGGTATTCAAATTTCGGCCGCGCCCGAAATTAGCCTTGGTATCTTTTTTGATTGATCCTTCAATAAGATATATCCTATTGGAAAATAACAAGACCATGTGTTTGTTTTTAAATGAGTCAACTATTAAAACAAACGGATATTTAGCGATTGAAAGTAATGGTTCCTATATTTTTAAAGTAATCTGATTTTTCCTATTGACTAAAAAAATTGGGACAAAATGATTGGTTTCATGGGATTTCCCATTGAATTTCTTTTGGGTGTACTTTAATGATTGCATTAACGCTTCGTTAGGCGCGCACCTATTTGTGACGTGGTTAGGCGCACGAGCTACAATTTTAGCCCAAATTAAAAATTGTATAAAAAATATTGCTCAAGTTTAATTTTTCTTTCCTGCTCGGTCTGTGCTCTCTTGATTACTGTACAGAATAAAAAATAACATCCTTAATTTTCCATTAAAATATATATAATAAAAGAGAGCTACTGAGCAGTTCGAATGAATTCGGTTCATATCCTGAAAATGATCGCCATTTAAAAAAGTGTGGGCTACAATCGTAGCCCGCGTGCCCAACGAAGGGTTAACAAAAGAAAATTGGTTTGCATCATTATTTTTTAAACATGTAATTTTTAGGCAAAAAATGATTTCTGCCAATCATTATAAATTTCGAAGAAAAACAATTTTTTTTATCATTTCTGCAAGGAAACTAAAAGTAGACACGTATGCAAAATGTATATCAAACCTGGATTCGCCATTATGAGTTGTCCTCATTCAAATGTCTTATTTTTTATTATTCAAGATTACTATCTTACACATACCTATCACAAATAACGAAAAGCCATATTACAATTAACCAAAAAAAAAAACCAAATCAATAAATTTCTAGAAAAGAAACATTTCCATAGTTGAAATAGTGTATGTAATTAGAAGTCCACAGTTTCATCAAGAATACATTCTAATCTAACCATATCTGTTTTTGCATCAGTAAAAGCACACTCTTGCCTTTTTTGGGAGGTCTTTAAATCTAGATACGTTCTAATTCGCGCGTGTTAATGCAAATTTATGCCATCGCCAATTATTAAAAGTATGCGAATGCGTTAACTTTTCCGAAACAAGTTGACATTTTTAAAATCATCACACCATTTAAATACAAAAAAAATATATTTTTTTTATTTTTAGTCCTTTTAAGTTAACATCTGCCGGTATCAAATTTCACACGATAGTTTCTAACGATTTAGAGAATTTTACCCAAATATGTATAACAAAGAAAATAAATTGATTGAAATTCGATATTATTAAAATATTCAATTCCTATTAATATTCCGCCAACAACGGTGAATCGAATTTAATGTTGTGCAGTCTAAATCAGAGTTTAAAGATATTCTTATATGTATTCAAATAAGAGATAAATAAATAAAAAAAAATAACTTCCATTTATAAATTAACGTTGATGACATTTTTAACTGCCAAATAACTGCAATTTTATGAGTGAGAACTTTTTCCAGCATTGCGTCGCCTTTTCTGCGGCAATGGCGTCATCCAACTAAATATATACGTACATACATACATACTGTCAGTGGAGCAACCACGGGAGGGGCTAAGGGGGCTAAAGCCCCACCCAGACCCAGAAATTCGGCTTGTTCTGATATTCGTTCTCATAGGGAGAACTTTTGTGTTTCCGATAATTTCCGCTATATGGCGGATGGTAAGATAAGTGTCGGTAGTCTCGATAAGAAGAACAAGAAAATTCTTCTTGTGAGAGTTAATAGCGTAATGTTCCTAGAGTCCTGTGAGTGCTCTCACCTGAGACGATGTTGCAGCGACATTATCCCAAATGCAGTACAGATTTAGTTGGTGCGTAAAATTCTATTTTTCTTGTATGGTACCAGACATTCACAAACTTTGCTCCAATTGTGATTGACGTAAATTATTAATGACGTGGTGATTACGGATGTGCTTAACACTCGCGTTTCCACGACGCTAAGCTATGAAAAACTTAGCATCGACAATAAGCAGGTTTCAATGGGAGCTTAAACCACCGTATATACATAACACCATCGTATATCCATCACCCAAGTGACAAAGGCAAGCTCAAATATCAAGTAATGTGGATGCTCTTAGCCCCCTCCACGACAAATTCCTGGTTGCGCCACTGCATACTGTGTATTTAATTTAATTGTTTATAAAACGTTTCTAATTATAATCGGGATGCACTCCCCCAGCACGTGTCCACCCCAGGCATGGCACATGATTTAATGTGTCGCTGCGACTGTACAAATTGTCTTCACGCTAGGCAATAATTCATTTTGCCGACAGACTAAATAAAAGTTTGTAAGTTAAGTAAGTACACATTCTAAGAGACAGTGAGGTCGGGAGATAATCTTGGAAAATATATGTACGTTATCACATTTTGAATGAGTTGGGGTAAGCAGGTGTGATTTTCATAAATGTAAACAAATTATTTCTCTATGGTAATCATATCACTTTCACTCGTTTTTTTTTTTGCTGAAATATGGTGATTTACCGAAAGGAGTAAAATATTGATTGGTGTGTGAAATTCTTCTAACAACAGGTAGGAACCTCATGAGTTGTTCACGGGACTTGGTGGCAGCTAGGCCTGTTCCTAACACCGGTACATGGCTTTAAAACCAGTGTTTAATCAACACCGGTACCAATATTTCGAAGTACCGAAATCCCGGTTTTGTCCGGTTTTTTCAACCATGAGCCGGTCCCGTTCTATCCAGTTTTTTGTCCAGTTTTTTTTTCAACCATGGGTCGGTCCCGGTTTTTCCCTCATCACCGGCGCACTGGTTTTTTCAACCAAGGGCCAGTTTCTTCCAACACCGTTGGACTGGTTTCTACAAGGGTCAGTAGGTACACCGGTTTTTTCCCCGTTTTTTTTTTTAACTATGGGCCGGTTTTTTTTTCAACACCGGTGTCCCGGGTTTTTATTTGTTTTTTAAACTATGGGCCGTTCTGCATGCCATGCATGCAATGAATGTCACACCATTTTGTAAGTGCAGCTTGCAAGGCAACGATGTTTGGGCTACTGAGGACTATATCATCGGCAAAAAGAAGAGATATTTCTAGGCCGTCGGATATACGTGTTAATAAGTAGCACATGATGATGTTGAAGAGCAACGGACCTAATACACTGCCCTGGTGTAATCCGACATTCACCGGAAATTCTTCTGATTCTCCGGCTGTGCATCTAACCTTAGTCGTAGCTCCATCATACATGTCTCGTATCATCCTAACGTATGCCTCAGGGACATTTAGTGCTCTCAAGGCCAACCATATCAGATCACGAGGTACTCTATCGAATGCCTTTTCCAAATCGATGAATACAATTTAATTTATTAAATTAAATATTTTCCCATATTTTATAGCTTTTCGGGAAATGAAGAATTTTTAAAATTTCAGAGGTCGTCCAAAAAGGGACTTCTAAAATCAATTCTTCTTTGTCGAAGAAGTATAATTTGTCTACATAAATTCAGTTTTACTAATTAAAATACAAAAAATCTTGGTAAACTTTCACACGCCAATGAAAAACAGATAATATTGCATCCATTTTCATAATGCTGTCAGAGGTACGCCACTACGCATGAAGGTATTAATTGTTATTCCTATATTCTATTGATATGTGCAAATGTATTGCCCATCAAAATCTTCAGTAATCGCATCCTAACTCTTGATTTTTGTCCCGCTAGAATGTAAAGCTGAAATATACCAAAACCACCGTAACTCAGAGCCCGGAGCTAGAATTTGTTTATGCGCTATTTGGACTCTCGTGACATACAATTTTGCATGAGTGCGTAGAGTGCAGTTGAGAAGAGTACATTGTCTATGTATTAGTGACAGTGCTTGCATTAGCGAGAATATAGCGGCAATGGTCGTTATGGCTATTATTTTGCATTAGTTAGAATGGGAGGCAATGTGCCGAGAGGCCAACTAACACATAAAGAAATTCTAGTTCCGGGCTGTCAGTAACGATGGTTTTGAATATACATACTGTGCGTCGTGCATATGTCTCAGTGCGTCTTCTTCAATATGTAATGTATATACATATTTGGCTTTCAGTAAAACAGATAGGCGTTCCTAACACAATGTCAATAGAGGTACGGAAATTTCGATTTTTCGAAATAGAAGCGAATTTCGGCGAAAATAGGCTCATTTTTGCGAATAGATTGGAAATGTTTTAACTTGTACTTTTTAATCGAAAATGTGAATATTTTCGCCAAAAATTATGGAAGATAATCATCTTCATAATTTTAGATTGATGTTTTATAAAGTTTCCCGTCAATGTAAATGCATAGTGCAGAGAGTCTTTTCAAGGGTTGGATAAGCCGCAATGCGCTGAAATACACACTATTTGGGAATTTCTTGTTATTTGCCCCCATTTTTCCTTTCCTTTATTAACAAGTTTGCTGGCCTGAGGTTCTTTGGGATTATGTAGTTTAGGCTTCCGGACAATAACATAGTGGCTTCCTTCAGGTGGTTTTGTTTTACTAAGCAAAAATTCTGAACATAAAAAAAAACAAAATGATCGGCATAAAGTTCCTTTTAACCTAAACCGAATCAAAGATGTCTATCGGTTATTGAATGTTATGTTGATGTCTGAAAAGTGCAACGTTTGTGGCTGAATTTCAATTTGATTCATTACACGTCCCACTACAATACTAAGGCCCGTATTTATAAACATACCTTAACTCAAGGAGACCTTGAGTCGAGGATGCCGAAATTTAAAAAAAAAACTTAGATGTCATTTTCCATTACTCTCGAATAAAAGAAACACCTTTAGATTGAATTCGCCGTTTTATTAAAATTTAAAAATTCGGATGCATTTCGGACGGCTTTCCGTAATAAAACGGTGAATTCAATGTAAAGGTTTCTTTTATTCGAGAATAATATTGCGAATTTCATTTCAATAAAACGAACTAAGTCATTTTCCATAGTTTTTCATAGAAATCACTTATATTAACGAGTCAATGCATCCTTGATATAAGAGAGAAACTAAAGGAGACCTTGACCTTGACCTATAGTCAACCTCACTTGAAGTCAAGGTAGCTACCCACCTACCTTGAAATATTATACATATTTCAAGTCTATTGAAAACTTAAGGTCTCCTTGAGTTTCGCTTTAAATCAAGGACTCCTGAATATAAATGATTTCTATGAAAAAGTATGGGAAATGACATTAAATTTTTTGAATTTCCACATCCTTGACTTCATAAATACGGGCCTTTCTGCGTTGTTCTACTCCTGGAAATTATCAAGTTTCTGTCCTTTGTCAGTAGTAATTAAAAAAAACTCCCCCACTGTTTTTATCATTAATTTAATAGTATTTTCATGAAAACACAAAACAAAAATTAAAAATAATTTTTTTTTACCAAATATGAGTTTCATATTTCAGATATCTTATAGTTTTATTTCTATGAAGTGCTGGTTAAAATATTGCCCCAAAAATGTTGCGTCCCGGGCGACTGTCCCGCTTGCCCCTCCTCCTTCTAGACCGGGCGGTGTATCTATCGCTTAACTGTACTATGCCAGGAATCCGGCCATATTAATAATTATTCTATTTTATAGCTAGAATCGTTAACATTATTAACTGAAATTTTCTTAGCTTTATCCTTATGATTGTGAGGGGCTGCCCTGATCCATTCGAACTGGTACCAGAATATTGGAGAGGAATTTGCGTTAATAGGCCTGTTCTAAAAACCGGGATCCCGGTACAAAACCGGTGTTCACTTGGTACCAGGCCCGATATTCTAAAGTATCTCGTTTTTTTTTGGTACCGAGTTATAAAAAACCGACCGACGAGTCGGTTTTTTGGTACCGAGTTAAAAAGAACGATTCATTTCAACCATGAGCCGGTTTTTTTCAGGTTTTTTGGTACCGGTTTTTAACCCGGTACTCGAAAAAACCGGCTTATGGTTAAAAAAAAAAACCGTCGGTACTGAAAAAAAACCTGAGTCGGTTTTTAACCCGGTACTCAAAAAAACCGGCTTATGGTTAAAAAAAAACCGTCGGTACTGAAAAAAAACCTGAGTCAGGGAAACCGGTTGTGGTACCGGGTATTGAAAAAAACCGAAACCCAACATGCCCTAATAGCGAGCACCACCTCTGTCATATCTTCGATATAAACAACAAGCCCGTGGCAAATCTAACGCTGCTCTTTTATTTGACTACACGAAGAAAAAAATGTACAATGAATTCAACAAAATCATACAATGAAATTCACAACATACAATTTCACTAAATGTGCAGGGAAAGTTATTAAAATGTAGTGAAATTGATTACAATGTAGTTGTTTTTACTGATGTTAGCCTATTGTAAAACTGATTGCAGTGTAATGACAAAAATCATTGCATGATATTTGTATGGATAGTTATATTTATTGCGTTTGAGGTAATTTTCACCACAGCCTGGTAATAATTATTATTACTGCATGGTGTAATAGTTTTCATCCTTTCGTACATGAAATTAACAAGAGCGCGTAATAATTATGAAACTGTCGAAAAATAAAACGACTAATTTATTCGCATGACTTGTAATCTTAGATAGCTTAGGTGTATACGTAGGACTACGAAACAATAGGTCTCCGGTTCAATTCCCAGTGGAAACAAATTGTAAAAAGGTAAAATTAAAATAGGGAAAAAGAAGTAAAAAATAAAAAAAGATAAAAATAGAAAAAGGAAAAAAATTAAAAAAAAAATCACTTTTTGTATTTTTTCTATTGTCGCCAAATTATCTTCCTGACAAATTTTATTATCAAAATTGTTAATTTTATTACAGCGCAACGACATTTTTCATTACAGATGTAATAACTTTTACACCAGTTGCAATAGGGTCAAAAATCATTACAAATGCAATGGTTTTTATTACAGTTTTAATACCTTTCACTAAATTTTTTCTCTCCGTGTAGTTGATAATAAATCAGCACCTTTAGATCCTCCAATGTCAAGAAAGGCATTATAGTTTGGGGTGTAGAGTTCACATCGTTCGCTTCTGATAATGCTCCTAGTTTGAGCATTCAGGATCTTTTCCATTGCCTTTAATAGGGTAAATATGCTGCCCATATATGTTTTGTGCAATTTTCGAATGAATTCAACCCTTATCATTTACTGATTTTCAGGTTCCTGGGATGAATCCCAGAAAGCATTTTTATTATAGCTCAGTTCTCAGTACAGTTCAATGGTTGTCAAATCTATTTAATTCTATTTCGTTTTCCCAAAAAGATATATTACTAATTGTTTACTTTTATGTCTAAGCAGTAAAAATATTTTACTTGTCATGCTCAGATCATTAACAAAATTCTGAGTATGTGTTTTTATTTTTTAACTCGTATATCGCACTGTTTTATTGTGGCGCGGCCGGCGGTGCCGTCGATTTACCACCCAGAACAAGGAGGCACGTCTCGAATTCATGGCACAGTTTGTCATTATAAAAAACTAAAAAAAAAAATAATTTCGTTTAAATCACTGTATAATTAAATTATTATCAAAAATTAGGAAAACAACGTCACATAGACATGAGGATGTCCAAAAAACCCGAGTTCCGAGTACACTGTTGAGTGCAAATATAATCATTCAAGCTAAATACCAGCTTAAAGATAATCGCATGGCATTATCTTTTATTGACAAAGTCAACTTTTTGGTAAATACAATTTCCAGAACAGGCACGGGATACAACGCAATCAGAATTGTTCAAAATATATACAATATCTTATCATAATGCGTGTTCCAAATAAATATATGGTAGAAGGAAGGTGTTCGCATTGAGCCGGAATGAGTTGACAAATTTGAAGCAAAAGTTGTACATATACGGTAGGTTTCAAGAGTACGTAGACATCATGCCCATATGGCTAACACCCAACAGTAACAAGTGCAAGTGAACCTGATTGTGATTTATATGTGGTTCATCATACGTCATGTCATAAAATATGTCAGGGCTTCCTTGCAAATTAAGTGTATCGTCCTATTGACCAAGCTTATTGGGAAGCGTTACTAGCCAGTTGTGCTAAAAATCATCAAGCTGTTGCAACTCTTGATTTTTATCCATGCGATTAGAATCCTGAAGCAGTTTTTGAAGATCGTGCGCGATCTGTGATTTTTGCAATGAAATTATTGTTCCAACCCTACAACACCCAAATAAAGTATGTTTATGTTAATAGTTCAACAAGGAACATAACCGAAACCGTCTGATAAAAGTGATAGTGTCGAGGGACATTTATATGTACATCTTATCAGAATTTATGATTTTGGTGGAAATATAATAGGCCACCAAACAAACGGGTGTTCCCAACAGATGTTTAAATTCTTTCCGTTTGTTTTCGCTAACTACTGGCTTGGCTAATCATTTTTATCAAATGTTTGCGGATTAGGACGAGATATCATGCAAACATGATATAATACGCTGAAATCATATAATCAGTCGTGCCTGATATTTTGTCTGACGTATTTTATGTATCACTTTCGCGAGTAGGTACTTTATAGCTGCACTATCGCAAATAGTCAATAAAACATTTTGATTAATAAGAAAAGCACCTGTTTGCAATATTACTAATCATCAGTATTGTGCCTAGAGTATAGTTATCTATAATTTAAATAGATTCATAAAATGTTCACCTTATTTAGTACATTTGCACTGAACTTTATCGCAAAATTACTTGACAATCAAATCGATGTTATTTCTTTTTATGTAGGTAGAACTTAGATCTGATAAGATTTCAATGATGACAAAATCGAAATGGGAAAGTCAAGAGAAGTATCCTGATGGTTGGATAGGAGTGTGCTGTGATTATTTTTAAATTTTGTAAGGCCAATTTAAGGCCCTGTGGCATGGGTCAATAATAGTGCCAGCGCTTCCCCCGGCGCGGCGTGTCGTAGAAGGTGACTAACGGGAAATGTGCGGCATATAGAATTTCAATACTAGGATTGAGCGGAACAAGATGGACTGATTCGGGAACGACCTTATCACCCAGTTTCCAAGCTATGCGGCTTTACTCTGGTAGTGAACTTGAAGCCATAGCCAGAATGGCTTGAGTCGGCATCCTTTTGAAAAAGGTAGCGCGCCGATCGCTGTTGTGCCCTGTGGCCGTGATCGTTCGGTCGCCACTCTGTGAAATAGACACTCATAGAGAAACAAGTTTCCAAACTCGGCACGACTCGTCGCAAGTTTATTATTCAGAAGAAGATGATAAGAAATATTCTTATCGTAGAATAATAAACTAACAATGCGACTAGGAAGTGGTATGGCTGACAACCGTATCACACTCCGAATTCAAGTTGTCTTTGTAACGTTGATGACTACACACGGTAGTCATCAACGCACCATGCTCCACTAGGAGTTACGGTAGTCAAGAGAGAGCGCGCGGATCTCTGATTGATTAGAAGCCTATTTCCAACAGAATAATAACTGCCAAATTCAGAGTAAGAAACGTCACTAGTGCTACGCTATATGACTGAGTCAGCCGACCAGCATGTTAAGGACGCCTTTTAGCTTTTACCACTTACTTTGGCGACACCTTTGACAAGGCGTCCAGAGGAGACATAAAAATTATTATGGGGGATCTCAACGCAAAAGTTGGCTCTGACAATTTTGGACTGGAGCATCTAATGGACATTCACGGTTTTGGTGTCAGGAACGACAATGGCAAGTTCTTCGTGTTCTGTCTCGTCAATTTGTCATTGGCGGCACCCCGTTCAAACATAAACCTTGGGTTTGTCGAGATGGGCTAACAGTAAACCAGATTGATCATATAGGCGTTTCCTAAGTATGGAAGAATTGTCTAATGGATGTCAGGGTAAAGCGAAAATTCGCTTGCGAACCGCTACGATTCGTGGCACACAAAACGAAGGGATATTACCACGATTGAATGTGCAAAAGCTCGTTAGCAATACGTGCAGTTTCTAGCGCATTGCACGAAATATCCTCCTTCAATTGATGATAGACGGGGAACATTGTGAAGAACAGTTTCTTTTATCGTATGTGGCGAAAGATTAACAAAAGTTGACAATTTTTCATAGTTCGGAAGCGTCGTAACAGAAGATGGTGGGGCTGAGCAGTCTTTTTTTTCAGTCTAACTCCTCTCTGGGAAAAACATAATATCTCCAGAAAACACCAAACTCCGGATCTTTGAAAGCAATGTAAAATCTGTACTTTTATATGGGTGTTCCACGTGGAAGGTGAACAGTAACATTACAACCAATCTGCAAACTTTCGTGAATCAGTGCCAATGGCGCATCCATCGAATCCGGTAGCCTGACGTCATATCTAACGACGACCTCCTCGCAATTATTGGCCAAAATAGGATAGGCACCAATATCGAAAGACGGAAGTGGCAGTTGATAGGTCACACACTACGAAAACAGCCGAGAAACATTGCAAAGCAGGCGATTGATTGGAATCCGCACGGAACCGGAGCAAGCCGTCGTGTGGGACGACCCAGAAATAGAGATGGTCTGCTGAGGTAGAGGGGAAATATCAGTGGCGAAACGTACGGTGTTCCATGTGTTCAGTGGAACACGGACCCCGCAAGCCGAAGTGTCCTCCAAAGCCCGAGAACCATATTTGTTTTAAATATTAATGTTAATTAGTCAAATGCACTAAAACGTAGTCAGAGGTACCGAACTATGCCGATGTATGCCTTAAGTTAAAGTTGAGAGCTATATGCTTTTAAAATATTGACACAAACACATTCCAAATAGACGAATTTTCAATCATGATGACGAATTTTTAATCCAAATTGATTAATTTCATGCCAAATTGACGAATTTTCAAAATTGTTGAGTCATTTTCATTCGAAATTAGCGAATTTCCATGTCAATTTGATGAACCTCCAAATAAAATTTCAACAATTAGTTGAAACTCGCTCCCACGATATTGGGAAACAGAATTAATTCAATAATTGCAAACCATTTTGACGAGTTTGCATTTTAAAATGATTTTCAAATTTCCACGTTAAAATAATGAAGTTTCAAATAATATTGACGAACTTCCATTTCAAATTGATAAATTTCAAGCTGACGAATTTTCATTTAAGAAAATCCATGAAAAATTAATTTTAATTTGACAAATTTGAATGTGTACAAATTTCCATGGCTAATTGACAAATTTCCATGTAACTTTCATGTCAAATAATCGAATGCTTCAATCATTTTGACGAATTTTCATATCAAATTCAAGCATTTCCATTTTAAACTATAGTCTTGATTTATCGGTTTCCCAAACGTAATTGCTCTAGAAATGTGCACTATAAGGTAAGTTGCCATGCCATAAATACTACAGACATGCACCGCAGTTGGTATGTATAGAATGGAACGATAGTCACAATTAGTTAAAATTCGCACCCACGAAATTTGGGAATCAGAATTAATACAGTAATTGTCAGAGATAGAGTTTCATCTCTACCTCTGAGCCACCGAATGCCCATGAAGATAGATTGAAAAATATTTGAAATAAAGTAACGATTGAGGAACAGAGAATAGCAACTCCAGAAGCGGACACTATTCTATAAAAAAAGAATAAACTATAATAATAACAGACCAACATTGGACTAAGGCCGCGTATTCTATATGGAAAGAAGCGTATAATCGTATACCCCACTAGGGTTAAATAGAACCAGAGAAAGAGAGAAATTAAGGAACAAAAATATTTACTTGTTCCAATACCAAATAAAACTTTTTTCTTGTATTAAGGATTTTTAACAGCTACCTAGCTTTTCTGAAAATAAGGTTTATTTTTTTTTAATTGTTTATCCATTATTTTAAAAATATTAAGAAATAAATTTGAACAACTTGCCTTTTAAAGACCTAAAAAAATAACAAATACATTGAAATGGAAGTAAAATACGAATATTTTTTGCATTTGGTATTCAGCAATGGTTCAGCAGTGTTGCTAATTTTGCACCTGACTAAATATCGCAATGCAATAAAACAATGTTGTTTGCCTATAAGTCACTCATTTACCATTTTGTTTTCGAATCATATCAAATTAACTTGCAGTTCATTTATATTAAATGACAACATTATGACAGGTTCAGTAAGACACCTTACGGCTTACGGAATGCCATTTGCATATGTACGCTAGAACTATGCATAAAACATTAATTTTTTTCTTCCATACTATTTTATTGAATCATCTAATGTTAAATTAATAATAGCAAGTTGACATATGAACGTCTAGTTTATGAATATTTGAAATTATTGCATCTTACCATAGTTGCAATTGCAGTGACACATGATGGAAATGCGATCGGAGTGGCACATTGTAACGTGGGCTTATTAAAGTCTTAGACGCTATAGAATCGATCTCTTTATAGAAGTATGTACACCATTACATATTTGAAAGGCCACCGGACTAAAACAGATGTGTAAATTCTCTATAGTTTTAATTTACTACCTTACAGTCGATAGCCCATTATTCAAAACAGCAAACGATCGACGATCCTGGATTTGAATAAAAATACTGATGTAAGATACTGTTGCAATTTCCTATTCTAATTACATCATTGCAAAAGCAGTTGTACGATGATTTGTAAGTTATTCAATTAATTCCAAATATGCAATAGAGATCAGATGTAAAACGCAGATACACTATAAAATCAATGAAATGCTAGTTTAGATTAACATTCATAATTCCTAATTTGTTTCATATGAAATGCATATGTGCAACGTTAAAATATGGTCAACTGGTACGTATTTATTAGACGATCGAGACAATGAAATATTGTAGATTTCTTTATGAAGTTGCTTACGTAAAAACTTTCACTGCTGTATATGCAGTAAATTGCAAGATTGCAACGATTTTATTGGGGTATAAATGAAGTGAGATCTGTCCTTTTTCGGATTTTCTGAAATTGGGATGAAGATCCAAATTGAGTTTAAATAGTTGACCGACCGAGTGTATAAGAAGTTTTTTTCACTAAGGCGTGATCGTCCCTTTAAAGATATATGGCCAGACCCCGGGGAAAAGGATGACAAATTCCAAATTGAAAATTAAAAATTTGAAAAAAAAAAAAATAAAATTTTGAATGAACTATGAATACATATTGGACATATCCCAGGAAAATTGGCATTTTACTTCGGAAAAAATAGGGAAAAGCTGGATTTTTGCATGAACCCTCCTTTCGAGGTCCTAAATAAGACCCCAAAAATCCCCGTCTGGAGGAGAGACGGGTGCTACAGAGGGCCAAAACCCCTCAAAAACAGTTTTTTCGAATACAGTAGAAACTCGAAAATTAGAATCCGCTAAAATTAGAATTGCTTGGAAATTAGTACACATTTTTTTCTATTAGCATAACTCTGGAATTGGAAATTTCTAATTTACGAGGTAACTCTGAAATTGGAATTCATATTTCTAATTTACGAGGTACCTCCGAAATCGGAATTCCTTTTTCTATTTTAAGAGGTAACTATGAAATTGGAATTTCTAATTCACCAGGTACCTCTGAAATTGGAATTATTTCTATTTTGTACTGAAAGAATGAAGAATAGCTTCTCAGAAATCTTTGTTAAATTTTCGTTGCAGTATATACTCCAGGCGTTTGGTAAAATCAGAGTGCATGCCAGGCACTGTCTGAGATTATTTTAGAAATCGGTAGGGGCTTAGTCCTGAAGCTTAAATTTAAGTTTGCACCACTTGGAAAATTTTCTAACGGTACTTATCAGAGTTTTTGTCTTGTTTGGGTTTTTTTGTGTATATCTCGGCTCCTGATGGTTGGACTTTCAAAAGAAAGACACTAAATTGTTCGGTACAAAATTGCCTTAATCTTTTGTATACTGACTGTTCATCTCAAAGCAGTAGATAAAATGCTACAGCGTGTCAAAGTGGAAAAACCCGTTTTGTTCATCAGTTTTTTCCAAATAAGTCGATAACGGTAAATTTTCACTAAATAATTAATCATAGTTCACTTGTAGCTTATTGAATTCCCTACAATCCAGAAAAAAATTAAATCGATACGATCATCCACAACCGAGATATGCCCAAGAGAAAGTCGACGATCTGAGATAGTAATACATTCTACGGGTATGTACTAGGGATGTCAAAAACCAGCCCATAACCCGATTTTCGGTTTTTTCCATTTCTTTTTGCAAAGCCGGTCAGGCTGTCCAGTTTTAACCGGTCTCAAAGTACCGGTTTTCCGGTTAACCGAATCTTTTCATTGATTTGCTTAGAATTCTAGTAAAAACATGCATACACACTCGTACTGCTATAGTTCGTATCGTATGCAAAATTAAATCAAAGCTACAAGGAGAAGTAATTTGACGAAGCGATGGTTCTACGAGTACTTAATAGCAATAAGGAGAGTGTAGAGGATGCGGATACACAAATTGTTCAAACGGCTTTAGGCATGTCGTCCAGGTTTGACTCAATTTTCATCGTTGGAGAAGACGTTGATCTGCTGGTTATATTGTCAGGTATTGGATATCATGTCTAGAGCGTCTATTTTAAAAAATGGAGCGAGGATCCGAAAATACAATTTTGTATTCATCAACAGGTTTAAAACACCAAACTCTTTCAGAGGATATACTTTTTCTTCACGCCTTCACAGGGTGTGATACGACTTCGGCCGTTTTTAGATATGGAAAAAGTAGGCTTCTCTCCTTTTTAAAGAAGAAGGAACATACTCACGTTTTACAATCGCTCGAGGTTTTTAAAGCAGAGTGCTCAGATGCAAACACTATATGCACTATCGGAAAGAATGTTTTCATTGCCTTGTACGGAAGTACACGTAACGACACATCACTAAGCGATTTCCGTTTCAAACTTTTTGCTCGCGCAGGAACGAAAATTAAAGCTAATCTTGCTGCTTGGCCTTCCACCGAATCAGCCGCTGATCATCATTCCTTACGAGCGTACCACCAAATACAGACATGGCTCGGCAACGTTTTAAATCCAGAAAACTTGGGCTGGAAGCGCAGTCAGGTGGGATTAGAGCCTGTGATGATTTCGGGAGAAATTATCCCTTCATACCTATTAAATATTATTTCGTGCTCTTGTAAAAAAAACTGTGGGACAGCATGTGGTTGTCAGAAGGCTGGACTCACATGTACCAATATCTGTAGAACGCGATGTCGCAAAATATTCTCATATGTCGCAGTCATAACCGAAGACATAAATCATGAAGATTGGTACGATGACATTTATGATATTCCAACGTTGGTCCCCCTTCCACAACCAAGTAGATCTGTATATCATATTCAGGATTCTACTGAAGAAAATAATAAAAACGTACCCTCATCACTAAATAAACCATCCAAAATTAAAAGAAAGTAAATTAGGTACTTTATCCCATTAGTGAACTGCCAGGTTTTTGGAAAACCTTACTTTATGGGGGTGAACCTATTTCAATTTCCGCTACTGTATTACAAATATCGGGTGGGTAAAACGTCCCTTTCCGATGAGGAGGAAAGATTTTTAGAAAATTTAATGATGAAAAATGCTAACATAAAATGGTTACCGCAATCGCCTGTTCTGATGGCTTCAGACTTTTTTCCCTCAAAAAGAAGGTATACGTCAACAAACTACAGACTTTAACAGTGTTAAAATAGAATATTTGAGCAGAAATTGCGCAGATCACAGCGGTCGCACTCCAACTTGTTTTCCAAAATGTCGTGCAAAGACCCGAAGCTTCACCATCCTAACTGCATCTGCAACAAATTATACCTATAAGTATGTACGAGTATAACGCATAGTTACTTCGGAATGCTCACTTTCTTTCGGGTATATCTCGGCTGCAGCTGATCGTATCGACTTAATTTTTTTCTGGATTGTAGGGAATCCAATAAGGTACGAGTCCACTCTTATTAATTTTTGCGCGAAAAATCACCGTTATTGACTTATTTGGAAAAACCTGATTTGAAAAACTGTTTTTTCAACTTTGACACGCTGTAACATTTTACCTACTGCTTTATGGTGAACAATCGCTATGCCAAAGATGAAGAAAATTTTGTACCAAACAATTCGGTGGCCTTTTGTTGGAAATGCTACCATTGGGAGCGGAGATATACGCCGGAAACCCAAACAAGACAAAAACCTTCATAAGTACCGTTAGAAATTTTTTCAAGTGGTGCAAACTTAAATTTAAGCTTTCTGACTAATACCCTATCGATTTCTAAAATAATCTCAGACAGTGCCTGGCATGCACTCTGAAGCCCGATTTCACGACCGATCGCCTGGAGTAATAGTTGTTTGAACAAAAAGTTCTGCTTTTATGTACATAATACATAGTCAGTGCGGAGAAGTACATGACTCGCTCGAATATTTCAGTAGATACGGTTCAAAAGTAAAAACAGTGTTGAGCCAATAATACAGGATGTTCAGCCGTATAGTTAAAAGAAAGATGAATACAATAATTCTGTCTAAAAAGGCAAAAATTATCGAAAAAAATTAGGCAAGGGTTTTCCAACAGTGCTGGCCACGCAATATTGTGTGGCACCCTTCTTCATCTCCTATCTAAAAAATAAGGAGATGCAAATCACCAATAAGGTAACTAATGCTTATTTACCCGTCAAAAAGAAAACGCAACTGAATTCTCGGAAATGGAAGATAAACTTTATGACTGGATATTAAAACAACGCGGAAGAAATTGCGTATTAGATGACAACATCAAGAAAAGGCACTTGCAATTATTAGAGCTTCTTTTTATTTGGCAAATAAATCGTTTAATGCTAGCAATGGATGGTTGCAAAACTTTAAGCGCCGTTTCGGAATTGCGGAATCTTAAAGTATGCGGCGAAAAACTATCTAGCGACACCACAGCGGCTTTCAATTTCAAACGTGTATTTAATGAAAAAATACAGAAATTGGGGAAATTTTGAATCTTCAAAGTGTACGCGACAAAGCAGTAACATACTCGTATCTAGCTAACACTCGGTTTTCACAAGCCCATATCACAGATTATTTTGTATAAATTTTAAACGTGATCAATTTTAGAACTTTGTGATGTGATTTTTTTAATTTTGTTTCTTTTCAATTAATTTGAAATTAAAAATTAAGTACTTGGAAATTGGAAATCCTTGAAAATTTGAATTGGCAGAAACTTCTGTCTTCTAATTTTCGAGGTTCTACTGTATATCGATAACGGTAATAAGTGCTGAAAAGTAGTGTATGGCGAATTTGTAGCTATTGTGGTTTCACAATAACATGTCAAAAGTAAATTTTAATTCGAGCATTCCTTACGGTTCTAGGAGGTCTAACTGTATTTTTAACAATGTTTCACGAAAATCTCTGTAACGGTAACTCTGGCGAGAAGATGTGGTATGGAAATTTCGTAGCAAATACGGTTTTGGTGAACGTGGCCAAATTTCTCATCAATATGTACACCTTTGAGGGTGCTATGCGGGTTCAAACCTTAGAAAAACGAGAACTTTTGGGTTTTTCGTGAATGCCTCTGTAACGGTGGTGTATGGTATGCTGTAAAGTCATCTATGACATATTTGTAGCTTCTGTGGCTGCAAATAAAGTACCAAAAGTCGCCATCGATGGGTGGACACCCATGGAAGTCAAAAATATCTCTATAACGATAATGTTCACTAAAAAGTGTTATATGACGAATTTGTAGCTTGTACAACGTCTAGATTAATACCAAGGAGACCGAGGCTAATTTCGGGCGCGGCCGAATTTTGAATACCCTTCACTCTCCTCGGACTAAAAGCGGGAGCATGGCCCCATAGTACGATTCTATTTGTATTACTTTTTTTTGTATTGATAAAGGCCCATTAAGGTTTTTTTGAAATTAGTGTAGAAAAAATGTTACAAAATCTAAAACGGGGGGTTGGGTTTGTATGGTAGCCCCATGACCCCAGTCCTATTACATTTATTTTTACATATGTTTTGTGGCATCAATAGAAATGCACTTTTACGAGGTTTGGTTTAAATTTAAGAACAAATAGAAAAGTTCTTCTTAGAAAAACTCAATTTAAGGGGCTGGGTTTGTATGGCAGCGCCACGACCCCATGTCCGATTTCAGCGATTCAAACATACAAATTGCCTGCAATAAAAAGAAGCATGTGTGCAAAATTTCAGCTCGATAGCTTTTAAACTGGCCGAGTAAAACGCGTAGCAACAGACGGACAACGCCCAATCGACTCAGCTCATCATACTGATCTGATCATATATATACATATTTTATATGGTCGCAGATGCTTCTTTCAATGCGTTACAAACTTCATGACAAAGTTAATACATATACCCTTTCACTTTATGAGCGAAGGGTATAAAAATGTCAGATCGATACGTACAATCGTAAGAGCGCAATGGGGATTCAAGCCATACAAAAACGCAATTTTTTGTTCATTTCGTGATTATCTTAGTGACGGTAACTTATGCGGGAAAGTGATCTGCAATGAATATGTTTCTTCAATATATCTAAATACAATGCCAAAACACCCAATCTGTACCTCCCCCCAATGGAAGGTACGTGGGGTCAAACTTAAAAAAAATCTAGTGGGCTTCGCCCCCTGCTCGCTTCGCTCGCCAACCCCCGGGGGCCGAGGCTAATTTCGGGCCTGGCCGAAATTTGGATACCCTTCGCTCTCTTCGGAAAATTTTATTGCGGTTGCGGGAGCATGACCCCACAGTACGATTCCATTCGTTTTTAATTTTTTTGTTGCTTGGGTAAAGTCACATTATTTCAAGGTTTTGTCAAATTGGTGCAAAAAATGTTTCTTAGCATAACCAAAATGGGGGTTTGGTTTGTATGGCCACCCCATAATCCATGGTCAGATTTAATCAAGTCATAGATATGTATTGTGTCATCACGAGAAACACGTTTGTGTGTAATTTGGTTGAAATTGGTGCACAAATAAAAAAAGTTTTTCTTAGAAAAGCTTAATTTGGGAGGTTAGGTTTGTATGGCAGCCCCATGACCCCATTATCTGATTTGATCCATTCTTAGATATGTTTTGTGTTATCAAGAGAAACACATTTGTGTGAAATTTTGTTGAAATTGGTACACAAATAAAAAAGTTTTTCTTAGAAGAACCTAATTTGAGTAGTTGGGTTTGTATGGCAGCCCCATGACCCCATTGTCCGATTATACCGATTCAAACTGCCTGCAGCAAAAAGAAGCACTTGTGCAAAATTTCAGCTTCATAGCTTTTAAATTGTCTGAGTAAAACGCGTCGCAACAGACAGACAGACAGACGGACATCGCCCAATCGACTCCCCAAGTTATGCTGATCATATATGTATACTTTTTATATGGTCGGAGATGCTTCCTTCAATGCGTTACAAACTTCATGACAAAGTTAATATACCCTTTCACTCTATGAGCGAAGGGTATAACAACGTTTTCCTGGGAATTGTTCTATCTATAAGGGTAGTATTTATACTCGTAGCGTCCGGAAACTACCGCATTAACGCACCGAAAATTGATTCCTAATGTGATTTCCAGCAAAAAGAAAGTGTATCGGACACACCCCGATTCTTAACCCTCTGGCTGTTACAGGCATTTGAAGATATTTCTGAAAAATGCAATTTCTTACTTGACTTAAACCTTAATATCTAAAAAACTAGACTAGCAAGAATAACGAAATAAGATTATTACCACAGCCAACTAATTTACCTAAACAACACTAACCGCATTAAAATCAGATGAGTGGTTTGGTTTATACTGATTTGCAAAGTAAAATTTTTGTGATTTCACCCAAAAACTAATTATTTTTTCATCTCAATTTTCTGCAACTTCTACCAAGGTGAGTTAGTTGCATGTACAATTCTTTTAAAAATTGGCCCATAGTCTTACAATCATATATCTTTCATATAGCATTTTATTTTAGCTTCGAGAATTCTAACACTTTTATTTATTTATTTATTTGCAAATTGCAGTACATTAGGACAGTTTGAATGAATTTGAGCTAAAGGTAGCCATAGTTTTCTGCACTTAAAGCATTAAAACTATTAGAAAAAAATGGAGCTAGAAAAAACTGATATGAGAAAAATACAATCGTAAGATTATGCGCAAATTTTTCGAATTTTTTTTTAGATTATCGCACAAGCAACTCATCTTGGCAGAACTTGGAGAAAATTGAGGAGCAAAAATAATTTGATTTTGGGTTAAATCACAAAAATTTGACTTTAAAGCTCAGTAAGAATCAAACTAATTATCCGATTTTAGTGTGGTTAATTTTTTTGTTTATGTAAATTTGTTGGCAGTGAGAATTATCTTATTATGTTACTCTGGCTAGTGTACTTTAGCAGAAATTAAGGTTAAAGTCGTGTAAGAAAATTAATTTTTCAAAAATATTCGGGTGATCTTCAGATGTTTCACCCCCATAAGTTCCTTAGGTGCATGGGGACTTTTTCCTATTTATTGACAGCCTAAGGAGCTTCAAACTCGTCATAGACGACTTTACAACATACTCCCCCGTTACAGAGATATTCGCGAAAGAGTTACCGTAATAAAGATTTTCCTGAAATTTTGTAAAAAAAAATACAGTTAGACCCCCTGGGACCGTTAGGAGTAGTCGACTCAAAATCTACCTTCGACATTTTATTCACAAACCACAAAAGCTATACATTTTTCCTACACCACTTTTTAGCACAAATTACCGCTATTGAGATATTCAGGAAAACCTGTTTTTGAGGGTCCTTGACCCTCTGTACAGCTGCTGTTGCCAGTCGTACAGACGGTGACTTTTGGCGTCTGGTGTAGGACCTTTTTCGAAGTTTGCCCAATTTTTTGTTCAATATTTCCTGGTGCACGCTGAATATTGAACATTAGCGTTTTGATTTAAGTGAAGTTTTGGGGTACCATAGACTACAAAAAAAAAATCTGATATCTCACGAAAAAACAATAAGTTGGTAAGGTTTCCGCTAAACAAGATGCAAAAAGAATTGATACCACTGCAGCCCGTCACTCACAGTTCGTGTTATCCTAAGACTTCTTTATGGAAAACCTCCGAAAATACAACTTTCTCAATTCAACTTCATATCCTTCTTCAGTACATATATTCATTGTGCATCATTTCGTGAACTACATATATACATACTTATATTTATGTACAAACATTTTTAATCCTAGTTCAGTCTGCACATATTTATGTCTACGAGCCAACACTCCCATGATTCCTTAATAGCATCCAGAAGTACTTGAGTTGATTGGCTTCTGTTTGCCGATGTTCTCAGCCATGTTGGAATCGTCTTTGACGACGATTCGGATCGAAACCATATACAGTATAGCGACAAATGATCCATGTGTTATACATCCTCAATTAGAACAAAAGTAAAACAACTAAATCCTTCTAATCCCTTTTTCGGCTGGCGACGCGACCCTATATGTATAGGAAAGGAGTGACTGAATGTGTCGGAGACGGATGCCACACTGCTCATCAGCTGAACTAAAATTGATGTGGAATTTTGGCTTTTTTCCCTCAGCAACACTAATGAATCCGGCACCGATGATGGCTATGTTTTTTCCTCATCAGCCAACACTCCGGAAATTGTCTTGTAGTATCCGTAAATTAGTAAAAGGGGTAATCGGAGAGCTTGTTTCGTCGTTCAACCATATGCCATCATGGGATTAATTCCGTGTGATGGAAGTGTGAGCTTAAGAGGATCACCTTGAAGCGCTATGATTGTCGTCTATTTCGAAACAGCAATTACTCGACTATTGACCTTAGCAGCGACTGTGCTGCCAATAATATTCCCATTCCCACAAACATATTCGCACCGTTAATTTCGCTGTGTAATTTCTTCATACCTGACGGGCACCAACAAATGAGCGCATATATGAAAACTGGAGATCGTTCGCTGGAGTTCTGCGTAAAACAGATCAATTTCAGTCCAACATATAAAATTAAGAAGTTCGACACTAATTGATTGGAAGGATAATATGTATACGAGAACAATAATAATAGTAGTGCGGTGGTGGTGGCTGCGCGATAGTATTTCTAGTGAGAAGTCTAATTTTCTGGTTATATGCCCTTATGGCCTCTACGAGTATTAAAGGGAACGAACGCATAAACATACGCTTCGTTTAAAATTAATGGTCGTCATCGTGACGCCCCGAAGGACCAAAGAATTTCGCTCCATCCGAAATGTGATGTGCGCTGTGATTTGATATGTCTGCTAGAAGTTTTTGCTGTTCGTTCCAAGAATATAAAACGAATGATGCACATGCGATCCGCTTCAATCCTTCAATCACACATTCCAGAAGCTCTTTCCCACGAAAGTCCGAATTGTTGCAACTGCACTGACCCGTGCGTTAAGAAAATTGCAGATTTGTGTTTTACGAGATATTCCAAACGGACAAGATAAGATAAATTGATATGATTAGGAGATACTTAGTTGAACGTTGTTTAGAAACAAGGCGGATAATATGTTGCAAATAGGATTGTTTTCTATGGCATTTGGTAATGTCTGCTTGCGGAAGTAATCGGATGGAATGAGTTCCATCGCACATTTGAGGATATGTGTTTCAGACCGTTGTGTTTCGCATCATTGTTTTCTTCAGCAATTTTTTTTTTAACAAATAACACATATCATTTTCTTCCACGAACCCCGAAGTTGTGGTGTTTTAAGAGTTCATTAATATTATTTTTGAGTAAAAAAATCTGTAAAATTTTCTGATTGTGTTTATACATTGGGAGACTTCAGCTCCTCAAATCACAAATTAAATCGCTAATGTTTTTTTTTTATAATAAAATCGGTTCGACCTCGAATATATTCATTCATTTTTATTATTAGAGCAAAATTGGGTATTTAAGGACACTAAAACTCAAAATGCCACATTTGCTTGCCTCTACTGAGCAAGTGATCATTCGGTCGCCACTCTGTGGATAGAGATTCAGAGAGAAACGAGTTTCCGAACTCGGCAAGTTACCCGTTGCAAGTTTATTATTCAGAAGATGATAAGACAAATTCTTACGATAATGCGAACAAAAAACTTGCATTTATATCTCCCGTAAAAATTGAGCCGCGGAGACCTTATACAGCAGACGCACGTGTCAAACTCGCGGCCCTCCTCGCAGTTCTGTGCGGCCCGCGGCCATGTCGAAGCAGCACAATGTGTAGGTATATCAACACAAAAATGGTGAAATTGGTAAGGTCTAAGGTGAACAAATTCAGCCGTTGAACTAAAATCTACAAAAATTACTAAAACTTGTCAGTGGCTTATGTAAGATTGTTTAAGGATTTTTTCTCAAACAAACAATTTACTGCTGGTTATTTGGTTTTATATAATACAGCACATTTTTTTTTGTACAGGACAAGGACAATACTAAGCCTCTTCATGAAACTGTTCTGTCCCGAAATGCAGTTAATAAAAATTGATTGACTTTACCGAACATGAATTGAGATTTACTTGGAAAAATGGCAAAGCATTAAAAACTACCGAAATCTTGGAATTGGTGACTAAATCACCTGGATGTGAAATTCTAACATAATAATTAGAGCAATGCCTGATTTTTAGATTTTTATATTTATACTTATTAAGCTGTATTGGTTAATTTAATATGCCTACTTTGCTCCCCAAAGTTATTTTGGGCGACCTGGATGACCAGTGCTACAATTTTTTTATCATCTGTCCTAAATTTGTCGCAAATAATGTAATTAGCAAAAAGTGGTTACTTGAAGATCAATAATATTTTCACGTTTTCGTTTCTTGTCTTAAGTTTTTAATGTTCTTGAAGTACATTTTCGAAAGGTGGAAGTTCTCACGGATAATCCCGAAGCCGCTATAGAGGTCCAGACTTTCTGCCATATTTTAAAAGTAATATTCTGTAATCAATTTTCATAATACGATTACATAAAAAATTTTGAAATTTTGCTCCTGCAGCCCAACCAAACCTGAAGAGAGTCTTAATTGGCCCGGGCCAGGTTTTGAGTTTGACACCCCTGTTATACAGCTACCGAAATAAATATAAGTTCACACACAAATTCTACCATTTTTCGCTTCTAATAATTCCTGCACCGTTATAAATTTCAAAAATGATTTTTATTATGTTGTTTACAAACTTCCGTTTCGAAATACTGTTATTTTGGAGAAATGATTTCCGTCAGTCTCACGTCCGTTATTATACCCTTCACTCGTAGAGTAAAGGGTATATTAACTTTGTCATGAAGTTTGTAACGCATTGAAGGAAGCATCTCCGACCATATAAAATATGTATATATATGATCAGCATGACGAGTTGAGTCGATTGGGCAATGTCCGTCTGTCTGTCTGTCCGTCTGTCCGTCTGTTGCTACGCGTTTTACTCGGCCAGTTTAAAAGCTATCAAGCTGAAATTTTGCACACATGCTTCTTTTTATTGCAGGCAGTTTGTATGTTTGAATCGCTAAAATCGGACCTTGGGGTCATGGGGCTGCCATACAAACCTAACCCCCCCCCCCAATTTGGTTTTTCTAAGAAAAACTTTTTCATGCGTGCACGAATTTCAACCAAATTTCACACAAATGTGTTTCTATTGATAAGACAAAACATATGTAAGAATAGATTAAATCGGACTATGGGGTCATGGGGCTGCCATACAAACTTAACCCCCAAATTATGTTCTTCTAAGAAAAACTTTTTCATTTGTGCACCAATTTCAACCAAATTTCATACAAATGTGTTTCTATTGATGCCACAAAACATATGTAAGAATGGTTGGAATCGGACTGTGGGGTCATGGGGCTGTCATACAAACCCAACCCCCCAAATTGAGTTTTTCTAAGAAAAACTTTTTGATTTGTGGGCCAATTTCAATCAAACCTCATAAAAGTGCATTTCAATTGATGATGAGTAAATATTTTTATTTTGCCACTTAACCAAAAACACACAAATATTGTTTTATCGACGCCACAGAAGGAAAAGAATGGGGAAAGATTGAACACAAGTCATATGTTCGCCCAGAAAAAACTTTTAGCCCGAGGAGAGTGAAGGGTATTCAAATTTCGGCCGCGCCCGTAATTAGCCTCGGTCTCGTTTTTCAATTTCACGCACCCGAAATATTTTTTTGTGGGATTAGTCTGGTAACATCTAAACGAAACTTAACAATGACATTTTTTAATTACTGGTTGTTTCAGTTTATTTATTTTTTGGTAACATGACGCCACGTGGCACCCTTACAGTCGAAGAAGATGGTGCAATAATAGCATATAAGGATTGCGGCCTTTTTCCCGCTACGATTTTATCAATAAAAATGCATACTTACTGTCGTGGAATATGTCACAAACGGTGGGGAATTTATTTTCCATTTATATACGGGAGACATGACAGTATCCATCGGGCGCAAACGACAACAGAATGGTTCCAAGAGAAAAACATTACAGTTTTAGATTGGCCAGCCCGTAGCCCCGACCTCAACCCAATTGTAAATTTATGGGGAATACTTGTTAGGAAGGTTTACGCCAATGGTAAACCAATCCCAAGAGAAGTTTTACAGGTAATAGGTAAACAATATAGGACCAACAGGATATTAATTTATATCAAATCGTTCAATTTTTTAAATTATAATCTAAAACAATAATTAAACTAGCAATATTTCGAAATATGTAGTCTGGCTGGTCTAGCGGTTAGTGCGCACACCTTCAATGCACAGGGTCATGAGCTCGAATCTCACCGTGTTACATGGTGTTTTTCGAACTCACGAGCTTGTGACGGACTATGATCTCACTCAGATGTTAAACGAGTACCCATTATGGGGATAAATAACACTGCTGAGCGTGATGCTGATCTCATTACCTCAACAAAAAGCAGATAAGATCTTGGAAATAGGATGTCACTAACACATCCTGCTGCCTTAGTCCAATGTTGGATTGTCGCGCCTGTTATTTATTTTAATATTTCGAAATGAATTGATAATTATTTGGCACTAAAGTTTAAGAAAAGGATAGAATATAGGGCCACCGTTCCAGTGGTAGTATATTCTATGTGGAGGGAGAAACAGAGTATTCAATGATAGTAGAATACTTGTTCCGTTAGGGTTATAGGAATTGGGAGTAAATGAGTGTAAAGGCGGTTGGTTATTATTTTGAATGTTTATTGAACACTGAATCTATATTCTTAAAACTACAATATTTATAGCTAACAAAATTGTAACTTAAGACTAAAGAATGAAAGCAATACGACGATTGACATACATTTTATAACAATTAGTCAATCGTCGCTCTAATTAGCCATTCAATACATTACATTGAATGACCATTATGCTGAGTAATAATTGACATGATTTACTTTACGAGTATATGAAATTTAATAAATAATGTGTTGAAGTGATTCAACAAGTTTTCTATTTTCTTTAACTGGATGTACATTTTTTTGAATCTTATAACCCATGAGAAGTATTATTTCCCTAATAGATAATTTGTAGTCGATCGATTTAATTTGTTTTTATTGATTTTTGTAGCTTTTTATGGGTGAACTCATAATTATTTCGGTGGCTCTAGTCACTAATTGACCTTTTTCCTATAGGTTAGTACTGTATTCATCGAGCGAAAAACTTGCAATTATTTCTCTCTTTTATTCACAAAATTTAGGATAAATATGCACTCGCGGTCTTATTGATTGTCGATGACACCTTTTCCCTGTGAAATTCCAATGTTTTCGCCGGCAAAATGTCAAAAACATATGTGGAGACTTTCGCGTGAAGTGAGTACCACCAAGCGAATTCGTTTTCACAAACATCCAAATTTGGACAGTATTTGTATAGATTTCACGTGAAATGATGATGTTAGTATCTACTCTATGAAATAAAGTGCAAATGCATTGTTTTCGCTGGCGAAATGTCAAAAACCGGTGTAGAGACTTTCATGAGAATTTAGTACCACCAAGCGAATTCGATTTCACGATCACCAAAATTTTTACAATATTTGCATGTATTTCACGTGAAATTACGATGTTAGTACCTATTCACCTATTCCTAGGAAGAACTGCACTTGAACTCTTGAACTTTTATTAAATATGCTGCAATCGCCGCTATTAGTCAATATTTTCTTTGCTCTGGATTAGATTTTCGCTAGTCGAAATTTGCGTTTAGATTTTTAATGGTCGATTTTATGATCAAGTTTTCGGGGCGGTTTTTTGGTTAGGACTCGAATAACGAATTGCAAAAAGCCGAAAGGAACAATTTCAACATGGATTTAGTGGAAAGAGATCATAAAAACTATACAGATGGAAAAAAAAGAGGCGAAATAAAAGCTGGGGAGGCAATAAACCAATTGACACCCACAAAAAGCATTTTACATTTGCTTAGGGACCGCGGAATAAGTTTTGTTTAGGTAGAGAAGGCCGCACATCAATTAATTGCAAAAACGCGTTAAATTATGTTTCAATATATCTTTTTTGAAAATTTTGTTTTTAAGATGCAAAGTCGAGCCCACAATAGACACGAGTTGCTGTTTTTTAAAAACCTAAAAAAGTTACCCAAATTGTATTTCAAAAAAGCGAATCATCCTTGCTTTTGCTCAGTAATGGCCTAATAAGGTTCTTATTTACAAAAAAAAAAAGTCATTGACGAATTATATGCTAATTTTGCAATTAAAAATTCAATTCCTCTTTTCCAGAATTAAATTAAAAACCCAGCCGGGTGGAATTAGTATTTTTTTTCGGCTAAATTTACCTGGAAAACGGCTTGGCAAATTGGCAACACTGGTAAATTGAAAGGACCATATTGCATTTATTCGGCTCTAATTTGCCTATGGTACTGCGACATCCGAAGGCTGTTTTTTCTACCTAAATTAGATGATATTGACGAGAGTCTGGTTTCAACTAGAGGTTGCACCTTACACAATCTTATCGGATGTACTTTACGATCCAATAAGTGTAATAGTGTATGTGATGTACGGGCCTCAGATGTTTTTTTTTGCAATGCATCGTCAGATATAATGTGCAGAAGCTCAAACTTCCATCAACCAAGCGTGCGTTCTCCACCGCTTTGCGCGAAAAAGCTAATGCACCACCACTAAATGAGAATCCGACAATTGACGATAGATGGAAAGTCGCTAAGGACTCATTTATTTCGTGTGGCGAAGAAATTTTAGGACGATTGGATCGCGGTAGGAGACCATTTATTAGCGACTCCACTTGGTCTCTTATCTCAGCACGCAAGAGAGTTAAAGAGCAGATCAACTCAGCTGCTGACGATTCAGCTAAGGAACGATACAGAGCTGAATACCGTTCGCTCCAAAAAGGCGTTCAAAGGAGTGTTAGGCGTGATAAGCGCAATAATATCAACGCGCTTGCGAAGGAGGCAGAGGATGCGGCTATCCGCGGTGACAGTGGAACACTCTTCAAGCTTATCAAGCCATTAACTGGCAGATCTTTACTAACGGAACATCCTGTGAAAGATAAGGAAGGTGTTCTGCTCGTTACCGAAGAACAACAGCTGCAAAGATGGAGAGAACACTTTTTAGAGGTCCTTAATAACACCTTCGGGCCTGCAAGTGCATCTTCATTGCCAGCAGAAGACGTCCCTCGAATAGACGGCATTAGTTCTGGTCCACCATCCAAAAAGGAACTAATAGACGCTATTAAATCAATGGACGCCGGTAAAGCCCCTGGGATTGATGGAATTCCGTCTGAATTCTTGAAAGCGGATATTATCGCTTCAGCGGATATTCTCCTTCCCTTAATCCAAGAGTGTTGGGAAACCGAAACTCTTCCCAGTGAGTGGAAAAAGGGCGTAATTATTAAGATTCCGAAGAAAGGTGACCTGAAGAATTGCAATAATTGGCGTGGGATCTGTCTACTTCCTGCTGTTTCCAAGCTGATGGCTAAGATTGTTTTAGGACGAATCAAGGACAAAATCGATGACACATTGAATGATGAACAAGCTGGCTTTCGCGAAGGGTTTTCCTGTAGCGACCACATTAACACCCTCCGTATTATCATCGAGCAATCCGCGGAATGGAGATCCCCATTACATCTCATGTTCATCGATTTTGAGAAAGCCTTCGATAGCGTTGATCGTCTCTACATCTGGAATGCCTTACGGAGACGAAATATCCCAGATAAGATAATCTCCATCATCAAGGAATCCTACAATGGAGCCCAATGTCACGTCCTGCATAAGGGCAAGCTTTCAGATCCTTTTGAGGTGCACAGTGGAGTGAGGCAAGGCTGCGTTTTGTCACCTATTCTCTTCCTTGTTGCCATTAGTGATGTACTCGGCTCCGCACTCCAATTACATCGTAACAAAGGTATCAGATGGAAACTGTTCGATCACCTTCAACATCTTGACTACGCTGACGACATTTGCCTTCTATCAACAAACACGGATGATGTCGCTCAAATGACAGAAGCTCTAAATTGCGCGAGTCGTAATGCGGGGCTGAAAATCAATGCTGCCAAGACTAAGTTCTTGAGCACATATCCAGGTGGGCAAAGCGAAATTTGTATTTCAGGACAGGCAGTCGAAAAAGTTGATGAATTTTGCTATCTCGGAAGTGTAGTTACAGCAGATGGTGGAGCGGATGCTGATGTAAAATCACGGGTAAACAAGGCTAGGGCGGCTTTCTTCAATTTGACTCCTTTCTGGCTAAACAACAATATTTCCAGACGCACCAAAATACGTGTCTTCAATTCTAATGTGAAATCCATTCTGCTATATGGCTGTTCAACCTGGAAGGTGACTAAAGAGATCACTGATAAGTTGCAAACTTTTGTTAATCAGTGTCTACGGCGCATCCTAAACATTCGTTGGCCGGAGATCATTTCGAACGAGGATCTCCTTACTATAACTGGCCAGGAAAGGATAGGCACTTCGATCAAAAGACTTAAGTGGCAATGGATAGGTCACACCTTCCGAAGAGGGCCCAAAAACGTCGCAAAAAAGGCTCTAAACTGGAATCCACAGGACTCCGGAGCAAGACGCCGTGTTGGGCGGCCAAGGAACACATGGAGAAGATCGGTAACTAGCGAAGCCAAAACGCTAAATCTTACATGGTCGCAGCTAGCGCCGTTGGCGCAAAACAGAACGAGGTGGAGAGTAGGCGTAGTTAATGCCCTATGCCCCACAAGGGGTTGACAGGAACTAGAGAGATCGTCAGATTGTACAATCGATCTGAAGGTGTATGGCGACTCTAAGTTGTATTTTTTTTCATATATAGTTTTTTTTTCTAAAAGTCACAGGATGATCAAAAAACGCCTAATACAAAATTAATTATTTAAAAAAAAATAATAACATTTTTTATTCGATTTAAATCTTGCCCAAGTTGCCTGAAAATATATCAAGAAAAATGGCGCCTCACACTGTCCTCCTCATGTCATTGAGAACATCTGGCGGGAGCCCCGAAAAACCTCCTTAATAATTCCCATCTAGCTTAATTACATATTCCAATATTCCTCTTCACATCCCGTAAAAAAGTTGTGTTTTTGGTCAGAGAGAAAAAAAAACAATTTTTTGATATAATCTTGGTGGAGGCAATTTTCGAAAGATGGTAAGGACTAAAACTAGGCGAAGATATTCAGAAAACGATGCTATACAAAACAGCAGCGCGACTGCCATGTGATTTATGTTATGTGAATATAATTTAATGAGTTCATAATGGGATTAAATGGAGTTGTTTTATGCTATAAAATGAAACATCTGGCGAAGCAGTAGCCGTTGAACGTGCGTTTAGCTGAAAGTCCATTATGCAAAATTGCCCAAAAGAAAGGAAGGGAGCTTGACTAATTTCTCATTTGCTTAATGCTGCAATATGAAAAAGTGTCTGGTGTTAACTCAAGGACTAACATTTCGATGCCTAATCTGCGACTACGATTAACTTATTATGTTGCGGAGGATAATTAGCGAAATAGGGACTAAAGTAAAAAAGATGGGAATAAAGTGGAGTGAGGTACATTATGGTTAATTCCACTGTGAATAATTTGATTTGAGTTTATTGCATCTTTTTAACTTTTTTAAATCTGAACTCAAATCAATCTTTCTTATTACAAGCGTAGCAGTATGAAATTCAGCCAGACGCACCATGACTAACTCCTGGCGCCATCCTGTCAAAAACTACATCACAAAACAATACATGACAAATTGGTTTCTATTGTTTCCTGAACAATATTCAAATCGATTCACACTGTGTTTATTGCACACTTGTTTTCAGAACATGCAGTGTACCAACCTTTTTCTGTTATCACGGGCAAATTATGTTCGAGAATCTATTGACCTACCGTATTCCCATAAATTATCCCGCACTCGTAAACTAAACCCGTGTTCCTGAAAAATTCGAGGAAACCAAAATACGCCTGGACTGACAACGTGATAACGTAATTTTCCTTAAATTTCAATGACTCTTCAATTGTACAATCGCATTGCGCCCTGAACAAACATTTTCGACGTTTTCCATTTCAGCAGGTATCAAGACGACACAACACACTCACCTGATCAAGGCTCTTTCTTCCTTTTTTTTGTTGTTCCTTTTACGATGAGACACTTGACTCGACTATGTGTACACTGACTGAACGCAGTGCAATTTCTAATAATTGCGAACCCTTCAAACATCTGCCAAACAAGTGCATTGTGTTAATCGTGAAATGCGGTACGCGCCTGGGTCCAGCCCATATACTATACCGCAAAAATATCAAGAGCCGGCAATAAAAATGCCGAAAAGTCAATTTGGCGAAGGCGTAGTTTTATCCTTGAGCACCTGCCGAGAGCCTGGCGCCAACCTGTTCTGCGCTCTAATGACTTCTGCATAATCATCTGCATTTTATCGTCGTTGCGACCGTAAGAGCAAGGTATTTTCCTTTGCGTGCCATGTCTACGTTGTCTGCTGGCGTGAATTGATGTCCTTTCTTCTGTTTATCCCATTTCCCATTGCAGGTCACATAAGTCACATTGCTCGTGTGATACGGGGCGGATATGCATCATGCAAGAGACTAAAAGGATTTTCGGGATGATCCGGGTTTTAGAATATCCGACTGACTGTCGTTTGACCTGTATCTGAATGGTCTGTATATCTATGGATTTGTGTCGACATGACGGTGTTTTGTACATTTTTTTCTCAGATGGATAGAATGACAATTTCAGATTATGTATTGGGCAAAATGTACACATGGGTGATAAATGATATTTGTGCACTTGTTAATGCATTGGTTGATTGGAATATTTCCAGGTTTGAAACTTATTCTAAATCAGTTGCATATGGGATCTGGATTACGCAGGTAGTAATAGTTTGACAGTGAGTAATAAGTGATGTAGTTTATGTGATTTATTGATGACGATAATATCGAAAAAGTATATTTTTAAGTCAAAACAAAAGATACTATCATTCTTATGTTTCTTTCCCATTTGATAATGGACAATATGAGAACAACATTTCTACATTATTCAGCGTTCCATTCTTGGATTACATTACATAAAAATTGTAATATGTATGTACATAAGTATGTATGTTGAAAAAATAAATGCACCACAAAGTTATTTAAAACATTCCACTCAACCTTAAAAGTAAGAAATAATTCAAATAATAAATACATAATAAGATTTTCGAGGAAATCAATGGTTGGTAATCCATATTTGGAATTATTAATGGCAAAAAATGTAGGCTTGCGGCTACAATTACGAAACCGAAAAATCTAATTGCCACTAAGTATAACTTCCAGCCAACTAATCCTCAAGAAGCAACTCCAGCGTTCCACAGTAGCTTTATTCATAAACATACGAATCTCATATCAGTATAAAAAGTGACCATGATAGTAATAACCGTAAGAACTTCGCAACTAAATGGTAAATTTGCAAGTGGCTGATGTTCTAGACTGAATTCTAAAAAAAAACTCCTTTTGCAATACAATATAATATTTAATGGTTTGCATGCTCACTACGGGATGATCCCACAGACAAAAGGTGGGCGCACAAACACCTACAATTCAAGAACATATAGCCGAGCGTGCATTCCTTGCGGGCAACCGGAATCATGCAATGCATCTAGCCACATACTCGTAGTCGTAGTCATTTTCTTTGCAGTCAATTCACCGTATACCATAATTGGCTCATAATCAAATAATTGACGGCTTAAACTTATAAGGATGTGCGGGATACGTCCTAGTCGTCTATATATCTGTAATGTACGAAATTTTAGGCCCACGCCAAATTCACGGTACCACGACAAACTTGTCCGCAGGGCTTACTGTCGAGACAGCGAGAATCGAAAATGCGCGTCTGCTTGCTATGTATAGACCAAAAAAAGAATATTTTTGGAGGAGGTGCGTATAAGTGTAGATACCTTGAAGTTTGTGATATTCTTGAAAAGGGAGCTCTTATGTGAAAACTTGCAGCATTTAATCATATAAGCCGAATTGCTAATTACAGGCTTCCCAGGCAAGATGCGAATGGTATAGTAACGAAACGCGTTGAACAGGTGAATCGAATAAAGGTAATTTTAAAGAATTTAATTCTTCGAAATTGTTTTTCTGAAGTTTGGGATTTAATTTCAGATTTCGTCTTGTGTGTAAAATAAAAAGTGTAACATATCCAGAAGTCTATAGTAGAAACTGTTGGAAACAAAGTTTCTGCTATCGATTCGGCTGGATTTCTAGGTCGAACCAATGAATCTCATCATTCTTCTTGACGTAGTGAGAAAGGACATTTGGTCTGATAGTGCAGAATTACATATTCCATATGTAATGTCCATATTGATGGACTTACAGACTCGCGAAAACATAAACTAATGAAAACCGTGGCTGTTCACTTTAACGGGAGTTTATGTTATGCAGCTGTTCGCAAACATTATCTTTTTATGTTTTCTACCAGTAGCAAAATGCATGATTAGAGTGCAACAGGTCTCCTTCGCCGAAGCGCTGGATGTCAGACGCAATATGGGCGGATTTTCGGATAGAAACCGATAAAAGAACGTCTTTGTCATTAGATGACAATTATCACAACATTATCCAATATCGTTTGAAAGTTCGAAAATGTGGTGTGTGTTTACGGAAGCTGCACGAAACAATGATTTAAACAACTTATACGTATAGGACCCAAAAGTAATGGGAAGATATGTCTTAGGGACACGCCTCCTGAGGCAACATGCAAAGTTGTGTCTCTGTTAGTGCATCAGTCCGCCCTTGAGAAGTTTTTTTTTTAGAAAAAAGGAATAACGCAGTTCGTGCCTATTTGCTTTAAATTAATTTTTTGCTTTAAATTAATATTTATAGCACATTAAACTTGAAAAATTAATTGGATAAATTCTTCTAAGCTCCATGATATTCTGGACATCAAACGGAATAGATCATCAATGGTTCAGCTATACGCTCTTCACGAACGATAGCATTGGTTTTGTTTGCAAGGCCACTTCTTGGCACTGAGAGGCACCCTGAGCGGGGCTGGTCTTTTTATACCCTATACCCATAAAATGGTATAGGGTAAGCTGACCAGACGTACAGCATTTTGCTGTACAGTACAGCATTTTGACCTGTCGTACAGCATTAGGAAATGTACAGCAAAATATACAGCATTTCATTGGTCGACAAAGGACGTCTCGAAAGCCAGTCATTTAGTGTGCTTTAACGAATCAAAGCATTTTCAAACAAAATATTCTAAAACAAAAACAACACTATTTACCATTCTCTGCTTAAAATATTATAGCTCTGAATGAATGAACTCACGAAGGCGCAGTTAATGTTTCGAATCGGTATCAATAAGTAGGTACGATTTCAAAATATGTACATATGTATGTTTTAGCAGCTGCTTTCCGTGTTGTATAGTGCTGTAGCGGTCCTAGTGATTTTTTTCTCTTGAATCCATCAAGCCTGGGAATTTATTGAAAAAAAAAATGTCCTCCCGCTCAACGTCCTCTATATCAGCCTCTTCATCCCCGCTCTATACAAAAAAAAATTCGGAAAATAGAGGGAGGGATAATATGAGGCAGAGACGTAGCCAGGATTTTGTTTCGAGAGGGGTCCGACGCTCAGTTTCAGAAATTTGGGCATTATTAGAAACTAGAATTTCGATTGTTTTTAACTGTGGAAACTAGTTTCGGCGTTTCCCCATTGCAGCACATGCCTCCTCTTCCACAGTTCATGTACAATTATTATCGAAGGGCTCATGAAGCATGGTATCAGTACAAAGCAGCAAGCCTAGGGTTATACTTAAACAATCGCAATATACAACATTTGTCACTTTATAAGGTTTAACGAAACTATTGCACATAGGTATAAATTTACTCGTCGTGCTCTGTGGCCGTGATCGTTCGGTCGCCACTCTGTGAAATAGACACTCATAGAGAAACGAGTTTCCAAACTCGGCACGACTCGTCGCAAGTTTTTTATTCAAAAGAGTATGATAAGAAATATTCTTATCGTAGAATAATAAACTAACAATGCGACTAGGAAGTGGTATGGCTGACAACCGTATCACACTCCGAATTCAGTTGTCTTTGTAACGTTGATGACTACACACGGTAGTCTTCAACGCACCATGCTCCACTAGGAGTTACGGTAATGAAGAGAGAGATAAATTTACTTTACCTAAAAAATTAAATTTGTCTGAAAACTGAATTCCGCAAGTATGTGTACAGCATTGGGCCTTCGGGAGTCTGGTCACCTTAGTATAGGGTATATTGTTTTTGTTACGCCGATATTATGTAACACCTCAAATGAGCCACCGGAGGTATTGTATTGCAAAGTATATATATAAATGATCAGGGTCGGTCGCTGAATCGAATAAGCCACGTCTGTCTGTCTGTCTGTCCGTGTGTGTGTCTTAGCACGATAACTCCCGAAATAATGAAGCTAGCGGTTTTCAATTTTGGTCAAATGTTTGTTTTGCTAAAATCTTGGACGGTATTGAAAATGGGCCAAATCAGACCACGGGTTCCCATACCTCCCATATAAACCTCCCCTCCTTGATATTTTAATTCGGCAATAACTTTCAGTAGAATATCGCTATCGACTTGAAATTTTGATCAATATCTCATTCTGACATATACTTTGAGTTGATGGAAAGTGAAGTATGTCCGACTACCCCTACCCCTACTTCCCCTACAAAGTTATATTCAGCCATATCTTTTGATAGAATGTCACGAAAAACTTCAAATTAGTATCAAATGGTAGCCGTTGGATGCCTTGATAAGGTTATAAAAATGTGTCAGATCCGACCCATCTACCCCTCCCTCCACCACAAAAAATATGAAATTTAATATTTTGGGTTTTGCGTGCCTTCTAGGTCTGTACATGAGTATAGGGTATACACTCATCGTGCTATTCGCACGATTAGAACTCGGTCTCGTTTTACATATCTCCACCATTAAAATGTAAAAACTATTCGTAGACTCTAGTTTTAGTTAAGGCAGAAAAATTTAATTTTACAGCCGCGGGACGCTCTCGAAAATCGACCACCACGAAATGGGAAAAGTTGTTTCAAGAAAAAAAACCTTACGGACGAACCGATGCAGTCATAGCGATACACATTCCCACAATAACACAGCACCCCTAAGGGATACCTCGCTCCAGCCCAATTATTTTTCGGTATACTAAGTAATCAAGGATTGTATTATCACTCGGTAAAAGATAATGATGGAATGCTACTATACGATCAACTTCGCCAAATAGAGTCTGCTGGGATCCATGCAATGTCGGTTGTAGAATCTGGAGCTGCTTGGTAGGGTTCGACAGTATCGCGTCGCCTGGTCGGAACGTATACCACGCAACATCACATCTTACTAACGAATACCTATATACACTCAAAGAAGCTTCATTTCGTGAAGATTTTTGACAAAATTTGGCAAAGCAGTTATATCAGTGTAAAAACCAAATCTGGCTCCTGATTTCACTTGTTGTTTCTGTCAGCTATTCTATTATGTGGGAGCAATAAAGGAAAGTTGTCGCTACGTCTTGTCTTGTCTTGTCTTTATCAAATTTTAAGCCGATATAATTAATTTAAAATGAAGACCTTCATTGTGTCTTGAGTTTTGGGGAGCCCTTAGTTGTTTAAAGATTGCTTCGGGTCTCTGAGACTCGGCATGGGTGTTTGTGTTACATTTTTTTACACTAGCAGTTTAGTAATAAAAATTAAAAACGCGAAATTTTTAAATTACATATTTAATTTAATTTTAAAATATTTCAGGAACAGTTTTCTTATTAGTGTCCAAACGTATTTCTTTCATCTTTTCAAAATTCGGTGTTGGTACTTATGTACCAAAGTTTGGATGTCGATACTTAAAGACTAGTCGCATTTGGCGATGAAATCCCTTTTTCCAAAGAAGGCGAAAAAGGAATCACCCTAAAATAATGTAGCACAGATTCTGGATAAATAGTGTTTAACAATAATACAATTGGAGAAATTGCAAGAACCGTACTTTATGACGCGTAAGACGCGGTTAAGGCAACCTTTAGGACTAATAAATAACTTTTTCACCCTTTAAATTATCTACATTGAATAGCAAATCAATAGCGATGCAGTAGCCCTATTTAAACAATTTAAACCGCATTGTTACTATGTATTTCAAAATATGTACATATCTATGGATACTAGTCATGAGTATGTGATGTCCATATTGTTCTATGTAAAAACTCTCTCTATTGAATTTCGAATTTTCACTTTTCATTTTTCAATCTTTGAAACTCAATGGACATTTTCCTATGTGGATGCTTCCACCGAATGATGTTCCTTCGAATAATACTCTGTTCCTCCTTCAACCCATTTTGTCCTACGGTTGCGTTTCGGCAACGCTTTACCATTTTCATGTTTCACGCTTTTCTGGTAAAAAATATAAGCTTTATCCCCGAGGAAGAAAGGATCATTTTAGAATTATCTAATCGACCTGTTTTTGCTTAAAGATGTATTTTGACATTTTCTATGATGTTTTAGGGTTTGAAAATTGTGAAAATTCCATGTTTTTTTTTCTTTTTTCATTTTTCAATCTTTGAAATTCAAGGGACATGATGTTCCTTCGAATAATACTCCTCGTTTAAGGTAAGTACTATATTCACCGAGCGAAAACCTTTTATTTATATCTCCCGTGAAAAATGTGCCATGGAGACTTGCCATATATTCACTAAATTTAGAATAAATGTGTACTCGTGGTCTGGTTTATTTTCGATGACATCTTTTCACTGTGAAATAAAGTGGAATTGCATTGTTTTCGCTGGCGATGTCAAAAAGCGGTCTGGAGAGTGAGTGAGCGCAACCAAGCGAATTCGGTTTCACGATCATCAAAATTTTGACAGTATCTGTATGGATTTCACGTGAAATGCCGATGGTAGTATACTCTTACCGAGTAGGTAGCATACATCAAATTATTTCTATCTCAGACGAATAATATTTCGATAGGAGTCCTTTGCATTCAAATTGATTACGATATCATCACTAAAACAAACATCACTAGCGGAATAGTTTTCATTGTTAGGTCTGGATCTTGACCTAGAAGAATTATCCATTTGGTTGCGCCGTCAATATTTTTTACGGTCGTAAAGGATACTTCGAAGCTATTCGCCAAAATTAAGTTACTTACTACTTGATGTAGTCTTTAATAAACTTTTCGGAGAAAGAGTAGAGTGAAATTTACTCTGGACCCAAACATGAAAATAAAGAGAAAAGTTTTGATGCCAAAATGTAAAATACACTCTCGCTTGTATTCTGTAAAAAATTACACTCGTCACGTTAAGGGGGAGGATAACGAAGGGAAAATTTTAATGTTTCGCAAATATCGAGAAAATTATTTGTTTGACCGCAAAATGTTATAGGGACGGAATAAACTACATTTAATTTCCTTTGCGATGATATATAAAACCCTGGACCCAAAAGTATTATGTGGAATTTACATTTGTTGAGATTTACATTTCGCACTGTAGCTTCTAATAAAGGTAGAGTGATAAGAATTGGAGTTGATGCTGCCAATTAAATGTATTTAATTTATAATAAAAATGAGCTTGCTCCCTTCAAGAACACCTCCCACACTAGCACACTACTGTTAACATTTCTGAAGAAGGCATGCTGTAACTATTCTCTAAATTACGCCAGGCAAATAACATTTCGTTGAATGCCTAGGGTAAGCCCCCTTACACTCTCTACCACAAATTACTTATATCGAAGCAAAATTAAGGGTACCTCCCATTCTAACCATTCAACCATTCTAATTTTTTTTCTCTGTGTACGACTTGTATGCATACTCCAGCGAGTTGCGGCACACAGAGTGCATTTCGAGCCGGTTTCGAACTAGTATTACATAGCGCGCTGCAATTCTCATCATCTTATCGACGACTTGTATTTAATCCCCCCCCCCCCCCCCCGATTATTTTCCTTCTGTCTTCACAAAGGTTCCGTTGCGTCGACAAAACAATAATTGTGTGGGGTTTGGTTGGAATAAGTGGGCAAATAAAAATATTTACTAAGAAAATTTTATTGGGGGAAGCGGGAGCATGGCATGGGGCCAGTACGGTTCCATTTGTTTTTACGTTTTTAGTTCCTTTGATAAAGACACATTAATTCTAGGTTTTTCTGAAATTAATACACCGATCAAGAGTTTGATTTGACGCACTAAATTTTAAAGTGCTAAATACTTTGTAAAAAAATTGCTTCGGAAAATTTCCTGGAAGGCTGTAGCCCTAGCAATTGGTTGACAATCATATTTCGTCCCGCATTTATTTTTTGTTTTTTGCGATGCATCCGCTTCTCTTGATTAAATCCGGACAAATTCCTTTTGGCCCAACGACTTTTCCCCCAAAATTCCAAATTCTATTCGAGAGTCAAATTATAGCTCAACAGGAAAAGAATTTGTAATAAAAATACATAAATAAGATGTTTTTTCAGTCGACACAAACGCGGAGGCGTCAGATCAGATTCAAGAGGGCACCGCTCCGGTCGCAGTCTCTGTCAGTCCCATAAACATACGACGATGACGGCCACTCTGACAGATGTGCACGAATTGCATTCTCTCGCAGAATATACATATCTTTTAAATGGTCACCCAAGTAATCATTTAAATTAATTTAATGGTCTTGGCAATCAAGACATCTTCTTCATCGGGAGACATTCAGATTTTTCAACGCGGATTTCGTAGATGATAGGATCAAATCAACGAAAGATCTCGCGATGTCGTTGGGTCGTCTGGCCTTTGTGTACTTGGGTTTGGCCCGATATTCTTCATGATGTTGCCATTGCCACATCACCATACAGACACCATATAGCAAGATTTTCTGTTTGGTTTTCGCCTGTCTGCCAAAGATCAAGGAAGGCGTGACAAATTTTTCAATTTTAGATGAAAATTACCAGAAGGCGTCTGTTGGAATATTCATTTCTTTTTCTTCTGAAATTAACGTTATTAAGTCGGCCGACTTGACTTTTGATTTCGAAAATAAATGCAGATTGTACGGTATGGAGGAAAACGGTTGAAACAAGACGCCTGGATTACTGGCCTTTGTTGTTGACAAAGCAACACAATCGCTTGGCAAGTGATATAAATATTTCTCGGCAACATCTTAATGCTGATGCTGCTAATTGAGTCTTGACATGTGATTTATAATTTGTTGTTTACTTTTGTGTCGAAAATCTCGAATGAATGCATCCACATTCACTCTATTTTTAGTAGCATGAAACACTCAAAAAATAAATCCAAAGATAGAATAATGTTTTGTGCTGCCGTGACATCTTCATGTTATCAAAACCACATCTATGTCTAACTTAAATGGTCTTTCAGTAACTATATTAATTAAAATCGACGTTGGAAGAGTATCCTCTCAAACACATCTGCCGCGTACAAGGATAATTTTTCCATAAAATACACCTGAGGAATGGAAAGGTTTTCAGTTGTTTGTCCTGATGTTACCCTTACAGCACCATTATACCTATATAGGTTGAAACACGTCCGCTTTTCAGCTCGTCCTTTCTGCAGTGGAAGCAATACACAATATGTGGACTAGTCGATGGAATTAAAGAAATTTGCAACGGGGCCAGGGTCGATATATAAATTACATAATTACGCGACAAATGTCTGGCAATTTGTTTCAATTCGTATGAGCATTCCGTCTGTTGAATCCTTCAGAGCAGGGTCGGTTTCAGGTTTCTTGGGGCTCGGGGCTAATATTTTAATTGGGCCCCATACACAATACTCATTGTAATGATATTTATGAGAGGCTTTTTATTTATTTATACAATTAAGGGTAAATTTTGGACTTTTTTGCCCTTTTTAGAACCATTTTCTTTTTTTTCTCTAGAAAAAAAAACAGAATCGCACATAATCAATAACCAGGAATAGGTACACAGTCCCCAGAAGAATTTGCAAAACCTATATTTGCCTACAAGATGGTAAAATGCTGGCGAAAAGTACAAAAATCACTCTAGCCTAAGCTGACCAGACGTACAGCATTTTGCTGTACAGTACAGCATTTTGACCTGTGTCGTACAGCATTGGAAAATGTACAGCAAAATGAATAGCATTCCCCACGCAACACAATGAAAGCCAATTCACTACATAATAGTTCATTTCGATAGCGCGGGAACCCTTCCCGATCTTTCTAAAATTTGGAACACTTGCAGAACTACTTGGCGCTCACATTACCTCCAAATTACAGAGTCCTAGTCTATCTGCGTCCAGGAGTTATGGCTACCAAAATTGCAATTTTGAGTTTTCTAATTGAAATAATTGTCCATCACTTGCAAATTCGTAAGCGAAAAATTTTGAAATTTAAAAAACACGTTTGGTGAAAATTTCTAGGCTCTAGCTATCGCAAGGTTCAGAAGTAGCGATTTATAGTGCAAAGTCTGACCAATGGACGATCGATATTATTCAGAGAGATAATAACACTTTTATGTTTGCCAATCGTTGATTTTAGATAACTCGGAATCCGACCGAAATTTCTGAAACTCGGCGGGATACCGAGTTGCACCTTTGGTGCACATTTTCTCCAAGTTTGAAAGTCCTACCTCTCCGCATTCGGACGTTACAGCTGCCCAAATCGCACTTTTCTGGTTTTTAATCAAAAATTGTTCACTTGGAAATTCTTGAGCGAAATTTTGAGTTTTGACAGACTTGTAGAATATTGCACCGTCCACATTTCGGGAAAATTTCAAGCCTCTAGCTCTACCAGGGTTCTAAAGTTACAGCCGTCGAAAGATGCGATTTTTATTTATGTCTCCTATCACTAAACGATGGAAAATTATCTGATTTCCTCTGCAAGCCTTTTCAAAGTTCAAATCCATTAAAATTGGGTTAAGAGCTCAGGGGACCGACATGACATCACTAATGTAACCATGTAACCAGAATACTCTCCTCCAGAAAAATTGAAACCGCTCTGAAGGTTTTCCTCGGACGCCACTTCATAGCTACATTGAAACCGTGCCTAGGAAGCTACCACCAGCTTAAGCAGGGTCGGTTTTAGGTTTTTGGGAGCTCAAATAATATAAATTGGGCCCCAAAAATATTAAGACTGTTGAAAAGAATCTTTTGATGTTCGCTTGGATTAAGTCTATCTCGTAGAAAAAAAGTTGCCGTTCTTTAACACCTTGCTATTTTTTACATTTTGCCATAGTAAAGGTATAGTTGTCAAGAGGTATATTTTTGGTATTATACCATAAAGCTCACATGCCTCTGAACTTTTATTAACGTTCAATTAGTGCAGAGGTTCATCGAAATTTTCTTGGTTCTCACGATTCCCAATAATTTAATTCTGACATGTTATTTCCGTAAAAAGTAAAAAAAAAATTGCGGAAAGAAAGTAAATTCGCAATCCAAAATATTGCTGGAAAATTGATTAGGAAAAGGTTTCAAAGTACGGCTGAATGCGAGCAATATCACTCACAATGAGTAGATAAACAGCAATCAGAGAGAAATTTCTGGGTTGTATTACGCGTTCTGTAAAAATACTGCCCAAAAAGTCATATCTGAGTAGATCGTATATGGAGACGTAATTGCCAGTATCAAGTGTAATGCTTGAAATAGATAACGCGCATCAGCAGCAGCATCGGCGGAGTTTCATAGCTGACAAATATGCTGACTGCCAAGTCTTCTGCTCAACATTTTTGTCAGCAATGTAAAATGTACTGCGCTTTGTTGTGTAATAAATATTACATATATTTAATATTTAAGAATTAGTAGGTGTGTTTTTTTTTGGTTATCCCGTGTAGGTTTGGGCAACGAAACTCCATATAAAAAAAAAATTTATATGAAGTTTCGTTAACCAAACCTACACAAACCAAAAAAACACACCTAGTGTTTATTACATTTGAAATATTATTATTATTATTTGAAAATATTATTGAATTATTTTAATGTATTAACTTTAGTATAGTCTGGCTGGTCTAGCGGTTAGTGCGCGCACCCGCACCTTCAGTGCACAGGGTCATGAGTTCGAATTTCACCGTGTTCCATGGTGTTTTTCGAACTCACGAGCTTGTGACGGACTATGATCTCACTCAGATGTTAAACGGGTACCCATTTATGGGGATAAATAACACTGCTGAGCGTGATGCTGATCTCATTACCTCAACAAAAAGCAGATGAGATCTTGGAAATAGGATGTCACTAACACATCCTGCGGCCTTAGTCCAATGTTGAATTGTCGCGCCTGTTATTTATTTTATTTTTATTTTAACTTCCGTTTTCTAACATTGAACGTACTTAACTAGTATACCAGTTTGTAACAATCGAGTGTTAAAGTTTAGCATGTAAGCAACGCCATCTAGATATACAAGCCAGATTATCAGCTGATAAAACTGTCGCTAAGAACCCCAAGTAACACGTATTACAACTATAGTAATAGAAACAACCACAGGCGCTAAGAACCCAAATTTTCGAAATCGAATTTCGACAGTCCGGTCTGTCTTTCAAGATGGCAGTGATGTAAGTCAATTTTGTAACGCCACTTCAATAAAAGTACTTGTCATTACAACACGCTTAGGGGGCGGTCAGTCCGTAAGGTGATATTGTTTCAATACTGCCATTGCGGGAGGTGCTCACAGTACCTCTACGTGGTGGCCACTAGTAACTTCACCTTGGTGAAGGCCAAACTGTGAGGGCCGGTTGGTGGGAGGATCCACATTCAGACATGACTCTCCTGGTGCGTGGAGATATTCCACCTACTAGGCGAGTCGGGGATGGGGATCCGAACATCCACTGTATACATCCGGGCCGGGAAAATCTCACATTCATTATATGTGTTAGTTAGGGCCCGATGTTAGATTTGTCCTAAATCCCCGGGGTGTTATGCGACCCGTGCCCATCGGGGGAAGATGTCCAGGGACACAAATGGACATCACTAACGGAGCAGCCGGATACCAGGCGACCTCCGGTAAAATCCAGCCTTACTGCACCAAGCGGGGCTCTGGTGTGGCGGACCTATATTCCCTAGCTACTCGTGGGACCAAAATGAGTATAGAACCTAAACACAAACCAAAAAACCCAATCGCAGATCTACCTGAGACTACCTCAGACTCGGATCTGGAGGCATCCAACGCCTCATCTTCCGTTCCGGCGGAACTATACCTCTCTGATGTGGATGATCCACGTCAGACAGAAGCCGGTCCTAGTGGCCAACTCAACAGGGATGAGAAGCAGAAACCAAGGCTTCCACCCAAAAACTCACCGGGGGGACTTCGGGACCCACTACGAAAAGTTCTTGGAGGTGCAGCCTGTAAGAGGTACCTAAGGTATCTTGCGCAGGGGCATGCCCCCGAGAAAGCCAGATCCCTAGCGGTCAATCCCGACCGTAAAGTCCCTCCCCCTAAGCGGCAGCACTCTGAGGAGAATGGTGCTTCCGATCCCGAGAAGCAGGCCATATCCGACAAAAAGCAGAGGACTACAACTTCACCTTCTGTGAGCGCTGCCTGCAAACCGAGCACCTCAGCAGCATTACGCTTCAACGCGTCCTTTAAATCAGCAATCTGGGCGAGGGAAAGTTGGACGGATATGTTCAGGTCCCTTCACCCCGACACTATCAGCTTTTACACAGATGGATCAAAAACTGATACAGGCTCTGGAGCGGGCATCAGTGGTCCAGGTGTAAGGTACTCAGTACCTATGGGGAAATTAGCGTCTGTGTTCCAGTCGGAAGTACATGCAATAGAAATTTGCGCCAGAGAATGTCATAACAAAGGATACGTCAACAGGAAGATAGCGATCTTTACCGACAGTCAGGCGGCTATCAAAGCTCTTACAAAACATACCTTTACTTCAAAACTAGTATGGCTATGTCAGGAAATACTTCAATCTGTAGGATCTCGCAATGATCTTACACTCCTATGGGTTCCCGGACACTCTGGAATAGAAGGGAATGAGCTCGCGGACGAAGTCGCTAGGGTAGCCTCTGCTAGCCCCTTTTGCGGCCCGGAACCCCTCTGCGGAATACCACTGTGTCTATGCAGAAACGAAATCACTGAGTGGGAGAAGCCGACAGCCACCGTATGCTGGGAGGCCCTTCCAGGACTAAGGCAGTCGAAGCTTTCCGTAGCGACCTACTCTAAGAAACGCACTCTGGAGTTAGTTAAGCTCAGCAGGAACAGAGTCAGAATCATAAGTGGCCTCCTTACAGGCCACTCCCGTCTGAACGGGCATTTAAGAACAATGCGCTTAGTCGCATACGCGACCTGCCGTTTCTGCGAGGCCGATGACGAAACATCCACTCACATACTGTGCGAGTGTGCAAGACTGGCGATGAGACGGGAGGAATGCTTTGGCATAACTTTCCCTCTCACGGAGGACATCGCCTCCCTTAGCATGGGACAAATTAATCGATTTATCGACAGATGTTGGTTAGATAAATTTATCTAACCTGTAGCGTGGGCAATGGCACAATAGACCACCGGTCGCAGTGCTTATGGCAAATATGCCGATGCCCCCATCTAATCTAATCTAATCTAATCTAATCTACAAGACGCTTGACGTTTGGCGATACCGATGCTGCTACTGATGCGCGTAATCTATTTCAAGCATAAATCATGAAATTACCGTACCATGGTAGTATGGCTGAGGATTTGGCTGAAAGCCGAACTCCGCAAGTATGTGTACAGCATTGGGCCTTCGGTAGTCTGGTCACCTTACTCTAGCCTATGATTGACCATAAAATTATATTATCGCTATACTTCCTCACATTGTATATAAAGGGCTTTGACTACTCGTTTTTTTTAATACTTACTCTCACGGCCCTAATGCGGTTTTTGCGGAAAATAGCCTTATGAATTGGATGAAACTCAGTGTGGGGATAGATTAACCCGCAATGTTCGTGGCTTGTCGAATAAGGTGACTTAAGGGATAGGATGTGTATGCCAGCAACTTGCGTATCTGAAATTTCAGTATGCTAACGAAACGTGGAGGCGCTGTGTCCTACAAGTGATTGAGATAACATAGTACATACATACTTAGTAGAGCGTTACTTCCAACATAGGGCAACGGATGACAACAATCCTGAGGAAAAGCAACTAAATTCCTTAAATATAGAAACCGAGAGCCGACAGTATTTTTTACAATTTTACCTTTTTCGCCTTGCTGATTATATTTTTTTATAACAATGTATGTATTCGATCCCAAAAATACCTCCCAATTGCATCCATAAATTCCAATTAGCGAATTCCTTGAGGAATCATACTTACCACCTCCGCTTGCTTTCGAACTCATTATCGACTTTCATCACACGATTAAATTTCAGCTAATTACATCAAACATTTACACGGATTCGACCGTGCTGCACAAATTTCAAAATGCATTACATATATATTTTAGGTCAGACATCGAATGCATTTCTTCTTTACGTGGGGACTATGGTCGGTCACTTATTATGGTCGTCTTGGAGTTTATTTATCACAAGAGGAGTGTGTTTTCGGCGCTCAACGACAACGCGGTATCTGAACTCAAAATTTGCCACAGTTGTCTGTAATTAGCATGTTTATATGAGAGCGACACGAAACATTGTCGCTTAATTTTCAAATAAATTATTAAATTCCATTTTTGCCGCTTTTCTTCGGGAAATTTTTAGCCGGACGATGTTCGTTTTTTTTTTTGTAAACGAGCATGTGTTAAGATTGTTGCTGAGTAATTGATGGTGGTAATTTATAGGCCAGGATTCAACAACAACATCTAGTGCAAATAAATTTCATACAATGTAGTTTTGATGGTTCGTTGTAATCCGCTAAGATCTTCATGCGGATTAACTTAAATCTTGTTAATAGTTTGATATGAAATTGGTGAATTGTTTTGTAAAATTCTATACTAATCTAAAGGATCTTCTATAATGCCGAAATAATAAAAATGTTTTTTTTTTCTTATACAGTTTTTTTTTGCAGAAGACCTTTTTGGATGCAACGAAATACATTTATGTAAATGGTCGTGGATGTGCCAACAAATTAGAAGATTTTCAGTAAAAGGAAACAAAACATTTTTTTTTATTTCGATACATAGAATTAACTGCAAGAAACAAACCACGAAAACAGTGATAATATTCTTTAATATTGTGTGTGTATTTTCCTCCTAGGCTGATTGCCTTGTTTGACATATTTGCTCCTTCGCCAAATTTCATTAACGTTATAATTCTGAGTGAGGTTTTCTAACCAACCAATAGACAAGGAGACAAACTTCTCAAAAAATAACTGATTCCATTAACACGATTTCTTATGCACATGGGCATCTTGCCTTCAGGAATGTCAACAAAACTTCCTTCCACAGGGCATAAAACTACTTGTGGTTCCGTTATCCTCTCGTAAAAACAGCATGGAAGAGTTTCCGCACGTGTCAATGTCAAGTGAAAATATAGTCTAAGAAAATTGGACCAAAATATGGCCATCGAACGGCAAAAATCCTGCATCGGAATTTTTTTTTGATTATGGTTGGGGATGGTCCCGAGATGATGGCAAAAGTCCCACCCGATTGGGGGTCCGCAACCTTAAAAAAAAGGGGGGAAAAGGGGACATTTTTTGGTTTGTTTGCGATATTTTCAAAAACGGCAAGAGATACACAAAAATGGTCTGAGGACGAAAAAACTACATAAAATTACCTTTCCAATTATATAAAACACATTAGAGTTTAATTAAATATTTCGTCGGTAGCCTAACAAAATAAATTAGAATATTTTCATTTTAGACCTTTCTTAAAAGCTCCATAACTGACCCAAGACAACTTTGTTCTACAGTTTATAAAATCAGTAGTACGTAGAACAAACTCCTGATGGGTTACTTTGTATGGGAGATACCCTTAGTTTTTATCCGAATGAGCTGATTTTTGGTGGGTGGGGTCACTATGATCTCCAATCCCAACAAACCAAAATTTAGCACTCTGCTCCAATTTTGGGGGGAGTTATGGATATGCCGTTTTCAAAAATTTAAATGGGGGGATAATGGGGGTCCTTGACCGGAGCGACTCAATGTTTATCTTAAAATGATCTTGAACTTATTGTGAATACTTATACAAAATTTTACGGCTAAACACAATTCTTTCAAAAGTGATGGAGCTTTTAAAAAAGGTCTAAAATGAAAATATTCTAATTTATGTTCTAGTCTAACGCCGAAATATTCAATTAAACTTTAATGTGTTATATATCATTGCAAAGATAATTTTATGTAGTTTTTTTTTGTCCTCAGACCATTTTTCTGTATCTCTTACCGTTTTTGAAATACTCGCAAAAAAAACTTAAAAATGCCCCTTTTCCCCCACCCCTCCCCTTTTTTAAGGTTGCGGACCCCCGTTCGGTTGGGACTTTTAATGCCATAATCTGGGGACCATTCCCAACCATAATCCAAAAAAATTTCCGATGTAGGATTTTTGCCGACGAAATATGCCATTTTTCTTAGACTAATACACATGTCACTTCGAATAAAGTTACTTCCATCGTTTCACGCTACAATGCTTCATGTGCCGTTATTTTTCCTTCACATGTCTGCTCGTCTCTCCCAAGGAAAGGTAGCGTATATCCTATTTTATCAGTCTGGCATAAGTTCGGGTAAATGGTAAGATTTTACGGTTTCGTCCTGATGCAGGTATATCATGCGGATAAAAATGTCAGATCCTTAGTGCTATAAGATTTTCGATTAAAATATAGCTTTGACTGCACTAGTAAAGTTAACAATTTAAATTCTAATTACAGCTTCTGCTGTTCAACAGCAAAATGACATCACCTATTCGAAAAGGCATGGTGCTGCTTTCGTCTGCTGTCTTGCTGCTTTCCGTTATATTTCCAGCAAAAGCTCAAGGAAGAATACGATATTTGGTTGGCAAAATCATACATCTCCGGATTTTAGCAGTATTTTTGGGTATAGCCCCTGATTATGGGAAAAAATCCTGACCGATTGGGGGTGCACAACCTTGAAAAAAGGGGGTAACGGGGTGTTTTTTTTAGTTTTAAGCGACTATTTCCAAAACGAGAAAAGATACAGAACGAAAAAATCTGCATAAAATGCGATTATGTAAAACATTTAGGCCAATCAACGAATGCACAAAAAAAGGGTGTAGAGAACATCGAAGGGGACGACGATTTTTTCCTTCGGCATTTTGTTAGGAGTAGTTAGGAGGTAAACATACTAAAATCACTCTGAATTGAGAGGTGAGCTAACGTGGGCAGAGGGGGTTAAAGCTGCAATTTTTGGGGTTTGGGATTTATCTCGAAAAATTCCTAGAGAAAAAAGTTGAAAGTTGTCCTACGTATTTGGTCATACATACATATGCAAAATTCCTAACGGTTCTTCCGATATACATAGTTGAATAGAAGTCGAAAATGTTTTTTTTTTGCATTCTTGGCTCTGGTGTAGTAAGGAGGAAAACATACTAAAAGCGCGCGAGCTTGGGGTGTGAGCTAACGTGGGCAGAGGGTTTATTTTGCATTCTATTGGCTCTGGTGTAGTAAGAAGGAAAACACTAAAAGCACGGGGGCTTGGGGTGTGAGCTAACCTGGGCAGAGGGGGGAAAAGGAGCCGATTTTGGAGGTTTTTGCCTTTATCTCGGAAACGGTGAGTCATATTGAAATTATTTATATGGTAGTATTAAAGCAAAGCCTAATTAGTTTCCTACAAATTTGTTCTAACATTCATACATACGTCAGATTCCTAACGGTTCCCTCGAAATAGCCTACTCGTTTTTTCCTCATTTGCTTGGTTCTATGGTGTCTCCCGCGGTTTCTCAGAAACATGTTGCAAGACAAATTTGTGCAGTTTGCTTTCGTTTGATGTACTTCCTGATGTTGCCTCGTTTTCAATTAGTCAAAAGTTCAAAAGCTTAAACCAGCTTCCAAATTTAATTTTAATTTTATAAGTATAAAGACAAACATTTTGGAAAATTGGGAAGGGGTGTAAAACTTTTATTTCACGGATTTATAAGAGGTAGTTAGGAATCTCCGAAACCGCGAACTCCACAAAAAAAATTCTGAGCAAAAACGAAAGCTTCCACAATTTTCTATAAAGTTTACCTGACATGCATCAGTCCAATTCCCAACGGTTATCCAGATATTGCTACTTCAAAAAATCAGAAATTTTACATAGAAAACATCAACACACATTACATGCATCATATAGCCAATCTATAGATACACATATACCAATTATGCTGTGTTGATGTTTTCTATGTAAAATTTCTGATTATTACGGTATCGATAAAATATCAAATACTATTCTTAAAAATCTTCCGAAAAAGGCAATCATTCACCTTTACTTCTTGATCAATGCGTGCATGTCAATTTCTTAGTTTCCAGTCTCATGGAAACAAGCTAATGTGGTTCCAATTAAAAAATCCGGAAAAATCCAAGATACCCCCAAAACGATAGACCTTGTATGAGCAAAATTATGGAAAAGGTACTATTGTCCTGCTTAAACGAAGTAACACAAAGGCTGAAAATTATACCTGATATTCAATTCGGCTTTAAAAAGCAACATTCTACCGTACATCATACAGTCCAACTTTACAAATTCATCAAAGAGTCATTTGCTAAAGAATCCGTAGGTGCAATAACACTCGACATCGAAAAAGCTTGCGATTCAGCTTGGCACGACCGACTTTTATACAAGCTTTAGAGTTTCGGAATTCCTATATACTTAACAAAAATAATCCAATAATTTTTAGAAAATACATAGGACCTTATGTGCAAGTTGGAGAGGCACACTCAACCACTAAGACAATACCACCCGGTGTCCCTCAAGGATCTTGCTTTAACCCTATGTTACTTAATCTTTTTATTGCGGATTTACCAAAAACCATGTTTTGCCGACGATATATGCAGGGCCGGATTTAGCCTCTATTGCGCCCCTGGTCAGTTACAAATTTGCCGCCCTCCGCCACTAGATAAGCTTAAAGGTAGCAGTTGTCACCTCACAAAGGAAATGTAGGGAAAACGTTAGCGGGCGTATGCGAAAAATTGAAAATTTCATATTTTTTACTAGTGAGTGAGTGAGTGTCGTATTTTGTTTTGCTTCCCAGGGGAGGAATCCAGGTGTTCCGTCCACCTCCCAAAATTGTTTTAAGAATGATTGAAACTCCAATTATTACATTCGGCTTTTCACTTTCATTAGAAATGGGTTCATGTTTTTTAAATTTTTTTCTTTGTCGATCGTTTTGGAAATAATTTGCAAATTACCCCAACATATAAAATTTCCTAATTTCCTTGACCTAATTTGTTTTTGATAATAAAGATAACGAAAACGAATTGGAATGATGTTATTCAGCAAAAAATCATTCGGTGCCTAAAAAGTTCTAGGTTTTCCTGATTTCAACTATTTTAAATTATTTTTTATTTTCGGTGGAATTTCCCGTTTTTCTCGGAACAAAAAATTGCAAATTCGAAAATTTAATCGTAAAAATTCTTAAATCTTTTCAGTTAAACCTATTTACCCGATAGAAACTCAACAATTTGATAGCCAATGCCGCGTTTCTAATATCGAGACTTGGACCTCTCCCGAAACCAATTCCTTGCTTCCCAGCGAATTTGATGTGGGGACAAATTCAGGAAGTAAGTGAACACACGAAAATGTGTGGTTAGATGAGTTACTTGCTTGGAGGAGTTTTGAATTTACACCAGTGGCGGAACAACTTCACTCGGGGCCCTCCCGCCGACTTCTTGATTGGGCCCCCCTACACTGAGAGAAAAGCAGAGTGCATCAATCGAAAACAAGCTTAAAACAGCTATTTTTGACGTTACAGTGTTTCTACTAAAATTAAGAAATAACTTTGCTAAGGGTTTGTTTTTACTCTTTGCCTTCTTATATTGAGAATGGCGTTCTTGTTGTAAATTATTGATTTCATCAATCGTTTTTTTTTTATGAAAAGGTTCACGCAGCCCAGCATTGGCACTATTAGTGCTGCAAAACAATCAATTAACCTCATTACGCTCCGAAAAGCATAAAACATTACCCGCCTACAGTGGGATTCGACCGCGGAGGCCTACGATTTGAAGACGAAATCAACAACGTGTGTTCTTAATTATTAAATTCATCACAGCAATCTGCTTGGTTTTATCTCTGGACGTACTTAACCAAGAAAATTTTCTCTTTAAATAAAAATATAACAGTTTTGTACTCAATTAAAGCGAAACAGAGTTGTTTTAGTGTTAAATGTAAACGTTAAGAAAAAACATTCTTGATTACAGAACGTGTATTTTTTCTCAGTGTCTAAAATATATTTTAGTAAAGTCTCTATTACATACGATTGCCAACTATGCTGTGCTGTATTAAGTACATATAACAAAATTTACATGTCCTCTATTTCGTTGAAAACCTCAGTTTCCTACAAGTTTAGCATAAACTCTCACATCACGTTCGTGGGCCCTGCCAGTTCGGTAATTTCTCCACGATACTAGTATAGGTCTTATTCCAGATGTTAGACGCCGTAGCACAGCCTGAAACCCCTAGCAAATGTGGCCTCAGTACCAGAGCCCTAATGACAGCGTATATACCGCTAGCAAGATAAAATATTTTAGTCTTCAAAGACATAGTCAGGCCGTACTAATTAGTTTGAACTATTTTTTTACCACTCGCTAACTATTTTGTTCGTGTTTGCATTTGATGTTCAAAGTGGACAGGAATTAAGTCCGGTCTAAAGATCCAATAGAGAAATGTTATATATTCAAAAATGTTTTAAGATAGTCTATTTGCAGGGGAACTCAAGGATCGTTTTTGCCATACTTACTTGGAAGGAATTGTGTGGGTCGGATTACAAACCGCAGCTACAGTTACAGCAAATTCCACAGGAATACCAGAATCAAATTTATTCCGTTATGGAGGTTCAGATGTTCATAGAGCCGAAAGCCGACATCTTATTTTAAATAAATTTAGAGTAAATTAAGCAGAACAATTTTGAAAGTTTAACTTATCTTTTCACAAAAACATGTGTTTTCATAGTGTACATGTATTTATGGAAAATGCACTGTTTTTGAGCTTTTTTTCAAGCGAATTACGAAAAAAGGTCAAAGTTTTCCTTCACTATGAATGATTAATAAAATATAGAGAAACTTTTTTTTTGGCTAAAATCTGGGGATATAGATTGCCTGATGAACTTTCAAAAATGTTAGTACAATATGAAATGTTTTGAGCGACGGGGCTTATTTAAGGGACCTATGGGGAAAGAGGAACAGCAAATTGAGCATTTGTTCCGACTTCGACTTGTCTACAAAAAATATCTACGCCGGAATATTTTTATTCGTATAGTAGTGCTGTTTTTATGGTTCCAGAAATCTTTCATGTGTCATTTGGGCCCCTAAATCCCGCAGTAGCCCAGGTTGCCCATATAGGAAATCCAGCCCTAGATATATGCATATACTGCAATCGCGATAACCCCAATGACATTAGATCGAAGCTAGAGTTGCAATAATTAGACTTGCTGTATCTATTTCATTATAGGTTGAAGACTAAAATAAAAACAGCAAGAACCCAAGTCATCTTCTTCACAAGAAAAAGGAAAAACCTTTCTGGGTCTCCCTTGAATTTTATCTGTGATAGTATCAAATGGAGCAATGAACTCACTTACCTTTACTACACATAGAGAAGATGAAAGAAAAAACGAGACCGAGGCTAATTTCGGGCGCAGCCGAAATTTGAATACCCTTCACTCTCCTCGGGCTAAAAGTTTTTTTGGGGTGAACCTATGACTTGTGTTTAATCCTTCCCCATTCTTTTCCTTCTGTTTTCGCATAATATTTGATATTGACAAATTCTGTGGCGTCGATAAAACAATATTTGTGTGGGGTTTGGTTGGAATAAGTGGGAAAAAAAATTGAAAACTTTATTGGGGGGATGCGGGAGCATGGCCTCATATTACGATACCATTTGTTTTACTTTTATTTGTTTTGATAAAGACGCATTAAGGGTTTTTGACATTGGTGTAGAAAACATATGTTTCTTAGAAGATCCAGAATGGGGGGTTGGGTTTGTATGGTAGCCCCATGACCCCATAGTCCGATTCCATTCATTTTTACAGATGTCTTATGGCATCAATCGAAATGCACTTTTACGAGTTTCGGTTGAAAGTGGTGCAGAAATAAAAAAGTTGTTCGTAGAAGAACTTAATTTGGGCGGTTGGCTTTGTATGACAGCCCCACGACCCCACAGTCCGATTCCATCCATTCTTACATATGTTTTGTGGCATCAATAGAAACACATTTGTGTGAAATTTGGTTAAAATTGGTATACAAATGAACAAGTTTTTCTTAGAAGAACCTAATTTGGGGGGTTAGGTTTGTACGGCAGCCCCATGACCCCATGATCCAATTTGATCCATTCTTACATATGTTTTGTGTTATCAATAGAAATACATTCGTGAGAAATTTGGTTGAAATTGGTGCACACATAAAAAAGTTTTTCTTAGAAAAACCAAATTGGGGGGGGTTAGGTTTGTATGGCAGCCCCATGACCCCATGGTCCGATTTGAGCGATTCAAACATACAAACTGCCTGCAATAAAAAGAAGCATGTGTGCAAAATTTCAGCTCGATAGCTTTTAAACTGGCCCAGTAAAACGCGTAGCAACAGACGGACAGACGGACAGACGGACAGACGGACAGACGGACAGACGGACAGACGGACATCGCCCAATCGACTCAGCTCGTCATGCTGATCATATATATACATATTTTATATGGTCGAAGATGCTTCCTTCAATGCGTTACAAACTTCATGACAAAGTTAATATACCCTTTACTCTACGAGTGAAGGGTATAATGATGAAGTAGTTTTGTTTCACACGAATAAATTGTTAATTTATAAGATGGTTATTCAACCTTCTGGAGCTCACCTAAGGAACAGCTTTTCAAAAACTGCTAAAAGCAAAATCCAGATAACACAGAACAAAATTCTTAAGCATATTGCCAAAAAGCCATTTTTCTACTCAACGGAGAAGTTACACAATGAAATAAAAATTGAAAAAATTAAGCCCTTGAAGAAAATAGCATCTAACAGCACTTCTAAGTAGCATTTCTGGCAAGATGCAACGGACCTGAGGGCTATCGCCAGTAACTTCACAGGAATCATTGAGTTAATCTATCACATGAATCAAATTAGTAATCTCTCTCCAAACGGAGTACCGACTGTGTATGGAAATTATTAAATTCACCATGGTCAGTCACTTGTGTAGAATTTCAGAATTGTTTTTTAATGGATAAGTAATCCATTTTTAAACTCAAGGCAAATTTGATTAATAAAAATTTACTAAATGTTGTTTCTTGTGCAAAGAATACTCATAGCTACTATTGAATAGTTTATTTAGGGAATATTACCCAAAATTTTATTTTAATAAAAAAAAGTAATTAAGTAATTAAAATAAAATCTTCACAGGAATCAGTTACATATCTGGTAGAAGTCATTTAACCATTACCAACATTATCAAAGTTGTTTTCTTATCTTTACCCGAAAGTCTAATTAATATCGTATAGCTAATTTTTCCCACCGTTTTTTTCGGGTATATTACAAAGATTAATTCAGCTATTCTTTGGTAAAAACACAAGTGCCTATTGAAACTTAACACGTAAATCGCTTTTAATAGACATTGCATTGTCCTCTTAATAGTTCCAAAATGAGAAATAGTCCTTTTTGCTTCAATACTAGTCTTTTTTAAAAATCATAATAATAACAATCGTCCAGTTTACCAATATTGTGTTTGAAAAGTCAGTGCTCATATACAGGTACATATATCACTTCGACCACATACGTTTCTATTGAATTTTGAACAATGCACCGAATGACAGATTGAAGAACACTTTGACAGAGAGGATTATGCCACTATGGATAGTAATAATGCATACAAGTAAAAGAATAAAAAGAAAAATAGCAAGCGAGCGGACAATAAAAAAGAAAACCGCAAAAATAAATTTGTTTGGTTTTGCGTCAAGTCATATGAAAAACGTCCATACCAAAGAAGGACACAATTCTAATCGTCATCCGTTGAAAAGGATTTGTAATGCATTGCGTATTTTTGAGATTATCGACGGATTTTAGTTTTGTGTTCAAAAGAATTCAGAGTCCGAAGCAATCGTATGGGCACACAAAAAGAAGCTAAGATAAACAATGAAAGATTAAAAGGGCATATTTAAGGTCATGAGGCACATACATTTTTAAGAGCATTAGAAATGTTGTTTTTTTTTATAAAAGAAAAGACATTATTGTCATTGTACCATACCTATCGTCGATAAAATAAGCGTAGTAGTATCCATAGTTCCAATTGAAGGTATGATTTTCATATTTTATTCTTATTTTCCTTTAAACCAACACAATTTATTTGAAACAAATCGACAGACAAGTACACAAAATTATAAAAAACAATTATTCAAAAAAAAACTTCCATTCAATCATACGACAAAGAAAACAATTATTGTTATTGGACAAATTATAATTTCATTGAACTTTGCAAAAGATTGATGATAACCTTACGGTGTCAAATTGAATATGAATTTCACCATCATAATATACGTTTAGCAGAATTTTACAAATAATAAAATTTTGTTTTGACGAGTAACGCCACCAAGTACGAGTATAACGCAGATGTTTGCAGACGACAACAAAATAAAAGATTTACCCTCTTGTGTGACCTTTTCATATGGCCAAATATAATAATACAAAATCTGTGTACACATACAACACGGCTATTCGCCACTGGTCAGAGACGTGCCTCTATCTTTTTGCTTCCCAATTTGAATCAACATCCGCTTAATTTATCAACGAAGTGTCGCTTTTAAAAATACTACGTATGGGAGCAATCTCATTTATAAGTTGGTTTAACCCTTAGGCCTCCATTACACAGTCATTTTTCTATTATAATATGTATGTCATATGCCTAAGCCTACTCGATTCATTCAGTATAAATTTTTAGACGTGCAATAAGCGAAATCAAGTAGGCTTAAGCATATTATATAATAGAAATATGACCAAATATGACTGTGTACTGCAGCCCTTAGACGGGAAAGTGTCGAAAAATCCAATCCTCTAAAACTCATTGCAAATGGTACAACCTTTTGTTTTTAAACTGATAATAGGGAATTTATGCTCTGAGCGTGTACAGAAGCACAAAAAGGGATCAACGTCAAAAAACGCTTAAAAAACGATACGATAAGTTTTTGGCAGCAAATATTAAGTACGTTTTTTTGGTTATCGCGTGTAGGTTTGGGTAACGAAACCGCATATAAAAAAATGACACCTGACCCACCTGTCATTTTTTTTATATGAATTTTCGTTACTCAAACCTACACGGGATAACCAAAAAAACACACCTAATATTGATTGATAACAATTTATTTAATAAATCAATTAAAAAAAGAACATTTTATTAATCGTCTATATGTATAAATAATTCACTGTAAGCGCAATCTGGGCAACCAAGGGTTAAATATTGTAGAAGACAAGCCTCCAAAATTCGAACAGATAGACATTTTTTTTGTCAAATTTGAGTGCTGGCGACAAATAGAGTTTGTCGACCGAATTATGGAGTGAACAATTTAAGGACAAATGTTTGTATGCTTCTTTTTTACGCATCGGAAATAATCGTCAAGTTTAACGGCTCGGATTTCTAAATTGATATCATTTTGAAATCCAAAAATAGGTACTGTATTTGTTTACTTTTTATGACTTTCAGTGAATGCTTTTATGTATAATATACATATCAGAAGAGTTTCTAAAGAAAAATTGGCGGATTTCCCTTTACCAGTAGGCTGGAGTCTATAGGGCGGGCTCAATACATATTTAATTTTCACACCACTGATGCCGCGAAAGACTTAAATCAACCGTAGTTTTTTCCTTTTTAATTTTTTATCTTATACTTAATTTTATAATTTCATAAAAGTTTCTGCCAAAACGTGGTCCCCAGGGGTTAGGGTCCCATGTAGTTATAAAAGCTCAATCTTCCAAAATCGAACTTTTAAGGTGTACAGCGTGTATTCTGCGTAACTTATATGCGATTCTTAGAACTTCTCCCTCCTTCCTAAAATCCGTTTTTATCTGACGGAATTATGTCCCCGCTTGCCTGTAAGGACTCAACTTTGATTAGGCTGGGAAACATAGAGGCGGTGATTATGAAAAATCTACGTCTAATCTTTAACCAATAACACGGCATTCGACTTGCAACATTTGCTTTAATCTGCGGCTATACCCTTTGATTTTGACTTTTCCCTAACAGAGTTAATTATAGCAAAATTATTCGTCCTTTGGAATATTAGTCAAACAAGCTTTTTGTCAGTTCAAAAATCAAAATGTTCACCGCTAGGGGAAGTGATACTTTTTTGAGCCAAATGTACCAAACGCTCAGGGACGTTAATGCACATCATTGATCTCCTTTCAAATTGGGGGTGAAGATTATATACAAGCCACATGAGCCTAGGGTCAAATTCCATTTGTTTTTACATGTGTTTTGGGGCATTGAAAGAAGTACATTTGTGTGAGATTTGGTTGGAATCGGTCCACAAATAAAAAAGTTTTTCTAAGAAGAACCAAATTGGGAGGAGGGGCCCCATGACCCGATTCCATTAATTTTTACTTATGTTATGTGGTATCAATTTAGAAATACATTTGTGTAAGATTTGGTTACATTTGGTGCACCATTAAAATCTCTATGAACCCATGGTTCGATAGCTTCCATGGAGGCGTAGGTTTGTATGGCAGCCCCATCACCCGGTGATCCAATTTCGGTGATTCAAACATACAGGTGATGTTTCCTTAAACGGGATTGATTTTTAATTGTAGACTATCATTCCATATTAACTACCTGGCGTAAAGTCTCTGGTTAGAAGTTAATTACACTCCCGGTAGGCAGGTTTCCTCCAAAGGGGAGGAAGAGTACCTGCTTCTACCAGTATCGTCAGCAACCTTAATCGTACGTTGCCGGTGTCGTGATTTATCTAGCGGTGTTTCAGTTCCTGTAGAATAGCCAAGTTTTCCAGCGCATCGAGCTTACGCCGATTGATTCCTCTTTTTACTATAGCCACGTTGTCCCATGTGACCTTGTGTTCTGTCTCGGCCATGTGTCTCGCCACCATCGACTTTAGTGTCCCGGGATCAATGTTCCTCTCGACAATGACCGCTTCTCGAGCATGTCCATTTCACCTAACTGCCACTAGCCGCTTCGTCTGTCAATCCGGGCAGGAGACTTTGTAAATTCCGCTTTCCTCGTGTTTGTCCTTCTTGTCCTTGCCCTGAGCTTTACTTCCTCCATTTTGGCTTTCTTCTTCCTTATAAGGCCCGATATTACACGTAGATTATATCTGTTTACCCTGCGTGTTTCGATGATGCATGCTGGTTCCTTGCTCAACGGGACGGTGCATAGTGGGACGGTACATAGTCGATGGATCATGGAGTGAAACGGTGCCATTTTCTGTGAATGCGAGTGATTAGAGTTAGATGGAATGATCCGTTCAGTGTGTTGGTTTTCGATAGATGTCGAAGTCGATGAAACCGTTGCTCTTAATGATTTTCAGGTCTAGAAATGTCAGCTCACCGTTTTCCTCCGTCTCCATAGTGAACTGAATATCCCTATGTGGCTCCGGTTAAGGTTTGCTAGAATGTCTTCACCCACATCCTTCTGGATGATCGCCAAAACGTCGTTCACATATCTCACCCAGAATCTCGACAAAGCTCCTTTCGTCTTCAGTTCCTGATCTCACACGAACGGAGAGAGTGGGTCACCAATTACCATCCCCCTAATGGTTCCTTTGTTGAATCTGCACCGGAAAGTTAGGTAATTCTCCATCTTGCATATACGGTAGCCAGCCTCATTTTTCTCCTTTTTCCAGTGCGGCGTCCAAGGACCCTTCGGGAGCAGCGACTCTTTCAGATGGAATAGAGCCTATTTGACCAGGATACTGGGGAATAATGCCTTGACGTCGAATGACTCTAGATGCTCGTCCATTGAGATTGAAACCTGGAAAAGAGGCGCGCAATTTTTTTGGAAGTGGAAGTGTCTTAAACAACCCTTGTAATAACTAAGCCCCCGAGACAATTAATTGGACACTTTTTGTTTTAAGGCAATTCGTGAATTCGCCGCTACTGGGGTGGTAGTGTTAACTTGAAAGGGGTGGTTTTTAAAAGAAGGAGCGGCGCGATAAATTTTCTGGAAATGGAAATGTCTTAAACAACCCTTGTAACTAGGTAGGTAAAAGGTAGGTAAAAGTGGTGGCTTAGGTCAAGCATACCAGAAGCCCAATTAGCGCAGAAGGCGCCGTTTTGAAACCACATATTCCGTTAAACTAATAAAGAAGGAGGTTACAGAAGGTTAAATGTAATGAGTGTAGAGGCGTCTAGAGCCACGCAGTACAATTGAGGAACTGAAGCAGCTCCCCTATTTTCGCCTCCGACGCATCCTCTAGACTATCAAAAAACGCACGACCGAGCGTTCGATAGCGGGATCTAGCGAGACCTGGGCATTTGCAGAGAAAGTGAGTTAGAGTTTCTCTCTCATTTGCGTTATCGCAACTACGACAATGCGAGTTGTGAGGTATACCCAACCTGGCCGCATGGTCCCCTATTGGCCAATGGCCCGTAATAACTGCTGTAAGTCTGGCGATATTCCTCCGCGGTCTTGTTAGAATCTCGGACGTCCTTTTCCAGTCATATGATGGCCATAACTTCCGTGATATGGCGCAAATTCTTATGTTTCGCCAGTAACCGCCTGCAATCGTAAGATAATGCAAGGAAATCTGTCCCTTGACAGTTGACATCGGAACGTGTACGCGCTCCTCATAGAAGGTGTCCATAGAGGCCCCTTTTCTGGCCAACTCATTTGCCAGCTAATTGCCATCTATATTCGTATGTCCAGGCACCCAAATTAGTGTGATTGAGTGCTTTCTACCAAGATTGTTTAGCGTCTCCTCAAAGCATTTGACAAGCTTAGAGGATATCTTCGCAGAGTTAAGTGCCTTAATAGCCGCCTGACTGAGTGCCAGGCAGGCCTTCATGATTGCAAACAATTCCGCCTGGAAAATGCTAGCATGATCAGGAACACGGTAGGATTCAGAGATGTTAAGTGTATCGCAGAAGACTACTTTACCTACACCGCAGCTCATTTTAGATCCATCTGTGAAAATAGAGATTTCGTAATCCCCTACTGCCTCACCCGTACCCAATTCGCACCTAGTCGGAATTTTGACAGCAAAGTTTTTCCCAAGACTAACTGGACATATTTTATTTAAGGGCGGTTCTTAAAAGTCGAGTTTTCTGATATGAGGCCAAAATGTACTTAAAGATAGTTTTTAAGGGGGAGGATGGGCGCGACAATTTTTTCCTTTCCATGCCCTGCGACAATTAATTGGACACTTTTGGTTTTAGGAAGAGCTTTTAAGGTGACTCATATTTTCGGTTTTTTTTTTTCAAGTGTATAAAGGGGCGCGAAAAATTATTTGAAAGTGCAGATATCTTAATCAAGCTTTGCGGCAATCCACTGGATACATTTTATTTTTGGATAGTTCGTAGGATTCGAGTTTTTAAGATAAAAGCTCTTTTTATATATGTAGGAAAAAAGCACTTAGTGGTAGTTTTTAAGGGGGAGAGTTGCGAACAATTTTTTGGAGTTGGAAATATCCTTTTCACCCGCTTCACCAACTAATTGGATACATTTTGTCTTACGGGGAGTCTTAAATTCGACGCTTTTGGGGTAATAGAGCTAGCTTGACTGTCAAGTTAGCACTACCATAGGCTTTTCTTAAGCTTTACATTTAGGTTTTGCTAATAATTAAATTTTTTCTTCCTTTTGGTGGGGGATTCCACCCTGTCGACTTTATAGATTATAGACACTTGCAATGTTACAGCAATGAAGTTTGTGAAGTGTATGCTGTATGGTTAATTTTCCAGTCTACCTTTTCGTAGCTCATGGCGACTTCCCCTTTGAAGCCCATAGTGTCTCTGAAATGTGATCCGAGATGTTTGGCTCCATTATCGTAACTCCATAAGGACTATGTAGTATTCTCTTGTGTCCTAGTCGAAGTAGAACATAAAGTGCATAGTGGATTTCTACCATAATGAGACATCGCTGGAGTACAGCGTGTAAGTAGCAATAGGAACGTAATTGGTTTTATCTTTTAAAAAAAATAGATCCCCTCGATAAACGAAAAGGCTCCGTTTGGATGATCAGATTTAGTGTGTTACTATGTTCCTTTCCCTTTGCCCCTTCTACACTTCGTAACCCAGTACGCGAAATGAGTCAACAAAAATTAATTAGATATAGGTTTACCTTGAAAACCATATTTGTTTATCATAATCATAAGCATTGCGTAATTCGTTTTGCCAATAAGTAGGTTTCGTTCGAGTACCAGCACCTACCAGTACATATCTAAACCTAAAGTTTCTTTATTACATATAAGAATTTCCATTATTACTTTTGTTTTACAAAAAAAAAATCCATCAATATCGATCAAAGCGAAGATCCCACATTTATTTAAATATACAATACAGACATTCCACTGATTTAATGTTTAAAGATCTTCTGAAAGACCACGGCCGCCCTCTACCGCAGGTACTTTTCTTATTAATCATCATTAAAATGAGACCCCCGTGAAATACGCCGCCTCAATCAGAGAATAAAAAGCCAAACAAAAAACTAAAACCAATGCTAATTCTCATCCTAACAAAATCAGCTAAATACTAAACCAATAAAAATCGCCTTTCGTCACACCCTGTAGTGAAATCGTTTTTCGGTGTTAATGTTTAATCGTCGCAAGGTGTTTGTTAGTTGGCGCCGGCTACCCAACAGGGGGGCGTCCCGTCCTGGTAAAAACGAATTTGTAAAAGAATCCGTCCATCAGCTACGGCCATAGTATGTATAGGTACACACCTGAGCCGCGCTCGATGACTCAAAGCAACAAAACAAGCAGGCGGAAAGACAACAAAACAGATACGAAACAAAATAACAATCACAGAAAGCACTTTGTGAAGGAATCACATTCACCTGTGGATGTTTCTTGATTGCCTGATTGGGAATCGTTTTCAAAGTCATACCTGTCTCGATGCTTACCTCTGTATCATTTGTTGTGGGGTGTTATAGTACGTATCTCTCTACTATGTATCTGGTGGATTTGTACTGAATGCGCTCAGATGTGAACTGTGTCTGACTTAATCCGAGATAAGCTAAGCTGCTACCTGTACGATTCACAAAATGGCTTTATCCGCCTAGGCAGTGGTGTTGTGATGATGAGTGTAGGTGGAACATGAATGAAATATTGTTTCTAACTATGTTTGGAAGATTTAATTTATAAAATACACACTGGTACGTCGTACATAGAACATGCTGATTTTAAAGAAAAATTTACTCGTATGGTAAATGCATATTAGGCACGGGATGCTGGTAATTATGTAAGAGCTCATAGTTCCCAGAAAATAGCCATTTTTAACAAACTTTTGAGACGACCAGTTTTGCATATTCATAGTCTCTAAGACTTCTTCTTCTTTTTCGAAATTTTTACTGTGAGACAAGAACAGCATCCATGGAGTAGGTATCACAAGAATTAAACTCTGACGTTTGACGTTTGCCATAAGACCAAACAGATCCCATTGAGCTGTTAAACTATTTCAAGTCTTTGTCATATGCAAGGACATAAGTTTTCATAGAACACTTAGGGATAGAGTTTAACACTATGACATTTGCGTAGACCATAAATTATCCTCGGAATGAATGAGGAAACCATAGCCATAGCTGCGCATAGCTTATTAAGTCGCCCAATAATTCGACAATTGAAGTCTATTCAAATGATACAGTGGCAAATACTCCCCAGCAAATTGGAAGCTGCTAACCTTTTCGGAAACCACTTCTCGTCTATTTTCATCCAATCTTTATCTCCTCAACACACTGTATCATCTACTGAAATAGCCTTGGGATCATACGTTTAGAATCACTCCATCTGAGGTCATGGTAATTTTTACCGCTTTAGACGAGAATGGTGGCTTATTATCCTGCTTCCCAAAATATGTGAACGCCTAGTTCATAAATGTGAATACCCTGTCTCCCTTGTCTTCATTAACCAGCAAAGGTTTTGGTTTTGTCATACGGTTGCGAAAGTCTTGGATAACGATAGACAAAGTGATGTTTTGCACACGGATTTTTTTTTTTCAAGGCTTTTGACACTGTCAATGCCTTTGGAGTTTCCGGTACAGTTCTTTCCTGGTTTGCTTCCTACATAATTTAACCGCGAATCTCGTGTAATATTCAGAAATTCCTGTCTTTCGTCCGGTGTTCCCCAAGATTCTATTTTGGGTCCACTTCTTTTCAATATCAGCATCAACGATCTTCCCAGCAATTTCTAATCTTCTTCGCTTTTATATGCAGATGACCTGAAACTCTTCAGAACTATTCGATCATGAGAAGACTGCCTACGTCTTCAATCATATCTAAAAGCCCTGAATATTTGGTGCATTTCAAACCATCTGCATCTAAATGTAAATATAAGTGTTTTTCTATGTCTTTTACCCAGAAACCTAGCCCGTTTTCCTTTCAATATGTTATTGATCACTTTCCCCTAGAAAAAGTCTATAGCTTTAAAGACTTAGGTGTTGTATTTGACCCTAACCTGAAATTAGACCAAGACAACTTAAAGCATTGCACACGGCAGACGGCAGCGACCCCTCGATTGGGTTAAATCTTTTTAAACCCTTTAACCCTTTTAACTCGACCCTTCCACCTGCTTTCATTAGTGTGGCTGTCGATACCGAATATTCACCTCTAATTGTTTTCAATTATACGTGTGATCTTCGAGCTTTTCGCTTCGTGGGTTCTGAGTATTCTACAATCTTTTTCGCAGAATGGAGAGCGTATGCAATAATTCTTTCATTGAAGAGTCGATTTAATCTATTGAAGCAGTTATAATAAAAATAATAATTGAAAACAACATAACATGACAAACGACATGATTATATGTCTTATCTTTAGTGATGTGCGGGAATTGTGTCCCGTATTGGTTGAGTCAAATTGGCAGGGTGGATTTGTATAGTATACAATTTGAGGTGATGTTCTTTTGATGCTTGAAACCCCATGAAACTCGACCGTCTCAATCACAGTAGAGCAGTGTTTCGACTTTTTTTTTAACAGGATTATAATATACCGTACCCGGCTACAGTGGCGTAGATAGCTTTCCGGAAGGAGAGGGGATCAGTGGTTACAAATTATTATTTTTTCAGCACAGGGGAAATGCATTAGGTTGAGGGGATTTTTGTTGCATTCGTGGTTTAGCCAGGAAAGCAAACGGTTATATTTCAAGAAATTTATTTATTTATTTATTTATTTATTTAAGCATATACACAGAAAAAAATTCCAATAAATGTACACGTAAGCATTAAAAATATCCCAAGAAATATTATCCAAATATACAATTACTTTAATCGAAATATATATAAAAAAAGAAAAAGCTAAGAAAAATTTACGTTATCAAAAGAAATAAGACGTTGAAGTACGACTCTACGGAAAGAAACAAAATTCAATGAAAAAGGACCAAACTGGAGTTCATCATGTATCCTCTTCATTCTTAGAAGAGGAGAATTAAAGTATATTGCCAGCCTAGCTAATGGCGGATCAAAACGTTAATAATGCGCGAAAGACGAATCCGAATTCTAAAACGAATGCCTTTCACTACGTTGGAGTCAATAAGACCGTGACAAAGCTTGAATAGAAAGCATTCATCTAAAAGTATTCTTCGAGCTTTCAAAGATCTCAAGTTGAGGAAAAGCAGACGGCTGGGGTAATTGGTGTAGGGTATACTAAATTTATAGAAAAGCGTCCTGGTAAATTTTCTTTGTACAGCCTCAATGTCATTAGAATGTGTAATTTGATTATTGGGACACCAAACTACACTAGCATATTCAAGAACGCTTCTAACAACAGAACAAAAGAGGAATGCTTCGAATAACGGAAAAGTATTTTTATATTTGGGTTTTGTTCAGTGAAATTAGTAACGTTTTAAGCCGCTGAGATTCCGGAAAAATTAGTTTGTGACTGCGAAGCAAATGTTTTTAAATGTTGACTGTTTCACCTTTTTTCGTCGCAATCCACCACGTCTGGCTTTCGAAAATCTTTTGTTCGTCCTTTGTTTCATGAGTCACATGTGCCTCATAGACGTGAATAGGGCGAGTGGCAAAATATTAAATAAACACGAATTTATTATTTTCCCCCACCTGGTGCAGTATTAGAGTTAATAGGAACCTAATCTAATTTTACTCGTCAAAATTGATATAAGATTTGCTCCTTATGTTTAATATTTATTGAACGCTTAATTCTAAAAATGTAAGCTTGTACTGGCTCGTTAGAAATAACGAAGCTAGAATAAAATAATGTAAGGAAGAAATGATTGTTAGACTATTCGCCAATTTTCAAATCACACAAATTTGATTTGGAGCTCTGTAAAAACCAAACCTCTTATCAGATTTTAGTATGATTAGTTCTATTTTATAGGTAAATTTATTGGCTGCAATAATCATTTTGTTCCACTATTCAAGCTGGTCTAGCTTTGGAGATATTGAGCTTTAAGTCGTGCAAGAAAATGATTTTTTTATAAATCTTCAAATGCCTGTGGTAGCTAAAGGGTTAAGCTAAGGGGGTATGTTCAGTACAACTTTTTTGCTGGAAATCACATGAGGAGTCACAATCCGGTGCGTTTATGCGGCAGTTTGCGGACACCCTGCATATCCTCTGCGAAAAATAAAATGTTACCCTCACATGAGTCTTGTCTTACCATAAGAAGTCATAAAGGACTCCAAGGCGGGTTTAATCTACCGCTTCTGCCGATAGTCTGGAATTTACAATTCGTTTCGCATTAAATAATAGTTCATCACCACTGTACACTGTCAACCTGCAATCTATTTTACATTAATTATATTTTATTATTTCACCTGTGAACTCAACAAAGTACCACACCAAGTGATATCGGCTCAGCTTTCATCCTATAGTCGGCCCAGGTGAATAAGTTGACGATGTTGTGCAGCATTTAAGCTGTTTGGATCCGACTTCAAATATACAAAATTCGAACCAATAGGATGGCAATCAACCACTTGGTTTATAATGGCTTCACCATCCAACTACATCACATCATCCAACAAATACATACAAGCACCCAAATCATAAAATCTTTTGGAGCATCCAAAATAAAATAAAGATAAAGAAAAAAGAACAACATCACACGAAAAAATGCTTATAAGCGTGGATTAAGTACTCCATCAAATCTGGACGAACGATGACTTTGATCACTTATAGAGGAACGTAATCAAAATCGGCAGACACGACGACCGCGACAGTGACCCACGACCAAGACGCGGTAACATTTTAAGTGGTTACGGGAATTGACGGTGATTTGTGTGGGCCTCACATCACACAAGAATCTTTTAGTCATCATAATACGAGTAGGTATAGATATAGAGTTTGGTGCGTTTGTCCAAAAAGATAGTTATCGATTGTCTGGATGAGATTCGTTAATATATCTGACAATTGGGATGAGGAGAGACTGTAACCCGGAGACAGTATTTGGGACCACCTGTGGTTTATTATATCGTATACAAGTTTTCGTGGCTATTTTATAGCTTCCGACGAGCATGACAATGGCATTTATGAGGTGTAAAAGAAGTATTTATAGTTGATGATGAGATGGATACCAGATCTTGTTTTACATCAATACAAATACAATAGGTGTTTAAATATTGAAATTTGCTGAACGAAATTAAAGTGCATAATCGTACTATAGCAGTGTGACAACTAGCTAGCACCAAGCATGCTTATTAACCCTAGAGTGGGTGCGTTATGAGCATTTTGCCGCAATCACAAAAAAAACCTTAATAACAAGCTTGACACACTTAACTTCGAATGACGCAAATACGTCATTATGACGAAAATTTACCATCATTATCACGAATTCCAAATTACACATTTGGACCATCATTTGCTCAATAATGACAGGGTACCCCAAGTAACAATGCTTTAAAGAAGCACTTCATCCTGTAACATTCATATAGTAACACAAAATCAGTTTATCGTGGGATATAGCTTATAGAAGTATTTTTACCGGATAAAAACTCCTTAAAACACTTTTCGGAAAGCTTAAAAAGTTCTTATATAATCAATTCACGACTACATCCAATTAGACTTCGATAACTCTTCTCTAAACGTTAACCTAAAAAGATGCTCCATTAAATACTTCTTTGTAGTCTTTATTGAATGACCTAAACACACATGACTGAAATTAACACACACACATGCATATAATCTTCTATAGCACTGTCGATTTCATTTTTATAGTGTGACATTCGTGTGATCATCCAATTAATTGTTCAGCGTAGTTTTATAGAAGGATGAACTTAAAAGAATTGACACTTATGAAGTGCTCTGGAACACCACGTTTCTGGAATTGAATTCATTGAAATATTGCATGAAACCAACATTTCCTCACTCCTTGTTAACTTATGAATCAATTAAGATAATCTCAGCGCAGAAACTGGCTGCATTTTATTGATGAACGCGTGAATTTAATTAGCTTCAACTGATTGACATATAAAGAAGAAGGTGCATTGAAGAGAAAACATCAGTGCCCTGTGGCATGGGTTACGAATGATGCCACCGCTTTTCCCGGCGTGTCTCGTAGAAGGCGACAAAAGAGGGAAAAGAGAGATGAGAACTCTTGCAGTGACAAAAAATCCCTAATCCAAGGTGGATCAGCATGCGCCGATGGATGCATGGTCAAGAGGGTGCTTGGCCCTAGTATGCGAAGGTAGCAGGCAACCATTACATCTGAAGCCTGAGGCACATTTTAACATCAACGAGATCTCCCATAGATTAGTGTGTGTGTATGGGTTGCCGTGTCTGGAGATAGCCGGCGGATGTAAAAGGAAAGTCCATAAATTTACTTCTTTCCACACACTAGTGCCAAAACACAACCTTTCTCCAAAAGGTGTAAAAGAATGGAAGGCCTTATGGGAATTCACGCAAATATAAGCACTACCCCGCCGGGCACTACTTCTGCTATGCGGTTGAGTGATCCCGGGGCGAACTTAGTTCGCGCCAGAGCTCGACGGTTTCCGGGGGCGAGCACTATAAGGCAGTCCAACTACACTGTGGAGAAGCTGAGGGTTGCAAGCTGGAATGTAGGTTCCATGACGTCGAAGAGCGAGGAGATTGAGGGTATCATGAAGCGGAGGGGGATAGACATTATGTGCGTGCAGGAGACGAAGTGGCGAAATACCCATATCGACAGAGCCCGGTTTCTTACAAATTCCAAGAAGTACAAATTGTACTACTATGGAATCACAAATCAAAGAAACGGAGTTGGCATTATTCTGGAGTCGTCTTTGCTTGGCAGCATAATAAGTGTCGCGAAGAGAAGTGATCGCTTGATCAGCATCAAATTGGTTATCTGCGGAAGGGTGTGGAACGTAATAAGTGCCTACACTCCCCAAGTGGGACTGCCACCAGAAGAAAAAGAGGCCTTTTGGAACGACGTTGACACCCTGATTCAGACCATTCCCGATACCGAATTGGTGTTCTTGGGAGGAGATCTAAATGGCCATGTGGGTGAATCAAATTATGATTACGAGGATTGCCATGGTGGAAAGGGTAGCCCTTCAACGGTCAGAAATGACGAAGGTGAAGCTATTCTGACCATGTGCAGATCGCAGATCGTTTGGTCATCCTAAATACATGGTTTGTGAAAAACGAGAGACACCTGATCACCTACAGTAGTGGACACGGAGATAGGAAACATGAAACGCAGATCAATTACCACCTCTGCTTCGATTTTATGAAAAGGCGGGTAAAAGACTGCAAGGTGATCTTGGGTGAATCAGTAGTTAGCCAACATCGTTTGCTCCTGTCAGAATTTATTTTGAAAGTAGGAGGAGCAAGAAATAGAAGAACTCCCAAGCCTGTCGAAAAAATCAAGTGGCACAATCTCAGAAACGACAGCTTTGAACCTGTAGTAACTCCATTCATTGATAAAATGACGGAGTGGTTTCAAAACAACACAAACTGCACCGAGCGCAGTCCAACACAAATGTGGAATAGTTTCGCTGACATGTCAGTAGGTGAGGCGGAAAAGGCACTTGGAGTTTCGAAAGGTCCACTCCACACGAAGAAAGAAACATGGTGGTGGAACACCGAAACTAAGGAAGCAGTGCAAGCCAAATCGAACGCATTTAAGGCATGGACGAAATGTGAATCAAGCAGTGAAACCGAACGAGTTCAACTTCGCGAAAATTATATGCAATGCCGGAAAAACGTAAAGCGCTTGGTAGCTCAAGCAAAGGCGAAGGCAGCTGAGAAATTCTACCAAGAATTAGAAACTCAGACTGCGACCGAAGGACAGTCTTTGCGCGAGAGACCTAAGCACGACGCCAGGATATTTAGGGTCGCAGCCCAAAAGAGAAGGAACGCTCGGGAAATACAGGCGCCAAAGTACGTGGAGGACTCGCAAGGAATGTTGCTGATTGACGATACGGCGATTTGTAGCAGGATGCGAGAGTATTTTGACGAACTTCTAAATGAAGAATTTCCTCGAGCAGCTTTTCGAGATGTTGAGCCGAATACCACAAATATTGAAGATATCTCAGAGGAAGAGGTGATGGAGGCAATGCATCAGATGAAACGCGGAAAGGCAGTCGGACCGGACAAAATCCCCGCGGAATTTTGGTTGAAAATGTCGGGCTTAGTTGGCTCACAGTTCTCTTCAACAAAATCAAAGGTGGGCAACCGATGCCTGATGCTTTCAGGGAAAGTTTTCTTCTTCCTTTCTATAAGCACAAGGGAGACTCACGCAAACTCAACAACTATAGGGCTATAAAGTTAACACCTCATACACTGAAGATCTACGAGCGAGTTGTCTGCAACCGATTGAGAAAGATTGTGCGGTTGAATGACAATCAATGCGGCTTTGTTGAAGATCGATGCAATTCAGTGCATTCGTATTGCGATGGAAAAGTATAGAGCACCACGAAAGGACTTGCACTTTGTGTTCATCGATTTGGAAAAGGCATTCGATAGAGCACCTCGTGCTCTGATATGGTTGGCCTTGAGAGCACTTAATGTCCCTGAGGCATAAGTCAGAATGATACGAGACATGTGTGATGGAGCTACGACTAAGGTTAGATGCACAGCCGGTGAATCAGAAGAATTTCCGGTGAATGTCGGAGTACACCAGGGCAGTGTATTGAGTCCGTTGCTCTTCAACATCATCATGTGCTACTTATTAACACGTATATCCGACGGCCTAGAAATATCTCTTCTTTTTGCCGATGATATAGCTTGCCTTGCAAGCTGCACTTACAAAATAGTGTGACATTTTGGAGGAGCAGTATAACAAAGACTGAGTTCTTATGCTGCCAATTCTCAGACCCAAATGCACCGATACCAGAAATGTACGTCAAAGGAGAGCAGCTTAAGTCTTGTACCAAGTTCAAGTACCTTGGCTCGATGGTGAACAGCGGAGCTACATGCGATGATGACATCAAACACCGCACAAAGGTTGGGTGGATGACGTGGTGAGAAAACTCAGGAGTTTTCTGCTATAAGAAAATGCCACTGAAGCTAAAGGGCAAGTTGTACAAAACGGTTGTACGTCCCGCACTCATGTATGGATCAGAATGCTGGACCATGTATGAAGGTTACGCGAAAGAAATGACAGCGACTGAAATGGAAAGTTACGCATGTCATTGGTGTAACGAAAAGGGACCACATCAAGAGTAGCTACATCCGAGGCAGCTTGTCCATAGACCAACCAATCACCGAAAAGCTCGAAGACCGACAAATGGATTGGTATTGCCATGTTCAAAGGCGTCCGCCTGAGAACCCCGCAAAGAAAGCGATATCAATGGAAGTTCCACTTGATGGACCCAAGGCCAGAGGCAGACCGAAGAACAACTGGATATGTCAAATGAAAAAGCAACAACAACGCATTGGTCTCGGCGATGATACGATCCAAGATAGAGCTGCCTGTAGAAATATGCTGAGAAATTATCGCCAAAACGGGCGATGTGCCTACACCGCAAGTCGAGCAACGCGAAACCGTGGAGCGGTATAAAGAACGAGGCAAGGAAGAAGACATAATAAAATAATATATACGACAAAGAATAGAAAAAAACTACAAACATTTGGAAAGTGTGATATTTATCTTGGAAAACAGGAATCTCTTAATTAACCGGAAAGATTCAACTCGCTTGTCGTTTTTTGCATAAAATCATAAAACAAAACCCACCACAAAAAAAAATTATATTAAATGGTCATTTTTAATTTGTCGAACAGTAAAATATTATATCTGAATTTGCCATTTAAAATATAAAAATTAATGATTCCGACAGCGCTTCACGGTCCCAAGCAATAACAAAAGGTTTGTGTGTTTCCTTTTTCACATTCAATTCAAAAACATAACTGATCTATGCATTTTATTTTCTATTAAATTCATCATTTTTCATATGTTAATTTTAATGGTGACTTAAATGTTGAAAAATTTGCGTTAAAACAATCAATGTTTGATTGAAAATTAATATGTATAGATAGTCGAAAGTTAAATGCATGTTTGTCGAAATAGTCTTCTTTATCTTGTGTAGCCGCTGAATATTAGCTACATAGAATTCGTCGCATAAAACAACCCCGAAATCCATGTTTACTAAAGGTGTTTGACTATTCTAATGTTAATGTGTCAAGCAATAAATCAATTTGTCGGCAGATTACAAAAAACAGAGACATGCTCTCTAATCGATAATGGATTGTGATCTTTAGCTAAATGTTTTGAATGTTTCCTTCGCTCAACTATGACTAGGTATACATATAGTAGTTGAGATGAAACAAAAAGGAAAAGCTAAAATATTGCGTATTCTACAGAATCTATAGCTATTGCCTTAGACCGCGCACTGTTTACGGAAAACACAACTTTTTTGCATTTTGCCGACTTTTTATGATGCGATCGGAATTGATCGATTCGTGATTTTGTTTATACGTTTTGCATTTTGTTGGTTGAAATCCTGATTCTTTTGCAATCGCCATCGGCGGTTAATCTGGATTTATTGAAATTTTAGCAGACGATACTAATTAGTAGAAAGTCAGGTCAACTATTTAAAAATAGAAGATAGTCGTCACTAGAAAACGGATGTAGAATGTTGAGTTAGGTATTACTGAACGTATCTGACAAATTAAATTCAGAGTTAAATTGGTTGACTTTTTGGGGTTTTTAATTAGATTGGTGTCATGCTATTTTATTGGAATAATATTAGAAAATTAAGACTGTCAGGGAGTTTATATGCTGTCAATATTCAAATTTTTTTCGGCACAGATTTTTTGATAGGTACAAAAAGTTACTAAAGCCTGGTTTTAGGTAATAAAATCAAATATAAAAGCGCTGTCCTGAAAATTATACTTTCGAGTTGGCCACTTCTTTCATGTATGGTCATTCAATTACACCGGGGAACAATTTTGACACTTTTGTCTGTTTTCTTGAATTTTGCACCTAATTTATAGTAAAACGGCCTCGCTGATTCCAAAAATGCAGTCCGTTTTTCCCCTATACGTCAGGTTTTTGAGATATCGGGGCTTTTTTAATTTTACGGAAAATTAGAAAAATCCCCCTTAAAAAGAAATTACGGGGTTGCATCCTTGTGCAGGACCTTCTAGTACTTGTATACAATACTTTGCTCTTTTAGTTTTTCTATGATATTATTTTCAACATATATGTTCCAATATACACTCGCAAGGGTCCTGTTTGGATACCTAGATCAATCCAAAGATTTTTTCACAGGAAAAACCGGGGGCGTATTCGTTATAAGCGGTTCGAACGCCCATCCAAGACTTCGCTCTGAAACAAAACAAAGCAATTCAAACTTGCATGAATGCATACATTGACAGCGCTGAAAATATCATTGGTAACAATAACTGCACACTTTTTTGGTCGTATGTTAAGAATGTGCGATCATCTTCTTCGATTCTCTCCACTATATCTTTAGATCAGTGGTTGTTAACCTTTTGCACATGAGGGACCACTTGATCAAATTCGTTAGTTGTTGCGGACCACCAAATTGCAATTGTGATAAGAACGATTCAAATCGAGAAATGTTGTACCGAAGACTACATCTTGCGGTGACCGTACCGCACCTTGGTAATATCAATAGGGAAACTAATAGAATTAATTCAATTTACCTTTACCAATTTCACCTTTTCCGCTAAACTGATATTGCTGCTTTTAAGACGATCATCTTGAAAACGTCGACTGACAGAGATCGTCTTGCAAAGGAGTCTGGGTGTGATTTTGCTAAGTCTGAACGAATGTCAAAACCCTCATTAATTTCCGTAAAGGGTGTTGCCCAATATTTCGGTTTGTTTCATCCAGAGATGGCTCATAATTTTTAAATACAGTTGTGTTTATCAGATTATAAAGCCCTTTCTTACAGTTCTTACTTAAAGAACAACAATTTTTACATAAATTGCATATGGCATTGCTGGTTCATGTTGTACCACCAGAAACTTGTCGGAACCCTATTTAGAAGGGCCACCGAAAGTCAACAATAGCTTAATTATCTTAATTCAGCTATTTAAACTACCATCATGGTCTGGCCGGAAAAGAATAAATTTTCAAAATATTTATCACCTTAAACACCTGAACTGTTTATTTACAATTATGACAGGGGGGGGGGCAAAAGACTTCTCCATGTGTCCTCCGCGCGGGCGCCCCCTGGTAACGGTAGTGGGTAAAACCTCTAACGGCTAAGTCAAATCATCTGATGCGACATTTGGAAGAAGCACCGCTGCGCCTGAGTGCTGTATTTACATCTGCAGCGTCTCAGGTTACTTAACGTGATAGGTGACAGAAAACGTCTAACTCAACCACTAAAGCAGCATCTTCGAGGCATGCCCATGATGGCCTTTACTCAACGATTAAACCCTATCATGGTTTAGCGATGTGCCGACAACTCATCCTAAGAAAAACTTCAAGTCAAGAAACCTGAAACAAAAGCCTCGGATTGGAGGGATACAAAACAACGACGACCCCGCAAACGAACAACTGATTACTCTTTCGGATCCTGGAATGTACGCTCCCTGAATAGACCGGGGGCCTTAAGGGCCCTCCTGGATCAGGTAGAACAATACAAGCTGTGCATAGTTGCAATCCAGGAAACTAAATGGCTCAAAAGCGAGATTAACGACCTCAATTCGCACACTATTTTTACGTGTGGTAAAGAGGAGGGCAACAAGGAGTTTGGAGTAGCTTTCATCGTGAATAAGCAGCTCAAGGACCACGTTATCGGCTTCAAACCCATCAACGAGCGGCTATGTGCGATCCGCATTAAGACTCGTTTCGCTAATCTCTGGCTCATTAATGCGCATGCCCCTACAGAAGTAAAAGAAGACGCGATTAAGGACGAGTTCTACAACGACCTAGAAACACTCTTCGACTCACTTCCATCAAACGACGTCAAGCTGCTGCTTGGAGACTTTAACGCCAAAGTCGGAAACGAATGCTGGCATAGGGGAACTACTGGTGGTCATAGCCTCCACGACGAAAACAACAACAACGGTCAGCGACTTATCGACTTCGCGAGCGGCAGAAACTTGGTCATAAGCTCTACATGCTTCCCTCATCGACGATTTAGCTTTCCTCCTTGGCTTATTTCCTTGGTGTCATCATACCTCGTTAATAGGACCTCTAAAGTAATTTTTACTTCTTCTGAATTTTCAGCAACGTCTGGGGTACCTCAAGGGTCTACCTTGGGACCTCTCCTGTTTTTCATTTTTTGTGAAAGACCTACCGGCTGTTCTTAGCAACCGATGCCTTTTGTACGCAGATTTTTGGAGAAATTTTCTCCTCTGTTTCGCACCTAAAAGATTGCATTTCGTTGCACTCCAATCTGGATTTATTATCTTTCTGATGTAGTTCCATGTTCCCATGATATATTTCTTAACATATCAAAGTGTTCGGTAATGGTCTACTCACTGAAGTTTTCTTCGACATCATTTACTTATTCAGTCAACTATCTTCTTTTGAAAAATGTTGATACAATCACAGTTGCCTTTGCTTTTAAGATTGGATTCAATGATCACTATCAAAATACATAATGATAAAAAGGGGATCGAAGCTTTCACGCTTTATTGTTCGTTGTACTAGTGAGCTTCATTCTGAAAACAATGTTGTAAGATTATTTTAAAACATATATGTACCTTGTGATTGTTTAAAGCGTCCTCCAAAGGGATCGATTTGGGCATCTACTTATATCTAATCCTTTTCTCCTTTAAAATTTTCGACGAAAATCATCTTCAACTTAATATGAGTATGAGTAAAACAAGCCAATCTTTGAAACAAGAGTAATAGTTGTGCTGTAGTTCTGGGCGTCATTATGGAATTTCCAGCAGCAGAATTTGGCAATATGGTTACCTACCCTATAATTCACCCATAAACAGATAAATTTATGAAAATATCTCACTTTAGAATATCCCCATTTAATTAATTCGTTATTCCACTAAAGTATCATCAAATGGAAAAATTGTTTAATGAATTTATCCAAAAAATAAATTCGTTTCCACCTGGTTCGAGCATTTGCCATCTTTCAGCGTGTATGCAATGATGTAACTGCCAACGCAGGTGTTCAACTTGTCTCTTTCGTTAATTACAATTTTATTGTAATCGAAATTTATATCTGCTCGCCTCCTGTAACTATCGTCATTTATATGGCTATCGATGTAATTTCGATCGATCCGATAACGTGCAACCTTTTGATCGGTTTCACCTTCAACGTCCCCGAAATATGTCCGTGAAAAAGAAAGACTGCGTCTGCATTTCTTCGTTGACATCCCGACTTGGTCACAGATAATTATAGGCACATACTCCTCAAGTGCATGTATGGAGCGAAATATCGCGATACTTTTGTCCATCTGCAAAATATGGTCTGTGCGTCGGCCGGCCAACAGTGTAGTGCATAGCGTATGGACCGGCTGTTGTATTTATGAATGCAGGCCGTATGGACAAATGTATATCTTGCATATTTGGACAAAATTAAAAACTAACCAAACCGCAAGGAGCAAATGGGCAAAAAGTGGCAAATGCCTTTCCCTTTTTTCGTCACATTGCAAATTTGTGTATGCGGTAAATATGGCGCGGCATCGGCAATCGACGGCGACGTCTGAAAGAACATCTGAAAAGTGGACGATGGACATTGTTAATGAAAGGCTTAAAATTGATGTGAAAGATGTTCGATGACGATAAGATGATTACGATACGATAAGAGGATGCAAGAAATTAAGAATCGACAGACAAATAGGAATTTTAGCGTATTAGAGATGGAATACATAGAATGGAGTTGCCATACTTTTTTGACTACTTTTGAAAGTAAATATTCAAAACATTTTCCACAAATCAAAATTAACAGAGAAAATGAGTTACAATCCTACCTAGAGGGAATTGTGTACTAATTAGAGCTGGGCTGGGACCATGTAGCTCCCAATATTTTATAATGCTGCAAACAGATATGATGCAGAAACAGCAGTAGCGTCCCAATGAATTTTAAATGGGTGACGTCATGTTTGCAGCAAATGGATTTTGCATTAAACAATTTCAATTCTCACAGTTGCCAAATTTTGTTCAAATTGTTATGCAAAAGTATTTTTTGTCCTAAAAATTTCAGAGGGAATTGTTGTACAAAAAATTCATACAAATTTAAGTAGTAATTATTGTGTAAAATTTGTTTTTTACATATTTAATTAATTAGGTTTTTAATCTGGATCGATTGAGTACCTGAATATTTCTAGGACACAATTTAAGTACCTATATCCGTCCTAATAAATTTACAAAGTACCGATAACACTATTTCCATATAAATTTGCAGCTTGTCCAATCACACTCAGACGACCGCATCAATTTATTAATCTGCAAACATTCGCGTTTCAAAAATTTACAAACATCTGTGTCAAATTTGTCGAAAGGTGCAAAGGCAATTAAGGAGGAATCGATATCGAAGTCACCACCATTGGCAAACAGGACTCGTATAGCGACTATCGTAACTGAGACAACACATGATAAAATAAAAAAAAAAAGAACACGCGCCACTTATTTACATAAATTTGATGTTTAGAACCTCGACACATCCTTGCAAACATATGCATGCAATGCACTAAGCTAACAATTCCTTTTCCACATTAGGTATACACACTTCGCGATATGTTTGAATAGATGCCAAGAAATGTATATCTACGTCAAGGTGACTTCTTGCCTCAGGTGTTTTGTAAAGTCGATCATGCGATTCATCAGATCAATATCGTGACTCACATTTTAGGGAGTGACTCGAGCTCAAGATGTATTTTTTTACGGGTGAGTCGAATTACTACAAAAGACGTTGATGAAATTGTGACATTTGTATCGTGGTCACGCGGGGCGAAAAAATGTCGCTGATATTTGTGTATCGTTGCATTCTCGCGGGTAGACCCATATTATTTGTGTATAGGCACATATTTATAACCGCGAAGGTTACAGTTGTCTTATCGAAAAGGACACGAGTTGCATTGTTAAGGAAATGCACACCTTGAGCTAAAAATGGCCACATATGGGCCACGTGTTTGTAAAAGGAAGAGACATGCGACGCGAGTCATTTTCGAAATGTGCAAATAGGGGTTACCACAGGACACACATTGCATTATTAGTATACACAGCTCGTCTTGGAAGATTGAACCAAATGCTTATCTTCCATATTATATGATTGCACATGTGATGGACTTAAAGGAAATGATACGATCGATTGTATATTTTGAGAGCGATAAATAGTTCTTTATCGGCAAATATAAGGATAGTGAATAGACGCGTGGTTTCACATGTGCCGATTGGGCACGTGCTTCTTATCTGCCTATACAAGCGGATATCTAAAAAAAAAACGAAATCAAATCTTATTATACCTATAGCATTCCATGCAAGCATCGTATACGAAAAAAACTACAAAATCAGGCTCATAACCCTGAAACGAACCGCAAATGCATACATTATGAAGCTTATATCAGTAACCCAAAGGACTAAATTTAAATAGCAGACAAATAGAATTCAATATGCCAGGCTCGGATTATAGCACCTTGCGACAAACAAGTGCTATTTATCGTCTGTTTCTATTATACAACCTTAACGTGATCCTTTATTTTTCGTATTCGTTTACATTCACGTCCTTTTATGTCAGATTCGGTTATGTCCATCTGGTAGGGACATAACCGAATCTGACACATACCGAAACTAATCGCTCGATGTCCACCCTTTGATATTATCCGACAGCCTCCTCTTGTAGCCCAGTGTACTCATGTGCCGTTTTTCCAAGGATTATACAAGTGTATATGCATGTAATCTGAAATTGTTTCCTTTTTGTCTTCGTGACAACAGCCGTCTGCGTCTTATGCGTATATCGTATTAATGTGTAAATACGGAGATGCGAGGGTGGCTAGAATGACAAGGAAAAGGGATACGGTTCAATGTACCCACAAAAAGCATGCGGAGAGACGAGCATGATATTTTTCTTTATATTGAATGCACCACCATGTTTATATTCGGACACATTTGGTGAACAATGGATTATGCTATTTTTGCAGAAAAAAAAAACATTTTCAGTCTCTCCGCATTGAAGTGATACACAAATTTAGGATATTAAAATCAGACGTTTGTTGCCGAAATAAGAAATATTGTCGGCTTCTAGTTGCCCTTCGTATATGATGATTTGAACAATTCCAAAATTCCGAGAAAATAAGACACTTATGGCGTGGCAAAATGTGGTTAACAGATTTGATAGTTCAACTAACAATAGACGTTTTTATGGAGATGCGTTGTTTCTACACAAAATGGAGCGACTAAAGTTGCAACAAATACGCGTTTATGTGTAAATTATGCAATTGAATGGACACTTTGAAATACTTTTTGTTATATTGAGCAGGATATAAGTGTGAGCGAAATACTTATGTACGAGTACATTATTGAGTAGGCTTGGTAGGATACACAATATTATGTACCATGAACGTGGTTGACACCCGGAAGTAGTTTCCAATTTTCCGGCAAAAGAAAATAATAATAAAAACGGAAAGTAAAATTTAACAAAATATTGAAAATATTTTCGTTTCTTGATATAATTTATCAAAAACTCATCCATCTTAAATCCTAAAAACTACTACGTATTAGATTACTGAAATTTCCAATGTTAAAATTTCTTTAAGTGTAGCTTCTTTTTTGTTCACCGTGCAAAATTCACAGTTGTGGTTTCCGGATTCTGTCACTACTCTCAAAAATAGTCCTTCTTAAGATATAACGGGCATCCTCTTCGTCATGGGCATCCTCTTCGTCTGCAGAGGCCCTACGCCATGCACCGGAAGACCCGTCAAGGGCTTCCTCTTCGTCAGCGGATGCCTTACGCCATACATCGAAAGACTCGTCAAGAGCTTTCTCGAGTAAGGCTTCGTCAATGCCTGGTTCGCTGATTAAGTCAGGTACCAGCAAACTAGAGGGCTTGAAGCACAACGCCCTATCGAGAGCTCAATCGCGAGCCCTAAGTAGTGCTTTTCGGGTACGCGAATTCATCTCCAAGGTAGATGAATCGCAAAGGTCAGAGAAGCAGAAAGCGTCATTCGCATGGGCGCTAGGTGTTATCGCCGACACATCTGACGCTGACAAACATGTCGTCAAGCGGCAACGGTCAACGGAGGATGAGGCGGACAATAGTAAGCGGCTAAAAGTCGCTAGGCTTAGCGATTCAGCGATCTCATACGCCGACGCGACGCGGCGAAAAGCTGGATCGAGTTGGCTATTGTCGACCGAAATGACGCGGATGGTGGGATTTCGGTTGATAAGTGGAGAATGGTTGAGGGTATTCTCACCATTAACTTCAAAGCTGCAATGGCAGCTTTTCCGGGACCCCTTCCAGTTTGTGAGGATGGAGGCTGGTATCAAGGTCGCGTGAAGCTCATGAGATTCGCGGATCAGAGATCAGCCTCCATGTTCAAATTCGCTATTGGCAAGGCAGGCGAACTATGGCCAGGGGCCAGGTTGGAGGTTGTGGCCAAAGAGGACATTCCCACGCGCCCACGTGCTCGTGTGTGGCTGCCACCTTTTGTGTCCGATAAGGATCAAATCTTGAGCATTATTCAAATGTGCAATCCAGAAATCCCAACGGACGATTGGCGAATCGTTAAGTTGGACGACGCTGTCAACGATCACAGGTGTGCGATTTTGCTCATTAATAAGCTATCACTGGCCTCACTAATCAAGTCGGGTGGAGTTGTGAGTTTTGGCTTTATTAAGCTAAAACTCAGAGTTTACAAGGGCGACATTAAAAAGGCCTGCAATACGGTGCCTGCCCACAATGAAGAGGCTGCTGATGCCCTTCCGGATGGTCTGCCTACGACTGATTCTGAGTCTGTGGACGAGGTTGCGGAAGACGATTGCGTCTCCCTATGCTCAGATCTGGCTGCCCTCGACACTGCGTCTCAACCATCCCCAACATTGAACTCGATCGGATCTGATACGGATGGAGAGGGGAACATTACGGTGATTGAGAAGTTGTAATGGTGAGGTTCCTTCAGATTAACCTTCACCACGCAAAGGCAGCATCAGCTGCTCTTATCTGTCGTCTATCGCATGGTTTAGACGACATCGTGCTTATTCAAGAACCTTGGGTAGCAGACGATCTCATTAAGGGTCTGAAGTGCTCAGATTTTGATAATTTTTACGTTACAGGACAGGGTTTACCACGATCCTGTATTCTTATCAGGAAAACCATCAAGGCGTTCCTGGTGCCTAAATATAGCGACAGAGATTTTGTGTTAGTCTGTCTAGAGTTGCAGGATAAGGTGCTTTGGGTTGCTTCGGCATATATGCCACACGATGGCACTCTGCCTCCTCCAAACCTAAAGGAAGCTGTTGCGTCAGCAACGTCTTCTGGTACTAGTGTAATCCTGGGGTGCGATTCGAATTCGCATAATGTAGTCTGGGGAAGTTCGGACACCAACGAACGAGGTGAATTACTCCTTGAATATCTTTTGGGAACGAATCTTCTTATTTGCAATGTAGGACGCGAGCCTACTTTCGTTACAAGAAACAGGCACGAGGTGTTGGATATCACTCTGGCATCAGAGGATATCCTGCATTTAATAAACGACTGGAGAGTATCGGCGGAACATTCTTTATCCGATCACCGATATCTACAGTTCAGTCTTGCTGCGCGCCCTGAGGCGTCTCCAGTCATCCTAAACCGGAGGAGGACTAACTGGCAGAGATTTCGAGACTCTCTGCTCGCAGGACTACCTTCGCTTCCAAATATTCCAAACAATGGACTAGATCTGGACAATATGGTAAACCTCTTTACTGATGTTATAAAAACTGCGATCACCGCTTCGTGCCCAGCCGGTTCACGGTCGGGCAAGCAAAAACCTGCTTGGTGGAACTCTAAGATCTCCGAGCTAAGAGCTACGTGTAGAAGTAGTTTCAATAGAGCTAAAGCCTCAAGGCTTGAATCGGATTGGAACTCATACAAAAGGCATCTCAGCTCTTTCAAAAAAGAGTTAATAGGAGCTAAGCGTAAAGCCTGGAGAAGTTTTTGCGAAAACATTGAAGGGTCTTCCGAAACATCTAGATTCAGGAAACTCTTGGCGTTTAACCCATCTAGTCCAAGCTTTCTTCAAAAAGAAGATGGCTCTTGGACGTCATCAAGCATTGAAACCATCGAATGTCTGTTTGACACACATTTCCCTGGCAGTACAACGGCTGCTTTACCTGATCTACAGACAGTTCGCATAGAGCCATGCGACACGGAATCCATACTCAGTCATGAGAAGGTTATGTGGGCCATAAACAGTTTTGAGCCCTTTAAATCGCCTGGGCCAGATGGCATTATTCCTGCGGACCTGCAACAATGCGCAGACATCACTTATCCGTGGATAGAGCACAACTGCCTATTATAATTTACTTGTTAAAGTGCAAAGGTTGGCTTCTCGTCTGATTACAGGAGCTCTTCGTACAACACCTTCATTCGGACTAGACATGATTTTGGGACTGCTGCCATTGGACATATACGCCCAACGGTCAGCAGCTTACACGGCCTTACGCCTTCGTGAAACCGGTCTGTGGCGTGCGCTGGATTATGGTCACTCAACGATACTTGGTAATTTCAGCCTGCCACTGGCTACTGATTACACTGTTCCCAAATACTTTTTTGGTAGGAACTATTCTACCTTAATCCCGCCTAGGGAAAGCTGGAGCAACGAAACGACCCAGTCCATCAGGTCCTTTTCCATCTACACTGATGGTTCCAAGACGGACGCTGGAGTCGGCATTGGAATTTACTCGGAGGAACTCGACATCAGCTTGTCTTTTTGCCTCCCTAATTTTTGTAGCGTCCTCCAAGCAGAAATCACTGCAATCTCGGAAGCGCTTTTATGGCTAGGTAGGCACGTTGTCACTGGTAAGGATGTCACTATATACACTGATAGTCAGGCTGCAATTCGATCACTTGAATCAGCATTTACAACATCTAAAACTATTGAAGAGTGCCGCTATGCACTCAGAGAAATGGGTAATTTCTTCAACATTACACTATGCTGGATACCGGGACATAATGGCTTTGCTGGTAATTGCTGCGCAGACGATTTGGCTCGGAATGCGGTAGCAAGTATCGTTGAAGGCGACCACGAGAAGATTAAAACACCTATTGCCGTCTGTGCATCGATAATTGAAGCCGCTTCTGAACGTAGGACCAACGCGAGATGGGCCTGCGGATATACTTGTGCTACGACGAGGATGATCTGGCCTATACTAGATATATCCCGTTCCGCCATATTACTGTCGCTAGACAGGAAATATATACGCAACATAGTGGGTGTTATTACGGGGCACTGCCCTATTGGGGAGCACGCCAGGAGACTCCGAATTCCATACAACGACTTCTGCAGAAGTTGTGATGATGAAGAGGAGGAAGAGAGTGTGCATCACTTTCTTTGTGAATGTCCGGCCTTATCCGAGAGAAGGAGGCGTGCACTGGGTTCGAGGTATCTTTACGATACAGATGATCTTCGAGATGTGAGCCCTACTTTGCTTAACAAATACATTGTTAGCACTGGTTGGTTTTAAACGGAACGTAGGAACTATGGTGGTATCACAATGGACCAATTTTTGGTCTAAGTGCGCATGGCGCTAGTCAGGCGGCCCCTTTACCTAACCTAAGATATAACGGACTGGCAGTCCGTCGATCACGTAGTCGAGAAGCAATTGTCGCGTTATGCTTGGAACAGATTAGATGCGCTGAATGCTGCGGAAGAAAGCAGCACAAGGCATTTTAAATGGCTGACCAATTTACAAAAACTTGTCAGCCATTTAAAATGCATTGTGCTGCTTTCTTCCGCAGCATTCAACGAGTCTAATCTGTTTCCAGCATCCTTTTCGGTAAACAAATTCACTTGCGTAAGGTGCCACTTCGAAGTAAAGTAGAGTCTCGATCATCCGAACATTCGATTAATCGATTCGGAGACTCAGCTTTTTTTTAATTTTCAATTTCCAAGATTTATTTCTCCTTCAATTGTGTCATCTCCGAATTCTGTTCTTTCGTATAACACCCATCTTGCGCATATGTTTTCAGGGGGCTTTGAAACTTCAGTGATGATAACATGAAAACTGTAATAATGCGCACAATGTGCTACACATTCTTTGCAGGTTCTCTGTCAGGGCATCAGTACAAAAATTCACTGAATTGATTTAAAAACTAGGGGGCTTCGCCCCCTGCTCGTTTCGTTCGCCAACCCCCGGGGCCGAGGCTAATTTCGGGCGCGGCCGAAATTTGGATACCCTTCGCTTGGGCTAAAGGTTTTTTCGGGCGTACGTATGACTTGTATTTAATCCCCCTCCTCATTCTTTTTCTTCCGTCTTGATAAAAGTTTTGGGCTTGGTTGAAATAAGTTCGTTTTGAACTTTTTAGTTGCTTTGATAAAGACACATTAATTCAAGGTTTTGTGAAATTGGTGTAAAAAAATGTTTCTTAGAAGAACCAATATGGGGGGTTTGGTTTGTATGGCAGCCCCATGACCCCATGGTCCGATTTGATTCAATCTTACATATATTTTGTGTCATCAATAGAAATACATTTGTGTGAAATTTGGTTGAAATTGGTGCACAAATAGAAAAGTTTTTCTTAGAAAAACCTAATTTGGGGGGTTGGATTTGTATGGCAGCCCCATGACCCCATGGTCTGATTTTATCCATTCTTACATATGTTTTGTGTCAACAATAGAAATAAATTTGTGTGAAATTTGGTTGAAATTGGTGCACAAATAAACAAGTTTTTCTTAGAAGAACCTAATTTGGGGGGTTAAGTTTGTATGGCAGCCCCATGATCCCATGGTCCGATTTGATCCATTCTTGCATATATTTTGTGTTATCTATAGAAACACATTTATGTGAAATTTGGTTGAAATTGGTGCACAAATAAAAAAGTGTTTTCTTAGAAGAACTCAAATTGGAGAGCTAGGTTTGTATGGCAGCCCGATGACCCAGTGATCCAATTTCGGTGAATCAAACATACAAACAGCCTGCAACAATAAGAAGCACGTGTGCAAAATTTCAGCTTCCTAGCTTCAATACCCGCCGAGTAAAACGCGTCGCAACAGACAGACAGACGGACATCGCCCAATCGACTCCCCAAGTCATGCTGATCATATATGTATACTTTTTATATGGTCGGAGATGCTTCCTTTAATGCGTTACAAACTTCATGACAAAGTTAATATACCCTTTCACTCTATGAGCGAAGGGTATAATTAAATCAGTTGCTGCGAAAATGGGGTAATTATTTATTTATGCCGTAATTTATTTCCTGTACATGCCGCTCGGATTTCTCTCTACCCAATCCGATTGTTTTTCATATCGCATCCGTATTTTATTTTTTTCTAACGGAGAAAAATAAGGGTTTTCATTTTCGAAATTGAAAGTGTTCACAGAAGCCGAACGTTTTTGTAGAAAATAATTTTTGAAATTACCATATTTTTTGGCTGCTATTAGAGAGTTTTAGCATATCGTTTGAAATAAAACGACATAATTTGACATTCCATATAAAAATTCACTTGCTTACCGTATACGAAACAATATATCTTAATTTTGCATGTCCCAAGTAGGCATGGGTGTATTTCCGTAAATGTATTTGCTCTGGAAACAATCGAAATTGACGAAATAATTTGTCGTGATTTTACACCTATGCCTACTTTCGTATACGGTAAGCAAGCGAATTTTTAAATGGAATGTCAAATTATGTCCTTTTATTTCAAACGATATGCTAAAACTCTCTATTGCTATTATTTTTATTGCAGCGATTCGTATCCTCTTCTTTGATAGGTGCAGTGGAGTAGATAGCTTTTCGGAGAGGATGATCCTTTTCCTAGAAGACTAGATACAAGAGTTACTAACCATCAAAAATTTAAGGAATCATTTTTTTGTTTTACTTAATTCATTGCTGAAATTGGATTAATACCCTTTGTGTCACGATCACAGGGGCAAGATGTTCGACCTAAGGCGCTTAAAATATTACGAATTTAATCAGGTCGGGCAAATTTAACAGGCAATAGCAGTTTTAGGAGGTGGCAATCCGGGCAATTACCCAGGACGACCTCGCACTTACCGAGGCCTCCCACCTCACCCCAGCACTAAAATGGCCCTGAAACTCTCACTTAAAGCTGCCTCGTAGCAAAGAAGAGCACTTTTAACTGGTCCAACAGCATTCCAATGACCCAAAAATGGTTCTCTGCATAATAACGCTAGGGGCCCCTGACGGTTGGGGGCCCGTATTCCACCAAACACGCATGGAACACCGTATGTTACGCCACTGAAGTAAGTAATCCGTCGGCAAGGGGGATGGAGCAAATTGACACGATCTCTTTTCATTATTTAAATTTTTCTGCTTGTATGAATCATTCAAAAACGTACGGTAGCTGGAAATACGTACATATTTAAGGGATGTTGGCTAAAACACTCGCTCCAAAGAAGTCAACATGAGTTAGAAATTAGGAATGGGTTTATTTGAGTCACCTCGCAGTTAACGTTAGATTTTGTTGTCATAATTGGCTCTACCTATACATGACCCCGTTTTGGAAAGTAACCTCTTCTCTTTACAGTTAATTTATTTTAGATAGTTATGCTAAGGTTGTTGCTTTGTTGGTGATCAATTTTCGTAAATTTCAACAATTTATGAATCCCATTTCGCTGAAACTATTGGTTTTCAAGAACAGCTTGATATAATTGTCTTCTAGTTTATAGCTATCAAGTCTCTATGTTTTCCCCTTTGATTAATTTAAAAAAGATCAAATCCTGCTATTTGCCTTGATTCTAAAAAAGGATATGAATGAATTTGACATCTCTAAAGACACCAGCCCAGATGAGTTTCTTCCGATTTGTTTAAAGAAATGTGTAAAAAAAAATAAGGTATGTATACACTTTCATTGCCTCAGTCACTCTATTCTCAACATTGGAATTTACGCTATGTGGTGCCTCGTGTCTATAAAAAATGGCGGCAGAGACCTGCCGACTACCCATGGTAACCTCCTTTACACCTCTAGTTCGACTACTAATAATTTTGGTTTTTCAGAATTAAATCTACTACTACAAATCTTATATGAAAATTACACCTTCAAAACTCTCAAAAATTGGTCGCACTTTACTAAAGCGATTTCATTCAAATTTGACCTTTTACTAGTTAAACTGAAATACTTTGACTTCGGGGGCCATTGTGACCATAACAACTACAGTTAACTACAATTCAAATCAATTTCCACCAACATCAAGCGTTCGTTAGGAATCATACGTTGAACCACTTTTGTTTATAATTTTTTAGATATTCAGAAACTATTTAAATCCTAATGTAATTGGAGCGAATGAAATCGATCGGTATATATCGAATAAAAAGGGGTGCATTTTAACATATTTTTGTAGTGATGTATTTTTTCTGTATCATCAAAAATACATATAGTAAAAACTAGCAAGCACCAAAATATTGATTTACAACAAAATTTCTGAAATCGAAACTTGCACCCCTCCCGAAACAAATTCCTGGCTACGTCCCTGTTCATAAGAACATTTGGACAAGGTTTGAAAATGCCTCCATAAATCTCATGGAAAACTTTTCGCAAAAAAAACATGTGTTTCGAAATATAAACACAGCTATTTTACCATAACCGTAATTGAAATACTACCCTAAATATCTAACATAAGTTATCCACCGGAAGAGTCGAAAGACGTTTTAGTTTCGTTCACTTTAAACAGTAATTTTCCATCATTTCAGTCGCTGATCAAAATATCGGACTCTAATTCCTTATGTTAGCCTCATCAAAAAATCATGTATGTCAAATTTCATGAAAATCAAACCACGGGGAGAGGCAGTGGGAGTCTTTCTACGACTGTAGACCGCAGTCTGAAATCGGTTTACCCGCTTAACCCTTCGTTAGGCGCGTACTTATTTGGCAGCTGTTTGACCGAGCAACTGGTCTTAACCTCAGAAAATAAACCGCGATAGTTATGATGGGCGCATGGGGTACAATTAAGGCGGTGCGCGGCAAAACTCGCTTCATCCATTTTTTTTTACCAAATTGAGTTATGAATTGCATTCGAAAGTACTTTTCCTGCTCTCCACGCTAGTAAGCTCAGTTTTTATCAAAACACATTTCTTTCATATTTTTCAAGGCTTTGAAATTTGCAGTTCGTTGCAAAACTTACTTATTCCAGGTAATGTGTACTTATTTTACCTATCAAAACTCTTTACATCCATCAGTTTCGATCAAAACTCCTTTCTTCCCATAGCGGACTCATCAAAACTGTCTCTTTCCAGTAAAAATTTTTATTACCGAAAATGGAAAATATTGCATTATCATTAATATTATTAGGTAACGGTTTATTGTTTTCGTCCTTAGACACGTTCTTGGACAAAATTGAACTAACTAACACCAACTTGGTAGAAAACTATGTGGCTCCACCAGGACACATCAAAACTCGTTCCTAGCAATTTATAATTCGAAATTTGCTCGAAAGTTATTATTAAATATCACATTTCTGTTTTACAAATTGATTGCTATTTTAAGAAGTGTGGGTCTCAATCGTAGCCCACGCGCCTAACGAAGGGTTAAGTCTGTCAGAAAAAAAAAATATCGTTTATTACATATTATATTTCCCGTTATTGCGCCGATGGAAGAGTTTGATAGCCAAAGCACTCTATTATGAATTGTTCAATATTTTGGTAGAATCTTTTTTCGGAATACCTACATAATCCCGAAAAACAAAATCCCGCCCGTTTATAATCCCGCTTTTTACAAAAAATCACGTTAACATTATCCCGACATTACTACATAGATCCCGCCACTTTAAAATCCCGTCATTGCAAAATTGTTTCACTATCCACTAGCGGGTTTCTAAAACGGCGGGGTTTTTAGTTGGCGGGACTTTGATGTGGCGGGATTTTACAATGGCGGGATTTTAAAGCGGCGGGATTTAGTAATCTCTGGATAATGTTAAACGTGTTTTTTTTCTGTAAAAAGCGGGATTATAAACGGGCGGGATTTTGATTTTCGGGTAATAATACTTACCTTCTATGACGGTGTACTAAAAAGCGGGATAGTGAAAAGCAGTATTTTGAATTAGCGGGTTATTGAAATGGCGGGATATTAAATTCGCGGCATTTTGATTAGACGGCATTTCAATTGAGCGGTATATTAAACTGGCGTGGTAATGAATTTTGGGATTTTGAAACGGTGGGATGTCGTATAGTGCAGTCATATTAGCATTTCAAATAGAAAAAAATAGAGTAAGGCTAATTTTTGTTGTTTGTGAATCAGTTGGCTCCCAGGAATCTACAACTGATTTTGCTAAAAAAAATTTTGATCGGAAAGGTCGCAAAAAGGACAAAAAAGGATACTCTTTAATCCTTGACCGAAGGTCGGCATGCGGGGTATCATATCAAAGGGGACGTCGAGTACATTACATATCCGGTGTTTGTTTCCTGTTCGAAGGACCCTCAATGGAATAAATCGAGCTTAAATGGGAAATTTTCGGTTTTCCCGTGTATCTTTCTAAAGCTATAACTACGAGAATAATTCAAGTTGTCACTACTTTTATCACTTTCCAGAATCTATAATGGCTGAAGATTCCACCCATAAATTTGCAAAGAAAAAAGTTGATCAGAAAGCTCTGAAAAAGGACATAAAAGGACACTAATTGAACACCTTAGTCGAACGTGGGCATGTGGGGTGCCATATCAAAGAGGATGTCAAGTACATTCCATATCCGGCATTTGTTACTTGTTTCAAGGACCCTCAAAGGAGAAAATTGGGCTAAACTTAAAAATTTGTGTGTTTCCCGTATCTGTATCTTTCTAAAGCGGTAATTTTCCATTTAAGCTCGACTTATTCCATTTAGTGTCATTGAGATAGGAAACAAGCACCGGATATGCAATGCACTCGACGTCCTCTTTGATATGACACCCCATATGCCCACGTTCGATCTAGGTGTAAAATTAGTGTCCTTTTATGTCCTTTTTCAGAGCTTTCCGATTAAATTTTTTTTAGCAAATTTAATGGTAGAATCTCCAGCTATTAAAGATTCGGAAAAGTGATAAAAGTAGGGACAACTTGAATTATTCTCGTAGTTATGGCTTTGGAAAGATACACGGGAAACTCGAAAATTTTTCATTTAAGGTCGATTTATTCCTTTGAGGGTCCTTGAAACAGGAAACAAATACCGGATATGTAATGTACTCGACGTACCCTTTGATATGATACCCCGCATGCGGACCTCCGGTCAAGAATTAAAGAGTATCCTTTTTTGTCCTTTTTGGGACCTTTCCGATCAATTTTTTTTTTAGCAAAATCAGTTGTAGATTCCTGGGAGCCAACTGATTCACAAACAACAAAAATTAGCCTTACTCTATTTTTTCTATTTGGAGGCCTGAATTGGGATATTTTGACTGCACTAGTAGCCAATTGCGAAACCGTCCGGTGCGAACAAATAAAATTGTTCGCATCGCGTTATTTTCTTTGGTGACACGTATCTCTTGATTTACATGTGGCGATAAAACTCCATCGTAATTTGACGAAACATGTTAAAATTAAATGCATCTACAGAGAATCAGGATGACCATAAACAACAAGTTTGCATATTTCCCGTATAAATATTTTTTTTGAATTATTTTTTTTTACAAGAAAGATGAAAACACTCTCCCACACATTGCTTGTATATTTGTGTATAGAATTTGGCAAATTTCAAATTTTTATTATGCATTTCCACAATCCTGTAGCCCTTCATTACAACTTCATCTAAACAACTCCTGGAAACATTTCCTCGAAAAAATTTCTAACATTTCCGGCGTATCTAAAGTCTTTAACACTTTAACACATCTTGATTGCACCGAACATCGAGCATTTTCGATGGTTCGCCTTTAGCAATTTCATGGTCTCACATCTGTCTAGACAAATTTATTTTAGGCTGTCGTTTGCTGCCTGTGCCCCAAAGCTGTTAATTAAGTTCCGGCAAATTTCTATCGAACATCAAACTATGATGATGACTTTTACAGCTGGATTTTGTAGATAGCTGCCAGAAGCATCTTTTGCCACACATCCGCCCACCACCTCCTATTCGTTTTCAGATGACATGCTGCTTCTCATGCTATGCATGCAGACCAAACCAATAACCAAAGTCCAAAAGGGAAGTGATGAAAAATGTGGACTTTGAAGATTCACCATGCGCTACTCATCGCTAAGACAATTTTTCGCTGACAAATTGAAGTGATTATGCAGAGCAGGAGCAGGTGTAACCCATATTTCCCAATCCTAAAAATGAATGGGTTTTTCGATAGCTATACACATCTTCTGTTTTTCATCATTGCTCGCTTAATTTTCTCCGCGGTTGCAATGTTAGAATAGTACAAACAGGAGACGACTTCTAGCTGACTGATGTATGCATTAAGTGATTCTTTAGGGACAAAGTCGCTTTATTTTTTGTTCTATTAAAAAAAAATGTCTTCACCATGCATATAGTGATGGGATGGCATAAGTCCCTTGTGGAGGTGCGTTAACGCATAAACGGATACCAAATTGTGTCTTTTGTTTGGATTAGTTTCGATCGTGTCATACAGTTTTGTTTATTTTTAGCGCATTTAACGAAATTAACTCGTTCCGGGTGTCAGCCACTCGTTTTTCTCCCTCACACATTGTATGTAGATTTAGATTTTTCCATATCCACCAGTTGGAACATTTATCTTCTTCGTAATTTGTTTTCTTTTTTTCGGTCCCTGTCGAATTTCATATTGCCCCGAAATTAACTTTTTGTGGCACACAACGAGAGGGTGAATTGTCTCTTTTTCCGTTCTTTAAGAAGTTCCGGGAAAAAACAACGATGTATTGAAATCTAAATGATGAAATGAGTTAAGGGGGATTTTAGAATATTAATTCGAGAAATAGTCTATTAAAAAAGAAAAGAAATTTGTAAGTAAATGAATATGTATCTTTTTTTCAGTTATAACCCAAGTTTAAAATTTGATGCCACAATACCTACTTCTTATATCTGTGAGCCTGTGTCTGTGATAATTAAATTTGATCCAAAGATGCAGCCCTTTATACATAGAACAATCCAAAATAATCCAAAAATTTCACATTAAATGGCGCTGTAACAAACGAGATAAAGTCCCAACACTACACAACAAATCCCGGTTGTGATTTCGTACACCCTCTTTTATTAATCAACCACCAGATGGCAATCAACATTTCCACTAATTTATATATTTTGTCGTTCCCCAAAATTTCGCCCCCTCTTTATATCAAAACGTACGTCGTAGACGTAACCACCGTAAAAATTATACTAGCACGCGGGACACTGCTGCTATGCCAAGGAAGGTCCTCTCCTCGCTGAAGCAGATGGATAGCATGACAACATGTTCCGTTGTCAACGGACGTCATTTGTTAGCAAAGGAAGTTCTCATGCTCCTGCTCTAAACATTTTCACTTTGCATTGCGCCGACAGACATGTGTGCTGCGAGGTGAACGTGTCACGTGTCGTGGCGTGAGTGCAAGTACTAAACACCATACCTTGCGCCTTCCCTTCTGCAAGAAGCATTTATCCTTTGGCATGCATTCTGTAATAAATGAAGGGGTTGTTGATCGCACATACTTAGAATCATGCACATTATCCTTAACTCTACAAGCATAAGTTAAGGTCTCCGTTATGCTCTACATAATTTCAGGTTTGTTAAGGGACGGAAACCTGTGCAATGAATGACAACGGATGAGTAAATAAATTGTAAATCAGAATCGGAAGGATATACATTTAGGGTGCAAGTTACATACCTACATATGAAAATATGTTTATATCGGGAAAAGGTGTTTATATGTTTTTTGTTTGGTTTGGGGAATGTGGAAACAGGATATGCATAAGAGATTTTTTTTTAGAAAAATCATTAAATATTCTGGGTTCGGAATGAATTGCTCGGTTAGCTGTTTGAATATATGTACATATTTTGAAACAAAAACGAAACCGAATTCTAATCGTGCAAATAGTACGATGAGTGTATAGGAGGGTAATTAATACCCATGTACAGACCTAGAGTCTTAGATGGCATGCAAAACCCATAATATTCAGTTTATTTTTTTTTAGGAAATGTAGGGGTAGATGGCACGGATCTGACACACTCAATATTTTATAAGGACATTCAACAGCTACCATTTAACACAAATTTATAGAAAGATATGGCTGAATATAGCTTTGTAGGGGAGGTAGGGGTCGAGGTCCTAGACCTAATGTACTTTTCATCAACTTCAAGCATGTGTCACAATTAGCAAAATTTGAGGGCGCTAGCGATGTTCTGTTGAAAGTTATGGACGAATTAAAATATCAAGGAGGGGTAATTTTTATAGAGGTAGGGAAACCCTTGGTCCGATTTGACCCATTTTCAATACCGTCCAAGGTTTTATCAAAACAAACATCAGGTTTGTCTCTAGCTCATAAGAGCGGGGCATTCGAAAATTACGTGCGAGGCTGATTCCTCGTCTTCGTTACAGAGCCGGCATAGTGGGTCTTGTGTGTAGATCCCGATTGTATGCAAATGTTTTCGCAGGGTATATTGACCGGTTATGAGGCCTGTCACTGCCCTGAGGTTCTTTTTGCTGATGCTTAGGACTTCGGTACAGCTGCTGTGTCTGAGCTCTTCAGCGAGTCTCCATCGATTTTGAAATTTTTCTTCCGTCCACTGTTTGGCAACGGTCTTAGCAGTGAATTTACTAATTCCGATTGCAGGTTTGGGATCGGTGAAAGGTTGTTCGGAGCCCTCTCTTGCAAGGGCATCTTTCTCGTTGCCTTGGATCTCCTTATGTCCTTTAACCCATTTCAGAGTTACGTTGTTTCGGGTAGCTACACCCAGAGAAAAACATCCCATAACCTGTTAATGGGACTCCTATTAAATTTTCGCCTCGGCTATTTTAAACAAGTTAATAGTTTTATCCTATTAGTTTAATGAGATTATAAACCATTGAATTTCTAATAGGACGTTTATTTTAGACTAATGGGATTATCTAATAAGATTGATTCAGATTTACATTGTTAGTTGCCAATATTTTAAAACGTATGCTTATGTATTATGATTAGAATTACGGATACTTCGCAAAAAAGTGAAATTTCGCATAAAAAATTTCTGAATATTGGAAATTTTGCAAAAATTCAATTCAAATGCAAGAATCAATCTGAGATGGAAAAATATTTTCTCATATCAGTCTTAACTGATTTTTTGAAAGAAAATTAACTTTTTCGTGGAAAAAGTACAAGTGGGTGGATTTTGCATTTATTTTATAAAACAGCAATTTTCGCTGAAATTCGCTCCTATTTCGTAAATTTGCAATAGATGCGAATTCGGGACTTAATTATGATTTTCATATTCATACTTCCGTGTATTTATTTACCATTTTATATGTACAGTGATGGAAAAAAATAGTGGTCACCTAAATTTTATTTAAAAAGACCGCGTATTAATTTAATGGGATGTCCTGTTATTGAGGTAACGGTATTTTCAATGGGACATCCTATAAAATAGGAGGCAATAGGATAACATAATTGCATTAATAGGATATCGTATAACATTAATAATATAATATCACATTGATTTAATAGTTCGATCTAATTATTTTAATGATGTTCCATCCCATTGAATTAATGGTATCCTATTAACAGTGTTGCCAATTTAGCCGTTTTCCGGCCAAATTTAGCCGGAAACCGTGCGGTTTAGCCGGAAGAAATTTATAATTCCGGCCGGCCGGATTTTTAGCCGGAATTGATTTTCTTCTGCCGTTTTTCTGGCTAAAATTATTTCATGAATTTGTTTTACTTTGAAACTAGAATCAAGTTTTCAATATTCACAAACGACATAATTAACCGCCGTGAAATTATTTGATATGAGATGGTGATATAACTATTTTGTTGTTGGGTTTGTAGCAACAAATTTATCAAATATCTATACCATTTCCCGGCCAAGCTCATAATTTTGAAACATCAATTTCGTATCTTTGGAGCATCAAATTCGTAATTGCGGCACATCAACAATGGAACGTCAATTTTGTAACTATGGAAAATAAAATAAAATTTGGAATGCTCAAATTCGGAAATTAATAACAAGCTTGACATACATATTTTCGAATGACGCCAATTTATCATCATTAGCTCGAGTTCCAAATTACGAATTTGGACCATCATTTGCTCAATAATTACTGGGGATTGAAGAACAAGAATGTTTACAAAAATATTAAATCTGTTATCAATCTTTACACATTTCTATTCAAACTCTTTAAGAAAAGTGTGTCCTTAAATTATTGAACTGAATGTTCATCAAAATCATAATGACGGATTATCGTCATGATTTGGATATGTCTTGGGCCTAAAATGATAAAATTTTAATGAAAATATAAGATTGTTCTGGTGCGATGATGGTAAGATATCCATACATAAATGCGGTTGCCGTTGCCCATAGTTACGCATTGGACGCTCCTTTTACGAATTTTATGTTCCACAATTTCGAACCTAATTTGGTTATGGATTTGACCGAGAAATTGTACCTGCATACAACAATTTTGACTAGTTGAGCTATCTCCGAACAAAGTAAATTTTGACTGTAATGCCAGCGATTGCTATATGTATGTAATAAGACTAAGAAATCTGCCTAAAGCATAGTTTACGGGTAGTATCCCAGAATATAAAATTAATAAAATCAGGTTTTCACTATATTTTTTTAATGTGACTGTTTTGTATGATTTGGCCGGTTTTTTGGCCGTTTTTCTTGCTTAAATTTATTAAGCCGGATTTTTAGCCGTTTCTAAAAAAAACTATAGCCGGTTTTCCGGCTAAATTTAGCCGTTTTCTAAATTTCGAGTTGGCAACACTGCCTATTAACCCAATAATGGGATTTTCCCATTGACTAAATCTAATGGGATAAAATGGCCAATTCCTATTGGTCTAATGGGATTTTTTTCTCAGTGTAGGTTTTTGAGGTTCTGTTGGCATTCCCAAACCAATTTGTTTTGCGACTTGCAATAGCCTTTATAGTAGCCCTTCCAAATTGAGTTAGAGCTTGTTGCATATTGGATTTGAATGGTTGTATTGCCGGGATCGTTTTACTCAATCAGAGAAAAATGTTGTATCAACACTGGAGGATATACAACATTTTCTCTGTCTTGTTGCATATGTTCTGAAAGAACCCCTGGAAATTTTCCTCTTATCAGGATGCTGATATCATCGGCATATCCTTGGGTATAGAAGCCAGTGTTACTTAGCTGGACCAGTAAGCTGTGGACTACAAGGTTCCACAGGAGGGGTGATAGGATACCCCCTTCTGGGCATCCTTTGAGGACAGCTGTATATTTGGTATCACCGAATAAGTTTGCATGTACTTGTCGTCCTTGAAGCATCGATTTTATCCACCGACAGGGTGTCTTGCACTCCATGACTCAAGGCGCCGTGTACAAGAGATTCAAAGGAAGTATTGTCGAAGGCCTCCTCTACAGGGTGTCCCGCATTGGGTGGTCAATACTGTAAGGGTTGATAGCGCAACTTGTTTCAGCAAGAAAATTACCAATACTATCGGATTTTTTTTTACCGTTACCTTGTTATCGCTCTTTTTGTGAAAGTCATCAAAAATCGTGACTTGTCACGCAAAATCGTAATTTGCAGCACTCCTGATTACTTAATCCAAGATTTGATTTCAGTTTCAGAAACTACATAAAATTTCACAAAAACCGAAGTTTTTCCTGTTGCCAACATTATCGGCACTTTCAAGATACAGTTACTCAAACTTAATAGAAATTTTAAAATAGATTTTTCATCGAAAATTCAAACAGTAATTTCATAACGGTGCTTTATACGTACAACTCTGCAAAGTTGACAAAAGTTGCTTCAACATGTTGGCTTTCCAACGGTATATCACTTTTCATATTTACATTGCGGGATTTTAGAATTACACATATTGGATCTAAAAAAACAAGGTAATTATTTTCTTATCGGATTCTTTAAACTGAAATTTTATTCATTAATTTTTTATATTTTACTATCGCAATTTTGAAAATTTGTTAAATAAAAATTAAAATAAAGTTTTGAATATGAGAAAGAACCAATAAACTAAGAATATTAACTAATGATTAAATGGGTCTGTTTGATAAATTGGAATAATGCTGCTGGAATTGGCCTCCTCCATTTTGTATGCAGACTCGACACCTTCGGCGCATGGAAGAAACGTCCCGAAGGATTTCAGGAGGGGTTTCCTTAATGTTGTCACAAGCATCATTAATTCGCTGCAGCAGCTGTTCCCGGGATGTAATCGGCTCGGAGTAGACATTGCTTTTTAAGTTATCCCATAAATAAAAATCTAGGGGAGTAAGGTCGGGACTTCTCGCAGGCCACGCAACTGTCCCAAATCTGCCAATCCGCTTTCCGGGAAATTCGTTTTCCAAATATTCTTTGATAGGTCTCGCGTTATGCCATAAATAGCAAATATCTGCCATAAATAGCAAATATTAAATTTTAACCGTTATAAGTACCGTTGCATTTCCCAAACAATGTACCAAATTTCAAATATCTTACAGTTCCGGTCAAAATAATGTAGCGAGATTCTATCCCGAATATGTCTTTTGTCCTTTGTATGTCTTTTTTCGAGTCAAGGGAAAATTATTAACGATTCCACTGAAGCCATGATTTTTACCATTCAATGCGTGTTTACCTAAAATTCTGCAATGTAAATAAGAAAAGTGATATACCGTTGGAAAGCCAACATGTTGAAGCAACTTTTATCAACTTTGCAGAGTTGTACGTATAAAGCACCGTTAAAAAATTACTGTTTGAATTTTCGATTAAAAATCTATTTTAAAATTTCTGTTAAGTTTGAGTAACTGTATCTTGAAAGTGGCGATAATGTTGGCAACAGGAAAAACTTCAGTTTTTGTGAAATTTTATGTAGTTTCTGAAACTGAAATCCAATCTTGGATTAAGTCATCAGGAGTGCTGCAAATTACGATTTTGCGTGACAAGTCACGATTTTCGATGACTTTCACAAAAAGAGCGATAACAAGGTAACGGTAAAAAAAATTCCGATTGTATTGGGAATTTTCTTGCTGAAACAAGTTGCGCTATCAACTCTTGCAGTATTGACCACCCAATGCGGGACACCCTGTATGTTCAGGAAAGCCGCGAGCCCTATCTCTTTGCTTTCCAGTGCGGTCTCAATCTTTCAACTAAATGTACGTAGTACTGATTCACACGATTTCTCTGTCTGATAAGCATGCTAGTTACGGTGCAAGGGGAAAAGCGACAGACACCTGTCCCTGATATGTTTATCGACGAGCTTTTCTAATGACCTGAGAAGGAAGGAGGTTAGGCTTATTAGCCTAAACGATTTCACTAGGGTTTGGTCACGCCCCGGCTTTGCCAGAAATGCTACTTTTACCTGCTTTCAAGTGATTGGAATGTATGCTGGCTGTAAATAGTTTTATTGCGTCGTGCTCGGCTTGTATGACTGCTCTTCCGAAAGAAGAGGAAGAAAGTCAGTCATGCCGTAAGCCACCCTACATGACTCGAGTGCATCAGGATTGTCAATGGCGTATCAACCATACTAGGGACTCCCTGTGCTGATCGGGTCCGTGGTGTCGCAACTCACAAAAAATCAGTGTACACAGACTCCCCTGCGAGGACCTTTAGAGACAGGAGTTATAATCGCAAGCTTCAACTGAGTATGGGAAAGATGCCTTGTGCCTTGTCTCAACAACAGCATTCAATAAACTGGTTAGAACAACGCCATAAGCCAGATTATCAGCTGATTAAATTGAACAATGCAGTTTCTGCAGTTCGGCCTGTCTATCTAGATGGCAGCGGTTAGAGGTATGGTTATATGATTTGCGATTGTTTCTAAAGTCTGCCGCTATAACCATCAATGCCAGGAGATTTGTTCGAACCGACGTTTCGAATATGATAATGCACCTCCATGACGGTTATTGGATTTATGTTAAACTGATAGTATTCCATTCCAAATTCCAATACCTCAAATTCCAAATTTCACTATCAAACTCTCTAGATAATTTTTTTCCTAACCCTGTAAATTAATCGTTCATTACATTAGACACTTCCATTTGCCGAACACTAAAATAAATGTCTTTTTAATTTTATGGTGTGTGTATTTATTAATGCAAGAAGTTGCCCGATTAATTTTGTTTTTTACTATTTCAAACCTTATTAAGTTCACATGAAAAATAGCGACGTTTTGCAGATCGAATTTCGCTATAGTTAGCTCATTTCGCAAATTTTTGTATATTGTGCTCTCAAAACTTAATTATCTGGGTACATTTTTACCACTCGAGCTAAAGTGTCTTTTCTTTGAATGGGAACAACTATACCCTTTGGCGCCCACGAATTGACAGGTTTAAATTTTGAATTGACAGTTTTTTTGTCGTACTGACTGAGACGAGTTTTTCTAGAACCCCGTTTATGGTATCAAAAAAAGCAAATTTCGCCATCAAATGATTGAATTAATGGAGGCTAGTTAGCTCCGCTAATGTTTAGAAGAAACTATGTAAAATCAATTTTCTTTGTGAAGTTTGAATTAATATTTGCATGATAATTTATTGCCTTCCGTATCCGTAAGCTTTGCTGATTTGTTACATTCGTTTCAAAGCTAGCTGGCGCGAACTGAATATTTAAACTTGACTTCCAGAAAATATGGTCTAGACATGACGAATGGAAGCGTTCCGTCCTTGTCTTTCCTTCTAAATATTCTATAAAACCGTTTCCCATAAAAGTATCTATTGGTGTTTGTTTATCATAATAAAATGTCTAGTCCATACCTAAACCCCGTTTCCAGCATTCACATTGTATACAATACAGTAAGTCGACTCGCGATAATACGAACAATTAGAGGCAACCCAAGTTCAAGTTTATGGACTTTTCATGTTACTGGCTATATTTTTGCTCACAATTTGCTGTTGTATTTCACAGATGCGTATATGGCAAATATTGATTAAGCAAGTTCCATTTATCCAACATGAATTCGTATTCATGGTATTCTTCTTCAGAAACTTGGCATTTCTGGTATCCCTCCCAATCAAGCTCATCACTGGCTTTTAAGGATTTGGTTTCTTCGCCGTTTTACCCACGGTCTGGAATACCTCAAGGGTCTATATTAGGCCCATTACTTTTCTGTTCTTATTAATGACCTACCTCCACTTTTCAAAAGCCATTCTTTATTATATGCCGATGATTGCATTCACGTCGATTTCAAGACTGGAGGATGTTATTTTGTTGCAACCTGATCTGAATGTCTTATCTGAATGGTGCCTTAGGAACGGTTTACACCTAAACGTTTCTAAATATGCTGAGATGATATATTCCCTAAAACCTTTTCCCTTTTTTTACTATGTCTATATCATCAATTCCCTTCCTCTTAAATGTGTTTCAACAGTTGACGACTAGGCGTTACCTTTGAAACTAAGCTTAAGTTCAATGTTCATATTGAAAATTTAGTTCTTAAAACATCAAAACTTGTTTCGTACTACCATGCTCTAGCGATTTTCAAAACATTGCCACTGCAGTAAGATTATTCATTTAACTTGTACGCAGTTTACTGGAATATGCGTCTCTTGTTTGGTCGCCATCTGTTGAAAATTCCACAACTTAGAATCAGTTCAACAAAGATTGACTAAATCTCTATTTTATAAATTTAGAATACATATCTATCTTATCCTGACCGTCTTGCTTTTTGAACATAATGTCCTTAGAGAAATGAAGATGTTTTCTTGACCTTTGTTTTCTGTACAAAACTGCAAAGATATTCTTATTACTTCCACTTTAGAGGATATTGTATACAGATTGTCCAGTTATAGGACTAGCAGTGTAGCCTTTTTAACCCCCAACTGTTTGTATTTTCACCTATATGAACTCGTATCTTATTAGAATGCTGCGCAGCGCAGCTATGATAATTTGGAGTATGGTCCTCTGCCTTCATCTTTTTATGCATTCAGGCGTGCTCTGAAGTTAAAATTGAACTAAATGTAGTTTTCATTAATAATTATTCCATTCTCTTTTACACACAAAAAATTACCTGCATAATTTTTTTTTTATGATTTAACTCATTGCCGGACACAACGCCAAAATTTGACACGATTTGTATGGTCAAATGCTCAAAATTGGACGTCTATAGACGTTGTGTCCGGGAAAGTGTTAATTTCCTTTTTTTAAACTTTTGGATTTTACGTTTTTACTTTCTTAGAATTACCATTTGTTTGATCAGTTTTGTCGTTTTTTTTTCTATAACTTTACATTATAGTTCTATAGTTTCTTAAGGTACTGTGTTGTTGGAATTATTTTCGTTATGTTCAGTATGCCTTTAATAAATAAATAAATAAATGAAATAAGCATTAATAAATTTTCATTACTGGTGTAATTTGTGCCTGGGATAATCGATAATCGGGTAAATCTGTCAGAAGGTTCATGTTTTAACCGAAAATCAACAAAATGTTGAAGTTTTAGAGTTAGCAATGGATAAAGTCAGCTGTTCATGTTAGTGGATAGTTCAAGTTTTCAATGTTCAAGTTAGCGCGAGTCCACTGTATGTTACATATTTTATTACAAACAAACCAGCCAGTTCGATTTTTTCGTTTCAAGGCAAATTTTGTATTAGAAAATATGTTACTAATTTAAGAACTTACAATAAATTTGCGCAAATCTGCTAACAAACTTATAAAATAAACTCCTTGCGTTTATTTATTCAATTTCAAATTGTCCAATTAGTCTTGTCAAAATGTGTCGCCAATTCGTTATCCATTATTATCAATTTTATACGGAACAGACTGTACATGGCAAAACAAGTGGCGCTTAGACGCACACATTAACATTCTCCCACGAACTCAAAAGAGAATCTTCAAAATCTTACACTCCCTCTCTTACTTCAACGTCTCCTTCACACAAGAGTAACGAATTTTATTCTGCGCATTACCACTCACTCTTCAACCACACCATTCAACAAGCCGGCTTACTACGTTCATTCATAAATCCCAACCACGTGCTACGAATCGGCACGATAGCAACACATTCGTTGTCTTTGCTCTGTGAAAAATTCTGCGGGCCTGGTAAATGACGCGCGCCTTGGTACAACAGCGTAGCCGTGTCCGACACATTCATTCTTTTCCGTTGTTGCCTGGCACCGGACTCGACTGTGAAGGGAGCAGCAACGGAACAACACGATTTGCGTTGTCATCAGTGTTGTCCCGTTTCAATATGATGGGATTTTCCAGTGGAAGGTCGGCCGCCAGGCACGATTCACGTTCACCGCGATATGAGGCGACAAATTGGTGGCGCATAAACGCCATCGGGTCCAATTAATTATAACGGTCGCTTTTCATGCAATTGGCCATTAGTTAAGAGTCGTGTAATTAAATGGCAGTAGCTGGAAATAGCATACGTGGGGCGCTAGAGTACGCACGTGATGTGATGGTTTCGCGACTCCATCGCGGCCACGTCCCACAATAATTATTGCGTGGTGCAGCGATGCGATGCGAATGAGATTATCTGCAGCGGCTGGGAACGGCTAACTGCGTGGCTCAACGCTCGACAACGATTGCTCTGGGAATGGGGGCAACTCTATGATATGTACTGGATTGGAAATCATCATGTAGATGAGCGTACGTGTGTGTCTAGAAATTTTTTCTACTCTTCCTCAGCCCCCCCCTCTCGCACACCCCTCGGGCAACCCACAAGATGGTCGGCCGATGAACAGACTGTCAACAGTGTGGTTGTCATCCAATTCGCGCCAAGTGAACGCAGTGAGTGCAAGTGAGTGTGAGTGGACAAAATCGAGTTTTTCCAAGTGAATTGTAAGAAATTGACTTAAACAGTGTAGGCCGTAAGGCTGCGAATTCGTTCTAATTTAAAAAAAAAGTTTATTTCAGAACATGAAGTGCATTGTTGTCGGGTTTTCCAGCGACCAACAGAGAAACACTATGAGTGTATCTTTTCACAGGTAATCGCGTGAGAGCCTACATTTTAGTGGTCATATGTGAATTTTTGTGTCAAAATTATAGTTTATCGCATTGTTCATACATGTTTTCTTGAAAACAAGTGCGCGATTGTGTGGTTGACAGCCAATACAATAGACGAGTTTCCGTTCGTTTGAGTTCGTCCCAGGTTCGTACCTTGTTCGTGCATGTTTTGTACGAAGCGGGCACGAAAGGTTACGATGGAAATTCGTCTCGTCGATGTGTTCATGAACGTATCAATTTCATTCTGTTTCGGGGGCTCATCACATTGTTATAGTTTTGCAAATTTTTTTTTGCAATTTTCGTGCAAAGTTTCGAGTCAATTTGATAATTAAACTGCTTTGGTAAAATAATATGTTAATTCTTTCATAATGTAAACCGTTTCTTGCAGATTTCTAATGGATGAGGCGAACGCGCTGTATGGATAGACAAACTACAGTTAAGAGGTGTGTAGATTCCTAAAAGAGCTGTGGTTTGCACGAAACATTTGCGTAATGACGGCATATTTTGACTTGAGAAACGAACTGTGCTCAAAGAAAATGCATTTCCGGAACTGAATCCGTCTGGTATTACGGTAAGTAAACAAATAAATTTAACCGACAGTAGTTGAATTGTTAAAATATAAATTGGTATGCATAATGATTTATCGATTGTTTTCAGATGTCTAATGAGTCTATCGGCGAGCCAAATGCAGTTCAAGCAGGTTTAGGATCGTCACATGCAGGACGCGAGCCGTGAATCTGCGGGACAGTGTACTAGGGAAGCAGTTATGCTCCGCCACCACGAGAGGCTTCTGATATTGTCTATCAAGCACCCGAGCCCCATTCAAACATATCACCACGTGCGGCATTTTCAAATCTCATCAATCGACTGGACGAACAGTATGGTGTGAAGCAAACGTTGACTCCTTGCGTCCTGCTTAGTGCATTGATCATTTTCCTCGGCGTGGCGACCTTCATGTATGTAACGATCAGTCTCGATTTGGCCAACACCATCAACGATCGAAATACTTTCTATCAGATATGCGACGATTCACACAGATGACGTGCATCGATGAGGAGGGTTTGAAAGGAGCTCTGGAGTTATTGAGGACCACAAATGTAAAGATATTACAGCACAGTTTAGTTTGGGTACCAAGGAAATTGTTCGATTGGTTCAGCCCACTCATCTGCATCTGAACGTTCGTCGAATGGTTCGCGATCTGCACAATGTCGAATATTTGATTCACCAAAATCCGCAGTGGAAAATAAGTGCAGTCGATGAAGACGGCACTGCATTGTCTTATTTGATCAAGTATTGGCGTTGCGCGATGCTCAAGCCTACAGTTTTGCAATTTTGAATCCCCGCCTTCCGTTCACGTGTTCCGTGTACAATAAGCTACAGAAGTTCTTCTTTTATGTTGGACTCATCGGGCTAGCGGTTATAGTCGCCGGAGGAGTTAATTTTGCATACAAACTGATTGTTCGGTACAAGCAATCTAAACGCGATGCTGTGGCCTATTTGAACGACGAGATCATCAATCATTTAATGCGAAAGGCAGCTAATAGTCCAGACGAGCCGCTGGTTGTTGTGAACCATCTAAGGGACAAGTTGACTCCGCTGCATAAACGCCTAAGCATGGAGTGGGTGTGGAATGAATGCAGTCTTAATCGCCTTAATTCCGCCAAAGCCGGTCCCAAGCCCGGTTATAAAAGGAAGAGGGAGGCGATTAACGAAATATAATTTATTTTCTACCCAATCAAAATGTGACATTCGTAAGTATTATTCCCCTGGAGGAAATTAGTATAATGGTGAAAAACTTCCATACAAATTTGACAAAAGTTGTACTCGACCTAATAAAACACACCTGAAGCCTTATTGATTCGTTACTCATATTCCCATTACACCGATATGAAAATCATAAGAAAACATACACGTAATTTGCGGAAAACAAGAATTTCGATTTATGTATTTAGTCTTTATCTTTTTTGCTTAGGGCTCCATTACACAGTCATATTTATATTATAATATGTATGTCATATGCCTAAGCCTACTCGATTCATTCAGTATAAATTTTTAGACGTGCAATAAGCGAAATCAAGTAGGCTTAAGCATATTATAATATAAATATTAACAAATATGATTGTGTACTAGAGCCCTGAGTACCGAAATTGTTTGCATGCAGTTCATACAAATCTATTTGGCAATTCAAATTTTTGCGCCAAATGTATGCCCCCATCGTATGAAAAATTTACGGCGCCTATGGTGTAGTTGATAGTATGTGTGTTTTTTGTGATTGTGTTATAAAAACCTAGACAAAAATTTTCCTTAAGGGCGTATCCATAGTCTACCTAATCCCAGGGGCAACTACACTCTTGAGCGATGAAATAGGCCCAATCAGACCAACGATTGAACGTGACGAACGTCTGTCTGTCTATCACGGGAGAAATGGGATCCCAATCTCATATTCCATGATAGCGCCACAGTCAACAAATAAACGTTATTGCGATAAAAATTAGTGTGCGAAGCGAGTACTGGAAAATTACAAACAAACGGTTGAATTGGTCAAGGGCCTTTTGCAGATTTCATACTCAATGCCAGATATGCCAATCATATTAGTACGCGTGCTAGTAAATGAGTCCGTAATTCCGTTTGTTTATTGTTTTTTATTGGTTGACGTGCTTCTAAAGAACTTCCTTCAAATTCAATTCGTGACTGTTGATATTATAGCAATTCAAGAGATTTTTATTCTCCTGAATCGAAGGGGTCTTGCAGCTCTTGGCCGTTATAACTGGAACGATTTACATCGAAGAACCGGCAAACGTAGGAGCATTTTTTAATGACAACATGGTCACAGTGAGGTTCGAAACCACGCACCAGCAGCTTAGATATAGATTGTCATCTCTATCACAAATATACGTGATTCTTTTGCCGTGACAGTCCTCCAATTTAAAAAATACCGGCGTACAGAGGGCTGCGCCCGCAATACGAGGGTTTTTTAGAATTTTGATGCATAGTGGATATTTTTTGTATATATATTTTATAAGCAATAAATAAGAATTGTGCACAACATTAATGAAATGCTTCCTGTAAATCTATTTTTGGATTGGTCTAAATAAACGCGTTCCCGAATGAAAGGCGCTAGACCAATCCAAAAATAGATTCCGGATACCGGAAAATTCTATAAATAAAAGGAAATTTTGGGGTAAGTGTGGCGTGTGTTCCTTAACCAAATTTTGAAATAAAATCATTACGGTGTGTATAGAACTTGTGTTGAGTAAAAAACAAAAAAAAATGGATAAATTAATCGCGGTTCAAACGCAGCGGCTGAGTCAAATAATAAATTCCGCCGTCAATTATGGAAAGGAAGGCAAAAAAAAAGATCGGTGTACGGCGTTGAGAAGCGCTTGAAATCCGCAGAAGAAATTTATCAAGCGGCTAAAAAGGCGCACATAGAAATACTCCAGTTGTGGTCGGGGGAAGAAATACCATACTTTCAAAACGATAAATTTGGTGAATTAGAGGAAAGATATTTCGCGTTAGCCAATGATATTCAAGAATTTTTGCAGCCCGAAACCACGGCAAAGTTACAGTGCGGTGTCAGTAGTGGAATGAAATTACCAAAAATAGAATTACCGCATTTTTATGGTGCTTACGAGGATTGGGTGTCCTTTAGAGATTTGTTTAGTTCACTCATTAAACAACAGGATCTATCTGAAGTGCAAAAAATGCACTATTTGAAATCGTGTGTATTTGGCGAGGCCGCTACGTTGTTAAGGCCATATAATATAACGGCTGCAAATTTTAATATTGCTTGGCAAGTTTTAGTTGAGCGGTATGAAAATAAACGTGTTCTGCTCGACACACAATTTAAAAGGCTCCTAGATTCAAGTATTGTGGGTGAATCTGCGTTTGGGATTTGCAAATTATTGGACTCGTCACTCGAAGCGGTTAAAGCAATAGAAAATCTTTCCGTAGATGATATATGGAACGCATTACTAGTACACGTTATAACTCAAAAATTACCTATGCAGACACGGCAGTTATGGGAACAACAAATTGCAATCAATAAAAATCTTCCTTCGTTCGAACAAATTAGGTTGTTTTTGGAAAATCGCTTTCGGGCTTTGGAAGCTATAACACCTACAACCAGGGCAAAACCATCAACTTTGAAACTACAATCGCATTTTGCGCAACGAGTCTGTCCACTTTGCAAGGAAAATGATCACTGTATTAGACAATGTTCAAGGTTCGTGAATCTCAATTTTGAAGATCGATTCAACGTAGCCAAACAGAATGGGCTTTGCATTAATTGTTTAACGAAGGGTCATATAGTTTCGCAATGTGTCAGTAAAGTGCTAAATGTGGTCGACGACACCATGCATTATTGCATAAAGAGGTCATAAAAGAGTCAAGCAACCCCGAATTATCAAAATTACCAACGACAGCCACGGAGACAACAACTCAAACCTTTAATAATTGTCATGCGTATACACAACCTCAGGAAATTCAAAGCAAAAACATAGTATTGGCTACAGCTCTAGTATGTGTGGAGTCCTTGAATGGTAATTCGACAGTTTTACGTGCGTTGATTGATCAAGGATCACAGGCGAGTTTTATTTCCGAGTATGCGGCTAACCAGTTAGCACTGAAGAGGAAATTCGCAAATATTGGTGTTTCGGGAATTGGCCAATTTAACGGAGTTCAGTTGCGAGGAAAGGTTTTATGTCAGATTTGTATTTCACCTAATGAGTATATACCTATGGAAATGTTAGTTACGAGCCCATTGCCAGTAAATGAGTTTAATATCTCGAATTTTGAACATTTAAAAAACCTTAGTCTAGCAGATCCTCATTATAATAAAACTGCTAGGGTTGACATGTTATTGGGAGCTGATGTTGTCTCCAAGATTTTACTGCCAGGGATAATCAGAGGCATACATGGGCCGATAGCACAAAACACATCGCTGGGCTGGATAATTTCAGGAGAGGTAACCAATTCAAATGCAACTACAATTCGAAGCTTTGCTATTACTAAGAATTCTGAAGATGGAATTGCCAAACAACTTCGAAAATTTTGGGAAGTCGAGGAAGTTTCAACACAAAGGATTTTTACGACGGAGGAAGCTAATTGTGAAAGCTTCTATTGTCGAAATACATTTCGTACTTCAGACGGAAGATTTACGACAAGATTGCCTTTTAAGAATGATTACAAGCTTCAGCTTGGTTCCTCAAGACAAATTGCGTTAAACAATTTAACAGCAATAGAAAGGAGACTAGCGAAGGATCCCGAATTAGATGCTGAATACAAAGAATGTATTAATGAATATTTAAAATTGGGGCATATGGTACCTGCATTGGATACACAAGATGTTATTGAGGTTAGTGATGGACGAAAAATCTGCATCGCAAATTATTTGCCACATCATGCGGTATTGAAAGACAGTTGCACGACTAAGGTCCGAGTAGTATTCGATGCGGCGAGGAAAACCAAATCAGGATTATCTTTGAATGATGTCTTGATGACTGGACCATGTATATTGAATAAATTATCGGAAGTTTTGTTGAGATGGAGACTTTTTATAAAGGCATTTGCAGCTGATATTGAAAAAATGTACCGCCAAGTCAGAATTCATGAGGAGGATGCAAACTATCAGCGTATTTTATGGAGAGACGCTAGTGGAGTTATAAGGGACTATTGCTTAACGACTGTCACCTTCGGAACTACATGTGCTCCTTATTTGGCGATTTGAACCCTCCAACAGGCAGCTGAACAAGTCAAAGAAACGAATCCCCCAGTTTATACATCCATAATGGAAGATTTTTACGTGGATGACTATTTGTCAGGAGCAGATACTTTGGAAGAAGCCATAACGAAGCAAACGGCGGTAAGAAAGATACTTAATTCGGCTGGCTTCAAATTGAGAAAATGGATAGCCAATGATAATATTATTCTGCAGAATATAGACATGGATGATCAAGATAAGCATACAATATTAAGCTTAGATTGGGACAATGGGTTTAAGACGTTGGGCGTTGTTTGGTATCCGTCGTGTGACAGCTTCAGTTACAAAATTAAGTTAACATCGAACGGTCTCGTATGCAGTAAAAGAACATTATTGTCTGAAATAGCTCGATTGTTCGATCCGATGGGGTGGTTGTCCCCTATCATTATCCGAGGAAAAATTTTAATGCAAGCTCTCTGGTTGAGCGGAACGGATTGGGATAGTACCTTACCAAAGGAAATTAGTGATGAATGGAACAGTATACGGAAAGACTTGGTACATATTGAAGATTTGCGAGTGCCCCGGCTCATTAAAGTCGTAGAAAGCGAAGAAGTTCAGTTACATGGGTTCTGCGACGCATCAAATCGAGCATATGCGGCAGTAGTGTATCTAGTATCGACGTCGCGAACGCAGGCTCAATCATCGTTGATTATGACTAAAACCAAGGTAGCCCCAATAAGGCCCATTACGATACCTAGACTGGAATTATGTGGAGCGGTCTTACTAGCTAAGTTAATAAAAGAAATCAAGCTGTCTTTGAATCTTGCAGCAGCTAATGCATATCTTTGGACTGATTCGACAATAGTCTTGTCATGGCTTAAAGGTCATCCAAGTAAATGGTCCGCATACGTGGCTAATAGAACATCGGAAATACATACCGAAGCAAAAGATGCTATTTGGCAATACGTCCCAACTACAGAGAATCCTGCTGACATCGCTACTAGAGGTATAGATCCACCAAGTATCCTCAAACATTCACTATGGTGGAATGGTCCACAATGGTTGCCTCAATGGAGAATCAATGGCCCGAAGCAACTGGAAATCCCTATAATAGACCTTGAAACTCGAAAACACAAAGTCGTGGTCAATACTTCCCATTTCACAGAGTTCGATTACATGTTAGAGAAATTCTCCAATTTGAATAGACTCATTCGAGTGACGGCATATTGCTACAGATTTGCGGCATTGACGAAGAAAGTTAAGCCTGATGCACAATATCTGTCCACAGGTGAATTAAGAAGGTCGCTTTTATTCTGGATAAAGTACACTCAAAGAAAAGCATTTTCCAACGAAATATCAGCATTGATGAAAATGAAACCAATCGAGAAAAATAGTAAAATATTGAAACTTAATCCATTTTTACACGAAGGTATATTAAGAGTCGGTGGTCGATTGGAAAATGCAGATATATGTTTTGATAAGAAACACCCGATTATTCTCCCGAAGCACAGTCGCTTGACAACATTGATAATTGAACAATATCATTTAACGACATTACATGGTGGAGCGCAATTGACACTAAATTTGATACGAACAAAATATTGGATTGTTAATGGAAAACAAGTCGTGAGTCAACATATTCATCGATGCGTTATTTGCTTCCGCCATAGGGCTAACGTGCGATCACAGCTAATGGGGAACTTGCCGAGTCCTCGAGTAAATATAGGTATCTAGGAATCTACCCTTCTCCCATACCGGGGTCGATTATTGCGGACCCATTTATATTAAAAATGGAAAGGGAAGAGGTACTTCGAAAGTTAAAGGTTATGTCGCCATATTTTCTTAAGGCTAGCGCCTTTCATTCTGTTCCACCTTTAATTAGACCAATCCAAAAATAGATTTACTATTTACCCAGTTTGTATAAAAGTACCTACTCCAAGGCATATCTACAGGCATTTTTCGATTTAAGATTTCTGATGGCCTTTGAGAAAAAAGAAGCTCAGGCAAACGTAAGGATGGCATGGCATTATATATGAACTGAATTATTAGCTGTAAATCTACTGTTACTTTTTTTAATCAAGGAAAAGCAACTTATATGAAATGATTCCATTGTGTCCCCTGACATTAGAGCCCACGCAAGCTTTCCTATGAGTATTGAACAAGTATACTTTTGCAGCTTTTCCGGGACACCCTGTTAACTTGGTCCTACAAACTTAAAAAATATTTGTGGCAAACACTATTATCATTCTATGCATTTCCACCAAATTTCATGTAGGTACATTGTTTCATCAAGTTAAAAGATATGCATTGAAGAAATGATTAAGAGGCTTCCCTTGTTTTGTAAGGCTAAATACTTACTTGGCTATATTTCCAGTTTGGATACAGTTATTCGAATGAAAATTCGTAGACATATTCCCTGTGAAATTTTCTAAAAACCATTAGCAGAATTTTCATATTTGGAAACCTAACAGGGGCTACACACGAACAAATTGAAATTTTACAAATTTACTGTTATTTACTTTTCCTTAGCAAAAGTCAACAGTCTTAATATTTAACGTATATAAGGCCATACTGACCAATCTTTGTGCAAAGTTTCATATCGATTCCTATAACGGTTTAGAAAAACGGAGCACGAAAAGGAAGTTTAACTTTAAACGCCAATAACTTTTTTACCTTTACTCAAAACTGGAAAATTTTAACTGATATGGGATGTACTCGTCTAGATCTTTGATTTAAATACCCATACGTTAATCTCCAATAAAAAATAAAAAAGTCGACTTTTTTCAAACGTTCGGGACACTCTGTTATCTTCTATCTACCAACTTCTAAGGTATTTGTGCCAAAGACTGTAACCATTCTACACATTCCTACCGAATTTCATGACAATCGGTTGAGCCGTTCGCGAGTTATTTAGCGAACAGACGGACGGACGGACGGACAGACGGACGGACAAAATCGATTTCATAAGGGTTTTTGAAAAAATTCTAAAAAACCCTAAAAAGGAATGCACGGAGAAAACAAGAGATTTTGCCATTTATGTTTGATTTTATCTATTTTTGGCAAGTGACTGCGCGGCTATCGTGAATATGCAGTTATTTTAAGGCTTCCACTTTAAACCTCAGTAAAAATGAAACCACTTATCCGATTTTAGTGCGGTTAGTTTTTTTGTTTAGTTAAATTTGTTGGCAGTGAGAATAATCTTATTTCGTTAGTCTTGCTGGTTTAGTTTACGAGATATTAAGGTTTAAGTCGTGTAAGAAAAGTTATTTTTCAAAAATATTCAGCTGATCTTCAGATGTTTCGTCCCCATAACCTCCTTAGGTGCCTACCGGTCGATGGGGACTTTTGGCGATTTAAACTCGTCATTGACGACTTTACAGCATACAGAGATATTTACAGAAACCCCCAAAAAATACCGTTTTTTCGAATTTTTAAGCTTCCGTAGCAGCCTCGAGGGTGCAGTCTGGGCTACAAATTCGCCATACAAAATTTTCTAGCCGGTGTTACCGTTATAAAGATTTTCCTGAAACTTTGGCATCGTTAGGAGTAGTCAAATCAAAATCTACCTTTGACATTTTATTCACAAATCAAAAGAGCTATACATTTTCCATACACCACTTTTTAATACATAGGACCGTTATCGAGATATTCAGAAAAAACCTGTTTTTGAAAGTCTTCAACCCTCGGTATAACCGCTAGCGGCACTCGTACAGACAGGGACTTTTAGGGTCTTGTGTAGGACCTAAATATGAAAAAAAAAAGATAAATAAAATAGCTTAAAATTAATTTCCAAATACACTTTCTGTACGCCAAATATGTGCTTTTTATCCAATTTATTTTGGTTTTGGAAAAAGTTTGATTTTTGTCGCAGGATCCTATGATAAATAAAGGTGATATAATGTTGTAAGCACTATTTATTTCCTGGACCACGCCGAGATTCGATCTCCGGACCTCTAGATTACGAGCATCGTAGAGTGTGACTCAACCAAGTGAGCCACAGAGCGTGATAGAGTTAAGCCCCGGATAGAGTTCGAGCGGAATGAAAATGAAACGGTAATGAACCGGCATAAAAACCGTGGTGACGGTAATGAACCGGCATAAAAACCGTGGTGAATTTAAAATTTTAGCTTCGAAAATTGATACAAAGGCGTTTTACGTCCTACATAATCTTAAAAATAACTAAAAAAATAATTTCCCCATTGTCCGAATGCATTTTCAACGTGAAAATGAGTCGACTCTGTAGCATATTCTCCGTCGGGCGTGGTGAGTTTTGCAAACGTCAAACCGATTCACTGTCCACGACGAGTTCATCGCGGAAATTATCTAATGACCGGGGAATCGAAAAATAACACATAAAATGGCAGAGACAAATTGTGAAACCATTCTCGGATTTTAGTTTATGGAATACACCATCATTTACCACATATTCCACGACAGTAAGTATGCATTTTCATTGAGAAAATCGCCGCGGACAAAAATTTCATTTTCATTCCGCCCGATCTCTATTCAGGCCTTTACGGGCAATAATAGCTAGATATTTGTCAGTTGGGCTAGAGCAACTTACAAAATTTACACATTTGATGGTGGTACCCAGATTACCAGAAATATTTCGAGGATTCCTACAGTAGTAAAAGGGAGCCCATGTGGTGAATGCATATCAGTGGCACACAACCACGGGAGGAGCTAAGGAGGCCAAAGACCCTCCCAGGCCCAGAAATGAGGAAAGGAAAAATAAAGCAATGAATTTGCAGATTGCAGTTCAGATTTTATAAAAATATGAATCGTGTTCGTGGGACGAATAGTTTCATTGATTTGTTTCAAGTTTTTGATATATTTACCAGCATTTTTGTTTTTATCCAGATTGTGTTTTCCTTTTATCAGAAAGAATTGGGAATAAATCCGAAATCCGTAACAGGCCCGAAGACAGACTTCCCGGAAATAATTGTAGCTCGAGGGTTACAAAAAACAAGCGAAATCCGATGCAAAGTTAGTACGTATAAATAACGTACCATCAGAGGCTATACGGCAAAGTAAAACTGACCTCCATTATAATACGAAGTGTAGCAAAAAATGTAAGTTATATCGCTGTTGTGAGTGTCTTCAGAATTTATCGCTAAATTGATTATTCCTGATATAAACCAGTATTTTTTTGCCACACGAAGGCATAAAATCAAAATGGTCATTCCTAAATTGTTCCACCAGCTCCCAACGTAATGTGCGTCAACGCATATTAGGTTGGGAGCACCTGGTAACACTTACCGATATTTTCTTTTAATTTATTTTCTTAATTAAAGTGATTAATTGGAATTTATTTTGTTTTTGTAAATTCCAATTAATCACTTTAATTAATTATTTCTTGGGCAGAAATGGGTTAAAACTCTGAATAAAGACCAAAAACTATCCTTATTAAAAGCGAATAAGTAGATTTATAATTGGCCTAAGCGGCATGCATTACTGATCTCTGCATCAGTCTAATGCCGCAATCCGAATCCATTTTTTTTACGTTCTGTGAAAATCATACCTTTTCTTGGATTTTGGGTTTAGAAAATTGCGTAATTTTGCCAGTGGTTCATATTTCCAAGTGTCAAGCACCCTTCGGATAAACCCACCAAGCGGGTTAACCAGGCAAGAAAGGCCCAGAATCCAAAATCTTTTCCATATTTTCTCTTTACTGGACCTGACTTCGACTTTTATAGCTGCAGATTGCAGATTGTCACACTGAAAGGCAAATCGACCGTGTACGCAGTGCAGATCGACTTCGGTTCAATTTCATACACACAGAGTGAAAAACATTTACTACTTTTTTCTACAGAAAATATTACGAAATCAGAGAATAAAAGTGAAACATGTTTAGGAGTATGGCACCAGGCAAGCAGAAACATCAGCTGAACGAATAGTGAACACTTATTTCATGAAACAGTCTTCTCGAACCGTTTGTATAAAAGATACAATTTCAATGTGCTCTGTATCGTCTCCGAATGCAAGAAGTTCTCTTCTAAAGAAAATGAAAGGCATGCAGTAGGCAAGTAGGGTGGTATACACAAGCACGAACGTATCAATATGGCATGGACTCGGCTCGTTGGAACTGTATCGTAGATATGGGGCGTCTCGTCTACAGTCAGGTCATCCAATTCAGATCCATCACGACACAAAATTCTAAAGTGAAATGGCGAAGCATTGCGATGCGATGCGATATTTGGAATAGGCGTTCATGAAGCTTGCGTCGTCAAGGTATTTAACGAGAATGTGTCGTCTGGGACGCGCGTTTCAGACATGGGGCTGAGCCTGAGAATGTTCCATGAGAGGGAACACTAATGAATTTAGAGTGTATTGCTGACTTGAGATACTTTTGTGCAGAAACTGCCAATGTAAGAAAACCGTAGAAGACCTGTGCACATTTCACTGCATGACTTTCTGCGATACTGTTGAAATTTTTGGGACAACAAATTCTATGAATTCAGAGAATTTCACTAATGGATCCCCGTGCAGGCATTTTCATTTTCAATCGATCGAATGTGACGAAGAATTTCGAAAATTTTGTGTTGGTCGAAAAACACAATTCGTGGACGCGGCCATCAGAAGAAGTCGCACACTCATGACTAGAACTTAACGCGTTCCATACATAACTTTCGAGTTCGCGCTGTGTACAGTGTACGTGCAGTCATTCAGTCAGTGGTTCAATTGCTATGGGAATGGAAGGAATAGATGGATCCAGGCATGAGTGTAAGTTCAATTTGAGTGCATTGAAATTATTCGTTGAGACGGAGGCGATGATGATAGCAAGCGCCAGCTTGAGTGGTTGCTCACAGCTCATGCAGGGCGTAGCGCTCGCTATTTCAATTGAATGCCATCCCCCCACACAATCGGTGACACGTTCAATGGACGATTTTGGTTGGAGCTCTCCATTCGAAAAGTGGGTGACAAGCAATTTTGCTATTCGTTAAATGCTCTCTAATGGCTGGCCAAGATTCGCTGGCTAGTCCAACGGTTGTGCGATTCGGAAAAGCCAACCAACCAAACTTGTTTGTTTGTGAAAGTTTAGTGACCATTTGTGAGTCGATTTACCAACAAATGTAGCAAGAGACCAGAAACGGTAGCACAACTTTTTAGCCGATTCAAGAGCGCCATTGTTGAAAAGGGGAGCTCTTGAATTTATTTATTTACGCGCGATTGTTGTGTTTTGTTACCAATATGTATGTATCTCCAACAAAAGTGTTCCTGTGTAGATCAAAATGTTTTTGGAACCTTTCAAATGTATGCATCTACGGACACTACTTGTAAAAATGCCAATATGTATTCAGATAGCTGGTAGCCAGTTGCGAGTTATCTGCATACCTCCTTAGCGTATTGAAACAGAGCCAGTCTGAGGCTGTTAGTTATTTTCTGAGTATCAACATTTTAATAAATCATTACAGTAGCTAAATTCAACTTCTGGTATGAGCCAAATAGAAAAATAAATGTTGATTCTGGCCATACTCGTTTCTTTTCGAATATATGTGACACTGGCTGCATTCCGCGAGCGAAATTCGCTGGAAAAACACTGGAAATGTTACAAGAATTAGCCGGCACCGACCTCTTTCTTCGCTGAAAATCCATCGTGCGAAATGAGAATCTAATTGGAAGAGAGCTTTCTGATACATTTTTCGTTCGCTGAATGCAGCCACTCTATCGGCTTGTAACTTTTTAGCGAGCCTATGTGACATGCGAAATTAATTCGTGGCAAACGATCTACAGAAGATCCAGGTTAGGAAAAGGCTCGAGTTGGTTCTAAATTTCAGTGGTTTGCTATACTCCGTAGCAGACAAAGCTGTATAACCTTTGCCACTAAATTTATCCCTTCAGACGGAAAGCTATATGAGAAACTACGACCGATTGGAGATTGGTCCGTTACCTTCTTTTTATTTATTTATTTATTTATTTATTTATTTATTTATTTATTTATTTATTTATGCTAAACGGACAAATGTCCTTTATATAAAAAAAATACAAAATGGCTGCCTTATATAGATCTTAATAATATGTACTTACATCTATTTTAACAAAAGTTGCCGAAAAATTAACAATAAATCATAAGATAATTTAACTCATAAAACGCTTAAATTTACCAAAAGATTAATCCAGTAAATTTAAAATATATTTTTTAATTTTTTCCTTATTGGTGTTAGATAAATCCAAATGACTAAAAACTAGATTCCCGATTGCTTTCATTCTTTCTACAGGTGAGTTACATTGATAGTTAGTTCTAAAAGTTCTTAGTTCAAACATATCTCGCTGTCGTGTAACACGATTAGGAACTTTGAAAGAAATTTCAAAAAGAATTTCAGGGGCATCAATAGATCCATTAATTAAATTAGCTAAGAAAATCGCATCAAAATAGGTTCTTCGTACTTCAAGTGTATTAATATTCAGAATCTTTTGAATATGAGCATAGTTTATGTTATCACTACTTACATGCAGTTTGTATGCAATGTACCTTAAAAATTTATGCTGAACTTTTACAAGAGTGGAAGTGTAAGAAATATAAAATGGATTCCATACAATTGATAAATATTCTAATTTACTTCGTACAAGCGAAAAGTATAACGATTTTAAGGCATAAATGTTATTAAATTCCGAAGAGTTCCGAATAACAAAGCCTAACATGCGACGAGATTGTTCAGTAATGTCGCTGATATGCTCTTTGAAACATAATGATGTATCCATCAATATTCCAAGGTCTTTAATCAAGCTTACTTGATTGAGTTCACGATTATTTGTGGAATATGTGCATTGATATTTTGCTGAACTTCTACTCAATATTATAAACTTACACTTAGATAAATTAAGTTCTAAATTATTAAGCTCACAATAACCGAAAAATTTGTTAAAATTATTTTGAAGAACAAAAACATCATCATTACAGGTAATTTCCTTGAAAATTTTGCAATCATCAGCAAATAACAAAAATTCAACATCATCAAAAACTAATTTTAAATCATTAATGAATATTAAAAATAAAATCGGACCTAGATGTGATCCTTGCGGAACCCCAGATGTTGCTTTAAATGGCTTCGATAAATTATCATTGATGTTCACAATTAATGATCGATTCCTTAGGTAATCGTTAATCCAGTTAATTATCGAACCAAAAAAGCCAAAGTTTTTCAACTTTTTAATTAGGATATCGAAGTTTACTTTTACTCTTTAAAAAAAACCATGCTACAAAAACTTTAATTGTTTAACATTTGAACTTTTTAATTTTTTTTTAACTTTTTGAATTTTAGCTTGAACTTATAACATCATGTTTACCAATCTAAAAACTAAAATCCCCAAAAATGAAAAATCTGGAGTAGTATATAAGATTGACTGTATGGACTGTGAGCAAACATACATAGGTGAAACTATCCAAAAACTGGGAACACGTATTGGCCAGCATAAAAACGATACCAAAAAGCCATTAAGCAATAATTTATCCGCATTGGCTAAGCATTCTATTTCGAAAAAACACCAATTCAACTTTGAAGATGCTTTCGTGTTTTCATTTGTTTATTTCGATTATTTTGTTTGTTTGTTTTTATTTAATTTATTTTGTTTTCTATTTTTTTTACTAATTTTACAATTTATAGTCATTTTAAATTGTTGTTGTTGTTTTTTACTAATTTTACAATATCTAGTCATTTTAAATTTAAGATCTATGTTAAATTAATTTTGTGATGTGTACATAGTCCATGATAAATGTAATTTGGAAATAATGACACTCCTTATATACTTATATACTTCTTGACATATGACTCTCCACAATATTTTATTTTTCATGGTTTTTTCTATAAGCTGTCAAATGTCAAAACTTGTCAAATTCTAGACAAAGGAATAAAGAACACTTTAACAAACCTAGGTAAATAAACCTTAATTTTGATATTTTTAAGATTATAATTGTAAAAACATTGTAAATTTTTAATTTTTAGAATCCCTGAAGATGGGCCAATAAATATGCCCGAAATATATTGGATGAGTTGAAAAATTTGAGTGTTTTTCCTTATTCGGGTTTTTTAAAAAGGAGGCAATACAAAAAGTTGCATCATCCCTTACGACCAGGCAATACAAAATCATAATTTTTTTTTTTATTTTTATATTTTTTTCATTTCTTTATGTGGGTTTATCTTTATTTTTATAAGTTTGTTATTCCTTCATACCTGTTATCTTTACTTTGAATTATTCACATTACATATTTTGGGAAATTATTCCCGTTTTGTAATACATATTTACGTATTAAATTAAATTAAAATTAAATAAATAACTTTCTGTTAATCTCCAGATTTAGCGATGATAACTTAAAGTAGCAGAATGACGTGACTTCTAGGGGCCCATAAATGTTTTGAATATTTCAAAACATTGTATTGATAATTAAATCAAATTGATCTGACCAACTAATTGTGAAAATCTTCACTTATCGTTCCATTCTATACCATTCCACGTGCGGTGCATGTCTGCAGTATTTTTGGAATGGCAACTTACCAACTCTATGGGAACTACGCGGAACTTTGTCTGTTGGCGGAGAAGAGCCCCTGCGGGAGAAATATCGAGTTATTCAATTTCGGAAATGTCACATTGAAATCTTTGCATCTAGTTGCAAGCGTCTGTAGCTCCGTAGGTTAAGTTGTTGACTTTGTGACTGAAGGTCGGAGGTTCGAGTCCCGATTGGGACGAATCCTTTTTCCCTCATTTTTTGGTATTTTCCCCCAAAGTTTTGTGGTCGTAGAGATAGACTCACTCATCAGGTCTTGGGTCTGTCTATCTGTGCACACGACGACCACTTTCATTTTGCAGGTCTGTACCGATGTTGAGTGCTCACATTGCTTTGGGAGTTAAGATGGTAGTTATAGATATTCGTTTCCTCTCGAATTTACACTTATTGTGTTAATTCTGGTTCCCAAATTGTGGGGATGCAAGTATTAACTATTTCTTGAAATCTTGACTTATGATTCCATTCTATACTGCGGTGCATGTCTGTAGTATTTTTGGCATGGCAACTTACCAGCTCTATGGGAACGATAAGTCAATATTTCCACAATTAAAAAATACTCACACCCACGAAATTTGGAAACCAGAATTAATACAATAATTGTGATCTGACAAATTCGTGTACGAATGTTGCAGATTACACTACAAAACCATTATCCTTGCGGGGCCTTAAGCTTGCAAAATAAACTTTTGCGAATAAACTTTTAGATGGTAACCACTCCAATTTATTACATTCAATATACACACTCGCACTTTTTCGCAATATTTGTTAATTCGCCCAAGATTGTAACCGCACCCTTAGAAGTAACTGTAAAGGTGTGCATCTAAATGGACGCGCGTCCAAAAATCGGCATCACGAACCGCCATTTGGTTGCTACTTAGCATCTACACTAGCTACCAAATGGAGACAGAGAATGACATAACCAACATTTAATTTTGGAGATTTTTTAAAATTGAATTTTCAAAATCGGACTCTACACGTTTGAATTATGACACGGCCATTCAAGAATTATTTAATTTCACACAAAAGAACGAAGAAAAGTTGCAAAATTGTAATTTTGATTTTGACAAGTGTTTGTCAAAGCGGTTGGTTGAGTTGCCATATGGAATATCAAAACTGGAAGGCCACCCAAATGGCGATCAGTTTGGATGCAATGACAACTGCCAGTTGGTAATTAAATTTACTTAATTTATACTAAGAATAAGCTTGCTCCGGCCAAGAACACCTCCCACGCTCCCATGTTAACCTTTTTCAAGAAGGCACGCCTGAACCTATTCTCTAAATTACGCCAGACGAATAAAATTTGGTTGAGTGGCTAGGGCAAGCCGCTTTATACAAAACCCGAAATCTTCCAATTTGTAATTTATTGCTCAGTTTGGAGGGGGAACTCGCAAAGTTTATTTCCCATTCTAGTCAGTTGCCATCATGCTCTGGGCTAGGTATAGTAGAGAGCAGCGGGCCTTCGCCGTCGAGATAGCTTCTTTTCGCTCACTTGGAACATGATCGTGGATTTTTTTCGTCCAATCCTCGAAGAAATGAGCGTTAGGGAACGTTGTGGTTTCAGCAAGATTGAGCCACAGCACGAGACTCAATGAATTTGTTGCGACATTTTCCCGACCATCTCGTTACTCTCTCAGAGGCAATCTCCCATGGCCAGCACGCTCTCCAGATTTGGTTCCATGTGATTTTTTTATGGGGTTATTTGAAATCCCTCAAGAACAGCATTCGCGACGCCATTGCCAACATATCGATCGATATGTTGCAAAGAGTGGAGACCAGGGCCGGATTTAACCTCTGTAGCGCCCCTGGGCAGTAGTCGAGTTGCCGCCCTTCGTCACTAGTTTAAGCTGATAATAGATCAGTCGCATTCATAGGAGGTGTACAATTTTGTTTAACGTACGTTGGTTTCCGGAGTTTCTGGAAGTAGCAGAACTTCAGTGAAAATTGCAGTTAATTTAATTCTTAGAAAAGTATTTGGATTGAACTTCTAATCAAAGCTAATGTTCAGAATGGAGGAGCGGATAGTCCTTTGGAGTCCGTTCTCTCGCTAGAGCCCACTAAATTGATTGATTTCAGTACGGGATGAGTTTCCGTAATGTTTAGTGAAATTGAAGTCAATCGAAAGGTCTCGCCTCCCAAATAATGGATATTAAGTCCTTTTTCTCTTAGTCACAAACCATTCTCCAGCTGCAGCCCCAGAAATGGCCTTTTTTAATACTTAATGAAACCATCCCGAAATTGCAGTTTCCAGAAGGAGGTGGGATATGTTTTACCAGGAAAAAGAAAGTGGATCTAGGGAATAGATCCGTTTATTGGTGGTCAAGGTCAAGGTGGTCAAGACCTTTCGTTATAATAGGGCAGAATTAAAAAAAAGTAAAAGTGTCCTGTGTTCTTGGTTCCGAGTGTATGTTGCTTCACCCACGCTCTATGGCTCACTTGGTTGAGTCGCACTCTACGATGCTAGTAATCTAGTCGTTGCAGATTTTCAAAAAAATTGTGTTCTTGGCTCTTCACCAGTGTCGTCGATGGTCTGTGCCGGTTACAACATCATTACCATAATTTTAGAAACCTCTCCGTGTACAAACAAACGCACTGGTTTGAGATGATTAAAAAAAAGTTGTCGCCGCCTGCTTCTTTAATCATTTTCACCGAGCTCTAAATATTTTTCACCGCAGACATTGTAAAAAATCAAATCAACTGAAGATTTTAATTTTTCAGTGATATTTGAGTTTTTGAGACTCTATCTAGACAAAAAACTCATTTTACTTGTTCATAATTAGGAAATTTCGCAAAAATGTATTATCATTGCTGTACAAATATTTTATAAACGAAAATTGAACTAGATAAAAGAGTAACATAAAGAACAGTCATCGGTGCTTGATCCCATTAGAACGGTACTAACCCAACTTCGGTTCGGTTTTTGTTTGAGCCTATTAATTCAATTTTTATCTCGTGTAGTACCGCGAGCATTCACAAGTTCTGCTCTGTTTGCGGTGGCAATTTCTTCCAATACCCTGCTGAACTCCCTGGAATTTACATTTATTCCTACGCATCACTATAGTGATACCCAGAACAATCCTTAGATAATCCAGATTCAGGGTGATTTCACTCTTTCTGCACTGAACTCACCAACGTAGGAAGATCAAAATGGGAAACAAAAATGTAAGCCAAAATTATAGAAAACCATTCGATCTGACGGTATTCTTCAGAGCGATGATTGCGGAATCGAATGATGGTACTAGGACGTGACAATCCACAAAAATCACGAACATGACAAATGTTCAGTAATATGGCTAGCCTTAGCCCCCTCCAGGACAAGATCCTGGTTGCGTCACTGCTCGAAGTAGACTATAAACGGCTGTGTGAACGCACCATGCTCCACAAGGGGTTTTGGTACAAACAAGAGGAAGAAGAAGATACTGGTGAACGTTCCGCATATAAACTCAATAATAAGATAACGTTCTATAATTTCGTCCTCTATTTAAAAATTAGGTGGCTCTCTTCTTTGGTAAGAACAAGGAATCATGCTTAGAAAGATCAAATATAATCCTTAATGCTGGTCAAAAGAAGAGGTAATAAATGTTCAATTGAAGGACGAAATTAGCACATAAATCTCCAATTTTTTTGATTAGCGGATAACTTCGGAAGTGGGGCGGGGGCTAGCATCACAGACGTACAATTTACGCAAATCTTACTCAGTAAATCCTTCTATCAATTGTGGGCTCTTCAAGGCCTCTCAAGGACTTTGCATCTTCAAAACACAACTTTCAACTTTTTATTTCATCTGTAGGTTTCGTTCCCACTTAATGCCAATTGATATTGAATTTTTCCTTCTGGCATTTATAACTTTTTTTATTCGAGTGCTAGCCAAAAAGCCGCCCCTAAAATTTGGCGTCCCGGGCGACCGCCCGGCTTGCCCCCGCTTAGAGCGGGCGCTGTACGTGCTGCGTGGGAACAACCTTCCAACTTGTGAAAAGTTGGTGGGAAAAGTTGAGTCAAACAAGTTGGATTCCGTCCAAACGCGCCTTAACTAGACAGCCACATATTTCAGAGCATGTTATCGATCTACGCTGTCATATGATTATCTTGTTTTTTCTTTCTTTTTAAAAAAAAGGGTGTACAGATTTTTAAATAGGATTGATGAGAAAAAATCTGACCGAGGTACAGGGGCGAACCCAAGGAGGGGATTTGGGGGATGAAACACCCCCCGAAATTTTTAAAATGAAAATTATAGGTATAAATAAAATTCACACAAAATATCTTTACTGTTAAATCAAATACCTAAGTGATGATTTTGACTATGCCCGACGTCAGACTATCGTTTTAGAGTGCCCATGGACCTCCCAACCGATTGAAGCAGTTTTTTGATTGCCCGATAAATTGGAAGGTGTATGTGACCATCTAATGCATTTTTTTTATTGGACGTGTGGAACATATTGCCATGCAATTTTTCATACAATCTGTCATGATAATCATGTGTTTTCAGTTGCTGATTTATTGACATAAACCAGTGGTCATTCTTCATGTTGTGGTTATGGCGGTCATTGGCTATATCCACACATGAGCGCTTTTGTCTTCCCTATCGTTTTCAAGCTCCGTTTACCACTCTGCTCCAATTTTGGGGGGAGTTATGGACATGCCGTTTTGGAAAATTTAAATGGGGGGATAATGGGGGTTTTTGAGCGGAGCGACTCAATGTTTACCTTAAAATGATCTTGAACTTATTATGAGTACTTATACAAAATTTAACGGCTGAACTAACATTCTTTCAAAAGTTATGGAGCTTTTAAAAAAGGTCTAAAATGAAAATATTCTAATTTATGTTCTATTCTAACGCCAAAATATTCAATTAAACTCTAATGTGTTATATATCATTGCAAAGATAATTTTATGTAGTTTTTTTCGTCCTCAGACCATTTTTCTGTATCTCTTATCGTTTTTGAAATAATCGCAAAAAAACGAAAAAATGCCCCCCTTTCCCCCTTTCCACCCTTTTTTAAAGGTTGCGGCACTTTTTTTAGGGTGCAAAGTTCATATTCGGAATCAGCGCCCCATAATACATAAAGAAACAGTGAGAAAAAAACTTCTGTATTTTTTTCACGGAATGGTACTAAATCGACACGATATTACTGAACTAATTATGCACATTATTACATAGCCTTTGTTCACTGAACGACCGCTGTAAACAACGAGAAGCCTTCATTCTGTTCTTTCTTTTGCCTTTTTCAATCTGTTCTGTTTATGTTTAGCAACAGAAGATAGGCGATGCGTAGCGCCTATCACAAGCCCATTATCACCGAAATGCCTACTGCTGGGGAGCATTCTATTGGAGCCAAATACATACCACTCAATTCAAGTGTGCCTTGTGGCCACACTTTTCCTTCGTCTTATTCTTTTCGCCTGATACAATTCGTCCCATTGTTCCGATTTTGACGTCATGCTGATGTGTCGCATCGTCGCGCTCATCAAACGAAGACGACAAAAATGTCGCATCAACGGAAAATCGGATTCCTCCTGTCTGCACTAGCGCCTAAACGGTTGACTTCAGCAAAGTCACACGATACTAACAAACTCATGTTTCGTGCTCCAGTACAATTCCGCGAAAAGCACACACAAATTGGCCCCCGCGACCTTGGCCATGATCGCATGACGACGACACAACGACGCGACGCGTCTTACTATTCATTCATGAGTTTACTCGTACGATTAGTATGGTCACATGTGTACATTTTCGTACTAGCTTCAGAGCATTTCTGCTGGAACACATGCACGGCCCCGTTGAAGACTTGCCTCAACTTCTGCGCACCTGATACCAATAAACTAGGCAACATTGCACTAGGTAAGTACTACGGTACTGCTGCGACGCAGTTTTCTGTGCTAGTCGGTCACGAGCGAGGTTTCATCCCGGTCCCGATTTTTCAGCAAATCCTCTAGTCGGGCGCATGACGCAACATGGACCTTGACGTGACGTGCTTGGTGTCATGGTCGCCGGGTATATCTGGAAAGGTGTTCTTCTTCATCTGCAGTGAAATTTGTCGGAAAGTTTAAGCAGAGCTGCTGTGGAAAGTGACCGCGAGTGCGAGTGGCTGGTCTCTTTACTTGTTGTGCTGTATGAAAAAGCGCGCACACCCCGCACCAGACCACACTCTCAAGAGTTTTGAGAGCTGTGTCGGATGTGGTGTACTGTAGTGGTGGTGGGAATATTTGATAATAGGTTTATGTATTGAATTGTAGTCAGGGGTGTAATACCTTTCGTACATTTTGAAGATCAGATAAAGGGTTCGGAAATTGTTAGTTAATTGTGACATACGAGTACATATTGGGAAATTATAGGAGCGGAACAATTTATTAAATATAAATTGACCGGAATAAATATAAGTTACCCTGTAAAAACATCAAAAAAGTAAACAAAAAAAATATTGATGCAGATAATTTAGTAACTCAATATTCAATATTATATTCGTATACGAAAAAAACATGACATGTGAAATTGAGTAGTTTGAACTATTATTTTAACAAGCCTTCGAATTCATGTGAAGTTAACATGAAAATGTGACTTCAACATTGGAAAATGTTGCTATAAGCATTTTTTCATGTTTTAACAAACAGTCACTATCTTCAAATCAATTGTTAAAATTATGTCAATTCAAACATTGCATATTTTACAAAATGACAAGTTGAACACTTTGATTCACGCTGAATTTCCCAAACGACATGTTAAAATAACAAGGATCAATATTATAATAATGCATTGTATTTAAAATTATAATACATGTTATATTAATCAAAACGACAAGGTTAAATTGTTGATTCAACCAGGAGTTCCAGAATAAACATGTTAAATTAACAAATCATTCTGGTTAAGCCAAATACATTGAACTGATAAATGTAACATGGTACACCATTTATATTACAGGGAAAATAAAAAATTATGTCAAACTAACAAGAAAAATTGTCAAAATAAATCGTATTTGGTATTAATTTTATAAAGTTGACAGAACGAATTTAAATTTCGTGGTTGTAAGTTTGTTCAAAATGGAAGATACCGCAGATTACGAGTATGTGTTCGATACGTTCGATAGTGTTCCTACTATTTCCGACGACATCCAACTGAAAGAATTGTTGACAACATTCAACTAGGATAACTTCCAATTTGTGTATGAGCAATGTTTGGGTAAGTGGCTTGCAAATAAAATAACAAATCGTTGCAAAAATAATATTTTTCTAATTTTAGCAAACAAAGTTCGAGTACGACATCTTCGAGTTATTGAAGAAATTAACAACTTAATTCCATTGGACCACCTTGCTGAAAGAATAATTTTTAAAAGTGCGCTAAAAAAGTGGAGGTCTAATAAAGTGAGTGTTAACTTTGAATGTTATGTTATGATAACATAACTAATTAATTACTAATAGTTTTTAGGTTGAAGACGCATCCGCAAGCGAATCAACCAAGCAATGTGCACATACGACATCCAATAAAATACACACATACGAGACCAATGAAAACGTAAGGGAAATAAAAATAATAATTTGTATGATGATCCTAATACATATTTTTTCCAGATAATAGACACAAGTGTTAAGAAAATCTTATCTGCTTCCGTCTCCGTATCTGTGGTAGTCAAGCACTTCGAAAAGTATAAGCTTCTTTTCGATGAACAACAAAAGCTGCTCACCGATGCAATTATTGAGTACTACGTAAGAAATAGTGTCCGGCTAAGAACAAAAGATTTGGAGGATATCGCAAATTGTTTAATGACCGATGCATTTTTCCAGCCCGATATTGTGATTCTACAAGAAAGTATTCACAATATATCGCAAAAATTTTATGCTAAATACTTGTGCACTAGCCTTATACATATATAACACCAGTGATGTTTTTACCATTTGCGCTCAGTTAATTTTTAAAGGAAAGGCGTATAAGAAAGGGTTTTGCGTAATACATACTAAATCACAAGCTGTTTGAAATATGTAACTGAATTTATTGTTATTAAAAATACTGTTCATATTATTGGAAGGGAAACAGAAATTAAACATTTTGTTTACACTCTTCCCAACCAAAAAATGTAATAAGAAAAAATTTTTTTTATAATATTTTGTAAAAAAAAATCAAATATGAAATTTATTTGTATTTATTTATTATTTTTAAGCTAAGTTTTTCTACTGTTAATTTTAAAACAAATAAATATGCTAAATATGCTTGTTAAAAAATAAACCGCTTTTGATTCCATACAAAACCTTCCCTGAGCGATAGTCGTGAGGTAAAAACAACATGCTAAAATCAAATTCACAAGTTCTCCTTGTTGATATTACCAAAAGAGCACTATTATTTCAATTAGAAGCCGTTTTTATTTAGACAACTTTAATTGTCATTTTAATAATATGTTCATGTCTATTCAATCTTAAAAGAACTGTTGTAATAACATGAATACTTTCAATTTATATAAAAAGGCATGTTATTTCAACCAGGATATTTGCTTTTCGTTTCAACAAATTTGCTCATGTCATTTGAAACAGCGAACTAATTAGCTGAGAATCAACAGGAAAAAATTGTCAATCTTGTATAGTTTTTGTTAATTTTACAAAATTTTTTTTTTTAGTGTACCAAAAGATACATTTGTATCTTAAAACGCGGTTTACATGAGTCAGTGTCAAAAAAAGAATCTGTAGACTCTACTCATGTAAATGATGGCAGTAGAGTAGTGTTTGACTCTACCGACTACAAAACAGTAGGGTTGGCGCGACTAGCACGGTGGTAGAGTGGAAAGTACTCTACTCTATCATTTACTCGACTCATGTAAATGGTGCGAAATAATTATTATAAGTTCATACTGAATAAATTCATATATGTATTTCTTTTTACACTTTAGGGCTTTGGAACCAAAATTGTTTTGATTGAGTTTATTGCAATGAAACGTATCACAGTGCATATCGAAAATAATTTGATAGTATAGTTCGGTTTTTATTAAATCTGTAGAGGTCTTAGATTGGTGATAAATATAACTTATCAAGTTGAGCTTCTTTCTTAACAATATGCACCGAATTTAATTTTAAAAAAAGAAAACAACTCTGAAAATTAACTTCCCTTTGTTTTACACCAGTTTTAATTTCGCCTGATGGAAGTCCATACAGTAAAAAGAATAGATTCTTCATTGAATCGACACTGTGTTCACTCAAAATGGCATATTATAACTTAACTGCCATACAGATAAAATGAGCGTAAGAATATACATACAAGAATATTTTTGTCCAAATTTATGACAAAACAAAATTGGTCTTCGAACGCTTCTCCATCTCACAATAAGATATTTGTGTTTCGTTTTCCATTGATAATATGTAGGTATGTCAAATTTCCCTAAACGGACACTTCTAATAACCGGACATTTCTCATAAACGGACACTTTTACTTTCCCCAATGTTTTACTGTATATTTTACTAGGAAGCTCACTTCTAATAGCCGGACACGGACAGTACTTTTATACCCTTTCTCAACAAGCGAGTCTCTAATAAATGGACATTTTCACAAATGAAATTATAAATTCTTTTATTAAAAAAATTTATGCGATTACTGGAAAATGGGTCTAAACGCCGCCTGGCGATTTCTCGGCCGATCGATTGGACAATTGTTGGTATATTACGCTTTCAGGTCCCCAAAGGAAATTTTTCTTGTTCTTCTGATCGACACTAGCGACACTTATCTTACCGTCCGCCATATAGCGGACAAAGATAATTTTATGAAGTTTTTTTTTGTTCTCAGACCATTTTTCTGCATCTCTAACCGTTTTTGAAATAATCGCAAAAAACTGAAAAAATGCCCCTTTCCCCTTTTTTTTTTAAAGGTGCCGGACTCCCAATCGGTTGGGACTTTTAATGCCATAATCTGGGGACCATCCCCAACCATAATCCAAAAAAATTACCGATGTAGGATTTTTGCCGTTCGATGGCCGTATTTTGGCCTAATTTTCTTGGACTAATATTGTAAATTGTATTATTCGCTTCATTCAATCGTTATTATACTCAAAAGTGATTTTTTCCCAAATACCTATATACGCCGTCGTCTATACATATAGACAAGTGATATCTTTTTTTGTTGCAATTTACCCTATAATGATTTGTAAAACAATTTCCAGCTTTTTCAAAACACATAAAAATAAACGATTAAATTTAATAGTGGGACAACTCCCCCGAATAGTGTGTGACAAAAACAACTTTACCGCATACATATCCGCGTTCATATCCATTTGATTGTTCGGAGGTACACTCTTCATTTCTGAATAGTGTATCGCGTTGATGCAAAGATTACGATGCGACCAGAGCAGAGTGAGAGTATTCATTCATACTACGGGATATGGAGAACTAGCTGTTGCAAGAATTCCACTTTCGATTATTATGGAGGCGTTTCTAAAATTAGATCAAATCGACTGCGACACATTCAAGCATCCAACCCACTACTAACAATATCATAAATACACATAATAAAGAACACCAAAACATAGGTTTTCTGCAGATGATTGCGCAATCTGAAGAAAACATGATGTTTTTAAACATGTTTTTGGTATTTAGTATGTGCGGAAAAAAGTCGTAAAATGCGGCGCCTATAATTTACACGTAGTCATATTTATTTCAGCGAAGGGATACATAAACAGTGATCTGGTAATTGAAAAGTGAAAACATGTCCTTTTTTATGTTTTACCGCATTCCATATCGCGAAGTTGGATTTTAATCGACACCATATTAAAACCACTTTGTGCTATATGCAAAACATGAAAAATTCTGTCATTAAAATTTTTAGTATTAAAAATAGATTTTCACATTAATCGAAGAGAGTGAGAGAGCAACAATTAAATTTTATTGTACATAATATGTATTTTATTCAGACTGTATCAGTGTGAAAATGTTGAGGTTAGTTTTTGAGATTGCACCTGATAAAATATATCGGTTTAGAGTTTGGTAATTAAAATAGAAATGAATGAAAAAGGAAATCAGATAATAAATTCCCTTTTTTAAGTGTTAGGCAGGAGTGTTTTAACTTATCGTGGCAACATTTTTGATTAAAAAAAACATCTCCATACATATTCACCAATCAACAATACATATTTGGTTTACCAAGAGTCTGCTTGGCATAGCCTATGGTTCCATCTTAAGGGGTATGGGCATACATATTTCGTAGTCTTTCAGTTTCATCTCATTTAGAAGTAACCAGTGAAATTTATCAATGCTAAGGTAGGTACTATGGAGTGAGTTTTGCTCAGACTTCTATTTCATAGACCGTAAGGACTGAGGATTATTCCAGTAATGCAGTTTTTCGTCAGCGGAATATGTTTTTCCACTAAGTAGAGTGAACTCGCATAACTCAGGTCGGAGTTAAATCTACCCGAAAAATTTAATAACCGAGTTTCGGCTATAGTAAACTAATTGCGTTGCCATTACTTCAAATACCAATGCAATAAGCCCTTCAGCACCACAAAACCTATTTATACTGGTTCAGGCTTTTATCAGATTTTCGTCTGATTACAATAGCACGTACATTCAAATGCTCAAATTTTCACACAATCAGGATCCTGGTTGCTTTTCAGGAGAACACTTAGGGCGGGTTTCACGTACATCTTAGCTAATGGGTAGTCTTATCGTATAGAGAAGACACACACAATTTTCAGAAAGCTTTTCCATTGTATTGAATTGAATTTTGGTTTACTTTGCATAGTAATACTATCTTTTGCTTATTTACGCCGTTGTATGAAATTCCGAAATACTTTTTTCAATCTCAGATGAAAGCGTAACCAAGCAAAATAAACAAAAATTCAATTGAATATAATGGAAAAGCTTCCAGTTTCCCCAAATCACAAAATTTCCAATAAAAGGACATATCGAACGATACGAAGAGTTTCCTATCTTCCGAGATACGATGTTTTGAATTTTGCAGAAATTTCAATTTCAACTTTTAATGTCAAAATTAAACCCAAATTTCGTAACGGTACATTGGAGTGGCAAATCTGCAAAGTTCACAAAAGTTGGCACGTTTCCTAAGCTTTCGAACGGCATATAAGAATAAAGCACAGAGTCATCCAGTTTGCGAATAATATGTGTAAATGGAAAAAAAGTACAGTTAAATCATTCACCGTCTACATACTCGTATATTAGAATTTAATATTTAAACTAAAGGTTTAGACTCCATTTTATGGCTAAGGTTAAAGTCAAAATCAAGTTTAGGGTAACGGATAGGGTTAAAGTTATTGTTACGTCGCAGTTAACGTTATTATTAGGGTTAAATGTAAGGGTAGGGTTTGGGTTAAGGCTGAGTCTGAGTTTGAGGTTTAGGTATAGGCCAGGGTTATGGTCAATTAGGGTTATCATTCAGTTTAATGTGATGTATAAAGATACCAAGGTTAGCGAGGTTACTGGGGCTACCAAGGCCATCGGGGTTACCAAGGTTACTAAGGGTTTGCAAGATCACCAAAGTTGTCAAGTGTACTATGGTTACTAAGATTACCAAGGCGAGCAAGGTTACCAAGGGGACCAGGGAGACAAAGGTTAGCAAGGGGTTTATCATTCTTATAATTATTGTTCTCAAACAAATTCGTGACAATAGGGCAATGAATATCGTCTTCATAATTTATTTACAAATTTTGTAAATCGAAAACTGCAAAAAGATATTATATCTCACAAAAAGAATTGTTCAAACTTAAGAGAGCAAAAAATAAGGCCCATAAATTATACAAGAAGTCATCCTCTCTTGCCAATAAAGAAAATTTCTTTAGATTGAGAAGAGAGTATGAATTAATGAATAAAAATCTTTACAAACAGTATATTGCGAGAGCTGAAAATAATATAAAGAATGACAGTAAGACATTTTGGAATTTTATAAACAGCAAGCGTAAGAATACGGGAATCCCAAAAAATTTAGAATTCAATGGCAATTTTTACAAAGATGTTCAATCGGTTTGTGACGGATTTGCTAGATTTTTCAGTTCAGTTTACAAAGTGCCAGACTCCGTTTCATCAGAAATGAATGCTAACATCAATGGAAGTCAGAGTGCATTGGTCCCTCGGATAGCTCAGGAGGACCTTACGAGTGCTCTTGAGATTTCTGAGGATGACCTATTGAATGCTATGCGTGATCTTGATGTTAGTATTCAGGCCGGACCTGATGGCATTCCTAATATATTTTTGAAGAATTGCATGCAATCGTTATGTCGTCCTTTAGCCTTTATTTTTAATTTGTCCTTGACTTCAGGTGTTTTTCTTGATGAATGGAAAGTTTCATACATAACGCCTGTTCACAAAAAGGGTCCGAAGCATCTTATTGATAACTATAGACCCATAGCTAAAATATCTGCAATACCGAAGTTGTTTGAAATGCTTATTAAAAATAAAATAGATGTTTTAATTAGCCGTTTGATATCGCCATGTCAACATGGATTCCTGAAAGGAAAATCAACTTCAACAAATTTGGTATCATTTACTAAATTTGTTGCTGATGGTATTGAGCAGGGAATGCAGGTTGATGTGGTATATACCGATTTTTCGAAGGCTTTTGATAGAGTAGATCATAATATTTTACTTAAAAAACTAGAACATTTAGGAATACAGTCAATTTTTCTAAGCTGGGTGAGATCCTATTTAACGGATAGGACTCAGTTGGTGAAGTTAAATGGCTGTACATCTCGCTCTGTTATAAAGTGTTCATCAGGGGTTCCGCAAGGAAGCCATTTAGGACCACTTTTCTTTTTAGTTTTCATAAACGATATCATCCAAAATTTTAAATTCGTGCGTGTATGGCAGTATGCCGATGATATGAAAATCGCTATGAAAATACGCAACATTGATGATTGCCTTAAGTTGCAATCCGATTTAGAAAAGCTGCAATTTTGGTGCCGCGATAATAATTTAAATTTAAATGTTAGTAAATGTAAAGTACTTAGCATATATAAATTGAAAACTCCGGTCTTCTTTGAGTACTCCTTAACAGGTAGTGTTCTTGAAAGGGTTGCCGAAATATCAGATCTTGGTGTAATTTTCGACCATAAGCTTTCATTTCGACAACACATTGATTACATTATTTCAAAAGCGAATAGTATGTTAGGATTTGTTAAACGTAATGCGCGCGAATTTAATGATGCTTTTACTTTAAAAATATTGTATGCAGTTTTCGTTCGTTCGCACCTGGAGTATTGTTCTATTGTGTGGAATCCGTTCTATAAGGTGCATATCGAGCGTATAGAAAGAATTCAACACAATTTTACACGGTTTGCCATTTATCAAATTGGCTGGCGTTTCAAGCCAGATTATAAAACTCGCTGTTCCTTATTGGGTTTACAAGCCTTAGATTATAGAAGCACATTTTTAAACGCTATGTTTATAAGAGACCTGTTTTGCTCTCATATTGTTTGTGAAGATATATTAAATAACTTTCAAGTCAGAAATATTCCTCACAATTTGCGGCGGAACAACCTTCTTGTTCAGCCTTATCATAGAGTAAACTATGGGCTTAATGAACCAATTACAAGGTCAATTATTCTTTATAATAGTTTGAAGGACTTAGTTAATTTTAATTGTACTAATAAACTAATGTTTAAAAGAAGTTATTTTGATAAATTTCCTTATTAATATATTTTGTTTTCAGTTTTTTTTTACGATCTGCTAGAGTTTACACTCGATTGATTGATTAGTCACTTACGTACGGATAGTAAGTAAAGTGATGCCGAGAAGCCTAGTCCCGGGACAAAAGTTTCTGTGAGGCAAAAAAACAAAAAAAAACAACTGTGTTGTAAAAGGTGTTCGCCAAAGAAAAAGTCATCAGCCGCAAAAAGGATTGATATAAATACAATCCCGCCAAAATACTCGCATCTTGTCTCAATGATGGTGGTGGAGCCAATTTTTTTCAACGCTATTTGGCGGGGAGCTTGAATAAGGTTTAATAACAGAATAAAATCAATGTTAAGAAATTTATGAAAGAACTTTTATCATATAGAAAAAAACGAGTCCCATACGAAGGAAAGCAAAATAAGATTCTAAAACGCATTTTTATTTTCTATAAGACTGGAAGCTTCAAAATTAAATCTGATCAGAAAAGAACATAGCAGCAAATAGTACCCTCGTTCAGCTCCCCGCCAATAAGCGTTGAAAAAAAATTTGCTCCACCACCATCATTGAGACAAGATGCGAGTATTTTGGCGGGATTGTATTTATATCAATCCTTTTTGCGGCTGATGACTTTTTCTTTGGCGAACACCTTTTACAACACAGTTGTTTTTGTGAGATTACACTTACGGACTATGGTTTTTTCCCTTTTACACATATTGTTCACAAACTGGATGACTCTGTGCTTTATTCTTATATGCCGTTCGAAAGCTTAGGAAATGGGCCAACTTTGCAGATTTGCCACTCTATTGTACCGTTACGAAATTTAGGTTTAATTTTGACATTAAAAGTTGAAATTGAAGTTTCTGCAAAATTAAAAAATCGTATCTCGGAAGATAGGAAACCTTGTATACGACTAACCATTAGATAAGATGCACCTGAAAACCCTCTTACACTAACAAACCACACAGTGAGCGAGCTACAGTGCTAGTACTGGCTCTAAACAAACTGCAAACGTTAAGCGCTGAACAATAAAAGTCGATTGCAGCGTTAATAGCTGCTTTGGATAAGCTATATAGCGGGGACTCGAACCAACAATAGCTGTAACAGGCACAGCTACGAGCGAGAGTCCAAAAACATGGCAAGGATCTGAAGGAATGAGCAGCAGAGCGCAGAAATCGAACCGATTGACTTTCCTGATAATCCAGCTGTACGCGATTTCAATGCGGAGCAAACATTCGTAGATGCGCTGAGGGACCCGGAGCTAAGGAGCCAAATTCAATTATGGAATCAGTATAAATTAGTGCAGGCGGCGTTAAAATTCTGGCTCCGGAGCACAGCCATCCGCTAAGCCAACCGAGTCGGCAGCAAAGTACGGTCGATTAGTGAGGATTGTGAGTGCCGGCGAATGGAAACATCGAGTCCGACGAGATTTAGGGGCCCAAAAGCCACATGAAATATTTCTCGAACCATAAAAACAGCACGACTGCGAAAAATAACACTCCGGTGTATTTTTTGTAGACAAGAAAAGATATACATGCTTAATTTATTGTTCCTCTTTCACCAGGCCCCTAGATAAAAAATTTAATATTGTTCTAAAATCTTTGAAAGTGCATGAGACAATCCGGATCATCAAATGACATTACTGCGCTATTTGATGTAACGGTAGCCCTTTTCCTTGCCAAGTACCATATGGGCAAAAAGATTATTTACGTCCCTCTGCAAATAAACTATCTTAAAACATTTTTGGTGATACATAATACCTTTTCTAAACTTTCGGACTAAATTCCAATCCCCTTTGTCATGAACTGTTAAACATGAAAGAAATAGTTTAAGAGTCGTTCTAAACATAGTTTAAACTAGTTAGTACGGCCTGTATATTTCGCTGAAGACTAAAATATGTTATCTCGCTTGCGGTATATACACGGTCACTAGGGCTGTGGAGCAAGGGCACATTTGGTTTGAAAGGAGTTTTGCAAAGATTGCTGTATTGAATTTTATATTAAGTACAAATGTTCCTATAATTGAAGGATTTAAATTAGAGCCCACTTAAATTTTAAGCTGAAACAAGGAATAGAGTTAAATTAATAACGTCGCTCTTTTGAATTGTCTAGCAAGTCACAAACTTAGGCCGCCCACACACAAAGCGACCGAATCCATTGTTTTGGATTCTTCGTTCTGGCAAATTCATACATCAAGTGTTCAAGTGTTTATTCAACCAATAATATATAAAAAGTGTTGTAATACATAATACTAGGTTAGCAAGTGATTAAGCTGTTCAGCGCTCTTACAACTATGACAATTTGAGTTCAACGAAATTGGAATTTATATTTATATTAACAATAAGTAAGAGGAAAATGGGTTAAAACCTCTTATACAATTTTTAAATAAAACTTAAACTACTTACTATCTAATATACCATCTAAGCTTATACTCTAAGTTGTATTATGTATAATACAATAAGGCAACATAGGCAATTTCCAGCCAGAAAAGAAGAAAAAGATACTTAATCTGATTTAAAACGTTCCAGAGACATGGTTAAGGTATATTACGATAACGCGTTAATTAAAGGGTTCAGTGAGTTTGCGTAGGATAATTTGAAATTAATCCTAATATGTGCAATTTTATGATATAACAGAAATATTTGAAATAGAGTGTAAAGATGCAAATTCATACATTTTCTTCAATTAAATTTAAAAAAATGATTCGGATTGACCGTGTGTGCGGCATTATGGTAGATAGGCCGCTCGTCTTCAAATCATAGGTTTGTGGGATCGAATCCCATTGTAGGCGCAGGTAATTTACAATGTTTAAATATCACTATAGGGGAATGCTGTGCTGCATGAGCGTTTTTATTTTAAAATTAAAAAAAAAAACGATTGATGAAATTATCAACTTAATAAACGTTACAACAAAAACGGTATTCTCAATATAAGAATTCCAAGCGTCAAAGTAGCTCTTAGTAAAGTTATTTTAAGTACGACGTTCTGAATTTTAGTAGAAACACTGTAACGTCAAAATCATGTTTCAAAAGAGTTTAACGTCGATCCACACTTTTTAGTCACCAGTCAGAATCATTTCCCATACAAATCGACAGATTGACAGTCAGTCAGTCAATAAACTGAAAATCTGTCAACTTGTAAGGAAAATGACTGTGACTGATGACTGAAAAGTGTGAATCGACCATCAATAGTGTTTTCGATTGATTTCACTATTGATTTTTTTTGTAGTGTAGGGGGGCCCACTTAAGAAGTTGGCGGGAGGGCCCCGAGTGAAGTTGTTCCGCCACTGATCACGACGAGTATGATCTATGTCTGAGCGGAGAAATTGGACAATAGTCATCGACACGGGAGCCTCCAGGTCCATAGTCCGATCTGATACCACCCACCAGACAAGGATAGATGTCAACACGAAAGCAGGTACTGATGACAGCGACGCACGAGACGACGCAGATTAGAGGAGAACTGCTGCAAAAAATACAATTGGATGACCTGCGTTTCCAACACCGATTCATGGTTGCAGACATAAAAGGAAAGGATTTCTTACGACGATTTACTTTGGACTTGGGGAAGCGATTATTATTGAAATGGTGGAATACCGAAATTTGATTTGAAGTCTTTCACAAGGGCACCTCTCCCGTACCAAATCATTAGCCGTATATACCGGATACTGATTTTTTTCAAAATCATAATTATTTTTTACTGATAGTTAAAATTATTCAGAGAGGACATGCATATGCCTCTCTGAATAATTTTCAGCCTTTCACTCCGATCCGAATACTTCAAATAAATTTTGTCACCAAATTTATCCCTGACAGGTGGTAAATTCTTCTTCAACTTCAACATTGTGGACAGCCAAAAAGTTATGAATAGTATATTTGAGACCAGAGGTCATGAAATTATGAAACACAGAAACTATGTGTCACGACCCCGAGGATGGCAACCCTGACGGCCATCGTAACGATTAATTACAAATGATAAAGTCAGTCGTCGTCCGTCCGTCATATTGTCAAGTTGTATGGCTAAACTCAAATAAAATATCAATAACGAAAAGTCTCCCGTTTGTTTTAATTATTATTCTCGGCCCCTTTGACAGTTCAGAAGTGGGATTCAAGTGGAATTCATCGCGATTACTAGTTCAATAGTGCCGTGTGCGAATTTTTCCAAAAACAGTTATTTCGTCTGAGACTTGTTCGACGTGCAAGAACACGTCTTGTACCGTCCGTCGTCCATTTTGTATCATCCGTTGAGTCCGTTCGCTCGCGTCCGCCATAGCACTTTGCAGCCGTTCCGTACGTGCAAATCTCGTCCGTCCGCGCAGTGTTTTTGTGTGGAGTCCGTCAACACACACCCAGCCGTCCGTCATCGAAAGTCCAGAGCGAATCTCGAATCGAATAGTGTGTGTTAAACGTCTCGCACACACTCACCATCCGTGCAATCCACCGACTCCGTTTTTATGTGATATCCCCGTGCCTGTCGTCACATACCGTGCTCCGTGCACACCGATTCCGTTTTATGTGACATCTCCGTGCCCGTCGACACATACCTTGCTCCGTGCAATTCATCGACATACCTACCGTCCGTGCCCAAGCCGTTTGCCGTTTTCTAAAACTTAGCTCGACAGAGTCGAGCCGAGGCTCTGTCTGGGTCCGTATCGTATCACGCCGTTCCATTTGTGAAAAGAAAATAATTTTTTGTGTCGTCGCGTGATATTCAGCGGGATTTATGGCCCATATACATAGTTTTGTAATTGTCGCGCGTGTACGTTGAGCAGATTTGGGTAGGAACATTTTGCAACAGTGCGTGGTCTGTTCGCGCGTGTGGCGTTCGCTCATCATCACATTTTGGTGTTATCGTGTCTAGCTTCGTGCTAACGTGTCGAGACTTGCAAACAAAACGGGACGAGTACATCCGCTCGTACATCGTCACCTTCGGTGTTGTCGCATCCAGCTTCGTGCTAACGTGCCAAAACTTGCCAACAAAACCAGACGAGTGAATCCGTTCGCTCATCATCACATTTGGTGCTATCGTGTCCAGCTTCGTGCTAACGTGTCGAGACTTGCAAACAAAACGGGACGAGTACATCCGCTCGTACATCGTCACCTTCGGTGTTGTCGCATCCAGCTTCGTGCTAACGTGCCAAAACTTGCTAGACGAGTACATCCGTTCGTATCTCGCGTCGTTACATTCGGTCTTATCGCTAACGTTTGGAAACTCGAAAGCAAAACGAGACTTGCAGACTTGTACGTCGTCTGCACAATCGGTCTCATGGCGTTCCGTTACGTGCTAACGAGCGAGACAATTGGAACGTGATCTTCAGTGCCATTTTTTTCGTGAATTGCCTGTGCTTCGTGCAAGTGACAAAAAAAAACAACATTTTGTCGGTGTCGTCGCGTTGCGTTCAATTCCGTACTAACGTGTCGTGTGATTTTTCGCTGATTACCCCTGTTCTGTGCTACGTGCAATAGAAAAAAAGCAATTTTCGTTGTTGTCGCGTTCAGTTCCGTACTAACGTGTCAAAAATGCCGGACATTTTGATCAGTTCTCTTAACACGAATACGTTAAAGGAGGAGTTGCGGGTGCGCAACCTGCCAACAACTGGCAATAAATCGGAATTAGTGCTCCGCTTAACCGAATCGGTCGGTAAGGACACAATCGAACTAAGTGCTCCCGCAGATAACGAAGTGGTCCTTCTTCGTGCAGACGTAAAAAAACTCACCGATATAGTAACACAGCTCAGTGAAATCGTCAAAAATAACCTAACAATCGGTTCGACCGTGCCAGTCGAGGGTGCGAGCGCGCAACGGGATAGTGCCGGTGTCGGGAATTCGGTAAATCCAGCACCACTATCGTCCGAAATCGGTGCCCGTGTCGGAAATTCGGTTGAACGAGCAATACTACCGTCCGAAATCGGTGGCTGTGTCGGACATTCAGTTGAGCAGACCATGTTATCGCCGGAAACGGGTTGCCGTGTCGAGAATATTGTTGGACAAGCAATGCTTTCACCTGGAACCAGTCGTAGTGTTCATAGCGCGCATAGTGTTCGAGACATTATCGAAATTCTCCCGGAGTTCGACCCGTCGTCAAAGACATCATTGTCCGCGGACCATTTCGTGTCGCGTGTCGAAAGTCTAAAAACGGTGTATGATTGGGACGATAGAATCTTATTATTCGCTGTTCAAGCCAAAATGAAAGGACATGCAAAAGTTTGGTGTGATTCTAACCCGGTTATTTTCGGTAAATGGCGCGATTTCGCAGAAAAACTAGTGGAAAACTTCCCGTCTTACGTGAATGAGGCGGATACTCACATGAGACTTACGTGCATGGTTCGCAAGCCAAACGAAACAGTAATTGACTATTTTCACAAAATGTGTGCAGAAGGCAAAAGAGGCGGGCTTAAAGATGCGGTGATCATTCAGTACATCCGAAATGGCCTAAATCACACCGCGCTACGAAATGCAACCTCTTGCATAGATTTTCATACGACCAACGAGTTCCTGCAAAGCATCACACGTTTTTTGGCAAACAATAATCGAGCCTGGGAATATCAACAACGAGAAAACAAGCCAGCGAGCGGACAACACGATTTAAAACCACAACCAATGAAAACGAAACCATCTGATAACGGGTCGCAAACCACATCTACCGCATCAAGACGTCGAATCACCTGTTACAATTGCGGACAAGCGGGGCACATCTCCGTTAATTGTAGGTTGCCTCAGAAGTTGGAGAGGTGCAATACATGCAAGAAAACAGGTCACCCAACGAATCAATGTCCGAGCATGCTGCAAGGAGATATCCGACAGGTAGCGACACCAACACCATCGAGGATCGAAAAAATTATTCTGTTGGATGGGGTATCGATAGATGCATTTATTGACCCTGGTAGCAATCTGAGCCTTATTAAGGAATCGAGCGCTTACAATTTAGTCGAATGCCCTGCTATCCTCCTAAAGGGTTTCGCTGGCGGAAGTGTGTCCGCGTCAACAAAGATGAACGCAACCATCAAACTGGACGAACAGGTCATAAACAGCAGCCTGTATGTCGTTAAGGATGATCTTCTTCCAAATTCTGTGCTCTTGGGAGTCGATGTCCTCTGCAAAGACTCACAACGAGTCATAATAGAGTCCGGCATATGCAGAATCGAAGCTGCGAACGTGGTAATACCGAAGGCCAAGTCGATGATGGCAGAAGCAGAACAAAATCGTCTGGACGACTTATTCGAAAGATTTAAGGGATGTTTCGCAGAAAGTTATTCCCAAATGGGACGCAGCACTTCGAAATCAATGAAAATTTCACTAACAACGACTAAGCCAATCCAAAGTCGACCGTATCGCATTCCGCTGGCCAAACGGGAAATCGTAGAAAAAATCATATCCGAATTATTGTGCCACAACATCATTTGTCGGAGCGATTCGTCGTATTCATCCCCAATAGTACTTGTGAAGAAAAGCAACGGCGAAGACAGGCTGTGCATCGATTTTAGGGCCATTAACGCAGTAACGGAAAAGAAGCCATTTCCAATGCCGACCGTCGAAGAGATTCTGTCACAACTCTCCGGAAATCGATATTTCACCAGTCTGGACATGTTTTCGGGCTATTATCAAGTGCCACTGGAAGAAGACTCCCGAAAATATACAGCCTTCGTAACACACAACGGACAGTTCGAATACAACGTCATGCCATTCGGACTCGTTAATGCACCGATGGTGTTCCAGGATCTAGCAACGCACATAATTCGGCGCATGAAGACAAGGAAAATAATTGGATATATGGACGAAGTGATTATTCCTAGCACAACAATTTCGGAAGGATTGAACACGCTCGAAGAATTTTTGTCAATCTTGGAAAGCGAAAACCTAACTCTTCGACCATCAAAGTGCACATTCTTCGCGGAAGAACTAACCTTTCTCGGACACCGAATCAATTTCGAGGGAATTAAACCAGGTACCGAGAAAACAGACTCGATAACTAATTTTCCAACTCCCTCATCTACCACCGACGTACGAAAATTTATCGGATTAACTGGATTTTTCAGAAAATTTATTCGGAGCTACGCCGTAATAGCCAAGCCGCTAACTAACTTGTTAAAGAAAGATAAGCAACAGCACTTTGCTTGGGACGACGAATGCGATAAGGCGTTTAATAAGTTGAAGTCATTGTTAAGTAGCGAACCAGTTCTCGCGTTATACAACCCAAAAGAAAATCACGAAGTCCACACCGACGCTAGCTCCGTAGGCCTGGCTGGAATTCTAATGCAGTCTACCGAGAATGGGGATTTAAGCCCTGTGTTTTACTTCAGTAGGAGCTGCACCGACGCTGAGCAAAACTATCACAGCTACGAGCTTGAAGTCCTCGCTATCGTGGAATCGCTAGAAAGATTTCGATTTTATTTGCTCGGAAAATCCTTTCGCGTAATCACCGACTGCAATGCCATCCAAACAACAAAACTGTCATCCTCATTGAATCCCCGAGTTGCGAGATGGTGGCTTCGGCTACAAGAACACGACTTCGAAGTCGCGCATCGACCGGGGCACCGAATGCCACACGCGGATGCTCTCAGCAGATACCCAAATCTCCTTCAGCATATTCGTAGGGTTTTTTGTGTTTAGAGTCGAATCGAAGGTCTTGAGAAATGATCGATACGTGGTGGAAGATATTCAACAAGGAGGTCAACGACGTAGATATAGTTCCGTATTTACAACTGACCGAATGAAACCCTGGTGCTATATGGCACCCGAGATCGACTGCTATGAGGAAGACGATGACGAGATTCAAGAATTCGAGGCGACTTCAGGTCAGGATAGGCAGAGCTGTCACGACCCCGAGGATGGCAACCCTGACGGCCATCGTAACGATTAATTACAAATGATAAAGTCAGTCGTCGTCCGTCCGTCATATTGTCAAGTTGTATGGCTAAACTCAAATAAAATATCAATAACGAAAAGTCTCCCGTTTGTTTTAATTATTATTCTCGGCCCCTTTGACATATGGGTTTGAGCATTTTTTGTCGGTAAAATATTTCCTAGCCAAAATGTAGCTTTTCATAGGCTACATCATTTGCTGCTAAAAATCTGTAGAAACCATAGATTTATGCTGTTGGGAAGTCCGTACACTTTAGCGAAATTCGCTAGCAATGGAGACCCACCCTTATTATCGTTTTTTATACTAAGGGATTTCTTCGGCTTATCAAATTCACAAAAGGAATTGGGGGCGAAAATTTTGGAAAATTCGTCTAATATACGACACAATCATTCAAAATTAGTGAGTTGTTTTTTTTAATAAAATTATCGAAGTCAGAACGTGTTTTTGGACCTACGAAATGCTTCGAGATATCGAAAAATTAAACAAAATCCGAGTCATGCTAAAATTTATATGGAAATTTTAAGGGACCGAGGAAATACTTCGACATGTCGATTCGTGTTATCGATGTTCGACTGCATGTATAGTTTCCTTCAAAAGGGATGTCTAAAAAATGAGACCCATTAAAGATAAACCATTTAAAATGTCCAAAATAATCCCCGGATTCGATTTAAAAAGATTTGTAATTCCGATCTTCGCAGCATTTTCCACTGCGCTTCGATTATGGAGTAGCACCGAAGAGGAGTCATTTATCAAGGGATAAGGTAATGCGGTGCACCATTAGGATATTAATAAAATGACAACTGAAACGTTGGTTTTGAAAGAAGCATCGAAGTATAAGTTCTTGTGTATGGACTTGGTGTTCAGTGTGCTAATCGTTTCCAGCATTTACTGATTCTAATAGAATATGACCCATTGTCCATTCAAATTGCAGCTTAACGTTTTTTTTTTTGTGAATTATTCGGGGACTAGAGAAAAATCTGTACACTATTTCCTTCCTACATTTTCTTAAACGTTACACACCACTTCCACAGATTTCGCCTTTCGGAATGGTTCCCCATACCATTTCCATCTAGCGCATATATCTAGAATCCATTGCTCCCGAAAAGATACACTTTCCCATTAGACAATTTCAGATGACAAAACAAATCTTCAAGTGTGTACCTCTTAAGTGATCTCGTTGGTTTTTCTTATATGCCGATGCCGTAGAGTCGTGCCACACATAAGTGGCTATCCATTCTCCTCTCTGGTGTGACATTGTCGTGTGTCGCATTTTCAGTGCTTTTTCATCCCCGAAATCAATGTACAACACAAATACCCATCCGTCGTGTCGTCGACGTCGTCAATCCACCTTCCTGTCTTTTTCGCTTAGGCACGATCACGATACGAATGAGTAGAAAAACATCAGAAAATCTGTGTTCCTATACAAAACTAAGGTGGGCGACAGAAATTCGAGATTTTCTATCATTTCGATTCGATTCAATTGAGAAAAGTGGTTCCGACGATGATGATGTTGACGAAGTGACGGACTCGAGAATTCTATATTAAATCGTTTGTATCGGAAGTGGACCTGCAAGAATCTCTGTTTCATTCAAGGAGCCCTTTTAGTGTTAATCGTCTAGTGCGAGTTCGTGTTTTTATCATATCGGTATAGGAAAACCTACAACGAAGTGAAAAAACGTGCTGTTCTATCAAAATTCAACCGCGTGACATAATTTATTTCAAGGTAGGTTTAAGTCTTTTTTTCTTCATAACTGAATTATTGTGGTGCCTTTGTAAAAGTATTTAATCCTTGTGTTTGTCTATTAAGTGCTAGTTCGTTCATTTTCCGTAAAAAAATTCAAACTCTTATATGCCATAACGAACAGTTTTCTCATGTATTTTTCAATGTTTTTGACTTTAAATTGCGTAATTATTGAAGATTTTAGGGTTTTTCGCGATATTCTCATTAAGGAAATAACATTCAGTCGGATGATGTTGCCTAACATGCGTTTTTTCGATTTTTTATAGGTCATTTTAACCTTTACATGATAAGGAACATTAAAAAAAAAATTTATATTTAAAATACAAGGAAAAATTTTTCGAATCTGTAGTACGCACTCACACTGTCGCATGGCGCGATGAAAATTTAATTTTGGTACGCAAGGCGAGATGATTTTCACTGAGCTGATTTGTATACAGTTGGAGATGCAAATTTTGGGACAAATTTGTTTTTACAAATTTAAATTTTTCGAATTGCTTAGAAAATTCAGATTGCATTCGAGCTTAAATTAATCATCTAATGCAAAACAATTAAATTCTATCTTGACATCTTTTTGCAATCTTGAGATTGATATTTATCAGGATTTTAAATAATAATTTGTGCAAGTGTCACAAAAAAAAAGTAACGAGACCAATTTTGCTCAGTCCACGAAGAGAATATGTTCTTTTGACTATGCAAATAAAGATTTCATCGTGATCGGATGGGGTTATGATACAAAGCAGTTTTGTCTGTTTCGCAAACTGTGCCTTGATTTGCAAACTGTTGTCCATTCTGTTCTGTAAACGCCGTATCAACTATGTGAGCTGTCGAATGCCTTTATGGAACATGTAAACGAAAAGAATCGGAGATTATTTCAGATCCGTAAAATGGCGGATAGGGGACTAGAACGGCGAACGTGTTTACGGAACAAACGGAACTGTTTTGTGTTTTGTTATCTAACCCCACCCAATCTTCAACTAGATATTTTTTAAATTTCACTCGTTAAATTCATAATTTTTTTGTGATGTAGGACGTTTTCGTTACAGATCAAAATATGATTAAATGTTTAAGTGTTAAAAAAAAACAAGTTCCATCCCCATTCAACAATCGCTCACTGTTAAGTTTTCTTCTACTCTCCTCAAATCTTAACTCACTCATCATCAAAGAAAATGCGCATGCGACAGGCGGCGAATTAGTGTGTCGCACACGATTGTGTGACGCGATTTTGTCCCACTTTTCAAGATTATACCTACACGACATCATGTTTTTCCTCTCACGGTGGAAATCTCTGATTTCCTCATGTGCACCCTCACAAAAGTCGTGTTTTTCCTTTAACAATAATACTACTATTTAACGATTTATAATTTTGAACATTGCGTGTGGATATAAAAAGAGTTTTCATGTTTTTCTGTGGTGTGACTTTTGTATGCGTTTTTTTTTCGGTTTTTTTTTAGTTAAATTTCTTATATTCTCATGATTTCGTTATTTTTTTCATATAGGATCTTTTGATTGGGGGAGCGAAGTTTAAGTAGAAAAATTTAAGTTTAAAAAAAATGGACCAAGCATCCAAACCATCGAGGCCGGTTAGAAATCGTCGACATAGTAGGTTGGTTCAAGCAAAAAAAAACGGTTTAGTGTGATTTTGAATTGAGTTTTTTGGATTTTCGAGTGTTAAGAGTTTGTGAGTTTTTTTTCACTTGAATTTTTCCCGCATGCTTTTCCCCTAAAAAGTGTGTTACTCTTTTGATGATTTATGACGATTTTTTTGTGACTATTTTTTCGGATTTTCACATAGCTTGGGTTGAAAAAGGTCAATCAAAATTAGTAGCCAACTGGAGTGCGTTCCTTAATTCACTCGTAGTCGTAGCTGAAGTTATCGCTGACTACCGTCAGATTTGTGAGCATTGTGAGAGACTAAGACGGAAAGTGAATGTGAGTCCGACATAACTATTTTTACTCAAATCGTATAAAAGGAATGCGCTCCCGGTAGCTTGGAAGTTGTCATCGCATCTTCACTAGCTGCCAATTCGTTGGTCGTCCAGTTTTTTTGTATTCAATATGGCAACTGAATCATCTGTACTGTCAGCTGGCACTTTGACAACCGCTTTTCAAATTCATATAGTGAACATTTTACAAGTTTTGTTCGTTTTTTGAGTGGAATTGTATAATGCTTCAATGATAGTTTGATTTTGTCATTTTCCTGCTTGGCAGCCAACTATTTTGTAGTCAGTTTAGCTGCCACATAACAACTCGCGATGCCAGTTTTTTTGGCGAGCCGCCAATTAGCAGCCAGTTTGGGTACAGTTTAATGATATAAATTTTAAGCAATGAAAAAGAAAAGAGTTTGAGACTTCCCTTTGCCTTCGGATTTTTGTAGCCATTTTAACACTTTCCCGGACACAACGTCTATAGACGTCCAATTTTGAGCATTTGACCATACAAATCGTGTCAAATTTTGGCGTTGTGTCCGGCAATGAGTTAATATACATAGTGCTAAAATATCGCCAGCCATATTCGGGGGGATAAGCTGGGGCTTTCGAGCGGACGCCCCGTTGGAGTTCAGGTTCTCACTATGTAGCTTAAATTGTTTCTTTGAACTCTGTGCTAGGCCTGTACGGTACTCAGATTTCAGAACCGCAGTTTCTGGTTTTCTGCAACACCCGGTGCATCGGGCCTTACAGCTTTTTTCCTAAAACCCCGCACAGTACAGTTACCGTATGGGCCGGTTTTTTTACCTTCCTTTCAGTGCCGTTATTTTTTCAGGTCCTTAATTATCACCTATTCAGTACCGATTCTTTTGGGCTTTTTAGTATCTTAAGTTAAGTACGGGGTTTTTTCAGGTTTTTTTTTATCACCTAACGTTATTTTCAGTACTTCAAAACTGCGCCAGTTTTCTCAGATTTTTTGATACGTGTTGATACCCTGGATCAACTTCCAGGATTATCATTTTGTATGGGATTTCCAATAAATCTGGAAATGATCCAGTGAGTCGAATAGGGCTATTATACGGAAAGTATCTGATTCTTAGGAAACTGTTGAGCTGAATATCTTGGGCATGTATAACTTTGAGAAGCCAGCACATGTCCGTAACAAGTCTTCTTGATTCAAGTGAGAGAAGATTAGTTTTGGTAAGGCGGTCTTCATACGAGTTGTAGTTGAAATTGAATACACGAGGGTGGTCTGAAAAGTTTCCGACCTAAAAATGATACAAGATTTTTTTTTCTTACTTTTTTTTTCTACATAGTCTCCATGTAACTCTACACACTCCCATCTCTGTAACCCGTCCAAATAGTACTCGGCGTTTTTCTCTGCAAAATAATTGTTCACAAAGGTGATTGCCTCCTTATTTGACGAAAATCTTTGTCCTCCGAGCGCAGTTTTGAGATGAGGGAACAAAAAGAAGTCGCTTGGGACCAGATCTGGTGAGTAAGGCTGGATGGTCAAGCAGTTGAAACCGTAACTCGTGGATTTTTGCCATGGCAACCGCTGAGGTGTGAGACGGCGCGTTGTCTTGGTGAGACAGGATTTTCTTTGTCTGCAAATGTGGCTGTTTTTCCGCAATTTGTGCCTTCAGCTCGTCAAGTAATGATGCGTAGTATGCTCCTGTAATGGTTTTTCCTTTTTGAAGATAATCGATTAAGATAACTCCATGACTATCCCAAAAAACAGTTCTTGCTTTTTTTGGAGCTGGTTCCCCCTTTGCAGTCCACTGTTTAGACTGTAGTTTTGTTTCGGGCTTATTATGGTGTATCCAAGTTTCATCTACAGTAATTAATCGGCGCCAAAACTCGGATTTATTGCGCCTAAACTGCGCCAACAGAGCTTTGGAAATGTGCATTCGAACACATTTTTGGTCTAATGTGAGCAAACGCGGCACCCAACGCGCGGACAGCTTTCTCATGTCTAAATCTAGATTTAATATGTGACAAACACGTTCTTTGGATATTTTCATAACCTCTGCTATCTCTCTCACTTTAATTCGGCGGTCGTCTAACACCATTTCGTGAACTTTAGCAATGTTATCGTCAGCAGTTGCAGTTTTTGGACGTCCCGAACGTTCATCGTCTCCCAAGCTCTTACGGCCACGTTTAAATTCAGCTGCCCAAAATTTCACTGTGGTAAATGATGGTGCAGAGTCCCCATACACAGAGTCCAACTCGCCTATGATTTGCGTAGGCGTATTGCCTTTCAAAAACCAAAAATTTAATAACAGCTCGATACTCAATTTTTTCCATTTTCACAAAAACACTCACATCTACTCACTCAAACGACTGTCAACTAAAAACTGCGCGTCCAAAATGGTCGAAACTCTGGTGAGTAACTGTTAAAAGATGCACAACTACATTGGGTGAGGTTATAAAACACAACGTTCGCGCAACGTTACCTTTAATTTCAAATCAAATCAGAAACTTCTCCCTACAAACAGATCCCCTAAGCCAGTGATTCCTAAACTGGGGGGCGCGCCCCCCTAGGGAGGCGTGACAATCAGGGAAGGGGGGCGCGTGCTAAACTCTAATATTGATGTCATTAATAAATTATGGCATGCTTGCCATTAATTAATTATGGTTTTCTTGCGAACTTCTTTCGAAATGCGTTGCAAAATGGCAAAAATTATATTTTCGTCGATTACTTCGATGCTACTAAATCCATTAATGAACGAACACTGCTGAGAATATTTTAGGTCGGCAAAAAATAAAAAATCATTTGATATGGCTGATATGAACAGCGTCAGTCAGCTAAAGCCTTTGAATGATTTCTGCTTAAAAAAAATTTTGGCCAACATTTTCTCGGGGGGCGCCAGGATCAGCAGATCTCGCAAGGGGGGCACGAGCTGGAAAATATTGGGAACCACTGCCCTAAGCGCTTAGGGGATCTGTTTGTAGGGAGAAATCTCTGATCCTTAACGGCCGGTTGATTTAAATTTAAGGTAACGTTGCGCGAACGTTGTGTTTTATAACCTCACTCATTCACTAGCTTTTATTGACGAGTGGCGCCATCTTTGAGTTGAGGTCGGAAACTTTTCAGACCACCCTCGTATATGCTAAATGTCGTGTGAAGCACCTCTGAACCCGTTCAATTTTGTGAATTTGGTTTCGCAAGTATGGAAACCAAATCACAGTGTTGTACTCCAGATGCGGTCTGACCAAAGTGTTATAAAGGAGTTTGATTGGCTGAATTTTATTGAATTCAGAGGACGCTCTTAGCACGAAACCTAACATCTTATAAGCTTTTCTAACAATGGTGTCAACATGGACGTGGAACTTCAGCTTCGAATCGAAAAACACACCAAGATCACTTATGGAATATACTTCTTGTAGTGGTGTTCCATTCAGATGATATTCGAATTGCGTCGGGAAATTACGATTGGAGAATCTAATATATTTGCACTTTTCAACGTTAAGATCGAGACTATTTTCCGAGCACCAAATTGATACGACGTTTGAGGAGTTTTGAAGTGCTAAACAATCTCGACTATTTATTCTAAGAAAAAGTTTGGTATCATCGGCAAAGAGTAGGTAACGACAATTGAGAGCTCCTATATCATTAATGAAAATATTCAAAAAAAAAGGTCCAAGAACAGAACCTTGGGGTACGCCCGATTTTTGAATATATTGATGTGAGTTGTTACCATTATATATATATGTGATTTGGGGATTACCCGAAGCAGACCACTACTATTTGGGTCCATTTTCGTCCCCTTACAGTCCTCAGTGATTTCCAGAAGTCGACTGATAATTATCGACTTCTTCCTTCATCACTGAGTCCCGTGTGATGAGTAGCATATCTTTGTAGCTAAGTTCCCTCATGGATTCCACACCGATTGTGGATTTGCCTAGTATCCTTAGCCTCCTACTACCTAGTGCTGGGCATTCACATACAATGTGTGCTGCCGTCTCAGCCTCTTCCAGACATAGTCTGCATACATCATCTTCCACGATTTTCATCTTAGATAGATGAGCTTTAAAATTACCATGTCCTGTTACTAAGGCAGTTATCCAACTTAAGCTGCTCCGTGTGTAACTGAGTACTTGTTTGGCTTTCCTCCCTAGTGGACTGGTAATTGCGTTACGAGCCTGTCTACAAGTGGATAGACTTCGCCATCGTTGCCGATGGATGGAATCAATCCAGCCATGTATCCTGGCTTCAATCATGCCGTTTCCCAAAGCAATTTTGGGTTCCGGTCCTTGGAACTTTCCTGCTGATCCCTCTTTTGCTAAGGTATCGGCAAGTTCATTCCCCAATGTACCTACGTGTCCTTTAACCCATATTAGCGTAACTTCGTTGATTGAAGCACACTTATTGAGCTTCTGGACACACTCCAGTACCAATTTTGAATTGATGTTGGATTGCTGCATGCGCTTGATCACCGATTGGTTGTCGAGTGCTATCAGAATTTTCTTCCCTAGTATCCCGCCTTCCAGAATATGATCCAGCGCGTGCAGCAGTCCAAGCATCTCCGCCTGATATACCGATACATACTCTCCTAGGCGAAGTGAGCATGCAAGGTTTAGCTCCTCGGGGTATATTCCAGCACCCGCTCTTCCGTCCATGAGAGACCCATCAGTAAAAATAGCAACATCACGTGTATACTCCTCGTGTATCCTGCCATCCTCTATGATAGTGATGTGATGTCTTTCGACTACCCTACATCTTCTCATACCATCCAAAGGCATATGAGTCTCCCTGACATTATCACGAACAATATCAAGGATCCTCTTATGACCTCCGTTGCTACCAAAGTGATGCCAAGTGCCATCTCTTACCATTCTTATTGCTGTGAGCGCCGCACTTTGTTTTATAAACAGATCCAGTGGCGGTAATCCCAGTATAACCTCCATAGCATGTGTTGGCGTAGTTCTCATTGCACCACATATGCTTATACATGCTATGCGTTGAATCCCATCCAGCCGTTGCCTAGTAGTTTTCTGGCTACCCTTGGGCCACCAGACCACTGCTGCATAGGATAGAACGGGCCTAACCATCATTGTATAGATCCAATGTGCCGCTTTTGGTGATATACCCCACCTACGTGCACACACTCTCTTACACTGATGCAAAATCCTCGCTGCTTTTTGTGTCTTTTCGTTAACATGAGAGTTCCAAGTAAGTTTGGGATCTAAGGTTACCCCTAGGTACTTCACCTCCTTGGACTCTTTTATCTCCGAACCAAAAAGCAGCATGGGAGTGGTTTCTACATCTTTCCTTTTCAGAGTAAAGACTATAGTGCTTGACTTGCTTGCGTTTATAGTTAGCTCTTGTTCATTACACCATTCTTCAGTTGCTTTGAGAGCTTGCCTCATGCAACCTTGAATAGTGTCCATGAATTTGCCACTGACCATAATTGCTAAGTCATCAGCGTATCCTACTGTATGTACGCCCATCGAGTCCAGTTTCCAGAGAAGAGAGTCTACGGTGATGTTCCACAGTAGAGGCGAAAGTACCCCTCCTTGTGGGCAGCCCCTGACTACCCTTCCTCTTATTCTGGCACATCCATTACTGAGATTCACTGCCCTCCCACTAAGCATCGAATCGATCCATGTTATTATCAAGGACTCGATCTCCCGCTCAGCTAGGGCATTTCTTAGTTTGCTGTATGAGATCTTATCAAAAGCACCCTCTATATCCATAAATGTTGACATAGCGATACCGCTGTTGTTAATCTCTCTTTCTGCTACCCGCACTACTTCATGCAGAGCGGACTCAGTAGATCTACCTGCTCTGTAAGCATGTTGACATCTACTCAAAGGTCTATACATCAGCGAGGTATTCTCTAGATGGTCCACCAATACTCGCTCCATTGTCTTCAATAGAAAAGAGGTTAGGCTAACCGGCCTGAATGACTTCGCTTCCGTATAATCCTTTTTTCCCGGTTTTGGTAGAAAGACAACTTTGGTCTCTCTCCAAGACATTGGGATATATCCTGTCGATAAACAGGCAACGAATATGTTCCGGATCTTCTCCAGCAAAGCTGCTATGCCCCATTGTAGCAGTGCCGGAAATATTCCGTCCATTCCAGCCGTCTTATATGGCTCAAAAGTATTTATAGCACTCCTGACACCATTTGAAGTTATTATCCTCTCAGCTTCTTGTCGTCCGGTCGCCCCTACCAATTTACAGGTTTGAGTCCACGGATTATTTGACTTGAAGCTTCCTGGAAAATGGACTTCCATAAGCGACTGCAATGTCTCCTCCATTGTTTCCGTCATAGTTCCATCCGCCTTTCGGATTAGGCCCATTTTGGAAACGCTGTCTTTCGAAATCATCTTCTGTAATCTGCATACATCGGATGTATTCCTCATATTCGAGCAAAATTCCCTCCACGAATTCCTTTTACGTGTACGTAGAGTCTTCTTCAGCTCTCTCTTTTTATCCTTATATAGATCCCAAGAGCGAGGGGTCCTCTCTCTCATGTACCTATTAAACGCTTTCCTTGTCTCTTTCTTCATAGATTCCAATTCAGTGCACCACCAGGGTGTTGGATCCTTTTCATCTATGATTGTAGCGGGACAAGCCAGTTTGAAAGAGTGAGTTATCGCAGAATTCATTTGTTCCACCGATCGCTCTATCTCAATCGTGTTATTAGGTATTTCCCCTGAAATTTCCTCGATCTGTTCCAATAAACACATTTCATACTTAGTACGGTCCGTATTCCTTGGCACTCTAATACGTTTGTTTTCGCTACTCGGTTTCGTGCCATACAGAATTCCAAACTGAATAGCCCTGTGATCAGACATGGTTAGTCTGTCCACCACTCTCCAGTTCTGAATTCTGTGCAGCATATTGACAGAGCTCAGGGTAATGTCTATCACCTCAGCCCTTCGCGCATCAACGAAGGTGGGAGCCACCCCTATATTAGCTATTAACAAGTTGTATCTTTCAACAAATTCCAGCAGCTGCTGTCCTCTGATGTTGTCATCTGTGCTGCCCCACACAGTATTATGTGCGTTGGCATCACAGCCTAATATCAGACCTATACCTCTTTCTTTACAGTATTTTACCAGGTTCTCTACTTCCATTGAAGGAGGTGGTTCTGGTGAGTCGTAAGGGAGGTACGCCGACGCGATTATAAATGATCCTGCCCCACTTCCAATCATTACTGCTGTAAGATCGGGCGAGCTTAGATGCGTCATTTGTACCGCATGTACACCATGCCGCACCAGGATACAAGTTCTTACCTTTCCACCCATCTGTACATAGTATAGATTGGCGGATTGTTGCGACAAACCCCTAATTTTGTTTTCCTTGGTAATCCAGGGTTCCTGTATCAATGCAATGTCGAGTTTTTCTTCCTCAAAGCATCTCATCATCATCGCTGATGCTGATATACAGTGATGAATATTCAACTGACACACATTCAGTGTTTGTTTGTGCGGGCCCACCTCCATCCCTGATAGATTCACCCTTACAGGTTCCTCTACCCCCGCATTTTGAACGATATTGCGCTCACTGTGCATTCCTCTGGAATTTAACGACAGCTTGTTCAAGACCGCAGCTGAGTTTCCCCCCTGCTTTCCTGATAGCCTCCGCGTCCTCCTTTGGACACCACACAGTAAGCGTCGTACCGCGCTCTTCCGCAGATCCAAAAGGCTGTGTGTAAGTGACCCTCCATTTGGAAGTGTCTTTTACACAGGCATTCTGTTTCTGCAGCCGCCTGAGAATAACATCCTTGCTCTCGGTACAGCCGTGAGCAAGAATAATCAGTCTCGCCTCATTGCGCATGACTCGCAGACTATCCACATGCAGTCTGGCACCTTCCCATAAGTTGGTCAGGTTTTCCTGCATGCCGATGAGCCAGCTCTTGGTCGATTGATTCCTACACGTCAGTGAAATAAATCCATCAACCAATTGAGTCTTGCCTATGAAGCCTATGTCTCCGGCATCATCACTAAGGTCGTCCAGAGCACACAAAAGAGATGCTTTGAAAGCATTCAGGTGTGTGACATCTAGAGGACCCTCACGAGACGCGTCGGTAACACCCAGGATGAGATCACCTCCGGCAACCTGTGCGAAGGATTTCTTACCCTGGTTAGGCTTCTGCTTCCTGTCTGCCTGGATAACCTCCTTTACAAGAGGTCCTCCCGAGACAACAGGCACCCCACATCGAGCTCCCTCCTCCAATGGTTGGACCGGCTCAGATGTTCCTGGGTTGACACCCTTAAACCTCTTCACTGGCCTTTCCATTTCCGGAGTTGTCTCCTCATGTGTCGACCCACCAGGTTGATTCGACATCTTCCCGGCGGCCTGCCTTTCCTTCCTCCGCCTCCTCTTCAGTCTCTGCTTTTCTCGCTTTTCAGCTTCTAGCGTCGACTTAGAGTCAGCATTCGGACTTTTCGCAGGCGACACTGCTAGAACTAACCTCTCCACACCTCGCGGCGTTTCATTGTCCGTTCGAACAGCGTCATCCTCAACCGAAGTACCTTTAGGAGCTAACCTCTCCACGCCTTTCGGCGCTTCGTTGTCCGTTCCTTCAGCACCTTCGCACACCAAGGCTCTGCATTCAGAGGTTAACCTCTCCGACCCTTGCGAGTCGTTGATGTCCATCCCCTCCAACATCGCCAAGTCAAATTCTTGAATGTCTTGTAGATTTGCCATTCTTGATATTTTTCAAACTTCAGGTTTGGGTTTCCCGTTCTCGGACCACAGCCGAGGCAACAGCCAGCGTTACGCCTCCCGCTACTCCCCTCCCCCATAGGAGTGCCGAAACAATCCATCCGTCCTTCCCTCTCTTCGGGTCGCGAAGAAGACGACTTCGCTTCCACCCGAAAGTTCCGTAGGCTTTCATGTAACTCCACCCCTGCGATCCTTGATGCCAGGCATGCAAGGCTTCCCCCCTAGTCTAACGGATCGCTACTCCGTAGACCGCGGTTCACTGGTTGCAAGAAAAGGAGCAAAGTGAAGTGTTGGATCCAGAACCCCGCAGGTGTACTCTCTCCTCAGTCACCAGCTCCAACCTCACACCCAGTCGCCGTGTCACCTATGCGGAGAGTTTCATAGGCGCCCACTGCCGAGGTACTCGTCCCGGGATGGGAACAGAGTTTTGCACAATCCGTACGGATCGTGCGACAGCACCCGCCCCATGGCTCAGCCTGCGTCCAAAAATCATTAGCAGTTTCCAGCGGTCACCAAGCGTGGAGGTGCCATGTTGACTTGTGAGAGGGTATCATGTAGTCTACTGGTATTTCGTAGACTATATGATACCCTCACACCACGACCACCTTGTTACCATTAAATACAACGCGTAGTGATCTATTGGTGAGGTAAGAATTAAACCAATTCAGAAGTGCAGATGATAGATTCATGGCACGTAGTTTCGATAGAAGCTTTAGGTGGTCAACTCCATCAAAAGCTTTCGCGAAGTCGGTATATTTAGCATGTACCTCACCACCCTCGTCCAAGACATTACTCAGATAATTGGTGTAATGCAGCAAATTCCTAGGTTCCTGGTTCCTAGAAAATTCCACGCAAAACGAATTGTGAATTTTCGATATTGAATTTTAGAATTTCGTAAGGAAAGGCCATTTAAATAAGGACGGAACTTAATTTTTCACAAATCTGAAAGCAGTGCTACTTCTATGAGTGTATTCACGTCCACTTCGCTGAGAAAAATTTAGCGATTTCTGGTTAAATTACTTTCCACCAGAAGGCACTCAGTGATTGTGATACGTAGCGCAAAATTTCTACGCTTTTCAACGAAGTAGCCATTTAGCGGAGTAGATGGCGGGAAAACAAATTTGAAAATTATGAAGAAATATATTGGTACAAATGTTTCTCAGCATATTTTTGATGATTGCTGTCGCTTGACATTAGTGTTACTTTGCATTCACCCACCATGTTTGTTGGCCATCTGGTGGAGGAAAATATAAAAATTTGGGTCCGCTCTTTTGTGCGTGAGCACACTCAATGGGATTGTTTACACGAGGCACAAGAACAAGAACAAAAACCGTCTTTTAGAAGAGATTCGTGAAGAGCAAACCGAGGAAAAAATCATTTTCCATATAAGAACCATTTTTCTTGTTCTGCTTGTAGACAGGCCCAATGTCGCAACGCTTTGTGAGACGACGAAATCCAGGCTCTACTGTATAGCAAATGACACACCATTATATCTATAAAAGCGAGCTATGCTACCAATCATACCCCAAGATGGGCTAATCAGCTGATTTTGAATTTGGTTTGTCCTACTTTGTCCCATGGAGTTTTTCGTTTAACAAATGTTAAATATGTGTACGGCCGATAATCATGCATCTATATATGAAAAATTTGTACTAAGCGCCACCCCCTTGCCAGGATATCGATACTTTAAAATAATGGTACCGGTGTTTAATCAAACCGATTTACCGATTTTATAAATAGGATTACTTTGGAGGTCTGTGGAAAGTGCTGCCTAAAATTACGGTTTTTTTTAATTTGGGCGATATTAAACGATATCGGCTATGAAAACAAAGGTTTCGGCTTCAAACCGCACTTCACCCAACTTGCTCTTGGCTTGATTTTTGTGTTCTAAATTCTATTTCTAAACTACCAAATTGATTTATGTATTGCTAATGTATTTCCTTCATTCCCGTAGACGAGCATGGCCGCCCGGCGACACTCATCGACCGATCAAACGACTCTTCACGCCCGAAATCAAACGTATGCTAAAAGATTGGCTGGTTCGTCGACGCGAAAACCCTTATCCAACACGCGAAGAGAAAAAACAATTGGCCCAAGAAACCGGCCTCACCTACACACAAATATGCAATTGGTTTGCCAATTGGCGACGAAAATTGAAAAATTCCCGTCGTGAAATGGCGAAAAAATCGTGGGGTAATCTAATCAAAAACTACAACACAAATGCCAAAGGCAACGTCGAACAATTCAGCATTTGTTCCAACGATAGCATTTGGGGTGACGAGCATAGTTCACAAATTTCCGAAACGGATTCATTCTCCGATAGTAACTATGAGCATAATGGCGAACGACCGAATGAACAGGAGCGTTTTGTAAGCTACCAAAATTTCGATAATAATAACATGCCATGCCCGAATAAATACTACAAGGAAAGTGGTGGCAATCGTATATATTATGCATGGCCCAGTCAGCCGCAATGTTTTCAAATAAGCTCTACAACGGATGAGAAACTATCCGGAACGGATGATGAAAGTCTCAGATATCAGTCCGGAATGACGAGCAATCCGAAATATAAGCAACAAATAATGGAGAAGTATTTACGCGATACGAGCCAATCGGATCAGCCGCCATCATCGCCAAATCCTGAACTTTCTAAGTGGTTGGAAAGTACGGCGAATTTCACGCCCAATAAGAACAACTATATCGATTGGAGTACCGCAAGGTGGGTCCTTAAATTCCCTTTGAAATTTGTAGTTATTATTATTTATTTTTTTTATGCAGACAACGAAACGACAAAAATCGCCCAAGGATCCCGCCACTAGACTATACACATTCACTAACAACAATCCATCAAAAAGAAGAACTTGATGCAGCCGAAGCTCTGGCCAATCTGGCCTGTAACTACAGACAACGACTATTGAATTCCACAGCTTGACAAAGCCTTGGAAATCGAAATTTTAGAAAGACTACAATAAATATCCTTCGCTAAAACTAAAAATTTAATAGAGCTATAGCACCATGGTGTTGAGAATCATGGATACCAGTTACAAGAACATTTAATATATTTATATTTTTGTTACTACATAGTTTTTATAGAACCTTTTTGAATGAAGGCATTCCATGCGAAGGATGTGTACTAAAAGGCAAAGAAAAAACTAAAACTTTACAATATTCCCCATTAACTTATTTTCTTGTTTTCATTGACTGATGTCGAACAAATGTGTGACATTTTATTTATGTATTTATTTAAACAAAACATTAAAGAATTATTGTTTTCATTAAATCCTAGTTTCATTTTTATTTGAAAGTAGAGCCCAAACCATCTTATAATAATGCTTGAAATAAATTACGCGCATCAGCAGCAGCATTGGCCAGGTGACCAGACTCCCAAAAGCCCAATGCTGTACACATACTTTCGGAATTCGGTTCTCAAGCAAATTCAGAGCCATACATCCAGGTTCCAGGTCCGAGGTCTATGTCGCAAACATTTTGGCTGATTTTTTGATGCACGACAGACAGAGAGCGGTCTGAGCGCAGAGAATTGCGAGCTGCAGGATCTATCATACGGACGAGTCATAGGATTAAATTTCACAAAACGCCATCCATTGGCTTACCGATCATCATTCTTAGCACCAGCACTGCGTCACAAACGTAGGCGAATTTTGAAAAGCGCAACTGACATGGCGAGTTGTGGAAGAAGCGAAGGGCAATTGTGAATTGTGAAACGGGCGAGAGACAGCAAGATCTGAGCAGAGCGAAGCGAGTTGTAGGATCTGATTAATCCTAAGAACGAGCCACAGGTCTATATTTTGCCAATTGCCTTTTATTGGCCCACCACTCGCTGCGATTGCACCTCGCCTTATCCGCTTCCTACCAGCGCTGGTCGCAAGGATGTTGAAAAGCGTGACAGACAAAGTGAGTTTTGAGCGAAGTCAAGGGCGACCCCCAGGATCTGAGTAAATGTATGGACGAGCCAGAGATCTAAATCCAACGAATTGCCTTCCATTAGCTTACCGCTCGCTGCGCTTGCATTTCGCCTTATCCTATTTTCCAACAGCCTGCGTAACAAAAATGATAGCAAATTCTCTAATGCGCGACTGACAGTACAAGATCTGAGCAGAGCGAAGGGTAAGCCACCTAATTAAAGTAAACGAAAGGACGAGCCAGAGGTCTAAATCTGATCTAAACCTGGTTGCAATATTTCTCGAGGAGAGTAACCTATGAATTTCTCCATGGTTACATTAGTGCCGTTCCCCTGGGCTATTAACGCCGTTTTAAATGGATTGTAAGAAAATTTGCGAAATCTAAAAATCATGCTGAGTCTTTTCTTTAATAGCATTTTCCTATAGATGCTGATACTCGTAAAGGAATCGAATGGAGTATAATGGCTGGTTTTTCCATCTTAAAATCGCATCTTTTGACGGCTGTAACCTCTGAACTTTGGCAGCTAGAGCCTTGAAATGTTCACCAAATATGGGCAGTGGGGTGCCCTTCAAGTTTACCAAATTTCGCCCAATTCGCAAGTTATGGACAATTTTTGATTAGAAAACACAGAAGTGCGATTTGGGCAGGGGATTTCCCAATGCGGATAGGTGGACCGTGAACTTTGCAGAAAATATAAGCGCCAAATAGCTCTACAAGTGTCCAAATTTCTGTGAGATCGGGAAGGGTGTAATTGGACGATTGTCAAGCGTAAAAAAGCGATTAAACACTACACGTTAAAAGTAGATATGACTGATCACATGCCTCATGGAGGAGCTTATGTATTGAATTAGGTTTCATTGTGTGGCATGGGGAATGCTGTACATTTGTCAATGCTGTACGAGAGGTCAAAATGCTGTAGTGTAGAGCAAAATGCTGTACGTCTGGTCAGTACGTCTTACCCTAATAATTGCCACTATTTTCTCTGGGACACCTCTTCTTCTGCTTCTTTTAGCAATACAGAAAGGTGTGAGCTGCTGTGCACCTACATGCACCGTGATCTCCAGGGACAGGAACGTGGCTGCTACGATAGGGTTTTCCCAGCCTTCTCTTCTCAAGCGAAAAAGTTTGGTGGGAGCGCTGAGAGGACTCTATTCATACCTGAACTCGCAATAGACCGGGTTACTTGCCGGTGTGAATCATTGCAATGACGGTATGTTTCTTCATTAAAAGGATCTCGTTTATATCCGTGAACCTCTTTCTCAAGATCGCGTAGACCTCGTTTAATGTGACGTAGTGAATGAATTTGGTCCACGAGATTACGATTAGGATGACCCATTTGAGAGCATCCATCAAGATACAGTTTTGAACGTAGGCGATTGTGGTCACGTATTGGCATAAAGTGTGTCACCTGATGTAAGTGGTCCTGGGCAGACATCAGGAGGCACCCTGTGGCTGTGCGTAGAGTAGCATTCTTGCAAACTTGGATTTTACTCCAGTTCGTGTTACATAAACTATGCGGCCAAACCGGAGCAGCAAAATTAAACGGTGCTCGACCCACCGATTTGTAAGTGTCAATTGCCACCAAGATGGTTCTATGGCACGGACGACGTTGATTCAGTCCATCTCTTATGAGTGTAGTGATGGCATCTAGGGCAGTGGTTGTGCTATGCACTATGCATTTTCCTTAACACGTGCTACGTGGAGTGGATAAGAGCCTGCAGCGTTTTTGCGACATGAGACAGTATGGTTATCGGTCGGTAGTATGTGCCGAGCAATCGAATTCGCATAAATAAATAACAGGCGCGACGGACCAACGTTGGAATAAGGCCGCAGATGTGTTAGTGACATCCGATTTCCAAGATCGTAACTCTTTTTTGTTGAGGTGTTGAGATCAACTGCACGCTCAGCAGCGTTATTTATCCCATAAATGAGCACTCGTTTAACATCTGAGTGAGATCATAGCATGCCAAAGAAAGTGATGAACGCACAACGAATTGACGGAGCGAGGTTGCGGGGACGACCGAGAGCTCGCTGGGAGAACTCCGTAGGTGAAGACGCCCACCAGCTGCTGGGCTTCCGAAACTGGAGGACAAGGTCACATAACCGCGACAATTGGAGGTCAGCGATTCCGGCGGCCAAGGCCTGACGTCGGGCTATCGTGCCACATTGATGATGATGATGAGATCATAGCCCGTCATATGGGTCGTGAGTTCGAAAAACACCATAAACGTAATTGTTTCACGGTGAGATTCGAAACCACGACCCTGTGCACCGAAGACATACTACTATTGAATTCGCATGGTTGTACTCACTTCGCCAGTCCTGCTAAATTCATCATCAATTTTTGTTTGCTAGTGTCCTTATTGATACAATATATTCAGAGCCAAATCTCCGTCTGTTTAAACAATTTATTTCGACTAAAGCCTAATCAAACTATTCGCCACTTTTAGTGGTGTCTTCCTTATTACTATCTCCATCTGGCTGACTACTTTCCACTTTCGAATCACCCTTGGCATATGCGTCCAGCATATTGACTAAACACTTCTGATGTGTCTCCAAATTATTCACAATCTGTCCGGCCGCACTATTCAATACGGACACAAGCTGTGCCTGGGCCACCTGCAAACTGGGCATTGTAGCATAATTCACAAACTCATTCCGGCTCAACAGTGTATTCTCCACAATTCCACCAATCAGCACCAATTGTGGAGTTTTTCGTGTAATTTTCAAGAGACGTCCCACCTTTGCCTCCGTCGAAAACACGATCGAATGATGCGAGCAGAAGAGCGGCAGAACAGCTTCAAATTTGGTATTTTCCACAGCCTTCTTTATGATGGCCAAACCGTACGTTTTCATATGCATATTTTCACGATGCAGGGCTACTTTCACTTTGAACTGATCGTCCGATGTGATGGAGTTCTCGTGGAAGATGGCAACCATTTTCGATTGTTCAAACCAATTTCGTACTTCCCGAGCGATGATGTCATTGTAGGGATTGTGCACTTTAGCTTGTTGCTTGTACACCGAGTCCTGGAAGCAGTTTTTATTGACTGGTTGAGGTACGAAAGACGGAGTCGTTACGGCAATAACCCGGGCGCGCTCGTAGTGCGTTTGACGCGGTCGTTGAATGTTGATTTTGCCGCGAAAACGTTTGAATTCGGCGAGTGGGACTCGTGTTTGTAGAAGAGCTGGAAGAAAAGGAAGAACTTGTTAAAATGAGATTAAAATGGTTGGAGGAAATTGGGAGCTTGGTAAGAATAAAGGAGAGATCAGGTGGATATGTAGCGAGATTGAATCTCTCTCTCTTTATCTTACGGGATTAGGCATAAACTTTCAAAGATCTTTCATAAAATTTTAAGGCGAGTTGGAAGTTAAGTCTGTCTGCGCTTTGACCTGATCGAACCTGATATTCAAACTTTATGTTTTAACTGTAGTGATAGGCTTCCCGATGTGGATAAAGTGCCAGTGCTTTTTCTATGACTAGTGACCACTTCGGTAGATTGTAGCAAAACTACCCCATTGCATCTGCGCAGATTCTGCTCCCCTCTTGTTGTTGTTGTTGTAGCGGTGCGGAAGAGTGTGAGTCGATGTGCATGTTTGTGGACATGTTGTAAGTTTCGTCGTCGTTCTCGCCTGTTGTCTCAAGCGACAAGAACGTAGCAGCTGCAATAGGGTTGTCCCATAACGCCCTCGGAGTGAGGTTAGTTGGTGCAGCGGTGCATCGAAACAGGTGGTCCACATCGTGTGGCGTACCGCCGCAGCTCGGACAAATGTTCTGGATGTCCGGGTCTATTCGAGATAGGTAGGAATTGAGACGTGAACAAAAACCCGACGTAAGTTGGGCTAGTGTCACTCTTGTGGCTCTCGGGAGCCTAGTCTCCTCAGGCGATATGGGTGGTGGGGGCACTGAGAGGACTCTATTCGGACCTAATCTCCCTATTGGCCTATTCACAACGGTTGTGTGAATATCTGCGATGGCCGCATGGTATGCTGTGTCATCAAATATATCGGGAGGTACCCGTTTGTATCTCTGGACGTCTCTCTCGAGATCTCTGACTCCACTCCTGACATGTCGTGGAGGGGGTTTATTGTCCATGAGATGATGATTTGGGTGATGCTCACGATAGCAACCGACCAGATATTGAAGAGACAAGAGGTGATTGTGATCACGCACTGATAACATGCTGGTTTCTTGATGAAGATGCTCCTGGGACGACATGAGATGGCAACCTGTGGCGATACGTAGAGCAGCGTTCTGGCATACCTGGATCTTATTCCAGTTTGTGTCACAAACGGTTTGTGACCACACCGGTGCTGCACAGCTAGGGATTGCTCTACCTATCGCTTTGTAGGTGACCAACATAGTTTCTTTGTCCTTTCCCCAGGAACTCCCGGCTAATGCCTTTAGGACGTTATTTCTACTGTGCATTCTATCGACTACGTTTGTGACGTGATTTTTCGACTTCATCATGGTGTCTAAATAGACACCAAGGATCTTGGGGTTGGTTACAGTAGGAACAACGTCATCAGCATGATTACCAGTACGGAACCCAAGCACCTCCGAAAATTCCTGCGTCCAGGTGGTAAGAAGTGTTGCGGTACATTTAGACGGTGAAATGACAAGATTGCGGATATTGAAAAACTCCACCAGTTTCTCAATATAGTCATTTAGTCGAGCACACATGCCATTTAAATAATTCCCCGAAGTGAGTACGGTGCAGTCGTCCACATAAGAAATTAGTTCGATACCTTCCGGGGGAGTTCGAAGGCTCGACAGATAGATGTTAAACAGTGTAGGAGAGAGTACACTACCCTGTGGAACTCCCTGCTTAATTTTTCTATGCTTTGAACGACTGCCCCGAAACTCTGTGAAGGACTGCCTTCCAGCTAGATAGTTGCCAATCCATCTAACCACTTGGGGATAATTCGCCCCTTTTTCCAAAATTCGGGGATGACAAGCGTGGATATAGACAAGTTGAAAGCCATCGTTAGGTATTCGATGGCCGGAAGATTGAGGTGTTTCAGCATGACCATTGAAATGCCATCTGGTCCAATGGCCTTTGTTTTTTTTTGCATTCTTGATTGCTGCTGAAACTTGGTCCGCTGTAAAGGTGGGAATGATGTCAACTGTACGGTTGCGAATCCTTCTTCTTATCTTGCAATTGAGCATCTTGGTCTTGGGCTGTTCAATAAATTGCTTATTGAACAGGCTCGCGCAGAGTTTTGGATTGGCAGTGGTTTTCTTACCGAATCTGATGGCTACACTGCCCTTGTCTTTTGTTGGGTGAGACAGGGCGCGGACCGTAGCCCATAGTTTGCTGACACCTTGTGAGAGGTCGCAGCTATCTAGATGCTCGTTCTATTTCTCTTTTTTGTAGGTGTTGACTTGTCGCTTTATTTCTAAGTTTAGCTCATGAATTCTGGGGTCTGCCGGAATTGCGCGTCTTAAATCGTCCCGTTCGTCGGCTAACCTTGCGGCAGTAGCTGGGAAATATGGCCGAACTTTGGAGATACGCCCTGCCGGAATGTAGCGAGCTGCCGCTTTGACAATGACGTTCCTTATGTTCTTTTCGGCTTCCCGTGTGTTCGTAGGAGTAGGTAGCGCGGCGAACTTCGTCGTTGTGAACGCAGTGAAACCCTCCCAATTTGCCTTTTTATGGTTGATAAACGTACGCCGTTCTGATGTCGTTAGTTCGGCTGGTTTATCTATGTTTATTAATATGGGGAGGTGATCGGATTGGAGAGACGTTGTTGTCTCCCATCGGGTTTCACTTATCAAACTGGCGCTCATAATAGTTATGTCAGGAGAACTATGACAAGCGCCAGCGACACGTGTAGACGAAATTCCATTGATAGCGCATAAGTCTGATGGGTCTAGTTTGGACGCGATATCTATACCTCTGGCATCATTTTCGAGGTGAGAGTGCCAGAGTTCGTGATGCGCGTTAAAGTCGCCAAGTAGGATCCTATGCTGTCCTATGAGGAGTGGACCAACTTATAGCCAGAGCCACAGCTAGATGCTGGTGGAACATAGATGTTTATAAGTTCTTCTTCTTCTTGTAGCGGTGCAGAAAGGTGTGAAACCTCTGTGCATCTATGTGGGTACGATTTATGGTTCGTCAATGTTTGTGTCCGTGAGGTCTAAGGACAAAAACATAGCTGCTGCGATAGGTTTTTCCCACAGCGATATAGGGGTAAGATCAGTGGGCGCAGCGGGGCATTGAAACAAATGGCCCACATCATGAGGAGTACCATTGCAGTTTGGACAGGTGTTTTGGATGTCCGGGTTTATGCGAGAAAGGTACGAATTAAGGCGTGAACAAAAGCCCGACCGAAGTTGAGCTAGTGTTACTCTAGTGGCTCTCGGGAGCCTAATCTCCTCAGGCGAAATTGGTGGTGGGCGCTCTGAGAGGACTCTATTCGTCGCACCTAAACTCGCGATAGACCGATTCACTTCTTCAGTGTGGATCGCTGCAATGGCGGCTCGGTATGTAACTTCATCGTAAGGGTCCCGTTTGTATCCCTGAACCTCTCTCTCAAGGTCTCGTAAACCACGCCTGACATGTCGTGGTGGAGGAATTCGGTCCATGAGATGATTATTGGGATGATCCTCACGGTAGCAACCAACAAGATACTGTTTTGAGAGTAGGAGATTGTGATCACGTACTGGCATCAATTTTGTCTCTTGATGTAAGTGATCCTGGGCAGACATCAGAAGGCAACCTGTCGCGATGCGTAGAGCGGCATTTTGGCAGACCTGATCTTTGGACCAGTTTGTGTCACATAGACTATGTGTCCAAACTGGGGCTGCATAATCAGCGGCCGCTCGACCCACCGCTTTATAAGTAGCTAGCATGGTTTCTTTATCTTTGCCCCAGGTGCTACCAGCTAGAGCTTTTAGGATGTTGTTCCTACTGCGCATTTTTTCACAGACTGAAGCTGCATGATTTGCAGACGTCATCATGTTCTCTAGGTGAAGCCCGAGAATTTTGGGGTTTTTAACAGTAGGAACAGAATTGTTGCCAATACGTATATCCATCTTCCATCTGATGTCCTCCTACCAAGTGGTTAGAAAAGTCGCAGAGGATTTGGACGCAGAGATGGTGAGGTTTCGGCTTTGGAAAAATGCCTGTAATCGTCCTAGATAGCGATTAATTCGGAGGCGCATTTCATCCTTATCATTCCCTGTGGCGAGTACGGTGCAATCGTCAGCATATGAAATCACCTCGATTCCTTCAGGTGGTGTGGGAAGGCCGGACATGTAGATGTTGAACAGAGTGGGGTAGAGTACCCCTCCCTGTGGAACACCTAATTTGATTTTCCTAAGCTCAGAACGTTTGCCTCGAAACTCGGCGAAGGAGTGCCGACCAGCTAGATAGTTGGCAATCCAACGGATCTCTTGTGCAGGAAGATGCATATTCAACAGGTTTGCTAAGAGCATTGAATGATTGACCTTATCGAATGCACTTGATAGGTCTTACGGTCTTACGGCAACTGCCTCTACGGGGCGGACCACACCCGTTTTGTCAATTCAAAACGGCCAAAAGCTGCCAATATGCCTTCCTGGCCAGAGCCCCGGCAGGAGCCCTGAAGGTTCGATGCAGGAAGGTTGGGTTTGTCTGTGTATATGTTTATAAGTTCGATATTGGTATTGCCGGATTTAACGGCTTGCATTTCCGCCGTGCCGTCGTTGAAACGAAAATCTAATACACTGTATTGCACGGTTCTGTGTATTAGGAATGCAAGCCCTCCTCCTGGGTTAGGACCCTGCCTGCCGACTCTATCACGCCTCAAAAGTATGTAATCGCCGCGGATGTTAAAATCGGGAATTGATGGTTGGAGCGTTGTCTCCTGAAATGCCGCTATCAGAATTCTGCGCGTAATCATGAAACGGACTATCTCGTCGATCTTCAGACGGATGCCATTGCAGTTGCAATATGGAGAGTGGAGTGTACACTGTCACGCTTTGAGGCTCACTTAGTTGAGTCACACTCTTCGATGCTAGTAGTCTAGAGGTCCGGAGATCGAATCTCAGCGTGGTCCAGGAAATATATAGTGCTTGCAACATTATATACACTCCTCTATATGCAATGTAACTTTGACTCGAAGTAGCCTATAAACGGTTGAGTGAACGCACCATGCCCCACGGTCCACAGAAGAAGATTGCTCCTCGGCAAAATCGTCAACAAAAACAAAGTCCTGCAGTCTCTTCAATATGTGTTATAATCCAACACCAAAAACTAATTAGCAGATTCCATGGGTAGGATACCATAGTACCAAGAAGAATGGTCGTAATCCTTATCAAGTCGTAACAAATTTGTAGCCGTTTGTAGCACACATTAGTTCGTTCGTTGGAGGTTATACGAGCGGATTTATGCAAACGATGTATTTACACTACTTTAAATGGCACACAATTGTTATACCTTTCTGCACGAAATTAGACATTTTGAATATTTATCTTCCACTTCCTATTCCCGATTTACATTTACCAGCAAGTTATAAAATTAAAATATATCCCGACAATTCCGACTTTAACCAAAATCCTAAGCAGCTGATAATGACATTTCGGTTAACATCACTTGAAAATGTTGCCAGCAACATTCTTGACAAATGACACCGAATATTGCAGAAGCATTTAAAAACAAATTCGGAACGCACTTCAATTCGAATGGAAGGCGGAAATATTGATTTAAAAACTGAAAGAAACTGTAATTAAACCAAATTTGGATATTTGTTTCTTATGAATGCAAGCTAGAGAAAAGTTAAAATAAAATTAAGAAAAGAAAAAACTGAAAAATCAACATCATCCGAATCTGAGTTTACGAACAACTTTTGAATCTATAAACTCTAAATTTGTTTTGTTTGTTCGAGTATCCTGAAGAATTTTTTTTCACAAGCGATTCATGTTTTAGCGTAAATACAAGCCTATTTTCAGATATTACAGCTTATGATCCCGTTTCATTTTTCGCCTACTTCGAAAACCTCACTCTTCCCTTCAATTTACATTTAATAATTTGTCACCTGTTTGTACATATGTTCCATTCAATTGTTTATTTCTATATAATTCTCATTACTTCTAAATTTCGCTTTCACTCACTTTACCCATATAGGTATGTGTAATTCTACTTCTATATTACACGAGAAAATACAATAGACACCATCGTGTATCCAAAATCAATACAATTCAGCAGTAACTTGAAAGGCTTCCTTCGAGACATAATGCTCAAAATGCATTTGCCATACAATTTCACCTCATTCAATAGCGGTCGGTCGATTCTTAAAGTTGGCAAAGCATTTCAATTCAAATAAAAAGCACGATGCAAATTTTAAAAATTATCATCGCGATCCTGTGCCTTATTATATCCTTAACGGAAGCGGCTAGTTATAATGCAACGCATAAAGTGTACTTGGAAGTGAAGATTCATCGAAAGCATTTGGGTCGAATTGTATTGGCTCTGTTTGGCGATGATGCACCGCGAACGGTTGAGAATTTTCGACAAATTTGTGAGAACGGAATCGACGGGAAAACGTATGCTGGATCGAAATTTCATCGTGTCGTTCAACGTTTTATGATACAGGGTGGGGATATTGTGTCGGGCGATGGACGTGGTTCCGTTAGTATTTATGGGGATTATTTCGAGGATGAAAACATGTCGATTGAACATTCCGGATCCGGATTTTTAGGAATGGCAAATCGTGGTCCGAATACGAACGGATGTCAATTTTATATTACAACGATGGCAACGCCGTGGCTTAACGGGAAACATACAGTGTTCGGGAAGGTGATAGACGGAGAGGGTGTTGTGCATACGATTGAGAAGGTAATTGATTAAGAGACAGTAGAATTAAGGTGGTAGTGGAATGACAGCAGCAAAATATAATACAGCAGTCGACAGTAAAAGCAAAATTACACTTTAAAAAAATACACACAATGGCACAATGTGGCATTAACAGCGGCAGTGGCCTCACCGCATGCTTTCATTTCTGTTGTTACTTCCAAAGGTTTTTCAAGCTAACAGTTGGTTGGAACACAAGGTTCCGTTTGTTCCGCAAACACGTTTGCCTTCTTCTTCGGTTCTTTTCGTTTACTCGTTCCCCAAAGGCATTCGAGCGCACAGCTGAGATAGCATTTACAGGAAAAAATGGACAACAGTTTGCAAAATACGCTACAGTTTGCGGAACAGACGAAACTGTTTGTAGCATAGCCCCACCAATTGTAGGTGTTTCGATTAGCTAATCAACCAGCGCCTGCAGCCTTTTTTAATTAAGCTCACTGTCTTTGCTAGAAGTCTGAGAAATGTGGTCAACTCCACTATAACGATTTTGCAAATTCCGTTTTTCGGTATCGAGAACATGACTCAGGATAATCCAAAATAATTTGTTATGCTGAATCTGTGGAACCAATATCGCAGAGCTAATCTTCTTGTCGGTCATATTCCGAATTAATGTTTATACATTTTTAGACCAAAACCGACACGGATGATAGACCCGTTAAAAATGTTATAATAACCGAATGTGGCGAGATACCGGTTAATGGAAAATTCGTAGTATCAGACGAAATATATGGGTAAGTTAAGAAATAAAATAAAAGAACTCAAAATGTATGAGCCTTCAAAATTAACTCAAGTTCAAAACATTCTCTTATTTTTGATTATTCTTTGTATGCAGCATCTGGAATTGGATTCAAGCAGCTGGAGTACCTGTTGGAATGTCATTTACGATTTTGTCAATTTTCCACTATTTTATTCGAAAGTTAAACGTTTTAACGTAAATCATTAATAAAGTTGGTTAATTTAAACTTTTTGATTATTTGTAATAGTCTAATATGTTATAGCTAAGTGTGTGCGCACGTTTGAAATTATATTTTAACAATAAATTGATAATTATTTTAAAACGACGGAGTATAAATTATAAACTTAAATCAGATGTTACGCCCTCGTAATGTGAAAAGGTTTTCTTCATAAACAATTGGGATAAAGCCCATACTATGACCCATTTACGATAATGTCAAATTTGTATGGAATTTGCGCTATCCTGTAGCTTAAGGAGGTTTTCACACTTACGGCCAGATTACGTAATCTGTGCAAATTACTTAATTTGAGCTATCAAATTCCATACATTTTTAAACTTACCACACCACAGATTACGTGATCTGCCCAGATTAAGCACAAGTGTGAAAACCTTCTAACCACCAACCCTGGCCGATGGTCACCGTACATGTTTTACTACTAGAATACTTCATAAAAAATTGCTGCACTTTGTTTCCTGAGAGCGTAAAAATGATACCTAGCCTTTCTCGAAAATTTCCTGACTACAAGTAAACAATCTGCGTGTTGGAGGTAATCATCAGCGCCTGGTCTCAATCCGCAATCTTAGAAAAATTTCAGTCTCGAGGTCTCGGATATTCTAAAGGACCGTGTCGGTGTCCGTAGAGACGACTCATACGATGATCACTCAGCGATCGGATTTAATCAACATCAACCTGTTCTGAGCATCAGATAATGTGTATATTTTCTGAAAAGACATATTTCTTTAAGTAATTATCGGTACTAGGTATCGACACCACGTGAGATCCAAAATATTGACAAATCCGTCAAAGTCAAAAAGGCAGCCGGATTCGATAAAATATCAAATATGGTTCTCAGGAATCTCCCTAGAAAGGCATTAGTACGGCTAAACTTTATCATCAACTCATGTTTATCTTTATCATATTTTCCTTTCACTTGGAAACATGCTAAGGTGATACCGATAGCTAAACCAGGGAAAGATGCGAGACTTCCTGAAAACTATAGACCCATTAGCCTCCTACCAGCAATGAGCAAAATTCTCGAAAAAACAATACTATCACGACTCAATGACGTTGTAGAAAGGCTGAGAATCTTAGGAGGTTTTCACACTTGTACTTAATCTGGCCAGATTACGTAATCTGCGGTGTGGTGAGTTTAAAAATGTATGGAATTTGACAGCTCAAATTAAGTAATTTGCACAGATTACGTAATCTGGCCGTAAGTGTGAAAACCCCCTTACCAGATTTCCAGTTTGGGTTCCGTAAAAAGCTGTCTCCTGTCCACCAAGTACTCCGATTACAGAAATATATAAAGCAGTCGATCAAAGAGAAAAAATCAGTAGGGGTTGTAGCCTTGGACATCGAGAAAGCCTTTGACTCAGTCTGGCATCATGGGTTACTATTTAAATTGGGTAAATTTGGTATTCCTACCTATCTAATCAAAATTATTCAGTCTTTCCTCTCAGACCGAACCTTTTCCGTTCAAATTGGAAATTCCCTCTCAATGGCAAAAACGATACCGGCAGGTGTTCCGCAAGGATCATGTTTAAGTCCGGTCCTCTTCAATAGATATACTGCAGATATACCCCAATCAAACAACTGTCAATTAGCATGTTTTGCGGACGATGTTTGCCTTTTTTTTTTGATGGTGAAGACCCAACTAGTATCTCCGCAAACCTTGAGCTTCAGTTAGAATGTTTATATCAATATTATTTTCGATGGAAGATAAAACTGAATGCCTCCAAAACCCAAGCGGTATTTTTCTCTAAGAAGAGGAAGAGAAAAAACTTACCAGATAGACCCTTAGACTTTCTTGGTGAACCTATTAAGTGGAATAAAGAAATGAGTTATCTTGGGCTAGTTTTTGACAAAAAACTAACTGGTCTACACCATATTGAAGCTACTTCGGAAAAAATGAGGAAAGCCTTCTGCTCCCACTTTTGAATAGGAAATCGAAACTTTCCCTCGATAATAAACTCCTTATCTACAATATCGTAATACAGCCCATTGCCGCGTATGGTTCACCCTTATGGGATCTCTATGCAAAAACCACCAAGACCAAATTGCAAATTACACAAAACAAAATCCTTAAATATATTACCAATAAGCCTTTCTTCTATTCCACCATAAGATACATAAGACATAATGAAACCATAGTCAGAACAATCAATGAAGTATTGAACAGAATTTCAACTAAATTTAAGGCAAATTGCTCCCACATAAACAATAGTTTTATATCATATTTACTTAGCACATAATGCAACTTAGTTTTAAGTAGTGGCTACTGTTTGTAGATTATGTTTTAACATAAACCTTTTTTTTTGTCATTATAAGGTTTTTATGCTTTTTCCTTTTGTCTGTACTCTACTTAGTCATTAAAACTAAATAATCTGAACTGCTTGAAAATATTATTTAATATTATAGAGTTAAGGTTGCTTACCGGAATCTAAGTTAAGGTCTTGTTAAACATTATTATATATACTATGAAATAAATTGAAATTGAATTGAATTGGTACTAGGAATGTAACCACATTAAAAAAAAAATATGTATGCAAATAGGGTTCAGAATTGATTATTAAACTACGGCCGAGCAATTATCGGATTAGTCTTTTACGAACAAACACGAAATGGTTTTGTTTTTCCAGGGAGAAATAAGGAATATTGCATAGACACTGCATGCCGTGTACAGAGACCGGATATCGGATTCTTATCGACTAAACGTATAAACACCTCTTTCGTCACCACTTGACATTATATTACTTCACAGACCCACTTTCAGCTAATCAGTCATCAGCACGGGTAGCAGACTTGCGTCTACGCTCCTCTCCTTCTGTAGCTCGATGAGAACACCACATTTCGCTTACTGAATCCTAGTTATTTGCTGATAGCAACATCAGAGCCACTTAGGTTCTCGGGGCTTATGTTTTCTCCCAGTTCCGCTTCTATCGGGTGGCCCGATACTTTTGATACCAAGTGTAGTTTACTGCGGATATCTCTAAATCTGGGACAATCAAAAACGTCCATGCGTTTCGGGCATTCTGGCGAGTTGTCTGGCTTAAGCCGATGCAAATATTGTCGGTATCCTCCCAAGCAACAATTCGTTTGCTTTAAAGAAGCACTTCACACTGTAGCATTCATATAGTCCCACGAAATTCATTTATCGTGTGACATCGCTTAAAGTAATATTTTGATCCGATAAAACATCCTTAAAGTATTTTCCGGAAAGCTTCTATCATCATTATCGAATCAATTTAAAGATGATGGTATAAAACCATAAAGTAAGGAATTGGAATAGAGATTGAACTCCATATAACATTAAAACCTACTGAACAACATTTTACCTTTGAGTGTGGGCTGTATGTAACGTGTACATACAGGAAGATAGCCCTCCCACATTCTCAAATTACGCTCGTAACCATTTGTTCGTGATTGTTCGTCAATTATTTTCGTTTGTTTGTCTCTCCTTATTTGATAATAGAAACTTTAAAATAACGAGTGTGAACTTAGCCCGCCATCGTTAAATTATTTGGCCCGCGCCAGGTTTTGAGTTTGACACCCCTGGTGTGAATGGTTGTAGTAGCTGAGTAGAGTTTGACCAACGCCATCTATAGATACATCAAGGCCGTAACTCAGCCGTTCCACGCCGTCATAGTTTGCCTACTAAGTTTTGGATTTACACGAACAAACAGCAACAACAAGCATATTACGTCATTAAAAGTAACAACAAAACAGTGCAAACCATTGAATAAAGAAAACTAAAGGAATGCTCCGTAGAAACGATAAATGGTTCAATTTTTCATATCAGACTGGATCTGACAGGTGGGGACAATTCGTCTTTTTTACCTTTGTGTCGCACTGAAACTGCGATATGACTATTACATTTTATAGATACACTTCCTGACTTCCTCCAGCAACAATATTTCCCCCCACTTACTTCGTAAAAACTTCACAATAACACTTGACAGATAGGGACAATCGCTTTTTAAAATCGGGCCATCCAGTTTGTATGGGTGACAGCTGATTACCATTCCTTTTTAGCTCTCTATTCCATGGTGCAAACAGTAGGCGAAAGATTTCAACTGTAAGAGACTCAAACTTTATTTTGTTATATAATTTTTTTTTCTTTTTTTTAATGAACATGGCGTACTGGACATTTTTATGCATAAAATACGGTACTCACCTGATCTATACCGCCTGATACCATCTGTAATAAGAAAAAGACAACCAATGAGCCTGCAGTTACACGCATTGAAGATATTAAGTTATTTGAAACGAAAACGAATAATAATTCAAATCTTTATGTTGGCCCGGCCAACAAACAGGAAGAAGAGGAGAGCGAAGGAGAACCACTTGTCGGCGTCGTCGTCTCAGCATCGGTCATCGCAGCATAGGTCATCGGCTTCTCGTTGTATCGGTTGATTCTGGCTCAGGTATTCAAACGGCAATGCGAGGTAGACGCAGGATGGATGTATCGGTTGATTCGGCTGCTTCTCCTTGGTTCAATCCCACTTCACTACCATCCTCAATTCTTCTATATCCAGAAGTAAAGCCTTTCTACCTAAGGCACACAACTTCTGGCGAAAACATTCTAATTCGGTATTCTATGGTAGTCTGCGGAGGGGGAAACCACAACCTCCTAGCTATTACAGAGGGGGATCAACTCCGGAGCGGAGCACCGCGCCTCTACTCAAATTTCAGAGAGGGGAACACCACAACCTCTCAATCACACAACACGAAGAGGGGAGACACCACAACCTCTTCAAACATCAACTCAACATGGAGAGGGGAGACACCACAACCTCTCCAACACGTAAACTCTGTGCAAAGAGGGGAAACACCGCAACCTCTCGAGTTTACCACCAATAGAAAGGGAAGACACCACAACCTTTCTACGAACGTCAACACAACATGAAGAGGGGAAACACCACAACCTCTCCAAAACGTAAACTCTGTGCAAAGAGGGGGAACACCACACCCTCTCGAGTTTATCACAAGTAGAAAGGGGAGACACCACAACCTTTCTACAAACACAACGCTGAGAGCGGGACGACCACAACCTCTCAACGACTCAATCGGAGGGGACCAACTCCGAGGTGAAGCCCACACGGCTCTAAACATCTCACTGAGAGGGGAGACACCACAACCTCTCAAACTATCATAACTTTCCGGAAAGGGGGAAACCACAACCTTTCCATACAACACTCACTCAATACTGAATCTTAGAATACCTCTTGGTAATTTTCCGTGCTGTACACACAGCAAACATAGTCCGCCATAAATCAGATCTTACACAATTAGTATAACAACAATACAAGCAACTACAAGCTCAGTGTACTCACCTACGCACAACGTTTTTTCCTACCGATTCCTTGTTGTCACCGCAAAAGACGGAAAGAAGACGATGGGACACCTTAGCAGCAGCCAACAACTATCGAATGTGTCGTGATATCTTGAAATGGATTTTCTCGCGGCACACTTCACAAACACCCCGGAAAACACTTGATGCGAAACACGATCGTGTGAAATAAACTTAATTCTACGCGTCGATTATTATTCGCGTAATTTGACCACAGAAATATAGCAAAACCACACCAGGAACATAAAAGCGCTTGACGTTCCGCTAGGAAAAATGGCCGATTCTATTTTATTTTTCAATTTTCATTTAATTTCATGGCCTACTATGAAAATACAATCATACAAAAACACCAAGCCTCCTTCACAACATTGCGGCCTTAATATAGAGACGGCGCCACAGTGGGGCGACTAGAACAAAAATTTGGACATAGGCAATTAGACGAAATCTTAATATTGCAGATTTGACTACTATGACTTTACACTATATAGTGTAAGCTATCGAAATCCATTGTTAATAATTTTTTACTTGTAACGGTATTGCTGTATAGGCAGCTTTGTTCAATAAGAAATTAATTTTTGGCATATGACCCCAAAATTTCAAATACCCGTACCAACCACCTTACCTAATAAAATGGCAAATAAATATACTTTTCACGTTTGCCCTTTGAATAAGAGGACCTTGTTATGGTATTTACGTATCTAACAAAGAACATAACGGTAAATTTTAACGATTCTAGCCAAAAACCTTGATATATTTGTTGTTTCATCAAAAACAAAAAAGGCCGTAGTTGGCCGGGAAATTAATTAAGCCATAATTATCTGCAATTAATGGAGTCAATAAAAACTCAAAGTTTGGCTGCGACAACCTGCGACCCCGCCCACAGTAACCATTTTTATCGGCTAATCTCTGTTTTTCATGTTAACATTTTCGCAAAATAACATTCATTCTGATGCAGCTTTGAACTTTAAATTGTTGTTACATGCTGGCAATGTTATAATCTCATATGATACTGAAAGTGGGGCAAATCGGAGCAAAAGGTCCCGCACCTCCCCTATAAATTATAGGTAGAAAGTATATAAGATATAGTCATTCATAACTCTTGGCTAAATTAAACTAATACGCTAAGATTATACTACTAAGTTTTTAATCGAATATCCTTCGACAGGACTAAGTACAGGGTCGATTAAATCAAAGATTCCACTAGCTCCCCTATAAAAGACCTTACTCTACCAAAAAAATGGTCTTAGTTGCTCGTAATTCGCAAAACGAAAAGTCGTTTGTTTCGGTGTTTGCATATTTCTGATAATTTGTTTCAAGCTCCCGAAAAGCTTACATAAAAGAGCAACTTTTGTGAATCCGTTTAAAGAACCGTTATGATACTAGCGTTTGCATTTTCTATGTCAAATAAATTTTGTAAATTTTCAAAGTTTGAATTACTATAATCTTCGAAATAACAGTGAGTTTTGTAATGAGAGAGCAGTCAAATTACATAAAATGTGGTATATTTTTAATACCTTAATCCAAATGCTAAATTGCGCAAAGCAAGACAGGTTAAATTTGGGATTTGTTTGGTTACTCTAGCTTTCCCAAAGATTTCATAAATAATGATGCAGTTTTGTAACGGTAAATGAGAGAGCATTATGGGCTTATCATTTTTTCCTCTAAATGAGTCGTACTATCTATTAATATCATTTGTAACATCAGGAAGGAGAAACGGTAAATTGTCTATACTATGGGGTTGGTGAAAGCATCCTTAAAACCGCTATATCTTCTTTCGGAAATTGCGTATTTTAAAATGGAGTCCACCATTTGATTCAGCAGAATCAAGTTCAACTTATAGTCATTTAGGTGGTACATTTTACAACAGGACATCTTCACAAATATGCGATGTCCGAAAAATCAATGATTTCGCCCCACTGTGCGGCGGTGGTTTGACTCTACCGACTAGAAAACAGTTCCGTTGTCTATTCGGTTTCAAGCATTTAAATGCGGGGTTTGTCCTGCCGGATCCGGGACGCGGTTAGTCGCCTGCTTATTTAAGCTCCTTGTATAAGTTCATGAAGAGTTTTAGCATTGATCGTAATATGAAATTCGACCGCGTATTTCATGATTTTTCCGAATTCATAAATTTTCTGAGTCATAATTAGTTTCATTCATCGGTGAAATGCAGAACAAAACTCTGTCCAATTTCGTCAAAATTCAAATTTTCCCCGCCATCACTGTGTAGACGCACCACGCACAATTCGCCGCAAACCCTGAATCCATGAAAAGTCGTCGTCAAATGTGTCAAGTCCTAAAAGAATACACACGTTCTGTGCTATTTGCTCGCGAAATATTTGATTGAAAGCATTTAGGAATTATTTTACTTTTTCCTCATTTCCAAAACTCATCTTTATTGACTGCCGAACATTTGCTTGTGAGTGGCAATGGTCCCCAACTAGCGACTGCCGAAAGCAACATTTTAGTAAATCCGGAGGAAATCTCGCCAGCCTGGTGCATTGTGGCGACTTTGGATTGAAGCGTGTATAGAAAATGGTATGAATTTGACATTGAGTTGAGTGAGTATATGAATTTATGGTGAAATGATTTGAAAGTGAAAAATAGCATTGAAAGATGAATTTGTTTTATTGTGTGTTGTCGAGTTGTTAGGCAAGCAATTGGGATGTACAATTTTAAAGGATTTACCTGACGACAAATTCTTCCGTCCAGTCTGGCGTCACTTGCGACGCCATGGTTGCGTGCAAGTTAGCTCAAGCCCCCCAGACTTCTTAAATTACATTTTCATCTTAGCAACTTATTAAAATTTGTGCGTATTCTTCGTGTAATATTTATTTACGACTATACTCATATTCGAGACTTAATATTTAATTTTGGTGAAACAAACGAAATTCCTTTCCAAATTGCAAAAATTAGCAAATCCGTAGACGCCATCATAATTGAAAATTGTGTCTTCTTCTTTGTCCAGCACACATTCGCCTCACCGAAAACCGCAACCGCTGTATCGAAACGACTACGAATCGGGCGAATGAACGAGAAAGTTGACTCATTTCCGCCGATTTCGTTCAGTCTTGAAATCATCGCCAAGAGGATAGGACGTGAATTTATTGTAAAGCGTAGCTAGGAGATTGAAATTTCTAGAAGATTTTTGTGAAAATTTTCTCATTGCAAAAATTATAGGTCTTTTTGTTTGCAAAAGCCTTTAGGGAGAATGTCACTGTAAGGATTGCAACAAATTTGCATTTCTGAATCCTGCAGGGCATCTGAATATTCCCCCATCCCGGAGAGAAAAAAGTGCCACGAAAGTATCATTTCCCGACATTTTGCTAGTTAGAGAAACAGAAACAAAGACTTGAAAATAATTCGCCCCCAGTTATTGTTAAGAGAAAAAGACTTCAGATATTGACTTAATTAGGCGAGTTAGTAATATTTTTTCGTATTTTGATAATTCCGAGTCCCCGCTTACGCAAGAGGACCATTTTTGCAAAATTGTGAGTTTACACGGGTATTGTCCCAGAGTGTGCGTTTTGGGAACGCCCTTGTCCGTCCCGAGAGTCTGACGACAGTGAGAAAATCGAAAAACAGCCCCTTAAAACGATTGAAAGTGCAATTAAAACAATTTTGTCCATTTGAATTTTGATTAAGTGCTTGAAAGACAAATTCGGTTCTAAGAAAGTTTGAAATGAAAATCTTGAAAATGTGTCCGACGCCATTTTGTCCTTGAGTTGACTCATCAATCAATCACGTACCGTCTGCGTGGCCATTTTGCTGACTCGGGCGCTCGTGTCGTCAGCGTTGCCTCGTTCGTATTTCGACGTGTACGAACTTGATTGTGGCACATTCTCTGTCGGCTATGCAGTTCAGGGAAATTTGTTAAGATTAGAGTTGCCAAGAAAGAAAATTATTTTCTATGAAGCATTGAACGAAATTTGGAAGCAATAAAATGGTAAGTGCAATTTCGGAATGAGATGAGTAAATATGCAAATAATTTTTAAACATTTTTCTTTTCATTGTTTGAGATGTAGGAAATGATGGCGGCCATGGGGAAATTTAAATTTCCCTAGCCGCAATGAAAATGATTTTTGTTGAATAAGGCGGGTCATACACATTGGAATTTTCCAAATAGGTTTTAAGGCAAACTACTTTCGAATGAGCGTGAAAAACATGGAAGGGAGATGAAGAGCTATGGACATATTCTTTTAATGATTGTACAAAATAAAAATTTGTAGGATAGGTATCGTTTATTTTTCGATCAATTAGGGTAGATTAATGCAGACGAGCGAATATACACACACATGCAAACTTAACCTGCAATTTCCCGTACATTATGCTGAAAAACGCAACGTAAAGCAAACGAAGCTATTCAAATACAGTCGAGACTCGATAATTCGAATCTCCGAAGAACTCTTCCGGTACCATACATTTTCTATGTAGATTTCGATAAGTCGATTGAATGTAGTCTTGACTCAATAATCCGGATCAATTATTGCAAAGAGGTAGTCGGGACTAACGAAACGTCCGCCCAATTGTGGAAAAACAGTCCGAATAGATGAATATAAACTCATTTCTTTCTCTTGGAATTAGTCAGAATAATATAATTTATTTCAAACGTTCCGTACCTTTACGTTCTGCCAAAATTCTCATCGAAATCCGGACTGTAGAATACGTAGTGGAAATATTTACTAATCCGAATAAGCGTAATATACGGATTATGGAGTCAAGACTGTATATGTATAGTAAATAGTGGTCGCGACAGTCCAACATATTGGGCTAAGCCCGCAGATGTGTTAGTGACATCCAATTTCCAAGATCTTAGCTGCTTTTTCGTTGAGGTGTTGAGATTCACACGCTCTGTGGCTCACTTGGTTGAGTCGAACTCTACGATACTAGTAAAATCTATAGGTCCGGAGATTGAATCTCGGCGTGGTCCAGAATATATATAGTGCTTGCAACATTATATAGACTCCCGAAACTATATGCAATGTAACGTTGTGACGGTACAAAGAAAGAAGAAGTTGAGATCAACAGCACGCTCAGCAGTGTTATTTATCCCCATAAATGGGTACTCTCGTTTAACATCTGAGTGAGATCATAGTCCGTCCGTCACATGGGTCGTGATTTCGAAACACCATATACTGAATTCGTTCACGGTGAGACTCGCACCCATGATTCTGTGCACCGACTAGACTATAGGTACATAACTAGAATAAAAATTATGAATAGGCACAAACCTCAGTTTGGTTGTTGTTGTTGTAGCGATTCAAGAGATTTTTTTTTCTCTTGAATCGAAGGGGGTCTTGGCAGCTCTTGGCCGTTTTTAGCAACGGGTAGCTCCGGGACGATTTACATCGAAGAACCGGCTGCCGTAGGAGCATTTTATGGACAACACAAACATCCATGGGTCACAGTGGGATTCGAACCCACGCACCGGCAACTCAGAGATAGACATCTCTGCCACTGAGCTACCGAATGCCCCCGAAGCGTCATAAACTCGATAAGTCTAAGTTTACTTTTTACAAGCCTCGATATATTGAATTTTGATAACTCGAAGAAATTGTTCGGACCCTTGGGATTCGAGCTATCGAGGTCCGACTGTATTTGAATTTACATAATTGGGTACCAGTCTATGGGACGGCTTCTCGTACATCTTATCTAGTGGTTAGTCTTGTCGTATAGAGAAGACACACAATTTTCGGAAAGCTTTTCCATTATATTGAATTGTATTTTGGATAGTTATATGTACCATGTTTTGCTTGGTTACGCCATTGTATGAAATTCCGTAATGATTTTTACAATTTCAAATGATCGCGTAACCAAGCAAAATATGGCATAACTATGCGAAATAAACAAAAAATCGATTCAATGTAAAGAGAAAGCTCTCAGAAAAGTGTGTGCGTCTTCTCTATACGATAAGACTAGTCAGCCGACAGGTACTAGATAAGTGCCGGGTTTCTGATAGCTCTTATTCAGTACCTGTCGGCTGATTAGTCTTATCACGTAGAGAAGACACAAACCATATTTAGAAAGCTTTTCCATTGTATTGAATGGATTTTTTGTTAATTTTGCATAGCTACGCCATATTTTGCTTGTTTAAGCCATCATCTTAGATTGAGAAAATCATTGCGCACTTTCATCCAACAGCGTAAATAAGCAAAAGATAACATAACTATGCAAAATTAACAAAAAATCAATTCAATATAATGGAGAAGCTTTTTGAATATTGTGTGTGTCTTCTCTGGGCGATAAGACTAACCATTCTATAAGATCTACGAGAGAATGGGCCAAGATGTACGAGAAACCGTCCCTGAGTTTTTATTAGAAAATTTATGTAATTTGCTGTTGCGAGCCGATATCGAGGCTGAATTTGTATGATTTAAAAGGTGCGCTTGGAGGAGACTATTGGGCCATTACAGACTACGAAAACGACCGTACGGCTAAGAATCGTACAGCGAGTGTTTTTATAGTAGCCGGCAGGCAAGCATTGTGCATTTCACATTGCATACCAAGAGAACGCGTCGTAAGAATCGTACGTACGATTATCCATGCTGTTTGTTGTTGTAAAGTTTGATCGTACGGTCGTTTTCGTATACATAGTCTGTAATGGCCCATTCAATTCGATATTTCACCAACAATTACGAGAAAATGACGTGATTTCGCATGAGTTACTAGGATTACGTCATTCGACGAAAAACTAACGATAAAATATCGAATAGAATTAACTGAAATTAGGATTATATTAAGTAGACGTAGACAAGCCTAAAATTTTTTCTAGGTCATGATCATGAGATTTTCTTAGAGGGTGCAGCATGTCCATTTAAATTGCTTTTTACTATGGCTCCTCTATATCTACTTAATGCTACAGAGGTTCAAGGTTTGGGGAAAGTGTAGCTTCGGAAAAGGTTTTACGTGGATTAGATAATAGCAAACTACGTAAAACCTTTGATTGAATTTTTTTTTTCTTTGTCCCTATCAGGCAGATCTGTATACTCTTTGTCGCCAAATTTATTACTTCCAGTTAGGATGATTTTATATTCCATTAACTTCATAGTGACGTGGCATATCCTTTAATTATTTTCACTAATTCTTACTCAGCAAAAAATTAAGAAGAATTTTAAAGACTATCGATTAATGACCCTCACATGTGGGTTTCCATAGCCGGATATCGGGATACTTACATAACCCCAAAACAACAAAAAAATCCCGCCCGTTCAAAATCCCGCTTCAGATTATCCCCACGTTACTAAATCCCGCTAGTAGCTAGTGAAATAATCCAGTCAAAATATCGCCAAAAATTATTTTAATTGTTAATAAAAACATATATTCAGTTATGCGATTCCAAGCAGTTAATGCGATACTTTCCCTTAGCACAAACCCGTCGGTTGTATGTATGTATTTTTTCATAAATCGCGCGCGCGATTAGCAGGGCCGGATTTACCCTCTACGGCGCTCCTGGGCAATAGTCAAATTGCCGCCCTTCGTTACTAGGAAAGTAGAACAGTCGCTTTTTACATGGAAAGTTTAACGAGAATGTATGTACATATGTGATGTTAAAAATTTCGACGGAGCTTATGCGACGAATGCAGTATCATCAAAACATTTTTTAAAATACATTGACTGCTGGCTGTAAAACCGTCTGAAGTGTGTATACCATTTACATGTATTGGGGAGTACTTCTTATGTAGGGTTTTCCACTAATGACAGATCAATGCTAACATGTGATGAGGACCATGTAATTATTGATAAGGTTTTTTTTTGCGCCACGACTCCTTCCCAATTTTACCCTTCTCCATTACCTTAATGAATTGATTAATACCGAAAAAATGTTCAAATACTATGTCCTTTTGTCGGAGGCAGGGTAAATTTTCAGAAATATATTTGTTCGCTTATTCCAGAGGTTGTTTTTTCGACAAACCGACGCACTCGAGCAGTACTAAATTTCGGAATTGGCTTAGAGAGGTTAGTCTGTCCATCACTATTCTGCTGAAACACTAGAATCAATTTTCCCGATTGCTGTGACCTAAACTTCTTCCCAGACGCAAATAAAGGACCTTGAACTTGGCTTTTAGCTACCAGCCTCAAAAAGAAAGAATTGTTAAAATCAACCAGTTTCCGCGATTTTCTCTATTTACTGTTACAATTCTTTTCCTTGACGTCCTTTCCCGAATTCACTGTTACATGGGTATAACATTGTCAAGGACCGATTAGGTGTACTTCCAAACCAAAATCCTAGTGTTTAATATTTCAGTATAAATTCGAAGCCCCCTGATACACTCCCAATCAATAGGATAGTTCCACTTGTAAAATGTCGGAAATTGATAACGGTATTTTCTTTAAACTTGGTAACCATATTTTGCTTCTTCTTTTAACAACATGAGGTTTCAAAACTGGAGTCCCATTAGGGTTTTTTTTACGAAAATTCCCAACAAAACAGTGGAAACGCGAAAGTCATTAGGATAGTTTCAGAGGAAATAAAACACCATATAACGATATAAAAATATATTTGTATTCTAGAAAATAGGGCTAGTAATTAGCAGAACTTCCTTCAAATAATTTGAGTTCAAAACTCCATCTGGGATAGAATTATGACTGGGATAATTATAATGACAAGGAGCAATCCACAAATCGTATTGTAAAAATAAAGAAGCTCAAACTTGGAGAGTCTGTAGGGCACCTAATTAGAAAGACTACAGGCGGTAATTATCTAAGTCTGCAAGCAAATGACCAAACCGACCGTTTTAGCAGAGTTTCGTTTTTTTTTTAAATATTGTAAGCAGCAGCTTCAGATCTCAGAATAAGTGTGTAAGAGAACTTCAAATCAATGGAAGGTATGAACGTTTCATTATATGCCGCTCCGGGCAGTTGCTCAGGTTGCCCTTATGAAAAATCCGGCCCTGTGAATTAGCGGGGTATTGAAATGGCGGGATTTTGATTAGATGGGATTTCAAATGAGCGGCATTTTGAAACAGTGGGATAATGAACGTCGGAATTTTGGAAAATGGGAATATGATGGGTGGGATATCATGCCGTTGTCTCAAGAGTCAAATCCGCTTTTTTACGCCTTCAACCATTGTATAGAGCAGCATTTTTATATAGAGTAGGCATTGGACAGCAGCAGCAGTAAGTTTTTTTTACCGTGGTCATCGCATGTCTCGGCATTCAGAGGGTCAAAATGAGGGGCATTTGACTTATTGCAAAATAAGGCGGTCGCTCCAATGCATGTAGCGGAAGCCGGTGAAATATACCAATAGTAAATGATAATCAAATTTTTGGAAATTTCAACCCTAACTTCCACTATCCAATTCACTTTGTTCGAATCGGGTTAGTAGCGCAACTGACCGGTTGATCGATTTTTTCAAGATTCATGTACATATGTATACATATTTGCGTTTGCACTGTAATTTTCTCTAAGGTCCCACACATACGGAATCCATGGATTCCCCGAATCCAACGAAACTCTGTATAACTTGTGCCTTAATTTTATAAGAACATACTATTGTTGTGGGGTTTCTAGGGCAGTCTCCTGACTTCTTACATTTTCACTTTGGTAAGGTTTAGTGAATATTGGTCAATAAACAAAAGCTGGTGTTTCTCAATACAATATAACTTTGAGGTTAGAATTGGAAATTACTTCAATTCGACTAACTTTCCGTTAGTAAAATGAATAGTGGTCATTCTTCACTTCACCTACAAAAATTCCAAATGAGATTGGGCAAGGCTTTGTTGTCCGCCAACTGAAAGAGATAAAGAGTGTGCAGGCAGATTTATCTCTTAATTCCCAAAACGTGGGTTCCAATTCCTCTGTAATTTAATTATGTCTTCAAAATGCTTCTACGGCAGCTGGTTCTGCGATATAAGTCGTATCGGAGCAAATCCGTTACTACAACGGCCAACTGCCACACTTCCCTCGATTCATACCCTCTTCTCTCTGTACTTTCATGCTCCTAAAGCTCTAAAGCTTCAAAGCTGGCGGCGTCGCATAATCCGAACCTCGAGGGGCTACGTAAGGAAAGTGTCTTTGTACAAATGCCTATGCGCCTTTACCTAGCCAGTTTGATTGTCCACACGGCCTGAGTCCCATTGCTGCCTAGTAAATGAAGAAGACTTTTGGAATTGAAAAGGGGTGTTACCCGTCGGCTTTAATTAATTAAGGGGCACAAAAGGAAGATCTCACTTGCTATTGAGAAGTCGTGAGCGAATAGTATACTGCTGTTACCGCTGTTTCATATAGAAATTCACCTCCTTGTGTTTTTGTCATATCCAGACCCCATAGCTCTGTTTAGGATGACGGTATGTGTTAATCGGCCAGTTGAGACCTCATTCACTCGGACCTGTTACCATGTCATACATTCAAGCATTAATATGTCTCTTTGCTCCGTTCATCATCATCATCAATGTGGCACGATAGCCCGACGTCGGGCCTTGGCCGCCTGAATCGTTGACCTCCAATTGTCACGGTTACGTGACCTTGTCCTCCAGTTTCGGAAGCCCAGCAGCTGGTGGGCGTCTTCACCTACGGAGTTCTCCCAGCGAGCTCTCGGTCGTCCACGCAGCCTCGCTCCGTCAATTCGTTGTGCGTTCATAACTTTCTTTGGCATGCGATTGTCATCCATCCGTTGTACATGCCCCGCCCATTGCAGACGTTGAAGTTTCACGATTTTCGATACTTCCAGCTCATCGTACAATTGATACAACTCATGGTTGTATCGGATACGCCATTGGTCTCGCTCGCGAACGGCCCCGAAAATTCGCTCCGTTGTGAAATTTGCTCCGTTGTTGCGGTGTTATTACTGCACAGCGTTCTGTTTTTCCCCCTAAGGTCCCATTCCAGCTACCGCCTAATGTGATGTGGTTCCGTAAACTTAGCACAACTATACGTAAGATGCATTTAGTTCAATTCAATTTGTCTATTCATCGTAAATCTTATAATGGGTTCTCAATTTGTTTGCAATACAGACATATGTGATAATAGCTTTTACCACCCTCCACCGCAAAGCTTAGTCTCGAGTGGATCATAGCTCTTCAAGTAACTAACGGCTTGTTTATTAAAAGTTATGACACACTCCTCGACTCTGATTTTAAGAGAACACTTTTCTACGTACTTGCGAATTAGTGCTACTTGAGTTTTCTGACTAGCGAGCTTTAAAAAATGGATTCTGTCAATTCTGTGAAAAGAACGAGTGTGTCGCTGTATGCATCTCAGTAGTGGGCCTATCAAGATACTGACTACATTGCTTCGGTTCCAATAAGCCGACTTACGTCATTTTTAAGTGCAATCGGCCTCGATCGCCGGGCGTAGTCCCGTCCTATGATAAGGGCTCTAGCACCCAGATAAGCTGATTCAACTGACCATTATGGTCAACAGTTTTATCTTAGCACTGATATCGGGCTATCAAATATAATCTCTGTGATAAAATATATTCGATTTTGATTGTAGGTTCATTCGATCTATGTCTTTCCCTATGGGAGTTGGCTTGAGTGTACATACGAGTCTGACGATGAGTCACGTTATTGAAAGCCATGTTTCCGACCTTAATAAAGTAGGTTTCTCTCGAAATCAATCATCATTTCCGTATACATCCGTTTTTACTTTAATCCTTTATATATTTCTCAAAACTTAACTAACTTATCATTCTATTTTCCTATTTGCAGCCACGAATTGATCCACTAAAACTTTTAACATGCCTAAAGGTGCTTTTGGCATCCAACGGCGGAATACGCAGTGCAAATGAAGTGAAACGTTTGGCCGAGTAAGTAATTTTCTCTATTGACTTGATACTTTCTGCTGATGATTCTTAAATTAGCACTCATCAATAATTTGCAATCAAAAATGCTAAATATCTTTTTCAATTTTTTTCTATCTACAGATTGATGGCCAAATACTCGAAAAAGCTCGTCTCAAAATGCATTTATATACAGATTTTGAAAAGTACCGAAACTGAATTGTTGGGAAAATTTATGGGTGTCGGTGGTTGGTCGCTGACTCATATGTGGTTGACTGATGGAATCAAAGCCAATAATTGGCCGCTCGTTCAGGAGATTTTAGAATTGTTGCTGTTGTGTCCGGTCGATGTGCAACGATTGCGCACGAATTCGGCTCCGAAATTGGTGAAAGGATTGTGCAAAGATGGCGGCACTGAGAGTGAGTAATATTTTGATGTACATATTGTGTTTAGGTTTAAGTAAGTAGTGTACGAGAGCGAAAACGAAAATGCGACTTACATGACAACTGCAACATCACTCCGAATTTAGTTAGCCGATACGTTTTGTTAACGGCGATTATTAGAGATGTCTAGCAGTTCGTATTGATTTCATTTTTGAAATATATTACGTGACACGTAACCCTTTTTGGTTAAATGGCAGACAGTTTAGATGTTATTCCACAAAACATATCGCACTCCGAAAATTTTGCAGAATGCGATTTTTCTACCATAATTCATTTCTAGATCCGTTTGGTTTAGTCATCATCAAAAATTATGGAGAAATAAAATTCGGAGTGCAGAGTGTTTTAAGGCTGTAGATCTTATCCGAATCCAGTCGAACATATTTATATTTTTACATTTGTTACAATGTAATTATTTATGTGAAAGCATATCAATCAATTCAGAACATGTTCTCGTGTCTCGAGAGGATTAGATTTATCGCTTTTCGGAGTTCTAATTTTTGTACATGCTAAAATTAAAGCGCGAACTCCAAACAGAGCTCTAGCGAAATTATGTTATCCGAAATAAGGCTATACTCGTAGTATAGTCAACTCGCTATGCCCCACAAGATGAGCGTTCGCATAGCTTCAATTTCAAAATAGCATTTGCAGACATGAGACGACTCGAGATCTCTCTTGTTTTGCCCTGATTTCCTGAGGAGCATGGTAGTCTTCAACATTTCTACAACAACCGAATTCGGAGTGTGATACGGTTGTCAGCTATTTCACTTTCTAGTCGCATTTAAGTTTATTATTCTACGATAAGTAAATTTCTTCTTCTGAATAATAAACTTGGGACGGGCTATGCCGAGTATCAAAAACTCGTTTCTCTATGAATCTCTGTATCATACGAGTGGCAACCGAGCGATCACCTTGGCTCTCATCTGGAGCTCGACTTTAATTTTCTATTCTGTTAATTTTGTCATTCTATCTCGCACAGAAGAAACTTTGCTAGAAAGAAAAATCTAGTAGGCATGGTTTGATTGAATCGTCATTGAAAATTTCAAACAATTGTCATTTTTAACATTTAAATCTAAATCAAAAATTCATTATTAAATATTATGTTTTCTTTTCGTACAGGCGTTCGTATCCTTGCAACAATGCTGGTCGAACAATGGCTTAAAGTAGTGAAAGGTGAATCAACCACTGTCGAGACCCAACAATTACCAACATCAACAACCGGCGACCATGTGGTACCCTCCTCCACTGCAGTCACCACTACAACAGATTGCGCTCAATCGACGACTACCGGAAGTGATGTTCAGTCACTGCTTGTATCGCCGACTAGTTCTAAACGCGATGAACCGTTAGTGTATAAATTGAAACTCTCAAAAGATGGTAAACCAGTGCTGGCAAAAGTTGTAAGTCACGATGGGTCGGAAACCAGTGGCATAGGAACTAGCTCAAGCCAAGACACTACAGACGGTAGTGAGGGATCAAGATCTGTAACTACTAACGACAGGGAAGATAAGCTGTCTGATAAGGAAAATGATGTTAAGGGAACCAATGAAACGGACGAGAAAGAATCGTCAAAGGATAAAGATTCCGATAAGGAAAAATCACGTAGTAGTAAAGACAAAGATCACCATCGATCATCAAGTTCGAGTCGGCACAAGTCGTCATCGTCGTCCACAAGTAAATCATCGTCGTCTTCGAAAAGTGGTAGTAGCAGTCGTTCTAAATCATCGTCTCACAACAGTAGTAGTAGTAGCAACAGCAGTAGACACAAGGACAAGGAGAGCTCTGATCGCGATAAGCACAGATCATCGTCAAGCAAATCGTCCTCGAGTAGCAGAGACAAAGACAAGAGTCGCAGTAGCAAGGACAAGGAACGCGAAAAAAGTCGAAGCAGCAGTGACAACAAGTCCAGATCGGACAAAGACAAGGATCGATCCGATAAAGACAAATCCGACAAAGATAGAAACAGTGAAAATGAAGAAAATTCCCAATCGCCATCCATCGATAAATTGGGAAAAATTCCAAAGAAATCTTCGGAAGACTCGTCCGAAGCCGAGCCGTTGGTCACCTCAATCACGATACCATCGAAAAAGGCTTCCATGTCTATCGAAATCCGACGTGGCGATGCCAATCGACCGAAAACTGTAAAAACGTTTAAAAGTCAATTCCGTAGTCACGGTCTGTACGAGGAGGCACCACCGCCGCCATCTCGCAAGGGTCTCATCAAACCAGCCTCATCAGCACCCACACCAGGCATTGCACTGCCGTCGAATGTAGCGACAAAACGCTCGTCACCACCACCCATGCCAGCATCGAGCACCGTGATGGGCTCACCCAGTACCGCAGTGAAAGAATCCCTACCGCCGGCCGAGAAAAGACTGAAAATAGACTTGACCACCGCACCGGCTACGGAGAAGCCGGGGGCTGTGAAATTTATTGCACCGAAACCAAAACGTAAGTTTGATTTGTCGTATTTTGTTAACGAATTTGTTTTTTTCTTTCATTTCAGGGATTGTGTGTCGAATGTGTTTTCTCTATTTCGTTTGTCTGGATCGTGAGCGATGCAGCAAGCGAAGTTGGCATTGGAAATTGCTTGAATTTGTGTAATAATTGGATACGACACGCGCGGGACAGAACTTTTGATTATAGAATAATTTTGGGGGGTAGATTTTTCTTTTACATCTTGTTTGTGGGGAGTGAGTTTCATTTACAGGCATCACATCAAGCAAGTGTGCGTACGGGATATCAGTTCTAGTGCAAATGTGTGTGATGATCGACGTTCGACCGAAAAGCGTTCGTGCAATTTGAGGAGTTCCAAGATTATGACCCGAACAAGCCGACAAATCTCAATGTCGCTCTGAATTTTCATTCTGATTAATTTGTAAACTTGAAACTTTATGGATTAATCAATTTGTTTGAAATTGACTAAAGAAAAATGGATACATTCATGCGATGTGCATGATGAACATCGGTAAGCTGGTGAATGAGAAAGATTATGATGATGAAACGACGTTCGTGCGTGAAATTGTCCCCCTCTTTTTGGGGGGATCGTGACGTGAAACCTATGAATAATTCCTTCAAAAAGGAACAGTACGTAGCAGGTTGTATACGATCCTAATATCTACTCATTTTCCTTTTTATTTTTACTCTTTTTTTTATTTCATATTTCTACAACTAATAATTATTTGTTGGAAATGTGTAGTATTAAGGCAGATTTAAGTGAGAGAGTACCAAATAAAGTTTACGTAAAATAAAAAACAAGATGAACAAGTCAGCAATTTTGGGTATCGCAAAAAGCAACAGGAAATTGATTAAAAAATTGTTTTGGATTAGGACACCCCGATTAGAGCGGAATTCTTTAATTTCCTTTGCCAGTATAACTGTTTAGTAGCTTGTGTACAGTTAGGTAGTAATTTAAGAAAAAAAGTGATTAAGCAAATTTCTCTATAAATTCAGGGGAAGGATTTAGGAGATTTAGGTTCACGAGATAGTAGAAACTGAGCAGACGTTTTAATTTAGGATGCAGGAATAAAAGTTCCTCGAGTCTTGAACACATTACAAAGTATAAAATCAAGTTCAATTATTTATGCTTCTCATCATGGGAATGTAGTTATGTATCTTCCCATTCCACATTTAAATCAAGTTGAGCCATTCGCTCATACAAAAAAGCACTATACCACATTTAAATCAGAACTAATTTAAAATCAAATCATCTAATCATTCATCATTTCCATGTCGAACGACGCAAACGCATTATGTACAGCCACGCTGCAACTGCTCATACAATCTGACGCTCTGGTCGGAGTGGGGAATTATTGCAGTGCATTCCGCAATAATTCTGTAGCATATTCTTTGATCAAGCCACCCCCTTCTTTGGTCCGGAACCCTACTGTGGGATATCACGCTGTACATACAGAAATGTAATAAGTGAGTGGGGAAAAAGCCAAAGCCACCTTACACTGGGAAATTCTTCCAGGGCAGTCAAAACTTTTCGTTGCCAACTACTCACCTAAACGTGTTGCAAGCGCTATATATTTCCTATCCGCACATGTACGGAAAATTTTAGACCACGCCGAGAATCGATCTCTGGACCTCTAGATTACTAGCATCGTAGAGTGCGACTGAACCAAGCGAGCCACAGAGCGTGGCATCTAAACGTACCCTTAGTCTAATAAGTATGAGCAGAAACAGGGTTAGGATAATCTGCGGGCTCCTCACGGCGGGGCACTGCCGTTTGAATGGACACTTAAAGACCATGCGCATTCTTACCGACTCGAGCTGTCGATTTTGCTGACGACGAAACAGCTGCGCACATTCTTTGTGAATGTGATAGGCTAGCAATGCGCCGCTTGGAATGCTTCGGCATTATGTTACCTTTAGAGAAGGATATCTTCTCCTTGAACATGGGCCAGCTTAAACGGTTTATCGAAAGAAGTCGGTTAGATGAGTTCATCTAACCCATAGCTTGGGCAATTGCACAATAGAACAACGGTCGCAGTTCCCAGGGCTACCTAACAGCCCACACTAAATCTAATGGTTGCTTGCAGTCAAAACGCACGCATGTACGAGGGGGAGATTTAGAATTATTGTAAGTAAATAATGAAATTTTGCCATGCTCCGTAATGTTTTCCTCGAATAACCTTAACCTAGAGAAGGTGAGAGCCACTAGAATATATGATGTGCAAAGTGCTGTTGAGCGTCTCAAGGGTTTACTTCAAGTGATGTAGCATAATTAACAATGAATCGACTTTCGATGCTTCTGCCGTTGATTAACATGTCAAGCTGGCAAACACGCTTCCCTGATTTATCAGTTCAATTCAATGCTAAGCCGGTTTCACAATGATCAGAGCACACATCACGGTTAGGTCTGGTTACTCCTCAATAAATATATTGTTAGCACGGGGTGGTTCCTAGCATAAGCGGTTAGTAGAGGCATGATTTTCTCGGTGGTATCACAACGGACGAAATTCTGGTCTAAGTGCACTGGGCGTAAACCTGGCGGCCCCTGCACCTAACCATACGCATTTTACCTCCTCTTATATACACGTTCAAGAACCGAGTTTATCTGAATACTTTATAAAGAGATACGCTGTGAACGCTCGCTTTCTCCCCTTGTGCTCCGTTCGCATTAAAGCCTCCTTACAAAAAGTATGCTCATTCCATTTACGTATATGTTTGCCGTGTTTTCTTAAGAATGATTTATGTGAGATTTATTGAATTTTTGGGTTCATACAGAATGGATTTTTAATATAATTACTTTTTGAGGTGGTGTTTCTATTGCAAGCCATGATCCCAATGTTCCGATTTCATCCGTTCACATGTTTTTGTGAACTGGATAAAAACACACTTATTTGAGTTTTGAATAAGATATGTCCATAAAGAAAAGATTTATCTATAAATAACCTATTTTTGTACTAGGGTTTCTTTGGCCGCATCATGATTCAATGCTCGACTCCTGTTCCTTCCAACTTACTTTTGGAGGTTGGGTTTCTATGAAAGCTCTGTACGCTACAACACGTATCTTTCCATATTGAATCAAAGAACTACCAAACACCCCAAATTTCAGCAAAATCGGTTCAGTATTTTGAAGCAAGAGCATTACTAAAAACGTACAGTATAAATGAATATTTTAAATCAACCAGTTCTTGTTGGTGATTATCGTGGTCAGATTTCGTTCGTTTCTAGATGGGAGACAAATGTATTTATGCGAGGTCGCGGTAGCATTGGTCTTTATATGTTTCTAAGAAATTTATACTTTTGGGGGTGGGGTTTCTATGGTAGCCCCACGACTCCATGGGTCGATTTTCTCCGTTAATATATGTATTTTTGGCTTTAATACAATGTATCAATAGCTAACGCACTGAAGAAGGGAGCACATTGCTCCCGAAATACGTATTTGCGATAAAAAATAAATTTGTAGTTAGGAGCAGCTGTTAAATTTTTTAATTATAACATCAACTACAAGCATCAGAGGACGATATTTATTTGTCTAACGGCTCTATTCGAAACCCTACGCCAATGCCCTAACAATTTCATGGAAGTTTTTCACTAACTCTATCGCAATAAAGTGAGCCACTGATAGGTTTTCCGTATACGCTTATAGCGGTGCGTATAACAACCATAGCTCTAGCCAGATTAAGCATTCCGAAATTGTTCGATCCTATGATAAGGGACGTACGCAAAAATACATATATACACTGCCTGTCATAACTATAGCCGCACCATAAAACAGACTGATCCTTTAAAATTGAAAGAGAGCACAGTTATTTTACATACTATAAAGATAAGGGATATTCAAAAGACAAATAAATTCACAAGAAGTTTCCTTATATTTCAAACCGTTATTTCTCTGTAAAGCAAAATCTAAATTTCTCGTCTGTCATAACTATAGCCGCACTTGGAACTAGTATGGAAAAAGCTGGTAAAAAAAGCGGAAATTGAGGGAATTAATAACTGGAAAAATATTTTATAAATAAAATTGACTCCGGGGGTTTATTTGTTTATTTCTCTGTAAATAATTATAACCGTTTTTGGGTTTTTTGTTTATTGACCTCTCAGTATCGATAACCTTTTCTTTTACATAGAAAACTCGTTAAAATATTATTATTTTTACGTAATAATGTTGCATAAGATTTCCTGTCTAATTTGGTTGAAGGAGGGGCAACCTTTGTAGCATTTGTTACATTAAAACCTTCTTGAAGTTCAATGATTGGTGGGAGATGATGCAATCTCTTGATACAAAATCCGTTATGTGTCATGTCTTTTGTATTCAAACAAAAACAGTTTATGGTCAGGATATTCTAGAGGAATTTCCTTTGTATTAGAGGTGGTTACAACAACTTTTAAATACATACACAACCGTGATTAATAATATTAAGGAACTCTAACTCAAATTTGTATTGAGATCTATGGAAATCCGGCAAGTGCTCATTAAAAGTATAAGCCAGGATAGTCTACCTACGGAACAGTTGATTTCGTCACTTCCAGCATAGGAAAAATTTCATGGGATTGTCGTTACGATAAACAGCTTCCATTTTTTACAGAAGGTAGGACACATAACGGGTTTTGAAGCAAGAGATTGCATCAATTCTCACCAGTCGTTGTATTTAAAGTTGTTTCCAATGATACAAATGTTAAGAAGGGAGCATCCAATCTATCCAAATTGGACAGAAAACCTTGGAGAAACATTATTACGTACAATTTATTAAAAAAACACGATTTCGAAGAGTTTTTTTTTATGTAAAAGCAGCGGTTATCGATGTTTAGGGGTTAATAAGCAAAAAACAAGGAAAAATGTTAAAATGATTTCATGAAAAATAAACAAAACAATCCCACAGAGTCTATTTTATTCCAAAAGGATCTCTCCCGTTATTAATTTCCTCAATTTCCGCTTTTTAATTAGTTTTTCCCATATCTGTTCCAAGTGCGGCTATAGTTATGACAGACGGGAAATTTAGATTTTCTTTTACAGAGAAATAACGGTTTGAAATATAACGAAACTTCTTGTGAATTTATGTGTCTTTTTAATACCCCTTATGTTTACAGTATGTGGAATAACTGTGATCTCTTTTCATTTTAAAGGATCTGTCTGTTTTATGGTGCGGCTATAGTTATGACAGGCAGTGTATGTATTTCGAAAGGGGTTTTCGATTCGATTTTTTTTATTTATAGTTCTGATTAGAGAAAAAAAGAAACCATTGCAATTCAGTCGCTTATGTCCATATTTTTTAATTACAAAATCTAGTCAGCTCTAGCTTCACGAAAAGTCCTGGAATCGGAAACAACCTGCGGCAGTTATTCTCCGTTTGAAATATTCCATGTCTTAATCTGCCAAATTTTCCGAAACATCCTCGAGTTTTTTTAGCCGCTTTTGCAACATCACTGTATTGTGAATTAATTTCGGAGAGGGTTTGAACCCCCAAATTTATTTTTATAATCTGCATCAAAAATCTTTGAAAGGCCCAAAATAAACAGTCAGAATATCATTTTCCATAGATGCAATTTTACTAGAAGAGAATTATCGCGTGAGCAACGCAAGTTGTGTGTGTGCCATCGTTTCAAAACGTGCAAGTATATATCATTTCTAATACAAATGATTTCGCCACACTTGGGACGTCTCCATTCCCATTTCCTTTTTCATAATTTAAATACGCATATCCTTACTTTCGATATTTTCTTATTCGATTCCTTATTATGTTTGCGTTGGCTGAAACGATTTTAGTCCCCACTAGGTAGTTCACAGAAAGTTAGGGTGTTTCCATAACTACATACTACCATTTAATAATTTGATCAATATGAGGCCACCATTAGCTGGAAATTATTTTCGCCATTTCATTCCTTTTACCTTTACCTTTTACCTTTTTTATGTAAAATACGCCGCATTTTCTGTTTTTTTTTCTTAAATGTGTTCATATTGTTCGAAGAGCTATTTTTCGTATCTGATGAGGTTTTAAGACCTGCAAATTAGGGTGAAATCCGTTGCAATTTTTCCAAAGAATATGCGTAGGTACTTACTGCCGTGGAATATGTCAGAAATGCTGGGGAATTCCATAAACGATAAAATCGTCTCGGAACTATCCATTATTACTGCAACGGCAAAGAGCTACCAAGCCCTTCTCGATCGATTAAAAAAAAATCTCGAATTGCAACAACAACATAAACTAAAATCCGAAAATAATTCCATGTTTTTTGGGTATGAATTTTTAATTCACCGGTCATTGGATATTTAAAAAAAAAAAAATATATAACGGTACTTTGGACGAATTTTGAAAGTTCTATTTACCACAAAGAGCTAACGAAAACCACCGATCCAATAAGGAGATTGAGCAAGTACGTAGGAAATTTAGCATTAGCCCAATCACTTTAGCATTTCAAATAGAAAAAAAGAGTAAGGCAAATTTTGGTTGTTTTGGAATCAGAAGGAAGGGTGCCATGAGTCCAAACCCCATTTTGCTGAGAAACATTTTGATCGGAATGCTCCTAAAAAGGACACAAATTTATCCTTTGTCGGAGATAGGTGTGCGGGGTGTCACATGAAAGGAAACTTCGAGTACAAATAAATACAGTAAAACCTGTGTATGTTGACCACCTCCGGTTTCCGCTTAAGATGGTCGACATAGACAGAGGTAGCCAACTTATGAAGGGGTACAATAAAATACGATTAAACTATCAGCTAGTATTGAATATATTGATGAGAAACATTTGACATCCCTTGAATGCTTCATTTTTAGGGAGTATAGCGAATCATACAAAATTGTTCGTTCGTCTAAGAAATAGACATGTATCTATATCCCGTACAAGCAGATAAGATCTTGGAAATAGGATGTCACTAACACATCCTGCGGCCTTAGTCCAATGCTGGATTGTCGCGCCTGTTATTTATTTTTTATATCCCGTACAGTTTCCATAATGCACTTGCAAAACAACAACTAACAACTCGAACTACTGAGCAACTGAGTAGGTACATAAGCCTAATGCGATGCATTAGCTCACTAAAAGTTATGCAATAAACTTAACAAAAAGCATTTGTCCTACTCTAGGTCAGCATTAAGCTCAACAAAACGCACTCATTGTTTATGAAAAATTCATTTAATTTAAAAAAAAATCAGAACCGCACATATATGACGATTCCATGGATTCAACATGGATTTAGTTGGATCAATATTCAAATCCGCCCGTGGGTTCATTTGACTGAAATCCATTCTAATACAATTAAATCCATAAATTGCCGTGTAAGTGCGGCCTTATACATTTCCAAAAAAAGGAAATTAACAACCGATGACCATACTTTTTTCCTTTTTTAATTTTCATTAAATATTTGTTCATCCTATTTTTTGTTTTAACCCCATTGGAACAATAAAATCGTAAATCAGAACATCTCAAAAACCAGGAAATAAACACAACAGCCGACTTCCAGTTTTTATCTGTGAATTCTCAGAAAACTGCTTTGACGGAAATTCCTAAGTGGTCATGCTAGAAGGGTGCGTTTATACTTGAAGCGTTCGGCAATTGGGCAGTCAAGTTACAAGTTAGGCAGGTGTCTAAGTTAGGGTGAGTGTGAAATTCTATGGAAGTCGTAATAATGGAGTTAGGCGGTTGGCCAACTTGTGGAGGTGGTCAAGTTGACAGGTTTTACTGTACTAATTTTGATTTCTCTCATAATTAATTCGTATGCGATTTTACTCCCTTTTGGATAACTTGAATCAAAGAAAAAATACCGGAAACGGAATGTACTCAACGTTTCCTTTAATATGACTCCCCTATCTCCGACAAATAGTAAATTTGTAACCTTTTCTGTCCTTTTAGGACCTTTCCGATCAACATGTTTCACAGCAATATTCGTTTTCGACTCCTGGCTTCGCACTGATTCGAAAGAATAAGATTTTTCCTACTCTATTTTTACCGCCTATCTGCAGTAAAGGATAACTAAGTGTCCTTTCTTGTCCTTTTAGGACCTTTTCGATCTAACAATTTTTTTTTTCAAAATGAGTTTTTGGTAACCTTTCGTTAAAAATTGTTGTTTATGGCAAATCGATGATTAAAAAAAAGCCAAGACCTATCTTACGTATGTAGGTACTATTTGCTTTGGGAAGTCGTATGAAGGAACTGAAATAAACTTAGCTCATTTGAAAAGAATACACATCTGATCATTATTGGGACATTTTGAATCACAAATAGTAGATTTAGGACCAACACTTATAGAGCTATAATACCTACTTAAAACTTACGACTCTCAAATTACCACTTTACGAATATCAGCACACTGCTTTAAGAAATTAACTTCTAGTGTTGACTGAGGCTCTGTAAGTGACAAAAACCACAAGATAGTCTGATATGGAACGTACACTAAACCACAGACTTTGATTAAATAATTTCAAAACATAAACTGCTAGAATGCTGGTTGTCCAATCGTTATTCATTATCAGAAAACATTTTAATATCTCTCGTAAACTTTTGTAATTGAATCCGCGCAACACATTGCTTTAGTTGAAAGAGTTTGTCAAGGTATCAGAGCTTTCGATTCTCGTGAGGCTCTACTAGAACAGCTTATTATAATAGTAACCATAATTTGGCTAACTTGCTACACGAATACAAAATTTACAACATCTGTATTTACCTAAAATTGATCTAGATAAATTTAAACAAACATAACATTTTTCTGACTTGCTATTGCGATACCCAATCTGCTAGTTTTTATTTACTTTTTGCAAACAAATACATCAACGTTAGACATTAGTCCTGTAAGTTACGAGGGAAATGATTTTAAAAATGCAAAAACGCATCGACCTCCTGTGCATCATTACACAATTTGTGCAATTCTACATTGAATTATGAAATAATAAGTACCTACCACTTTCGTCATAACACCAAACTGAATGAATGAATGAACGACTCATGTTCTCAATAAATGGGCTGGCATGATATTATTATTATGATACGCGACATAAGCGTCTGATAACGTGCGTGCATTGTGTGTGTAGTAAACATAATGTACAACAGAAAAGCATCCAAGGTCAGGGCTAATCGATACGACACTACTAGTGCAAGTTCTACCGTGACTGCTGCTACTAAGAATAGGGGAGCATATCGAGAAATATGTACACAATTTACACAATTCGAGCTCGAAGATGCATACGTAGAGAATGCTCTAAAAATAAATGAATGAATGGGTTAACGTTGTCCGTCGTTTATTTCGGGGTATTGTCGGAAGCATACATACATACGCCCAGTCTGAGTGACCCTTTTCGTCACCGGGCCATGCAATTATCTCTTACGCAATGAATAAATAAATTATATTGTGATTTCGGGGTAGAGATAAGCGCACCTCATTTGGGCTAACGAGACTATCATAAAGGCTATGGTGAATTATAATGATATTTGACTGATCACGTGTTGGATACTCTCTTTTTGGATGTAGTAGCCACCTACTGATATGAACATATCAATAAATAAATAACAGGCGCGACAATCCAGCATTGGACTAAGGCCGCAGGATGTGTTAGTGACATCCTATTTCCAAGATCTAATCTGCTTTTTGTTGAGGTAATGAGATCAGCATCACGCTCAGCAGTGTTATTTATCCCCATAAATGGGTACTCGTTTAACATCTGAGTGAGATCATAGTCCGTCACAAGCTCGTGAGTTCGAAAAACACCATGAACCACGGTGAGATTCGAACTCATGACCCTGTGCACCGAAGGTGCGCGCACTAACCGCTAGACCAGCCAGACTACTAACATATCAATAATGAACTAAAAAAACTAGCGATCAAACAGCAATTACGAGAGGGGAATTCAACATTGAATTTCCGATTCAACACGCCTCTGTCCCCCCCAGGCGTGTGTTGTGCACAACTTTGATTTTTTGTACCGCGCGCTGTTCGGCGAACCCCGATTAGTGTTGTTGTGGCCTTAGGCTTGAATTTTAGACATAAAGAGCTTTTTAACTTCTAGTAAATCTGGGCTGGTATTTGTACATTTAAAATTGCGATGTCCATACGTTACTAAATTAAGATTCGTCTTCGTCCGGTTCAAATAACCACCTCCTGAAGGAACGTTTGGGTATTAACCTATCGACAATTACCTCTTTTCGCTGCCTTAGGACACACACTTGGAAAGAAATGTTTTTTAATTCATATGAAATCTTCATAGCGATTTGTAGTCGTTCACTAGTTTTAGAGCTTAAACACGGCAGGAACTGTGGTAAAAGAAAATTACATCTTGCTCTGATCCAGTAACAAAAGATCATAGGAAAAGCGTGCCTAATTCCAAACGACGCCCACATACGTATTTCCTATAAAGAACTGGAAAACATGCGAAAAATTCGTTCATATCAGTTGTATGGAGTAATATCACCTAATGCAGAAAATAATATTCTGTTGCTACCGGCATCCAGTCGTAAGCGATGTATTCCATGCTTTTATTATGAATAACGGTTGGGCTTGACTTTTTTTATTTGCACCGAGACCGCAATAGACATTCTAATTGCAAGTGTAGTATCTTTTAAATTCGACAAAAACATTTTTTACAACGAGATGATAAACGTGAAAGTAAATATGTATTCGATCTGAATAGGACAACGATTTGAATTGTCATAATGCAAGTTATGCAAAATTCTTTGAAGAAAACAAATTAAGCCTGCAAATGTGACACCAAGTCATCCTTGAAAATATGGACAATTTCCTTTGCCGTTAAAAAACATATTTCCAATGTAAATACCATCATACATGTCGAGTGGTAGAAGTGGTCCCACTGGCAACCTTTGCCTCGACAGCACCATGGGTGCCTCTCATCCGTTTTTTTTTTACGGCCAAGGGGCAATTTCAGACTGTACGAAATCGGCCGCACTATCAAGCTTTTACAAAAACAAACAGCGTACGTACAATTGTTTTTCGGTCATATGACGCGTAGATACATACATACGATTATCCATGATGTTTGTTTTTGCTCGTACGGTCGTTTTCGTATAGTCTGAAATGACCCAAGAGTTGCCTACCATACCTCCTTGGCAAGAGCCATGAAGGATTAAACGGCACTACCACAACGGTAGTATAATAAAAATGTCATGTAACGGTATTCTTACGCCTTCAATTGCATACAAGGCGACTTTTGACAATAGTTTGGGCTAAACGAGGAGGGTCCTTCCTTCCTTCCTTATGTGATTTGATACCAGACAATCGGTTCGATTATCTCGTGCCTACTTCCGTACAAAAAGGACTTTTAGGTTAATGTAACTGTAACCATAATTTTAAGCTAAGTACTAACAATTCGTCGTGCTCTGTGGCCGTGATCGTTCGGTCGACACTCTGTGAATTAGAAACTCATAGAAGAAGGCACGACTCGTCGCAAGGTTATTATTCAGAAGAAGATGATAAGAAATATTCTTATCGTAGAATAATAAAACTAACAATGCGACTAGGAAGTGGTATGGCTGACAACCGTATCACACTCCGAATTCAGTTGTCCTTGTAACGTTGATGACTACACACGGTAGTCATCAACGCACCATGCTCCACTAGGAGTTACGGTAATGAAGAGAGACTAACAATTAAAAAAAAGATTATGTACGACCGAGATATTCGAGACAATTATTTGCGCTATGCAAATATTGAATAGTACAATATGCAGAATTCGACTACAAATAATTACTCTGCTGGTTTCATTATTTGTAAAACAACCGAGGAAACGTACTCAAGAAATCTTATAGATTGTGGTTGTTGCTAAGAAATTAACTGAGCCCAGAGACCTAAATAACCCAGTAGCGAAAAATTAAGTGTGTAAATAAGTACATGAATAATTATTTTAGTATTAAGAACAACTGCAAGAAAATTTAGAATAGAAGACTCGTATATGTTTAATTTATTCAAAAATTATATTTTCAGGCTTTTTCCCGTTCGTTCAACACAAATTTCAAGCAATTTCTCTCCCTACATTCGAAAACACAGTCCCAATTCATTCTTACGTTACATATTTTAATTACATCCACATAACCTCAAAAAATATTCTAACCCGTTATTTTCCATCATTTTCTCCTTACAGCATTCACTCTGGTCGAAAGCGACATGTTTATGGACGCCCTTTCGGCGGCCGTTCCCAAAAAAGATGTGCGCAAGCGTAAACGACGTCCGAGCAGCTCCAAGGAACCAACAACACCCGAAGAAGCTGAAAGTCCGGTGGCCGCCGGCAACAATGTCGCTCCACTCAAATTCTATCAGGACACTCTCGAAGATTCGGAAAAAGCGGAAAACACTTCATCCGAAGACGTCAATAACGACTCCGTTGACGATCAGAAGAACGAAGACGAGGACGATATTCCCCTGAAAAAGGTGAAAGAACAAATCGAGGAGCAAGTGCGCGAAAAAGAAATGGAAGAACGATTGGCACGCGAAAATGAAGAACCCGAATTGAATCCGGTGAAAAAGCCACCGGGCCCCGGATGTGGTCCGGACGGACCGCCAGGCGTGCTGATGTTGCATCGACGCAAAGGTCCCAAAAAGAAGTTGACGTGGCGCCCGCAAGAACAGCTCGAAGAAGTTCGATTCTTTGAAGTGGACGTTAACGAGCGGGTGAATGTTACCAAAACGTTTATGGACATGAAGCAAGCGGAGCGATTTAATGAGCGCGAAGCATTTACGTTGGCACGAAAATTGAGCACGGACGATGTAATGGTAGAGCAAACTCCATGGGTACCGCTTATGGAACTTGAAGATGTTCCGCCACATCCAGATGGCAGTCAGAGTAAGGAGAAGAAAATTCAGATGGAGCGCGAGCTAACGACACTGAAAGCTCTCTACTTCAATCGACATATGATTCCTGATTCACCATCCGAGCCCGATATGGAGCACTATCAAATTACTGAACCGGCTGTGATTCCACTTGATGACATCACCGGAAATCCAGACACAGTTAATGACTTCACCAGTATGCCGTGGCCCGAACCGAAAGGCTCGCCACCACAGCATGACGACTTCATGAAGGGCGGCGATATGGGATTCCCGCCTGGTCAGTTCAATTCCTTTATGCCATTCCCTGGAAATGGCGGCGGATGGATAGGACCGCCCGGTATGAATAATGGACCGCCAAACGGAATGATGCGACCCCCAATGGGAGGTCCACCAATGGGCAATTTCAATCCCAGAATGGGTGGACCGCCCGTAAATATGATGATGAATGGTGGTCCGCCGAATATGATGGGTGGAATGGGAGGACCGCCAGACGACATGGGCGGTATGGGCTGCAACATGAATATGATGAGTCCAGGATTTGACCCCGGTTTCGATCCGGGCTTCGATCAAAACTTTGGCGGACCCAACTTTGGTGGTCCACCAAACGGAGTTATGGGTGGAGGCGGCGGTTTCAACAACTTTGGTCCGCCTATGAACAATATGAATATGAATGGACCAAGAGGAGGAGGTGGTGGCAACGGTCGAGGCGGCAGTTGGCGATCCGGCGCGGCAGGACCACCGGGAGGCAATGATGATTCAGTTGGTGGCGGCAATTGGCGTGGCGGTGGTCGCGGCGGTGGTGGTAACATTCAAAGACGTGGCGGCGGAGGTGGTCGCGATAATAACCGAAATATTTGTAGACAATTCTTACGCGGTTATTGTCGAAATGGCAATAATTGCAATTACTTCCATCCGCCACCGGGAAATGGTAAACGATTCTGAGAAGAAATGCCGGACTCATGTCCGACTGTCGACTGTGATATTAGCCATTGATATTTCCACTGTATTGTGCTTGAAGCATATCGCGTGGATTATGTCTGTGCTGACCTACTTAAATCTGTTACTGATTCCACAAGGCTGCGTGCTGGACCTAGGCAACTTCATGTGTATAATGTACATAATTATCATAAAATGAAAACTTTATTCATATGTTAGCACTACTATACATACTTAGTAAATCTTTTTAGCATTTTTGTTCACAAGTACAAATAACTTTCAATCGATTATTTAAGTTGAATTAAATTTTAAATTAGTTTTCTAAGCTGAGTTATAGTGTTCTATAATGGACACTGATCGACGAGGATTCAAATGAAAACATAATAGTAATCATGTATATAGAAGCGAAAGAAAAATGAAATGATATTGTTTGAGAAAAACATTCATAATTATTGTCACATCTTCAGCATTTAGGTAGTTTTGTAAATTATGTAAATTATTACTTATTTAACAAGTTCGAATTGTTTAGTTCAATCCTCTTGTTAATTTTTATTAAAATGTAGAATTAACTGTTTATACTACTTATAAGTTTTGTTATCAAGATGAAACTACTGAAATTGTGTGAAAAAGTAAGATTTTTATACATATGCATATGCGTTACTATAATAAAGAATATTTAGTGAAATAAATTTTTAGATTTTTTTATTTTATGGTACGTCTGACGTTACAAAGAAAATCACATTTCTTCCCTCATCTTCTGTTAAATGAAAATAAAACAATGCTTTATTTCTTCGATATTTCCACTCAAAAGTAAATGGACTGTCGTTCGAGCATACTAAAGGGGCGATTACGTATTATGTAACTCGAAACCGTTGTAGGATATGAATTTTAGAGTATTAATTTGTCGCATTGAACGGCTATGACTGAACGCAAGCAGCTAGGACTTTGAATTTTTCAGCAAAATGTACGCAACAACATGCTCTACATCGGCCCCTTGAACCCCTACAAATCAATTTTTTTTTCGAAAAATTGAACCCCGTTTTTTCTTGCGATTTTTTGTTCACCGGTCGCATCTTTGAATGGCTACAACACAGACAGCTACAGCCGGCCCCACACCGACCGGAGTGTGGCAAACCCTGTGCAAAAGATTGATACGAAAGTCGCGCAGCAGTGTGGTTGAGCGAATCCAAGGTATCATTCTTGGAACGGTCTTTTGCGCGGTGTTTGCCACACTCCGGTCGGTGTGGGGCCGGCTTAAGATGAACATTTCAGCAAAATGTGCGCCGTAACATGCTCTACATCAGGCTCTTGTACCCCTAAAATGTTTTTTTTTTTCGAACAATTTATTCTATTTGATAAATTTCGCATCTTTGAATGTCTGTAACTTTTGAACGCAGACACCTAGAACCCTGATAATTTCAGCAAAATGTGAACTCTTTTTTCGAATGATTGACCGCGTTTGATCTAAATTTGTCCGAAAGCCCTCATCTCAAGACATGGAACTTTGCCAAGCAGCCTCCAATCTGAATAAAAAAAATCTGTTGTTACTGTTATTACTGAGGCCGCTGTGGATGCTTGATGCTTATTGCGAGTGCAACAGTAACATAAGGTACAGAGTAACTTAGTATACAGGTGCGTCAGCTGTCATTTTTTTTATATGGAGTTTCGTTACCCAAACCTGCACGATAACCAAAAAAACACACCTTCTATTTAACAAGAAACACGTTTTAATCGTAACCAAATCCATAATCGTCCAAAAAAAAAACCCTTTTTTTCTTTCTTAATATTCGAGTGAAGAGGTGTACCGTGTGAGTGAAAAAAAAGAGCCGGAGATCATTTCGAACGAGGATCTCCTCACTATAACTGGCCAAGAAAGGATAGGCACTTCGATCAAAAGACTTAAGTGGCAATGGATAGGTCACACCTTCCGAAGAGGGCCCAATAACAGGATTCCGGAGCAAGACGCCGCACAGTGCTTCGAATGTATGGAGAAGGTGGTCAAAAATCAATATCTTAAGAACGCGTTTACCGATGAAATTTGGTGGATGTGTTCAGCTAGTTAGCTTCTCATCATCATCATCAATGTGCTTGTCTAGACAGTTTCAATTTGCGTTCGTCTTCATCATTTTGACAATTGAAACTTGAGATGCCTGCGCTATTGAAGAAACGCATTCATTCTTGAACGTGATTGCTAATGTTAAATATAAACAACTCATCATCTATTCGTACTATTCATGAAAGAATTTATCATTTACCCGTCCTGACCAAAGCCGCGACACATATTTCTAGATAAATAATGAACAGATGTGGATAGAATGAGGCATTGATCTCTTCTGTTCACTTGACGCAATCAACGACACGTTCAATATTGAAAGTGGATACGGAGCTTGAAGACGATAGTGAAGACGAAAGCGCACATATGTGGACATAGCCAATGATCATCAATGTGGCACGATAGCCCGACGTCGGGCCTTGGCCGCCTGAATCGTTGACCTCCAATTGTCGTGGTTACGTGACCTCGTCCTCCAGTTTCGGAAGCCCAGCAGCTGGTGGGCGTCTTCACCTACGGAGTTCTCCCAGCGAGCTCTCGGTCGCCCACGCAACCTCGCTCCGTCAATTCGTTGTGCGTTCATCACTTTCTTTGGCATGCGATTATCGTCCATCCGTTGTACATGCCCCGCCCAATGCAAACGTTGAAGTTTCACGATTTTCGATACTTCCAGCTCATCGTACAATTGATACAACTCATGGTTGTACCGGATACGCCATTGGTCTCGCTCGCGAACGGCCCCGAAAATTCGCCGAAGGACCTTTCGTTCGAATCGGTCTAGCAAAATTTCGGAGGCTTGGGTGAGGGTCCATGTTTCGCAGCCATAACATAGCACGGGTCGGATGATCGTTTTGTACACGCGGAGCTTCGTGTTCCTGTGCGCAAGTTTCGAATTAATTATAGGGAGGACCGAGAAATATGTCTTATTGGCTAGTTGTATCCGTCGCTTAATTTCGTCGGTTTCATTGGCGTCCTTTGATAAGTTACAACCCAGATAGTTGAAGTTGTCTACATACTCGATATTAAGGTCCCCCACTGTGATGCTTGGATTTGCTGGCGTCCTTGTTTTCGATTGCATCATGGCCTTTGTTTTGCTTTCGTTGATATGTAGTCCAACTTCCTTTGCGGCGTTATTGAGGTTATGCAGAAGGCTTTCTGCATCACCCAACCTTCGAGACATGATGTTGATATCGTCGGCGTACGCTACTAATTGAGTCGACTTGATGAGTAGCGTTCCGCTGCTGTCCATATTCATGGCTCGAATTACATACTCCAAAGCAAGGTTGAAGAGCGTCGGCGCCAGCCCGTCGCCCTGCTTGAGTCCAATACGAGTTTCAAATAGGTCAGTGAGTCGATTCTGCTCTCTGACCTGCGAGACGGTATTAGTCATCGTCATCCTTGTGAGTCGCACTAACTTTGCCGGTATACCAAAATTCAGCATAATGTTGTACAGTACACTTCGATCGATACTGTCGTATGCCTGCTTGAAGTCGACAAAGATTTGGTATACGTCGATGTTATATTCCCAGCACTTTTGGAGTAGTAGCTTCACTGTGAAAAGCTGATCGGTCGTTGATCGACCAGGTCTGAAGCCGTCATGATACTCGCCAATGATTCGTTCTGCGTACGGATTAATTCTCTTTTCAAGAATTTTAGATAATATCTTATAGCCCGTACAAAATAATGATAAGCCCCTGTAATTCTCACACTTCAGCTTGTCACCCTTTTTGTGGATTGGGCAGATTATGCTTTTGCGCCAATCTTCGGGGATTTTCTCGTCGTTCCATATTTTCAGCAGTAGCACATGTATAGCGTTGGTCAGGCACGTTCCACCATGCTTCAGCAGTTCTGCTGGGATCTCGTCAGCGCCGGGCGCTTTATTATTTTGAAGCGACTGTATGGCAAGACTCACCTCCTCTACTGTTGGGGGTAGAACGGGAGGGCCTGGTTCGGCTAACTACTCAAGAGCTGGCTCCGCGGGGGATGTTGATGGTGCATTGAGTAGCTCTTCAAAATGCGAGGCCCATCGTTTGTTGACGCTTTCGATGTCGCTGATGATGTTACCATCCTTGTCCTTACATAGGCTTGTCCTGGGTTGATATCCGTTCTTAACATTATTTATAAGTTTGTACGCCTGTCTAATGTTCTTACTGGCTAATCTTTGGTTTATTTGCTGTAACTGCTCGTCAAAATGTTTGCATTTCTTACGTCTAATTAACTTATTAGATACTCGCCGAAGCTCGTTATATCTTTCTTTCTTGGCTCGGGATGCGCGTTGTGTGTATTGGCGATAGGCTTCATTTTTCGCCTCAATCGAGGCCCTGCATTCGTCGTCGAACCAGTCTGCTCGTCTGCGCCGGCCTTTATAGCCCACGACCTCTTCTTCGACCCCCTTGATGCTGTCTTTGAGCTCCTCCCAGAACTCATGGATGCCTAAATTGTTGATGTCATCAAGCATGCGCGACAGTTTTTCCTCTAGTGCTATTGTATACGCAGCCGCCGTGGCAACATCAATCAAATTGTCAACCTCGAAGATCTTGACAGGGTTGATTCTCGTTAGGTGCACCGAAGAGATTCTGCACCTGTAGGTTGTCTTCACCAAATAGTGATCGGTGTCGCAGTTGGCTCCTCGATAGGATCGAACATCTAGGACATTAGAAGCCCATCTCTTGCTGATCAGTACGTGGTCGATCTGGTTCACGGTGTATTCATCTGGACACTTCCAAGCAAACCTTGCTTTTGGATTCGTCGATGAGGGAAGCATGTAGAGCTTATTACCAGGTTTCTGCCGCTCGCGAAGTCGATAAGTCGCTGACCGTTGTTGTTGTTTTCGTCGTGGAGGCTATGACCTCCAGTAGTTCCCCTATGCCAGCTTTCATTTCCGACTTTGGCGTTAAAGTCTCCTAGCAGCAGCTTGACGTCGTTTGATGGAAGTGAGTCGAAGAGTGTTTCTAGGTCGTTGTAGAACTCGTCCTTAATCGCGTCTTCTTTTACTTCTGTAGGGGCATGCGCATTAATGAGCCAGAGATTAGCGAAACGGGTCTTAATGCGGATCGCACATAGCCGCTCGTTGATGGGTTTGAAGCCGATAACGTGGTCCTTGAGCTGCTTATTCACGATGAAAGCTACTCCAAACTCCTTGTTGCCCTCCTCTTTACCACTCGTAAAAATAGTGTGCGAATTGAGGTCCTTAATCTCGCTTTTGAGCCATTTAGTTTCTTGGATTGCAACTATGCTCAGCTTGTATTGTTCTACCTGATCCAGGAGGGCCCTTAAGGCCCCCGGTCTATTCAGGGAGCGTACATTCCAGGATCCGAAAGAGTAATCAGTTGTTCGTTTGCGGGGTCGTCGTTGTTTTGTATCCGTCCAATCCGAGGCTTTTGTTTCAGGTTTCTTGACTTGAAGTTTTTCTTAGGATGAGTTGTCGGCACATCGCTAAACCATGATAGGGTTTAATCGTTTAGTAAAGGCCATCATGGGCATGCCTCGAAGATGCTGCTTTAGTGGTTGACTTAAATGTTTTCTGTCACCTATCACGTTAAGTAACCTGAGACGCTGCAGATGTTAATGCAGCACTCAGGCGCAGCGGTTACTCGGATAATGCGGGAAAGTAACGCCCCGTAGAGAGACATAGGAATTGGCCGAAGTCCTTTTCCTATGAAACTCCTCCTGCATAGCTAAGGGTCCGCAGTTATGCCACAACTGAAGAAGATATAGGAATTAGCCGAAGCCTTTCAACCTTTATCTTCCCCCTTAGCTTCTCAATTCTGTATAAAATTCAAGATGAATAAATAATGGATTTTCGAGATATTGATAAAAATGTGAGGAAGATAAATGGTATAAAGATAGGCTATAATATAAAAAATCGTAACTTGGTAACCGGATAACCAATTTTCTTGAAACTTGGCTATTATCTATAGCAAAGAATAAACATTAGTTGCCGAAAAAATTATTATCCGCGAACAACTGAGTTCTGAGATATTTAAGAGAGAAATCTATGAATTTTACCAATTTTTGGGGACTTTATCAAATGCTTAATATCTTTCAAGAACCCAAATTTAAACTTAATATTTACACTATTTAAAATATATAAATTTCAAATAAACGGAGTTTTGCGATTTGGAGATATAGTGGTTCAAAAAATCAAATAATTCAGTGATATACATTCTCCGAAGTCGTGTTTCGAAAAAACTTTTTCTTTTGTTTTTATTATTTTTTTATTTTAAAGAATAACACTAATATACAAAATACATGCTTTTTATTCTTTTTATTTATTCTGACTCATCGTCGCTTTCCAAATCCAGCAAGATCAAAATTGGCAATTGGAAACGTTTCAGTAGAATCTAATTGGTTTATATATAAATTGACTTCTGCGCCTACATGATGCTGTTTCTTAATTTTTGGAGTCCGCAGGGACGCTAGGAAAGGGCCCGAGTTTTCGTATTCGCATTAAATTAAGGTGACCAGATTCTCGAAGGCCCAATGCTGTACACATTGCGGAATTCGGCTTTCAGGCAAACCCTCAATCACACAATTTGCTCCTTCCCCCTCCTTTCACGCCGATTTAGAGAAAGCATAATATGTCACGATTCTCAACATGAGGCTTGCCATAAAACGACCACATAAGTATTCGCCTTAGTTTCATTTCTTGGTAAACGGAATTGAGAAAGAGTAATAGCCAATATTCAGGGAAATATGTGGTGAACCTTGTTGGTAATGTCGATACTAAACAGGACCCATAAACATCATAAGCATGTGAAGTACAAAGTATGCTTCAGTCCGCAAAGCTACAACAAGCAATGGCATAGCATAGCTAGGGATAGCAGGATCTCGTTTAGAAGGGACAAGCCTGACATTTTTCTAACACCTTGAGCGCGCAATTTTCTTAGGGGGTAGGGATAGGTCTAGGTATGTAATGCATATACTAAGATTTCCCGTCTAACTAAATTGGCGGTCCCATTTTGTTATTAAAGATGTTACACATTAGTTCAGTAATATCGTGTCGATTTAGTACCAATCCGTGAAAAAAATACAGAAGTTTTTTCTCACTCTTTCTTTATGTATTATGGGGCGCTGATTCCGATTATGAACTTTGCACCCTAAAAAAAGTGCCGCAACCTTAAAAAAGGGGGGAAAGGGGGGCATTTTTTCGGTTTTTTGCGATTATTTCAAAAACGGTAAGAGATACAGAAAAATGGTCTGAGGACGAAAAAAACTACATAAAATTATCTTTGCAATGATATATAACACATTAGAGTTTAATTGAATATTTCGGCGTTAGAATAGAACATAAATTAGAATATTTTCATTTTAGACCTTTTTAAAAGCTCCATACCTTTTGAAAAAACGCCAGTTCATCCGTATAATTTTATATAAGTATTCACAACAAGTTTAAGATAATTTGAACGTAAACATTGAGTCGCTGCGGTCAAGGACCTCCATTATCCCCCCATTTAAATTTTCAAAACTGCATATCCATAACTCCCCCCAAAATTGGAGCAGAGTGCTAAAAATTGGTTTGTTGCAATTGGAGGTCATAGTCACCCCACCCACCAAAAACCAGCTCATTCGGATAAAAACTAAGGGTATCTCCCATACAAAGTAACCCATCAGGAGTTTGTTTTACGTACAACAACGTATACTACTCATTTTATAAACTGTAGAACAAAGTTGTCATGGGTCACTTTGTATGGGAGGTACCCTTAGTTTTTATCCAAATGAGCTGATTTTGGGGTGACTATGACCTCCAATCGCAACAAACCAAAATTTAGCACTCTGCTCCAATTTTGGGGGGAGTTATGGACATGCCGTTTTGACAAATTTAAATGGGGGGATATTGGGGGTCCTTGACCGGAGCGACTCAGCGTTTACGTTAGAATTATCTTAAACTTGCTGTTAATACTTGTACAAAATTTAACGGCTGAACTAACATTGTTTGAAAAGTTATGGAGCTTTTAAAAAAGGTCTAAAATGAAAATATTCTAATTTATGTTCTATTCTAACGCCGAAATATGCAATTAAACTGTAATGTGTTATATATCGTTGCAAAGATAATTTTATGTAGTTTTTTTCGTCCTCAGACCATTTTTCTGTATCTCTTACCGTTTTTGAAATAATCGCAAAAAACTGAAAAATGCCCCCCTTTACCCCTTTTTTAAAAGTTGCGGCACGTTTTTTAGGGTGCAAAGTTGATATTCGGAATCAGCGCCCCAAAATACATATAACAAAATTGAGAAATAAACTTCTGTATTTTTTTCCTGACGAAAATACGATATGATTTGACTACATTTTCAAACCATATTTTAAGAAAGGACAATTGAGAATGACCTCTGTTGCATTTCAACGATACCTCTTGCACGTGTTTAGCCTTAACGTCTTAATTACACGCTATTCGCCTACGATTTCCCCTTTAGTCAGTGCTTCTTCAACTTTTGAATTTAAAGACTGCAATTTCAGCAGCATTGTGCGGATGATGATGACTCTTTCTCTGTCTCTGACTAGCCGAACCCTAAAACAGAAATAATGTACCATAGTCGTATATTGGAAGTACGGAAATTTTGGTGCCGTGCTAGGAGTCGAACCCGCAATTTCATGCTCTCTAATATCGTAGAGCAGAGATTTTTTAGAGATGATACAGTAGTAAAAAAAATGCCGTGATCATCGGCCTGCTTCGTTTCGATTATTGCAATAGATGAACTGATACCTCATTGGGCAGATAATTCTTAAGCGTTTTGGCGGCTTTCCTGGCAGGCTGGCTTATTGTAGTTGCGATGTTTCTGGAGAGTATGCATTCCTCCATGGTTATATTAGTGATATTTTATTGAATTTGATGACGGCTGTATCTTCTAAACCTAGGCCGCTATAGATTAAATTTTCACCTAATTTCAGCAGTGCGGTGCTCCATAGAAGTCTACCAAATTTCAAAACTTTCCGCTCAAACATTTGCGAGTTATGGACAATTTTCAAAAGTGCGATTTGGGCAGCTGTAACTCCTGACAGCGGATAGGTAGGACCTTAAAATTTGGAGGAAATGTGAGCGCCAAGTAGCTCTTCAAATTACAAGTGTGACAATTCAGAAATATCGTTCAAAGTGTTCCTAAGTTATAGAAAATTAACAAACATAAAAGTGCAATTATCTCGCTAAATATCAATCGTCCAGAAGTCTAACTGGACACCATAAATCGCTTCTTTTGACGGTTGTAACTTCTGAGCCTTGACAACTAGAGCCTTGAAATGTTCACCAAATATTGGGCAGTGCGGTGTTCCACAAGTTTGCCAATTTCATATTTATTGGACAAATTTTATGGAGAATTTTCGATTAGAAAAGACAAAAGTACGATTTGGGCAGCTGCATCTGTTGAACGCGGAGAGGAGGAAGAACTATGAGCGCCAAGTGTGCTAAATTTCGGAACGATTAATCAAAGAGTTCCCGAGTTATCGAAAATGAACGTTTGCCAATTGAAAGTGCGATTATCTTGCTAAAAACACTTTTAAACAGACAAGACTGACCACAGTCCGCACCGAGGAGCTTAATATGTAGCGGATTAGGTTTCTTGGTATGTCATTGGGAATGCTGTACAGATTGCTGTACACTTACTAATGCTGTACGACAGGTAAAAATGCTGTACTGTACAGCAAAATGCTGTACGTATGGTCAGCTTACATTAAATCATTATTGGAACTGGTTCTGGAAGACTTACAAGTGTGAGACAATTGATTCCTTCTAACTTCCTTATGCAATGCCTCCAAGGCATCCTCAGATAAATTTCCCAATTGGCCAAATGAAAGGAATCAATTACCTCAACTCCGTGCACTAGAACCTTGTGCAAAGTTTTGGACATGTAGTACCACGGGTTTAATTCTAAATATAACCCTTTGGTGTGATTTAGATGGTCCCAATTTTTTTCTTTATTGATGCTTTGACCGCCAGCACCCTTAACATTATCGAACAATTTGAATAAATTTGGCTGAATAAAAATACAAATTACATTAAAAAAGGAAAAGTAATTGTAGCTACTCTAAATCTAAATCGATGCGTACTTTTTAAATTTCACTTTGAAAGTTTTTTCGTATTTTATAGATTTTTATCGATTTTTTCAATTAATAACAGATTATTATTATATTATTATAAATATTTTTTTCATGATATGGCTCAAACTGGACTTCAGAAATAAAAATCCATTAAAAACCATATGCATTATGTAATTATATTTATATTTTTGATGTATTTTTGAATTAATCGAATTTTTAATAATAAAAATTAATTAAAATTATTTATAATATTTTTTTTTTTGTTCGTGCTTGAATTGTATTATCTCCTCTATCGTAAAAGTTTGTAAAAGACTAATATTATGTTAAAATTATCACTTTTAATGACTTTAGAAATATCCCAGTTGCCATTTTCCAAGGAAGTAGTTCAGTAAAAATGCCAATTACATAAAAAAAGGCAAAAAAGGCAAACCAATACTAGTTTAAATTAAGGTAGACGCTTGTATCTTTCAGAAAATATCAACCACCCAAAACGTTTTGTGACGTTTTTTTTTAATCTCAATTTAAAGTTTTTTTTTCATATTTTAATTATTTTTTTTACATTTTTTTTTCAATTAAAAGATTTTTAGAAAAAAAAAATTATCTGAAGAGCTTTAGTGGAATACACTTATTTAAAAAAATATCATTATGGTTGCCAAAAACTTCCGAAAAGATCGGAAATCGAAGTTAAAGTACAACCTATTTTTTTGATTTTTTTATATTTTTCAAAATTTAGTCCATAAAATTACTAAAAAAAACGAAACAATAAAAAAATTGTTTCTTACATATTCAGATACTCCAACATGTTCTCTTTGATATTGACTAACTTTGATTCCGGGGAAAAATAGTCATTTTTTTATTTTTGCCTATGGAACGACGCACTGTGGCCGTGTTGGACGGCCAAGGAACACATGGAGAAGATCGGTAACCAGCGAGGCGAAAACGCTTAATCTTACATGGTCGCAGCTAGCGCCGTTGGCGCAAAACAGAACGAGGTGGAGAGTAGGCGTAGTTAATGCCCTATGCCCCACAAGGGGTGGACAGGAACTAGAGAGAGAGAAGCGAACTGCCCATGTGCAAGGAGCAATTTTTGATTTTTTGGTATTAAGTTTTGGTTTTATGTGTTGAGGTTTTGGTGTAGTCGCGGATGAATTGATATGCCGTTTACGTGGAAGCTTTTTTTATCGGTTCTGGCTCTGGAGGTATGTCAATTCGCAGCTTGCATAGGTTTATAATGCCAATTTGTTTCGTTTTGTTTCCATGATATTGAACTAACAGAGAACGAACTTTACCATCACTTCCCAGGCAGACTTCCTTCACTCGAGCTAATGGCCATTTAGTAGGCGGGGTATGTTCCTTGCGGATTAATACCATCTGACCCACTTGAATATTTGGAGAGTCTTGATCCCAATTTGGTTCGTTTTTGTAGACTATGAAGGTATTCATTCGTCCATCTTTTCCAGAACACTTGATGGGCTTGTTTCAACTGTTCCCATCGTTGATAGAGTGTTGTTTTCTGTACGATCAATTTCAGGTAATGTGTTGAAGTGATTCAACAAGAACATTCGAGGGGAAATTGCGCAGATCACACCGGTCAAAAACGTTATGCAAAATGTCGTGAAAAGAGCCCAAGCTTGCGTCACCTCTAATGGTGCACACTTACTGGATATAATTTTCCACACCTAATGTAAATAAAATAAATAAAATCATGTAAAGCAAATGCAATGAAAATTCAGTATAAAATGGCACCAGAGATAAGTGTATATGTACATGTAAGAAACAGATATTTTTAAATTTTTATTTCTTATCTTGATTCTTGAGTTGTATTCGTACGATAAATCTGAAAGCATAAAAAATACACCTGAGCATAAATTAGAAACAAAACGGAAGCAATTTAAATTATATTGATCAAGTGAAAAGTATTAAGAAATACGCGAAGCCAGTTTTCCTACCCGGAAAACTGTCGATTACAGGTCTGGATTGAGAGGATAACCTCCCCTCAACCACTATGAGGATAACCTCCTCACGACCCCGAAATGGCCAGGGAGTGCACGTCCCTACGAGGTTGTAACCCAACCTCGGACCTCACCCAATGATAACCTCCTTGGGGATCAGCCATCGCTTTACAATGAACTACCAAAGATAACCTCTCTGGAGTTCATTTAACGAAAACACATTATCAATATTACACGACACTTGATCAATAATATGAAAAGCATACAAAGGTATTAAACTACAAGCAAATAAAAATATGCTCGTAAGGCTACTTACAATTTAAAATCCAAATAAAAAAAGATACACACACTTCAATATAAAAATAAAAATTCTTCACTTAATATAAAAACAGATATGTCAGTACTAAATTAATAATTTAAAACTACATATCAAAATTCTCTACAAGTCTATGCTTGCTTGTAGAAAATTTTATATGCATAATAAATAAAATACATTTCTTACATACAGTACATACTTTTTTCGTCTATCTATGAACATTACTAAAATAAGGTTTGCTACCACTGAACAACAAACGAAAGCTTGGTATTTTTTATCGCTTCACCACCCAAACATTCCGCACAAGGTCATTTCATTCCATAGCACCGCTCACTATCGACATTTTGACCAATAGCTTTCGACTTCGTACATATTCATTAATGATGCTGGACCCGTAGAGGGGAAATGTTAAGAAGCAATATCAAGAAATAAGCTCTATAAGTGGACACGAACATCACCACTTCTTCGACCTCTTTTATATCTTCACATTGTTTGGCTGCTTCGGCATCGGTATGTGTAGATGCTTTTTATCGCACCTGTGCCGACGCACGCCGAGCCCGAGGCCCGACCCGTACATAAGATGTGGAGCTTTTCGATGCTTTTGTTTTGGACACGGTCGTTTGATAACAAAACCACCGACTTTGCGTTAGTTTCGTGTGTCGCGCCATTCAAATCACAACAAGTGGGAGTTGTGCCGTCGATTGAGTGAAAGAGATTTGAATTTCGGCGTGTGATAAAACGACAAATAAAAAAATTAGATAAATCGTAGAGAATAGATTCACGCGCTGATGGTGGTACATGTAATGACGCACTTAAGATCCGCTCACATACCGTATGAAGATTTCGCGTCGCGGTCACCTCACCGGATGAATAACAAAACATAAATAATATTGTTTTGATTGTGTTATTATTTTCCACAATCTTTCTGATTTGGCGGTTTTTTGTTTTGGTTGGTTCGTGCGACAATTTTATGTGTTGATGGAGTGATAAATGGTGTGTAAAAAAAATCAGTGTTTTTGGTGTTATATATGGCCTGGGGGTAAAGTGAAAAGATTAAATATTGTTTTGTGTAAAGTGTCGTCTCCCTTGATCCAAAAGTTAGATATGCTTGCTGATTGCTAAAAAAAATGGATGAAGTCTAGACCACGCCTCTTCAGACATATTATATTTGCATAAATTCAGATAGAGCCGGTAAGGTACAACATTTACATAAATAAAATGTGTTTTTCTTTTCTTTTTTTTTTAATTTATGGGCTATTTTCAAGGTGAAGATACATCAGTATTTTGAAGAATTTCTTGTATGTATGTAGATATTTTCTATTTTGTTATTTTGATATTGTATTTAATTCATACAGAAGTATTCATTTCTATCTGGAGTTTTACAAATTATATTCCTGCATAACATACGATTATACATAATAATCTTGTTTTTTATATACACATTCTACATAAGTAGGTACATACATTTATTTACGTCTTAAACACAACAAATACATTCTTTTAAAAAACCAGTTACAGATTGAACATTGTTTTACCTATAGCCTTTTTCACTTTTCAACTGAATGTAGTCTTAAACATTTTTTCGGCGTTCGATTTTTTTTTCAAAAAAATGTACATTTTTACCGATAGTTTGTTGGTATACTTGGCCGATCAAAAACCAAAGATCTCATTGTAAATCAGTCGTTTCAGCCGAACCTGATCAAGTGGTTAAGAGCAATGTCGTTCATCGATACAAGTAGCAATGTACCATGTTAGATCCATCCATGCTATGTATAGGCACTAAATTTCCACTCTAATTATTGAAGAATTGTTAACCAATCTACGCACCTATATTTTTGTGCCGGAAAGTACAGTAGAATCTCGGTGATCCGGCCCCCATTTGATCCGGAACATAATCTGGCCCATCACTGAATCGGCTGCCTCTATATTCCGGCACGGTGCGCGGGCACAGATTTGATTTTTATCTCATATCATAAACTTAAATTTACTACTATAGAACATGTACCACATCATTCTAAAAGAGTAGCGAATTTAAGGCTATGAGTTGGAAAATGATAGTCAGTACCAACGTAGGTATGCATGAGGAAACCATATAGATATACAGTCAAACCCTTCGAGCAGGTATTAATAGAAGGAGAGGAAACATCGCTTAAAAAGTGTGCCGAAAGCGCTAATTCATGGGAGAGAAAAATACATTAACAACACAGTTGAAGCAAAGCGATTTGACACAAGTAGAGTAACAGTACATCTCGATTCAAACAACCCAGCCAGCATCGGCCTCATGTACCGTGAACATAGCGACAAATAAGCTTTACTTCATGCATAGGGTTATGAGTTCAAGACTCTCCGTCGCCCGTATTTTTTTTTAATTATTCATTGATGCATTGAATATATATGATACTTAACTATTACATAATGTTTACGAATAACGATTTTATAATGATTATCCGTAATAAGGCGCAAATGCGTATATACATGAAATAGGGGGACATCGTCATATACTGCTTGTATGAAAACGTGATGAATGAATAAGCGATATGTGCTTACGCGTGTTGCATGAAATAATGATTACAAATGTGTTAAATGCTGGCTGGGAAAGTTCCATGCTTTGTCAACCCTTTTTTTAAAGACAAAGAGAATGAAGAAGAAGAATTCAACCAAGCGCGCACGAAATTTTGACACAATTACTAGTTTACTGTTAGATGCTTGCTCTCCCATGTATTAGATTCTCGGCACATTTTTGAGCTGTCACTTTGTATGGAATTCGTGACTTTCGCCCTCTCCTTCTATTAATACCTGCTCAAAGGTCAAACCTCTCTAAGTCGAAACCTCCTTAGGGAGAATTATTCCTAATCTCGAACAAATTTAATGTTTCACTGGCTTTCCCGCCAGTTTTGGATATGAAACGCAACCCCTGAGTCGAAAACCTCTTTAACTCGAACAATATTTTATAATTCTTCAGTGCTATTTCTTATAATTTGATTTCCCCTAAGTCGAAACAAGTTCCATTTTACAATGCGGAATTGGTATTAAATGTTAATGACGTGGCAAAAGGGTAAAGGTATGCAAGATCAAATAAGGCTTCGACTTAGAGTAAGTCTCCTGGGTTCATTGCGGATTTTCAGAGTATTTTTCTCTTCCAAGTTCTTAAATTGTTTGCTTCATATTAATCTCATACATCTCTTCAAATCTATTTTCGAGCAGAATTAGTGTAGTACAGATCACTACAGATAGCCTAAAACCCAAACATTTTGCACTGTAACTCTTGATAAAATAGACTTGGGATCATAAGATCATATATTACTAACAAAATTTTATTTGATATGTACCAAAAATTGAAGTGCTCCGCCCATTAACGCCCCCCTCACGCCTCCTAACATTTTTCAAAAAGGCATGCCTGTAGCTTCTTTTCAAATTAAGCCAGGCAGATAAAATTTGGTGGGGTGCCTAGTCTAAGCCCCATTATGCTCCTTACCAAAAATTATTACCATCCGATCAAAACTAAGGGTACCCCCATACAAAGTGAACCAAAATTCTAACAAATTTTACATTTTTTCACTTCTAAATTATATCTAAAGTCCTGGATAGACCTGGAGCGTAAATGAAAATGAAACGGTAATGAACCGGCATAAAAACCGTGGTGGAATTAAAATTTTAGCTTCGAAAATTGCTACAAAAGTGTTTTACGTTCTAAATCATCTTAAAAATAACTAAAAAAATAATTTCCTTGTCCAAATGCATTTTCAACGTGAAAATGAGTCGATTCGGTAGCATATTCTCCGTTGGGCGTGGTGTTTTGCAAACGTCAAACCGATTCACTGTCCACGACGAGTTCATCGTGGAAATTATCTAATGACCGGGGAATCGAAAAATAATATATAAAATGGCAGAGACAAATTGTGGAACCATATTCGGATTGTAGCTTATGGAATTCCCCATCATTTCCGACATGTTCCACGGCAGTAAGCATGCATTTTCATAGAGAAAATCGCAGCGGACAAAAATTTCATTTTCATTCCGCCCGATGTCTATCCAGACCTTCAGACCGAAAAAATTGTCGCTGTGAGTGTTGACGAAAATTCATATTAGTCCATTCAACGTCACGCGCAGCATTGAAACTTGTTATACGGCACCATGTGGCGTATTTTGCGTCTGGATTGAGCAATATGTGGTTTCAACGAAATGGCGCCACATCGCCGGTTTTAGTTCTATTGCGCGCGAAGTTCCCTGGACGCGTAATTTAGCGATGTCGCTTGGCTACCGAGATCAGGCGTCAGCCTTTAGATTTCTTTTTGTTGGGCAACGCAAAAGACTGAGTTTATGTGATAAATCCTTAAACTCTGGAACATTTTCGATGAGTACGTTCATGGGTTGACTAAACCCTAAAATTGTGAATATTTTTGAAAAGTATTCCTCATAGCAGAGAGCTTTGGCTATGGAATAATTCAAAAACACGAGTAGCTTCACCCAATAAAACCACAGTTTATTTTTATGTATCCATACACATGTATGCACATGTATTTCGGATGCTATCTATACTCCCATCCTCAGTATGTAAGCTACTAAAAACAATGGCAAACCGAACCTTCTTATAACTAACTTAAATTCCTATTAACTTTTTAGGACAGGTAAACGAGGATCGTGCTCTGTGGCCGTGATCGTTCGGTCGCCACTCTGTGAAATAGACACTCATAGAAAAACGAGTTTCCAAACTCGGCACGACTCGTCGCAAGTTTAAATTCAGAAGAGATGATAAGAAATATTCTTATCGTAGAATAATAAACTAACAATGTGACTAGGAACAGGAAGTGGTATGGCTGACAACCGTATCACACTCCGAATTCAGTTGTCTTTGTAACGTTGATGACTACACACGGTAGTCATCAACGCACCATGCTCCACTAGGAGTTACGGTAATCGAGAGAGAGAAACGAGGATCACAAACTTACGCTTTTAAGGGCGGTTTTATGATTCCAGTTTCCGCTACCTGTTACGATATTAATTAGTTTAGATGGGCAATTTCCTTGATCCGTGTTAAGAAGTTTATTAGCGCCCTCGCGTATTATTTCCAGGCTCTCCCACTCGTCCGAATGGAGGCTTTGGGGATGCTTCGTAACCTCCAAGCTGCTGATGTTAACGGCATGGTCCTCCTCACTATGTGCGCAACGACTGATGATCGACTTCTGGCATTTTCGGCCTCTCTGATGTGCGCGAAAGAACGGCGCAAGATCTGAGTGGAGCGAAGGGCGAGTCACAGGATTAAAGTAAACCTAGGGAGAACGCAGAGGTCTAAATCTTACCTAAATCTGGTTGCATTATTCCTGGCGTATATATTTTTCCGTCGTTACATTGTTGATGCCATGCGGGTCCCTTGGGCTCTTAAAACCGTTTTAAATGGATTCTAAGGCAACATTTCCGAGATATCGGAAAGGGTTCCCGAAGTATCGGAAATGAACGGTCGCCAAACATAAAAGTGCGATTATCCCGCTAAATATTGATCGTAAAGAGTACAGGGGGTCGAACTTAACATTGAAAACAGGCAAGTCTGATCACAGGCCTTCCCAAGGAGCTTATTTTGTAGTGAATTTCATTGTATGACATTCGGAATGCTGTACATTTCTCAATGCTGTACGACAGGTCGAAATGCTGTACTGTACAGCAAAATGCTGTACGTCTGGTCAGCTTATTCTAGACCTTTTTCGGATTATGTTAACAATACTATTGGGGTGGTTTCTACGTATTCGCTACTAAAAATATGCTAGTTGGGTTGGCTTGGTTCGTTAAATATGAGGAAGCTAGATTTGGCTATCGCTGTTTGCATGGATGCTATTTGCTGTAGTCAATTAAATTCAACGATAATAATCACGCACTCAACTCATTGTATATAGTTGCTTCATCATAATTAGCCATATTTGATAAAACGGTATGATTATGTGTCAAGTTATCTTCATTCTATAATATACTAATGTGCTGTGTGCTGTGTATACTTTCATCATAATGAATCTAAAAAGTCATCGGCAGTTTGCAAAGCCTAAAGTGTGTGACTAATGTTTCGTTTCGCTACACACTGCGTCTCTAACGGGCTGGCAATGACTTACTAGTAGTTCTTGCGTGTTTCTGTCGTATATTTACAGTTTTGTGTTCTACTGTAAAAGTAACTAGTGTCAGCGCAAAAAATATGAACGGGAACCACTTTACATAAAACCTCTTGACGAAATCGCGGCATTGAGTGGCCGAAGAAGACGGATAAATGCAACAACAACAAAACTTGACATAAGTGCTTTTACTACAATAGTGCATATCTTTTTCGCACAATATTATGGCCGGGTTTCTGATAGCTCTTATTCAGTACCTGTCGGCTGATTAGTCTTATCGCGTAGAGAAGACACAAACCATATTCAGAAAGCTTTTCCATTTTATTGAATGGAATTTTTGTTTATTTTGCATAGCTACGCCATATTTTGCTTGGTTAAGCCATCATCTTAGATTGAGAAAATCATAGCGCACTTTCATCCAACAGCGTAAATAAGCAAAAGATAACAAAACCATGCAAAATTAACAAAAAATCAATTCAATATAATGGAGAAGCTTTTTGAATATTGTGTGTGTCTTCTCTAGGCGATAAGACTAACCATTCTATAAGATCTACGAGAGAATGGGCCTATGTCTGCATAAGAATAAAATGAATAGTGCACTGGAAATATCTATGCAAGATGGATCATCAGAAAACTGCATCCGATAATTGCAATCATTGCGCATTCATTCGTCCGACACTACGGAAGCTGAAATAAAACAGTATGTCATCAACAAGCTGGGATTTGATCCTCCTATTTTCATCTGTAAGAAGCTTACAAAGGATAATATTCCTAACAGGATTGTTTCGTCATTTAAACTTACATTGCCGAATGATCTATCGTCGCCTTGTGAATCCTCCTTTTGACCTGCTGGTGTTTTAGTAAAAGGATTTACTAGGCGAAATTTTCCGAAACGGCGGTTAACAAGAACCCCAAAATAAATATAAATACCTTTAATAATTTCACTCTTTACTACCAAAATGTACGAGGGTTACGTACCAAACTCCAATCTCTTAATCTTTCTTCTTTAACATACAACCATGACATCATCTGTTTGACGGAGACTTGGCTTAACTCTTCTATAAATAGTGGTGAAACTCTGGAGGGCTGTGTTACCTTCCGTTGTGATAGTAACCTTGATCTTCTAGGACTTTCTACTGGAGGCGGATCGCTAATTGCTGTTCGTGATCATATTCAATGTGTGCTTGTCTCTACTTCTCATTCTGAACCTTATGATTGTGTAATCGTAAAAATTCATTCTGTTTCTACACCGTTATTAGTTGCCTGTGTGTATGTTCCTTGTAATTCTTCTTTATATGTTTATGAGAATTAGGCCAGTCAATAAACCGAAATATAAGGGGTTAGGTCGCAAAAAATTGCTCGGCTCTGGTTTTTTGGTATATTGTGTACCACCAAGTTTGCAACTTCCAAAACCTGTGCTAACCCCGTGACCCTCAAAAAACCTCAAAATTTTCGGACTTTTTTCATATTTTTGTTTGTAAATTCTAAAAGGTGCTTCCTACAAGTAAGTTGTCCACTGCTTGCTTAAAGCTAAGAAAATCTTCTTTAATTTGAGTGTATCCCCAGCTTTTTAGGCGCAAAGGATCCCAAGATACAGCACTTTAAACATTGTTTTTTGTAAAAAAGTTCGAAATTGTAATTTCAGTCATGTTCCGAGCTGAATATCGGCTTAAATGCGCCTTCTAGGGAGAAAGTCATGTGACATGAAGTTATAAGCCAGTTACTTAGCTGTTGGAACGAATGGAATCAGACCAGGGCTGCCCCTGAACATTAAATTCTTCTAAGAAAAACTTTTTTCTTTATGTACCAATATTAACCAAACTTCAGCCAAGTATGTTCCTGGTTAAGCCTCAAAAAATATCTAGGAACGGATGAAATCGGAACACTACGTTCTAGGGCTGTCATACAAACCAACCTCTGGAAATTAGGTTCTTCTAAGAAAAACTTTTTCCTTTATGAACCAATCTATACCAAACCTCACCCAAATGTGTTCCTAGTAAAGCCTCAAAACATGTCTAGAAACGGATGAAATCAGAACACTAGGTCATAGGGCTGTCATACAAACCAACCCCTGATAATTAGGTTCTGCTAAGAAAAACTTTTTTCTTTATGAACCAATCTTAACCAAACCTCTCACCCAAATGTGTTCCTAGTAAAGCCTCAAAACATATCTAGGAATGGATGGGATCGGCACATTACGTCATAGGGCTGTCATACAAACCTCCTAAAATACAATTTCGGACTTTTTTACAAAAAAAAAAACATTTTTTAAAGTGCTGTATCTTGGGATCCTTTGCACCTACAAAGCTGGGGTTACACTCAAATTAAAGAAGAAGAAGAAGATTTTCTTAGCTTTAAAAGTGCAGTGGACGACTTACTTGTAGGAAGCACCTTTTAGAAATTGCAAACAAAAATATAAAAAAAGGTCCGAAAATTTTGAGGTTTTTTTAGGGTTACGGGGTTAGCATAGGTTTTTCGAAGTTGCAAACTTGGTGGTACACTTCTGGTATCAATCCCAACAATATCCCAAAACAACAGAGCCGAGCAATTTTTTGCGACCTAAAATCGTTAAATGACTGGCCTAAATCTCTTCAATCATTTATCAGATACCTTGAACGTATGTTTCCCTAATTCATACTTAATAGTTTGTGGGGACTTTAATCTTCCTAGCATTAAGTGGCCTACTAGTCCTGGTCGCCCTTTAGCATCTACTTCCTTGGCTCTTTTTAGGTCTCTGTCAGCCGTTATGCAATCGTGTATCCTTCTCCAATCAATTCAATGTGTTTCCAAACTTCATGGAACGTATCCTCGACCTTCAGTAGTAACATTCCTTTGGGTGGGCTTTCATCATCCACGCGTACATCTGGATACGTACCTTGTGATCCTTAGCACCCGGCTACCGCCAATGAGATCAACATTAACTTATCACCTTATCGTACTAAGGTTATGCGTCGTAGATTCAATTTCAGAAAAGCAAATTATGTAGCAATTAATAAGAAATTGAATCAAATGAATTGGTACTTTATTTTAAAAGACCTTGACTGCGAAACAGCTGTAGCTTCTTTCTATACTATTTTACATAACATCTTATATGAATACGTCCCAATATCTAATTTAAAGCTTCGAAAAGGTTCGATTTGGTTAAAACCTCAGATTCGAAACTTGATTCTAAAAAAGAAGCTACTTCACACTCGTTTGAAACGTTATGGATACCAATCCGACCGCATAATGTTCCGCTGTCTTAGATCGAGGATCAAAAGGCTAATCTCACTTGCTAGGTCTGTCTATATTAAGACTGTTGAGGACAGTCTGAGGAACAATGAGAGAAAAATATTTTGGTCCTATGTAAAAAACTTGAGATCTTCCTCAAATCAGCCTTCCATTCTCACCTTCAACAATACCCGACATTCAATATCCCGCCATTTCAAAATCCCGCCAATTAAAAATCCCGCTCAATTAGAATCCCGTCTAATCAAAATCCCGCCAATCCAAAATCCCGCCATTTCAGTAACCCGCTTATTCAAAATCCCGCTTTTCAATATCCCACCAAAGGTAAGTATTCATTCATAAATCGCGCGCGCGATTTTTGAAAGAATACTTACCTTTTGTGACGGGATATTGAAAAGCCGGAAAGTCGGGAAAGCCAGGAAAACCAAGGTACCCGCCTAAGTTCTGGAGTATTGCTGACGCAGTTGCACCAAATTTTCCAAGAACTCAAAATATTGTTGAGGCTTGGCACAGACGATTTAACTTTATTTATTTAACTAAATTTGGCGGTATTTTGGCGGCATTTTTTTATTATTTAATAGCGGGATTTTGGAATGGCGGGATTTTGTAATGTCGGGATAATGTAAAGCGGGATTTTCGGAAAAAGCGGGATTATGAACGGGCGGGATTTTGTATTTCGAGGTTATGTAGGTATCTCATATATTTCCTATCCGCACAAGTACGGCAATTTTTGACCACGTCGAGATTCGATCTCAGGACCTCTAGATTATTAGCATCGTAGAGTGCGACTCAACCGAGTACGCCACAGAGCGCAAGAATTTAATATTTTGGAAAAAAAATAATCAAGAATTTTGTTTTTTAAATATGTTACGAAGGATCGGTAATATTTACAACTGTTTTTTTTTGTCAAGATTTCAGCGACTTCAAGCCCAAATACAAAATTTGCTCAAAGCACATTGGTGAACTTAGGCCATTGATTCCACTTTAATAACGATACCTCGCTGATGTGTTCGTATAAATTGAAATTGAATGAAACTTTCAAATCGAATGACTAAGATCTTTCCGTTGTATGATGTATTAAGACCAACACAATTGTAATAATAGACGTCCTTGTCGATCCAGACTTTCGGCTCAGACTACCAAAGGTATTTCTTAAGGCTGAAACAATGTAACTGTTCTCCATCGAGGACAATTGACGACGGGTCGAAATCAAGATGCAGTCATATTCAAACAAGAGTGCTTACACATATAGAATTAGAATAACTTAATGGTCCGCCTTTATTTGGTCTTTCAGTTTGAGCGAATATAGGGTCTACTACATACATAGCTACTTAAATCTACCAAAAATAATTTAGACAGAAATTAAGACGATTTACACTTTATTGTTCGTATATTGAATGGCATACGCCATCATAAATCTTTTTTACTCTCTTCCAAAATATAATACTTCTGTATATGGGATCTGGTATTGCTTAGGTCCCTATCGAGAGATAAATGAGAGAAATGTATCCTAAAGCGATTTTCTGGTCGTTAAGCACAGTGTACTATGAGCATCAAATTGAAAAAGTTATATTACGTACCATTTAAGCTTCATGGTATATGTAAATGGAGTTTATGTTATTTGTTATGTTATTGGAAGAAGCATTAAATTCTTTTAATAATGGCAAAAGTTGGTCAATGTGCACGCATTAATGTCTATTAAAAAAGGTCGACAGCTAATTTACTCAGCTTATTGTTTTGTAAATTGTAATAAATTAATTATTTGGATTCGAATGTGTTTATTGTTTGTTGTGTGTTCAAAAAAAAATTAGAATGCATTAGGGTAGGGGACGAATATAGAAAAATTCTATTATCCAAGTAATAACTTATCAGACGTAGGTAGATTTGTTTTTTGTAAGAAACATTAACTAGCCATCTATCATTTCTATGGGTCGTTGGGAGTTTTGGATATTATTCGCTAACCGATTATCTTACACCGCCTGACTTCTTTCTGTTGAAATTCAATTAAAATTCGAATAGTTGTAGCGGTAAAAGAAACGCTCGTATAATAATTTAATAAGTCTATTTAAAGTTCAAGTATAAGAACTTGATTTAAATCTAACCTAAACATCTAACCTAAAGTATTTGATGCGTAAAGTAAAAAAAAAAACTAATTTTTGCCTTTAATCTCCAATTATTAACTTGACGTACGCATTATAGCATATAGGGCCGATTTCTCATACATTTTATCAACTGGCTATTTTTATCATCTAGACAAGACGCACACCCTTTTCTGAAAGCTTTTACATTATCTTGAATTGAATTGTTGTATATTTCGCATGGTATCGCCATATTTTGCTTAGTTACGCCATTGTATGAAATTGTAATGAAATATGGCGTAACTATATGGATTAGCAGTCTTATGTACATATTCGAATAGAAGTTTTCGAAAGTTTCACATTTTTATGTATTTGATTCGAAATTTCCAAAAATTTCGCTTTTTTGCATTTGATTCAAAATAATAAATAAATTGGCATTATTTTAGGCAGACTTTTCTTGGCAGAAGAAAATACATCTTAAATCAGGAAAAATTATTCCTTGGCTTTTTTTTGTTGTATTTTTTTGATGTTTTTAGCAAATGATTTTTTCATATAAAAAAATGACATGGGTCAGCTCAGCTGGCATTTTTTTATATGGAGTTCGTTATCCAAAACTACACGGGATGACTAAAAAAACGTACTTATTGTAACTTAAATGACTTTAGTACACAATTATGAAAAGGTTCATTTTAATGCCTAAAAAAATTTCCGATTGGAATAATGGAAACTGATGCAAATTAACCCTTAAACGGTTTTTTATCTTTAATGGAAAAAATATACACATTTTATTGATGTGTTGATACTTAAAAACATATTCAAAATTTAGTACATGATTTCTTTTGGAAAATAACACTTTAGTACTGATTTTAAATGTTTTTATTGGTTTTTTCTTGGACAAATAAAATAAATATTAATAAACTATTTAAAGATTCAGTTTCCTTCTGGAGATTTAATTGCAGCAGCTTAATTAAGTTAAACTTAATAAAAAGGGATTTCAAGCTTCTGAAAAAAAATCATACTTTTCATCTATTAATTGCTAATTTATCTGAAATTATATCTTTGAATAAATCATATTTTGTAGAGATTTCTGATAATTTTGCGGAACTCCTCAAATAAACTATCATACCTAAAAATATTTAATTCGAAATGTTTTTTAAAATATTCAGCGAAAGTCATAATTTCCCATTATCGTGAATTTCACAAATGCTATTTCATCACAAAGAATAGTGAAATGCATGAACTAAATGGGCAATGTATGAAATCTGAGTCATATACCAAAACTTCATTTACGTAAAAGCCACAGTCTCGAAAATGATCAAAATCACACCACTTAAAACAATTTACGATATATACCGTTATTTTGAATAATTTTTTTTTTATTTCATCTGAAATTACACAAATGCAATGCATATATCCACCACCTTGCTCAAACTAATTCCGCACGCCCAATTTATAGGACATTTTTCGATATGTTTCATATTTGATAAAAGACCATTTAAAGGGTTAAAGTATGTCCCGACAGATGACCTAGTATATCGCTCAATCGACTTTAGTTGTTAAGTTATTTCTATATTTCTTTATACATATTCGCTTCGTATTATTCAGGTTTTCTCTGGCTTCTTGTTGATTCTGGGTTCAACGCATAATTTCCAAAAACTTCAAGATTTTGCTCATCTGTTAATGTGCGCCTGGAGCCTGTACATAATTATCGAAACACAGCGTGCCTAAAGTTAAATTTGCACAGGTGGGTTTAGACTTTATACAGATGTTGGAAGGTTAGTGACTTAACGATAAATGGTTTGCAGTGTATGGCACTTATATTCACATAAACAAAGCGTAATTATTGATACTAATTCATTCAACAAAGTCAGTTATTATGTATTTAATATGTACATATTTGTTGCTATTATTAAATTCTACTCGTAACTACGATGCGTTGGTTCCGACACGTATCTGTAATTAGTCTTAAAGAGCTTGCTTCCTGTACATTTTTATTTTGGTAGATAGATTTAGTAGACGATCTACGTACTGATTTTTTTTATTATACTAAATCTGTTTATAATTAACATTCATCATAGAGATCGTACGAAGTGCATGGTGTACTGTTTTGGTATAGTAAATCGCAGTTCAATCACATATGTAACTGACGTACACTGTTGACTTGGTAATCCGGATATCCTTTAATCCGGATATCACGCTAATCCGCACCACTAAATGTTTTCACTATGTATTCTATAGTCCGGATTTCGGCAGCAATTTTGACCCTATATCCGGATATTTGATTGCGCTAATCCGGATATTCCGATGGTCCGGATTACACCTTGCAATAATTGATTCGGATTATCGAGTCAAGACTATAAAATACGTATGTACATGTTGTGTTAAGGTATGTTATTAGAAGGTACAAAAGAAATTCAAATAAAAAAAAAAGCTGAGTATTGGGCTTGCTTAATGGTATGTTCGGACAAAATAGGCTCTACTGTACATTTTTTTTTTTTTTCAAAAAATGGCATTTCGCAATGATGTATATCTATATAATACTGATGTCGTTAGTGATTCAGATTTATACACTGAGAAAAAAAAAGAGTGTCATCGGTCGAAAACACGCTTGAAATAACTCTTTTTAAAAATGATTTTGGCGTTACAGTGCTTCTACTGAATTTAAAAACGCCGGAGTTACAATGACTTTTCCATTCATGGGGGGAATTTTAAATTAATACGGTTTTAGATTATTAACACCGAAAGTACTCTTTTAACTCGGCGCGCACTTAAAGTAAGAATATTCGCTTTAAATTTAAGAATGCTATAGTTTCAGTAATCAGAGTAGGTTCAATTGTGTTTAGTGTTAAATATAAACTTTCTAGTATCAAGAATAAACATGCTTGATTTCAGAATGTGTTGTAGACATATTTAAAAAAATTATTCTGTTATCAAAATTAAAAAAAAGTAAGACGTTTCATCTGTGGCCCACTCAAAACTGAAGCTACTGAATTTCGACCCAGGCCAGGTTCTCAGTTTAGCTCCCGTGCACTATAGACAAAATACATGGCCGTCAGTTTAAGCGTCATTTCTCCTACACCCTGTTTATTTCTTATGAAATGTTCGGCTGTTGGTCTGATTACGTAATGCATAATATTTTTATACGAATAAAAATCCCATAAAATCTTTTCGAAAATGGCAAAGCCCTGAACCTTATAAATCATTTTCTATAAGATCAAAACGAGAAAAAAAAACACACGACTGTGTCTCCAAATACGCATAATTTTCGAAATACAGTTAAATAAAATCTCGTTTAGATTTAAATTCAACGTTTCCATTATAAACATATCATCATCCAATTCATTTACCATTTGTTTATTATGACGTAGAGCCCGGATTTTCATGCAGTAAAAAATTTAAAAACGTGCAGTAAAAATCCCGAAACGTGCAAAATCGTGCAATATAAATTCCCAAATGTGCATTTTGCGTGTAATATAAAAAAAAAATCTGTTGTATTGGCTTTTAGAGGCTCAGACTTTGGGGCAGTCACTGAAGGAAAAGTATACTTTAAGAGGACTAGCTCTAAAAAAATAAATAATTTTTACTTAAATACACTTTCAATATTTTAACCTAACATAAGCTTCTCCCCATATGCTCTCTAGATTAGCTCATTTCAATTAGGTTTATTAGTTTAGGTTAGGATCCATCCTTCCTAATTCGTGAATGAATTGTTTTCTAATGGGAAGATGTTCCTATTTGTAGTTTAGTTAACCACCAGTTAATTAACATTCACTCCACAAACAACAACTAAAAATTGTATGAAAATCAACTGGCGTTTGACGAAATTTTCATATGACGAGGGATTTTGTTTAGTTTTATTGTTTTTCAACTTGTTGTGTCTTTCTCATGGCTTTTATCCTCTTCTCCTTCTATCGAACAATCTTGCACATTTCCATATTTCTGGAAAAAATGTCATGAAAGAGGCTGAAAAAATGGAAATGTGCGTTTTCATTAAAAAAAACCCTAAAACGTGCAATTTCGTGCAATATACCTTGAAAATACAATTTCGTGCAATAACGTGCAATTGCACGGGAATCCGGGCTCTAATTATGAGTTATTTTTGTTTAAAGAAAAATGTGTAAATCAGCCAAACGGTCAAATCGGTGAATTTTGTGGTTGTTTTGAATCAATAATATCATCAAGTTCAAATCAATATACAAAATCAACAATGAAACTGAAAATTCCAGTTTTTTGTCATTCTAAATCCAGTTAAATATGTATGCGAGTATAGTGACTTGCTAAGAATAAGTTTTCGTCTAGTTGGAGCAGACAACAGAGTTTCAAGAATTCCATTTAAATAATGTGATACTTTGCCTAGTGTATATCGTAGGTAATTAAAATTTAAATCATCTCTGTATAAGAAAAAAGACCAGTTGATTTTGAAACTGATGATTATCTACTAAAAATAAACAAGAGAATCCATGTTTCCACTCAAGATGCCAAGTTCAGAAACATTTTCGCCGGTAGAACCACGTACAGGGCCGGATTTCCCATATGGGCAACTGCCCGGGGCGGCAGATTTTGAAGGGCGGCAAATCTTTCCATTAGCTAAGAAATCCATTGAAAGATGCAAAAAATTGTTTTTGTTTTTGCATTTATTCTAGTTGGGTGTATTAGACCATTCGCACCCCTAACTCAAATTGTAATGTTACTCCGCCTTAAAATTTGACACTTATCCTTCACCCAAAATTTTCTAGAAGCATTTACTTTGATTGGCCTATTGGTGGCGGGTAGTTCGGTTATACTGGAAATATGTAGCACTCTTTGTTTTGATATCGCTACTGGTCGCTTGGCTATTATAAATGCCTTTGGTCGAATATAGTCATGCTTCTGTCCTACTTAAAAGATTTCAGACAAAGGCTGAAACAGCATTTGACCACAGACGCAATCGATCATCGCCATAGTATACAAAAGTTTCCATTTTTGGAAGAAGACATGGTTAAAAACTTGCTTTCGTACTAGACAAATCTCCGGGTTAGATTGACAGCCCTATTTAATAAAACCAAGCAAAACATCTTCGTTTTTTCTATGACTATTTTTTTCGCACTTCAAATTGGCTTAGAGCAACAGGGACGTAGCCAGGATTCGGTTTCGTGAGGGGTCCGACTAGGCCTGTTCCAAAAACCGGGATCCCGGTACAAAACCGGTGTTCACTTGGTACCGGACCCGATATTCTAAAGTACCGATATCCCGGTTTTTTGGTACCGAGTTAAAAAACCGACCAACGAGTCGGTTTTTTGGTACCGAGTTAAAAAGAACGATTCACTTCAACCATGAGCCGGTTTTTTTCAGGTTTTTTACCCGGTACTCAAAAAAACCGGCTCATGGTTGAAAAAACCGTCGGTACTGAAAAAAACCTGAGTCGGTTTTTAACCCGGTACTCAAAAAAACCGGCTTATGGTTAAAAAAACCGTCGGTACTGAAAAAAAAACCTGAGTCAGGGAAACCGCTTGTGGTACCGGGTATTGAAAAAAACCGGAACCCGGTACTGAAATCTCGGTACCGAACAGGCCTAGGTCCGACTATATCGATAGAAATTTACTGCTGGATTGACTATGAAATTTTTCCATCGTGGGAATAGATTTCAATCAATTTTTTCACAATTTTGAAGTTTATATCGTCAAGTTTGTAATTTTTCATTCAGAGAAATCCGGAAAATTCCACTAATGAACGGATGATATAAAATAATTATCTAGTGCTTGCTTCGCTCGCATTATTGGCTTCACTCACAACTTGACACTAATTTGAATGCCAATCATCCTGCTAACTATAATTTATTGGGATCGACCTCTCGATGGGGAAACCAAAGTGTATATGGAAACAACGCGATAGATTTCCGTCGGAGGGTTAAGCTGTCAATGCAATACAACAACAACATACTCAACCCCCTGACTGATTGATGACACTGCACTTGCCTTTCAACTATATTAGCGTGAGTTATCTAGAAAATCATTAATTAATAAATTTCTATTACATATGTCAGCACACTCATTTACTCAGTTTTCGCCAAGTGCACTAAAATGTGCGCACGCCACCTACACTGTTCATACTAACCCAGAAACCATCATACATCTAGGTTGACGGTTGTCTCTGACCACTCTGTGCACTGATTGGGGAAGAAGTTTCAATTGCCCTTTAGGCTCTGTCGAAGGATTGCGGTGATATCGACGGATTTCCGACCACTCTGTGCACTCATTGGGGAGGAAGTTCCAATTACCCTTTAGGCAATTTTGTGGAGTCCGGCGACACCTCAATTGTGTCGCTCCGCCGAAGAATTGCGGTGATATCGACGGATTTCCGAAGTAGTACGAAGTTGGTTGTGAAATTGCTGTGGTCAACATCCCGGTTGACGGTTATTTCCCACCCCATGTTGCGATTCCGACGACATCTCAATCGTATCGTTCCCCCAAAGGATTGCGAAGATATCGACGGATTCCCGAAGTCGTACGAAGCTGATTATGTGACCAACATCCAGGATATTTGTACGCAAAAACGTAGTCACATTTATCTGAGTTACACTGTATTTGATCCAATGACAACTAAATATTCCATACATACAAAATGGAATTTAGATTTACCGCCACTTCCTTTGAAACGTTCAAAATTTTCTCGGTCTATAAACCTTCTTCAGCGTAAGACGGATTGAACAAACAAAAAAAGACCGTTATGTGTCCTATCTTCTGTATAAAACGAAGCAGTTTATCGTCAGGATAATCCTAAGAGTTTTTCCTATACTGGAAGTGACGTCATCAAGTGTTCCGTGGTAGCCTACCGTATTACAAATTTTGGACAGAGTTACTCAATAGTGTTAAGCAGTGTTGTTTATGTATTTAACAGTTGATGTAACCACCTCTAATACAGTTAAAATGTCTCTGGAAAATCCAGACCATAAATTGTGGGCATGAAATATAGTTTACGACCGATTCCCCACCTAGCAAGGATAATATACAAAATTTCATAAAAATCGGTCGAGCCGTTTCGAAGAAGTTTGGAAACAAACTTTTTGAGGAGAATTTTATGTATTAGATTAAAATCAGCAAAACTAAGCACTTTTAGGCAGCGAATGACTTGTTGAAGAACATCATGCTTCTATTTTTGGATTTTTTTTTGTTATTCTTTTTACTGAAAACAAAAAAAATATCTTAAAATTGGGCCCAGAGCTTATTGCATTATAAGCAACGTAAGCCGCAAAAATGGGATTAGAGTATTATTGGAAAGCCTCAGATCAAAAGGTACCCTTCAAAATCCACTCTTTCCGAACGTTGGAGTTGGAAAACAAAATTGGAAAACCCTAAATTTTTTTCGGTATGAATATCACGATAATAGCAAATTTTCTTTGTTGGTGTCATCCGTTCACGAACTCCAAAACGAAAGACCACGAAAAAAACATCAGAGATTGAAAAAGTATCTATAAAAAATTTCTCAACACATTTTGAAGATTGTAATGAATGTGTTTTCATTGAATTTCAATGCTTGTTGAAACAATTTCGGAAAGGGCTCGGACCTTCTGGTTATGGCTCTGGGATATTTTCGAGCCAAGAAAACAAATCGGTTACTCGTGAAAAGTATTAAATTTGCATATCACATACATACATTCATACATATGCTAATCGATTTCAATCCCATCCAATGGCGGAGGGCGCCATAGTGGCTAAATCCGGCCCTAACCACGTACTTAACTCTTGTAAACGTTGAAAATTAAAGTATGTACTGGTATTCGATGGTCCGGACTTATCAAACGCGGGCTGATCTTTACTTTTGGGTCTAGGGTATAATTTTCCCAGGAAATGTCTAGGGTACTATATATCACTACAAAAAAGTTGTATGTATGGTATGTAGTTAGTTTCATCCTTACGCCATTTTGCAGCCACTCATAGCTTTGCAGTTTTACAAAAATATGAATTTTCAGTCATTTGTCAACTCCTTTTTATTCCGTATAGTCAGGGCTGGATTTCTTATATGGGCAACCGGGGCAACTGCCTGCGGTGGTAGATTTTGAATAGCGGCAAATTTGTACGTTTTTACTTTTATTTCTTGCATTACATGCGTTAGTCCACAGTGGCTATGTACACACACAAAACCCATATTCGTTTCACTCAAAATTTATTTCACCACACCTCGCGGATTGTTTCAAATGCCGGTGCGTATGACAATGCCGCATTTGTGGCACTGAAACGAGATATTTCGTAATTCGTCGGTAAAATTGTTATTGATCCATCAAATCAGGAAAATATATGGAAAGGGATGGGAAATATTGTTAAAGGATCTTGAAGTATGTATGTATGTGTATATTTTTCACTAAAACTCGCTACGCTCACCAACCCGCTCGCGATTTTTTTTTTTGCATTATTAGGGCTTCATGACACAGTCATATTTATATTCATATTTCTAGTCATATCATCAAGCCTACTCGATTCATTCGGATTCAGTTTTTACACGTGCAAGTAAACGAAATCGAGTAGGCTTAAGGATATGATAATATCTATTATAATATATATTACCAATATATGACTGTGTAATAGCGCCCTAAATATTGATTTCGAGGCATACGTTTAATGAAAAAAAAAATAGTTTTTAATTAAATTTTTATCGTTTGTTAGCTTTCTGTAAAGCTTATTTTTACATCAACTAAGAAAAAATAAAAATATTTAAATTGCCCCCAAAAATGTTTTTTTTTCCGTCGCCTTTGTGTTTTTATTTAGTATGTGTGAATTGCGATAGTGTGAAAAAATTGTGCCATTTTTATTCTTTGATGCCCACTCTGGACTAATGCATGCGATGGGTTCCAGAAACCATAATCATCATGAAACCCTGTTCTACATTATGTTTTATTTGCTCAAGTATAGTTATAAAGCGAGAAAAGTGAAATTAAACTGGTTCGTATAGGCACATTATGCACAAGCATACATATTTTATGCATTTTTTATGATACATATACATATATGTATGGACTCATGCGAGCACAAACATACATATATGTACATATGTATGAATTTTCATTCTTATCTTTATTCTCTGCCTAATTATGTATACATACGAAATTGTTTTCCTCGGCGAATAAAGTAAATCCATTCTAAAAGATCATCTATGTACAATAGAGATTTTCATGATGTTAAATATTACCTATAGTGCAGTCATATTAGCATTTCAAATAGAAAAAAAATAGAGTAAGGCAAGTTTTTGTTGTTTTTGAATCAGTGGGCTCCCAGGAATCTACAACTGATTTTGCTAAAAAAAATTTTGATCGGAAGGTCCCAAAAAAGGACAAAAAAGGATACTCTTTAATACTTGACCGGAGGTGGGCATGCGGCGTATCATATCAAAGGGGACGTCGAGTACATTACATATCCGGTGTTTTTTTCCTGTTTCAAGGACCCCCAAAGGAATAAATCGAGCTTAAATGGAAAATTTTCGCGTTTCCCGTGTATATTTTAAAAGCCATAACTAAGAGAATAATTCAAGTTGTCACTAATTTTATCACTTTCCAGAATCTATAATAGCTGAAGATTCTACCATTAAATTTGCTAAGAAAAAAGTTTATCGGAAAGCTCTGAAAAAGGACATAAAAGAACACTAATTGCACACCCTAGTCGAACGTGAGCATGTGGGGTGTCATATCAAAGAGGATGTCAAGTACATTCCATATCCGGCATTTGTTACTTGTTGCAAGGACCCTCAAAGGAGAAAATTGGGCCCAACTTAAAAATTTTTGTGTTTCGCGTATCTATATCTTCCAAAAGCCGTAATTTTTCATTTAAGTCCGACTTATTCCATTTAGTGTCCTTGAGACAGGACACAAGCACCGGATATGCAATGCACTCGACGTCCTCTTTGATATGACACCCCACATGCTCACGTTCGATCAAGGTGTGAAATTAGTGTCCTTTTATGTCCTTTTTCAGAGCTTTCTGATCAAATTTTTTCTTAGCAAATTTAATAGTAGAATCTCCAGCTATTATAGATTCTGAAAAGTGATAAAAGTAGGGACAACTTGAATTATTCTCGTAGTTATGGCTTTGGAAAGATACACGGGAAACTCGAAAATTTTCCATTTAAGCTCGATTTATTCCTTTGAGGGTCCTTGCAACAGGAAACGAACACCGGATAGGTAATGTCCTGCACGTCCCCTTTGATATGATACCCCGCATGCCGACCTCCGGCCAAGGATTGAAGAGTATCCTTTTTTGTCCTTTTAGGGACCTTTCCGATCAAATTTTTTTTTAGCAAAATCAGTTGTGGATTCCTGTGAATCCATACTGATTCAAAAACAACAAAAATTAGCCTTACTTTATTTTTTTCTATTTGGAGGCCTGAATTGGGATATTTTGACTGCACTACTATAGATCCTACTTAATGCAAACATGTATCTAATGTACATTGATATGATGCTCATTAAATAATAAACACACTAGCTCTATTTGTCATCATAAAAAATGTATATATATTCAAATGGATCATATTTCACCACCTACTTTTTAGAATATATTTTTATACCCTTCGCTCATAGAGTGAAAGGGTATATTAACTTTGTCATGAAGTTTGTAACGCATTGAAGGAAGCATCTCCGACCATATAAAAAGTATACATATATGATCAGCATGACTTGGGGAGTCGATTGGGCGATGTCCGTCTGTCCGTCTGTTGCGACGCGTTTTACTGGGCCAATTTAAAAGCTATGAAGCTGAAATTTTGCACAAATGTTTCTTTTCGCTGCAGGCAGTTTGTATGTTTGAATCGGTTAAATCTGACAATGGGGTCATGGGGCTGCCATACAAACCCTACTACCCAAATTAGGTTCTTCTAAGAAAAGCTTTTTTATTTGTGCACCAATTTCAACCAAATTACACACGAACGTGTTTCTTTTGATGACACAATGCATATCTAAGAATTGATCAAATCTGACCATGGGATTATGGGTTGCCCATACAAACCCAACCCCCATTTTGGTTCTTCTAAGAAACATTTTTTGCAACAATTTCACAAAACCTTGAAATAATGTGTCTTTAGCAAAGCAACAAAAAAGTTAAAAGCGAACGGAATCGTACTGTGGGTCATGCTCCCGCAACGCCAATAAAATTTTCCGAGTAAATATTTTTATTTGCCCACTTATTTCAACCAAGCCCAAAACTTTTGTCAAGACGGAAGCCCCCTAGTTTCTTCCTGAAATGTGTACAAAATAATGTATGTATTAGGAATGAGTTATTGTTAGTACATAATATCGTCACAAATTTGCCGGAGCCGCGAATCTACATTCTCATAATTTTTAGAAAAAAAATCTGAAATTTAAATTTGCTCAGAAAAATCGAAATATTCATCTAGGGCTTATTTTCTGATACGGTAACGTTTTTCATCTTTGGTAACGGAGAGCACCAAATGCATCGTATCGATGTCTTTAGAATAGTCTAGCCAAACACAAAAAACAAAGGCTTAAGTGGACTTTCGTCGTTCTGGCAAATTGTTTGGTGATTCACGGTTCTGGTATCTGCTTCGTTTTATGGCTATTGAAGACTTCCTGTTGTCGCAGCGGTTTCGTTATACAGTCAAACCTGTTAATCGGACCACCTTCTAATTGGACCACCCTTGGCCAATTTTATTCGGTTTTTCATACAAAATAACCTTTATAAACGGACGACCTCTTAATCGGACCATGGACCACGATCGGTGACTCCAATTGGATAGATGAGTACTAGACGTACCTCCACAATCGGACCAACCACTGTATACATCTCCAAAATCGGATCAAAACTTCAAATTGATTACTTACTTAAGCATAGTACGAGGAAATTTCACCAAACGGACCAACAGACAGGCAACGTGGCAAGACATTTTGTTGACTAACAAAAAATCTTAGAAATTTCATTACTAGAATCACTTCAGTTCCAATTACAATGAGTTATATTATTACCCATAACCACGGGAAATTTCGTAGACAGCATCAACCATTGCATCAGTGTTGGGTGGATGAAGTGGTGAGACAATTCTGGAGTTTCTGCGACAAGAAGATGCAAGTGAAGTTAAAGGGAGGATTGATTGAGCCATTAACCATGACTTTGATTATAGAAATGCTTTGTAAAATATTGAAGAATTTTCAAAATTTCGGTGGAACTGAGTGTGGGGATAATTTATTATAATAATGAAGCTGGTTACAAAAAAATTACAAAGCAGTTACGGTGTTAGCGGTTTCAAAACATTAATTGCATAGGGCATAGGTGACCTTTGTACAAGTCCAATGTTCATGAAAAACGTTTAATAATTATTTCCTTAATTTTTTGTACTTTTCAGGCATCCCTTAGTAATCGGACCACCCATGCTAATCAAACCAAATTTGATCGGTCCCGTCAGTGGTCCGATTAGACAGGTTTGACTGTATACTGATGGAAAATACATATTTGCACATTGCACACATTTGCATTAGTTTTGTTTTTTTTCCTTCAAGGTCGCATGTGTAGGTCACACTAAACTACCGGAAAATGATTCCTCATATAATTTCCAGCGAAAAAGGTGAACCGGGTTTTTAACTCCTTAGCTGCCACAGGCGTTTGAAGATTTAAAAGAATATCATTTTCTTAAACTGCTAAAACCTCAATATCTCTGAAACTTTAGACTAGCGAGGCTACTAAAACTAAAAGACAAGTTACTATCGTAGGAAATAATTGTTCCTAAGAAACAAAGCTAACTTCACTAAAATCGGATAACCGCTTCAATTTCTGCCGAGCTTCAAAGACAATTTTTTGTGATTTCATCCTAAAACAAACTATTTTTCTATTACAGTTTTTTCCATTTCTGACATTAAAAAGAGTACAGAGAATCGGAAAGCTATAATGAGTTTTGAACTGATTAATTGTTGTTGTCTTTTTTAAAGCTTCGAATCAGCATTATCCGGGGAAACTATATGAACCTTGTGCATTATTCAAATAGCCTTCCAAGTGTCTAGTTTATTTATTTTTAAAGGTGTTGTTCTATTTATTAAGTTAAAAAAATTGATTAATGAAAGAACAAATTATTGCTAAAGTTTAAATCGATAAAAAATATTTACGCGGGGCACCATGGAATTGTATAATTCATTAAAAAATACTTATGGATATCTTCCTTACATGATTTAACGTTAACTTCACTATTTTTGGCAGTTCTACAACCCAGTTACGTTCCGCAACGAAATGTTGGTGGGAAGCACCGAATTCAAACTCAGTACCCAAAAATACATAAGAAAAAAGAAAAAATTTCTCCACCACATTTTGCAATCTGAAATCACTTAGTGACTACACTACATTGATATTCGCTCTTTTGGCGATTGTATGTTTGTATGGCTATACCTTAGAGAAAGCATAGTAACCCATGCCATGCGTTAGTCCAGAGTGGCTATGTGATCATGATCACACAACCCATATGTGTTTGACTCCAAATTTATTACACTACACTCCACGAAATAATTCAAACGTCAAAATCTTGTCGATGCAATTATTAACCGTTCTGTCGCCGAAACTATGTCTTACGATGATACGGCGTTTTTTCGTTTCTTTAGACATAGTTTATATTTCGCCGAACGTTTGATCACATTTGTGGCCTTCAGTTCCATTGAAATATATATGGTAAGGGCTGGATAATATTGTTGAACGATATTTTTCATCAAGATATAGAACCAATGGTCTGTCTAGGTCTATGTGCCGACCGAAGGGTTAATTATCACGTTGCCATTTTGAGAGAGTAATAAATATTATGCGGATTTTATATTCTCAATTGTAAACAAAAAATTGACATTTGAATAAAATTTTCACACATACTATGAGCTGCACTAGTGTGAAAACGGTGCCATTTTTATTTTCTGATGCCCACTCTGGACTAACGCATGCTTTCTCTAAGGGCTATACATATGTATATGAGTTTCGTGTATCTGGCATATTGTTTTTGAGTTGTTATGAGTTTCGCGTATCTAGGATCTTGTTTTGTTGGAATTGTACGGAGATTTGTAATTCTGGCATCTTGTCTGTGGACATTTTTTGACATTCGCGAAATCGTGTTTTCATTTTATGACTGAAGGAAGCGGTTTTAGTTTTTGTTAGCTTAATAATAGATTCGTCATTGCATAATTTGAACCTAATTTTTATCATAGCTATGGCTATGGGAATTTCTTTCAAGGCAATTTATAATGAATACATGTACATACTCCTACATTCTTAAAATATGCAACAGAAAATATGTACACATTTTCAAAATGAAATCCCATAGATGATATACATATATATAAATATAAGTATATCCCACTCGTATGTATGTATACATATGTATTATGTATACATTGAGCATAGAGCACAGTCCTTGACATCCCTCCTAATTCAAATTCCTGCACAACTGAAGCGAACGTGCCTGGGGTTCTGAAATTGTCTTAACTAAAAAATAAGATGCTTTCTTCTAGAACATTTCCTGGGAGATTTTCACAAGGATCTACCACAAAAAAGAAACTTTCTTGTATTATGACGATTCATGTAGTACACGATAATATAGGACATAATATGAAGGCCACCGTTTTTTTTTCTTGTATTCCGAAAAAAAAACAGGATTACATGGTTTGACCCCGGGTCGTTCTCGCTTCTAACGATTGATAAATAAATGATGGTGACAAATTGCTTAAGTCTTGTTTTCAATGAGTTTTAAAGGATGTAATATTGTTCCTTGTTTTTCGAGGTAATTAATGAATAATAAGCAAATTTGTTGACTTAGCAATGCTAACTGAAAATGGTTTTGAATATATGTACAGGGTGGCTGACGTAAAAGTACATACGATTTGAACATAGCATCACTTTTTTGTTTATCAATGTTTTGAAATTTCGTGGAAATATATACACTAGTCGGCATATGTATTTTGACATAGCATACTCTCGAGCCCCGACACTGGTTTTGTTTAACTGAAGCAAATAACGGTAAATTTATTTTATCGAGGCATTATACATTATCGACAGCAATAAATGTGCTCAACATTTTTCCTGTCTTCTTTCGGACGCTCATGCTATAGAAAAGAGAAAAGATGGGGGCGTAATTCTGGTGCGGCATATGTATTTTGACAATATTTAACTCTTTGATTGAACCGATTTTTTTCGCAAGGATTGATGCACAAAACATATTCTTATTAATTTTTGAGCTCCCCATATTACTTTTCAATTAAAAAATATCACCAGTGGCTCCAAACATAAACAAAAATCAGAATTTAGAAGATTGGTTTGAGCATCGATTGATGCAAGCCTTAGTCCTGGTTTACACATTGAATACGCTACTATTAAATTTTATTTTATACGGTAAACTGTTTATTATTACAATATTATTAACAAACAAAAAAATGTTTTAAATCAAAATAAAAACAAATCTTGGCGCTATGTGAAAGAGAGCGAATGTGAACCCCGAGTGATGAGTGAGCCACAATGAAGAACTCTAAGAACGAAGTGAAATTTAAACCAAACTGTGCCGAAAAAAAATCGAATATAACTTCCGAAGATTCAATGACGACCAAAGGAAGCTTTGGCCGTGGAAACAGTGATTTGAACTTAAGCAGCCTAGGCCATTGTAAGCAATGTATCCCTGCATCATGAGAGAGTCTCCACTGTGGTATACATTTGGATAACCAGGTATCCGTTTTTCCACTTAAACTGGGCATTTTCTTTAAAAATTGATTTTATTTTTGTAAAAATGTAATAAAATAACGAATATTAGCCGAAAAAATCTTTTCCGAAAGTTGCAGTACCTTGAACTTTTTCCTTAGTAACAGAGGTTTGCTTTTGGTATGGTTTTTAAATCTTTGTTTGGTTTCACTTTATCTGCGTATGCATGCAATTTGCCTTTTTTAGTTCTAGGCCGAAGGTGGTCGTTATTATCTCTGCCTCCGATGGCAAATTCTTCATTTTCATAATATCCTTTGGTTCAATTAGGACATTTTCCATAAATATTTGGAAGATTTTTCGGTAATTATTCGATATACACATCCCATTTCTGTGATGCATGGAATAGTTTTCTATTTCTTTTCTCTTATTCAATTTTGGTGTTTAATAATGAACCGTCTACCTTATGAAATTAATTTCAATTGCAGCGTCTCCAACCTTTAAACCAGGGTTGAAGTTTTTCTCTACGGAGGCTTAAACCAAATTTGGAATTTCTGATTTTTCTCCAATGTTTGAAGCCACTGGACACATTTTCTGCTTGGAATTCAAAATATAAACACAAATCATTAATAAAATTATGTTTTGTCCATTTTTTCCAAGGGAAATTGATGTACAATCAAAGATTTAAATATTGTCAAAATACTTATGTCGCACCAGAATTTCGCACCAATCTGTTCTCTTCTTTATAGCAAGAGAGTGCGAAAACGGACAGGAAAAATATTGAGCATATTTACTGCTGTTGATATGTACTTTGATTTCCTTATAAGAAATTTACCGTTATTCGCTCTAGTTAAACAAAATCAGTATCTGGGCTCGAGAGTACCAGATGTCAAAATACATATGCCGGCTAGTGTATACTATACAGGGTGTCCCGTTCATGGTGGAGAATCTTTTAATAGTAGATAGTGTGGCTCATTTGGGGAAAATTAATGTTCTACGAGACACCTCTATTTTGAACCGTTACAATGTAAAAGCACTTTTTGTAAATTGTGTCAAACTGACTTGCCGAACTAAATCAAAATTTGCCAAACCACCAAACATGTCATCCGAGATATGACTTCACTTTCCGAAACTACATAAACTTTCCTATAAAACGACACCTCGTCCGTTACGAAGTTGCTCGTATTAGACCTAGAGCCAGCGACACTTCAAATGTAACTATTTCCTGGCCATTCTGTTACACATTATCGCAAATTTCATGATTGGCGATGCCCCAAAACGGTAGTCTCCCTCCTGGACAGTGGGGCTAAAGGGGTGGCAGACAACTTCAAAGTCGTTAATAGTTGCAAATATTTGCAACTATTTCCTGGCCTTTGACTCATATGCGATTTCATAGAGGACGAGTCCCCGCATATATACTCCAAAAGGCAGACAAATATTGGGGGGCTAACATGGTGGCAGACACGCTCCAAAAATTGAAATTTGTATGAAAAATGGGAAGTGCTTCTACAAAAATAACACTAACTCCATGATGCTAAACCATGTAGGTACAGTAAGAGCCTAAATATTTTCCAGACACTTCCCTCAGCATTTAAACCAAATTTCACTTCAAAATACCAATTACAACCCGGTTGATTTATCAATCGAAATTTGACTATTTTTCAAGTGAATTCACTGGCAATATAGTACAGCAAATAGTAGCACTTTCCCCTAATATCACACAGATGGCCAACAGCAGCGATTCCTTCTGAATGGGATATCATTGAAAACACCGTGCTGAGCTTATATTTCCAAAGGCAGACAAAACCCTTTAAAAGGACGATCAGCAGACGAGCCCTAAAATGGGGCAAAAAGTGTAATTTTGCTTGAAACAACAATTATCTCTCGTGACAGCATTTTCCCCTAATATCAGAGGAATGGCCCCCAGCAGCGATTCTTTCTGGACGGCATATCATTTAGAACACCATGCTAAGTAAATATTTCCAAAGGCAGACATAAAGCATTAAAAGAACGATCAGCAGACGAGCCCTTAAATGGGGCAAAAAGTGTAATTTTGCTTGAAACAACAATTATCTCTCGTGACAGCATTTCCCCCTAATATCACACGGATGGCCCTCAGCAGCGTTTCTTTTTGAACGGTATATCATTCAGGACACCATGCTTAGTCTATATTTTAAAAGGCAGACATAAACCATTAAAAGGACACTCAGCAGACGAGCCCTTAAATGGGGCAAAAAGTGGAATTTTGCGAGAAACAACAATTATCTCTCGCGGCAGCTTTTCCACCTAATATCATACGGATGGCCCCCAGCAGCGATTCTTTCTGGACGGCATATCACTTAGGACACCATGCTCAGTAAATATTTCCAAAGGCAGACATAAAGCATTAAAAGGACAATCAGCAGACGAGCCCTTAAATGGGGCAAAAAGTGGAATTTTGCGAGAAACAACAATTTATCTCTCGCGGCAGCTTTTCCACCTAATATCACACGGATGGCCCCAAGCAGCGATTCTTTCTGAACGGCATATCACTTAGGACACCATGCTCAGTAAATATTTCCAAAGGCAGACATAAACCATTAAAAGGACGATCACCAGACGAGCTCTTAAGTAGTGCAAAAAGTGGGATTTTGCGGGAAACAACAATGATCACTTTTTTGCCACCACTTTAGGCACGTCTACTGATCGACCTATTTTAAGTTTTTGTCTGCCTTTAAAAATATAGACTAAGCATGGTGTCCTGAATGATATACCGTTAAAAAAGAAACAGTGCTGGGGCCCATCCGTGTGATATTAGGGGGAAATGCTGCCACGAGAGATAATTGTTGTTTCTCGCAAGATTCCACTTTGTTCCCCATTTAAGGGCTCGTCTGCTGATCGTCCTTTTAATGCTTTATGTCTGTCTTTAGAAATATATACTAAGCATGTTGTCCTGAATGATATACCGTTCGAAAAGAAACGCTGCTGAGGGCCATCCGTGTGATGTTAAGGGGAAAAGCTGCCGCGAGAGATAATTGTTATATCTCGCAAAATTCCACTTTTTGTCTCATTTAAGGGCTCGTCTGCTGATCGTCATTTTAATGGTTTATGTCTGCCTTTAAAAATATAGACTAAGCATGGTGTCCTTAATGATATACCGTTCAAAAAGAAACGCTGCTGTGGCGCATCCATGTGATATTAGGGGGAAATGCTGTCACGAGAGATAATTGTTGTTTCTCGCAAAATTCCACGTTTTGCCCCATTTAAGGGCTCGTCTGCTGATCGTCCTTTTAATGCTTTATGTCTGCCTTTAGAAATATTTATTTAGCATGGTGTTCTAAATGATACGCCGTCCTGAAAGAATCGCTGCTGGGGTCCATTCCTCTGATATTAGGGGAAAATGCTGCCACGAGAGATAATTGTTGATTCAAGCAAAATTACACTTTTTCCCCATTTAAGGGCTCGTCTGCTGATCGTCCTTTTAAAGGGTTTTGTCTGCCTTTGGAAATATAAGCTCAGCACGGTGTTTTCAATGATATCCCATTCAGAAGGAATCGCTGCTGTTGGCCATCTGTGTGATATTAGGGGAAAGTGCTACTATTTGCTGTACTATATTGCCTGTGAATTTACTTGAAAAATAGTCAAATTTCGATTGATAAATCAACCGGGTTGTAATTGGTATTTTGAAGTGAAATTTGGTTTAAATGCTGAGGGAAGTGTCTGGAAAATATTTAGGCTCTTACTGTACCTACATGGTTTAGCATCATGGAGTTAGTGTTATTTTTGTAGAAGCACTTCCCATTTTTCATACAAATTTCAATTTTTGGAGCGTGTCTGCCACCATGTTAGCCCCCCAATATTTGTCTGCCTTTTGGAGTATATATGCGGGGACTCGTCCTCTATGAAATCGCATATGAGTCAAAGGCCAGGAAATAGTTGCAAATATTTGCAACTATTAACGACTTTGAAGTTGTCTGCCACCCCTTTAGCCCCACTGTCCAGGAGGGAGACTACCGTTTTGGGGCATCGCCAATCATGAAATTTGCGATAATGTGTAACAGAATGGCCAGGAAATAGTTACATTTGACGTGTCGCTGGCTCTAGGTCTAATACGAGCAACTTCGTAACGGACGAGGTGTCGTTTTATAGGAAAGTTTATGTAGTTTCGGAAAGTGAAGTCATATCTCGGATGACATGTTTGGTGGTTTGGCAAATTTTGATTTAGTTCGGCAAGTCAGGTATTTTGACACAATTTACAAAAAGTGCTTTTACATTGTAACGGTTCAAAATAGAGGTGTCTCGTAGAACATTAATTTTCCCCAAATGAGCCACACTATCTACCATTAAAAGATTCTCCACCATGAACGGGACACCCTGTAGAGGCAGGGGGACATTTTGGTCTCACTATGCAACGCTTGAAAATTCTTAAGGAAAAATCAGCAGTTGTTAAATCTGGAGATCAAGTAGACCAGTTTATCCTCTTGAAATATGTAATTCTTGTCCCGAGTAGTTCAGATAAAATGTCCATTGTGAATTGAGTGGTATGGCAAGGTGTTCCGTCTTGCTGAAACCACATGTTAGGCCTGTTCTGAAAAAAGAGACGGGCTCAAATGTCTAATATTTCTCGATACCGCTCTCCATTAACTGAAAGGCTCTTCGTTACGCGTATTTTCACGAAATAATCGGACAGGTCGATTATCTCCTGCGATGTGAATCCTGCACCAAACACGATATTTCTCAGAATGTAGACCTCTCTGATAAAATTATCTATATGGTAATATCTCCACAATTGTGCCAATTTCCCCTCTATCTTAATATTTTGTTAATGAATGGACAAATTTGTTATTGAATCAACTGATGTGTGGAAATTGCTACTTTTTATAACCCAATTATAAAACAATATTAAAAAATGTAGAAGCAATACTTTTTGTTTTATCTATAACTTAAATCTGCTATTAACGGCAATAATTTTGAAATTGTACCTCTTTTAGTTTAGCTGGAATTCAGCCAACTTCATCATTTTCAATTTTGAATATTGGTGAAACTTCCTTAATTTCAGTCTGCTGGCTAACTGATGGCCATGATAAAAGTTAATAAATGATGAATAGTAGTCGAAGCAAAATATAATAGAAACAAACCAGAGCATAATTCAAGATTTTTAATAATGATGTCCACATTTGTCCTTGTGTTCACTCCGCTCACTTCAACCATCCCCTGAAGCCAGAAGGCTTCACCTTCCGTATGATGATCTCTGCAGAAACTGAGGGGATGTGAACGCAGTGCAGAGTATTTTATTTTTAGTTGCTTGCCCAGACTTATCAATCAGACAGAATCGATTCTCGGGACATTATGTACTTCTTGTCGAATTGGGAGACCTGGAGGAAGCGGTCAATTTCAACGTTTTATTGGACGCTCCCAGCGAACTTCGTATTGCCCATGAAATAAATTTGTAAAAACGTGTGTTCCAAATCCGATTGTGGCAATAATGACCCCAATAAATGATGTATGTATTTGCCCCTGGATCTAAAAGTATGATTTGATATGCCTTAACTACATATAGGTATACTTTCATTGAAAACCAATGATTTGCAATTATCTTGAAAGTAGGCATGAAATTACCACGTACAATGTGTGTTGCACCAAAAGAAATCATTTGGAAGCAATTGTTGTACTTTTGTATATTTGTGAGGAAATGAGCCGATTCAACAACAATTTGTTTTTGTTGTTTTTTGTTGAGCCGATTCTCTTGATGTTCCAGAGACCAATGAGCATAGAGGTTCTGGTGGAGGCACTAATGGTGGTAATTTAATTTTTCCACCAGCACAGCATAATCCGTGAGGCTCGCCGATGAACTTCAACGCCTTACAATACCGGCAAATAGCAGACATGCCGCCAATCATAACTGCTATATCAGAACTATATAATCGATTTCAGGATTATAGTTAAAGGCAGCTAGTTCTAGGACTACCGAAGTTGCAGTTGTACGAATACGAAATACATCATGTTGGCATTGTCGTGCTCGCTTACGTTGGTTGTTGGATGTAGCAGAGCAAAATGGTTAGTTATTAATCGTTGCCTAAGAAAATGTGTATGACGCCTTGTTGACTGACTGCAACGACCTAAATCTGGTGGTTTTTTTCGATGGCATTATATATAGTCTAAAATACGTACCTACATATATAAGAACTTGTTGACAGTGTACCATAAAATTCACCTTGCACTTTTTCAGCACTCGTTTGGCAATTTGTGGACTTTCGAAGCTATGGACTCAATATTTTTATTTAATTCAAATGCGATCGATGAAAACATGATTGCAACAGGTGACTCTCAACAAAAAGGAATTTTGATTTACCGCCACATCCTTTGAGATTTTTAAAATGTTCTCGGTGTTTAAACCTTGTCCAGCGTAAGACGGATTTAACAAAAAAAGAATCATATAAATCGGTCCAGCGGTTTTCGAGTTTTTGCGTTCCATTTTTATATTTATATCTATCTATATATATATATATATATATATATATATATATATATATATATTATATATATATATATATATAAAAGAAAGCCGTGTTAGTTACACCATTTATAACTGGAGAACGGCTTTACAGATTTTCATGATTTTAGATTTGTTGGATTAGGCTCTGGCCAGAATAGCATAATAACTATTAAAATATGCAAAAATTCACAATGAGCTAAAATTCCCAATGGGTTCTTTTTCACCTATTTCTGCGTATATTTCTTTAACATATTTCATTAAATTTCTTCCACAGGATTCGTCTGTACCCAAAGTAACAGGATAACTATCGAGACATATGAAAAATTCACAATGGGGCACAATTTTGAAGACAATTCCTTTTCTTTTTTCTATCTTTCTTGAGCGAATTACAGGATTTCAGTAAGTTGACTCCAGCTTATGGGTCTGCACAAGGCTCCGGCCAGAATGGTAGTATAACCATTGAAATAAGCAGAAAATTCACAATGAGCGACGATTCACAATGAGGTCTTTTTTCGCATATTTTTGTTTCTATTTCTTGAACGTCTTTGCGGAATTTTGGAAAATTTTCCTGCCGAATTGGTCCTCTCCCTGAATATAAGAATAACATTGAAAAACGCGAAAAAAATTATAATGAACAACATTATAAAGATTTATTTTTCGTATAATTCTTTCTCTATTCCTTGAAGGAATTGCCAAATTTCAGTCAACTGATTCCAGCGGATTGGTCTACACCTCCTTCCTCTTAGAATATCGAATTTAGTACATATCTTTAAAATACACAATTCGTTTTGTAAATTTGCGAGCGGAGCGAGCTCAAGATGTATAAGATAAAAAGAAATTCTTAGAAATCCTAAATTCATATCAAGTTCCAAAATTAAAATATTGTATGAAATTTAAAGTAAATTCTTCGCTCTTCTTCTATTCAAAAAGAATAATAATTATTTCGTGGAAGCTCTCCCTCCACTCTCAGCGCGCATTTAATTTAGCTTGAATTTAGAATATCCAGAACGAAATCCTTACGGACATAAGAAAATATTTCATTTTGGGAAAAATATTTCAATTGACCTCATTCTGTTACCAACAAAACAACAAAATCTCTCTCCCTTTTGTTCCCATCGAGCTATCCACAAATCCTTGAAAATACCCCGAATCAACAATTTTCATGAAATTTACGTAATAAGTATACCTACACTTACATGAATAAATACTGGCATTAAAGGTGAAATGAGATGTTGTATGAAAAATTGTGTGGTTTCGTAACATTGGCACTGAGCAAGACAATTTACAGATTCAATTACTTTTGATACTAATAAAAAAAAAGGCTCTGGCCAGGGCAATTTTATTTACCCGTGAAAATGTTTGTCAACAAGCATTGCGTATGTATTTGAACAGGGATTTGCGAAATATTTTTTTTTTTTTTGTTATCTCGCAAAAGGTCTTATCTAAGGACAATATGCGTACTGTGATTCGGTGACAGAAAGATGGTAAGATAACTTCAATGAAAATTATGAATTATAAATTGAAGGCTCACAATTTCGTGAGATAGAATGATGATAGAATAAATAAAGAACCAGTCATTGCTTTTAGATGTACTAAATAGTTGGTAGATAGATAACGTTTAAACATGTACCATATGACTTGACCTTATCGACAATCACTCTCAGATGAGAAGACCTCTCCTTGTGGACAACACCTAAAAATAATGACGCAAGCAAAAGAAACAATTTCCGTGTTCCTTCGAGTGCTTTCGATTCAGTCTGCAAGATTAGGCATTGCAACTTTGTTCGAATCAAATATTCTCGTACGCACGTATGTGCATAAATCTTTAACTACGTTGATATTCGTTTAACAAATACAATGAAATAATCTCAATTGCTACAAGAGATCAATGCTCTATTAAATCATCTTATCTTTTCTAATGTCTAGACATTCTATGAGGCGTTTAAATTTATACATTCTATTTCTATTTTTGCATTTTTCTGTGTTATTAGCATCATATTTACACTTTTGCACATTATACATATCAGAATTGTAAAATGCAGACCATTAGAGATATTCACTGGAGGATGATGAGCAAATACATGAAACCGTTTCGTGTCGAATTATATAAAAGTGCGTTTGTTTTGTAGTAATGTATGACAATAAATACTCGTATAACATAAGGTGACCAGACTCCCGAAGGCCCAATGCTGTACAAATACTTGGGCAATTCGGGTTTCAGGCAAATACTCAGTCATACTTCTAGGCCCAAGATTTGCGTAAGCAAAAATTGTGTAATGGGCGACGGGCAGAGCAAGGTCTAAGCTAAGCAAAGGGCAAGCTACAATATCTGAGTCATTAAACCGAGGAGTCACCGGTTAAGGTCTGAACGAAGCGACGGGATATGAGTAAACTTATGGACGAACCAACATTCCAAATCTTACGAATTGCCTTCCATCAACTCACCGCTCGCTTCGCTCCCACCTCGCCTTATCCGGTTCCCATCAACGTCAGAATTATGAAAAGCGTGACAGACAGAGCGAGGTATGAGCGAAGCGAAGGCTGACCCACAGGATCTGAGTAAACGTATGGACGAGCCAGAGGTCTAAGTGTTGTGAATTGCCTTCCATTGGCTCACCGCTCGCTGCGCTCGTCTTATCCTATTTCCCAGCAGCGCCACGTTGCAAAAATGTGGGTGAGTTCTGAAAAGAGTGACAGACAAGATTTAAGTAAACCTAAACATCAGCCAGAGGGCTAAATCTTACCAATTGCAAGGTTAGCTATAAGATTTAAGTAAACGTAACGACGAGCCAGAGATCTAAATCTTACGAATTGCCTTCCATCGGCTCAGCTGCGATCGCACCTCCTCCGCTTCCCACCAGTGCTGGGTCGCAAGGACGTTGGCTAATTATGAAAAGCGTGACAAAACGGGGTCTGAGCGAACCACATGGTTTGAATAAATGTATGGACGAACCATAGGTTTAAATCTTACGAACTGCCTTCCATAGGCTCACCGATCGCTACGCTCGCACCTATTTCGCAACAGCACTTAGTGTCAAAAAAGTTGGCGAATTCTCTAATGCAAGATCTGAGTGGAGCGAGGGGCGAGCCACAGGATTAAAGTAAACCTAGGGAGGAGTCAGAGGTCAAAGTCTTACCTAAATCTGGTAACATTATTCCTGGAGGAGAGTATGCATTTCTCCGTCGTTACACTGATGATGCCATCCCGGTCCCCACGGCCCACCTATCCGAAGCCGGATAGGTGGGCCGTGAAATTTGAAGAAAATATGAGCGCCAAGTAGCTTTACAAGTGTGTGCAAAATTTCAGACAGATTGGGAAGGGTTTACGAGGTATCGGAAATGAACGGTTGCCAAACAAAAAAGCGTTTATCTCGCTAAATATCGATGGTAAGGGGTACAGGGGTCAAACTTTACACCTTGAAAGCAGGCAAGTCTGATCACAGGCCTCACCAAGGAGCTGTACATTTTGGTAAACATTTCTCAGTACTGTACGACGGGTCGAAATGCTGTACTGTACAGAAAAATGCTGTACGTCTGGTCAGCTTAGTATAACATCCCTATATACAGGGTGGCCCATTAAAAGTGAACTAGTGAAAATCATGCATACATTTTTTATTTTTTAATATTTTTTTCTGAAATTTGGTAAGAATAAACTAGATTCATTCAACTCAATGTTTAAAAGGTAATTGCTGCCAAAATTACCATTATTAGACAATTTATTTAGAAATTAAGTCGTAAAAATGCGTCAAGTAATGACACCATAATAACAAAAAATGAATGAATGGTAATGAATGCTTGTCTCGTTGCTCAAATTTATCAAGTTTTCATTAAATTACATTGATAAAATAGAATGGAAAGGACTCATATGCGTTAGTATTGAAAAAAAAACAACATTGGAAAGATATACGGTTGAGCAACGAGTTCAAATAATACACATTTTCACGCGGAATACTAATTCGATTGTCGAGGCACAGCGCGAGTATCGACGAACCCTCCATGTAAGAGTTGCTCCATCGAGACCAACGATTCGCAGAGTTGTTCGCAGATTTCGAGAACAAGGAACCGTTAATAGCCCTCGACGAGGCCGGAGATGAAGTGCGAGGACGGACGAAATCATTGAGCGGGTTGAAGCCAGCGTCGAATCAGATGCAACAACAACAACCCGAAGAAGGTTGTTTCAAGTGGGGATATCGTGAGATGCTCAACAATGTTATTCGTCCTTTTGTCCAAAACCGACCAGATATGTGGTTTAAGCAAGATGGAGCACGTTGCCATACCGCTGCAGCCACAATGGAGATTTTAACGGACGTTTTCGGCGAAAGAGTCATTTCCAGAGGATCTGCAATTAACTGGCCGGCTAGATCCCCAGACTTAGCTCCACTAGATTTTTTTTCTGTGGGGATACCTTAAGGAGAGAGTCTACCATGATAAACCAAGGACAATTCAGGAATTGAAGCAAAATAATATAGCGGAGATCTGAGGTTTGTAGCCAGAAATATTGCGAAAGGTAATGGAACATACCGTAGAACGATCCCGTCTTTGCGAAGCCGCCCGGGGCGGTCATCTAAAGGATATAATTTTTTGAACATAGTGTAAACATATCTCTCAAGTGTCTATTTTTTATGTGAAAATTTAAAAAAAAATCGGTTTAGAATTAAAAAAGTTATTCAAGGTTTACACTAGTTCACTTTTAATGGGCCACCCTGTAGAGGGTTTTTATAAGAGTGATAGAACTTCAAATTGAAAAAATAGACACAAAATATTGAGTTTTAGTCAATTTGTTTCTTTTATTGGAATGATAAATGTCATACATTTGACATTTGAAAACGATTTCAGGCATATGGCCACACCGCGGCTGTTCTTGACGAAGAGTATTCTTGACGTCCAATTCTGGACTACTTTTTCGAGTACTTCTGACCGTATGTCACCAATAACGAACAATGTTGGCATCCAAGCCGTCAGTTGTTGCTGGTTTATCAGAATAAACCTCTGATTTAACGTAACCCTACAGGAAATAATCGAGAGCTGTTGAATCGCACGACCTTGAAAGCCAATTGACAGGGCCATTGCTTGAAATCAACTTATCACTAATTTTGATTTTAATGATGGTTAAAGGTACGAAAATTTCGCAAATAAAAAACAGGAATTTCGCATAAACTCATTTTGAATATTAGAAATTTCGCTGAAATTCGCATAAAAACATAATTTTGTACATTTTGTTATTGTTATTGAGGTTAAACCGAAAATTCTATAAATTCACAGTGAAGCGAATGTCCAAAACTCTCAACTGAAAAGAAAACGCATTTATTATTGTTTACAAAAAAATAGCAAAAAATACATTAAGAAGTAGTGTGACTGTCAACTGAATCACACTTCGGGCTCGGATTCAGTTGTTGAGAAATGTTTTTGACAACGCAAATAGCGCTCCTCGAGGAGTAACTGTAAAAGGGAGACTTCTGAGGCAGAAGTACACCCACATTTTTACGCTTCTGTCTTTTTTATAGATAGTTCATTTCAACTTTGCGGTTCGTCGAACCACGATGAAAGTTTTTTCTACGGAATTCTCATTGCAGAAACAAAATGTATTCATCGAACCTCCGACTACACACAGAGCTGGATGTTTGGCAAGTTATATTGTGCTCGTGATTCTACGAACACCGTGCATTTAGAAATGTCTCTTTTCTCATTAATGGGAATCTTATGAAAAAAATCAATTTGGGATGAAAAATGTATTTTCCATAGTCGATTTTTTGGAGAAAAATTAACATTTTCGTGGAAAAGTACAAATTAGTAAATTTCGCATCTATTCGCAAAAATTAGCAATTTTCGCCGAAATTCGCATCTATTTCGTAAATACGAAATTTCCGTATCTCTAATGATGGTTGATTTTTTTATGGTTTCTTCGACGTGTTGGTGTTATTGCATCATTTAGAGAGTACGTGGTACGAAATCTATTCACAATTCGACGGATGGCTTGCTCAGATGGACGATTATGTATACCATAAAAAATCGTCTATAAGTTGCGCGAATCGACGACTGATTTTCGAAGTGAATTTTGATAAATTTGGAAGCGTTCTTCAGACGTGAGTCTAAACACTATAATTTGTACATAAATACGGGCCTTAGACGTATTAATTATTAATTTTTAATTTACACCCATTCCAATCAGATTTAAACCAAATTATCAATAATTTCTTGCTATGCATATTCTATATACTTACCATAAAATTACCTTCTAGCAACATCAACAAAACTGAAATGTCTGTTGAACTTTCTTGTTATTTTTCGCCGAAAACTTTTTGGAATGTTTAATTGAATTTTCAAAACGTCTTGAGTTTGTTATTATTTTTCTTGATGCTCATCATAATATTGCGGATCTTTCACGTTTTGATAAAAATCAGTTGAAGTGAACGGATGATATGGTGCCTTTCAAATGATTCCATTACAATTAATTTACATTTTAAACTTTTTTGGCAGTTTTATACGAGTATTCATACATACATACATTTTAAAAGTTGTTTATTTCGCGAGGTCAACGCCTTAAAGTTGCTAAAGATAGAAAAACAATTTTTAATTGGAATAAATTAAATAAAATTATTTCGGATTTCGGTATATGTATATTGTATTGTTTGGGTTCTCATTTAATTAATATACTTAGGCTTAGAAAACAAATAAGGTGTATTTTATAGTCCTATATGTAATGCCTTACGGTGTTATAAATAATTTATTATTATGTTCATACAAAGAACAGAAATACATATGTATGTATGTATTATTCACTAGCCTTTGGGCAATTAAAACATCTGCGGATGTGTATAATACTCGTAGGTATCAATTATCATCATATTATCTTCTAATTCACAATATCTCATGGCAATAAATTCGTCGTGCGGGATATCGATGATTGTAAAAATGTCAGTATGAAAATAAAAATGTCAGCATAAAATCAATACATTTTGGAAAATAGAAAACTTTGTCGGTTACTGACATTGATTAGCTTTACAAAATGCGTAGTTCTGAAAATATTCTTAGCTCGTTTATGCGGATGTAGATTCACTGTCGGCTACTTGAAAAGGGAAAAGAGTTTTGTTTGTTTCCCTATTAGTGTAGTACCCAGGTGATAAACCTAGTACATCAGATTGCAAAATGTGGTGGAGACAAATTTTTTTTTATGTTTTTTGGGGTGCTACGCACGAATCAGGAGCTTCCACTAAAATTTCGTTGCGGAACAGGGTCAAAATCGTGAAAAACGCTAAAATTTTTGCTGTTTTTCCGTTAACTCTGAAAATATTTATTTCTGCGAAAAACTCTCCATGAATATGCTAGAAAGCACATAATTGCACGTTTAAAGAGACATAAATATTATAGATCAGTTGAGCGGTATTATTACAATTGAAAATTCAAATTTGCCATTTTTACATACATAGTTGCATTATACAGGGTGTCCCACGACTCATGGTACATACGATAATGGGAGATAGTGCAGCTCATTTGGGTACAATTAATGTTCTACATGACCCCTCTATCTTTAACCGTTATAAAGTTATAGCATTTTTTGTAAATAGTGTCTAAAAGGTTGACTTGCCGATCAATTTCATTATTTGCCCCTTTCCCAAATATTTAATCCGAGATTCGACTTCAATTTCTGAAACTGCACAAAATTCTACATAAAATAACTGTTTTGCCAATTAAATAATTTAAAACCCTACCCAGATACAACCATTCAAACTTTAAAGAAATTCGAAAATTGATATTTTTTCGAAAATTCAAATTGTAAAATCGTAACGGTACCTTAACCCTCATCCAGCGGGATAGGTACAGGTGTACCTTTTTCGTTTTTAAAACACCGTAACTTTTTTGCTATGGGTCCGATCGGGCTGAAATTTTCTGACATCTCTACGATTTTAGTTTAAAATATGTATTCCAAATTTCAGAAATGTGTGACCACCCATGCCCAAGTTAGGGAGCAAAATTAATCTCACACCCTTTAACGGCGGCAAAGGTACATTTGTACCTTCATATATTTTGTATGAAAGAAAATTTACAACAAACGAAAATAAAATATTTTTGGTGAATGCTCATGCTTAGAGAGATTTATTATAGCATCAATAAGTTGAGAATCGAGTCATGTACAGAAGTATTTTACTAATTTTATTTGTAATGATCAATAATAAGGACTAGGCTAACTCATACAGCGGTTTTTGGTTATTTGACATCAATCTGAAGACTTTTACTGGCATACCAATCTTTTTGAAGTAATGGCTTGGGGCAACCAATACAATGTATTACGCCTTCTTTCCCCTATAACATCTAGTAAAAATTAGGTTTGTAACAAATGCTAAAATTTTGGATTTTAGCGGTTGATTTTCTTGACCACAAATTCCCATAATTTGTATTCCATCACCTAATATTTATTATTTGTGTAATTCGGGACCTCCACCCGAGTTCCTTTTGAAGTTTCAGCTGAAAACCAGCAGAAGCATCCAACCAAATTTCTAAATGGATGTTTGGGTGGTACATATTGGTTGAATTGTACGTCGGAACCATATATAGACACCGATAACTGCTATAGAATATGCCACATGTCTTCGGTTTCTTGTTTTAATTTTTCAATCGATCCTTGGATTTAATTACATATACGAGCAAATATATTACAATTAACCAACAACAAGCACAATTAAAATTTTAGTTATTTTTCTACTATAAGAATTGGCCTGAGTTTAGATTTACAAAGATTAGAGACTGAAAATTATACTAGCCGATTCTACTTGCTTGTTGCTTGACAGGACCTTTCTTTCGTATAATAACACATTTACTCATTTCTCTAATATATTTATTGCTTCAAATATTGTTGTTTTATGGAAAATAACGAGAATGTGATAATTATTGACGTTTTTTTCGTTAGCGATAACGGGTTCTAGTAACAGAATAATATATTGGGGGCAGGGGGGTAAATTTTAACCTAAGACTCCACAATTCGCAAATCAAACATACCAAATTCTTCTAAAATCATTAATGACTTAATTTGAACCGTTTTCTACTTTTCATTTGTAAATCAATTTTAGATTTCGTCAAATTAAAATTCCAAGCAACCCATTTTTTCAATTTTCTTTTTAAAATTTTGCCTATTTCCTAAATTTACCCACTCCAAAAATTAAATCCACATAAACCCAACCTCTTAAAACATTCACTTCGGCAAAAACAGTTACTAATTTGTGACTAGTCAACATAATATAACGGTTTTACGGTCAAAATTCATACAAATAGTGAAGATTTTCATACAAAATGTACTAAGGTACAGGTGTACCTTTGCCGCCGGCAAGCGTTGTAAAAATCTGCCGCTGGATGAGGGTTAAACTGACAAATGTGGAAAGTTGACAAAAGTTGCCTTATAATGTTAGCTTTCGAACAACATACACAAATTAGGGTCTAAGGATTTGAAAAATTGCAAATCTTACGTGTTAAAGAGAAAAAACGTGGTTTCAAGCGAAAACCAAAGTAAACGTTTCCACAATTTTTATACTAGTTTTATTTAGTAAATAAGATTGTTTTTAATAAAAAACAAAAAAAAAACATGAGGCAGAGGCTAATTTCGGGCGCAGCCGAAATTTGGATACCCTTCACTCTTCTCGGGCTAATATTTTTTTTCCGGCGTTTGACTTGTGTTTAATCCCCCATTCTTTCACTTCCGTTTTCACATAAATTGCGTTACCTCAATAAACATATTTGTGTGAGGTTTGGTTAGAATAACTGCACAAATAGATAAAAAAATCTTAGAAAACTTTTTTTGGTGGGAGGGGGGATGGCCCCATAGTACGAATATATTTGTTTACATTGTGTCTTTATCGAAAGGACAAAAACTATGTAAAAACAAATATATTCGTACTATGGGGGCATCGCCCCTCCCACAAAAAAAAAAAAATTTTTCAGTTGGTGCAGTTACTCTAACTAAACCTCACACAAATATGTTTATCGAGGTTACGAAACTTATGTGAAAACGGAAGTGAAAGAATGGGGGGTTAAACACTAGTCATAGGTACGCCGTAAAAAAAATGTTAGCCCGAGAACAGTGAAAAAATTGTATAAAAATTGTGGAAACGTTTACTTTGATTTTCTCTTGGAACCACGTTTTATTCTCTTTAACACGTAAGATATGCAATTTTTCAAATCCTTAGACCCTAATTTTTATATGTTGTTCGAAAGCTAACATTATGAGGCAACTTTTGTCAACTTTGCACATTTGTCAGTTTAAAGTACCGTTACAATTTTACAATTTGAATTTCCGAGAAAATAACAATTTCCGAATTTCTTTAAAGTTTGAATGGTTGTATCTGGGTAGGGTTTTATGTAGAATTTAGAATTTATTTTATGTAGAATTTTGTGGAGTTTCAGAAATTGAAGCCAAATCTTGGTTTAAATATTTGGGAGTGGGGAAAATAATGATTTTGGTCGGCAAGTCGACCTTTTTGATACTATTTACAAAAAATTCTATAACTTTATAACGGTTAAAGATAGACGGGTCATGTCATGTAGAACATTAATTATACTATCTCTCATTATCGTATGTACCATGAGTCGTGGGACACCCTGTATATACAATTTTGAGATTAAACGGTTTTTCATTTTTGGTCGTAACAATTGCATTTTTCTTGTACATTATGTATTTTGGGGTGCAGAACCTAAATCCGTAACTTCCCACCAAAATTTCGTTGCAACGAAATTTTGGTGGGAAGCTCCGGATTCGAGCTCAGCACCCCAAAAAACATAAGAAACGAAAAAAAAAATTTCTCCACCACACTTTGCAATCTGAAATCACCGCTTGCTAAAGTAAAGAAAATATGGCTCAAATCAAGAAAAAAAGACAATAAAAAACAGCCAAGAAATATTTCTCTTCATTTGAGAATTAGTCACACTGATCCAAGTGAAATGCCATTAGCAGCGCTTTAAGGTTAAGTAACTTTGAATCAAGCGAACTTTTCTTATGAAAAAGACAAGAGAATCTAAACAAAAAAAAAGAAACTTTGCATCCAACCAATATTGAACACATAACCCCTTTCTTCCCAGTCAAACGCGCTACCCACTGAACCATAGACACTTCTGACTAATCTACTACAACGCTCCAATATAAGCTAAAGCTAAAATAAAGCTTTTCCACGAGCTTTGCATGGAAAATGTCAAAAAAAAAATTATTATCAAGCATTTGTTTGCTTGAATTGAGAATAATGGTTAAGGCTTAGACCTACTTCTTATTTCTCAAAAGAAGGTCTTGAAAATAGGATCGATTCAAGAAGAAATTGTCACATTTTGAGAAATTTTGTCTAAATTCGGGAATTTTTCAAATGAGAAAAGAGTTTCTTAATTTTTGATAGCCCAATTTTTTCAGTGTATGATTGTAGGAATTGTAATAACTGATAATATTTGTTGTATCTCTATGGGAATTTACAAAAAAAAAAAAACGGATTTAGAAAGAATCTAACGGGATTTTTTTGTTATCATACATAGAACATAGTAAATTTTATTAAAAACTAGGGGGCTTCGCCCCCTGCTCGCTACGCTCGCCAACCCCCGCGGGCCGAGGCTAATTTCGGGCGCGGCCGAAATTTGGATACCCTTCGCTCTCCTTGGGCTAAAAGTTTTTTCGGGCGTACCTATGACTTGTATTTTAATCCCCCTCCTCCGTCTTGACAAAAGTTTTGGGCTTGGTTGAAATAAGTGGGCAAATAAAAATATTTACTCGGAAAATTTTATTGTGTTTGCGGGAGCATGACTCCACAGTACGATTCCATTCGTTTTTAACTTTTTTATTGCTTTGGTAAAGACACATTAATTCAAGGTTTTGTGAAATTGGTGCAAAAAATGTTTCTTAGAAGAACTAAAATGGGGGTTGGGTTTGTATGGCCACCCCATGGCCCCATGGTCAGATTTGATCAATTCTTAGATATGTTTTGTGTCATCAAGAGAAACACATTTGTGTGAAATTTGGTTGAAATCTATGCACAAACAAAAAAGTTTTTCTTAGAAGAACCTAATTTGGGGGGTTAAGTTTGTATGGCAGCCCCATTACCCCATGGTCCGATTTGATCCATTCTTGCATATAGTTTGTGTTATCTATAGAAACACATTTGTGTGAAATTTGGTTGAAATTGGTACACAAAAAAAAAAGTTTTTCTTAGAAGAACTCAAATTGGGGGGCTAGGTTTGTATGGAAGCCCCATGACCCAGTGATCCAATTTGGGTGAATCAAACATACAAACAGCCTGCAACAATAAGAAGCACGTGTGAAAAATTTCAGCTGGCTAGCTTCAATACCCGCCGAGTAAAACGCGTCGCAACAGGGTCAAAGGGCTGCCATACAAATCCAACCCCCCCAAATTATATTCTTCTAAGAAAAACTTTTTTATTTGTGCACCAATTTCAACCAAATTTCACACAAATGTATTACTATTGATGACACAAAACATATGTAAGATTGAATCTAATCGGACCATGGGGTCATGGGGCTGCCATACAAACCAAACCCCCCATATTGGTTCTTCTAAGAAACATTTTTTACACCAATTTCACAAAACCTTAAATTAATGTGTCTTTATCAAAGCAACTAAAAATATAAGAACGAATGGAATCGTACTGTGGGGTCATGCTCCGGCCACCCCAATAAAATTTTCCGAGTAAATATTTATACCCTATACCCATAAGATGGTATAGGGTATATTGTTTTTGTAACGCCGATATTATGTAACACCTCAGCCACCGGAGGCTTGGCAAAGTATATATATAAATGATCAGGGTCGGTCCCTGAATCGAATAAGCCATGTCTGTCTGTCTGTCTGTCCGTGTGTCTGTCTGTTAGCACGATAACTCCCGAAATAATGAAGCTAGCGGTTTGAAATTCTGGTCAAATGTTTGTTTTGCTAAAATCTTGGACGGTATTGAAAATGGGCCAAATCGGACCACGGGTTCCCCTACCTCCCATACAAACTACCCCTCCTTGATATTTTAATTCAGCCATAACTTACGGTAGGATATCGCTATCGACTTGAAATGTTGATCAATGTCTCATTCTGACATATACTTTGAGTTGGTGGAAAGTGGAGTAGGTCCGACTGCCCCTACCCCTACTTCCCCTACAAAGTTATATTCAGCCATATCTTTTGATAGAATGTTACGAAAAACTTCAAATTATCAAATGGTAGCCGTTGGATGCCTTGACACGGTAATAAAGATGTGTCCGGTCCGACCCATCTACCCCTGCCTCCCCCACAAAAAATATGAAATTGAATATTTTGGATTTTGCGTGCCTTCTAGGTCTGTACATGGGTATAGGGTATACACTCATCGTGCTATTCGCACGATTAGAAGTCGGTCTCGTTTTATTTGCCTACTAATTTCAACCAAGCCCAGAACGTTTGTCAAAACGGAAGAAAAAGAATGAGGAGGGGGATTAAATACATACAAGTCATAGGTACGCCCGAAAAAGCTTTTAGCCCAAGCGAAGGGTATCAAAATTTCGGCCGCGCCCGAAATTAGCCTCGGCCTCGGGGGTTGGCGAGCAGGGGGCGAAGCCCCCTAGTTTTTTATTTTGTATATATACATTAGAACGCCTCCTGTTAAAGTGAAGAGATATAAGTAAATATTGATTAAAATAATCTAGTATAAATTTCATTCTGATTTTTGTGTTTTCATTCAGTTTTATTATTTTTTATTTCAAGATGTCGCCCAAAAAGAAATCTATAAATATAATTTGAACAAATAAGTTAGCACATTTTTTGATAAATGCAGAGTTTTTTGTCTCTTGTACAGTGATTGCAGTCTATAATTTATATTGTCCGGCTATTTAAAGAATTTAAATGCCTGCAATGCGCGACCTCTAGTCGATCTACTAAGGCAAATCGCGATTGATTTGTGTTTTGTGCTTGAGCCAGAAAAACCGCACAGTGGTTTTAGTGGTCGAAATCTAAATATTAGTGGTCAAACTAAAGTTGACTTTTCGGCCAATCGCCCGGATGTGAAAGTGATTACATAATTGAGGACTTTCAAATTTGTGTCTTGCTTTAAATGCAGAAGTAACCTTCGCATTCTTGATGCATCGTTGTATCTGTATGTACTTAAAGTATCATTCAGGTTCAATTCATAAATATTAGTCTCGAAATGTTATTGAATTTTATAGTTTCTAACTCCTATTTCGAATAGATGCAAAATGTAATAGTCATCAGAAAAAAAAGCTTTATTTTTTGTGAGAAACTAGACCACTATACAGCTGAACTAAAAAAATGCTCACACTTTCGAATTGTGCTCCGACTCCGACATTAAAATATGTTTGTATGCACGTTCGGCAGCAGTTGGTTGAATTACTATATATGTAGCTTTAACGAAGCGTTAAATGATCACACTTTTTCAAGAAAATACACATGATGGGGTTAATTGCAAAATAAAATGGTTAATTTACTCGCATTTGAATTAAGTCATTTAACCAGTCTATAAGAAATGAGGTACATACATATGTAGGCCTATTTGGAATTAGGTTTTTCATTTCAAATTAGAGTATGTAGGTACCTATATATGTATTGTTAAAGGTTGAATGAACTACTCAGATAATACAGACAGCAAATTTTATTTTCACATTACTTACTTATGTCACTAAAAAACCACGTTTATGAATGCTTTCGTATTCTCTTCAGAATATAGGTAGAGAATATGCGTCAATTTTTGAAATATTTGCTGCAACAACTTTTTTTTCATAGTACCCACAGTAATTTGAACTTATTTATGTACATAGTTAAATATTACTAAATTTCATCTCACGGTTCGATACCACCATATTTTGGGTTAAACTGCGAATTATGGACCATTTTGTGGCGGTTATAGGGCAAAAGAGAATTTGAGAAATATGAATTTTGCTGTCGTCGAATTTCAGCACACGCTGTATACGAAATTTTAACTCAGGAATTTTTCCCACAGTTAGTATGTAGTAGGTAACTATATTTATTGACCAAATATTCATTCGCATTATAAAGACAGGACGTCCTTATTTCTATCTATCCACTGTTAAAAATATTATACCAACGTTTATTTCTCGAAGCTATTTTTATAAATTTTTTAAAATACATTTAGTTTAGACCATCATCAAAATCAGTCTATTTATACGACGCTTATCTATTACGCCAAACGCCATTTAACAAATCATTAATTTGTCTATTGTTTTCTATTGTATTTTCTCAACTTGAAATTCTTGCAGTAGATTTGGGCGCATCTAGGCTGGGCTAAGCAATCTTTATTACTATTTTTTTGAAAACAAACGGCATGTTTATCAGAATCACGACAAATCTGAGAGACAAGAGACGACGCAGTGATTTAATTCAGATACATTTGCCTACATCTAAATTACACCCACAATATTAATCGTTGACAAACATTTTTCTTATATGTACATAGTTAGATTAGTATACCTACTTTATGTGTCTATCTTCATATCCATCCACATTTAATTTGGTCGCATCTTATATTTGCAATAAATCTGTAGCAGTTTCCTTCTATCGGTCTTGGACTATTTGGAAAGTTGATTTTGCTATTTTTTCGTATATACATAGTTATGTCTTATGTGAATATATAGACGAGTATGATAATTTTCTAATTTACATAATTTCTAGACAAAAATATTTTGAAAATATAAATTTCATAGTTTTCTTTCTCTTTTTTTCTAGGTGTGTTGCTACCAAGTTTAGGTAAGATTACTGGATGTTAACTGAATTTTGAATGGATCGTCGTCGTCATCGAAATAAAATTGGGAAAAATTAACTAAATTTTTGTATTTGGCCTACTCTGCTGAACACACGCAAATTATGGATGAGATTGGCACATACACTCCTTATTGAGCACCCCATCTCATACTTTATAATGTAACACTCAGAAAAGACTCGTTTATGTGTAGTCATAAATGAAGAAGAAAAAGAAGGAAACGAAATAACTGAAAATAAAGGGGACCATTTGCTTTTATTAGTAGTTAGCAGTGGCGTAGGGAATTTAGTGTTTGGGGCTGGTATGATTTAATACTTTATGGTTTTTTCATTGGTTCGAGTATCCAACCGCAATGCGCTGAACTGAAATACACACTATTTAAAATTTGTATTTGCACCAATTTATACTTTGAATTTATCTTTCGCAATACTGTAGATGCTAGTATACAGCTATCCAACAGGAATGTTGGTGATTAGTTAATTTGAATTTATATCTATTATTTTGGAATTTCGTGTTCATTGCTCCTATTTTTCTTACGACCCCACTACAAAGTTGCAGCATTAAGGGGCGCATGTGCTCAAATCTGTTTACAATTAAGTTTCATATAAAGTTCGTATTTACTCATATGAGAAATTTCATCAAAACTATACAAAACCATAGTAAGAAAAAAATTGGAAAGGTGTCCGCCAAAGGAAAATTCATTAGCTGCAAAAAGGAATTGATCTCACTTCAATCCGCCAGCCATACTTATTCAATTTCGCATATTGGTTGGACACAGTGGACAAGCCTGCATTTACGCGAACTATCCTTCATATTCTTTGGTGTGAGCTTCAAAATCAACAAATACGACTATCATATTATGACATTATTACGATACTGTAACGGGTGGGCCAATTACAAGTTCATTTTTGATTCATAGGTTAGTTTGACAGCTGTTTTTCGCTCGAAATCTGGATAGAAAGTCAGTATCATACCTCCGCGGAACGAAATAACTCGCTTTACGCTTAAACAACGTTGGGAAATATTGAAAACTTATTTTCAAAGTAAGTGCTGTCTAGCCCAAACATTGCGTTTATTGAAAAGAAGTTTTGGCCAGCGCCCACTCTAAGGGGGGCAAGCCGGGCGGTCGCCCAGGGCGCCAAATTTTAGGGGCGGCTTTTTGGCTAGCATTCGAGTAAAAAAGGTCCAAAAAGCTGAAAGGAAAAATTTAATATCAACCTTTGATTTAGGGGAAATGAAACCATAGAAAGTAACAGATGAAATTAAAAACGGGGCGAAATAAAATGGCGGAGGGAGGACACCAATTGATACCCGCAAAATTCATTTTACATTTTTTAGAGACGGCGAAATATGTTTGTTTAGGTAAAGAAGCACATTAATTAATTAAAAAAGGGTTAAAGATGTTTTTCATTTAACAACTGTTCCATCAATTCTCTCTTGGAAGTTGTATTTTTAAGATGCAAAACCCTGCGATGCTTTCACTAGATGAGCCCTCAATTGATACGAGGTGTTGTATTTAGAAACTCTAGTGAGAGTTGCCCAAATCTTACTTCCAACAAGCAGAGGCAATTCGTTGAGTAATGTGCTAATTTAGTTCTACTTAAAAAAGAAAGTCTTTGACGAACTCTGCGCTAATTTTGCAATTTACAATTAAATTGCTTTTCTTTCTACAAGAATTAAGGATTCCAATTGAGACTGCTTGCATGATCCCTAATTATTTTTGAAGTGAAGGGATGCTGTGCGGTGTCCCAATTTGATTTCCGGAAGATGAAGTCTAAAAATTTTGATTAGCCTCTTGAATCACACGAGCGCACGTACACTCAATAAATATTGTACCGCCGAAAAAGTTCGTATGAAATGAGGCAAGGCAACGCATAAACACTCAGCACATAGGAGCACACCTATGAAAATTGTCAAGCCAAAAAGCACCATTTTCATCACTAGTTTTTTTGGAGTAATTTTTTTTTCTCACTTTTCGCATCAATTCAACCTCAATTCTCGGTCGATTTCTTTGCCAATTTCTTCAGTTGGTTGCAATTGCATTGATTCTTTTAGCACTGAGCGGAGATATTCCGAACAAGGTGGTTTGGGTTTTAGCAAGATGAGGTATGCGGCCACAGTACACACTGACAGAGCCGCAAAGTCGTCCCTAATTTGTTTCTGCTAACATGCTTAGAAGCTAATACCTGAATTTAGCTAGGTTGTCCCGACTTAACTAGCTCTGATTTTATTCTCTAAGAATTCTCCGCATTTATGAAAATAATCCGCGAAGAGATCCGTCAAATTGAAGTTGCTCAGCAGTGCAACTATACTCAAAAATGTTAGTAATGAAAAAGAGCACCATTCCTTGGCACAACATTTTCGAAAATGTGTTGAAAGTTTTAGTGGAAAAAATATTTTCGAATTAACTTTCGATGTCTTACGTCTGTTTTAAAACCGCCAGGGCCATCTGTATATATTTTTTATAATGGTGAAAAATATATCGCTAGGATAATTCAATAGGAAACTTATTTTTTTTAATTTTAAACCAACTCTACAAAGTTTTGCTGAACTGTACTGTATTGCTCTCAATAATATAAATGACAGTAGAACTATCTTTACTATATACTACTTAAGCCTTCGGCAGCTCAGTGGGTTGGGGTTTTATTCTCTGAATTACAGTAAGGTTGGTCCGAATATCTCAGTGACCAGGAATTTTTGTGTTGTCTTTATAAAAATGGTTAAATGTAAATCGCTTCAGAGCTACTCGCTGTTATGCCGCACACAACCGCATGACAACCAGAACGAAGAATCCATGGATTGCCCGTGTGTGGGCGGCATTAGAACGACCAAGTGCGGAAAAACAATTCTTCAATCGCATTTTCCAAAATAAGAACATAAATATCTGTCTGGTATAGTAGAGAAGGAGCGGCAAATTGTGCACTTGCCCGGGGCGGCGTAAGTGCTAGAGCGGGCGCTGGTTTTGGCCGAAATGAAGCACCCACCGAGCGTCACGTACGCAAGTTTGTGCAAAAAGTTCGTGAGACTGGCATGCTAGTGGACAACACTCACGGTCCTCGTCGTCGTACGGTGCGCACAAATGAAAATGTGGCTGCGGTAGCCCAGACTGTGAGACTCTATCCACGAACATCAACACGCCATCGATCTCAACCATTGGACATACGCACTAGCCTGAGAAGAATTCTGCACAAAGATCTCGGATTATTCCCTTACAAGGTCCAATTGACTTAGGAATTAAAGTCGCACGACCATCCACTTCTTTATCGCTTCGCAGTTTGGGCCTTAGAGCAGCACATTAATAAACATAAAATTGCCGCATCTGGGGCTCGGAAAACCCGCATGTTGTTGTCGAGAAGCCAATGCATCCACATTCAGTGACAGTTTGGTGCGGATTGTGGAGTGGTGGCATCATTGGACCATTTTTTTTTTTCAAATTGAGGCTGGTAACAACGTTTCGGTCAACGGTGCGCGTTACCGAGCCATGTTATCCGACTTTTTTTTTTACTGAAATTGAAGACATGGATTTGAACGACCTCTGGTTCATGCAGGATGACGCGCCATGCCACACAGCCCATGCCACAATCGATCTTTCACGCACCAAATTCCCAAATCGTGTTATCAGCCGTCTTGGCGATGTCAATTGGCCGCCTCGAAGTTGCGATTTGACCCCTTTGGACTTTTTTTTTGTAGGGAACCGTGAAGGACCGATGTTATGCCTACAATCCAGAAACTATTCAAGCACTTAAGGCCAATATCATCCAAGCAATCCGTGAGCTACAGCCTGAAACCATTCAACAGAGTCTTGGAAAATTGGTGTGACAGAATGCGCTACTGCGACGCCTGCCGGGGCAGCCACTTGAATGAAGTTGTGTTCCATAATTAATGGAAGCTTACTTACTTTCTAATAAAGCCATAAGACATGGAAAAAAATTTAATTTTGTTCATTTTTTTTTCATTTGCATTTTTAAAAACTAACTTGTAATTGGCCCACCCTGTATAGTGAAATTAGTTCTAGACCCAAAAATCCAGAAAATGAGAAAAGTGTTGATGCCAAAATGTTAATTGCACTCCTCTCGCTCTCTGTATGCTGTAAAAAGCTACACTCGTTTGTGCGTCACGTTAAGGGGCAAAGGGATGACGAACAGGGGAAATTTTTGTTTTTTGAAAATACCTGGAAAGCTATTAGTCCGATCGCAGGTATTTTTTCAAACTTTATGATAATATTTCCAGTAGCCTGCTTGTTCTTTCAATATAACATGGTCTCAGATCCGGAGTCCCGTTATTATAAGAATTCTTAAAAACAGTACAAATGTGAAATTCATTAGGACAGTTCCAGTGAAAATAAAACACAACATAAGGGCGAAAAAAGATAATTCGATTATTATTCTATATTAGCTAAAAAAAAATATCCGGGATAGAATTGTATAGGTTTGAAGTTAATTTAAGCTAATTTCTTCCCAAGTTCCCCTAATCGCTTGCAGAAGCTCAGTGTTGTTAAATTGTCATGTAACGGTATAGACCTTCCTTGTCATCTATTTCCAAACCTTTTTGATGATATTCAAATCTAGGCAGTGTGGTGGTCATTCCGTAACGTTGGTGGATTGGTCTTTAAACTAATCTTTTATTAGCCTTGCTTCATAAATGGGGCCATTATCTTGTTAAAATCTTAAAGGAAAATGTCTGTAATTTTAGCCACTACATTAGGAAGAATATTTTTAAAAGCCTGGGTGTTTTAAATACCCCTGATTTCCATAAGCTCAATACTTCCATACCAAGATATTCAACCCCAATGTAGAAAATGTATGGATTGGACAAATGAGTGGAAGCGCGTTAATTTCACTGACGAAAAAGTTTCAAATTCGTCGGTCCAGATGGATTTAGGTATTATTTCCACAATTTGAGTAAGAAGGAACTAATTTTGTAGACACATCACTCAAGAGTATGAAGTGTCGAGGTATGGGGCGAAAAAAAATATTTGTTACACTTTAGTACGAACTTTTGAACATACATTTAGAAGACTATAAGACGTTCAATTAGTTATTTTTTTCTATTTTATATAGCTTCTGAGAAGAAGAAGAAAATGAGCAATTTGGCAGATTTCGGGTTCACTTTGTATGAAAGGTACGTCTTTCCGTCCGTGTATCTGTCAGATCGCACGATAACTCCGGAAATAATGAACCTAGCGTTTTGACATTTTGGTCAGATTTTTATTTTGATAAAATCTTGTACTGTATTGAAAATGGGCATAATCGGACCAAGGGTTCCCCTACCTTCCATAAAAATGACTCCCTCGATGATAGTCTAATTCGGCCTTAATTTTCGTCAGAATATCGCCATCGAACTGAAATTCCGATCAATGCCTAATTATGACATATAATTTGAGTTGATGGAAAGTGGAGTAGATCCGATTAACCCTACCCCTAGCTACCCGACAAAGGGGGGAGGGGTAGATGGGCTGAATCTCGCACATCTTTAATATCTTATAACGACATCCAGCAGCTATCATTTGCGATAAATTTCAAGTTTTTCGGGACATTCTATCAAAAGATATGGCGGAATATTGATTTGTAGGGGATGGAAGGCAGACCTTCTCCACTTTCCACTAACTTCAAGCATATGTCACAATTAGGCATTGATGAAAATTTCAGGTCCCTAGCAACATTCTGTCGAAAAATATGGCCGAATTACACTATCACGGAGGGGTCATTTGTATGGGAGGTAGGCGAACCCTTGGTCCGATTTGGCCCATTTTCAATACCATCCAAGCTCTTATCAAAGCAATCATCTGACCGAAATTTCAAAACGCTAGCTCCATTATTTCGGGAGTTATCGTGCGAACTGACAGACACACGGACGGACAGACAGACGGACATGGCTTATTGGAATCAGGGACCGACCCTGATCATTTATGTATATACTTTGCCATACCTCAGGTGGCTCCTTTGAGGTGTTACATAAATCGTCGTAACAAAAACAATATACCCTATACCATCTTATGGGTATAGGGTATAACAATAGTCAATAAGCATCCGTAACTATTTCCCAGACACTTTTTTACTCGAATACATTTTTTTTGGCAAACCAGTTTCATTTCTGAGATCTCTTTCAAATACGGTTATTTCTGCGATCCGCTTGCCATAAAACTACGAGGAGTATATAAAAAAAAAAGTTTACTTCGTTGTAAGCCAGCAAAAAATATTCGGCCATTCATATTATAGTAGATACATTTTTGATATGTGATATCTAAACTGGAATTTTTGATGTTTTTTTATGCCATTCATTCAACAGTTTCTGTTTGTTGCGAATGATGTAAATTTGTCAGGTTTGGCAGACACAAATACCTAAATATTTCGGAATGGAATTTAAAATAAAATGTATATACAGATACATATGTATGTACGAGTATATCTCAACTTGTCAAAATGGAAGCCCAAATTATGCATATCTTTTCATAGAAAAAAAACATCAAGATTATATGAAAGACAAGATTTTATATAAATAAAGAATAAAGAAAATGTTGAAAATTATTGGTAAATGCCCTCTGTGATAAATGAAATATGTAGTTTCTTTTAATGTCGATCTGAAGTTCTACTAAATATATAAGTTGATCTTAATATCAGACACACTTATGGCCACAATAAAAGTATTACAGACATAATATGATTAGAGATGGAAAAAAGCTTAATACATTATAATAATATTTTCAAATAAAGTCGGGATAAAAGTCAACCATAAAAAATATGATAAATACCAATATGGTAATGCCATGAATATGACAATACTATTATAAATGTCAAAGTGACAAAAAGACCGCCAAACTGTGATAACTTTGTGACAAACTTACTGCACGTGTACATTGCTTTACGCCTGCCGTCCATTACATACTTCGAGCGGCGCGGCGCTCCCGCGTTTTAAGCTTTTCCGAATTTTAATGGCGTAACCAAGCAAAATATGGCGTAACCATGCAAAATAAACAAAAATTCCATTCAATACAATGGAAAAGCTTTTTGAATATTGTGTGTGCTTATACCTTTTACTAGTAAAAGCTTTTTTTCGCACATTTTGTGAAAGCTTTGCCGCTGGAGCGCCGCGTCGCTCAAGTTTACGCTTGCAGTGGACGAGAGCCCTTATTCGTTATACGGCCGAAAAAAATTTGGGTTTCCCTAAATATACGGAAAACACTTGTCTATTTTATGGAAGAATCAACTACATGGTGATACATTGTCCTCGGTTTATATATTTCCTCAAAAATTCCTCATAAAACAGAAACGAATGAAGCTCCGAAAGGCGTTAAACTGAAAGGTTGACATGACTATCAAAATTTTTATAAAAACAAATGTTAGAATTTAGACTTTTTTGTGCCTATTGAACAGAGAATGAGGAAAACTGTCCGAGCTCCGCCCATTGAAATTAAAATAGGTCGCTCATGCTGCAAAATTCAAGTGAACACTACTTTAACGTTGGACCTCCCGAATTGAGCAGATCAAATACTAACGTTAAACGGAATAGTCATTTTCGCAAAATTCAAATAGTGCCTGTTTTTAACAGCATTTCTGTAATTTTAAGAAATTCTTCATTGTTGATCCTATCCTGACGGTTAAATAACGCAGCACAGGAGACACAATCTATTTCATTATTTATTTTATATATAAAGAAATTTCCTTTTCCAATATGTTGAGCCTAACATTTAACATTTAGTTATTTCAATGAATTTTATTGAATTCGATATACGGCAATTTCACTTAACGGCCAAAATCTTTGGAACCAATCTAGGCCGTAAAACGAGGTATGAGTGTAATGATAATATGTAGAGACATATCTAAATGCAAGGAGTTCGCCGAGTGACGAGCATCATGGCTTGCCTAACACCAGGCACGATTAATTTCTCTGTATTCTGATTTTCTGTTTCTCTGTTTTCTGCAATTCTATTTTCTTGTGGTTCCGTGAAATATGTACATATCGATTGCCTAGAGGTAAAAGTGACTAAGTGCATTTTTCGCAAAAATCGTTTCATTACGCCAATTGTTGACTTCAAGTACCTTGGAACCACAGTATATAGAACAGGTTCATGGCGAAAATATATTGAACAACGATGGAGTTCAGCAGCAGCAGCACTAGCCAACCTCAATAATATATTTTACAACAACAAATTAGGTTTAGATGCTCAAATTAAGGTTTTTGATGCTACAATAGAAACCACTGCGTTATATGGAGCTGAAATATGGGCAATGGAAGGAACCCAGATTATAGAGAGAATCCAACAGGACTTTTTAAAAAGAGTACTTAATCTAACCATACTGCAGCGCACTCGGTGAGAAAAGAATGCGGACGTAACCATATGAAAGTGAAAGTCGCATGCAAAACTCTAAAATGGCTGAACACAGTGTCAAAACTGCCAAATGACCGTTACCCTAAAGTGTGCCTCGAGTATCAACAACAACAAATAGAGACTGGTGACTTTTCGAACTGGCTTGGCAAAATCAGAGAGAACCTTATAAAGGAGTTATCAGACTTTCCGAATCTTGTCAACAACTGCTATGAAGAAGAAAACATCAAGGAAATAGAAATTATCCTCACTGCGAGTTCCATTAGTAATGATGAGTCTAGAGTTGTTGGAAGCCGATCATCTTGTTGGTATCAATTCATCAACGAATCAAGAATGAAACCTGCTTGGTATCTGCAACAAGCTATTGCTGGTCATCTTCGTCGCTGCATGGCGCAGATCCGTATGTGTAACCAATACAATCAACGCATTCATATTGCTGGCAATACCCACAAATTTCAATTAAACGACAATTGTCCCTTGTGCATCTTCTGCGAACGTGACACAATCGAGCATTTCATATTAAGATGTCCCATTAACAAATCGATCCGGCAGCACTATCTACGCGGTATTAACTCATTACAAATGCTAACTGAAATTTTAAATACAAGAGATTTGCCAACTATAAATAAAATTTACATTTTTACATTAGAATCGTTGAAACTTAGAAGCTTCTGTCTTAATGAATGAATTGCGAATATTGTGTTTTGTTTAAATATAAAAAATTTCAGTAGATTATTAAGTAGAACTTTAACTTTAACATGTTTTTAATTATAATGTAACCTGAGAATTTGAAGCAATATGAACATAAAGATAATGTGAACCAGAACCCCTGTAATAAGACAATGCCTTCAACAGTACTTGAAATAAATAAAATAAATAAATATTGGAAATATTTCATTTCTCTGAAAAGTGAATGGAAGATTACAAGTAAGTAATGTAATTTTGGTGAATAGATTCGAAGTTTCCTTTGTAAAAAATATGGAAGGTGCGATCAGTTATTAGGAGAGATACTCCTCCTTGGTCGAGACCAAACACAAAAAAATCCACAATATTTTGTTTTAGTGATGGTATGATATGATAAAGGACCCCTTTCGTAATATTCTTTGTCTCACAGAAAAATAAATTTTATCAACGCTATATTAAAGCACCAAGCACCGGGGCCAAATATCATGGTCAATGTTTTTTTTTCATAGTTTGGTGTCATTCAAATGCATCTAGTAACCGTTACAATGAGACATATCCAGTATAAGCAATGTTTGGTTCGCATTATGCTAAAGAATCTATATCAGGTAGGTGGTAATTTCAGCAGGATAATATCTTTAACCACAACTCATCAGATGGTGAAGCATTAGCTTCATGAAAATGCAGTATAATTTTTTCTTGATGAAGTCGTTTACCAAACTTGAATTCACTCGAAATTTTGTTGAGAATTAAGTCAAAGAATTGGAAAAAGGTAGGCCACAATAAAGACACAATTATTGGGTTTTCTTGAAGTAACTTGGTATACGGTACCATTTCGCCAGTAACTCATCAAGAACGGATTTTTTCTGGAGAATAATGGACAATATTTCGAGAAATAGTAAAAGAAACGAAATTCTCGACGAATTGGAGCAAGAAGATTGATTTAAAACTAGTTTGAATTGAATTTGTTAAAATGTACTTATTATTTTGTCCAGCCTTTTTTAGTTTTATTTTAAATGGTTAGTGTATACATTATTTAATTCCTCTCCAATTAGGGAACAAAATATCATCAAACAATTTTTATTGATTTTAATAACGGCTGTAGTGTGAAGGAAAAATTATTTGGGTGTACTTATTTTCTTGTCCATATGTGTGCATGTTGCATTCAACAAAAAAACATTAATAGTGTTTTACTTCTTCAATATATCATAATTACAATTCTTGTAAGATTATGTTTTTTATTTATACCATTTCTCAGTCAAGTTCGTAACTATGGAACATGAAATTCGTAACTTTGAAACATCAAATTCGTAAGTTCGGAACATCAAATTCGTAACTATGGAACAACAAATTCGTAACTTTGGAATATCAAATTCGTAACTATGGAACATCAAATTCGTATTTGTGGAACATCAAATTCGTAATTGTGTAAGATTAAATCTATGTCTTGCTGTTGTCATGCATGGGTATTTTTAGGTTTTTAATGAAATTCAACCAGATAGGTTGTGAAAGATGTATTTATGTAGTTTTATTCAGTTGTGAATTTAAGGGTCCGCATTATGAAAATTGTTATTCCAAAGTTACGAATGTTTTCAAAGCAGCGAAATTGCCAAACATAATTTCACTTGTTTCGTAAGGCTTCTTTCTGCTTGCCTCTTCGAAAATTCTTTTCAAATCATTCATATTAAAAATATTTGGGCGCTTCATTTTTCGTTCAGTCACAGAATGCATCAAATCACATTCCATGTACAAATGTCCTGACACCAAAAATTTTAGCTCGATTAATTCTAAATTTGCAAAATCTAAATAGTATACAGTGTTGATCGGTCCATTTGAAATTCAGTGTTCTTTTTAAAGAAGGTTTTACAAACTCTAATTTGATTTAAGAAAAAAAATATTGTGTACGGTATTTCAAATGCATCGATCAACACTGCACTAACCAACTACTAACCATCCTTTGGGACATTTAATGGCGAAGATAAGAGAGGTAAGAAAGACTTCTTCGGAGGGTCGCTAGGGTGAAGCGCATAGAGAGAGAGTCCAATTAATAGAGCATTATTAGCAAAACGACCAATAAGAAATAATTATCGGGAAATTTAAACATCATGCATTTAATGTACCGTCTGTATGAAGAGGAGTGTCAAAAAAACAACGTTTCTGCCAGAATATAATTTATCCTTCTTCGTTCCTAAAAAGAACCAGTGCCTAAAATGTCAAAACTCCCTGTAATGAAATTGTGCCTGCTTACAACTCCCATGAAGGTATAAGTGCTGCAAAAAAGAGGGATTTACTGGACCTCTGCAACAAAGGGGTTGTTTTGGATGAAGTGGTGCAATGGTACAGCAGTATACCGGTTGCTAACGAGAATAGTGAAAGCGAAGGGGAAGATTAAGATTTTCTTTCTTTTTTCAATTAATTTTTAATTAAAAATGTTTGTTTACTACTACTGTGTATTGAAAATCTTACAATAATTATAATCATAATCTATTAAAAAACAAATCCTTTTTAGTTGAATACAACATAAATTCGATAACCAAAGTTTTGGGAAGTAAAAATTATAAAATCTGAAATGTTAAGAAAATTTTCGTGTACCTAAATTTCTAATGCAACATATTCGAAACACAAAAATTGTCTCCGTGAGAACGAATAGCAAAAAATGCCATGTTTGTAAACTTACAAAGATTTTTTTCTAGCACATTCCTCCAATATTTACCGATTTTCCCATTTAACCCTTTTGTCGGCACAAAGGTCTGGCCAGACCTTTGGTACTATATTTCGGTCAAAAAAGTATAGAAGATGAAATCGTAGCGACTTCGTGATATCCAAGAATAATATGTTTAGAAGCATTTGGCAAAAAATTGAAAAAAATCGTTTGAAGTTTTGAGCATGTTTTTGACGAATTTCAATTTATAGTGTTTTCTGATACCCAATAGGTCTGGCTAGACCTAAAATTTTCCACTCCATTTTTCTCTCCAGTTCAAAAGTGAAAATAGAAAATTCGGAACATTACGCTATCAGCTTCGCAAGAAGAATTTTCCTATTCTTGTTATCGACACTAGCGACACTTATCTTACCGTCCGCCATATAGCGGACATATAGCGGAAAATATCGGAAACACAAAAGTTCCCCCTATTAAAGCGGATAGCAGAACATGCCGAAAATTCTATTAAATTTCACCTATCTGTGATGTAATAACTTTCTATCTATTTCTATCTATATCTGCAGACTAATATCGGGGTAAAATCTATTAACGAAGCCCTAAATATTTCCCTAAAAATAATGGAATTTGAAAATACGATAAAACTTTCTATTAGAAATACGCCATGAAAATAAACAGGCAAAAACAAAGAAAATGAGGAGAAAACATGTTTGTACTAATACCACCTCGAAATATGTCTACTTAAAAACGTTCCCAGAATATCTACAAAAATGATTTAAATGCTATTATTGTTTAAAAATGCTAGTTTAGAATTAGCAGAATGACTCTACGGATAAAAACTTCACTTTTTCTAAAAAATAAAAAAAAAAATCTCAATAGGTCCAGCCAGAGCTATTGGGTATAGAATATGCATATTGAAGGTGCCGACAGAAGGGTTAAATTTGACCTCACCTACATTCCGAAAGTACAGTACGAATGTCATTTCTGGATGATTTGATACATAGACTAAATCACTAAATACTTCTACACAAAAAGTCTTGCGAGTTAAAAATGACTAAGTGCGAAAATTGAAAATATACCCATCTGTAAAAAGTTTAAAATTCCAATAAAAGTATGGATGTAGGGGTCTTCAGTTCTAAATGGAAATTCAATAGTTTTTTAATTTTGAATTTGCTAACCTCGATTTTTAAGACACGAAAATTTGTTTTTTTTTTGTTCTCCTGAACAATTTAAAAAATGTTAGTTGGTCACTTTTACCTCTAAGCCGACGATATATAAAAAAAAAGAGAAAATCTTCATCGTAACTCCTTAATTTTTCGACAACTGAATTATCTAAATTATGAGTATGATTCAGTTGTCAGAGTATTTGCTAGTCAATTTTTCGCTTATTTATTATTAAATATTTCTGAATAATAAGATTTTTTTCCAGTGGTGAGTTTTTAATATTCGGTTCACCCCGATTCTCTAGAATTTCCAGATTAATAGAGAGTTCAACAAAATGTTCGTCAAAATGTACTAAATTATGTTTTATTTGAATTTCATCGATATTTCTAATATTCAAAATTAGTTTATGCGAAATTCAAAAATTCTACATCGGAAAGTTTTTTGGATTGTGGTTGGGGATGGTCCCCAGATTATGGCATTAAAAGTCCCAACCGATTGGGGGTCCGCAACCCTAATAAAAAGGGGGAAAGGGGGTTTGTAAGGTAGGTACCCTTAGTTTTTATCCGAATGAGCTGATTTTTGGTGGGTGGGGTGAATATGACCTCCAATCGCAGTAAACCAAAATTTAGCACTCTGCTCCAATTTTGGGTGGAGTTATGGACATGCCGTTTTGATAAATTCAAATGGGGGATAATGGGGGTCCTTGACCGGAGCGACTCAATGTTTACTTTAAAATTATCTTGAACTTATTGTGAATACTTATACAAAATTTTCCTTTCCTCTCTTTTTTAGAGTTGCCATAATCTGGGGACCATCCCCAACCATAATCCGAAAAAATTTCCGATGTAGGATTTTTGCCGTTCGATGGCCATATTTTGGCCCAATTTGCTTAGACTATTTAATATGTACATACAATCAAAATAACCCAAACCAGGACTCCAATTAAAAAGGAGTCTAAAAATTAATTGATATGACACCCTGCATGCCTATCTCCGATCATGTGTCCTTAGTGTCCTTTTTTGGACTTTTCCCATCATCACCACTTTTCTCAGAAAAATGCACCCTACTCATTGCAAAACAACAAAAATGCTCATACATTATGTAATTCATATCGATACGTATTTTACAATTTCGTTTGCTTGTTTCTTTTCGGCCACGTTCCAAAATTCATCTTTTCAAAGGAAGCGAAAAAGAAAAACAAAAAAAAAAGATGTCCTAAATACATTTATTTAATTAAATTCAATTAGATTAGCACTTTCAAAAATGTTTCGTTTGATGTGTATATACATATGTGTATGTTATCAAGGAGCACATACTCTTGTTTTTTTCTTAACATCTCAATATTGTAATATATTCGTATACAGTCGAACTTCCCATAAGCGGACACCATTGGGGATTGAGATTTTGTCCGCTTATTGGAAGTGTCCGCTTATGAGAATATTTCACAAAGGTATAACATTTTATAAAACTAATTTGGACTAGGCTGCGAATCCATTCAAAACTACGATGTCTCATTTCAACTGTGTTTCTCCAATACAATTTTTTTTTCGCGGTCGAGAACACTATTTTTTCGAGAATTGTAAATGACTTGCACTTTTTCTTCAAAAGGCAAAATTTAAAAAACAAATTTTTTTCATATTTTAAAAGAATAGAAAACTACGATTAAATGCCGCGACATAAATTGAACTCCTGTATCTCTAAGAAATTCTACCTACACGGAGAGATACAAGATTTGTACAGCGATTTCCGGAAAGTGAATTTTGATTTACGCAAAATACCGACTTTCCGGTAATTTCAAAACTTCTTTGCTCAAAATACAATTCTGTAATGCAAGAATTTCGATTTTTATTTGTGGAACTGTCCGTTTATTAGAGACTTGCTTGTTCAGAAAGGGCAGAAAAGTACTGTCCGTGTCCGGCTATTGGAAGTTATTTTTCTAGTAAAATATAAGGAAAAAAGTCGGGGAAAATAAAAGTGTCCGTTTATGAAATGTCCGGTTATTAGAAGTGTCCGTTTAGGGAAGTTCGACTGTACATGATATAGGCATTTACAATCAAAATAATATTGTCATCCGAAAATAGCGTTGAATTTACGAGTATTATTAAGTAAATTAAAATCGTTGATAACATAACATAAAAACACCGTATATACATAAAGTTGGGTGAACTTTAATAAGTTTAAAGTCGTTTGACATTGAAATTATGCGATGGTTTAGAGCAGAATATGTAATGTATGTACAGTACAAGAAAATGTATATGTATCTCCATCTAATATAATCTCACAAAAGTGGAGGAAAAAACATAAAGATTTTTTTTTTTAATTTCACAGTTGAAGTTTTTATGAACATTTCTGCATTATTTTATTGTGCAGTGAATTATTGATTCTTTTTGCTTGTAATTTGTAAAGTGACATTTCGGTCAGTTTCTTTTTTTGCTTTCACTTTTTGAAATCATTCCGCATAATTTTTTTTGCTGTGTAACAATATTCTAAGGCAAGCCAAAAACTTTTTTCCAAGTCTGTCCTTATTGATTGCACATACAATTTGAAGAAAAATTGTCGTTGTTCATATATGTGCAGACGGATTAAGTTTGTCTAAATGTAAGTAAGTCGGCAAATTCCATTGAAGAGTTAACGATCTTATAAGGTGAATAGCTTAATTTATTTATAAGTACATGTACCTATTACATACGTATGTACATCGTTGAAAAGTGAAATACGACTCCATGTTCAACACTTCTTCATTCAAACTGGTGAATTAAATAAAAAAATTAAAGCGAATCATGTTTCATGATTCAATTTCTGCATAAATATGTATAAATATGTCGCGAAAAAATGCGTGAATATCTCCATTGTTTTCATTGAATTTTTCAAATAAGTACAATTGCAAATTTACATTCTGACTGATAAATTGCGTTTATTTACGGAGTAAAACAAGTTATGATACAAAATAGGTCTGAGAAAAAATATCCATGCGCTTAGGCCAAATTTGATGACTATTTAAAGAAAGAAAACTCGTATCATATTTTTTGTGATGAAATGTAAAGCGAAAGTCAGAGCGGAATTCATAGTCCCCACTTATACGTAATGGAACTCTTAAGGGACTGACGATATTCATAGTCACTCAATAAGCAAACGCTTTAAGGGTTTCCTAAAGGGTTCCCTTATTCGTTAAGGTACGTATCTAGTAACCTTATATGAACTCATATATTTGTTGACATATCCTTATTCAAACACTTTGAATTTTTGTAAAAATTTCAAATTTTTAACTATACTTGATATTTTTTTTTTAAATTTATTTGTCACTTTCAATATACAGGGTTATTGGTTAAGTCGACCTATTCCCTGCAACACGTTATAATAGGGTAAAAATGCAACAAAATGAGGCCATAAATGTTAGGCCGATTTTCAACGGTCACTGAGATATTTGAATTTTTAGGTTTTTTTTAAATAACCTCGAATTTTACTATTTAAAGTAAGAATTAAAAAAAACTACTAAGGTAATGGGTTAAAGCTTATTTTTGGATTTTAGTCAACACTATAGCAAACATTTCTTAATCATTTAAAATTTCAAAAACCCATCACAATTTCGGAATTTTTAATTTTTAATAAAAAAAATTATCTTAAATTTTTTTAAAGTTGATTTTTAATATAGTATTACTAAAAAAAATTATATGACACGGACTCTGCAGACCGCTGGAAAAACATAGTCGTGTTGTCAGCTTTCCAAAAAGGTGTCAATGTCAATATAAATATTTGAAATAATTGAAACAGTTAGCTGCAACTTGTTCGGGGACCATAATTTCGTTTGATAAAAAACGACAAATCCATAAAACAATAAAAACAAGTCTGTCAAGTTAGCACTACCACTTTAAAATTTCGACAAACGCTATAGTGCATTAAATGTCGCGATTTTGTCGTAATTCAATGGAAAAAGAAAAAAAATTGTCGCGCCCCTCCTTCCCCTTAAAAACTACCCTTAAGTGCATTTGAGCCTCAGTTAACCAAATTCGAGTTCCAAGAATCTCCCCAATGCTAAAGGTGTCCAGTAAGATATCACAGGGGCTGCTTAAGAGATTTCCACCCTGAAAAAAATTGTCGCGCCCCTCCTTCCCTTAAAACCTACCTCCGTCAAGTTAGCACTACTACCCCGGTAGCGGCCAATTCAAGCATTTCCGTAAAACAAAAAGTATCCAATTAATTGTCGCAGAAACCGAAAGGCATATTGCACGCTTCAAAAAATTTGTCGCGCCCCTTCTACCCCTTAAAAAGTACCCCTAATTGCATTTCAGCCTTAGTTCGCCAAACTCGAGTTCCAAGAATCGCCACAATACTATAAATGTCCAGTAAACTCTCACTACGGCTGCTTAAAAGATTTCCACCCTGAAAAAAATTGTCCCGCCCCTCCTTCCCTTAAAAACTACCCCCGTCAAGTTAGCACTATCACCCCTTTCGGTTCCTGCGACAATTAATTGGATACTTTTTGTTTTACGGAAATGCTTGAAGTGGCCTCTACCGGGGTGGGAGTGCTAACTTGACGGGGGTAGTTTTTAAGGGAAGGAGGGGCGCGACAATTTTTTTCAGGGTGGAAATCTCTTAAACAGCCCCTGTGATATCCTACTGGACACCTTTAGCATTGGGGAGATTCTTGGAACTCGAATTTGGTTAACTGAGGCTCAAATGCACTTAAGGGTAGTTTTAAAGGGGAAGGAGGGGCGCGACAAATTGTTTTCTTTTTCCATTGAATTACGACAAAATCGCGACATTTAATGCACTATAGCGTTTGTCGAAATTTTAAAGTGGTAGTGCTAACTTGACAGACGTGTTTTTATTGTGTTATGGATTTGTCGTTTTTTATCAAACGAAATTATGGTCCCCGAACAAGTTGCAGCTAGCTGTTTCAATTATTTCAAATATTTATATTGACATTGACAACTTTTTGGAAAGCTGACAACACGAGTATGTTTTTCCAGCGGTCTGCAGAGTCCGTGTCATATAATTTTTTTTAGTAATACTATATTAAAAATCAACTTTAAAAAAATTTAAGATATTTTTTTTTATTAAAAATTAAAAATTTCGAATTGTGATGGGTTTTTTAAATTTTAAATGATTAAGAAATGTCTGCTATAGTGTTGACTAAAATCCAAAAATAAGTTTTAACCCATTACCTTAGTAGTTTTTTTTAATTCTTACTTTAAATGGTAAAATTCGAGGTTTTTTAAAAAAAACCTAAAAATTCAAATATCTCAGTGACCGTTGAAAATCGGTTTAACATTTATGGCCTCATCTTGTTGCATTTTTCCCCTATTATAACGTGTTGCAGGGAATAGGTCGACTTAACCAATAACCCTGTATGTATTTTCACGAAATGTTTTCTAAAAAAGATCATGATATTGTTATTGTTTAATTTTTCTTTGTCTCCGCAGCGCTCAATCGATTTTTGTGGGTCATTAGAAAATTTTATTTTTTGTCTCTTAAATTTAGGAAATTTTTTAACTGTAAGTTGTTAATTTATTGACGAAAATTTCGCATTAAAAATTAAAATTTTATCATTGTAAGAGTAATAAATTCTAATAAAGGACAATAAGTAGTTCTCCTAGCTTTAATTTCATATGGAAATTAATGGTGCGTTCATACGTATATTTCGAGCAAAACGCCTAAAATACAAATACAATAGCAGAAGTCCCGTTGAAATTTATCAATTTAAAAACTAAGAGTAAATAACCAAACATTAGTTAAGTATACAGAGTACGTATAGCAGCGAACTAATTTTCTAACGTTAGCGACTGTAATATCAGCTTTACTATTCATTTCTGTTATGGCTTATGGCTTTTTTTTAAATTTCAATAACAAAAAAAAAACAATTACGGCAAATATTTTCATCTTTGTAGTGTACTTTACTTATACATATACATATAGACATAATGTATGTCTGATTTATGCATTCAAAAATAAAAAGGATTGCCAAATATCCCTTTTGTTTTAAAATTTGCATATTGTCAATCACACTTCCCATCAGCGTTGAACGTGTTTGTTTCTCCACATGACATTGAAAATTGCTATTCTACATATTTGGTTATCTTGTGACTACAGTAAAACTTCGTTATAACGTTCGCGGATAAAACGCTTTCCCGGCTATAACGCTCTTTTTTCTCGGTCCCGGTCCCTTTAGCATTTATTACATTGAATTTCGATTCGTTATAACGTTATTATTTCCCGGTTATAACGCTCTTTTCCCAGTCTGATTTTCTTAAAACAATTTATATTGGCAAATTCATTGAGCACGTAGTCTATCTTTACATTGTAATAATCACAAATAAAACCATATTGTTGTACGGTTAATTTACATAAAGGTCAAATTTCCGTGAAAAGGGAAAGACATAACAACAATTTAAAGTATAATTGAAGATCTCGTAATTGCATCAGCATACGTCGACACCGAAGAGAACAAGAAAGAGGCAAGAAGTCAAGCATGCCAAAAACATTTGCAGTCTTAGTTGCAATAAAAAAGATTGGAGCAATTTTTGCCTATAGCATGGACATAGAGGAAGGATCTTTCTATACATTGAAAACCTCAGTATTACTAAAATATGTTGCCAGTCTAAAAAAAAAAAACAAAAATCTTTTTTTTTAACCAGTAATCAATTGATTGCCATTTCCTTACTATTTCATTCCATGTATCAATCGAATAATAAATTTTGTCACCTAAAAGGTATATGCGTCTATGAAGTATATTTCTTGGACTTCCCGGCTATAGTGTTTTCCCGGTTATAGCGCTTTTTTGGCTTAGACCCCAGAAAAGCGTTATAACGAAGTTTTACTGTATATGTACTCTATATACATATTTATGTACACATTTGCATAAATCGAAGTGCCACTCGTGCGTATAAACGAGCCCAATCTATGAATTATTAATTCCTTTCGTATGTAGATATCAAACAGGTGTATACAGGTGTTTCTTACAGGCCAAATACACCTGCAACTTGGTTGCCAACCTAGGTTGCAGGTACGTTACTACACACTTGCAACATTCCGGCAACCACGCCATTCACGTTCTTGCAACCTGGTACTGCAACCTGCAACATGCCTACAAATCACTTAATTTCCGGTTTTTTTGCGTGTTGCCAACTTAGGTTGGCAACCAAGTTGCAGGTTTATAAGGGCTGTTATGCAACATGTGCTTTCTCTGTGTACATATATCGACATTGATTATTTCTACCCGAGTGTTAAACTCAACAGCTATACCATTGGCCAAATAACCTAAACGCTTTAAATATAAGTAAACCACAGTATACAATGTTAAAAAATTTAACACAAACTTATTTTAAAATTTTAAATAGGAAGTTGGTTGACTTTTTTAACACCGCATTATTCACGAAAGCTGCCGAATTTTCAGCAACATGCGTTGCAGAGTTTCTGTTTCAAGGCAGGCACTTTTGTGAAGCAAGTCAGTCAGAGTGGAGAGTGCAAAAACGGTGGCGGAGTTTGTTGATATCTTCCAGAAAGAGTTATCTTCGTTTTCGATCCTTATCCTTATCCGATTTTTTGGATAAACGAGTTCGAGCAACTCGTACACTATGAGACCATAAAGGCTACAAACGAGGATACTCGATGATCTTGATGTAGCCTTATCAACGGATAAATTAAGGCGAAATATAAGAGAGTGCCAGCACATATCAGATAAATCGATTCGCTGAAACACCGTCGCCATCGTTAGTTGGATAGATTTTGATAACCTTTACCATCGTTTTTTTATTTGATAAATGATTAACTTCTAAAGCGCTTTACACATAGGTATAGCCGCAAAATCTACGTAGATTATGTAATCTCGTATGCTGTTCACACTATGGTCGTAATCTTGTTCCAAGACTTGACAATACAGTACAATCCGTCTAAATTGCAAACTCCGACAATTTCATGCACGACTGAAACTGTTATTTATAATAATTTGTTAAAACAAGAAGCAGAATCTATCTTATAGGAATTATGTCAATGATTTATGTTCGTCAATAGGTGAAAACATCACACTTTTGTGTACAAAACCATGTGCCAAGCGAAAATGGATGAGATGACCTCTACTGTAGAATTGTCAAATGCGAAGCTCACCACACTTCACCATGATTTTGTAAAGATTTTCTCCGAGATTTTGGTTATAATCTCCGTACAAAATCTATGAAAATGTATGGAAAATCTACAAGATTTTCGCCTAGATTTTGTAAAATCTCAAGATTATGCAAAATCTTCTAGTGTGTAAAGAGCTTAAAACACACAAAGGCAAAGCTTAATATTAGATTTGCTATTTGGATTTTTTGCAATGGAAGAAAGTGACTAAAGAAAAGAAAGTGAGAAAGAATACATCAAACTACATACAAGATAGTATAAATAGATACATACTATAACTACAATATTTAAAATAAAGTCAAGTCTACTTACACGTTATGTAGAACACACATATATGTAGGTAGATGTTATAAATAAATATGAAATGGAGTGGAAAATTGATGCTCCCATCCTCCTCCTCTAAACAAATTTTATTGATGCCAATAGCAATATATATTAGTTAAAGCAAGAGGTTTATTTAGACCTTGTCGTGAATCATACTGTGTGGAATTATTTTTTTCTGTGCAAATTTATCGATGACGTCAACTCAACTATAATAGTAAATGTAATCTAAAAAATCAAGATGAAAACGTATCCTCTGCAAAGAAAAATTCACTAGCTGCAAATGGAATTGATATCACTTCAATCCGCCAGCCATATGCAGTTTAACACACTGGTTGGATGCAGTGGATAAGGCTGCATGTACCCGGACTATCTTTCGATGAATATTTTGGGAAAACAATACTTTCTAGAGTTTGTCTGGAAGGCTGTAGCCCGGTCAATCGGTAAACACTGTTTCGTCCGGTAATCTTACTTATTCGCGTTGGCGCTTTTTTTTTCCTTTGCGGACGAAACGCTCCCACGTCTCTTGATTAACGAAAATTAGCAATTCTCATTTTGTCAATTTATCATTCATATTCATGTTCGCGGTCATTTGAAGTCTACCTCTTTACCGCTAGTGAACCGTTTTATCACAACCTTCAATTTGGGAGGTGTAATTTGATACGCATTGGCAGTCACACATATCAGACACATTTGTATACATAATGCATCAATATATGTACATACATCATACTCATACATATACTCTTTATCGTGAAATTTCTTTCTGTCTTCAGCTTCAACATAAAAGACTTAAATCTTTTTTGTTAGTACATATATATTTCGCTTTAATATAGTCAGCGGTCTGGAAGTTCGTAGACAAAGCTGTTGATTGTCTTTAATTTGGATAATGTATTTTATATTAGGCCGGCTAGTTTACAAAACGTAAAAAAAAATTCGTTGGATTTGATCGGCGACGTCTTCGATGAGATGATCTCAGAATTTTAGGCATACATATATGTACGTCCAACAAAAAAAAAATTTACACTTGATCCCAAAACTGTAGCCCACTCACGTTGATTCATAATGTGCAATTTGGTGTTTAATTTTGGATTCAAACAAAAAACAATGTTAATTGGGATACATTATGGATACTTGAATTTAGGTTAGGCACCGGAATGCGCTTATACATCCAAAATATAAATCTTGAAGATTTAAAGAAATGTGATATTCGTTCGTTTAGGTAATCTCTACGATCAAGCAATTCTAATTCGTCCACGGGTAATCTAACCAGTAGATGCGTACAGTGCAAATGCAAATTTTCCTTTCAATCATCGAGTTTATGAGTGTATTGATATATTGGTGCAGTACTCCCCGATTAGAATTGCCTTTAATTGGACGGGATTGGACAACCCTAGTGTTGCAATCTGGCAATTGACAGCTCTATCGTAAAGTTTGACATTTTTGAGGTTATATAAAAGTGCAGTTTTGGGGTTTTTGGCTCTGTTATGTAACGAAATTTTGGTTGGAAGCTCAGGATTTGAGCTCAGAACTCCAAAAAACATCAAAAACACCACATTTTGTAATCTCAAATCACATAATGACTATACTACTCGTATGTTTATACTCGACTCATTTTGGATTTTTCATAATCGTAACATTACATCCTTTCGCGAATATCTTTGAATTTCAAATTCGTCGTCGAATTGTTGGTTTGAAATTTTAAAGAAAGTAGGATAAATATTGTTTGTAGGACCCGAAAAAGTGCTATGTAAGTAAAAAAAATCAAATTAAAACGAGACCTTAACCCTAGGCTAATTTCGTCACATTTGAATGAAACTTAAGTTCTTTTGTGTTAATAATTTTTACCGCAGCCCTATGACGTGTTCCGATTCCATCTGTTCCTGGATATGTTTGTCGGCTTTTCCATCCGACCAACCGCAACTTTCGAACTCTATCGAAATTTTCTCAAAAATTATAAAAGTTACAACTATGCAAGTTATATCTACAGGAAGTGCATTTTATGACAATTAAAATGAATGGAAACACATTGCGAAAAGCTCAAATTTAAGCTGAAAACAAAATAAAAATTTAAAATAAAGTGTTTGGTCAGTATTCAGTGTTCCCTCCCCTTGCTGGAATAACTGCTAGCATCCTTTTAGTCATAGACCTCACCTCAGGCTGATGATGAAGTCTTGGGGGAATTGCATTCCAGTCCTCTTCAATTGCGATTCGCAGCTCTGGAAGCGCTGTTGGAGCAGGAACGCATAAGTGTTATATTGGATTTAAGCCCGGACTTTGAGGTGGGTAGTCCATCGTACGAATGCCGACGCCAGCGCCCGCTCTAAGGAGGGGCAAGCCGGGCGGTTGCCCGGGGCGCCAAATTTTGGGGGCTGCTCTTTGGGGGCAGCTTTTTGGCTAGCACTCAAATGAAGCAAATATGTAAAAAGCCGGAGGGAGAAATGTAATATCAATTTTTATTTAATGAAAAGTAAATCATGGATAGATGAAATGATAAGAGGCGAAGGCAGGAAAGAAATTGACACCCACAAGAAAAATCTTACAACCGCTGAAGCCATATTTTTCTAAAGACGCACTTTTCATTAGAAAGAAAACGCGTTAAAGCTTACTTAATTTATGAACTGTATCATTTTTTCGCTTTCGAAAATTGCGTTTTAAAGAGACAAAATCCTTGCCTAGTTTTGAGGAACCCACGATTGATACGAGGCGCTGCATTTGGAATCCTATAATGCTTTGTATAAGTTGCCTAAATTTTGCTTGCACCCGGTCTTCTTCCAAAAAGAAAAGTGCGACAATTCGCTCTGTTATCCACGAATGAAGTTCTAAAATTTTTGTTTATTCTGTTGAATGACAGAGAAATAAATGAATCGCACTAAACACTCAGCATAAAAAAAAAACATTTAAAAAACTCTCCTGTCGGAAATTACATAGCCAAAGGCACCATTTTAATCTTTTTTATTCGATAACTTTCATCCACCTTACACAGCAGTTAAACTTCAATTCTCCCAATATCTTCGCAAATGCATTGATTCATCTAGCATTCAGAAGACAAATTTTCAACAAGATGAAGACCACAGGTCACAGTAACAGAGCAATAACAGTTCTCTTTAATTTTTTTCCGGACATGTTATTATCGGGATTTGGCTAGGCTGCTCGATTTAATTAGCTCTGTCTTTATTCTCCAAGAATTCTCGAGTTAACGCATTGTTAAAATAACACACAAATCCGTCCGTGAATAGATTCGGCTAATTGAATTTTATCTGTTGCGCAGTGTATGTAAGGAAGTTATTGAAAACAACACCAAAAATTACCAAACTCTACTCCAAACCATTCTATGGCACACAGTTTTCCAGAGCGGAGTTTTCTAAATTGTGTTAAATGTTTTACTGGAAAACTCCTTACTCGCTGTTACAACGAGCTAGCAGTGGCGTAGATAGCTTTTCAAAGGGGAGGGTATCGCCCCGGCAGATGAATTAAATGGCGAAAACGCTTTCCAAAAATGTTTTGTTTTTAATTCGTCACTGAGAAAAAAAATCCTGTAAATTCAAAAAATACGCATATGATTCAAAGAGATTCAAATATGATTTTGCTTCATATTTGTTTCCCTTTGAATCATTGTATAATCCCTTTATTTCATAGACTTTTTAATTCAAACAGATTTCCCTTCGAACTAATAAGGTATTCCTTTTGAAAGTCTATCTATAATCACTTTAAATTAAAGTGATACAGTGTCAATTTAATCAGACCACAACCATAAATCGAAAAGATTTCCTTTTAATTTAAAAGGATGGACTCTTTGTTTTAAATGCATGAACTCAAAAGAATACTTTAAATTACACCAAAAGGAGTAATTTTCACAGGGTGTTCTTTCCCTGTGAAAATTACTCATAAATGAGTTTGGTATAACTGACCTCGCTATAGGTGTTGGCGACATTTCATTTACCTCTTTACGCTCTAAAATGCATAATAAATTACCTGCCTACGGTGGGATTCGATCCCGCGATCCTATGATTTGAAGACTAACGCCCCTAACTATACTACACCACACAGACTATACGGGACGACGTTTATAATTTACACCATACATTGTGACATCGCTCTACCACACTGCCGCCCAACTGCGAGTGTAAACAAAAAAAAATCCGATTGAAAATTAGGATTTAAAGGATTTCCCATTAATTTAAAAAGGTTTCCTATTGAAAATTTGGATTTAAAGGATTTCCCATTAATTTAAAATGATTTCCTATTGAAAATTTGGATTTAAAGGATTTCCCATTAATTTAAAAAGAATGAATTTGAATTGAAGCGATATATATTTAAAAGGAAAAGATTATATTTAATAGGAATGTAACTCGATTTCAAAAGGATATCGAGTTAATTTTAAGGGACGTTATTTTTCTCGGTGTATTAATAATAATAACAAATGGTACAGTTTAAAGGAATGGTGTATGAACGTGGATGTACGTACCTATATATCCACTTAAAAACGGCGTTATTTCGATATTTGGATTTGATGCAGTAAAATCGTTGAGAGGTAAACCTTTTGACACCACTATTTTATTGGTATATATTTCTGCTGAAATGAGAAATTTATTTGGTCGATTGAGGTCTTCCGACCAAGAATATCCCTGGGGAGGACGTGTGTTTAATTAAATAGAAAAGAAATAAATTTAAATTTCACATCCAATATGTGTAATTCCAAAATCCCGCAATGTAAATATAAAAAGAGATATACCGTTGGAAAGCCAACATGTTGAAGCAACTTTTATCAACTTTGCAGAGTTGTAGGTATAAAGCACCGTTATAAAATTACTGTTTGAACTTTCGATGAAAAATCTGTTTTAAAATTTCTATTAAGTTTGAAACTGTATCTTGAAAGTGGCGATAATATTGGCAACAGGAAAAACTTCAGTTTTTGTGAAATTTTATGTAGTTTCTTAAACTGAAATCAAATCTTGGATTAAGTCATCAGTAGGGCTGCATATTATGATTTTGCATGACACGTCACGATTTTCGATGACATTCACAAAAAGAGCGATAACAAGGTAACGGTAAAAAAAAATCCGAATGTATTGATAATTTTCTTGCTGAAATAAGTTGCGCTAATCAACCCTTACAGTATTGACCACCCAATGTGGGACACCCTGTATATGTATGATTCTCCTATCGGGAATGACTGTCGAAAATTTCAAGGCTTTCTTGATATCAAAGTTCACTTAATTAAAAGGAAGGTTAATAAATTCATTAAGCCAAGAAGCACACCGAAACTTCAGACAACAGTTTCGAGTATTCGTGGAACAATTTTTAGTTTATTTATTCTAGGAGGGAGCACTCGTATTTATTTCCCAAATAATTCATATCTGAAATAGAATATGCGAATACATGTTTTTGAGTACTTTATTTCAAATAATTTATTTGAATAAAAAATACAGAAAATGGCATTTTATTTCTTGGTTTGAAGTCTCCTTAATTGTTTTATTGGTCTCAATATTTATTGATAAACAAATTGTAAAAATTCAACTTTTCGTATACGTGATGTATAACGAAAAAATATATTTATTTACAATGTCTTTAAGGACCAACATGCAAAATAAAAATTTCCTACGATTCATAATTCTTTTTCATATGGGACGGGTGGGCCCGGATTGTCCCCGGGCCCGGATTTTCTCTCCACGGCACTTATGTACTTATTAGGTGGGAGTTGTGTCATATTTGCGTTGAAATTCTATACTGGAACTCACGCATCAGAAAAGTTATGAATGTTGTGTTGACAAAAAAAAATATGTTTATCGTGTCTTTCCTGAGAAATATTTTTTTTGCCGAATTCCATTAAGTAAGTAGTCATAGCGTTGAAAACAATCTTGCGATTGCTCTACGAAATTCACTAGCAATATATTTTATTGACACTTTCTGTCTTCAATTTTCCGGAAATAATTTTTTTCATATATTCTAGTTAGGAAAAAACTCCTAATATATTTATAGTTAGACCAATATCTTGTGATATGACGTGGATTGCTAAGTAAACAAATGCTGAACATAAATTACTTGTCGTCCAGTAAAATTCAGAAATAATTTCTCAATTATTGAGGGCGACTCTAGACATTCTTTTTCTAAATTTTCAAGTAGAACACTTTGTGCTCGAAATTTCTTATAAGAGTTCTTCTTATATCTTCTGCCTATGTTGTCTTTAAAATAGTATGTAGTCCAGATATAGTCTATCGAAGAGAAGACAATTTCTTGAGACCATCAACATAATACAAACTGTGGCATTATTCATCTAAAAAGAGCTTTATCGATAATAATTTTAATACGCGTTAATTCGTTTCATCATTTCTGAAATAGAGCCGAATATCCCAAAAAATGGGAGATTTTGGCCCGCATTTATGAACATTCCTTAACTCAAGGAGACTTTTTTTTTCTATGAAAAAGTATGGGAAATGACATTTAATTTATTGAATTTCGGCATCCTTGACCCAAGGTCTCCTTGACCTGTGGACTTTCGCATAGCGGCGGTGACATCAGGAACAAAGCACAACCCTGGTCAAAGGAGACAAAAAAGTCTCCTTGAGTCAAGGATGCCGAAATTCAATAAATTAAATGTCATTTCCCATAATTTTTCATAGAAATCATTTATATTCAGGAGTCAATGCATTCTTGATTTAAGGCGAAACTCAAGGAGACCTTAAGTTTTCAATAGACTTGATATATTATATTTCAAGGACTTTAAGTGAGGTTGACTATAGAAAATTTCAAGGTCTCCTTGAATTTCTCCTTAAATCAAGGATGCACTAGTAAATATAAGTAATTTCTATGAAAAAGTATAGAAAATGACATTTAATTTATTGAATTTCGGCGTCCTTGACTCAAGGTCTCCTTGAGTTAAGGAATGTTCATAAATACGGGCCTTAATCGCTTTGCATATGCTTTGTACTTTTTCTATCTTTACTTCCTACTCCTACCACAGGCTTGAAGTCAAAAGAATCATCTACTTCAATGCATAGGTATACTTTGCAGTCTACTCAACTCACATGAGCTTCCATTGATTGGACTGATATTGAATGAAACTCAATCTCATTGCTTAAATGGGTTCGTACAGCGTTCACATTTACACTGCCTATGCCTATGCGATGTTGACAAACTCTTTGCAATGAATTAACCCTTCTGTCGGCACAAAGGTCTGGCCAGACCATTGGCACTATATTTTGGTCAAAAAAGTATAGAAGATGAAATCGCAGCGACTTCATATTTCTTGATATCCTAGAATAATATGTTAAGAAGCATTTTGCAAAAATTAAAAAAAATCGGTTGAAGTCTTGAGTATGTTTTTGACGGTTTTCAATTTATAGTGCTTTTTGATACCCAATAGGTCTGGCCAGACCTATAATTTTTCCCCCCATTTTCGTCTTGAGCTAAGAAGTGAAAATATTAAATTCTCTGAAAAATCTCCTATTTATGATGTAATAATGTCACTAAAATTCAATTTGTACGATAAACAATAACATTTTCTGAGATTTTGCTTTAAAAAGCCGTGAAGCTCGAAAATTGGGTACGCCTAATTTTATCCCGTCTTATAACATCACCTAATCAACTGAGATTTGATTCTAGGAAATTGAAACGAGTTTTATTTGCTTTGTAATAGTATGAACTAAGTATAAGTGACTTACGATGGTGTTTCTTAATAGATTTAATTGAGATATTTATGGAAAAATTAGAATGAAATGATTTTTGCACTTGAAAATTCCCCATTTCTTTCTATCTATTTCCCCAAATCTGCAGGCTAATATAGGGGTAAAATCTACCAACAAAGCGCCAAATATTTCCCCAAAAATATTGGAATTGGAAAATTCGATCTAACTTTCTGTATGGATACGCAATGGAAAAAGAGAAGCAAAAATAGAAGAAAATAAGGGAGAAACATGTTTGTACTAATCCCACCTCAAAATATGTCTTCTTAAAAACGCTTTTATTATATCTACAAAAACGATTTTTACGATTTTATTGTTTATAAATGGCTGTAAAGAATGGGTAGAATGATTCCACTGATACAAATTTGTCATTTTCTCAAAAATAAATTTTTTTTCTCAGTAGGTCCCGCCAGACCTATTGGGTATAGAATATGCATATTGTAGTAGGTGCCGACAGAAGGGTTAAAGCGACTGCCACGATACACACAAATCTATTTTCATATACTTACTCGTATTTACTATATTTTCAAAAGATTCCTATTCATGCTCCTTGCGTCAATCCCTGACGTGACAAATTATCCCAAACCAATGTTAATATGATGTATAATAATGATGATGGCTTTTTTAACCTTACACAGCATGCAACAACGCCCACACACCGTGCGTCGACATCATTGCAAAGAAGGACATTTTGCAAATCCTCTATAAGAAGAAGAAAACTTCTATATAAACTATAAGGAGATTTGAAAAACAATCCTTAATGATTATTATTTCTTTTTCCTCCTAAACATGGCGGGAAATTTGTGTAAACATCTCACTGACTCCGCTTTTGTTTCAAAATGTGCGAACTGTCGCCACTCTTCAAATAAATATTCTCTTCATAGTCGATTAAATGACTCGACTGAAGGAATGGTAAATTCAAATCAGTAGATAAAAACTAGAACAGAGACTATGGTGGAGGATAAAGTCATGAGACTCATGAGCATCACTTGGTTTTTATAGTATTTTGGGAAAGTTCATTATTACCACCCAGGGAAACATTAGATGGTATATACTTCTGCATAGTAAAACTCATTTATTTCCAGATGATAACTTAATTAGATTAGGTTACGAACAAATGAGTCCTACTCGTGTGGAATCATATGCCAAGATTCTGACTTCTTGAGAAATTGTCCGTACAAACGTGTGTGTATATGATAGTAACAAAGTCTCCCAAGCGGAGGCATTCGATTTTCAAGGACTTTATGATAAAGATTTATTATCGTATTTGTATCAAGGACAAGTAATACCAATATTAAGCTTTAAGGATATAGAAGTTGATTTTCTTCCCGAAAACACTAAGAGTAGATTATTGTTTTTTTTATCTCTCTCCACTTTTTTTTTGAGCGATAGAGACAACGCACTCTGTGTTGACTTTTTAAAGAGACATACCAAATTTTGGCACAGAGCTGGACCGGGGAAGCAAAACTATGGCTTTTAATGTGGTGTTCAGATTTAACACCGGACACCAATATGTTATCCAACATTAGGGGAAAAAAATCTAACGTACTGGAAGGTGATTCCTTATGTAATTTTGAAAAAAGTCGTGACTATGAGTACCTAACGTTTTTATGAATGTAAGCATTACCCAAATTGGCACATTTATTGATGTGCATAGTACATAAATACATATACAGTGAGTCACAGTCAAAGTGAGTACGTCTAAAAACAAAACCCAAAATCACAGTACCGCTCTGAAAAGGAGAGAGTTCTAGGCAACATCAGGAAGAAAATTTAAGAGCATTTATGCAAAATTACGATGAAGAATATTGACTAAAAATATCGCACCTGCCAGCCAAGCTGTGATGGTCCTTAGCCCAAAATATTATTTCGTACAAAACCTTATTCTGGGTACTTTACGAAACGTTCTTTTTGAGATACCCTGTCTTATGGAACAAAGGAATATATAACTGTACCATAAAGGGGGTGCAAGAAATATTGTTGGATTGCCCTAACTCCTTGATTAGCAACAACCAACCAAACCACGATTCTTTGAAGGCATCAGATCAATTTACGTCGTTACGAATGGTGTGAGAAATATGAAGGGACGGGGGACTGTTTTGGTCAACATAGTGTGTACAGCATTGGTACGTCAAGGATCTGGTCACCTTACCCTAAAGTAGTTAAGGAAATATTTTAATAGAAAAAATCATACTAAGGGGTGGCTCATTTTGACTGTGACTCACTGTATATGTATTCCAATCTGCTCCAATTTGTTATATGTACATACTAATATTAGGCAATGAACCAGAATACAATATTTACGAAAATTTATTTTTATGATATACTTATGTATATATGTACATATGCATATGTACCAGTTGTGTGTACATATATTTGCGGATATCCATTCCAAACAAGAAATCATTGATTCAGCACAGAACATATTGCGGATTATTCGGCAACAATATAACCCTCTTGTATATGGAAAGCCAACCGACGAATGAACTCCGCAATATGGAATGCTTGTAATATTATGTATGGTAACGTAGTATTGGCTATTAGGCTAAAATTTATTCCATCATAAACGGAACGTTGTATGAGAACTAAAGACGGCGACAATGTATTCCTTGTCATGGCATTCAGTCTTGGCTCTTCTACTACATATATAGAATCTAACGCCGCCGTAGCATTATTATATGTTGCTTTTTGCATATGTGCGTATATTATATCCGGAACATTATTATGGAATATACAAAAATACTTGTAGGAGAAGCGTCAAGGCAACCTAATATTTTTCATAAGAGCTGTTTAAAAGGCTTAGAGGGGATTCACACTATGGACAGGATTTACTAAAACCACACGCCTACTAGATTAAATAGTATGCCATTTAATTCAAAATGCGTCGTAGAATGTACTTGCATTATTCAAATTGCAGTACAATATGGTACAACTGTTAACAAAATCTAGGATTTAGTAAATCTTTTCGATAGTCTGAATCGCCCCTTAGTGTGTATACAATCTTGCTCTAAAAAGGTTACGAATGTAAAAATAGCAAATTATGTATATCGTGTTTAATAATAATTATAATCAAAGATTCATATAGTCGTACAAATCGTACAATCACGCACAATTCAGTCATTCACGGTTTTATTTAATATTAATAGAATTTGTATGTTAAGCACTTTCATATTTTTTTTTTCTATTTTATGAGGCTTTCACTTATTATTCAGCATGAAAATGGATACCCTGTCCACTACTATACAGTAACTGGTAACGTATGGACACTATAGGGCCCAAACTCAATGATCTAAATGCGTAATTAATTGTCTATCTAAGGAAGAATAGGAATCTTTTTTTTTCTAAAGAATAAATATAAAAATTGAGTTTATCATACAATCTACAGATGACGGACAAAAGAATACATTATTGCCTGTAAGAAGTTATATTAGCGATAAGGCTTTTTATACCCGTCACTATGTGAAAGGGTATATTAACTTTGTCATGAAGTTTGCAACGCACAGAAGGAAGCACTTCCGACTATATGAAGTATATATATTATTGATCAGTGTGACGAGAGAAATCGATTGAGCGATGTCCGTCTGTCCGTCTGTTGCAACGCAAACTAGTCCCTCAGTTTTGAAGGTATCGGGCTGAAATTTTGTATACAAGTTTCTTTTTAGTGTACGCTGTATAGGTATATGTCGGAACGAATGGAATTGGACCATGGGGTTATGGGGTTGCCCCTGAAAATTAGGTTCTTCTAAGAAAAACTTTTTTCGTTATGTACCAATCTTAACCAAACTTCACCCAAGTGTGTTCCTAATAAAGCCTCAAAACATATCTAGGAACGGATGAAATCGGAACATTATGACATAGGGCTGCCATACAAACAACCCGTGAAAATTAAGTTCTTATAAGAAAAACTTTTTCTATTTTAATCCGATCTTAACTAATCTTTACCCAAATGTGTTCCTAGTAAAGCCTCAAAAGATATCTTGGAACGGCTGAAATCGGAGCATCATACAAATAAGCATCGGGCTGTCATACAAATAAACCCTTGCAAATTAGGTTCTTCTAAGAAAAAATTTTTGCTTTATGAACCAACCTTAATCAAACTTCACCCAAATGTGTTCATGGTAAAGCTGCAAAACATATCTAGGAATGGATGGAATCGAAACATTATGTCTTAGGGCTGTCAAACCAACCCCCAAATATTAGGTTCTTGCAAGAAAAAAGTTTTTTCTTTTTAAATCTTAACCAAAATTATCCAAGTGTTGTCCTGAAATAGCCTCAACGCAGCCAGGAACAAATGGAATCGGAACACGTCACAGGGCTGCGGTAGAAATTATTAATGCAAAAGAAGCTCAACCCTTAAATGGATGGGGTCTGAACCCATTATCGTAACTGGCCTCCCCTTATGTAAGATCGGTCATTGAACACGGAATCAGCCTTTATTTTCCCAGGAAATAGCCAGTTTTCCCAGAAAAGCGAAAATAGTAGAATTCGCATTGTGTACCAAATATGGTACGCCATGCTTTCAGGCCATATGTTGTAAATGAAAGACACTTTTCAAATTTTATTTAATCTTACTTTAACAGGAACAGTGCAAAAAAGGAAGGATAATGATTATTGAGAGATTCCTATCTTGATAAGTATTGTATTGACTTTGCTAAGATATGAATATGCAAATGAACTGCTGCCTGCTTCATATCCCAAATTTGTGCAGGTTGCAGGACATGTCCACAAGAATTACATCCACGTAGTATGGTACTCCACGTAGTCTTCCATATGAAATGGTTGACCCTAGAATCACATTTTCTGAGGATCCTGACCGCGGACTTCCAAGACAATACTTGTCATAATCAAATGGCTTAAGAAATTGGAAATCAAGGCGCAGCTGCTTGAGTCCTGGTGAAAGTCAAAATATCTTACTAAGATGTCAAGTACGGAGGCTCGGTTTGTTAGTGGCGTGTCCTAAGGACAAAACAAAAGATGTGAATAATTTTTTCAGTATACTTGCCAGCTAAAAAGACCGCTGTGCTATTGAAAATGACAAAGACAAAAACGATCTAAATCAACTATGACAGCTCCGTTTCCTTAAATTCTGGACAGGACTGATTAACCTAGCTTTCATAAAAAATAGGTTATTTGGACCTGTTCTGGGCACAATAAAACGCACCATCATCTTGAAAGAGCTGATAATTAAAATTTTATGAACATATCCTACCCTACCCAAGGCTAAAGGAGAATAATTTCATCAACTAAGAACGATCGGAATGTAAGTATGTATAGATATTTTTTAATATATGTTACGTGGCAAAATTGGTGCAAACAATACCTTTAGTGAATTTTTTTGGTCAAAATCTCAGAAGAATCACAAAAACTCATTCCAATTTACTCAACAGTATTTTTCCTATTCCCAATTAGTAGTCTGGCTGGTCTAGCGGTTAGTGCGCGCACCTTCGGTGCACAGGGTCATGAGTTCGAATCTCACCGTGGATCATGGTGTTTTTCGAACTCACGAGCTTGTGACGGACTATAATCTCACTCAGATGTTAAACGAGTACCCATTTATGGGGATAAATAACACGGCTGAGCGTGATGCTGATCTCATTACCTCAACAAAAAGCAGATAAGATATTGCAAATAGGATGTCACTAACACATCTTGCGGCCTTAGTCCAATGCTGGATTGTCGCGCCTGTTATTTATTTTTAAATTACGGTAAATATCGCCAATTTTTTTAGCTCTAAAGAATAGCTTTTAAAATTCCCCGAAAAATAACGTTCGTCCACTTTGACGACGCACATACATTCCAAGGAAAGCTTCGGAAAGTCAAAATTGAATTTATGTGAAAGCTTGTTTTGTCTACTTTGGGAAAAAGTTAAAAAAAATTAAAAAATAAATAATCGAATTACAGGAATCTAGCCATGTACCATATATGGTACGCTATGCATTTAAGGGTGAGGTTACATTCAAATGTGACGGGTATTCAAATTTCGGCTGCGCCCGGAATTAGCCTCGGTCTCTTTATTGTGTAAAGCTATCGCTTTTTTGAATTTGCAATTTTCATAAGGCAATATGCAAGACAAGATTATGAAAGAATTTGTATTATGCACCTCTAACAATACTTTTGGTGTCAACTATTAATGTGTTAATTTTACTACATACTGATTTATCAATATAAACAATATATCATATCATATTCCTTTTATAACGTAAAAATGTATTAGAAATATCATCTTATTTTGTGCAACTGTCTTTATTTGAATTAATTTGAATTTAAATCATGTGTCCAGCATATACACGTATGAAAGATGCATATTTATTAAACTTTGTTTTTGAAATGATTTTTCGCAAACCCCGATATATTTAAGTATGTAAATCCGGTGTTTTTATATTAACATACTTAAAAATTACATATGTGTAACGTTTGGCTATCCGGGATTCGGGTGCATGAGAAAAGCCGGATCTTTGTGGCATTTATGCAGAAAAACTTTGATTAGAAAATGTTTTCGAAAGTCTACATTTTTCATCAAAACAGTTGTTATTGTCATTACCAATCAATGGCCATTTAATATAACAATAATGTTCAGAAAAACTGATTCACCGTTAGTATTATTATTATTTAAAAATACATACATACATATTTGTTTATCTTCTAAATCCTAATCCATAAATTTATTAATTTCAAGCAAAACAACTTTCTTCGCATTGCGTTTTCATATTTTTAGATAAGTGGGATATATGGGTGACATTGAAAATAGAATATCTAAAAATATTATAAATATACCTAATGAAACACAACAACTTAAATATTCTAAAAAATATACATTAAAACATATGGAAATTGATTTTAATTATAGAAACGGTAGCCTGTCTGTTTGAAGTGTCAAGGAAAGATTCTTAAACATAAGAAGTACGAATAATATACATAAGTGTGTTCTCAATATGCATTTGCAAGAACCAACGAATTATTCTTCTTATTGTCAACAATGCGTTGTAGACTGGACATTAAGAATTTCTTCCAAAAATTATCTTATTTCTCCGTTATTTATTATTATTATTTTTTTTAATTAGAAATTGGTATAGTCAACGTTAAAAGGCAGTTATTAATGGTTATACATTATTATTATTCAAAAATCTGCATAGAATTTTTTTTTTCAAAATTCATCTTTTGCATCTTTTAAAAGAAATACAGCGAATTTCGTGACGTTCGTGATGTCATTTTATTTGAAATTCGATATATGTACATACATATGTATGTATTTTAGACGTAAACTTTATAAACACTCCGTGACAAAAATTAAGCTGCACACCTTTTATTTTGTGGCTGGAGAAAGAGGGTGACCCCAGCGGAAAGGACTAAAGATCTGTTCATTGGGGGCTTACACTTTTCGTTATAATTTAGGTATTAGAAAAATAGTGCCATAAGAACAAGCGAAGGTTTTATCGAATGCAATAATTAAATTAAATTTTAGTTATTTATCAATATTAAATCGTTTCATTTGTCGTTTGATTGATAACCGAGGTTATTATGGGTATAGGTACTTTTATCCAGCCCTCATAAGAATTAAACTGGAACCCTACTAAGAAAGAAGAATCTGACATTTACAAAAAAAAAACCTCAATGATTACTCATTTATTTACATTTGATTATGTAAAATAAACGGCCAAGACCTAGAAAATTGATTAGAGTTTCTGCATCAATTTGAATGAGAAACGCGTGCTAAACGTTTAAGCGCCAATATCACGTGTTCTATTCTTTGCCGGCTTCGCTGCGAGAACCTATATAAAATTTGTATATATGTATTTGTATTCTATTGTAGCTTAATGATCATGACTCTGGAAATGTTCGTTTCTTTAATACAATACGATCAGCATTACAGTAAATGAATTTCAATATTATTGAGTTCCAATGGGATATTCTAATGCATCGTTTCCCAACCGGTGGATCGTGACCCCCTGGGAGATCGCCATGAGTTTTCGAGGTTGTCGCAAAATGTCTCTCTCTTGCCAATTACTCAAACATCAGATCTTAGAGATAGTATGCCTCATCGGCCTTATTACGAATTTTTAGATGAATATGTTGAAAATGTTAAGTGGACCAATGTTTTGTATTTGTTGGTATCGGATGGATACATAGATCGCAATAGGGGCAACACACATTTAACGAGGTCCTCGATCCATGCTAACAGTGAATTCTGGAGATCGCTGGAGGTACTTGGTTTTGCATGCTTCCTTTTTGTAGCTCGGGGAGCCATGTTCTTATGCATTGTTTCCAAACCGATAAGTCGCAATTCCCCGGTGGCTCGTGGCGTATTTTCTAAGGGTCCACAACTCATTGTTCCATTTTAAAATTCGTTAAGATTTTGCAGGACGAGGGTTAAGAAGAAAAATAGTAACTACCGATCTATTTCTTTCAAACTACAAGTAGAATATGCAGACCAGGTAACATGAGAAATAACGAACTACGGTCAAAAAGGCGCAAATCGTAGGCGGGAATAAAAGTCAAAACATGTGCCGGAGCCATTTATTGCGTCCATCCTGCTTTTGGCAGGACAGTCCTGTTTTTTCGGCCATAACCTGCCGTCTTGCCAAAACGTGGAAAGTCCTGTTTATTGTCTGGCTTTGTCCTGTTTTATCATTGAAACATTGTAAGAAGTTCCCCTTGAAGGAATGTTGAAGACCCTAGCATGCAGATGCCTAAAGTGGGTACCCAAGTGATTGTCAAAGAAGTGAGGACATTAAATAAAACTCTGCTCTGATCAAACTACACTGAAACAAGCGCTTGAGTTTGCAAAAAAGTCTACACTTATTGCTGACAAATCCGAAAAGTACGCAAAAATTACAGAGGCATTCGTGTTTCTTGTTGTCCTTCTTTTTGTCCTACTTTTCCACTAGCATTGTCCTGTCAAACGATTTTTGGTGGATTTGTCGTGCTTTTTGCATTAAAAAATATAGGACTTATACTTAGAGAAAGCATATCAACCCATGCCATGCGTTAGTCCAGAGTGGGCATCAGAAAAAAAAAATGGCACCGTTTTCACACTATCGCAGTTCATAGTATGTGTGAAAATTTTACTCAAATGTCAAATTTTACTCAAATGTCAAATTTTTGTTTACAATTGAGTATATAATATCCGCGTAATATTTATTACTCTTTTAAAATGCCAACGTGATAATTAACCCTTCGTTTGGCACATAGACCTAGACAGACCATTGGTACTATATCTTGATGAAAAACATCGTTCAACAATATTTTTCACCCCTTTCCATATATACGAGTATTTCAAAGGAACCGACGGCCACAAATGTGATCAAACGTTCGGCGAAATGTAAACTTTGTCTAAAGAAACGAAAAAGCGGCGCATTATCGTAAGATATAGTATGTAAACTGTTTCTAGAAACAAAATTAGACCTCTTCAAAAAATAAGATTGATTTCACAGAAAATTCAGCTACACCTTAGGCATAATAGCTCGTAGGTGGTGACAGAAGGGTTAATAATGGCATTGACAATATTTTGACGTTTGAATTATTTCGTGGAGTGTAGTGTAATAAATTTGGAGTCAAACCAAAACCATCGTTACTGACAGCCCGGAACTAGAATTTATTTATGTGTTAGTTGGCCTCTCAGCACATTGCCTCTCATTCTAACTAATGCAAAATAATAGCCATAACGAACAATTGCCGCTATATTCTCGCTAATGCAAGCATTGTCACTAATACATACACAATGTACTCTTCTCAAGTGCACTCTACGCACTCATGCAAAATTGTATGTCACGAGAGTCCAAATAGCGCAGAAACAAATTCTAGCTCCGGGCTCTGAGTTACGGTAGTTTTGAGTAAAACACATATGGGTTGTGTGATCACATAGCCACTCTGGCTGGACTAACGCATGGCATGGGTTGCTATGCCTTCTCTAAGGACTTATAGATGAAAATTTAAATTCTCAATAAATCTATCTTAAACTTTGTCTAACAATATTTTTGCGACCGATTATTATTATGTATTTGAAAGAACGGTAAAACCTAGTTTTGGTTGTAGATTTAAATTACATACCCCATCTCCTAAGAAAATTATGATCTTAAAAAATGTTGGTTTACCACGGTCTTCGAAAAACTACTCAAACAAAACACGGTTGTACCGCATTGAAGGAATCACCTTCGACTATTTTCATTAATCATAATCAGTATGAAGAGGAGATTCGATTGGATGCTATTTATGAAGCGTAATCAAACCTCACATAAAATGATCCTATCAAGTTGAAACAAGTTGGGTCGATAAAGAAGCTATGACAGGAAATTACTACAGGAAATTTAAGTGTATCCAAATTTCGACCATGCGAAATAAGATTTTTTCTCATTTTCGACTTGCTTCACTCAGCGCCCGCTCTAAGGGGGGGCAAGCCGGGCGGTCGCCCGGGGCGCCAAATTTAAGGGGCGGCTTTTTGCCCAGCACTCGAATAAAAATAAAAGCCGAAAGAAAAAAATTCATATCAACTTCGGTTAAGTGGAAAGGCTGCATACATACTGCCTGCAACAAAAAGAAGCATGTGTACAAAATCTCAGCTCCATAGCTTTTAAGCTGGCCGAGCAAAACGCGTCGAAACAGACGGACAGACTGACATCGTCCAATCGACTCAGCTCGTCACGCTGATCATATATATACATATTTTATATGGTCGGAGATGCCTCCTTCAATGCGTTACAAACTTCATGACAAAGTTAATATACCCTTTTCGCTTAATAAGCGAAGGGTATAAAGATAAGCTAAAACCATTCTACAGATGAAATAAAAATAGGGCGAAATAAAATAAAGATGTAAAGGTTAAAGTTGTGTGTTTGAAAATGCATATTCCTTGTGAGGCTATGAAGAGCCAACCATTGATACGAAGTGCTGCATTTATAATTCGAAAATGCTAAGTAAGAGCCGCGCAAATTTTACGTCTGTGATGCTAGCACCCGCCCTACTTTCGAAAAGCAAAGTGGGACTATTCGCTCAGTTATGCGCTGACTAAGTTATAAAACATACTAACTGGAGAATTACTTGTATGTGTTAATTTCAGTTCAATTTAACATTCATTTCATTTTCTTTTCACCAGAATTAAGGACATTGCATGAACCCTAATTGTTGCCGAATTTTACGGGGACGAAATTATAACGCGAAATTCTTTCAATCATTATTGCTTCATTTATATGCGATTTGATTTCCGGAAGATTGTATCAAAAGTTTTTGTTTAGTATATTGAGAAACAGGAGAGCAAGTCCACTAAATAAATATTGAACTCCCGAAGAAATTCATAATGAAATGAGAAATAGGGAGTCGATTAAACGCGAGAACATTAAGGCGTTTAAAGCAGACTCCTCTGGAGTTGTTTTCCATAATTTCCATCGACATTTTGCGCATTTCGCAATTCTCATTGCATTGATCCATCTAGCTGGTCCTGGTTTCCATTGCATTGATTCATCTACACTGTAAAAACAAGGTTGAATTTTACATCGAAAACTCGTTGAATTTTACACCTTTTTTTCTCGCAAAATTACAGTAAACGTTTATTTTTAAACAAAATTTCTAGTAAACCCACAAAATAGTGTAATATTACACTAATTTTTTAATATTACTCTATTTTGGTGTAATTTTACACCACATTTGGTGTGAAGATGTGTCATTACTTTATTTCTGTGTAACTTTACATTTTCAGTGTATATTTTCATGTAATATTACGATTTTGGTGTAAAAAATTACACCTACATTTGTGTAAAACTGAGTGTGTTACAATACTTTTGTGCATTATTGCATTTTCCTGTATCCCACAAGTGGTGTTCTGTGTGCAGTCTGTTCCGTCCGAAGTGTGTTCGTGTGAGCATCATATTGTTATTGTTGTAGCGCTTTCTTGCTCTTGAACCGAAGGGGGTGTAGCAGCTCTTTGCCGTTGGAATAACGGGTAGCTCCAGGACGATTTACATCGAAGAATATTATTATAAACCCAGATGTAAATTTACATATTAGCCGGTGTAAATTTACATTTTCTCCAGTGGAAATTTGCTTATTTTTGATTTAAATTTACATAAGTCTAAGAGCAAGTTTACTTATTTATGTGTGCAAATTCACTTATTACCGTTTGTAGATTTACACCAATTTTGTAGTAAATATTTACACCGTAAAGCGTAAAATTACCCTCCTTCAGTTCATCCATAGGTTTTAAGCAAATTTTTCCTGAAAATTTCAACCAATACAAATTATTTCGCACTTTTCTTAGCATTAATCATTCATCTTCATACAATAGATGTAAAGACTTTGTCCGAACTCTTAATTTAGTCCATCCTGTATATAGACATAGTGTTAAAGTTATAAAGTCAGGGGAATATCTTTATAATATGTTTTATTATCAACAGGATATATATTCAACTAACAGGATAATATTTTTATATAATTTATTTTACATATGACTTCAATGAATACTATATAGTTTAAATATTAAACTCTAACACTTCCCCTCAATGTCTAGTTATTTCTTCTAATCCACGTTTTTCATTTGAAGTAAATATAGACATTGATTATGTTTCGGTGAAGGAAGTCCTTTGGTTAAAATATCCGCAGTCATATTTTCTGTACTGACATGACTAATTCGAATTATACCGTCTTCCAGTGCATTTCTTACAAAATGATGGCGTATGTCAATATGTTTTGTTCGAGAGTGATATATGGGATTTTGAGCGAGCTTTTGTGCTCCCATATTGTCGTTGAACACTTCCACGTCGGTCAAATCGTTAAGTCCCAGTTCTGTAACAAATTTCTTCAAATATATGCCTTCCTTTGTAGCTTCTGTGAGAGCCATATATTCAGCTTCTGTCGAAGATAACGCTACAGTTGGTTGCTTCTTTGATTCCCATGATATAGGGCCTCCACTTAACGTAAAAACATATCCGGTATAAGAACGTCTATCCACAGTGCAGCTTCCCCAGTCCGCGTCAACAAAACCACATATTGATTTGGTGTTTGGTTTGAACGATAATCCAAGGTTCATTGTACCTTTCAGATAACGAAGTACGCGCTTAGCTGCAATCCAGTGGGATATTCCATAACAATTGTTATATTGTCCTAGCATGCTTACAGCATGGGTAATATCCGGTCTTGTCGAAACTGCCAAATATGATAATGCTCCTACAAGTTGTCGATACGGTAAATTGTTCTCTTCTGAGGTTGAATCTATTTGTTTTTCTAATTTTGAACCATTTGTGATAGGAGTACTAACTGGGTTTGAATCTGTCATTCCGTACCGATCAAGCAGATCTCGTATATATCCTTTTTGATGCATTGTTATTTCATTCTTGCTTTGATTAAATTCGACTCCCAGACAATGATGGATTCTTCCAAGGTCCTTTACTTCGAATTCACTTGATAATTTGTCCTTAAGTTTTGCTATTTTTGTTTCGTTTTTAGATGCGATAATTATATCATCGACATATACAGTTACTAATGACAATTCATTTTCTTCGTGATTGAAATAAACGCAGGGGTCGGAATTCATTTGTTGGAGATTCATTTTCGATAATACTTCGTTAAGTTTTATATTCCACTGTCTCCCCGCTTGACGAAGACCATATAGTGCCTTTTTTAATAGACATACCTTATTTCCGGATCTTACATTTTCAAGCATTATCTTCGCCTTCCGATAAATGTCACTAGATTTTCGTTCTTCTTTAATAATGGTTTCTAACCCTTCTTCGATCAAATCCGGGGTTTCCATGTAAATTTCTTCATCAACTGTTCCATTCAGATAAGCTGTCGTTATATCAATCTGATGGATGTTCATTCCGTATCGCGCTGCGAGAGCCATAACAAGCCGAATAGAACTCATTCGAGCTACTGGAGCGAAAGTTTCGTTAAAGTCTACACCAGGTCGTTGAGTGTAACCTTTCGCTACTATCCGTGCTTTTCTTCTTTTAATAGTTCCATCAGGATTATATTTATTTTGAAGTACAACTCTACTTCCGACGATTTGCTTTTCTTGAGGTCGATCAACCATTTCCCAAGTGTCATTTTTTATTATTGATCTCATTTCTGATCCAATTGCTTGATACCATTCCATGGCATCTTTTCCGGAAACAGCCTCTCTAACTGATGTTTCAGCAGTGTATCCAAATTCTGCGTTATTTGTCACATATTCGTGGTAATCTTTTCTCGGGCGCCCTTTTCTACCAGTCATAATTCTCTTGGGCCTCCCTCTACCTCTGCGTATTTCACCTGGTTGATTTTCGGATGACTGTGACTCTTCGCTTGAAGATAGCTGTGACTCTTCGCTTGAATATGGCTGTGACTCTTCGCTTGACGATGGCTGTGCCTCTTCCCCTGGCTGAATATTTTCTTCTTCCATATTTTCAGTTGTTGATTGATTATTATTTTCATTTGGAAATATTTCTTCATTGTTTGTTTGTTTTATCTTACCCTCCTTCATATCGTGGTGTAAATTTACTACTATAATAGAAGGAAAAAAAGTTTCCTCTTATTATTGGAGTAAATTTTTTTCGAGTGTAGCATTGGAGGGCAAACTACGAACAAGGTGGTTTGAATTTTAGCAAGATGAGGGATCGAAGGGAACGCATTGCCAGAGCTCCCTAATTTGTGTTCGGACATGCTATTATCGGAATTTGGCTAGGCTCAGCCGATGTAATTAGCTCTGACCTTATTCTCTTTAAAAATTCTCGAGATGAGCATTCATGAAAATAAGCCATGCACATTGAAACGCCTTAAGCAATACGTCAATTTGGAGTTTTTAAGGAATTTATGAAAAACAAGTTAGTTCAGTAATATCGTGTCAATTTAGTACCATTCCGTGAAAAAAATACAGAAGTTTTTTTCTCACTGTTTCTTTATGTATTATGGGGCGCTGATTCCGAATATGAACTTTGCACCCTAAAAAAAGTGCCGCAACCTTTAAAAAGCGGGGGAAAGGGGGGCATTTTTTCGGTTTTTTGCGATTATTTCAAAAACGGTAAGAGATACAGAAAAATAGTCTGAGGACGAAAAAAACTACATAAAATTATCTTTGCAATGATATATAACACATTAGAGTTTAATTGAATATTTCGGCGTTAGAATAGAACATAAATTAGAATATTTTCATTTTAGACCTTTTTTAAAAGCTCCATAACTTTTGAAAGAATGTTAGCTCAGCCGTTAAATTTTGTATAAGTACTCATAATAAGTTCAAGATCATTTTAAGGTAAACATTGAGTCGCTCCGGTCAAGGACCCCCATTATCCCCCCATTTAAATTTTTCAAAACGGCATGTCCATAACTCCCCCCAAATTTGGAGCAGAGTGCTAAATTTTGGTTTGCTGCGATTGGAGGTCATAGTCACCCCACCCACCAAAAATCAGCTCATTCGGATGAAAACTAACGGTACCTCCCATACAAAGTGACCCAAGACAACTTTGTTCTACAGTTTATAAAATGAGTAGTACCTACTCGTACGTAGAACAAATTCCTGATGGGTCACTTTGTATGGGAGGTACCCTTAGTTTTTATCCGAATGAGCTGAGTTTTGGTGGGTGGGGTCACTATGAGCTCCAATTTCAACAAACCAAAATTTAGCACTCTGCTCCAATTTTGGGGGGAGTTATGGATACGCCGTTTTGAAAAATTTAAATGGGGGGATACTGGGGGTCCTTGACCGGAGCGACTCAATGTTTACGTTAAAATTATCTTAAACTTGTTGTGAATACTTATACAAAACTTTACGGCTGAAGTAACATTCTTTGAAAAGTTATGGAGCTTTTAAAAAAGGTCTAAAATGAAAATATTCTAATTTATGTGCTATTCTAACGCCGAAATATGCAATTAAACTCTAATGTGTTATATATCATTGCAAAGATAATTTTATGTAGTTTTTTCCGTTCTCAGACCATTTTTCTGTATCTTTTACCGTTTTGGAAATAATCGCAAAAAACCGAAAAAATGCCCCCCTTTCCCCCCTTTTTTAAAGGTTGCGGCACGTTTTTTAGGGTGCAAAGTTGATATTCGGAATCAGCGCCCCAAAATACATATAACAAAATTGAGAAATAAACTTCTGTATTTTTTTCCTGACGAAAATACGATATTATTGGACTAAGTGCAGAGCGTTAGTAATGAAAACGAGAACAATTATTCGGCCCAACATTTTTTAGGGCATAGTTTTCTAAAAATGTATCGCATGCATCCTCGATTTCTTACATCAAGCTTTAACATTTTGAAATTCCTAACAAACTCTATAAGCCCTTGCTGAACTGTGGTACGTGGGGGGAATGTTAAATGCTTAAGAGTATGAATGATAGCTGAACGGATCATGTGATCATGTATATTTTTTTATGTTCTTAAGTTAGCTGGTTTTACTATGTAAATTGTTTTGGAGCAACGACCATGAGTACAAGAGGAAAAACCTCTTTGTGTCGATTCTACAACAACCATTCAATGCATCCAGATCAGTGATTCCCAAACTGGGGGGCGCATCCCCCTAAGGAGGCGCGACATCTTCCGAAACTCACCAGAGGTAGTCCGTTGCTGCAAAAACTTGGAAATTGCCAATGCTACTAAATGCGTTTGATGATATGGCTGATTGAAATTGACAAAACTCGCGATTCTAAAAAAGGTCCGACCCAGTCAGCTAGTTTTTGTAGGGATAGAATGAATCTTTGGTAAAAATCTTGCGGATTTTGGTCGCTCCGGGTGATTTCATTTTTTGTGCTCGACGTCTCACTGAAGCCAGGGTGACGGCCGAACTCATGACGAAATTCAGCATGCAGAGATCACGAAGTTTAAGTAATATGTACTTCTAAAAATGTCCATTAGTTACCAAATATAGGCTGAACTAACAACTAAATTTTCATACAATTTAAAATACGAAAATATATCCTGAACTATTAACGTATAACATTAAAAGCATTCCTTGCCAACGCCAATTTTTGCATACCTATTTTCTTGGGTAGCGCCAGGATCAGTAAACCTCACAAGGAGGCACGAACTGAAAAAGATTGGGAACTACTGATCTAGATAGTATGGATATCTACTATCTACTACTATCTACTATCTATCTACTATCAATCTGTTTGGTACAGTACCCAAGGGGCGGCAATTTGTCCTCTTGCCCGGGGCGGCGTAATTCCTAGAGCGGGCGCTGGCTTCACTGTACGAGTAAGCTCATTACAAATCTCAAGCCATACAATCATTAGGATGCATTCTTTCTAATATGTATCCTCGAACACGTTAAGGAGGAAAATACACATTATAATGCAATATGACCTATTATTATATTGAGGCCGGGTTTCTGATAGCTCTTATTCAGTACCTGTCGGCTGATTAGTCTTATCGCGTAGAGAAGACACACACCATATTTAGAAAGCTTTTCCATTGTATTGAATAGAATTTTTGGTTATTTTGCATAGCTACGCCATATTTTGCTTGTTTAAGCCATCATCTTAGATTGAGAAAATCATTGCGCACTTTCATCCAACAGCGTAAATAAGCAAAAGATAACATAACTATGCTAAATTAACAAAAATCAATTCAATATAATGGAGAAGCTTTTTGTATATTGTGTGTGTCTTCTCTGGGCGATAAGACTAACCATTCTATAAGATCTACGAGAGAATGGGCCTGAATGTGTTAGTACAAGCTTATATGCTTATCGGCAGCATTGACTCAAACTTCACCATTAGTTAAGGTGACCAGACTCCCGAAGACCCAATGCTGTACACATACCTAGGGAATTCGGGTTTCAGACAAATTCTCAGCCATACTTCCAGGTCCGAGATCTGCGTAAGCAAAAATGATGACAAATTGTGTTATGCGCGTCAGACATAGCAAGGTCTAAGCCAAGCGAAGGGCGAGCTACAAGATCTATGTTATCAAATGGCCGAGTCATCGGTTTAAATTCCACGAATTTCCTTCCATTGTCTCACCGCTCGCTTTACTCGCAACTTGCCCTATGTTGGCGAATTATGAAAAGCGTGACAGACAAGATTTAAGTAAATCTAAGCAGAGTCAGAGGTCTAAACCTTAGCAATTGCAAGGCTAGCTACAGGATTTAAGTAAACCTAAGGACGAGCAGAGGTCTAAATCGATCGTAAGGGGTACAGGGGTCAAACTTTACATCTTGAAAGCAGGCAAGTCTGATCACAGGCCTCAGCAAGGAGCTTACTCTGTATTGAATTAGGTTTCATTGTGACATTCGGAATGCTGTACATTTTGCTGTACATTTCTCAGTGGTGTACGACAGATCGAAATGCTGTACTGCACAGCAAAATGCTGTACGTCTGGTCAGCTTACCATTAGTTTCCACGCTTCTATTAACGTGTGCATATCACGAAACCCAAGACCTGTTTCAATGCAGCATTTATCATAATAGTGCAGTCATATTAGCATTTCATATAGAAAAAAATAGAGTAAGGCTAATTCTTGTGGTTTTTTAATTGTGGGCTCCCAGGAATCTAAAACTAATTTTGCTAAAAAAAAATTTGATCGGAAAGGTCCCAAAAAGGACTAAAAAGGATACTGTTTGTTCCATGTTTCAAAGACCCTCGACGGAATAAATCGAGATTAAATGAAGAATTATTGTGTTTCCCGCGTATCTTTCCAAAGCCATAATTACGAAAGTAATTCAAATTGTCACTACGTTTCACAGTGGGCTCAGTGGAATCAGTGGGCTGATTCAAAAACCACAAAAATAGCCTTACTCTATTTTTTTCTATTTTGAGGCCTGAAATGGGATATTTTGACTGCACTATAATGTGAAAGGGAATTTCTAGTGCAAGATATTCTTTAAATTACACGTTGAAAGAAAGTCAACCGATACGCTTCAAATCACACAATTCATCAAATGCCATCACACTCATTTTGCAATCGAGGGGAAATAGATTTGAATGATGTACATACATATCTATTTTTCTTGGTCGTTGGATTGGCTTGATATAATATTTCAAATTGTTTGAAAATATACAGTCGAAAACGGATAAGTGCAATCGTCTCCGGCAGCATGGAAAATCGCACTTATCCGTTTTTTTTTCACTTATCCGTTTTCGGACAGATTCAGAAATAATAACATAATTTCAGTATGAATATATGAAGTATAGATATATAGTTTGTGTTAGGCTGAGTAGTGTCACAATTTGACTAGCCTAGATTGGACATCGCTTTAGTTTCCGCATACTATAAGTGGTAAATTTATCGACACAATTGAATATTTGTCGCCTTTTAATTGAAAATTAATTATTATTTATTAATCCTGGTCCTTTGGTCTGTAATTGAAAAAGCGACAACTATAACTAGAAGAACACATATGTGACTTAATTTTCAATGTTTGAAGAGTGTGGAAGTGCCAAAAAAAAATGAGATAAGATAAATAAAAAAGGGCTTCGTAACACGAAAAGCAATGTTAAAATTGGGCATCGAAAATACTGATAAAGCTTAATAACAGGCTTATTAAAAGATCCTTACAAAATAAAAAAGGACATAAGTCGACCAATATAAGACAGAAAACAAAAACGGATGCATGTAACTATGCTTATGTCCTTGGAATGAAACGCATTTTGAAAATTATGGTAGAAATAATTCGAAACAATCGACTGCGTATCTAAAGGCAAGTATAGTAAATATGCCTGCCTATCCTACCGGTTGTCAGATTCTCTTGTATTATACAAATGATGTTGCACCGATCGTCGGCCGCACCGAATCAGGAAGCCTTCAAGGCTTTCTAGAGCTCCGAAAGTCCTCAAAGAAACATTAAACAAAATCTGTGACATCATATGGGTAGACATTACTTGATAAAATCGAACATTGCAGTATATTTACATAATACTCAAACATGAAGGATTTTAATTTTTAGTTGGAATTGAACTATATTAGAGCAAGTATGTACATTTGAATCAATAGACTCTGTTATCAGACACATTACAGAAGCAATTCATGAGGAATGGGGGAATTTCAGTAATTGTTGTGCCAAGTTTTGATCATAGCATTTTATTAATGTAAGCCTAAAACAGTGAAAGCTGCAATCCTTTCTGACGAGATCGTAGCAGTGTTCAAGATATTGAGTATCAAAGTTTGACTTTTCTATGAGGTTCACAGGGGAGATTTCAGTATCTGCGGCGCCAAATTTTGATGATTCCATTTCATTAATGTAAGCCTGAAACGACCGAATCTGCAATCCTTTTCCGCGAAATCGTAACGGTTCTTCAGATATTCCATGTCAAAGTTTGACTTTTTTAAGCCAGTTAAATCATTTGATAAGTAAAGGGTGATATTTCCGCTTTACACATTGGGGAAAGTGTTCGATGCCATCAAATTGACGTTTTAAGATTAATCAGTCCCACTAGAATAGTAAGTTTTACCAATTTGGAAAGGATGTTAATAATATGAAAAGTCGATAAATATTTGCGAGCAAGAATTGTAAAATTTGCTTGACAGGGAGGCAAATGAAATTTAAAATGTTATTTTTGGTGCAATGCTACTGATTTACATCAATATAGTAAAAAATAACCCGAATTTCCCATTAAAAACTGAACTACCCCATATACATGTCAAACTTTGACATTGACTATCTGGAGAACCGTTACAATTTCGCGAAAAATGATTGCAGATTCGGTCGTTTCAGGCTTACATTAATGAAATGGCAACATCAAAATTTGGCGCCGCAGATACTGAAATCGTGCCGGTTCACAAATTTTATTGGAAAAGAAAGATAGTTCAGCCTTAGTAATTTAGTAAAAAAAAATTATGCAATAAAATTCCGTTTTCATTTTAATTAGCCTCACGAAAATAATAAATTTTATAAATTCTACTTGATGTTTGTTCGTTTTTGTTTTTTTAATAACGGGCAGTTTAGTTTAATAGCCAAACAAAACTACATAAATCAGAACCAAATTTTCATTAGAATGCAATTGGATTACACCAAAACCGAGGCCGAAATAGCCCCAATTTCAAATTAAGTCAATAAAATGCCACCATCAATGATGATCAAAATTTGACCCCCTAGATACTGAAATCTGCAGAATATTAAACATAAGCAACTGTTTAAACTTTAACAATATGTATTTCTTTTTTTCCTGAAAGAAGTGACAAATCCGCAACAAACAGGCTTGTGCAAATAATAATAATCTAAGTCATTCGGTGTAATTTAGTTATTCTAGGTAAGGAAGCAAACACTCCTTTGTGACAATAAATTTGCCACTCATAGTATTTATCATCTCTAGTCGATTGGCACCAGTACTTGTGCGTTTCGATTTTAGCATGCTTGCTTTGTTTTCAGTTGTCCACATTTTTTTTTAGTGTTGAATGACTACCTTATCACACTCAGAAAAAAATGCATTAATATTCGTAAGAAACAGAAAAAAACAATCATATTCTTAAGTGCGAAACGAATGCACGACATCGAAAATCGTAACTTGCACATGTCCGTTGCAGTTTACATGTGCGTGCGCCTATGCTTCACCTTTCATACATTTTCGTTGCACATAAGCCAAATTTGCACTTATGCGTTTTGTACTTATCGAGACAATTATGTATGAAAACCATGTGAAAAATCATGGGGTTTTCAAAAATCTTGCAGAAATGCGTTTTTTTCCACTTAATCTTTTGCAGTTAAGCGTTCTCGACTGTATTTATGTTTATTGTAGAGGACAATGCACCTGTATGCATTTATGATAAAGCCATACATATACGTAGACAATACGTAGTAAAACGGAACAAATTCACGAATTCGAGCTTAATGTAAATGAGTTATGCCTGTTTTCTCAGACTTCAGTCAATACATATTCAGTGGAGTAACGACTTTATGTTTTCATTTCTTTCCAGATACTACGAATTACGAATATACAAGTATGAACGTTTTTTCTTTTATATTTTTGAACACGAATACTATATTATAAGTATAGCTGTCTACACATAAATCCTGCTTAATTTCGTTATTTTTAGGAAGTCAAAAACCTTAAAATTACCACGTTCGTTTATCTCTAATTTCAGGTAAAACTGGCTATTACTACGACGTATACTACTGTCGCTGTCCAGCCGGCTGTTGTTGAATTTTGATTACAATAATATTGTTATTATTGCTGTCGCAACGTGGCCCCTGACCCCGCCGAAAATTTCGTTCATCGCTGAAAAGTGCTAAACGCGAATTATTACAAATGCGACGTCGCCGACACAAACGTGCAACAAATGTGGGATGTCAGCAAAATTTTAAAGTCTGAAATGCAACCGAAAAAATAAGAATACACCACAACTCACCACATAATAATGTTTAAGACACTAGCGAGGAGTAGAAAAATAACATGAACTTACTCCAATTTGGAGGTGAATCAGGAAAAGCATGTTGGTAAAGTTAAAAAAAATGTGTAAAGTGAACTGACAAAATGGATAAGTGCATTGTTATGCAAAAACAAAAACTATACATACTTCGCGCATATTATAAAGAATAGTACACGGTGCCGGGGAAATGCAGTACAGTATCGTATGCGAATGCATTCAAAAATGCAATTGACGTGCGTAGTTCGTTCGTTTCGGAATAGTGTTATTTTTATCGGAATGATAGCGACAGTTGGCGATAAATAAAATAAATTATTACATTAAAAATATAGTTATACCATTAAAAAGCCAACGCGCGGCCAATGTTGAGTTTTCTGGAATAACATAATTATTTTCATCCGGACCATTAAGTTTCATGAAAGAAAGAGAATCAAAATTGTGTGCGGTGGTGTTCCTCAAAGTGACAAAGTTGCTAAGATTGTTTTTATTAGGCCATCGCAGACGGGTGTTTCCAAAACATTTTCTAATATTTACGACGTAAGTGTTTTGCATTTATAAATATAAATCAACGCAACATAAGACCGGTGAACAAAATAAACAATAACAAGCGGCATTTCTAGTGCATTTTATTGCATATTTTATTCGTTTAAGCAAATTCGTCACAGTACGTTCACGTTGCACTTTTATTTTGGGCGGGAACGATTTTCCGTGCATAATATTATACACATTACTTACGAAAAAACGCGATAAAATCAAATATAAATGAAAAAAGAAAAACAGTTCGACAATAAAACGAAACGGTCGTTAAAAAAATTGTCAAGCAGGAGGATTTGCATATAGAGTACTCGTATCGAGGCAGTGCAAAAGTGCATTTAGAACATTACTATAACGCTACTATCGCCGGTGCTTTTTATTTTTATGTATTTTTGTTATCACTTCGAATAGTAAAGAACATTTATACTACGAAAGAAAGCGTATGTTGTAAAGGCTGCGCTGATTTTACGCGAACTTGAAAACTTGCCGGAAGCAAAAACACGTGTCTAGTGAACTTGAGTGAAATTGCTATTTTTTCTGCCGAATATTTTCTGCTACTATGAATATCAACGTATTGGTCAGAATTGTTGGAGTCTCTGCTATCCTAATCGTTGCATTTATTGGACACTGCCAAGCTGGAAATCATGAAGACTCGGAAAGTGGACTTTACAACTTTCAGTGTTTTAATTCAAATGAACCAGGTAAGTTCGTACTATGTACATAGTACTACTTGAACTTTTAATTAACATAAGTATACAGATACATAAATATGTACATTTGGTTGACAATACACAGGTGGTTTAGCCCACTTTGTACCGTTGTGAAAATAATGATCAAAAATATACATTAATTATGTAGTCGTTCATATAAAAAAAAATTGTAAATACAAAACAGAGGTAACAAATTATGTACATTGTGCCAAAAATAGCATTATTGACTAACAAAAACTTAACAACATTTATTCACATTTTTTGCAAAAGTGTTGACATTGTTATTTAAAAAAAAAAAATATTTACTGAATTAAATTCTTTCCAAATATTTATATTAAAAAAATATAAGGTGAATCAGTCATTTTCAAATACAATTTGTTGCCATACGTTCCCAGCAAACTATATCATTCATCATCATATGAAAAATGTATCGAAAACTTGTCTCACCGACGAAAAATTGCTTTTTCGTCATTAATATGTCAGAAAAGTGACTTCTACTAGCGCAGTACTTCCCAACCGGTGGGGCGCGCCCCCTAGTGGGGCGTGACAGTTGGCAAAGGGGGGCGTCGGCTCACCTCTAGTGTTTATTTGTTGGATTATATTACAACGGCCATGAGCTGGTAAAACTCCTCAAATCATGAACAAAATTTCTAAATCGTTGCAACCACAATATATTAGTGAGGAGCCTCTGTCCAAAGTCTGTTTGATGATGATCGCTGAAATTGTTTAAGGAATAGATACCGAGGGAAAAACCAGGAGTACACTTAATGATTTCAATTTTGCTTGTTGACGCACTGAGCCAAAAAATGGACCTCGCCAGGGAAAATGAGTTTTTGGTCTAAAACCGGATCTTCAGGCAAAATTTTCAGCGCGCAACAACCGTCTTATGATCATGATCATGCGGCCTTAATTCTTGACCCAATGTAGTAGGGATGTAGGACCAAATCTGGCTCTCCGGCAATATCCAATTCAGCTGTGGCCGCTACGGCTGCTACGTTTTCTTTACTTCATATCAGTAAAAATCAAACGGTGCCATGGTGAACTCACTGAAGCCTTGTTTTATAGTTTAAGAGTGGAATAAATTCAATACTCAAATGAGCTAAATGTACCTAATTTGGAACTGCTTAAATTGAAATTGCGAAAATAGAATCCAAGATGATCTGATTAGTCCAAAAACTGTTCTCTTATTATTTGTCAACGTGGCGAATTCTTAACAAAAGAAAAGGAGTGAGCAGAAAAATGGCTTCGTCCGTTTTTGAGCGAAATTTTCGTTGGGGGGCGCCAGATTCTGCCAAACTTGCAAGGGGGGGCATGTACTGAAAAAGGTTGGGAACCCCTGTACTAGCGAAATATCATCTTTTTACTGCAACGACCGAATTATGAAATTGACAAAAAATTAAACGACTTAGGAGGTTTTTCAAACTTACGGCCAGATTACGTAATCTGTGCTAATTACTTAATTTGACAGCTCAATTCCATACATTTTTAAACTCAGCAAACAATGTACATATCATCAAAAATGTGTGCGAATGAATGACGAGGAAGATCTATACCGTTAGACGATAGTCTAAGAACACTGAAGCTATTTGACGAACATTTAGAGGAGCTTAGGACGAAATCAACTTATTTACCGTTAAAACCTATACTATTCTATCCCAGATTAGCTTTTTGAGCTCAAATTACTGTAAGAATAGCTTGAAAATAGCTTAAATCATTTTTTTTCTTTCGTTGTATTCGGCCAACCGATCTGCAAATATAAAGAAGACAGACCTGAGCACTACAATTATAAATAAAATGAAGCATTACAAACATATTGATCAAATGACATACACTAAACAAATACAAAAGCCAGTTTTCCTACCCGGAAAACTGTCGATCACAGGTCTGGATTGAGAGGATAACCTCCCCTCAACCACTATGAGGATAACCTCCTCACGACCCCGAAATTACCAGGGAGTGCACGTCCCTACGAGGTTGTAACCCAACCTCGGACCTCACCCAATGATAACCTCCTTGGGGATCACTCATCGCTATCACATGAACTGTCAAGGATAACCTCCTTGAAGTCCAATATTTTAAATTATTCTTTTATTAAACGTTGTCACTTGATCAATATTACTCTTTCTACTATTACTACTAATTACATATCATAACACACCACACTTGCCCGTAAGTCTACTTACAATTATTACAGCAAACTATTCTTCTTCAAGCACACACAAAGAAAAACACTTTTATATAAAAAAATACGTCAACGAACTATGTATAAAAAAAAAACACATTTTATAAATACAGAATTTAATTTTAAACTATCAAAATTTCCTACAAGCCTTCTATGCCAGCTTGTAGAAAGTTTTATATGCATAAACATAATGCATTTCTTACATTACTAAAATAAAGTTCTTCTTATTACCAGCTACATTTTTCGAAGTAAAATTATCCTTTCGTACCGTTATTTGATGTTTTATTTCCACTGGAACTATCCTATTGGCTTCACCATTTGTACTCTTTTTAAGAATACTCGTAAGAAAATCCTAACGGGACTTCGGATTTGAGACCGTCTGCTATGAAAAGAACAAGCAGGCTACTGAAAATATTGTCATCAAGTTTAAAGAAAATACCGTTATCACTTACTAAGATGCAGCCATTTTTCAAGTGGAACTATCCTATTGATTGGGAGTGTATATCATTCATCATCATATGAAAAATGTATCGAAAACTTGTCTCACCGACGAAAAATTGCTTTTTCGTCATTAATATGTCAGAAAAGTGACTCCTACTAGCGAAATATCGTCTTTTTACTGCAAAGATGATCAAATAGTAATTCTTTGCAACGACCGAATTATGAAATTGACAAAAAATTAAACGACTTAGGAGGTTTTTCAAACTTACGGCCAGATTACGTAATCTGTGCAAAATACTTAATTTGACAGCTCAATTCCATACATTTTTAAACTCACCACATCACAAATTACGTAATCTGTCCAGATTAAGTACAAGTGTGGAAACCTACTCATTTATTCACATGATTTGTAATCTTAGGAGGTTTTCACACTTGTACTTAATTTGGCCAGATTACGTAATCTGCGGTGTGGTGAGTTTAAAAATGAATGGAATTTGACAGCTTAAATTAAGTAATTTGCACAGATTACGTAATCTGGCCCTAAGTGTGAAAACCTCCTTAGATAGCTTCTCAGCCAACAATTTACATCGTCCGCGAAACGAATTCAATACGGCTGATAGAAAACATTTCTCGAATTTCATATCGAATTCGTTTTATAAACGTCACTCCCTTCCTGAAGGAATAGTGACCGATATTAATTCGCCAAGAAGATAATTTGGCAATACTAGACTACACATAAAACAGTGAAAGAAAAAAAAATTTTCTATTTTATCCCTAAACACCTTTTTTAACTTATTTTTTATTTTGTTGTTCAGACGATTTTAAAAGCGGACAATTTTATTCAATTATTTCTTTTATTTAATTAGTGAAAAGTGGTTTATTCTTATTTTGCAAATACTTTGTACAGGACAGTTATCAGTGTTCACAATAATAGTATAGTAGAAATAATATTTCATGCTAAATTGGTACACATCGCCTGCTCTAAGGAGGGCAAGCCGAGTGGTTGCCCATCAGGGCGCCAAGTTTTAGGGGCTGCTTTTTGGCTAGCACTCGGATAAAAAGAAAGGATTGAAAAAAGCCTAAAGGAAAAAATATATCAATATAATTTTCGATTTAGTGGAAAGATCTACGGTTTCCTTTCAACAGATTAAATAAAAAGGAGGCGAAAAAATAAGGAACAAGGGCACAAACATGTTAAAGATTATTTTTTTTTATGATTATTGCATCGTTAGTTCTCTTTTGAAAGTTCTGTTTTTATTACTGGGCTCTTTATAGCTCACATTTAATACGAGGTGCTGCATTTAGCATCCTAAAATGCTTAGTAAGAGCTGCGTAAATTTTACGTCTGTGATGCTAGCATCCGCACCACTCCCAAGAGTAAAATGGAATTCGCTTGGTTATAGCATACAATAAGTTATTCTTTTAAAAACTAATTGGTAAATTACTCGATATGTGCTAATTTCTCCTCCAATTCAATATTTAGTTCCTATCCTATTCTTTTCAACCAGAATTAAGGACTCTGCTTTCATGATCCCTAATTTTTGCCAAAGGGAAGGGCTACCTAATTTTCAAATTGAGAGTGAAATTATAGCAAGTAATTCTATTGTTTGAGGATGAGACATAAAGCTTTGAGTCTGTTAAATAATAGGAGAGCGCTTCCACTAAATAATTATAGAGCTCCCGAAGAATTCATATGAAATGAAAAATGGGCAGTCGAATAAACGCTGAGCACATAATAACGTTTAAAACACACTTTTCTGTGAGAAATGTTTGTCATTTTTTGAGTCAGTCGTTTCCATATTTTTCACCGACCTTTCGAATCATAATTTAACTTCAATTCGCCCAAACTTCGTCAGTTGGTTCAAATTGCATTATTAATCTAGCATTGGAGAACAAATTGCGAACAAGGTGGTTTGGGTTTGAGCAAGATGATCGATCAAACCATAGAACACATTGCCTCCCTAATTTGTGTTCGAACATGATAATATCGATGACAATTTGGCTAAGTTGCTCCTGGGTGCAATCTGTATATGTATTTTTTTTTGATGGTGGTGAATCATGTGCCACTCGGGGAATTCAATACTAAGCTTTAATTTTGAAATTAAAACGAGACCAAGGCTAATTTCGGCCGCGCCCTAAATTTGGATACCCTTCACTTTTTTTCGTGCTAATAATTTCATCGGCAACCCTATGACTTGTGCTCCGATTCAGTCCGTTCTTAAATAATTCTTGTAACTTGATTTATGTTTGTGCGATTTCTGCGGCAGCTGCATAACCCTCCCATCTGATTCCTTCCGTTTTTATATATGTAAGTTACGTGACGTCGATAGAGGAACATTTGTATTTGTGTGAGGGTTGGTTAGTATTGGGCACAATTAAAACTAGGGGGCTTCGCTTCGTTTTTCTTAGAAGAACTTAAATTGGGGAGCTAGGTTTGTATGGCAGCCCCATGACCCAGTGATCCAATTTGAGTGAATCAAACATACAAACAGCCTGCAACGATAAGAAGCACGTGTGCAAAATTTCAGCTTGCTAGCTTCAATACCCGCCGAGTAAAACGCGTCGCAACAGACAGACAGACAGACGGATATGCTCCAATCGACTCCCCAAGTCATGATCATATATGTATACTTTTTGTATGGTCGGAGATGCTTCCTTTAATGCGTTACAAACTTAATGACAAAGTTACGAGACCGAGTTCTAATCGTGCGAATAGCACGATGAGTGTATACCCTATACCCATGTACAGACCTAGAAGGCCCGCAAAACCCAAAATATTCAATTTCATATTTTTTGTTGGGGAGGGAGGGGTAGATGGGTCGGACCTGACACATCTTTATTACCTTGTCAAGACATCCAACGGCTACCATTTGATATTAATTTGAAGTTTTTCGTGACATTCTATCAAAAGATATGACTGAATATAACTTTGTAGGGGAAGTAGGGGTAGGGGTAGTCGGACCTAATCCACTTTCCATCAACTCAAAGTATATGTCAGAATGAGACAATGATCAAAATTTCAAGTCGATAGCGATATTCTACCGAAAGTTATGACCGAATTAAAATATCAAGGTGGGGTAGTTTGTATGGGAGGTAGGGGAACCCGTGGTCCGATTTGGCCCATTTTCAATACCGTCCAAGATTTTAGCAAAACAAACATTTGACCAAAATTTCAAACCGCTAGCTTCATTATTTTGGGAGTTATCGTGCTAACAGACAGACACACGGACAGACAGACAGACAGACATGGCTTATTCGATTCAGGGACCGACCCTGATCATTTATATATATACTTTGCCATACCTCCGGTGGCTCCTTTGAGGTGTTACATAATATCGGCGTAACAAAAACAATATACCTTTCACTCTATGAGCGAAGGGGTTTGTTTGTATGGCAGCCCCATGACCCCATGGTCCGATTTCCGCGAATCAAACATACAAGCTGCCTGCAATAAAAAGAACTACGTCTGCAAAATGTCAGATCCATAGCTTTTAAACTGGCCGAGTAAAACGCGTACAGGGGAGAGTGTTAATATGTTAATATACCCTTTTCGCTTAGAAAGCGAAGGGTATAAAAAAGCTCATATAAGGTCTTTCTGAACTGAATGATAGCTGAACCTTGGTTTGAATCCCACTGTGACCATGGATTTGGGTGTTGTCTCTATAAAAATACGTCAGCTGGTTTCGCTATGTGAATTGTTTCGGAGCAACGACTATGAGCTGCCATAAGCACTCGATTCAAGTGGAAAATATATTTAACCGATTCTGCCAATGACGGCCATCCATACTATCTACTACCAATCTGCCTGGTACTGCACCTAAGGGGCGGTAATGGTTTTCTTGTCCGGGGCAAGTGCAAGTAAGTGCTAGAGCGGGCCGCGCTGTTGGTACATACACTCTCCCATGTAGGCCTGTTCCAAAAACCGGGATCCCGGTACAAAACCGGTGTTCACTTGGTACCGGACCCGATATTCTAAAGTACCGATATCCCGGTTTTTTTGTTATCTAGTTAAAAACCGACGAGTCGGTTTTTTGCTACCGAGTTAAAAAGAAGGATTCACTTCAACCATGAGCCGGCTTGTTTCAGGTTTTTTGGTACCTGTTTTTAACCCGGTACTCAGAAAAACGGCTTATGGTTTAAAAAACCGTCGGTACTGAAAAAACCTGAGTCGGTTTTTAAACCGGTACTCAAAAAACCGGCTTATGGTTAAAAAAAACCGTCGGTACTGAAAAAAAAACCTGAGGCAGGGAAACCGCTTGTGGTACCGGGTATTGAAAAAAACCGAAACCCGGTACTGAAATCTCGGTACCGAACAGGCCTACTCCCATGTATGCTGTAAAACGTTGCACTCGTTTGTGCGTCACGTTAAAGGGGGGGGGGAGAGGGGACATTTTCGTTTTTCGCCAATATCTGGAAAACTATTAGTCTGATCGATAAATAATCTAGAAACGAAATAAACTACATCTAATTCCCTTGGCAAATATATTATAATACTCTAGACCTTTTCTTGGAAAATTATACCCTAGACACAAAAGTATTGTGTGGAATACACATTTTAAGAGATTTACATTTCCTACTGTAACTTATGATAACGTATAGGTAGAGTGATAAGAATTGGTGCTGGGTACCTCCCATACAAAGTGATCCCGACGTCTGCCAAATTTCTCATTTTTATACCCTTTGCTTTATAAGCGAAAAGGGTATATTAACTTTGTTATATCAAAGGAGGTTTTCACACTTACGCCAGATTACGTAATCAGCGCATCTTAATCAGACAAATTAAGCTGTGGTGAATTTGGTGTTCACACTATCGTTACTTGATCTAGTCATTTTGACTTTGGAAAATATTAATTTTTAGTAATTGTCAAACGTCATTTAATAAGTTCGTACATTTTATTTATGACATTTTCCTTTAAATTTTATAATTAATATTATTGTAAAAGCGTACATTTTGTTTGTTTTATAACTATTATGTTAACAGAAATAAAAGTATTGTCAATATTGAAAGAACAGAGACTTGTTTTGCAGTTCAATAAGAAGCTAGTGTTGGTACTTTAAGTAAGCTGGGCTCAAGCTCATTAGTGTGCAACACAATCCATCTTGTCATCGTCAGTTAAATTGCCTCGTTGATATTGCGTGTTCAATGAAGGTGATCATTTTTCTTTTTGTGAAACACAACAAGCTCGTTTCCTTTTGGATAAAGACATCACCATATCGAATGTTGCCCTCATGTTGAATAGGGTAGTAGTATGAGGGAAGCGAATTGTTGGGTGTCGAATAACATTGCCGCAATCGAATGACTTTGTGTTTTTCGCAATGAATTATTAAAAATGCAGGGCATTACTGACTTTATTCCTTTGAAGTGACTGTTTTGTTTCTGACAAAATTTCTAAATTTTGACATTAAGTGCACCATAAATTTGACATTAAAAAAGACATTTTGGCGTTAAAAGTGACATTTTCGACATTTAAAATGTATTAAAATTCACCTCGACTGAATGGTGAATAAAATCAACTCGTTCTGGGTACTTGATTTGTAATAGTCAGATTACGTAATCTGTAGCTTAATTAGAGCCCAGATTACGTAATTTGCCGCAGATTACGTAATCTGGCGTAAGTGTGAAAACCTCCTAAGGAGGTTTTCACACTTACACCAGATTACGTAATCTGCGGCAAATTACGTAATCTGAGCCCTAATTAAGCTGCTGATTACGTAATCTGCCTATTGCAAATTAAGTAGCCAGAACGAGTATATCTAATTCACCACGCGGTTGAGGTGAATTTTATTACATGGTTATGTCATAATTGACATTTTTAATGCATGGAATGTCTGTTGTAATGTCATAGATGTAATTTTTCATGCCAAAAATCATATTCTGCCAGAAGAATAAATTACACGGCTGATTAACGGAAAGAAAATACAATAGGAAACAATATCCACCGAGAATTGTTTCAAGACCAGGCCGAAGCATTGCGCGTACGTACATAATGTATGAATGTACATGATGTGTAATTACATCGACTAAAAATAAGAAAAACATAGCGAGTGGGTCCGCTAGGGAGTCCTGTCCAAGCAGGGATGCGCGGCCGCACATCTCGTCAGATGCCAATGCATTTTCGTAGTGTCGTGACGTCAGTGTTTCTATTCTTTTCCAATTTTTAGTCGTCGCAATCTCACTTCAAGGATAATCGTAGTTAATTTCGCGTCACGTACGACTTCTTCATCAAGTTTGATGCGCTGTGGGATCACTGGCTATTTCTGGAACATCACTCCATTTACTTCTCTATGTAAATCGCTCTCGCTGTAAATCGCAATATTGAAATTCGTTTCATTTTTTTTAAATCAATTTATTTATTGTGAGCACTGAGCAGAATATAAAGAACAATATATGTACGTATACTTTTACTAATTAAATAGAAAAAAAAAACATTTAAATAAAATCGTCCGCCTTTAAAATCATATAAATACCATTTGACATATTTATCACTAATAATATTTTTTAAGTCAAAATGACTTTATTCTTGATCAAGTAGGGATAGTGTGAACACTAAATTCACCATAGCTTGATTTGCCTGATTAGGTTTCGCAGATTACGTAATCTGGCTTAGGAGGTTTTCACACTTACGCCAGATTACGTAATCTGTTGAACCTAATCAGACAAATCAAGCTGTGGTGAATTTGGTGTTCACACTACATTTTTACTTGATCTAGTAATTTTGACTTTGACAGATTATATTATTTTATATGGATTTGTCAAATATCAATATTAATTTCAATTGCACGCAGGCAAATTTTATTTATTTTTTTTCAGTTTTCTTTTCACTTTTAAAGTTTTTAAATTCCTGAATGTCGGCGAAGGGTAAGCTAGGCTAGCCCAATGGTCAAGTGAAAACGTATTTGAAAATTCTTAACAGATTTGGCATTACAGAATGAATGAAATATTTGTGTCGATGTCGAGATGAATGAAAGAAATTTTTAAAAAATGAGAATATTGTCGACGATAGGCAAACAGAATCAACGATCGCGGTACAAGGTATGCGGTTGTGGATGAAGAAATTGCAGATGTACATATATGTACGTATAAGGATATGTATGTATGAAAAGAATTCGAATCCAGGAGCTGTTGTGGAAGTTTTAAAATTAAACGATGAAGATTTAAAGAATTTCGTTTCAACCTTCGGAATTATGAAATATTATTATTGAAATTTTCTGGGATTAAGAAGTTAAGACCGCCTCCGACCCAGCTACAATCTGCATACAGAAGGTTACAAAAAATTGCTTGATGTGCTAGAAGAAATGACCAACGATTTTCTAAAATAAAGTGTGATTACAAAAAATAAATATGTTAAAATTAATAGTTAAAAAATGCTTTGAAGAATATAGTTATATTGAGGTGGTGTTCGTGAAACAGCTGCAAAGAATCATGGGGCCCATTGCGTATGCATTTATGTTTGTGTGTATTATGTACATACATATACATATGTATGTGGCGATTTGTATTTTTGGCAGAATGAACTGAACTGAACTGAACTGAATTTATTGAGCGAATATACATATATGTACAACAATATAAGTCTTAACCTATATTTTGACATAAAAAATCAAACTTTGGCGTTAAATAAAGCATGTTTGTCATTAAAAGTGTCACTTTGACATTTAAAATGTATAAAAACTCACCTTGATTGAATGGTGAATAAAATCAAGTCGTTCTGTGTACTTGATTTGCAATAGCCAGATTATGTAATCTGTAGCTTAATTAGGCCTCAGATTACGTAATTTGCCGCAGATTACGTAATCTGGCGTAAGTGTGAAAACCTCCTTAAGTGTGAAAACCTCCTAAGATAGAAAAAAAAATATTTATCTCTTAGAACGTCATGATAACAATAAATTATAGTCTTCTAAATATATGTTCGTCTGTAGTCTGGCTGGTCTAGCAGTTAGTGCGCGCACCTTCGGTGCACAGGGTCATGAGTTCGAATCTCACCGTGGATCATGGTGTTTTTCGAACTCACGAGCTTGTGACGAACTATGATCTCACTCAGATGTTAAACGAGTACCCATTTATGGGGATAAATAACACTGCTGAGCGTGATGCTGATCTCATTACCTCAACAAAAAGCAGATAAGATCTTGGAAATAGGATGTCACTAACACATCCTGCGGCCTTAGTCCAATGCTGGATTGTTGCGCCTGTTATTTATTTTTAAATATATGTTCAAAAGTTCGTATGTACCAAAATGTGTGTCCTTAAACACATACTAATGACTCTTAAGCCCCATTAAACATACGTGTAGGGCACACTTTAGAACGAACTTTTGAACATACATTCAGAAGACTATAATAAATTGTTATAGTGATGTTTTAAGAGAGAAATATTTTTTTCTACATATTTTAAATAACTTCTGAACTGAAGATTTCGGGTTTACTTTGTATGGGAGGTGCCCTTAGCTTGATTGGAGGGTGTGCAACAAGTTGGCATCATAATTTCCCTCTTTTTTTTTATGTTTGGGTTTGGACTTTTTCGGCTTAATTTCACTATACCATAAATAAAGTGATATGTTTGAAACAAATGCAAAGACTCAATATTGGGATTTAAAGCGCTTGAATAAGTTACTGGAGTGATATAATTGAGAAACAGCCAGTGAGCCAAAAGTGCATTATATGTATGTAGTTGAAAGAGAAGTCGTACGCGTTGCAAAACCACGTGCATTTATCCTTTAAGTGGGATGGCGGAGTCTCATTTTGCTTATTGATTTTGCTTTTGTTTTTTTATTGAATAGGCAGATTGCGTAATCTGCAGCTTAATTAGGCCCAAATTGTGCAATTTGATTACCTAATCTGGCGTTAGTGCATAAACCTCCTTAACATACATGCAAAAACAAAAATAAGCCCAATCGCACTTTCAGAATCAATTAGGTTTTGGATTAATTCGACAGAACTATGTATCAAGTTTAGCTAGAAAGCTCAAATAGGAAGCACGTAGACATTATGTATTTTAGATAGCTAAAATAAAATTAGCTTAAAAAATTATAATCAGCAAGTAAAAAGAAGTATGCACGTTACAACGAGTGATGACATTTTTTTATTTATTTCTTAAGAAAAACATGAAATGCATCAGTAAAACTTCTTATCATACAATCTTTTCGTTTTACAAATTATATGTGAAGATCTTGATAAAATCCGCTGATGTACAAAAAGTGATATCAAATATACTCAATTATAAATAAATTTCCTCAATCTTCACGTCTCATTTCTTATTATAATATCCCAACCGGTCGGCTTCTTGTAAAATTGTCAAAATTGCAGCAAAAATCTCTTGAGCCGTAGGCTTGATTTCATCATGCGGTAAAATAAAAAGATTTGAACTATCCGGTGCTCCTCTTAGTTCAAATGTAAAAGCAATCGGTATATTGGTAACATTTCGTGCCCAATCCTGACTACAACCACTTGACGGATAAATCGTATTATAAATACTTCCACTCTTATAAGTCCTATTTGATATTTTCTTTATAGTTGCGGCAGCCTTCTTACCAATCATTTCTAAATCATCAAAATTCGTAACTTTATCCGGTGTACCGTAGGGAAACATAATAAGTTGTGAATATGCATGCAGAGAAATGAATGTCTTAATACGTTCTTTCTCGACATTGTCCTGAATGAATTTTATTAATCGTTGCGTTTCCGGTTCACTTGCAGCCTTCGGTCCGGCAAAATCATATTGGCACGGATTTGGACTCGAGCCAGTCTCATTCCAACGATAAGGATAATTTCGGTTCAGATCTACTCCACGGCATGTACCATACAGGTGTCTGTTTTTACGCCACATTCGATCCCTGCTGAACGTGTACAAGTATCCGTCAACGTTGAATACGGGAATAATGAACCAATTGAAGGTGTTGGCATATTGTCGGAATGTTTCGTTATTGAATGTTAGAAGTTCGTTGATGATATAGGTCGCTGTAGCCGGAGCAATCCATTCACGAGCATGAATTCCACTTTCGATAAAAACAGCTGTACTGTCTGGATTATTGCCAATTCGTAGCCCCTTAATATCGCGTCCTTCCAGTGTTGTGCCCATATTGATTACCGAAACGGACTCGTATTGAGCCGCCAATTTATCCATCCAGGCATAAATTGTCTCTAAGTGAAAAAAATGATTCCAATCTAAATTATCTGGTGAAGTATCCTTTGGCATAATAAATTCCGATTGTTTATCAATTTTCTCTTGAAAGTTGTATGTCTGTAAGAAATTGTTAACAATATTAGTAAAGCTTCGTACACAAATTTGTAATGCGTATTTTATACTAGAATCTCATGTTCCATATCAAATGTTTCGATAAAGTCCGTGATTTCAGCAATCTTATGTGCGGCTACAAGGATGATGATTTTCTGTCCAATCTCCTTCGGTGTCCCATAAAATTGATAGCTATCGCTACGTTTTTCAATGTCCTTGAAAATTTGAATGTGCTTTTCATCTCCCAAATGTATTTGATAGATCCGATAGTTGTCAAATCTCGATTGGTTGTCAGATTCGGGGGTTGAAAATACAAACCACACGAATAGAGATAAACAACACGCTAAGCGTATTGTCCACATTTTCCTAAAATAAGACATATAAAAGGAACAATTACTTTTCGAAAAATTTAATTCAATATTCGTAAAAAATAAAATAAGTAACATAAATTGCACCACTACGTTGAAGCCTGAAGCCTCCTAGATGTGAGTACATTATTATTATCGTTAGAGTCACATAAATTGTAATCATAGGACGCTACTCAAAAGTATTCTTGCCAAATGTAATTACCATTCCATGCAATCTCACCAAATTTCATGAAGATTCAGTGAACAGGTGAATAGACGCTACCTTGGCGTTGTAAAACGCGCTTACGAACTATAAGATTCGTTATATTTCCGGCTTGAGGAAATTTATTCGCATGAAAATTTGAAGACATATATAGCCTAAGAAAAATGGCATATTTGGTCGGCAAAAATCCTACATCGGAATTTTTATTGGATTATGGTTAGAGATGGTCCCCAGATTATGGCATTAAAAGTCCCAACCGATTGGGGGTCCGCAACCTTAAAAAAAGGGGGAAAGAAGGGCATTTTTTCGTTTTTTTTTTGTGATTACATATTTCAAAAACGGCAGAAAAATTGTCATTTTAGACCTTTTTTAAAAGCTCCATAACTTTTGAAGAATGCTAGTTTAGCCGTAAAATTTAGTATGTATAAGTTCACAATAAGTTCAAGATCATTTTAAGGTAACCATTGAGTCGCTCCGGTCAAGGACCCCTATTATCCCCCCCCCCCCATTTAAATTTGCCAAAACGACATTTCCATAACTCCCCCCAAACTTGAGCAGAGTGCTAAATTTTGGTTTGCTGCGATTGGAGGTCATGGTCACCCCACCCACCATCATCATCAGCTCATTCAGATAAAAGCTAAGGATATCTCCCATACAAAGTGACCCATCAGGAGTTTGTTCTACGTACTATTCATTTTATAAACTGTAGAACAAAGTTGTCTTGGGTCACTTTGTATGGGAGGTAGCCTTTGTTATGCACAAAGGGTTTCATATTATAACAATTTAGAAAAACGGAGAGTACCCCCTCCGTAAACTTAACTATAACTACCCATAACTTTGCCACCGTTACCGAAAATGAGATAAATACTCGTTAAACCCTTTGATTTGGGTACCAACATGCCCATCTCCGACAAAAAATAAAAAAGGCACCTTTCTCACCCTGCTATCTTTGTCCTACCAACTTTAAAGTATTTCGTGCCAAAGACTGTTACCATTCTACACATTCCAAACAAATTCCATGTCGATCAGATGATCCGTTCACGAGTTATTTAGAGAACAGATGGACAGACAGACGAACAAAACCGATTTTCTAAGGGTTTTTGGAAAAAAAAATCTAAAAAAAAACCCCAAAAGCGATCATACTTTTTCAAGGGTTGGTCACATTTCGTATCACAGTCGAAAAATTTGGTGTACTTTCAATATAAAAATTTATCTATATAAATCTATCTAATTTTTGCATAGAAATAATAAAGCATGGTTATATTGAAATGAGAATAATAAGAATAAGAATAGAAAGTACACCACAAATAGTGTCAGTTATTTCGACACAATAAATAGTAGATTTAATATGAAAGTAAGGTAAAATCAATAGATTATTTCAAAAAGACACCAATTTCATCACCGAAACTGTACTGTCTTTCTCTGTACCGTAACCCCTTGTGGGGCATAGTGCAGAAATTTTTGACCACGCCGAGATTCGATCTCCGGACCTCTAGATTACTAGCATCGTAGTGCGACTCAACCAAGTGCGCCACAGAGGAACTGTACTGTACGCAACATTAACTTGCCCATGTTCCATATCGTAAACGATACACTTCAAGGATGAAATTTCCATTAATTTTGGGTAGAAATTAAATTTTTATCTAAGATCTGTATCGAATTGATTCGCTTACATAGATAAAACAGCTTTCAGCGGAAACTCGATTTGACATTTGACTTTGCGACCGCGTAAAAATGATAAGCACATTATTATTGGATATCCTGACTTCTTTGCACTTATAGAATTGATACAAAATTTGGGGTACCCTTCGTGGTTAGAACAAATGGTTATATAGAAAAAATACTCAAATTTGAGTAGAATCATCATCTATCAAAAAGATAGATAAAACTGATCCACTTTTTGTATAAATATGTTTTACTCCCGTTAAGTTTATAAAGCGAATTCAAAATATCGTATGCATGCTTGTTATAAACTATGTTGAGTTAAAATTATCCAAAAAATTACACCAGTGTTTCAACTGTGATAGATTCCAATAAAATTAACAAGTTTCCATCCGTGCCCCCCTTTGCGAAATCGGAAGAGCATGGCATGGGGGTCATATACTTACAGGGTCAAAAACAATTGGAACCAAGGCTAGTCTTTTTTTATACCCTTCGCTCATAGAGTGAAAGGGTATATTAACTTTGTCATGAAGTTTGTAACGCATTAAAGGAAGCATCTCCGACCATATAAAAAGTGATCAGCATGACTTGGGGAGTCGATTGGAGCATGTCCGCCTGTCTGTCTGTCTGTCTGTTGCGACGCGTTTTACTCGGCGGGTATTGAAGCTAGCAAACTTAAATTTTGCACACGTGCTTCTTATTTTTGCAGACTGTTTGTATGTTTGATTCACCCAAATTGAATCACTGGGTCATGGGGCTGCCAATTTGAGTTCTTCTAAAAAAACTTTTTTATTTGTGTACCAATTTCAACCAAATTTCACGCAAATGTGTTTCTATAGATAACACATAATATACGCAAGAATGGATCAAATCGGACCATGGGGTCATGGGGCTGCCATACAAACTTAACCCCACAAATTAGGTTCTTCTAAGAAAAACTGTTTTATTTGTGCACCAATTTCAACCAAATTTCACACAAATGTATTTCTATTGTTGACACAAAACATATGTAATAATGGATAAAATCGGAGCATGGGGTCATGGGGCTGCCATACAAATCCAACCCCCAAATCAGGTTCTTCTAAGAAAAACTTTTTTGTTTGTGCACGAATTTCAACCACATTTCACACAAATGTATTTCTATTGATGACACAAAACATATGTAAGATTGAATCAAATCGGACCATGGGGTCATGGGGCTGCCTTACAAACCAAACCCCCCATATTGGTTCTTCTAAGAAACATTTTTAATACACCAATTTCACAAAACCTTGAATTAATGTGTCTTTATCAAAGCAACTAAAAAGTTCAAAACGAATGGAATCGTACTGTGGAGTCATGCTCCGGCAACCCCAATAAAATTTTCCGAGTAAATATTTTTATTTGCCCACTTTTTTCAACCAAGCCCAAAGGGGAGGGGGATTAAATACAAGTCATAGGTACGCCAGAAAAACTTTTAGCCTAAGCGAAGGGTATCCAAATTTCGGCCGCGCCCGAAATTAGCCTCGGCCCCGGGGGTTGGCGTGGCGAGCGAGGCGAGCAGGGGGCGAAGCCCCCTAGTTTTTGTTTCAAATTAAATTTCGATCACTGCACCATTTTCGCAATTTAAACAAATTTATGTGCAGGTGTTACCATCGATATTGCCTCTTCCAAATTAAGTAATTGCTAGCATGAATATCTTTTTTTTTACTTTGGCTGCGCAGAAGTTTTTTTTTTCTTTATGTTAAGTGCATTTTATTGGAGAAGCGAATATGCGAGCATTTTCTTCATTGAAAGATCTCTTGGGAACAGTGTTTTTTTTAATATCGACATATCGAAGCATTCGGCTAGTTTCGTTAATTAAAAACCAATATTTCTGGATAAAAGCATTACAGGCCAAATACATCTGCAACTTGGTTGCCAACCTAGGTTGCAGGTACCTTACTACACACTTGCAACATTCCGGCAATCGCGCCATTCACGTTCTTGCAACCTGCAACATGCCTACAAATCACTTAATTTCCGTTTTTTTTGCGTGTTGCCAACTTAGGTTGGCAACCAAGTTGTAGGTGTATAAGGGCTGTTAGAAACGGGGATAAACTGCATATTATCATTTTCATTTTAAATTTAAATTTATTTAAAAGTTGAATTAAAAGTAATTTAAATTTAATTAAATGTATCTGCAGAGCTACGAAATGCTACGATATACGAAAATAGTCGCATATCGTAGCATTTTACGCCTTTGCTTATGTGTCTATTTAAATAAAGAACCGTTATTGCAAATGGTTGAAAAACTGTTTTTTTGTTTGTTTGGAAACGAAAAAATGGTTCTATTGCTATTTTATTTTGCAGCCATATGTATTAGATTAAGACTATTGAAAGCACCACATGGTGTATGTAAGTTTATACTACGTCTTTCACCGTAGCTTGGAGGAGAGTTAAGACAGTGCAAGATAAGACCAAGTCAGCGGTTTTTTTTTGGATGGCGGTATATGCCAATTGCTCGGTAATTATGATAAGGTTCGAATTCTTATTTACTATGAGATAATAGGGTGGGAGTAGCAGAAAATGCAAGAAGTGTCGAAAGCAATGAAGAAGAAGATAAGGAAGTATTCCAAGCAATAAGATGCACTATCGAAAAGGTGATCAATTTCAGTGTTCTCCTTCTCTTTCTATCCTACCATATGTATTGTTAGTCTCGTTTAGTACGGCTGTCATCCCAGTATATTGGTTGAATGAATGAATGAGATAGAAAATGGTCCCACATTTTTGGTCTATGACTCTGTCCTCTATTTCCTTTGTCTGTGGTCGAAAGACTGAAGATTCTGAGGAAGAGAAAACTGCATATACAGGGTGTCTCAATCATGGTAGGCAGTGTGGCTCATTTGGGGAAAATTAATGTACAAAGGGACCCCTCTATTTTTAACCGTTGCAATGTAATAGCATTTTTTTTTTAACTTGTGACTTGCCGAACTAAAACAAAATTTGCTGCACCACCAAACATTTCATCTGAGATATGACGACCCCTCGCCCGTTACGAATTTGCTCGTATCTTCCGAGATACGCCCGTTGAAACTTTAAAGAAATTTTAAAATCAGTTTTACATTAATTTTTATCATTTGAATTTTTGATGAAAAAATAAAAAAAAAACTTAAAATTTCTTTAAAGTTTGAACGGGTGTATCTCGGAAGATACAAGCAACAAACAACGTATCGGGCAAATTGTCGTTTTATTGGAAATTTTATGTAGTTTCAGAAAGTGAAGTCATATCTCCAATGAAATGTTTGGTGGTGTGGCAAATTTTGATTAAGTTCTGCAAGTCGGGCATTTTGACACAATTTACAAAAAATGCTATTACATTGTAACGGTTAAAAATAGAGGGGTTCCGTTGTACATTAAATTTCCCTAAATAAGGCACACTACCTATCATTAAAATACCTCCACCATGAATGGGACACCTTGTATAAAGTCAAAGCCTCATCCTGTCAATACATGCTGCTAGTGGTTGAACCGAAAGATTCTGCGAGGACTAGCAAACCGATGCACAAAAGCCCAATTATAAGTATTTCTGTTAGCAACTTTATGAAATCTACATAGTATTTTTAAAATACATATGTAGAACTTAATCTACAAAAACCTGATAAATATGCCCGCCAAGTTTCACATTTGCCTTCCTCTAATAATAGTGTAGTAGCCAGGTGATACATAAGATTGCAAAATGTGATTTTTTTTTTGTTTCTTATGTTTTTTTTGGGGTGCTGAGCACGAATCCGGAGCTTCCAACCAAAATGACGCTGCGGAACAGGGTCAAAATCGTGAGAACCCCTAAATTTTCCCTTCTTTTTCCGTTTATCGGCCCCTAACTCTGAATCTTATCATTTATGCGAAAAACTCTTAATGAATATGTTACAGAGCACATTATTGTATGTCCAAAGATATAAATCTGCTAAGCGTTATTACTGCAATTGATAATTTGAAATTGCCGTTAGTTCCATATCATGAAATAAATTTTGAGATTGAACGGTTTTTCATTTTGCAATTTTCTTGTTCTTTGTTTATTTTGGAGTACTGCACTCGAATTCGTAGCGTCCCACCAAAATTTCGATGCGAAGCAGGGTCAAAAACGCAATAAAAAATAAGATCAATTGTAGCGATACCGCTTAAGGCATTTTTTGTCCTGTTCCGAAACGAAATTTTGGTGGGAAGCTCCGGATTCAAGCTCAGCACCCCAAAAAACATAAAAAACAAAAAAAAATCTCCACCACATTTTGCAAATTGAAATCACCTAATGACTACACTAATAAACAACTACACAAAACTCTTTCAAACTTACACGACCGTTGTCAAGGAACACAAGATTTGGACTGGTTTATAACTTATCAAATTCAGTTAGAACTGTTCAAAAGAATAAATAAATTTAGATTCATTACATATTATCTTAGTACAGAGTGATGACAACGCTATGTCTACTCGAAAACTGATTACCGGTTGGTCTCTAACATTATTTCAATCAACATCCAACTAAGTACATAGTTCGTTGCTCGTTTAGTATGTATCAGAAAATTAAACGTTTTACTCTTCATAGGCTTTTTTGTATGTATGTAGTACATACTATCTTTCCATTAATTTGTTTTTCCGCTAATCTGCCTTTCTTAAGATGCACACAGTTCACGTAGGTCAGCATTTAGGCCATATTCACACTAGTTGATTTTTTTTCATATAATTTTAATCAAAAAATATGGACATGTACACTATGTATGTATTTTAGTTTGTTGGCGTCTAGTAAAATAATAAAAATGACATAATACATAATCTGAATGTTAGCTTAACATGAGATTAAATAATCTATTCTGTTTGCTGAATTCTGAATTCCTATAAAATGTATATGGCTAGAAAAGAGAGCTGTCGATCTCCGTCGAGATATGTATTTAAAAGCAAGACATTTCTACGAGTTTTTTTTTTTTTGTACCTCTAGAACGTAAATAATACCGTCTCACGAACTTTGAGTATTTATCCTTTTCGGCCAGACAAACAATAAATACCTGAAAATATTTAAGTTTCAGGTATGACATGTTTATTAAAAAATGCCTATATCCTTCCAACTTGAAGTTATGGTCATCGGCTAAAATCCGTGGCAAAAAAACGGTCCCCAGTGAATTACATTATACATTCATTGAAATGGAATTGGTGGATTTAAAAATTTTTGTCCGCTGCGATTTTCTCAATGAATTCTGGAACCATTTTCGGATTGTAGCTTATGGAATTCCTCAGCATTTGCCACATATTCCACGGCAGTAAGTATACATTTTCATTGCGAAAACCGCTGCGGAATAAATTTCTCTCTCGAGGTCTATCCATTCCTTTAATTGCAAATGCCTATATGGTACAAGTTAAACGATCACGGTTCTACCGCTTTAATTTCAATAAAATGGAAACCTGCTTTGAAAAGTAAAATTTTTGCAAAGGTACCTATATATCCTATATCTATAAGAAACACCTGATCGTCCATTCGAATTTTAACGCGACATGCATTTTTATCTGATAATATGAGATGCGTCTTGTACTCGTAATAAATAAGTACAGTACAGTGCCTCCATGCAGTAGTTCAAGCAAGAGTGATCAATGTGAGAAGTCATACAATGGATGAAGTTGTGGACAAGGAATATTATTGTACTATGCCGTGTATTGGACACGTTTTGAATTTAGAGTAATTGCGTTAAGATTACGAATTGAATTTTTTGGATTACTCTGATCGTGCAACGCAAACATTTCTAGAAGATATATGTAGTTACTTACGTATATGAAGATAAGTTTCTTAAGCGAACGATAGTTGAATTTTTCAAATTAACTTGCCATTAAACGAAATTGTGGCGCCTGTAAGAATTTCAATGATATTCTTAGTCTTCCGGCAGGATAGTTTTTACAAGTTGATGGATAGTCTTAGGCTCGCTAGAGACAGTGCGATTCATTTCTGTAGAGGAAGCACATTTTCTGTGGAGAAAGCTCGTCTTCTCTAGCGAATTCGGTAGTGGAACCTAAAAAATGAGGTTTCTCCACAGAAATGAGCTTTGATTGTTCAATTAATCGTTCTGTCTATGGCGAGCCTTAGGTAAGTCAATGAGCTGAATAATGCATGACCGAATTTATCAATTTTATTTCAATGGGAATCAAGTGTCAGCGATAGTTAAAATCTTGAATTTTTTTTTATTTAATCGAATGTTTCACTAATGTGTTTATAGGAATATGTTGTATATACACATATGGCCGATATTAATAAGTATAATAATTCGACAAGAATTTGTTTTTTTTTTAATTATTTCTCATTATATGTACATACATACATGTCTATTATTTATCAAGAAAAAAATCAGTTTCTGTTGGGTTACTATAGACAATTTGACAACATGGTCCAAGTGACTCAGTATACCAAATTACTTCAAGCAAATTCCTTAATTTGTCCTTCTTGTGGCAAAACTTTCTTCTTCTTTATCGCACGATAGCCCGACGTCGGGCCTTGGCCGCCTGGATTGAAAACCTCCAATTGTCGCGGTCACGCGACCTTGTCCTCCAATTCCGAAAGTCTAGCATCTGGTGGGCGTCCTCACATACAGAATGCTCCCATCGGGCTCTCGGTCGTCCACGCAATCTGGCTCCGTCCACTCGTTGCGCGTTCATCACCTTTTTGGGCATGCGATCGTCGTTCATTCTTTGTACATGACCCGCCCATTGCAATCGCTGCAATTTTACGATCTTCGACACCTGTAGCTCATCATACAGCTGATACAACTCAAGGTTGTATCGGATGCGCCATTCACCTCGTTCACGAACGGCCCCGAAGATTCTTCGGAGAACCTTCCGCTCGAATGTGTCCAACAGGTGTTCAGAGTTTTGGGTTAGGGTCCATGCCTCGCAGCCATAGCATAGCACAGGTCGAATGATGGTTTTATACACGTGGAGCTTCGTGTTCCTGTGCACCAGCTTCGAATTCATAATTTGGAGGACCGCAAAGTAACACTTATTAGCTAGTTGTATCCGTCGCTTTATCTCATCTGTTTCGTTGGCGTCTTTTGACAAATTGCAACCCAGGTAAGTGAAGTTGTCTACATATTCTATATTGAGGTCCCCCACTGTGATGCTTGAATTTACTGGCGTTCTAGTTTTTGATTGCATCATGACCTTGGTTTTAGACTCGTTGATATGTAGCCCAACTTCTTTGGCGGCGTTATTGAGATTATGCAGAAGGCTTTCTGCATCACCCAATCTTCGAGACATGATGTTGATGTCGTCGGCGTAGGCTACTAGTTGAGTCGATTTAATGAGTAGCGTTCCGCTGCTGTCCAAATTCATGACTCGAATCACATACTCCAGAGCCAGGTTGAAGAGCGTCGGCGCCAGCCCGTCGCCTTGCTTGAGTCCAGTACGAGTTTCAAATAGGTCAGTGAGTCTGTTCTGAACTCTGACCTGCGAGACGGTATTAGTCATCGTCATCCTTATGAGTCGCACTAGCTTAGCCGGTATACCAAAATGCAGCAGAATGTTGTACAGTACACTTCGATCGATACTGTCGTATGCCTGCTTGAAGTCGACAAATATTTGGTATACGTATACGTCGATGTTATATTCCCAGCACTTCTGGAGTAAAAGCTTCGCTGTAAAAAGCTGATCTGTCGTCGAGCGACCAGGTCTAAAGCCGCCTTGGTACTCGCCAATGATTTCTTCTGCGTACGGATTAATTCTATTTTCTAGAATTTTAGATAAAATCTTATAAGTCGTACAAACTAATGAGATGCCTCTGTAGTTCTCACATTTTAACTTATCCCCTTTTTTGTGGATTGGGCAAATTATACTTTTGCGCCAATCTTCCGGGATTATTTCGTCGTTCCATATTTTAACGATAAGTGTGTGTATAGCCTTAACAAGGCTCTCCCCACCATGCTTCAGCAGTTCAGCTGGAATCTCGTCAGCGCCCGGGGCTTTATTATGTTTCAGTGATTGCATGACGAGATCAACTTCTTCTATTGTTGGGGGTTGAACGGGAGGGCCTGTTTCAGCCGTCAGCTCCAGCGCTTCTTGTGTGGGGTTGTTCGGTTGAACATTAAGGAGCTCTTCAAAATGTGAGGCCCAGCGTTTATCAACGCTATCGGTGTCGCTAATTATGTTGCCATCCTTATCCTTACAGAGGCTGGTCCTGGGTTGGTATCCACTTTTAATTGAATTAATTAGCTTGTACGCTTGTCTACTGTTCCTACTAGCTAGTCTTTGGTTTATTTGCATCAACTGCTCGTCAAGATGCTTACGTTTCTTACGTCTAATTAACCTATTCGAAAATCGTCGAAGCTCGTCATATTTTGTTTTTTTGGCTCTAGTTGCGCGTTCAGTCCATTGGCGATATGCCTCGTTTTTAGCATCTACCGCATTTTGACATTCTTCATCAAACCAATCATTTCGGGCTCGCCGGGCTTTGTATCCCACAACCTCCTCTGCGACCCCTTTGATGGTGTCTTTGAGTGTATCCCAGATCTCAAGGGCGCCTTTGTTGCTGATGTTATTTAGCAAGGGCGTCAGCTTCTCCTCAAGGGCAGTCGTATAAGTGACCACCGTGGCATCATCCAACAATTTGTCAACCGCAAAAATTTTTGCCGGGTTGAACCTCGAACGATGCACCGAAGAAATTCTGCACCTATAAGTCGTCTTCACCATATAGTGGTCAGAGTCAATATTTGCTCCACGATAGGACCGAACATCCATTATGCTCGATGCCCATCTTTTGCAGACAAGGACGTGGTCAATTTGGTTGACGGTATGTTGATCTGGAGATCTCCAGGTCTGCCTGTGAATGCGACGATGCGGAAAACAGGTAGAGCTAATGACCATATTTCTGCTGGTCGCGAAGTCTATTAGTCGTTGGCCATTGTCGTTACAGTCTTCATGGAGGCTGTACCCTCCAGTAATCCCCCTATGCCAACTTTCGTTTCCGACTTTGGAGTTAAAATCCCCTAGCAGCAATTTGACATCATTTGATTGAAGTGAATCGAAGAGATTTTCTAGGCGGTGATAGAACTCGTCTTTAACCGCGTCTTCACTGACTTCGGTTGGGGCATGCGCGTTTATGAGCCAGAGATTGAAGAACCGGGTTTTAATGCGAATCGCACACAGCCGCTCGTTTATGGGCTTGAAGTCGATAACATGCGGCTTAAGTTGATTGTTTACAATGAACGCCACTCCAAACTCCCTGTGGCCCGAAGGTTTTCCACTTGTGAAAATTGTGTACGAATTTCGGTCATCAATCTCGCTACTAAGCCATTTAGTTTCCTGGAGTGCAACAATGCTCAGCTTATATTTTTCGACCTGATCCAAGAGGGCCCTTAAGGCCCCTGGTCTATTCAGGGAGCGTACATTCCAGGTTCCGAAAGAGTAGTCAGTTGTTCGTTTGCGATGTCGTCGTTGGGTTGTATCCGTCCAATCCGAGGCTTTCATTCCAGGTTTCTTGACGTAGAATTTTTTCCAAGGATGGGTTGTCGGCCCATCGCTTAACCATGATAGTATTCGTAAAACGAAAGAGGTCCATCATGGAGGCCTCGGAGGTGCTGCTTCGGTGATTGACTGTTCGGTTTTTGTCACCCTATTACGTTTAGTAACCTGAGACGCTGAAGTTGTTAATACAGCACTCAGGCGCAGCGGTTACTCGGATAATGCGGGAAAGTAACGCCCCGTAGAGAAACATAGGAAAGGGCTGGAGCCGTTCACCCTATGAAGCTTCTCCTGCATAGCTAAGGGTCCGCAGTTATGCCACAACTCAAGAGGATATAGGAATCGGCCTGAGCCTTTCAACCTGGCAAAACTTTGCTTCCGATTTTTTGATTTAAGTGTCATTGAATTTACTCAAAATATTTGGGGTAAATTTTCAGCAAATTCAAGTCCCATAACCGACACATCATCATGCATGATATTACATTCCATTTTGTAGAAGCGAGTCCTCGAACGGTGTATGCTGTATGGTTACGGATATTATCCTGTTAAAACACAATTCTTTACAATCATTTCTTATACTGGAATTGTGTCAGAGTAACGGTTCTCAGATGTTTTTGAGCGTCAGCATACTATGTGAAAGACGCCGTCGACGATGATTATCTTCCCTTTATGGGAAATAGTACTTTGCCTTAGTGTACATCAAATTCTTTTTATTTTGGACGACGAATATTTTAATAGGAATCGTAATTAAATTTATTACAATTTCGTCGGTACAACACAATATTTTGCTGGTTTTGATATTGTTTGATCTGGACCAAGAAAAGCAATTTCTATCCAACTTTAATTGGATCTTCAATGTCAATGTTAAAGGAAACTTCATCCTTATTCGTCTAAATTACTTTACTTGTTGTAGTCTTCGATTAACTTTTGTAAAGATACGATTTTATCGTGTGTCAGGCTAGTTTTTCTTTCTATTTAATGCATTCATTTTGTTTACTTATTAGGCGAATACTTAGCCAACCATTACGAAGTTTGAGACCTTATTGCCCTTCTTTGGGCCTACCATCCGTTTTCCACCTTTTCATTTTTTTTAATTTTAAATTTATCATTAGTTGGATACAAAAACAAATAAAAATGTTTATTCATTCGGAAAATCACACCCTGCACTGAAATTTTTTTTTGCAAATGTACCTTTGGTAAATGGTGTATGGTATGTATCAGAAATAATCTCTGATTCTTTTCGTTCTACAAAGTCAGACAAACGAAAAGAACCGGCGAGTATTTCTGATCCGCAAAATGGCATAGTTAGGGCAAGTAGAGAGGCAAACGTGTTTGCGGAACATACACTGAACAAAATCATTTGCTTAAAACAAGAAAAAAGATGATGAAAAACAGCCAAGAAATAATTTTTCCTGATTTAAGATGTATTTTCTTGTTCCAAGGAAAGTTTTTCTGATTTAAGATGTATTTTCTTATCCCAAGAAAAGTTTTTGCTTAAAATAATGCGTATTTATTTGTTTTAAGCAAAGACTTTTCTTGAAACAAGAAAAAACATCTTAAATCAGAAAAACTTTTCTTGGAACAAGAAAATACATTTTAAATCAGGAAAAAAATTTTCTTGGCTGTTTTTTATTGTATTTTTTAGCAAATTATTTTTTCAGTGTACGTAACTGTTTTGTTTCGTAGCCTCACCCAATGATAAGTTGTTTTTAATTCAAATTCTGCCGTCGCATTGTTCGGTTCAGATGTTTGAATTGACTATTTCTCGAGACGGAAGATTCATTCACCATCATCATCAATGTGGCACGAAAGCCCGACGTCGGGCCTTGGCCGCCTGAATCGTTGACCTCCAATTGTCGCGGTTACGTGACCTTGTTTCGGAAGCCGTCTTCACCTACGGAGTTCTCCCAGCGAGCTCTCGGTCGTCCACGCAACCTTCATTCATTCACCACCTGATTAATTTGTTTTTTTTATTGTTATGTATTACAAACTCGGATATAAATACTCCATATAGTGTAATTACATTATAGTACGTAATACATATCATAATAATTCAAATTCACAACGGATACTTTTCTGTGTTGAGACATGTTTCGAATAAGCAGATATAATTTAATCTCAAAATTAATTCGGGCACTATTTAAAAAAAAAAGTACATAAAAACATAATCCTGAATGTACGATAAACATTATCTAAATACTTTGTAATAATTGCCATCATCTGTTAACAATTTTGAATGTTTATTTTTTGCAAAAATGTCCAAAATGCGTAGGTATTTATTTTGCTCAGAACTTGTTTTCCGTTTTGTTAAAATAGGATGATTTTATAGTCTCATATGTTAATTTTATAGTCACAAGAACTTCATATAAAATATAAGAAGGTAAAAATAAAATAACGTAGCAAATGTATGTCAAATATTTTTGATTTTAGTTTATTCCCACTCTTCTTTAATATTAGGAATATATATTATATTACACATAAGAAAATGCGTTCTTCATTCACATACATACATAAATGCGTAACATATAATTTATGAATGTGTTTAATATATTATTAAACATTCCATTTGTTCCACTTACATACATAGGTATTGGAAAAGAATAGTGCAAACAATGGTTTCCTTAAGCTTAAAAATATTGCTACATCAGCAAACCGTATTGATCATATTTATGAAAGTACGAACGAATAAAAATGATGCAATTTACAAGGTTATTTCATTTGGTCGTTATACGTTATACGTAACCAATCCAAAATGCTACGAATAGCATTTGCTTATTTGGTAATATGTATCAGAATCAAATTGAGTCACACAAAAAGATAAAGGTGTAGACAGTACAGTTTTATAATATTATTGCCAAGGCACTATTCCTCCTTATGTTTTTTAAGCTTTACGAAATAAACCAACCAATAAAATGACGAGTTCCTACGAGGCCTGGGTTTGGGTGGGGGCTAGAAGGGCTGTAGCACCGGGCCCCACGATTAGGCGGGAAAAAAATTGTTCAGTTTTTGTAAGTTTTTATTATTCGCCATGGTATGTATAAATAAAATCCCCAAAAACGTTTTAATCATGGAATATTGTGTACCAAACCTTATAAGAACTGGGACTTCTATTCGTCTACTAATGCAGTTTATTCTTGTCTCGGAAACTCATGTCGTCTCACAATAATTTTTAAAATAATTATGTACTACCACAAACTGCGAAAAAATAAAATAAATTGTGGATATATAGGGCTATTGCTCTGAAACTGGGAAGTAAAAATTAGTCCTCCGAAATCGCATACAGAGCCTTATATTATTATTATCATCCACAATCCTATATAGGTAATTCCATTCCTAAGTGGTTGAACTATTTACGTTTGTTTTTTTTTTTTAATAAAATTATTTTAAAATATATAAAAAATCTTGGACTTCGCGGATCATAATTTAATCGTTTTTTAAACCGTTTTCTTAAATATTTACGTTTGGTTTAGAGATATACCCCAATAGAACCGCACCTTTAAAAAGGATAAATCAAACACCGAAGTCATGCCTTATTATTGTTAAAATTATGCAACAGTCCCTTGATTTAATTCAATTTGAATTCAAACAAATTTTCAAGGTTTTCCTACGGTGAAAGCTTTTGAATTCCCTATTGTGAAAAATTTGTGGTTTTGAATGGCCGGCTCTACCGTCTAATTAAATTTCTTACTCCAATTAATCGCAACATTCAGCATTTGTCTGTCAAACGAAGCACAAGTTTCGCGCATGATGAATGAGGGCTATCGTCTACATGTCATGCGTAAATCGCAATTTACCGTGTGTATGGGTATGATGCTGCAATAGAAACATATAATATGAAATACGTATGTGTATATACATGCTGCCATAGAAGCAGCATACACATCACCACTGACAATAGAATGTATAACAGGTTCATGGACAGGTTTTGGAGAAATGTAACAGTTTCGGAGTTATAAGCGAAAGAATGGAAAAGCTCCGATTTTTTTCAGTTTTGGCCCTGTTCCTCAACGAAATTTTGTGGAAAGCCTCGGATTCAAGCTCACCATCCCAAAAAATATAAGAAACTAAAAAATGTCTCCACCACATTTTGCAATCTTTTGCAAATCAAAACTAATTACTACACTAATAAACAACTACACAAAACTCTCTCAAACTTACACGACCGTTGTCAAGGAACACAAGATTTGGACTGGTCTATAACTTATCAAATTCAGTTAGAACTGTTCAAAAGAATAAATAAATTTAGATTCACTATTATCTAAGTACAGAGTGATGACAACGCTATGTCTTACTCGAAAACTGATTACCGGTTGGTCTCTAACATTATTTGAATCAACATCCAACTAAGTCGTTCGTTGCTCGTTTAGTATCAGAAAATTAAACATACTTTTTATAGGCTTGTATGTATGCATGTATGTACGCTATCTTTCAATTAATTTGCTTTCCGCTAATCTGCCTTTCTTAAGATGCACACAGTTCACGTAGTTCAAGGCCATATTCACACTAGTTGATTTTTTTTTTGACAATAGAATGTAAGTCTATAAATTCCCTACAACCCAGAGCTCTGACCAACGGAATTATCCATCTTATTCGTCAATAATTCCCTCACTCATTCTCTGGGTAAGATTTAAAACTATGTATTTTTTAAGCTATAGGCTAAAGATCATTATTTAGGAAAGTTTGAAGTCGCCTCAGGAATCTTGCAGTGGAAAGCTCAAAGCTAGATACTTACACGTATTCATCTACGAATGGGAAATTTGGAATTTATGGGAAGTAGATAAGTATATATATAATATACAGTCCGTGGGAATAACCAGCCATTTTCGTTGATCTGTTCCGAGTGTTTAACATCCTTACCAGAGTTTAAAAACAAGTTTGTGGAATATTTTACGGTTCAAAATTGAAAAATATTCCATCTGAAATCAGAACTAAAAACAACACAATTTCGTTTACAAACGGACACTGACTCGGTGCGTTTATTGTCACCCAAATATATACATTTTTCATATCTTAAAAATAGACACCAAACTTATCTATTTATTATTCACTTGACTCCTGGACGTGGTAATAAAACCTTTACCCTAAAAGTGTTGAGCTATCATCTTCTTATCTGATATCTCAACACCCCAGCAAGGTAAACATTTATTCCCATGCACAAGAGTCTATGCACTATTACATTCTATTTATACATTTTATTACAATTTACATTTCTTCTCTATGGTCGCCATAAAAACTAAATTTAAACACAAATTTATCTTGAAAATTAAATAAGACGATCCATAGGTCATGCAATTAAAATAATTATTTATTTTTGTATTTAATGTTTAATTAATGTCTAGACATTATTCTACATCCTCCCCCTTATTGAAAATTAATAGTTTTCAAGAATCTTGACGAATTACAAATTGTGGGGACGATCTGGTTAAAATATTATTTCTTTGTATTACAATAATTACAATTAATATTATTAGAATTATCAAAATTATCGTAACTAATATAGTTTCTTTACCTTCGATATGATCGTTAAATAGCTCGCTAAACTCAAAATCGAAAGGGTATGTGGTAGCAACATTGATCTTCGGCATATCCTCGATTTTCATGCTGATTGATGACTTAAACTTGACCTCGTTGAAAATTGGCAACTTGCTCGTCAAATTGTATTGTGGATTGATGAAACGTGCAGTATCGTTTACCTCATCGAACGCCCACAATGAAACTTCCGGTGACTCGATTTGACAATTGGGATGCAACTGTAGAGTTCCTTGGCCGCTCAATCGTATTGTCGTTGAATTTCGCTCGCAGTTCACGTCTAGCAATTGCTCTTCTGGCAGAGAAAACAACCATGTATTAGCTGCGTTGATTTGCTCCCAAAATGGTTCTTGGCGAGCTATTGTAACTTCACACGCTGACAGATTTCCTTTGCGCAGTAAAATAGAAACTTCACAAGAGAATTTTCCTCCAACATTGAAAATTGGATGTAATTGTGGACACACCCATAATTTTTTCAACTTCTTACATTTAGCGAAATTATGCTCATCGGATGAATAAAATCGATTTTTCGCCATGTTGACATAAATGTAGCTGCTTGCTGGCTTAATGCTTACAAACGCACCGCTATGAGGTGTTGGATACGAATACACCTGATACGATTGGAACTTGTCGGCAACAATTAGAGGTATCTTAACATTAAACAAAAGATACTCCTCAGTCGTTCGAACAGCGACAGTCGCAATTTTCATTAACTCCATTGAATCACGATCTGGTAGTTGCAGATTTTCTGGCAAATGACGCCAAATTGTCGACACATGTTCCTTCAGCGTATGCATAGACAGAATGTTATCGGGAATCACATTTTCCTTGTTAAAAATACAATTTCGTATGTCTTCTTGAAGTTTCATGAACCCTTCCATCATTACCACTGTATTCATAATTGCTGTTTGGAATACTTCTTCGTATTTCAAAAGGTTAACTTCAGCACATAAGACGTTGAGGGAACTGTTGATACTTTGAAAATTTTTCATTACAGTTGAAATTTGTGTCTTTAAAACTCGTTCCGTAGCATCTTGGATAGTTGTCATATTCTTCAAAAGCTCAATTACGTAGTCGTCTCTTCTTCGGCTTCTTCGGATTTTGTCTTCAATCATACGTGCATGTTCCGCATCCATAACGCCAAAAACAGCATGCATGACATTCCCAATGAACTCAAGAGGCGCTCGTTTGACTCTTTCTCTTCGTTGATCATTGCCCGCGATGAACTCATTGTTCGCTTGCATTTTCTCGAACTGCAGGTTTAATTGTTGCAAAACCGCTGATTTCGATCCACCCATTCGTTGCATTCGTTTGTCCAGCTCGTTCAACACTTCGATACCCCTTTCAATGTCCACGATCATATCAAAGTAATTTATCATGTTTATGTGAACTATTATATTCCAGGAGGTTTTGGTTAAGCCAACTATCCCCCTATCTTCAAAAAATATTCCTGGTTTATCAATCAAATTATTAATTATTACATTTCCAATTACATTTGGTATCAAAAGCAAATACATTAAAATAGTACAAAGACTGTTTTTACTTTTTATTTTATTTCTTGTTACTCTTTTTTGAATTTCAGTGTTTTCTTTACATAATTCTTTATTTGAGTTTAATATTATACAATCATCAGATTTTTTAATTTTTTCTTTATTATCATTTTCAAAAATTACATTTTTATTTTTACAATATATTTTCTTTCTTTTATCTTCTTCATCAATATTTTTTCTTTTTATATTATTCAAAACCATTTCACTTTGTTTTTCTTTATTTTCTTCTTTTTCTATTGGTTGTTCCAGTTCAGATGGAAATGGACAAATTGTTTGTATGACTCTTTGTGTTTCTCCAAGAGCTGTTTTATTGCTTTTACACAAGCTTCCCATAAACCTCCCATATGTGGAGACCTAGCTGGAATAGTGATCCATTTTATTTCCTTTTGAGCACAAAATTCACCTAAATTCCTAAGATGGTCATTAGTCCTAAATAATTCATAAATTTCATTTAAGCTATTTCGAGTTCCAATAAAATTAGTGGCGTTATCTGAATAAATCTTCGAGGGGCATCCTCTTCGACTAACAAATCTCTTAAGTGAACCGATAAAAGCTGTCGATGTTAAATTGGAAACTACTTCTAAATGTACTGCCTTAGTAGAAAAACACACAAATACACAAACGTAAGCTTTATCGGTCCTTGCCCCCCTCAATTTATGGTGAATTGTGATAGGTCCTAGAAAATCTATTCCTACATTTTCAAATGGACGAGTTCGCCGAACTCTATCCGCTGGCAAATTTCCCATAAATTGATGCAATGGTCTAGGATTAACTCTGAAACATCTGTAACAAGAATGGACTATTTTATTAACCAATTGCTTACCACGTAATGGCCAATACTTCTGACGTGTTATGGCTAGCAGCCCTTTCGCACCAACATGTAAATGCTGCTTATGAATATCTGTAATAATCAGTCTTGCTAAAATATCATCATAAGGTAACAATATCGGATGCCTAGCTTCAAATGGAAGAATGGCATTATCAATTCTACCCCCAACTCGAATTATTCCTGACTCATCTAAAAATGGTGATAATGTTAATAAGCGTGATGAATTAGCAATATTCTTTTTCTTACTAAGACATTTGATTTCCGCGCTAAAATGTTCATTTTGGATAGTTTTTATTATAACATCCAAAGCCTTTTTCCTATAATCGATGTCATCTAAAATTTTTCTTTTTGTTTTTAAATCAATAAATTTTAGAACTATTGCTAATACATTTCTTAAAAATTTGAAATTATTCCTGTGGTCGATGTTGAATAATTTAATATTGATTCTACTTACCGCAGATATTATAGTATCATTATTATTCTCTTCTAACACCGATATCAATAATTTGGATTTATCAACTAATTCATCCAAATTTTTCTTTAATAATGCTGGTCCTTCAAACCACAATTGATTTTCAATAATTTCCGATGGATACATTCCTCGTGAAATCAAATCTGCAGGATTCTCTTTAGTGTTAACATATACCCAATCCTGAATGTCACTATTTCGCTGAATCGCTGCAACTCTATTACCTTCATAAATTTTTAATTTTCCTGGATCTAATTTAATCCAACAGAGTACTATTTCTGAGTCTGAATAGTATCTCTTTACCATTATTGATAACTCCAAACTATCCTCGACTTTCTTCATTAATTCTGTTAAAAGCTTCGCTGCGCATAATTCCAATCGAGGTATTGTAACAGTTTTAATTGGAGCTACTTTCGATTTAGCACTTACTAGAGCTATTTTCGATTTACCTTCATTATTTATAGATTTAATGTAGACTACTGCCCCATAGGCTTTCATCGATGCATCACAAAAACCATGAAGCTCATATTTCACTGGATTTTCACACAACATGAACCTAGCAATTTTTATATGACTTAAGAGAGATAAATTTTTCCTATATTCCAACCATTTTTCTCTAACTTCCTGTGGTACTTCTTCATCCCAACCTAATTTAACCCTCCATAAATCCTGTAAAATTATTTTCGCAGTTACTATAACAGGATTCAGTAGACCTAATGGATCAAATAACCTTGCAATATCTGATAATATTATCTTTTTTGTAATCTTATTTGATTTTATTCCTGCCCAAGATGATTTAATAAAAAGTTCATCGTTAAATGGCGACCAGTATAAACCAAGCGCTTTTACACATCCAGTATCTGATTCACCAACACTAACAGGAATTTCATGATGTTCAGATGAAATATTATCTACCAAATTTGAACTATTTGAAACCCATTTTCTCAAAATAAAGCAATGTCTTTTAAGTAAATCTATGACTTCATTTTGAGTTTGTTTTAGTGTGTCCAAATCATTTCCTCCAGTCATTAAATCATCCATATAAAAGTCTTTTGCTATGGTCCTAGAAGCTGTTGGAAAACTATTTTCGTATAATTTTGCAATCTCTTGAAGACACTTAACAGCTAAATAAGGCGCAGAAGAAGTTCCATATGTTACTGTTTTCAATTTAAATATGCGAAGTTCATCCTCTAAATTCCATCTCCAGATAATAAGTTGTAGATATTGATCGTTCTCAGAAATTAAGACTTGTCTATACATTTTTTCAATATCAGCCATCATGACAAATCTATGTTTCCTAAATCGAACCAATATGTTAAACAAATCATCCTGCAGCTTGGGTCCAGTCAGACTTATGTCATTTAGAGAAAGTCCACTAGTAGTTTTGCATGATGCATCAAATACTACTCTTAATTTTGTAGTAGTACTTTCTGGTCTTAGCACGCAATGATGAGGTAAGTAGTAAACATTACTGGGAAGTGAACTTTGGTCAATCTCTTCCATATGACCAAGTTCTATATATTCTTTTAAAAACTTGGAATATTCCAAATGCAGCTCACGATTCTTACTTAACTTATTTTCCAAATTATTGAACCGCTTTAAAGCAATGTACTTCGAATTTCCTAATTGTGTTGCTGGCACCTTAAGTGGTAGGCTAACAACAAATCTGCCGTCTTCTCTTACCTGATGAGTTTGTTTGAAATGCTCTTCACATTTCTCCTCATCTTTTGTGAGAATACGATCAGAATTTACTTCTTCACAATCCCAAAATTGTTGAACCTTTTTATCAAGTTCCATGAGCGAGCAGCTTACAATTCCACAGTAGTATTTTGTTGCTTGTATCGGAGCTGGACCAATAACTGCCCAACCAAAGACAGTATTTTCCATATACAGATTTTGATCAATGTGGATCTTCTTATCATCTGTTATAATTGATCCCATTATTTCAGCGCCTAGCAACATATCTATTCCACCTGAAATATGAAATTGAGGATCTGCTAAAGGTTCAACTTTTGGAAAGCAAGATATATCAATTTGCTCCCCAGGCATATTTGGTGTTATCTGGTCCAGAACAACCGAATCAATTTTCATACTAAACTCATTTAATCGCGAGCCGATTTCGATTTGAACCTGACCATTGATTTTCGACACCTTACGAGATATGCCTTCGACAACACTATCAACATGACTCATTTTCAAACCTAACTTTTTTCTTAGTGAATTGGTTATGAAATTACCTTGAGAACAATTATCAAGAACTGCTCTGGCCATAATCTTTTCACCTTTATTATTTTTAACATGTACAATAGCTGTCGCTACCAATACATGCTTTTTACCTTTTACTGTTGTTTTTAAAGATATATTTGTTTTCGGCTTTGAAATATTGTCATCATGCAGTAATGAATGATGCAGTTTCTTACATTTAAAGCAATTCTGGGCATTGCAGAATTTACTTTGATGCCCCGTCTTAAGACATTTGGAGCATAATTTGTTTTCGTACACAGTCTTATTTCTTGCTGCTATACTTTGTTTTTTGAATCGGTCACAAACATCCAAGTTGTGACTTTGTCCACATTTCAATATACAATTTTGTTTAAATTCTTGTTTACCTTGTGATCCTGAAAATTTATAATTTTTACTAAAAGTATTCATATTTTCGGGACCTTCTAAAGACTTAAATTGTCTTTGCAAGAATCGTAGAAGAGTTTCTATTTCTGGAATTTCAGTCGAATCTTCCAGTGACTCCTCATATCTTGTCTTGGTCAGAGTGTCCAACTTTCGTACTATAACGAAATGTATAAATGCGTTTTTAAATTCCCTATCAGAAAGTTCTAACGCTTCAAGAGCCTTTAAACTTGTAGTCACTACATCGTGGAGATTTTTTATTTCACCAGCTGAATGGTTATAAATTTTGGACACATCCAATAGATTTTTAAAGTATTTGGACGTAATTAACCGCTTGTCCTCATACCTGTCCTGTAAAATTCGCCATGCAGCTGCAAAATTACTTCCACTTATTCCTAAATGATCAATCAAACTTAATGCTTCTCCGCGTAGATATGATTTGAGTGCTACCATTTTGTGTGTCTCGCCTATATTTTTTGAAATGAACACTTCATTAAATATATCCTTGAATGAAACCCATTTTGCGTAATCACCGTCGAAAATGGGAATTTTTATTTGAGGAATGTTATACGAAATCATTTCCTCGGATGGATTTATATCCACCTTTACCTTTTTCTTTACGCCTTGAACTAATGGAGATGCTTTCTCCATTAACTGAGATCCTTTTTCCATCAAAATCTCATACTCCTGGCACAAATCATCATCTTCATCAAAATATTCAATGAATTCTAATCTTGTGCTGCTAACCCGATCCTCTAACTTCTGTAGACGATCGGTTCCAATAGTGCCTGAGCTTACACGCTCATGACACCTTTTCAAATCTTGTAAATTACATAAAAATCTTTTGTAAATTACAGAGGATTTATTTTTCTCTCCTTTTCCCTTTAAGTGGGTCTTTGGAGTATCCTGAATTGTAAGTGAAGTAACTTGAGCACTTACATTTTCTAAGTCTTCAATTCCTTCAGGAGTTTGAACACCATTTCCCTGAGGATTTTCTGTGTCCTCGGGATTTTCCACAATTCCTTCTATCAATTTATTCAAATTGATTAGAAGGTTTTCAACGAGAGTTTTAACATGATCAAAATACTTGTTTTCAAAGTACTTTGAATACTCTCTAAGTGATACCTTTGGGAGTAAAGAAAAGTGGTTTGATTTGAATTCTTCAAATCTTTTCTCCACTTCATTCTTTAATCCCTCAGGATCATCTACCAAAGCTTGTTTTTCCCGAACAAGCTTCGAAATTTCTTGGAAGAATTTTCCAATTTCTTCCTGTTTTTTTAATATGTCTTTCGACATTTTTCGATTATTTTTTTACACACGGTAGCACTCACAAAAATTATGTAATATTTATTTACAAAATTTTCACTTTAAACTTTACCCTTTTTAAATTTAAATTTTAAACTTTTTAAATTAAAAATTTTTCAGATGAAAAAAAATTGCAATTGTTTTTCACTATTTTCACCGAGTTAAACAATACATTTTTTAACTAAGTCGCGATTCACTGATATGATAGGATTTATTCAAACCACTAGATTTAACTGATTCGAAACAGTATTTTATTACATTTAAAATACACCTAAGAATGCACTTGCGCTATTCAAACTACAGCACAATATGGTACAAATGTTGTCCTAATTTAGAAATACATACTCTGAATTGCGAATCTTAGGATTTAATTTTTTTTTGAATATTAAAAAATAATTTAAAATGTACTCACCCAGTAATTGTTTTTCCTATTTTAAAAAATTGCTCTAGGCACCTCACCACACTATTTTGCACTACACTTTTTACTTTTTTTTTTTTATACTGCACTACACTTTTAACTTTTTTTTTACAACTCACTCCCGACTTTGGTTGCGGAACTTAAATTTTGGGGTCACCATGAAAAATATTCCATCTGAAATCAGAACTAAAAACAACACAATTTCGTTTACAAACGGACACTGACTCGGTGCGTTTATTGTCACCCAAATATATACATTTTTCATATCTTAAAAATAGACACCAAACTTATCTATTTATTATTCACTTGACTCCTGGACGTGGTAATAAAACCTTTACCCTAAAAGTGTTGAGCTATCATCTTCTTATCTGATATCTCAACACCCCAGCAAGGTAAACATTTATTCCCATGCACAAGAGTCTATGCACTATTACATTCTATTTATACATTTTATTACAATTTACATTTCTTCTCTATGGTCGCCATAAAAACTAAATTTAAACACAAATTTATCTTGAAAATTAAATAAGACGATCCATAGGTCATGCAATTAAAATAATTATTTATTTTTGTATTTAATGTTTAATTAATGTCTAGATATTATTCTACAAAAATGGTGTTACAGAAGTTCTAAATTTTGTTAAAATATGCTTATATGATGGCATACACAGTTCTGTCAGTTATCACTGTCTATTTCATATGAGAAGAACCTTATCTTCCCTGGAACTATTAAAACAATACTAGCCCAACTTCTGTCCGAATTTTGTGTGTGCCTAAGTTATATGTTTCTTGTGTTGTACCGGACATTCACAAATTCTGCTCCAATTGTGGTGGGTCATTTATTTTCATAAACCGCCTCACCTCTTGAACTTACTCGTAAAACGTTGAGAGGTGGTGTCTTTCTCTTTCTGTATCGACTAAATAGAAGAATATCAAATCGGAAAACAAAACTCTAAGCCGAAACTACAGAAATCAATGCGGTCTAGTGGTTGTTTGCGACGATCAAAGAATTGCTTGTGGCGCAGAGTGAGTACTCTCGGTCTCGAGACACACGTTTTCGTTTTGGCATTTATGAGGCTCACCAAGTCCGTGAGAATCAGGAACACGAAAAAGTGTAATTAGTGCTGTTACTGGATAATATCACCATCGCTCAACTTGCCGCAGCAGTCTCAAGTGCCCTGTAATATTAATGATCTTAGTCGCCTCTAGGACACGATCCTGGGTGCACCGCTGTACATGCAGTTATATATGTATACCATTCCAAAATAGGCAGATATTTTAGTTACGAATTATTTGGCCCCCTTAGCCCCTCATTTGGTGCGCCTCTGCATGGTGGTTAACAGGTTCCCTTTACGGAGCGGCCGAAAGTAGCTGCTATGTAATTTACATGCGTTAATGCGATGTGTCCTCAGAGCTATAGTTTGGCGTGGAATTAAACAATTATGAATTTATGTTTTTTTCCGAATTTTTCAACCAGTTTAATAATAATTTTGAAAAGATTTAAATAGAAAAATGGAAAAGTATAAATCAACCGACCGAAATAAAAATATTGTGCATGTCAGTTGGTGTAACCAAAAGGAATTACATTAATAGAAGCTACACCCGAGGCAGCTTCTCCATTGACCAGGTCAAAAACCGACATGGTATTGCCATTTTCGGCAACGTTCCAGTGGGTTCGACAGATTTTCGCGTACACGATAATGAATAACATTCGCTTTACTGTAACACTATTTATTACAACCACACGGATATACGCGGTTTACAATTTCTACTAATTACTTCACTAATTATTGACTCGACATTATTCACGGCTAAAACTAGACTGACTCAAGTCAACGCCCTTATATACCCATTTTCACTGTTCTGGAAACTTCGGTGATGTACTTTCTAGCAACGGGTAGCAAGTTGTCTTGCTAGTGACACTAGCGCCATCTAGTGTCAAGTAGGAGAATGACAGTTGGGTTGACGTATAGACTAGGCACATTACAGTATGTTAAGGTAATTTTGCTAAACAAAAATCATAATTTCGATTGAATCAGTGAAAAATATTAAATTTTCACCAGCAATGTCCAGATTACCCTCGATCGGACAGGGAAGTCCTATACTCTTGCACTAAACGTTCACGAAAAATTTCAAACGCAATTTCTACTTTAAAAGAAGAAGTCTCTTATCTAAATAGTTTGTCGTGAAGGTCGTCCATTGACTTCTACTAATACATCTCCATTAATTCAATCATAAGTCGATAGTTTTCACTAAATTCCATCATAGTATCTAAATTTTATGATTATTACCCCAATGTTCGCATAAGGCTCAATTCAAGCTCATGTGAATCAAATTCTGCGTATTAAGTTAGCCAAAATTAAAATGAACGATACTATGACTTTAGACTATACTCGCGACTCGCGTATTTCCATTTGAATAAGTTTACCATAAATGATAAATTGATCGAATAAATTTTTTGGTGGAACGACCTATAGCAAAGAAGTGAAAGAAAAATTCTATTGATTGACTCAGAAATTAGAATCAATTCGAACCGCGCACTAAATTACGCGCTATAGCGTCAGGTATCATAAGTGAGTAATATGATAGAATTCATAAGTAATTTGACATTGGCTTGTGTGCAGTGTTAAGGGCAATTTATATATTTTGCGCCGTGGGCGTCGTATGCTTACGTCGGGAACATTTTTTAATAAACTAAATAAAATCAATTTCGTTTAAATTGTACGCCTAATTTGCATAGAATTATGCTAAATATTACTATAGTTAATGCATTTCACCAAATGCATTGATGTTTTTTTCTGTTGTTGATAAATTAAAAATATTGGCTTGTTTGAGAGAGAGAACAGTTTAAAAAAATTGTTTGAAGAAAAATTCGCCGATGGCAGGGACGTAGCCCAGGGAAGGGGTCCATGGCCGAGTTTCGATTTCTGGATTTAGGACAATTGAGGCCTTGATACTCATGAGGTCTTTGAAGACCCCACGTGCCCGTTCCCGTAAATTTGTATTTTAGGATATCACAACTTTTTTTCTGAAAATATTTGGGATTTTTTCAAGCATATTCCTGTGCAGAATTTATGTGGCTTAGATGTCCTACAAGTTCACTTGGATGGGCGAAACCCTTCAAAAGTAATATAAAAAAAATACCCTCTTGGGTCCCAAAAGACTCCACAAAGTGATGACAAAAAATTTAATTTCTAGTTTATTAAAAAAAATTAAAATGAGACATAAGAAATTTGGTACCCCGGCAATATTTGGACCCCTCCCGAAACAAAATCCTGGCTACGTCCCTGGCCGATGGTATATACCAATCTAGGAAAGTGGTCTAGATCGATATACAATAAGACGAGTAATAATGAAAACAACACGCTTTAGTGCGCTGCTAATCAGTAATCACATACGGGATACCACTTTACTAAAACCGATTTAGAAACTGGGATGAAACTCATCTTGAAACAAAGGCTGAGTTATGAATGTTAAAAATTTACAAACATTATTAAAAATTTAATTTTTCCTGCGGATGCATATAAGAACTTATTTAACAAACTCGCATTTTTCTTGCCTTTTCAGAGCAATACCGAAGTTTGGCGGTGGTTGGCATTCAAGTATCAACACGACCTTCACATCAGTTAATGTCACGAATATTTGCAATATTCCTGCGTGAAATTCTCGACTATAAACGTGTCAAATTGGTGGATCTTCGTGTTTATGGGAATACATCTGCTGAAATTCACGAAGATACACTATCAAATCTATTGGCGTAAATGCATATTTTACTGTTCAATAAATCGTAAGATTACTAATTTCTTATTGTATTATTTTGCAGTCCTTTCGATACATGGAAAGTGCCCATTTTAGATCTGGAAGTTTGGACACCACCCGATTCAGTTTTCCAGGATCGACTACCACGCATAGCGGATGCTGGACCGTCAACTAATTTGGGTCGATTTGGTCTATTTGTACCTGAACAGCTACTGAATGACGATCTACCTCTTAATTATGCAATTAATTTAATGCACTACAGTACCTTTTTGAATCAATCATCAGAATTTTATAGGCAATTCATTATAGATGATGTAATTTTGAAATTTTTGGAAAGTAGATTTAGGTTAGTATTCATTACAAATTTGGAGAGTGTCAGACCCGTTATAACTATCCCTATTTTTGTAAATTATTTTAACCGAGCTTTTCCACTGATATCTAAATTTTACACGTATTTTCAGCATCCAAAACAAATTCATCTCAAACAATTGTCGTAACATGCAATGCGTCACCATCCTCTCCGGACAATATGCAGACACTGCCTTCATTGAAAGTCACATCGAAGAGTTGCATCTATTCACCAACGTGTATTGGCTTGGTGACGATCTGGATGGAGCAATCGACTGGTTACTTCAGAATTTTTACCAAAAACCCAAATACCAAAACAGTATGAACAAATTTATTGTATTACACTGGACACCGTCCGATATCATCAATGGAAATGTTAAATTTAAAGCTTTAACCATGCCACCTTGCGAAGATTTGAAATCAACACAAACGACTTTGTGCAAATACGATCCCACCCCATTGTTGAAATACTTTTCCGTTAAATTACGCGATTCTGATGAAATCATGTTTGCGCTGCAGCGCTTCATTTTGGACGTAAGATATCTGTATGATATGTTTGCCGAAGTTAAGGAAATGCGTCGAAACTCGTCGGAGCTCAGTAAAGAGGAGGCGTATAATCAAGTGGCGTGTAACTGGATGAAGAGGCACAACGAAACGTATGAGGATTGGATTTGGAAGAAGACGGTGGAGTTGAAAATCAGTGGAATTTTCCCGTTGACGGGAACCGGTGAGGCTTACAAAAATTTGGATAAGGTAGCCGAAAGTGCAGTGCGAGATATCAGCGCAAATAGTACAATTTTGCCGAACGCCAATCTAACGTTGCTTGTAAAAAACGGTGAATGTCAGTCGGACATTGTGATGAAGCATGTAATCGGAGATTATAACTTAAACTGGCAAACACCGTTTTTAGGCATCCTGGGACCGGCTTGTAGCGAAACAGTTGAACCTATTGCAGGTGAGTTCTCGAAACAAGTTTTTTAAGAAATGTATTTCTAATCAGGACATTGTATCGTAGGTATTTCAAAACATCTTCGTTTGCCGGTTATCTCGTATTCTGCCGAAGGAGCCACATTTACAGATCGCAAAACATATCCCTACTTTTTCCGAACAATCGGTTCAAATCGTCAATACGAAGCGGTTTATATTAAACTACTTCAACAGCTGAATTGGAAACGAGTCGCAGCCCTTACAGAAGACGGTCAGAAATACACAGACTATATATCGCATTTAGAAACGCAATTGAAACAGTACAATATGGAGTTAATAGTTAATAAGAAATTTCCCAAAGATATCTCAACGGCCGAAATGAGAAAGGTTGAATTTTTCATATTTGGAAAATTTGTCAAATTGTAATCAAATTATTTTTTTTTGTTCCTACAGCATCTTATTGATATGAAAAATAAGGACGCAAAAATTATAATCGGCGACATTTATAACGATATCGCACAGGTTGTTCTGTGCGAAGCTTACCATTTAAAGGTATCACCCAATGAGCCAAGCATTTCCTTATTTTCGCTTTGGATTGCTTTTCGGGCAGTTACAGCACAACTGACTATTATTATTATTTATTGATCACTGAACAGGTCTTAAACCTGACTGACTATAATGAGTACCGTTTGATTCGCCAAAGCCTTGTTGATGATAACAAAGAATACAGAGGGGGCGTGCTTAAATGTACTTATCATAAAATGGGTAGTTGTCATTTATTTGAAATTTGACGCAAGTTCATCAACTAGTACGATTGTTTTTGTAACTTATACAGTTAGTATCGCTTGACTGTATTATGATGTAATACCCCAGCAAACAATTTCTATCGTCTGCGATACGAATTCAATTCGCCTGATAGAAAACATTTCTCGAATTTCATATCGTTTTCGGATTAAAGGCGTCACTCCCTTCGTGAAGGAATAGTGACCGATATTAATTCGCCAGGATGATAATTTGGCGATAATAGACTAATACATAGAAAAAGTGAAAAAAAAATTTATTTTTATTTATCCCTTTTTTCTATTTTTTTTTCTTCTATTTCATCCTTCCCAGCAAACAATTTCTATCGTCCGCGATACGAATTCAATTCGCCTGCTCGAAAACATTTCTCGAATTTCATATCGAATTCTGATTAAAGTCGTCACTCCCTTCGGGAAGGAATAGTGACCGATATTAATTCGCCAGGATGATAACTTGGCGATAACAGACTAATACATAGAAAAAGTGAAAAAAAATATTTATTTTTTATTTTCCCTTTTTTATTTTTTTTCTCTATTTTATCTTTAACTTTTTTTTAACTTATTTTAATTTTACCTTTTTACACTTTGCTTCTACTGGGAATCGAACCTATCACCTATCGTTTCGTAGTCCTACGTCCTACACCTGAGCTATCTAAGATTACAAACTATGGGAATAAATTACTCGTTTTATTTTTTGACAATTTCATAATTCTCTCGTTGTGATGAATTACTATTTTATCATCTTTGCAATGATAAGGCGATATTTCGTTAATAGGAGTCACATTCCTGACAAATTGATGACGATAAAGCGATTTTTCGTCGGGGAGACAAGCTTACGATAAATTTTGCATTTGAATGATATCGTTTTCGTGTCATTTTTGTGATTTTTCGAATAAAACGATAAAATTGTTTGCTGGGCGGAAGCCTTTTGATAATGATATCGTTGTCAGAATCGTTAAAATGATAATCTGAGCTGAGCGTTTCTTAGCTTTACAGTTATGATCTTTGTTAGGGGCTGTGCAGATTCTCCAAAACTGGTACTACAAAACAGAGAGTGAATTCCAGCGTTGCAATTCGGGAGGAATTTTTTTTAAGATTCTCTAAAGTGACGGTTAAAGGGAATCCTTATTTGCAATCAAACCGTTAAGAACCGTAATTTGCTTGAACATCAGTAATGCCCGCTATTGTCAATGGAGTAACTTATTTGATTTTTTTGTGTTCGAACTCAATGCGGGGGCCCTTTGGCTTAAACAGTTGAATAATCTACAACAGCGGCATTGCAGTTCTGACTTTTGAATCTTTGGTCATTCGATAGCTCAGTAGGTGGAGAAGACACTCTTTGGATTTGAATCCCACTGTCATCACAGATGTGTGTGTTGCCGTTATATGGAAAATGCTCCTACCACAGCCAGTTCTTCGATCTAAATCGTAGTGAAGCTATCCCCTTCGAAAAGGAAAAAATTCTCTGGAATCACTAGAACAATAACAACAAGAAACTTTCTTATCTCATCGTGTTAGCTTCAAACTTTCCAGACGTGGGAGCTTTATTTTTGATTATTTAATTTATTTTTTCGGCATGGTGTGTGTTCTGTCAACATCAAATTCCGGAGTAATTTACTGCGAAAGCGAGCAATTGAAACCAATTTGAAATGGAAATCCGTCAATTTCATTTGGAAATTCATCAAAATAATTTGGAAATTCGTCAAATTTACATGGGAATTGGCAAATTTGACATAAATAGACATTCATCAATTTGCAATTTCAAAAGGAAATTCGCCAACATGATTTGGGAATTCGCCAATTTGCCATGGAAATTTGACAACATCATGCTCAAACATGCGACATTAGTGTGGTTGGACAGCTGCCATCGCCCCATCGCAACATACGAGGTGCTTGGCATGCAGCCGTCCTGTTTTTCCAATTGCGGGGAATACGCAATAAACGAGTTCAAAAAAGGGCACGATTGTCGGTTTCGACTAGCAGAGCATGACACACAGCGTCTCATCAGGTGGAAACTCGTCAATTTGATCTGGAAGTTCGAAATTAATACATATTCGTGAATTTTTAATGGGATTTCAAAAATTTAATCCGGAAATTCGTCAATCTGACATGGAAATAATGTATGTCAATTTGTAATGAAAATTCGAAAACATTATTTGGAAATTTATAAATTTGAAATGGAAATTTGAAATTTGGCATAATATTTTGTCAAATTGTCGATTTTATCTGGCAATTCGTAAATTTTTCACATGGAAATTTGTGGATTTACTACGTTATATAGGCATCCATTACACAGTCATATTTCTATTATAATGTATGTCATATGCCTAAGCCTACTCGATTCATTTAGTATAAATTTTTAGACGTGCAATAAGCGAAATCAAGTAGGCTTAAGCATATTATAATAGAAATATTACCAAATACGATTGTGTACTGGAGCCCATACCTAGGTGTAGCTATGTAAGTATGAAACAAATATGATTCTACGCCTTGGGCCCATGTTTTAAAGATATGCACTCAATTAAGGTCAGTTTATCGAATTTGCAAGGGGGTAAATTTAAATTTAATTTTATAAATCTGAAAGGTCAAATAATTTGCGGTATATAGCGTTCATAAATGTGCCCTCTACCTCGCGACAGCTTTTTTTCCTGCAACCAAACGAAATTTAGAAACTACTGCTTTACGAATCTAGTGATTATGGCGAAGTAAACGTCATCAAATTATATTACTAGCCCTATTCGACTGACTGGATCATTGATCCTGTCCAAGTCGAATGAAATCGGATCAAAATTTCCCAAATCGGTAACAGCTGACTATCGTGTCATCTGGCCCCAACGCGATATTCTAAATTATAAATTGCATTTGTAATTATGCACCGTGCGAGATACAATTAAAAGGATAAGTAGCAAGAAATATTAAAATGATTAACTCTGAATAAAGTTTACAAACCAAAAATACTAAATAACAAATTGACATACGGGAAATTTCAGCGAAATTGTTCGCGGAGACATCTAGGGGATTAGTTTGGCAGATGATTCAAGTCATACCCAGGATCAACTTCCAGGATTATCATTTTGTATGGGATTTCCAATAAATCTGGAAATGATCCAGTGAGTCGAATAGGGCTATTATAGCCCTATTCGACTTACTGGAATATTTCCAGTTTTATTGGAATCCCTATTCGACTTACTGGATCATTTCCAGTTTTATTGGAAACCCCATACAAAATGATGATCCTGAAAATTGATCCAGGGTATGACTTGGATCATCTGCCAAACTAATCCCCCAGATGTCTCCCTGAAATTTCCCGTATGCCATTTAGTTATTTAGTATTTTTGGTTTGTAAACGTTATTCAGAGTTAATCATTTTAATATTTCTTGAGACTTTTCTTTTTAATTGTATCTCGAACGGTGCATAATTACAAATGCATTGGGGACAGATGACACGATAGTCAGCTGTTACCGATTTGGGAAATTATGATCCGATTTTATTCGACTTGGACAGGATCAATGTCTTTTTCAGTCGAATACCACTTATATGTGGTCTTTTCTGGAAATAATATTTGGCAAATCAAGGCTAAGCCTAAAAAGTGTCATTGACTTAGCAAAATCTGCCGCATCTCCAAAACGCCGAATCTACTCCTAAGATAGACAGTTTCAAAAAAAAAGGCCATCTCTATTTACTTCCGCGCCTCTATGTGTCTGAAACTGGCTACATAACGTAGCCTGCACTTAAAAAAAAACATTTATAACCTCGATGAGTTTTTTTTAATATATTTTAAAATTAATTTAAAACACCTTAAATGATGAGTTTGTTGTATTACATTAGTGCCCATCGACAGCACAGAAAAGGGTTGAAATTTATGTTGACAGTTTCTTGTAAGGGTCAATCAATTTCGCATTCTCTAGCAACATTCTAATATGGCAGGTGGACAATTTTCGGCAGATAAAGAAGCGAGGGCACATCGGTTTCTTTGTAGTGGGGAGCATATCTGCATATATGGGCATTCAGTGGCTCAGTGGTAGAGATGTAACTCTGAGTTGCCGGAGCGTGGGTTCAAGTCCCACTGTGACCATGGATGCTTGTGTTGTCCCCCTCTCGATCCCTTACCATGATTACTCTTATTTCCGTCCCACCGAGACTATGCTTGCATGAAAAGGTTAACCCCTAAAGCCTTGACATCGACATAAAAAAAAAATTGCAAGGAACATAACACCTTCATCTGACGGACTAATACATACCGCAAACCGCGCCCGTTTAAGTTTAGACGCGGTTTGTCGCTGCATCATTTAGCAAAATATACGTATTGTGCCTGTTTCCTGTCAGCTATTACATACAAAAAACGCAAGTTTGCTCTTGGATATTTTTCGAATTAACCGTATACAATACTCTACCGTAAGCTATAGATATCCTACCCGGTAAAGGTCGCACTGAATATCGAGCCGTTTTGGCGGAGAAACACATCAACTTTAGTAGACCACCCTTTTCCAGAGATGATCAGGACTGGCTTTTTCAGGCAATAAGCTCTTTATAAAATGGGAAACCTAGAGAATTGGAAAGTTTGTGCTTATTGTACTTTTCTGGATGAATATGACCGCACAGATGTACTTTGTACCCAACGTAATGTGTTCCTTTGCGCCACAACATTTTGCGATTGCTTCAATATTTCCTACACCTAACATTAATTGTTTTCAATTTGGACGTTTTTTATTATTTACCCTTGTGTATTTGTATTTAACACATGAATTACACGTCAAAATTTAATAAGAACTGGGTCAATTTTAGTTCGAAAGGAGGAGTTTCAGTGATAGATTTTGATTAATGGAAAACACGGGGAACGAATTGGGACAACTTTAATTAGAAATTTGGGGTTCAATTAAAAAAAAGTAAATGAAAACAGGGGAGTTCAAATTCTATCGGTATAATTCTGTACAACAGAGTTGTTGAAATAATCAGGCCAGTTTCTACATGTTTTCAGTTGAAGAATCATAGGTATTTAAAAAATCGTATCTTTACAAAAAGTTACAAAAGATTACAAAAGTAGTTTTGACTCCGACAATTTCTGTGTTTATCAGCGGGACGTTACTATTGTACATTATCCAAGTAAGGTGATGGAAGAGAATACCTGTCGAATTGTCTTGTCGAATAAGTAACTTCGACACTTGGGTGCTATGGCTACCAGTCAGTGTGACGTTACAACATTGGATATTAATAATAATATTTAACTATTCAAAGCTGTGCTATGTGGAATCAAGAAAAAAATCTTAATCTAATCGAACATTTACATGCTGCACCTTGCTTGTGGGATGTTAAATGTAGTGACTATAAAAACCGTATTAAAAAAAGAGACGCGCTAGAGGGAATAGCCAACGTCCATTCCGTAAGTATATCTGAAATAGAAAAAAAAATCCATGTTCTCAAGTCGCAATTCCGACGAGAACACAGGAAGCTGGAAATGCTAAAGGCCAGTGGATCATCTAAAAAAAATGCAATTGGTTCGGTTATGAGCCATTATTGTTTTTATTAAATGGCGTGACTGCCAGCCGAATTGATGGAGGAATACACTGCCTTAATGTTGTATTTCTTCTAGTTATTCTTTCACGAACCATATTGAGAAGCAAGTCGAAGTCCCTGGCTGGCATTCTTAAAAAATTTCGAAAGCCAGCTCCATCCTCGTACTGAAGATCATTCAGAATGCTGTCTCCATAGCTTGTCCCTTCCATCAGCGATTTTCTAACCCAACATTTTCTGGCTTTTCTTGACCTTTCTGCCTTCTTTTTCTTTCTTTTTGCGATAATAATGGCCAAATTAATGGCACTCATCGCTATAATGGCCCCCCAACACATTTCTAATAAGATTTGCGCACAGAAAATGTAGAACTGTCAACTAATTTATTATTATTTTTTAAGTGTCTATTGAAGTGTTGAGCAACAGTTTATAAACAGTATTCGAACATGTTGCGCAACTGTTCGCGAACATTATAGATTCTTGCTCCGCAACTGTTCAGAAAAAGTTAAGTAAAATGTTGCGCAACTGTTCGCAGACAATATTTTGAACTTTTTTGCAACTGTTCGTCAACAAATGTTTACAATGGAGACGAGGCTTAACATTAATTGTTTTCAATTTGGACGTTTTTTATTATTTACCCTTTAAATACATATGAATTACACGTCAAAATGCCGTTGTTCAGTCTTTTTTAGGTGATAAATTATCTTTCAACCCACAGGCAAATATATTGCCAAGCGAAATGCGTAAAATTTTTGGTGACAACTACTATTGACCTAGTGATCACGAAAATATAACAAAAAACAAAATCGCTTCGGCGAAAATTGTATGGTTCTCAAAGGGTTAATGGTGTAAACGGTCGGAAATTGGCTTGTCATCAACTTGAGTAATACCAATCCCAAAGCCTCCTTTTCAGTTTGGGCATAACGCTTCTCTACCTCAAAAATGCGACGACTGGCATATATGATTCTTGGATCGTTATTGTTAAACGGGATAAGTACTGCTGCCAAGCCAACTGAACTTGCATCATCTACAATTTTGTGTCTAATCATTGGCATTGAAATAGCCTAATTTTGTTGCACTCACCATATGCGGTTTTATTTTGCGAAATGCCTTTCTCTGCCCTCTGCTTCCATACGAAATTTTGCTTTTCCTTTGTTAACCGCCTAAGCGGTTCGGTAGTTATAGCCAAGTCTGGAATAATTTTCCCAACACAGTTCACCAGACCCAAAAAGCATACAAACTTCTTGGGAAGATGTTGGCTCACGAAAATTTTGGATGGCTTCTAGTTTATCATCATTATCTTCGACGCCTCTGCTGGAAAGGGTGTGTCCCACAAAGTTGACCTCACTAGCTCAATACATACATTTCTTTTCATTAAGCGCTATCCCATTTGCTTTAAGCCCTTTAAGCATCTTCGATTATCTTCGCCTGGCAATATGCTCACCATATACAAGTATATCATCTATGAAGTTGAAGCAATCGTCACATTCATTAAAATTTTGGGACGCATGAAATGCCAAACATATCGGGTGTAGCGAAACAATGCCTTGCGTGTAAGAAACGTCCTTATGTGTTGTGACGGCTCCGAACTTTCTACTTGATGAAATGCATGTTTAACGTCGAACTTTGAACATATTTTGCTAATTGTGGTAAAAAGTCCTCGATTGCTGGAATCTTAATCTCACTTTCGACAGCTTGTTGGCACGACACATTTCGACACAAATACGTACTCCGTCACCTTTCGCAGCCACAACTATAGGTGAAATCCATTTCGATGGTTCGTCCACTTTTTCTAATTTACCCTTCTGTAGTAATTCATCTATTTTATGGTCAGTGTGCAACCAGTATTCTTTGGTATAAAGGACCGGTCGAGCATCGGCCCTAATTAGAATATCAATTGTTACACCCTTTTTTCCGAATTGTTCTGGATAAGGCTCTGCGCTCCCGAGATTGATCGTTGAAATAATATTGTCGTGGGCTAGGACGGGTTAAAAACAAGTCAGGAACAATTATAATTTTATTTGATTGGTAATGAACTGATTATAATAATTATGACAATTGATTCATTAATTAAACGAAAGGCTTGCTATTTATATGATTTTTCACATAGTACACGCATACTATGTTTTTCTCATCGTATGCTAGGATTTTATGCTGTGTTTTCCAAGCACGCGACAATATTAAAGACTCCTAATCTTGATCTTGCGGTGTTTCTACCAATCAAGATCGTGCCTATGCCTCGAAGAACATCATGATAATCCAAGACGTGACTTCTTCTTCCTTGCCTCTTTCTTTATACTGCTCCATGGTGTCGCGTCGCTCGACCTGCGGTGTAGGTACATCGCCCATTCTGGCGGTAATATCTCAGCCTATTTCTGCAGGCAGCTTTATCTTGGATCGTGTCATCGCCGAGACCAATGAGTTGTTATTACTTTCGAACCATTACGCATCTTTGCCCATTAATTTCCAATTCTGCACTAAATGCCCCCATTTGCACTAACTCATGGCCGCCATATGCTCGGAAGACTTTGCCCGTTTCTTTGCGTCGGTTTGGAACGCTCACTCCACTTTTCTTTGATAGTGTCCACCACACTTCCATAATCACCCATTGTGTTATAAAAACGTTTCGTTACGTTTCTTCTTTATCGTCAACAAGGATCTGGCGAATCTAACGGTTCAGTTGCGCTAACGGGTTTTCTTCTTCTTTTCCCTTGCTTTATACCGCTCCATCACGACGCGCTGCCCGAAAAGCTCCACAAAGCGAAAATTCTGGGGTGACCAGTTAAGAATACTGAATAAATTTTTGACTCCTTACAGATGACTGCAAAGCAAGGCTACGTTTGGTTCTTACCTGTCTGGTTAACAAAAATGTGGATAGTCAATAAACAGCTCAAGCTAATGCAGAATGTCAGTTGCACTCCTGAACAGCTTTATTCCGTATGTATGAAGAATTTATCTGTTTGCTCTGTATTTCACTAGCTTCTATTCATTCCAGGCTATCAACGGTCATCTTTCCCTCGCTCACGAACCATTCGCTTCAAACAACACCATCATGCAAACAAACCAAACAGTCAAACAATGGAGAGACGAGCATTCAAACTTAACACAACTTTCTGACTATGCTGGATTTGCGTATGATGCCGTTTGGGTCTATGCTCTGGCAACGAGACAACTACTCGAAAAAATACCGAGCGCTTTGTATGATCTTCGAGACAAAAACGTAGTCAATACCATTGTGGACATAATATGGAAAATGGATTTCCAAGGTGTCTCGGGCAGAATTCGTTTTGGCGAAGGTGGATCACGCATTACTAATGTCGACATCCTGCAATGGACGAACGGACAATTCCGCAAAGTTGGAATTTACATGCCGGAAATCGACGAAGAACACTACAAAATAATTGGAGGTACGTTGCATCTGAATGAAAGTGAAATCAATTGGCTGAATCCCGATGGAAAGCCCAGTGATGGTTCCTTTGTATGTCAGATGCAACCCTTGGCCGATCTTTTGAATACAGACTGCGAAAATGCTAAACTGATTCTTATCACACTGAGTTGCATTCTGTTTGTTGGAATCGTTTCGGTGGGTTCGTTCCTGTTCTGGAAATGTCAGTACGATATAAAGCTGAAACATTCGGCGAAAGTTATGAAAAATTTCGGCATAGATCTCCTTTCGCCGTCGGCCAACATGACCAATACGTTGGACAAATGGGAAATACCAAAAGATAAGGTTGTGGTCAATCGACGACTGGGCGAAGGAGCGTTTGGTACCGTGTATGGTGGCGAGGCGCAATTTGACGACAGTGGATGGACGGCAGTGGCTGTAAAAACTCTCAAAGCGGGAGCTTCCACAGAGGATCGATTGGACTTCCTGTCCGAAGCAGAAGCGATGAAACGGTTTCAGCACAAAAACATTGTTAAACTGTTGGGCGTGTGCTTACAATCGGAACCGATTTACACAATCATGGAATTTATGCTGTACGGCGACTTGAAAACTTTTTTGTTGGCGCGTCGTCATTTGGTCTATGAAAAAACGACTGATGAATCGGATATCAGTCCGAAACGATTGACAATGATGGCACAGGATGTGGTACGTGGACTTTCCTACTTGGCCGAAATGAAGTATGTTCATCGCGATGTGGCATGCAGAAATTGTTTGGTCAATGCCCAGAAGGTGGTTAAGCTGGGCGATTTTGGAATGGCTCGACCAATGTTCGAGAGCGACTATTATCGATTTAATCGCAAAGGGATGTTGCCGGTACGTTGGATGGCACCGGAATCTTTGGCGCTTGGCGTATTCACGCCTGCTTCGGATGTGTGGTCTTTTGGCGTGCTCTTGTATGAGATCATAACTTTTGGCTCGTTTCCCTATCAAGGGCTTACCAACAACGAAGTGTTAGAATATATTAAGAATGGGAAAACCCTACAAATCCCGGTCGGATGTAAGCCACATCTTGAAGGTTTGATGAAAGCTTGCTGGAGTCAGGATTACAAAAAACGTCCAACACCATCGGAAATTGTTGAATACATTTCAAATTATCCCAGACTGTTGACACCATGTCTGGATGTTCCTATATCGTCAGTGGAAATGCCCGAGACTGAAAGTGATCAAATGGAACTCTTGCCACGAATTCGAAAACGTATTAATAGCGGACAACAGACGTTGGATATTCTTACACGAACGGCTGCTATTAATAATTTCGATCAATCATCAATTTGCAATGATGATCGGCCGGTTGAAACGTCCATCTCAGTGAAGAATCTCAACGTCATGCCAGACATGATGGCCGATGATAGTACTACAACTATGTACAGTCCTATGACACCTCTTCTTCGAAACAATCCGGAAGTGTCGAATAGTAATTTAAGTCTGAAACGTTATGTACCTATGTATGTTATTGGAAAGAAGGCCAACCAAAGCCCTACTAAAAACAGTCCAAAGAATGCTCCAATCGAGATTGGAAATTCATGCCAGGATAATACGCTGCTTTGAGATGTAAGTAAGGATAAGTAGCTGTGCTGACACCAAATACACAATATAATCATGGCCGGAAATTTAGATTGATTTTCAAGGCAAGTTATTAGTGGCGGATTTTTAAATTTTGCCCCCTCGTTCCTTGGCGGGATTCACTACCTCGTACCTCAAGTCGCCTTCTGAGTTTTTTCAGAAAGTGGATTTCCTCCCCTCCTATTGGACACGAATTATCAATCATCGATTCTTGTCTGTAGTCACCATCGTAGGCACGATACATATAAAAGTTTTTATGGTATAATTGTTTTTTACTTGTTGAAAAAAATATTTAAAAATTACATCTAAACTTTTTTCTCTCAGTGCACACATAATATCAGAAGTAGATCCAAATTATAGGGTGATTGAATAAAAGTAGAGCAGCCATCGATTGATTGTAATTTCTATAAGATCAATTTCTTAAGATCATACCAGGCAAAGCAAACTAAGTATGTTATCAAATGATGTGTTTTTTTTAAACTTCCGGAGTACCGAGCAAACAAAACAAAACAATGAGATGTGACTCTTTGCGTCAAACAGCTTGAAACTTATTGTTTTGAAATAAGGAAATACATACAAAGAAACTTACTAAGAGAGAGAGAGAGAGAGAGAGAGTCGTCCGCTTATTTTTGCATACATACATACTTGAAAAATATTTTCAATTTGTCTTGAGTATTCAGTGAACAACACAAAATAACATCATCAAAATACTATATAATTAATAATATAATTACGCCATTTAAAAAATAGAAAAAACAATCATCCTATAATGCCAATTTAACAATACTTTAGTCTTCTGCTGGGCAGAAAATCATCTAAAAACGTTCGAATATACATAATTGTGAACAAAGATTCAAACATTTATTTTATAAACAGGTATGTACATCTGTGTAATATGTTCAAAAGGGAATGTTCTCTATACATTTAAAAATACATTTTTGTATACAATGCATGCATTTTTTTATCTAAGCGCGTATTAAAGCTTTTTTTCTGGATGGTAATATAATACATATATAATCCAACCACAATTATAATTCAAATTCAAAAGACTGGTCTGTTTCCTATTTGTTTTTAAGACAATTTTTTATCTATACATAACAAAATGAATTAAAAGATATATACATACTTGCAATTGCAACATAATTATGTATATTATGATATTGTACAATGTAAGAAATGTAAAAAAAAAAGTTATTTATTCATGAATTTTTCCCTTATCATAGGACACATCCATTTGCATATACAAAAAATGAATTGTAAAATATAAGAGTAAATTATTTACCTATAAATAAATAAATCATATGGAATGCTGAAAATAATGCATTTTAATTGGCTTTAAATTATTTAGGATTTTTTTTTTAATTGCACAGGGTGAACTAATGGACACGTCAGCATAGAAGCTTGCACATAAAAAATATGTTTTTTTTTTCAGGTCACCACACTGTCCAGTTTTTACAGGTATGAATTCATTTGGCGAGAAGTGTTGCGTACGTACGATTCCATAAAAAAAAATTATTACAACAACAACGTAGTAGTCTCTCTCTCTCTGGTTCCTGGCATTAACTACACCTGCTCTCCACCTCGTTCTGTTCTGTGTCATCGCCTTTAGGTCTGACAACCTCTAATTTTGTTCGATATGGAAACGCGGTAGCAAACTTTACTAGGTAGTCTATTCCTTTCCAAATGAGAGTCAGTCAGGTGCGTACGCAGAAAAATATTTCGAGATGGTTTTTTTAGAAGTCAGTGTTGGCCTGGAAGTAAAGCTCATAGCTTAGCCCTTATAAAACGATACCCTACCCGCCATTGTATTTAAGTAATGAGTTAGCTTAAATAGCTTCGAAGATGACATCATTGAGCGATACCTTAGATGTATAGTATTGTGTTATCAACAAATCTCGAAAGGTCAATTAGGCTTCATTCAAACGACGCGAAAACGGCTGGCAAGCTCGAGACATACGAATGCATTGGCTTATATGGGAAGATCATGACGAGCGAGAGCCGTGCCACTGTCAAAACATGGCTCGCGAGCCGCGAATTTGCGGGTTGTGGTGCACGATATGTGGAAACACGTTTGAGTTAAGCCTTAGGCTTCATTCAAACGGCGCGAAAACGTGAGCTTCCCATATAGGGCAATGCATTTGTATGTCACGAGCTTGCGAGCCGTTTTCGCGTCGTTTGAATGTACCCTAAAAGTACCGTGATGGGTACTCAGATTTGTTCCTTTCCATGGTTGAAAAATCCAGTCATCTAATTTTTCGAAAAAGACATTATTTTTGCATTGTATGGGTGAAACGAAAATTGAACGCTGAAACTTATTCGTAATACAAGGAAATAATAATAATCGTGTGTTGCTCGTGATATGTTCGTCTTTGTCTATATCCTTAAAAAATTATCTTAGCTAAAATCGATCTCCGAGATTTAATTTCTTTAAAGAAGTTCTTTGAGAGCTTCGTTTGAAATATGTACATGGAAACCCGTACTATGTGGTTTCAGCCAGACAGACAACAAAAGCATTTCATTTAAATTGAAAATTTACATTTTGTGTGTTGATAAAAGGGTTAAGAATTTGTCTGACAATAAACAGCCTAGATTAAGCTGACCAGACGTACAGCATTTTGCTGTACAGTACAGCATTTTGACCTGTCGTACAGCATTGGAAAATGTACAGCATTCCCAACGCCACAATGAAACCTAATTCACTACACGGTCGACAAAGGACTAATGTTTTGAAATTTTTGCAAACATTTTTTATTTTGAACAATAGGGAAATAATTTAAAAAAATGTCAAAGTGTCTTAATAAGAGGGTTTTCATTTTGCAAAACTCGTTAAGCGCAATTTAATTACAGAAAATCGAAAAAAAAACGGTGAAAAGTTTATTGTGTAGTTATTGTGTTTTTTTTTCTTCTGGAAATATATTTAGGATGACCATCTAAATAAATTACTGCGATATGGCATTATAATCCTACATTCGTAGTTTTCTAAATAAACTAGAAAATTGTTTCGATGTAAAGAGTTTCGCACCTGGAGATGGGTTTTAACGAGTTTTGCAACTCAAAATGTAGCCTAAAAAATATGCATTATTAGATTGGCGATGGTGTATATTTTAAACTTGACAGGATGATTGGGGGGAAAGTCCTGTTAGACAGGGGGTATATACGAAGGAGAAAATGGTTGTTTTTGGAAAATATATTGCTGGGTATTTTTAGATAGGTACATTTTGCATCATTACTCTTGGAAACACGAAAGTTAAGCCATGTAATTGTGCAATAAGAAGCTCCAGTATTTTATAACTAAAAATTTAAAAGGCCCTTCTTGCTTCATCATTATCACATTTTTCCCGTTTTTCTTGACAATTTTCATTATTTTGAGCTGGGGGCCTATCATGTAATTCGAAACGAAAACGAAAGTCTCGGCGCTTTCGTATTCGATTCGAAAGCAATTTGGTATCATGTAACTCGTTCGTTTCGAGTAATTGGTATTGCCTCATGAATTAGTCAAAATTCCCTTCATGTACTAGACTGAATCGACTAACGTAGTATATCATGTCACATGATTCAAAGTCAAATTTATTATTTTTGTGTTTTAGATTATATTTTAGTGTTTCGGTGTGAAAAACAAGTTAAATTCGAACATAAAATATAGCATTTTTGTAGTATTCGGTTAAAAAAAGTGAAATAGTGACGGAGAAAATACGTTAAATTGTTCGAGTCGCGATTGGGATTCGAACACACGCTCGAATTCAGTGTATCGGGTCAGACGGGAGAAAACGCGCCCCCCATCGTCACGACGAAAATTTAGGATGTGCGAACAAATTGTATAATTTTAATAAAGCAATTTTAGATGTAGATGCTATTTTTAAACTGTGGATTTTTGTAAAATATAAAATAATGTATGTGTGTGTTAACTATATTCAATTCATCTTGGTCTCCTAGCTTGTCTAGTTTTAAAAAATAAACGAAAATTCCCGGAATACAACATTTTTCTATACGTGTTATAAGTTCATTATTTTGAGGAAAACTTATAGTCTTTGTCTTAAGAAGTCCGTTACACTAATTTTTGTGGTAAGACTCAATCTTCGCTTAAAACAAAACATATAAACGTTTGCTTTTCGAGAGTACCCTACCTTTCGAATGAATTTTCGATAGAATAGTCCACATTCTCGCACGCTTTCGAATTACATGATAGGGGATTTTCGATTCGTATGGTCGAAAGACGAAAGTCCTATTACTTTCGAATAGATGTTATTCGTTTTCGAGTTACATGATACCACTTTAGTCGTTTCGAAAGCAATTCCATTCGAATCGAATTACATGATAGGGCCCCTGATTTTTCGTACAGCACTTACCCTGCGATATACTTGCCGGCTATATTGCGGCTAGTCGAAGTAAGCAGGGTAAGTTGAATTTTTAGAAATTGGCGTCGTCGAAACTTTGTATAATTTTTAGAACTCTAGTATTTCTTATGTCTGGCTGGTTATCGATTCGACTGTGTCTGTCTGTGTCAATGCAACTCGAGCATGACCTTTCCGTACTAAAAATAAGCAGGGTTCCAGGGTTATACTGCCCTTTCTGGTGGTAATGTCTCAGCCGATTTCACCTCTATCTTGGATCGTGTCATCGCCGAGAGCAATGTGTTGCTGACTTTTCATTTGACACATCCAAGTGTTAATCAGTCTGCATAGTATAGGTTGATCGTTGCAGTCTGCCTTTGGCCTTGGGTCCGTCAAGTGTAACATTCATTTATATCGCCTGGCGTGAGGGTTTCTCAGGCGGAAGGTTTCTCTGCTGCCCTGTTTTGGTTGAAATAAAGGAAGGCGCTCAAGGTTCGAGAAATGCTTCTTAATGAAGCCGCATAACCCGAATTCGATTTGCGAATAAGTCCGTCGATAACAGAAAATAAAGTTAGATGATGTGGTCTCCGACGACAGGTTCTAAAGCTCGAGACGATCAGTAAACAAATGCTAAATCGATCGAGAATTTCTTTTCCACACGCTAATTTCAATAAACGTCAACTTATCATTTTTGAAAACCTAATGCGTAACTTGTGCGAATACGAAATTACGCTGTTGGAGGCCGACAAGAGCATGCTTATCTCGTATGGCAGGCACACTTAACATTTCCGATCATGTCTTCTGGGTCGTAGTACCTATCGAACCTTCGCCGATAGCGCAAACTTCAACTTTCAACTTCCCGGAATACAGCCAGTATTGGAACTATCATTCAACACCTGATTTAATTTAACGCTTAAAAGTTAAATAAATAGGTATATATGTAAGTGCGATCCTAGCAATGTGCTCGATGAAGCAGCCGGTAAAAGCGTCCTGCAGACTTAAATCAGACAATCAAAATCCAAACAATCGAGTGGTCTTAGCACTCCTTGACTAATTTCGGCCGAAGAAAACAGGCTGCAGGCTCTCGAAAGCCTTCTGATCGAACCTGAAACTATATCGATCTGGCTTGAATTTGCGTATCAATTCCAGGATATGCATATAATTTATAATGTTTAAGTCTAATATCACTAAGATCTTTGTCCATACAGGTATTAAATCAAAGGATATCTCTACTTTAGTTAGTGGCATTACATACTTCAAAACAGTAGTATATTGTGTATACCCAAACTCAGCATTCCAAAATATAACTCTTAACGAGACCCGCGAGTTCTAATCTTGCGAATACCACGATGAATGTATACCCCACGCATGTTCCGACCTAGAAAGTACGTAAACCTCAAAATATTCCCTTTCAAGTTTTTTTTTGTATGGGAGGTAGTGGTAGATGGGTCAGATCTGGTTCCCCCTTGATATTTTATAAGGACATCAAACAGCTACAATGTGACACCGAATTGAAGTTTTTCGTGACATTCCATAGAAAGATAGAGCTGGGTATAGCTTTGTAGGGGAGGTAGGGTATCCTTACGCTGGACCTATTGCACTTTCCATCAATTCTACGGGTATGCCAAATTTAGGCATGAATCAACATTTCAGGTCGCTAGCGATAAATCTGTCGACAGTTATGGCCGAGGAATTGGAGGATTTATTTGAATGGGAGGTAGGGGAACCCTTGGTCGGATTGGCCAATTTTCAATACTGTTTAAGATTTTATAAAATACAACATATGACGAATATTTCAAACCGCCAGCTTAATTACTTCGGCAATTATCGTGCGAACAGAAAGACACACGGAGACACACTGCTTTTTTCAAAGCCAATGACTTCAAAGCATATTTTCCGAAATGAATTCGTCTTATTACATAAATCCACGAATTTAGCGTTTTCACCTCCTCGTACAATTCATTTTAAATATGTACTTTCAAAAAAAAAAAAATTAGCGAAGAAACCGGAAAAAAATAATCTGGATTTGACGTATTTTGCACCTGTTTTGATGGATTTAACGAGTTTTGAAACCAAAATATTGTGGTTGGATATAACGTATTTTGCAACTGTACAACTAGTGGATTTAACGAGTTTTGCAACTGTGTGCAGTTTTTAACGCCTTATTACGCCGTTATTATTAAAATTAGTTAGAATATTTTTAATCCTGCCTATAGAGCATCAAAAGTGGAATAAAATGGCATCATTAACTCAATTTTTCACAATTTTGGATTTAACGAGTTTTGCAAATGGCCGACTCAAGTTAAATCATCTATTACTTTAACTTTAAATAGAGAAGTTCACAACTATAAAGCTGTACATTACTTTTGCTGCCACGATATCTCTCTCTCTCGATTACCGTAACTCCTAGTGGAGCATGGTGCGTTGATGACTACACACGGTAGTCATCAACGTTACAAAGACAATTGAATTCGGAGTGTGATACGGTTGTCAGCCATACCACTTCCTAGTCGCATTGTTAGTTTATTATTCTACGATAAGAATATTTCTTATCATCTTCTTCTGAATAATAAACTTGCGACGAGTCGTGCCGAGTTTGGAAACTCGTTTCTCTATGAGTGTCTATTTCACAGAGTGGCGACCGAACGATCACGGCCACAGAGCACAACTTGGGCTGCATACATATACATATATGTGTGTAAGTATAGATGCTCCAGTCCAACATTGTCAGAGCCAACTTTTGCGTTGAGATCCCCCATAATAATAATTATGTCTCCTCTGGACGCGTTGTCAAAGGTGTCGCCAAAGTAAGTGGTAAAAGTTAAAGGCGTCCTTAACATGCTGGTCGGCTGACTCAGTCATATAGCGTAGCACTAGTGGCGTTTCTTACTCTGAATTTGGCAGTTATTATTCTGTCGGAAATAGACTTCTAATCTATCAGAGATCAGCGCGCTCTCTCTTGACTACCGTAACTCCTAGTGGAGCATGGTGCGTTGATGACTACCGTGTGTAGTCATCAACGTTACAAAGACAACTTGAATTCGGAATGTGATACGGTTGTCAGCCATTCCTAGTCGCATTGTTAGTTTATTATTCTACGATAAGAATATTTCTTATCATTCTTTTTCTGAATAATAAACTTGCGGCGAGTCGTGCCGAGTTTGGAAACTCGTTTCTCTATGAGTGTCTATTTCACAGAGTGGCGACCGAACGATCACGGCCACAGAGCACGACGATATAACCCATGTAAATTGCACTGGACTGCATTATCGTTGCTGCATCCATTCTATTTACAGCAAAAGAATATGAAAATTCAAAATCAGACATAGAATATTGAACAGAGTATTCACAGTTGTTAAATGTTCGATAAGCCGATAAAAAAATGACCCAACAAAGCACCAAAGCCAGATCATCCAGAATTAGACGCTATACATAAAGCCATTGCAGGATTATCCTGCGTTCGCGAAAATACAAAAATTAAAGGCCTTAGAGAATACCAGCCGGAATAATTTTTATTTTATAGTTATCTATGGCTCGACCCCGACGTCATTCCTTGGCCTACGAGCTGTTGAATCATTTTTATTTTTTAATCTCATTTCCCGCTCTTCTAAAAAGCAGGCCTTTAGCCTTGCCATTGGCTGTAAAACTTCGAAATCACCCCAGACAAAGGTAAAAAACGTAAACTATAATCAAAAGAAAACATTTTTTAAATTTTTAAAGATAAATTTATTCGTTTTTCCATAAATGAGAAAATGTTCAGTTACATTTACATATTTTGCTGAGCATGCGCCACTCTTCACTATCTGGAATTTCCAACATATCCGGATTTAAGTTGAATCCAATGTACTGACATATCATTTTGAATATCTTAATAATATCATTTCTATGTTTACTCTAAGGAAAATATAGGTAATATAATTTTAAACACATGATGTATATATATCACTTACTGATTTTTATTTTCGACTAAAATCAAACCTCTTTTTCATGTTTGAATTGAACTCTTGTATTTAACAGAAAATTAAAAGCCTTTTCCAATTTTTTTTTTTGCTAATCTTAATGATTATTCAAAGGCTATAAAAATAGTTGCACTGTGATTCGTCTACGTTTATAGTAATTGTAAAGTTTTATTTTATTGTTTTGTGTTTTTATTATACGCTTTGTAGGAATGATATTGAACGTATTCTAATTAGTTTTTTTTTTCAATTTATTGCAATCTTCAAATATAATTAGTATTATGTTGTTAGAAATTCTATATAGAAGTTTTCAGATTCTCTATGAAACGGAAAAAGGAATAGAAAATGTCAGTAAAACCTAATCATAAAATAAGGTAAAAAATTGATTAGAAAGCCTAAACTAGTCTTCGAAAATACAAGCAGAAAAAAATGGTTTTTTACTTTCTGAGTGGTTATTGTCGTTAATTATTTATGTTTATTTATAATTTTATTAAACCACTCGGATCAATCTGTGCATAAGCGAAAGTTACAATTTAAGAACAATAAAAATATTCGGAATTGAGAGAACTTATACAATTTTGTAGATTAATAAATCGACTACAATCAATTTACTTACTATTTATAATTTCACAGATTAAAATCTTTGTAATATGTTTAAATATTGTAAAGTATGCAACGCCTACTTCCTGGCTTCCTTTTCGAAATCCTCAATTTCATTGATATTGACCAAGTCAAATTCGACTATATGCTTGCCCGAGAAACCGCCAAATTTGCCAGCATCGGTAATTCGAATGTCACGCTTGAAAACTGAAATGCATAAACACAAAGCCCATAACTCTGACACTCTATTTTTTCAGTGAAAAACAATGAAAATCCTACCTCCTGAAACATATTTCTCCAACAAGTAAACTTTCATATTTTTACATTCGGTGGCGATTTTGGGCGATACGCTCGACATGTCCGTTAGCTCGGGTAAGACTACACGGAAATTCTTGCGTACACGTTCTGTATCAATGTTATAGTAGCCACTGTACATTTTCACCAAAAGATCGTACAAAGTTTTAGGTGGTAGAACAGTATCACGATCCAATGGCATGACGAAACAACGTCCAGCATCACCATCGATGATGCCCGTTTGATTTATTTTGAAGTCATGAATGAAACGTCCGCGACGTCCACCTTTGAATAGAGGCACGTTAATTTTGGAATAGCTTTCGTCGTTGCTTAAATCCAATTCGAATTCTTCCTGGAAGAAGTTGGCCTTCATAAAGTCGCTGAAATTAAATGAAAATTGATTAATGTAATGAGCCATGTTTTGTGCAGCATATAAAACAGTAGAATGTTAAAAACAATGGGCCGCCCGTCAGGGAAACAATTAAAAAACGTAACGGTCGACTTTTATTAAATTATTTATCTGAAGTACTTGTTTAATGCATCATTCTCTCTCTCTGGTTCCTGGTAACCCCTTATGGGGCATAGGGCATCAACTACGCCTACTTTCTACCTCGTTCTGTTCTTTAGGTTTGACCAGCTCTTGTTTAATGAACCATCCTCGCTATTAACCGATCTACAATACGGCGACTTGCATTGGCTCCTTGTGGGTTCCAATCTAGGGCCTGTTTTGCAATATTTGTTAGCTCTCTTCGAAGGGTAGAACCTATCCATTGCCACTTTCGCCTTTTACAGAAGTGCCTATGCAATCCAGGCCTGTGATATTAAGGAGATCATTCGAAATAATCTCCGGCCAGCGGATTTGTAGAATGCGCCGTAGACACTGGTTTACGAAAGTTTGCAGCTTAGTTGTTATCTTCCAAAGTTTACAATTGCATCGAAGATTCGGATTTTGGTGCGCCTGGAAATGTTGCTATTTTGCCAAAAGGGAGTTCACAGTGAAGAAGGCTGCCCTTGACTTGTTGATATGCGATTGCACATCAGCGTCTGCGCCGCCATCTGCAGCGACTATGCTGTAACTAGTATTGCGGAAACTTTTAGAGCACATACAGCACCACCACCGCTCCCAATACGATCACGTCCAACATACTTAATGGACTCAACCAGCCGAAGCCATGCAAGCGTACCGTCCTTGTTGCTCTCGATCTGTCAAAAGCGTTTTACACTGTCAACCACACTCTATTGCTGACAGATCTCCGCAATACTACACCACCTTACATTAAATGGATCGCTAATTACCTTGCCGGTCGTCAATCCTGTACAGAGTTTAGAAACGGGAAGTCTAAACTCAGGAAAATCAAACAAGGCGTTCCCCAGGGTGGAGTTCTATCCCCCACTCTTTTCAACCTCTACATGGCAGGATTACCCACACCACCAACGGGACTAGAAATTATTTCATACGCAGACGACTGTACCATCATGGCAACTGGCAACAATATTCCTGAAATGTGCGATCTGATAAATGAATACTTGCAGGTTCTCAACGCCTTCTTCGCGAATAAAAACCTGAAGCTATCTGCGCCCAAGTCCTCCGCCACATTATTCACCAGCTTCAACCAGGAGTACAAAACACAACTGCCCATCCACGTTGACACCCACATCGTCCCAACTACTAGGACTCCCAAAATCCTTGGTGTCACCCTCGTAAACTCCGGCAAATTCAACACCCACGCTGAAAACATCTGTTCCAAACTCAGGAGCAGAAACAAAATACTCAAAGCACTTGCCGGAAGAACATGGGGCACAGACAAAGAAACACTTTTAGCTACTTACAAAGCTATCGGTCGCCCCCTAGTCAACTACGCAGCACCGACGTGAACTAATGGTCTCTGCAACACAACAACGACTACGACTACAAGGCGGCCATTGCAGATTTACACACACAAGAAGTTCATAAAGCCACTCAAAGTCTCGCAAACAACCGTGTACTTGGCACTAAACCTTCAGCCATATCTCCTGATAAGGAACAACTACCTAGAGCTACCCGTACCACCTTAGCTCAACTCCGATCCGGCTGGTGCTCACGACTAAACTCATATTTATCACGCATAAATAACGAAGTCGCCAACACCTGCCCAGCCTGTGGAACTAGTCCACATGACGTAGACCATATTTTTGATTGTTCAGCTGCTGCCACGCAACTTACACCACTTGCGTTATGGTTACAACCCATCGAAGCAGCAATCTTCTTAAATCTAGACCTCGAGGATGGAATGCCCACCATCTTCGAATAATAATGTGCAACTTAAATTGAGTGTTTCCCCGTTTGTGCCGCTACTACAACAACAACACTATGCCTCCGAGGTAGCCAAATTCGTCAACTTTTTCGACTGCCTGACCCGAAACACAAATTCCGCTTTGATCCCCTGGGCCAGAGCTCAAGTACTTGGTCCTGGCAGCATTTATCTTGATCCCAGCATTACGACTTTCGCAGTGCATCGAGCTTCTCCATGTCTTTGAAACAGCAATATGGTTAATTTAGTTTTCTGTTCTGCAATCAGGAGAAACCCAAGTTTTTAGGTGGCAGGGTTTATGCTTGGACAAGTTGCCTCCAATGACTAATTGTCGAGGGTGTAACTCCACGCCGTTATTGTTCCTGTCGTCAAGCCCTCTGCATTCTTCGCAGACATGATTACCTTCGGGGAGTGACGCCCCCGTGTACCCAGTTAAAGGCTAGCAGTCCTGGTAAATCCTACTATAGCAGTGCCTAGCACTGTGAAATGTCGACCAAAGCATTATAAATTTGGTAGCACGAGTGTCGGGAGCCCTGGAGAATTCACACCTTCCACCCGACAGTTGAGGTAGGCCCCCTTGTGGGAGCATCGTGCTGGTTGTGGTTTAATGCCCATATCGCGGGAAGAGTGATCTAACAACATCAGAGCATTCGGCGTGGACCCAAGATCGGCAGAGGTTTGGAAAGTGCCTCGCATCCAACAGTATGAATGCTGGTTCCCGTAAACCGGTATAAAAATGTTACCCTTCGTGCTTGCACATTGGGGGGCGTCAATTGTGCTTCGTACAATTCGTGTCCTAAGAAGACCGTGTGTTAAAGGCGTACCGCCAGGTGATGCACGTTATATCTTGGATATCATCCTAGGGTGATATCCTCCAGGGACTTGTCGCCAAGCCCGTGTTTGCCCATAAGGTGTTCCAGGCCTAAATTATCAGTACCGACTTTCGCATTGAGATCATTCATAATAATTTTGATGTCACCCCTGGGAGCCCTATCAAAGGTATCGCCTAGTCGCTGATAAAAAGCGTCCTTTGCATATTTATGTGCAGATTCAGTCGGTTCGTTACGTTCTCTGTATTTAAAACTGGCTGTAATGATACGATCGGAAATAAGTTTCCAGTCCATTAGGGATCGGCGTGCATTCCTAGTCAATAGGATTCCGACGCCCGCTTGCCGAGCTGTATTATCGTTTTAACTTCCAGAGTAGAGCAATACAGTACGGGAGCTTGGTGATAAAGTCGCCCCTGAACCGAGCCATCTTGTAGTCCGTTGTTTATAGCCAAAAGTCGTTGCCGTTGAATCAGTCCGAGGTATCCGAGGCTCGTTTAATGTTTCGAATGTTATGTAAATTTCAGGTACGCAGGATACAAGCCTACATACCCTATTCTGCAAGTCGCCTTTTACGACAAGCCGGATCGCCGAATTCTAACCCCAAAACCACAGGGGTCAATATTTTGTTAAGCTTCAAACATATCTGTGACACGACAAATTTGTCACGCGCACAATTGTTAAGATATATTCGAAGCTCAGGGGAGTTTTATTCTCTCCTGTCCCTTTCAGTCGTCTTTGCATCATCACATACTGAATTTTGCATGTTAATCATACCCTGAAATTATCGTTGACGCAGAACTGGATTTGCATAACAAAAAGGGCACTGACTCCAAACTTACTTATAAATCTGATAAGATGGAAAATCTTCGGGTCCAAGCTGGAATGAATCACTGTTGTTGATATCGCGCATGGCCTCGCTCACTGAATCGCTGATTGCTTGTGAATCATACGGTACACCGCAATATCCATGGAAATGCATTCGATCCGCTTGCGATGGCATGTACAGACGATAGATGGCAATACCGCCTAAAATGCCCATACACATTACAGCCAATGCTGATAAGAACAGGAAAATTGTAGTGACCGATGATTTTCGGTGACGATATGCAACAGCTCGTGGATCTTCCTCATCTCCAATCGTTGAGAGCTACAATGATAAATTGTATGGAATGTTTTAGTTGTTATTAAAAATATTCTCATTACATAAAAAATGAATCAAGTTTAAATCGAGCAAGAAAAAAACAAATAACTAAAAAAAACTTGAGAAGGGTGACACGTATTACAAAAAAGGGGCTTTGTCACAGCAAGAATGATCGTCTTACTAAGAAATTGCGTTATTAAGTACAAAAATTAGCTCATGGCAATATTATCCAATTTCAATCATCACTTGTTCATCGGCCAATCCCTATTCCATGTAAAACTTCATTAATAACATCTAAAAATATGTTTTCTTAACCACATATACAAGAATATTCATTTCATACTTAATTCAGTAAATTGATCCTATATTATGTACACTTATTCATCATAATTGAGAAACACTTGCAGCCTTTTAAGAGAAATACATGACTTCATGACTACATTATGCATTAAGACCAAATGTGTTTAAAAATAAGACAAATTGGATGATTATTGACGATTCACGCATTCCACTCGCGAGCAGCCCTTACTGATTAGTGCTGTGTAGGAGAAAATCGATAAAAAAAATATTACTCTATTAAAGGCAATTAGCTGCATAGCTCAGCACTTTTGACTGATTGCTCATATTATAAGTTCTGGAACAGTAGTAAAAACAAACTTAAAACATGTTTTTGTTAATATGATTCGAAACGATGTTTTGAAATTCGGGTTTTGTTTTCTATAGTCATTGCTTAAGTAGTAATTTGCTAATATGGAAAGCGACAGAGCGGTGGTGTTGACGAGCCAGCCTTGAGTATTGCATGAAAAACATGAGTGTGGATTTCGAAATTCATTACATTTAGAATTCATAGATAGGAATATTTTTCTTCTATCGAAAATCGAACACTATTTTTTTGATAAATTGAAAGAAAGAAAGGGTCGCATTAAAGGGCATTCACTCGAATTGAGTATGAAAAAAAATCGAGAGCAGTCGAAATTTTGATTCGCTTCACTTTGTTTTGGGCTAGTAGTTTAACGACAAGCATAGGGCGTGGCATGGTGGTGTTCTGTAGAATTCAATATTTATACATTGATACTTCGATAGGGTTATATTTATATCAGGTTTGGTTAAGATTGACTATCAAAAAAAAAATGTTTTCTTTTGTAGGACTACTTTTTAGGGTGGGGGCGTGTTAAAGGCAGCCCCATGATCACCTGGGTTGTTCCCGTTCATAGTTACATATGATTTAGGGATTCAACAGAAACACATTCGTTTGAGGTTTCGTTGAAAGTTGTCATGTTTTCGAGTCTACTAATAAATATTAAGTAGCAAGTATTAATTTTTTCAACCGTTTCCTGCGTGCACTGCTCCGAAGCCTAACCTACTAGATAGATAGATAGATAGATAAATGTTTTATTCAATACTTAAATTAATCCATACATTTATATAAATTTACAAACAATTTTAAGGCATGGCGTAGCCGTCTGCCATTCATTTGATATTTGGAATAATAATAAAATTAAGCTTTAACAATTTCTCACTAGTTAATTCAATTAATACTATTCAAAAATTCCAATTTCCAATATAAAAACAAATCCTTTTATTTCACTTTCTTCAATAATTAATTTTCCTTTTGGTTACGGTGCTATCGAATTTTGGTATTGTAATTTGCGATATTTGAAATATAATCATCATCGATGCTGTCTTTTTCACAATTTGTGGCCTTGCAAGGGCACAGGGCAACGTCTCACAAGGTTCCATCCAATATATTTCGACGATATCTCAGGGCAATTTGACAGAAGTCATACAAATTTTCCCAATTACTTCCATTTAGCAAATTAGTCAATTCTCGTTCATTCAGCACATTTCGACCAAAGCAGGTTCTTCTGATTTCCCTCAATACGGGACATATGGCAATAAAATGTCGAGAATCCTCTCTTACTTTCATGTTGCACAGACTGCAGATAATCGGCAAATCCGGTCTATGCGGTTGGTAATTCAGCGAAAGTAGCTCTCCCCGAGCTCTAAATATTAATGAAATTTTGCTAATGCTGAATTTATTTTGAAAATATGTGCATTCCCCTCGGGTGTGGTTTAATTGAACATAAAGCTCCCGATGTTGTGATGATTTAGCCTGTTCTGCTAGTTTCTCTATTTCGTGTTCTCTTACATGTATTAGCAACTGTTGCAATATGTTGCTGTTTGCAGAAGTCCCATCCCAGGAAAACTCGGTCTCGCGCTCGTTTGCTAACAAAATCATGTTCATATAAAATGCGCTCTTTTTCTCTACGGCATAAATCAGTATCCTCTTAGGTAACCTATCGCAGTTCATGGTAGATACTTTTGCCAAATATTTGAAATGCGTTTTTAGAGTATCCAGAAAGATTGGTGCTAAACCTGTTTCTTGATACAACATGTAATTTGGTGTTGTTGTCGGAAGTTGGAAAATTCGCTTTAAATAGTACCTCTGCAGCTTTTCTACTTCTTCGTACTGCTTACCGCCCCAAACTTGGGCACCATATAGAAGCACAGATTTGGCCACTGCCTGGAAGATTCTGTACTTAGCCGCATGACTTATGGCTGGTGAGTTGAAGCAGTTTTTCCATATCGCATTTATGGCCCATTTTGCCTCCTTCAGTTTTTCTCCAAATGCGTCTCCATACATAAGTTACATGAGACCCAAAAACCGAGATATTTATATTCTTTGACGACTTCAACATCGTTGCCTTTATATTGCCACTTCTCATGCTGAGCCAATCGAAAACGTTTTTTAAATACAGGAGAGACTCGCTAGTTTGAACCTTCTATAATTTGAACATCCAATAATTTGAACGCTCATCTAGCAACATTACGTCTCTTATAATTTGAACTTTTCAACGAAATAACTCCCTCTATAATTTGAACAAGTTTTTATTTGTGTTTTTCTAGCATGTAACTCGGGGAATCACTTGATTAGCAATATATTATAACTATCCGAACAGGTAATGATTCAGTAACGACATGAATGACATTTCGTTTAAACCTTAGACAAAGCATGCGTTAGTCCAGAGTGGGCATCAGCAAATAAAAATGGCACCATTCTCACACTATTGCAGTTCATAGTATGCGTGAAAATTTTATTCAAACGTCAATTTTTTGTTTACAATTGAGAATATAAAATCCGCGTAATATTCATTACTCTCTTAAAATGCCGACGTGATATTTAACCCTTCTGTTGGCGTATAGATCCAGACAGACCAATGGTACTATATCTTGAAGAAAAATATTGTTCAATAATATTTTCCACCCCTTTCCATATACATTTCAAAGGAACCGACGGCCACAAATGCGATCAAATGTTCGGCGAAATGTAAACTATGTCTAAAGAATCGAAAAAACGGCGCAATATCGTAAGACACAGTATGTAAACTGTTTATAGAACCAAAATCAGAAAGAACACTAAATAAAATCAGACCTCTTCAAAAATAAGATTGATTTCACAGAAGATTCAGCTCCACCTTAGGCATAATAGCTCGTAGGCGGCGTCAGAAGGGTTAATAATTGCATCGACAATATTTTGACATTTCAATTATTTCGTGGAGTGTAATGTAATAAATTTGGAGTCAAACACATATGGGTTGTGTGATCACATAGCCACTCTGGACTAACGCATGGCATGGGTTGCTATGTTTTCTCTAAGGTTTAAACATACGAAACGGTTTACACGTTACTACATTTGCGTTGTTTAGTCGTGTCTTAAATTTTTTATTCAAATTTTTAATAGCCCGTAGTGCTTATGTGTTAAAATGAATATTTATAGAAAGTCTCTCAAACAAATAAATAAATAAATTTTGCGTAACTTTTTTTCGAAAATGTGTAAAACCATTTAAGTAAATGTGAATTATTTATTAATTTTTGTTTCATTTTGAATTCTATTTTGTTTAATATGAATACTATACTAATAAATAAATACATAAAACCTTATTATGTATGCGAGTTCTTTCAATAACAAAGCTCCCCCACAAATTTGAAACCCTCGATCATTTGAACTCACTTGGTTTTAATTAGTTCAAACTATCGAGTCCCTCCTGTATAACAATTTTTGACTTATCCAAGTTTATGGTAAGCTTCCATCTTTTGCAATAGTTTTCCAAATAATCAATCATCTTCTGCATGTCCTCCGGCGATTCGGCGAAGAACACCATGTCGTCCGCATATAACAGACCTTTTAGCAGCACATCATAGGCCTTTGCTCCCCCGGGAATTTCATCTAGAATGTCATTGACAAAAATTACGAATGCGTCGGGGCTAAGTTTGCAACCTTGACGCACTCCGATATTCGTGCAGAATGATTCCGAAAGATGACATCCATTCCAAACAGCTGCGCTTGTATTTTCGTAAAGCTTTTCGAATACATATCCAAATTTCGCAGACATGCCAGCATTATAAAGTTTATAAAACAATGGCTATGTCCACACATGTGCGCTTTCGTCTTCACTATCGTCTTCAAGCTTCGTATCCACTTTCAATATTGAACGGGTCGTTGATTGCGTCAAGTGAACAGAAGAGATCAATGCCTCATTCTATCCACATCCGTTGATTATTTATCGGGAAATATGTGTCGCGGCTTTGATCAGGACGGGTAAATGATAAATTCTTTCATGAATAGTATGAATAGATGATGAGTTGTTTATATTTAACATTAGCAATCGCGTTCAAGAATGAATGCGTTTCTTCAATGGCGCAGGCATCTCAAGTTTCAATTGTCAAAATGATGAAGACGAACGAAAATTGAAACTGTCTAGACAGGCACAATGACGAACGATCGACCGTATCAAATGCGGCTCGAAAATCCACAAAAAAAGTATACAGTCTTCGTCCTTCGTTTAAAAACTGCCGAGCCCAATTACACAAAATGAATATATTATCATAAGTAAAATATCCCTGGCGAAATCTTGCTTGATTTTCGACTATGATTTTCTCCGATGCCATCTATTTCGCAAACCTCGTTTGTAAGAGCGTTGTAAATATCTTTCCTGATGCATTCAGGAAAGAAATGCCGCGATAGAAAGCCGGGTCGTTTACATCTCCTTTTTTAAACAAAGGGAAAATTATAGCATATCGGAACTGTTCTGGTACATCGCTACTGTCGAAGATTCGGCTTAACTCATTGCGAAGCATGACTAACGATGTATCTGTGCCATACTTGTAAAACTCTACTGGAATTCGGTCGCTACCTGGAGCTTTATTATCTTTGCACTTATTCAATGCTTCGCGTACTTATTCTGTGGTTATTTCGCATCTAATATTTGGTTCTACAAATTTGGTCTTGCAAAATTGATCATATAATCGCGCCCACTTTTCGAACTTTGTAGCATTTGACAGAAGTGAAACTGCAACATTTCAATATTTATGCCATTCCCTATTGCATGCGTATCAGAGCCATTTATACGTTTAGCTATTTGCCAAAATTTTTTCGAGTTCTTACATGTAGATAGTAGCTCAGCCTGTTGTCGGTAGAAACTTCTTTTTTTTGATCGGCATTCAATTTTATATTGCCTATTGGCTTGCAGATACATATTCCTCGCAAACACCGTATTATGCTTCTTGAACAACTTCAACCACGCAAAATACCGTTTTCTATGTCTATCAAAATCATTGTCGAACCAGGGCTGCTTGGCAGGCCTTTTTATTTTGTTAGCTGGCGGTGCACTCAATTTGATACAGTCTGCTATTCCGCAGATGTCTGTTTGTGCAGTGTGGGATACATTTATGTTTAGATTAGCTTTATACTTCACTTAGAATTCATCTCGCCATCTAAGTTTAGGTAGGAGATTCATTGGCACAGTTTTTGTTCTACCGATACAATCTAACCCAATCGTTGTTATTATTGGGAGATGATCGGAGAACTGTTTTATTATAAAAATATATTTAAAAGAATACTTATTTAAAAGACGTCTTTATTTATTTAATATTAATATATGACTGACTTATACAAATCAGGTTACTATTTTATATACATACATACATATTTATATAACAAGAACTGCTTATCATCAACCTTGAAATCCGTAACGAGGGGCATCCAGTCCCCTCCGGCCAGGCACAAATCAATGACGGTGTGGCTATTATAACCAATATATGTACACTCTCCTTGTGTATCGCTATACGAGCAACCATTCAAGATTTTTAAACCATAAGAATCTGCAATATCTAAAAATTTTCGACCGCAAGAGTTAATTGTTGCATCTTTTGACTGCCTCTTTGCATTGTCCATGACATTTGCAATTGGCTGTTCGGCGCCAACTCAAGCATTCATATCGCCCACAACAAGAAGATTCACATTATTTATACTCGCAAGGGTGTCTAACCTACTAAAAGACTAAACAGAAATGAATTTTTCATATTGCACGAAAAATGCACACTTGGGCATTCATATTGCACGTTTCGGGATTTTTACTGCACGTTTTTAATTTTTTTACTGCACGAAAATCCGAAAATAGAAATAGAAATATGACTGTTCAATGGAGCCCTTAGAAGAACCTAATTTTGGAGGTTGTGTTTCTATGGCAGGCCCATGGCCTACAACGCGTACAACACGCCTTTCTAAAACCATCCCGTTATATCAAGGATCCTACACAAACGCCCCCGGGCCACGTATTTGAGCTAAAGTTTTATACATAATTAACTGTAAACCCTTGTGCTCTTTGACCATGATCGTCCGGTCGCCACTCTGCGATATAAAGATTCATAGAGAAACGAGTTTCGATGCTCGGCATGGCCCGTCGTCGCGTCGTGTCGCTCGACCTGCGGTGTAGGCACATAACCCGTTCTCGCGGTAACGTCCCAGCCTATTTCTACAGACAGCAATATCTTGGATCGTGTCATCGTCACATCCACATATCGAGGTGTTTGCGCCCATCAAGCGGGACTTTAATTGATATCGCCTTCTTTGCGGGGTTCTTTGAACGTAATTGAAAATTTAGCGAAAGGGTTTACTATGTATGTACTTTTTTTCTGCATTTCTCTTCATAAAAAAAAAGAAAAACCAGACCGAGGCTAATTTCGGGCGCGGCCGAAATTTGTATACACTTCACTCTCCTCGGGCTGGCTAAAAGTTTTTTTCGGGCGTACCTATGACTTGTATTTAATCCTCTCTCCCCCATTCTTTTCCTTCCGTTTTCACATAAGCTCCGTGGTGCCGATAAAACAATATTTGTGTAGCCTTGCTTGGAATAATTGGGCAATTTAAAAAAAAAATTCTCATAGAAAACTTTATTGGGGGGAAACGGGTACATGGTCCCATAGTACAATTCCATTCGTTTTTACATTTTTTGTTGTTGGGATAAAGACACATTAATAAAGGGTTTGGTGAAATTGGTGTTGCAAAAAATGTTTCTCAGAAGAACCAAAATGGAGGGAGGACCGATTGCATGACAGCCCCATGACCCCATGGCTCCTTTCCATCCATTTTTACGTATGTTTTGTGGCATCAATAGAAACGCATTTGTATGAGGTTTGGTTACAATTGGTGGACGAATAAAAAAGTTTTTCTTAGAAGAACTTAAATTGGGGGGATAGGTTTGTATGGCAGCCGCAGCCCCTGAACCAGTGATCCATTTTGGGTGATTCAAACATACAAACAGCCTGCAACATAAATAAGCATGTGTGCAAAATTTCAGCTTTGTAGCTTTAATAGCGGCCGAGAAAAATGCGCTGCAACAGACGGACAAGACAGACAGACGGACATCGCCCAATCGACTCACCAAGTCATCCTGATCATATATGTATACTTTTTATATGGTCGGAGATGCTTCCTTTACTGCGTTACAAACTTCATGACAAAGTTAATATACCCTTTCACTCTATGAGCGAAGGGTATAAAAATATGACAGATTACATTTGAATAAATAAACACAAATTTCATATGAACTTTGTCTGGTTTAATTCATTTCATTTCATTGAAGATAAAGCACTACCACATCACAATGTTATAAATTGATAACATTTCTATAACACTAAGGCCGGGTTTCTGATAGCTCTTATTCAGTACCTGTCGGCTGATTAGTCTTATCGCGTAGAGAAGACACACACCATATTTAGAAAGCTTTTCCATTGTGTTGAATGGAATTTTTGTTTATTTTGCATAGCTACGCCATATTTTGATTGTTTAAGCCATCATCTTAGATTGAGAAAATCATTGCGCACTTTCATCCAACAGCGTAAATAAGCAAAAGATAACATAAATATGCAAAATTAACAAAAAATCAATTCAATATAATGGAGAAGCTTTTTGAATATTGTGTGTGTCTTCTCTGGGCGATAAGACTAACCATTCTATAAGATCTACGAGAGAATGGGCCTAAGACTTTTAACATTTTGAGTGATGCAATTATTTAGCTAAAAATACCGTGGAATCTGGTACATATTTGAAAAACAAATTCTGACTAAAATAAGGAATAATGAAGTAAGTGTTATGGAATCTAGACAACATGCACAAACTTTTAAAATTACTTGCTGCAAAGCCCTGGTGCATTTTTTTACTTTACAGTTACATATTTGAACTTTTGATCAGTCGGTTCCACAAAGAAGGTCAGATTTTTGTCAATACTTAAAGAGAACCTTTCAAGTTGGGCTGCAATTCATAGAGCATTTGATTGTTGTTATACCACAGAAGGAAAATTTGTGAAATATTTATATTTGCGGTTACAGTGCGTGAACAATTACAATAAGGCGTGCATTTTACTCTTTTGATTGCGTATAACTGTAAAAATAGGCGACTGAAATTCGTTTGGTTTTTTTCCGTAGCGGAAACCGAATTTGGATGATAGCGCACAATCATCCAATTCCGGCTGACTTTGACTTATTTTCCCTGATAACAAAAAAGCTATCAAAACACCTATCGGTTACATCGTCACGCTAAAATTCTTAATTTTTGTAACAAACAAGCTGGCGCGTGGACCACAACCTTTCTGCGGTAATTTTACCTGCATAGCCAGGAGGCAACACGAAGACGGAGAACGATTCGCAGTTTCTTAGCACTGGGACAACCTTCCTGGGCAAAATCGGTTGAGCTCCTTCAACTAAGCAGAAACAAAGTTCGAATCCATTGTGGTCTATTTGCTGGCCACTTTTGTCTGGGGTACCACCCTTGTACATCAGGACCCAGACAAGACACAAGCTGCCGATTGTGCGAGGAAGACGACGAGACATATGGGCGCGTCCATTGTGTATGTGATGCCTATGCTCGACGTCGCTGGATCCACCTCGGTAGGGCTTATCAAGACACTGATGACGCCCCTCCACAATCAAACCGTCAGGGCCGAGTGTTTTACAATTCTTCGCTCGTTTTAGAACCAGAGCAATTTCATTTGTGGTAAATATAAAATCGTGTTCTGTAAGAAGGTTTACGGATGGCTCTCGTAATAACGCACTTGTGCTTATCTTTACCAAGAATTTAATTTCGTTGGCGTTTATTGTCGTCTGTTCAGGTGCTATCTCCGAAAAAATACTCAAGTATAAAAAAATATTTTAAAAATTTTGGAAAATATGACCCTTACTCTCTCCCCCCTGTGCATTACAGTTTGTCTTGGGTCGCATCTTAGAACGGCTCTATCTTCCGAATGGAGGGAGCTGCGAGTCTGAAATTTTCAGCAAAATGGCATCCGCAACGTAATCTACCTCCCCCCATTCATTTTTGATCAAACAATTTTTATACCCGTCACTATGTGAAAGGGTATATTAACTTTATCATGAAGTTTGCAACGCACAGAAGGAAGCTTCTCCGACTATATAAAGTATATATATTATTGATCAGCGTGACGAGAGAAATCGATTGAGCCATGTCCGTCTGTCTGTCTGTCCGTCTGTTGCAACGCAAACTAGTCCATCAGTTTTGAAGCTATCGGGCTGAAAATTTGTACACAAGTTTCTTTTTAGTGTACGCTGTATATATGTCGGAACGAATGGAATCGGACCATGGAGTCATGGACTGCCCCTGAAAATTAGGTTTTTCTAAGAAAAACTTTTTTCTTTATGTACCAATCTTAACCAAACTTCACCCAAGTGTGTTTCTAGTAAAGCCTCAAAACATATCTAGGAACGAATCGAATTGGAACATTACGTCATAGGGTTGCCATACAAACGAACCATTGAAAATTAAGTTCTTCTAAGAAAAACTTTTTCCTTTTTAAGACGATCGTAACCAAACTTCATCCAAATGTGTTCCTAGTAAAGCCTCAAAAAATATCTAGGAACAGATGAAATCGGAACACTACGCCATAGGGCTGTCATACAAACCAACCCCTGGAAATTAGATTCTTCTAAGAAAACTTTTTTCTTAATGAACCATCTTAACCAAACTTTGCGCAAATGTGTTCTTAGTAAAGCCACCAAAGATATTTAGGAACCGATGAAATCGGAACACTACGTCATAGGGCTCTCATACAAAACAACCGCTGGAAATTAGGTTCTTGCATGAACACCTTTTTTCTTTGTGAATCAATCTTAACCAACTTCACCCCAATGTGTGGCTAGTATAAGCTGACCAGACGTACAGCATTTTGCTGTAGAGTACAGCATTTTGGCAGCATTAGTAGATGAACAGCATTCCCAACGCCACACCAAAGAAACCTAAATGACTGCATAATAACCTCCTCGTTGAGGCATGTAGTCAGTCTGTTAGGTGTTATTAGCAAGATAATCGCACTTTCATGTGGCACACGCTCATTTTCGATAATTTCGGAATTCTTTGGTCAATCGTTCTGAAATTTAATGTACCTAAATGTAAGCGCCAGGTAGCTTCACAACCTGGGGATTACATTTACTTTCATTTCTCCATTTTTTAGGGTCCTCTTATCTGCGTTCGACAGTTACAGCAGCCCAAATGGCACTTTCGTCTTTTCTAATCGAAAACTCTATAAAATTTGTCCAATAAATTTGAAAATTGGCAGACTTGTAAAAATTTCAAATAACATAAATTTTCATAGAAATTATGTCACCGATCTATTTTTCCAGGACATTTACTGCCATTTTTTATGAAAGCTAGCTTAATCAGTCCTGTTCAGGATCCAAGGAAACGGAGCTGTCATAGTTGATTTAGAATGATCGTTTTTGTCATTTAGTTTTCTATAGCGCACCGGTCAGGGCTTAGCGTTTCTGTAGCTGCTTCTTATAATTTAATTTTACTGGCAAGTATACTGAAAAAATTGTTAACATCATTTGTTTTGCCCTAGGACACGCCACTCAAAGCCCGAACTTCCGTACTTAACATCTTAGTAAGATATTTGGACTTTCACCAAGCCTCAAGCAGCTGGGCCTTGATATCCAATTTCTCAAACCATTTGATTATGTCGAGTATTGTCTTGGAAGCCCACGTTCAAGATCCTCAGAAAATGTGCTTCTAGGGTCAACCATTTCATATGGAGTACCACATTTGATAAACAAAAAATTACATGGATGTAATTCTTGTGGAAATGTCCTGGGACCTGTATAAATTTGGGTTAAAGCAGGCATGCAGTTTATTTCCATATTCATATCCGAGCAAAGTCAATCCAATCCATATACTTTTCAAGAAAGGCATCCCATGAGCTATGATAAGTCAAAAGAAGTCTCGAGATATACGTTTAACTGTGGAGCATGTTTACAACGAACTGTTGTATAAAAGATTTATTTTATAACGAGACCGAGTTCTAATTGCGCAAATAGCATGATGAGTGCATACCCTAATACCCATGTACAGAGCTAGACGGCACGCAAAGCCCAAAGTAATCAATTCCAGTTTTGTTGCAGGGGAGAAAAGAAAGGAGTATATGAGTCGGATCTGGCGCACTTTTAATATTTTATAATGACATCTAACAGCTATCTCTTGACACACATTTGAAGTTTTTTTGGGACATACTATCAAAAGATATGTCTAAATTTCGATTTGTACGGGTAGTAAGGCCTACTCCACTTTCCATCCACTTCCAGGATATGTCACAAATAGGCATCGATACAAATTTCAATAAACAATAGGAAAATAATCACGCACCTACCCGAACTCCCTTTTAAAAAACGAATATTCAGTTCGATTTTCTATAGAAATGACCACCTTTCCTCTAATGAGGAGAGGAGTTCATCATATCGAGTTTCCACTATAATTTCGATCAAAACTTTCAATATTCATTATCTTCTTGTTCCTATTAAAGTAAAAGGGCGGAATAAATAAAATTGTTAAAATGTCCTTTATTTACAACATTATGGCCTGAATGCATGGCGTACCATATTTGGTACACAATGTAAATTCTACTATTTTCGCTTTTATGGAAAAACGGGCTATTTCCTGGGAATATAAAGGCTAATTCCGTCTTTAGTGACCGATTTTACATCAGGGGAGGTCAGTTACGATAATGGGTTCAGACCCCAAGCGAGGGAACAGATGGAATCGGAACCCGTCATAGGGCTGCGGTAGAAATTATTAACACAAAAGAAACTTAAGTTTCATTCAAATGTGACGGGTATTCAAATTTCGGCCGCGCCCGAAATTAGCCTCGGTCTCGTTTTTATTTATTTATGACTGGACTACTTCGTTTTGCCGATGATATAGTCCTCACTAGCCCATACATCATTGCCGTTCAAGCTGCACTTACACAAAATGGTTTGACCTTTTTGAGAAGTATAGACTTGAGGGTTATAACAAGGACAGAATTTTCGGGTCCAAATTTATCTATACCAGATATGTACATCAAAGGAGAGCGGCTTAAGTCTTGTTCCAAGTTCAAGTATGTTGGCTCAATGGTAAACAAAGAGCTAAATGCGATCGGACAAAGGTTGGCTGGATAAAGTGGGGAGAAAGCTGGAGTTTGCTATGATAAGAAAATGCCAATGAAGATAAATGGCAAGTTGTGCAAAACGATTGAACGTTCTGTGCACAAGCATAGATCACGATCGGATCGCAAGTTTCGCGTGTTAAACTATTTTATTTTCGAGCGAACAATTGATTTAAAGCAAAATGCTGCCGTCCAAATTTCGTGTATTCAAATTACTTTGGGAAAAATTTGTAAAAGGGTTTTGTTGCAAGTTAGAAAAACCACGCATACATCCCAAAATTTCGAAAGAAAAACAGGAGAATATAGGAAATACTTGAAAAATATAGAAAAAACAGGAGTAATGAAAATTAGGAAAATAAAGAGTACGTAGTTCGAGTCCTGTGGTAGGCCTCTATTATGCTGTTACCAAGGAAAACTAGAATCGCAATGGAAATATCAGTTCAGCTAGAGAAAAATCCTGTATGCATCCTGTTTTAGTTTTCGCCATTTAGACGCGAGTTATGTGCCACCAAAACAAAACGCCGGGTTTTTGGGGTGACGCTCTGTGATAGATATAATAATTGGTGTAATGGCAGATTTTGTAGATCTAAGAGGTATTAAACAATATAATCCCCGCTTACCAACCCTTGAAAGTGATTTCAAAGCATTATTTATTTTATTATTATTTTCATCAAAAACATTAATTTTTTGTGTACACTCCTGGCTATTTTGTTGTATTTTTTCCACCTTCTTTTCATAATACTCCTTTTGAACTTTACTCGTCTTGTACTACTGCAACAGAACTAAGCGTTAAGGGTTCTTTTGTAGTCAGTTCTCGTGTTTCATCCGTTTCGTACAATTGGGTCGTTAGTTTTTTCTTAACAAATGGTTGAGCCGCCGAGTCCCTTTTAGCTGATTGCCCTGAAGTTCCACCTGTTTGCGCAGAAGATGCTTCACTGCTTGCTGAGGAGATCTGTCTTCACGAGTTCCAATCTGCAAGGCACCTCTAATTCTTCCAATTATAGGATTGCTGTCTACCTTCATAACCATAATTAGGCATTTCTCCCAATCCAACAATTTTATCGCTTTGTTGCCCGTTTTTTTAGGTCTGTTTTTTTTCTTCATGTTGTTAACTTTTTTCAATAAGCCTTTAGTATCCAGTGGCCTACCAAATGTTGCTGAATACTTAGGGGTGAGTAATGCAATTGCCTCGTCTTTTCTTTGTTTTATTTTTGCAACTTGAGATTTCTCCAAAATAACTCCTCTACAAAAAAGGCGAATTCCAAGCTTATGCTGTTTGCCGAAACGACATTTAGCACAGGGTCCTCATGGTAGGAAATCTGGATTTATACAGCCAGTAATACTCTAAAATAGATAAGCGTAAAGGTCCGTCTAGACGTGTCGCCATTTGGCTATGCGTCCAGTTTTGATATTCAATATGGCAACTCAACCAACCGCTTTGACAACCGCTTGTCAAATTCAAAGTGACAATTTTGCAACTTTTTTTCGTTCTTTTGTGTGAAATTGAATAATTCTTGAATGGCCGTGTAATAATTCAAACGCGCAGAGTTCGATTTTGATAATTAAATTTAAAAAAATCACCAAAATGAAATTTTGGTAATGCCATTTTTTGGCTGCTCGTGTGGATGCTAAGTAGCAGCCAAATGGCTGTACGCGATGCCAGTTTTTGGACGCGCAGCCATTTGGCGACACGTCTAGAGGGTCCTTAAGAACGGCGATCCAAATGTTTCACAACGGCCACTTTTTATATCTATATATTAATGCTACTCTTAACATTTTAAATTTTCAAATTGTAAATAATGTTCATGGATCTCTGATCAGTACATACTTGAAATAAATAAGTAAATAAGTAAAGCGAAACGAGTTTTCAAATCTCGGCATGGCTCGTCGCTCGTTTATTATTCAGAAGAAGATTAGAAATATTCCTACTACACATGGTAGTCGTCAACGCACCATGCTCCCCATGGAGATAAAGCAAAACAAGAGAGTAACACAAAACCACCTCATGCAACTGCTACTCGATCGCATAGGATAATGATCCGATAGGAGTTATGCGATAAATCGCTGTTAAGTTCGGTTTGCTGAATTGCTCCGATTCATGAAGTTACATGGAAATGTACGATGAGTCAGGATTGATTTCAATGTCGACTCATGTATGTTGTTGTTGTTGTTGTTGTAGCGGTGCAGAAGGGTGTGAGTCGCTGTGCATGTCTGTGGACACGTTCTAAGTTTCGTCGTCGTTCTCGCCTATTGTCTCAAGCGACAAGAACGTAGCAGCTGCAATAGGGTTGTCCCATAACGCCCTCGGAGTGAGGTTAGTGGGTGCAGCGGGCATCGAAACAGGTGGTCCACATCGTGTGGCGTACCGCCGCAGCTCGGACAAATGTTCTGGATGTCCGGGTCTATTCGAGATAGGTAGGAATTGAGACGTGAACCAAAACCCGACCTAAGTTGGGCTAGTGTCACTCTTGTGGCTCTCGGGAGCCTAGTCTCCTCAGGCGATATGGGTGGTGGGGGCACTGAGAGGACTATATTCGGACCTAATCTCCCTATTGACCTATTCACAACGGTTGTGTGAATATCTGCGATGGCGGCATGGTTATGCTGTGTCATCAAATATATCGGGAGATACCCGTTTGTATCTCTGGACGTCTCTCTCGAGATCTCTGACTCCACTCCTGACATGTCGTGGAGGGGGTTTGGGTGATCCTCTCGATAGCAACCGACCATAGATATTGTAAAGACAAGAGGTCATTATGATCACGCACTGATAACATGTTGGTTTCTTGATGAAGATGATCCTGGGACGACATGAGATGGCAACCTGTGGCGATACGTAGAGCAGCGTTCTGGCATGCCTGGATCTTATTCCAGTTTGTGTCATAAACGGTTTGTGACCACACCGGTGCTGCACAGCTAGGGATTGCTCTACCTATCGCTTTGTAGGTGACCAACATAGTTTCTTTGTCCTTTCTCCAGGAACTCCCGGCTAATGCCTTTAGGACGTTGTGTCTACTGTGCATTCTATCGACTACGTTTGTGACGTGATTTTTCGACTTCATCATGGTGTCTAAATAGACACCAAGGATCTTGGGGTTGGTTACAGTAGGAACAACGTCATCAGCCATTACGGATCCCAAGCACCTCCGAAAATTCCTGCGTCCAGGTGGTAAGCAGTGTTGCGGTACATTTAGACGGTGAAATGACAAGATTGCGGATATTGAAAAACTTCACCAGTTTCTTAATATAGTCATTTAATCGAGCACACATCCCATTTAAATCATTCCCCGAGGTGAGTACGGTGCAGTCGTCCGCATAAGAAATTAGTTCGATACCTTCCGGGGGAGTAGGAAGGCTCGACAGATAGATGTTAAACAGTGTAGGAGGGAGTACACTACCCTGTGGAACTCCCTGCTTAATTTTTCTATGCTTTGAACGACTGCCCCGAAACTCTGTGAAGGATTGCCTTCCAGCTAGATAGTTGGCAATCCATCTAACCACTTGTGCAGGAATATGCATATTGAGGAGATCGGCCAACAGCGCAGAATGGATAACCGTGTCGAAGGCTTTCGACAGGTCAAGTGCCACTAGGACAGTTCTGTCACGGGGCGGTTTCTGGTTGAGGCCATTATGGATGTGATGGGTGATCAGATTCAGAGCTGTTGTAGTACTATGCATCTTCCTGAAGCCATGCTGGTGAGAAGCTAGCTCAGCATGTGATACAAGGGTGGGGTAGATGAGTGCTGCGAGCGTCTTCGCAACGGGTGATACAATTGTGATTGGAGGGTAGGATTCGGCGAGTTTCGCGCTTTTACCGGGTTTGAGAAGGGGGATAATCCGCCCCTTTTTCCAGAATTCAGGGATGACAAGCGTGGATATCGACAAGTTGAAAGCCATCGTTAGGTATTCGATGGCCGGAAGATTGAGGTGTTTCAGCATGACCATTGAAATGCCATCTGGTCCAATGGCCTTTGATTTTTTTGCATTCTTGATTGTTGCTGAAACCTGGTCCGCTGTAAAGGTGCGAATGATGTCAACTGTACGGTTGCGAATCCTTCTTCTTATCTTGCAATTAAGCATCTTGGTCTTGGGGTGTTCAATAAATTGCTTATTGAACACGCTCGCGGGTTTTGGATTGGCAGTGGTTTTCTTACCGAATCTGATGGCTACACTGCCCTTGTCTTTTGTTGGGTGAGACAGGGCGCGGACCGTAGCCCATAGTTTGCTGACACCTTGTGAGAGGTCGCAGCTATCTAGATGCTCGTTCCATTTCTCTTTTTTGTAGGTGTTGACTTGTCGATTTATTTCTAAGTTTAGCTCATGAATTCTGGGGTCTGCCGCATTTGCGCGTCTTAAATCGTCCCGTTCGTCGGCTAACCGGCAGTAGTTGGGAAATATGGCCGAACTTTGGGGATACGTCCTGCCGGAATGTAGCGAGCTGCCGCTTTGACAATGACGTTCCTTATGTTCTTTCGGCTTCCCGTGTGTTCGTAGGAGTAGGTAGCGCGGCGAACTTCGTCGTTGTGAACGCAGTGAAACCCTCCCAATATGCCTTTTTATGGTTGATAAACGTACGCCGTTCTGATGTCGTTAGTTCGGCTGGTTTATCTATGTTTATTAATATGGGGAGGTGATCGGATTGGAGAGACGTTGTTGTCTCCCATCGGGTTTCACTTATCAAACTGGCGCTTACAATAGTTATGTCAGGAGAACTATGACAGGCGCCAGCGACACGTGTAGACGAAATTCCATTGATAGCGCAGAAGTTTGATGGGTCTAGTTTGGACGCGATATCTATACCTCTGGCATCATTTTCGAGGTGAGAGTGCCAGAGTTCGTGATGCGCGTTAAAGTCGCCAAGTAGGATCCTATGCTGTCCTATGAGGAGTGGACCAATATCGAACTTATAGCCAGAGCCACAGCTAGATGCTGGTGGAACATAGATGTTTATAAGTTCGATATTGGTATTGCCGGATTTAACGGCAATAGCTTGCATTTCCGCCGTGCCGTCGTTGAAACGACAATCTAATACACTGTATTGCACGGTTCTGTGTATTAGAAATGCAAGCCCTGTATGTAGAATTCAGTACTGTTGGTATGGCCATGACTGTTCCATGAGGATAAAAAATGAATGAATAACGTGTTTGCGTTCGTCTCCTCTTGCGGCGAAGGATATAGACCCAGCTGTTGAAGAAACGGTGATGACTAAGGTCTCCCTATTTCCTGAAGTGACCTAAGCAGAGAAACACTTGATTCAACGCAAAATAATTGAACGACTAAACCATAATCGAACAATATAATATGAAATAGCGAATGTAAGTGTATTGTTAAAAAAGAGAGAAAGACCTAGAACAACAAGTCATAAAATCTTGCTTTTATTATTTTCAAATACTTGAAATGTTCGTTGTGATAAACCATATCAAAATGCAAACTTTACTCAAGTCTTATCAGCGACAGGTCTCATTTCATACAATGCAGCAGCAGCCCCATGTAATTGCTATATTGACGACAATATTAGACACTATTCACACGGTACATCAACGAAATAATTGCCGTGACTTCCGTTCTCAAGGAAGAGCACACAGGACAATTGCAACCAGTTAAAGTGTCCTTCCCACTCTACAAACGGTCACTGCCCGCCCCATGGAGCCGTACACCACCCGTCAAATACAAGAAGCTTGCTACACGCTTCTGCCCAAGTGCGCAACATATTCGAAACGGGTCGATTGCCAGCATGAATAGCTACACAACAACAAAAATGCATTTGGGAAACCCCGTGATGTTGCATAAGAACACCAGAAAAGGAAAACAGAACTAAATTGTGGGTGCAATGGCAACAAGTACACAGTCTTAATTAGGAAGGAGCTTCAGCTTTGTGACGTTCGAGACCGCAAAATTATTTTTACTATTTTGCCAAATTGTGTAATTTTAGTCCTAGTGGAATTTCAATAATTACAAAATAAAGACTCACAGCTGGGGCACTAGCCTGCGGAACTCCTCCATCTGTAAACAAAGGCAACACCAATTTATCGGCCGCGTTCTTATCGTTGGAAGGTTTCGTGATAATCGTCATTGTGCAGTTGCGATTTTCTTCTGCAAAATCTTTAGATCACGACGGTAAACACTCAATCACACTTGCGACAACTATTTAGATGCGAATAATCCTGTTTGTGGTAAATACACAATACACAATTATCCTCGACAAACTATATTTGTTTTTCCAATGATAATGTCCGACCGAAAACTACACTTCAGCCTTTTTGAACAACACTCTTTGATATGTGACCAATTAGAATGGAATGGATGGAAATTGGATCAGAGTCCAATTAGAATGGAGTGAAGTCAGTGGCAAATGATGTTAATTTCGTTGGTTTCTACGTGCATGCAGTGAGCTTGTGAAGAGGGATTTTCGTGTTGCTTAAAGGTACAACCAAACTGATCGCCAAATGGTGGATAATAACTATGGCAACTCAACCAACCGCTTTTCAAATTCAAATTTTGCAACTTTTGTTCGTTCTTTTGTGTGAGATTGAATAATTATTGAATGGCCGTATGTAATAATTCAAACGTGCAGAGTCCGATTTTGATAATTAAATTTAAATAATCTCCAAAAGGAGATTTTGGTTATGTCATTTTCTGTTTCCATTTGGTAACTAGTGTAATGCTAAGTAGCAACCAAATGGCGGTTCGTGATCCCAGTTTTTTAACGCACGTCCATTTAGAAGCCAATATAGATGCACCTTAATATGTGAATGCATTTTGATAAAAATAGGACAAATTGACAATTTACACAAAGCGAAAGATAAATCAGCTGAAAAATTGAGCTACTCTATGAGGAACAGGATAGATTTTGGGAACATTACGCTATCAGCTCTCACAAGAAGAATTTCCTTGTTTTTCTTATCGATTTTAGCGACACTTATATTACCGTCCTCCATATAGCGGACACATAGTGGAAAATATCGGAAACACAAAAGTTCTCCCTATGAGAGCGGATAGCATTTTGTTGCTTTCTTTGGCAGCATTGAACGCGTCTAATCTGTTTCAAGCGTAATGCTAATTATCCCCAGCCGTGCGAACGGGGGTGAATAGAGCACTACTCGCCCCGGCCGCCGAAAACGCGAGCAGAATTAAAAATTGTTTTATTATACTTTTTTTTTATTTTTTAGAAGAATAGAATTTGTTTTTGAAAAGAAATTTCATCAAACCACTAGACTTTGTGTTCGTACCATAGGATTAACGAGGTCTTTGGAATTTCTACAGGGTAAATTCGGCCTTGCCTTCTATTGCGTGAGAAACGCAGTCACGAAGGTATTTATGGGCAAAGTGCAAGGGATAGTATGAGCTCTGATCGTCGCAGGCACTAAGATGTTGTTGCTATCGCTAAAGGGGCCATATAGCCAGTTGTTCCGACCCATAGCGGTGCAGGTCGGGCCACGCATTCGCATAAAAAGAACTAATGATACACACTAAACTTCTCGCACACACACGGCGGCGGATTCATAGATTTGAATTTGAATCCGAAACTTCATATAGAAAATAACAAGCTGTCAAATTTTTAACATGAAGTTTCGTTGGATTCGAATCCATGGATTTGCCGTGTCTGTGCATTTTGATATAGGCTTCAAGTAATTTTCTTTTGTAAATTTAAACATCACGATTTCCAACGGTGTGTTTTTGGTGCATTCGTAACTTTCTTTTCTCACATTTGACCTTTTTTAAATGTTTTCTTCCAATTAAGTATTAAAGAGATAAAATTGTTACTTGGGAGTAAACTACAACAACAACAACGCATTCGTTTTGGCCATGACACGATTCAAGATAGAGATATGCCTGTAGAAATAGGCTGAGACATAATGCCGGGACGGTCGATGCACCGCGTAGCCAAGGAGCGGTATAAAGAACGAGACAAGATAAAGATGGTAAACTACAAAATTAAGCATCACCATGCACGACATGAAGAAATTGGACACAATTGTGCGCCCTTAATGAAACATTTTGCCTAATTGTCTGAATAGTTAAACGCCAACCAAAAAGACGCGTTCGTAAATACTGAAAATTTCACACATGTGAGAGAATGGAAGAGGCGCTTTTGTGAGCTTTCGCCCCGTACGCAACATTTCCTTTGGACGGCTCTACTATCTCCACCCACGAAATTGGAAGTTTGCTAAGTTTGTGTGCGTTGAATGGACTTTCTACTTTTCTAGCCAGCTAATACGAATACGACCGCCAACCGCCGACAGGTTGAAAACTGTAAAAATTTCTAAATTTTTCGGTCGGATGGAGGTATGATGCTTTAAGCCTTTTTTTGCTGCCAGAAACAAGAACTCGACACTTTTTCTTGTAAACTAAATAATGACTCTTGACGTGCATCAATGCAGCTGATGGCCGAGAATGAAACTGAGCATTTTCGTTACCTTTGTTTTTACATCACTCGCTGAATTTTCCTATTGAAACATACCAAACTTTCTAATTTCTTTGCTATATATTTGCACTTTGACACTGAACTTTTAAATTCAAATTCCCTCCAATTGCAATTCCCAAACAACTTCACTCTAATCCTCTCAGAATTCATCGAATGCAAAATGAACTGAAATGAACTCAGTCGCTCTGTCGCTCTCACGACAATTGTGAACTGGCACCGGACATTTCAGCAGGCGAAGAAAAGTGTCTTGCAATCGAAGAAGTCGGGCGTGCAATTTCTTCGAATTGGTTTTTTGTCGGTGTAATTTGCAATCGATTGCAGTCACAAATAATTCTAGTGAATTATACAGTGCAGTGCGTGGCGATTTCGTTGAAATAAAGTGAGCGGCTACGTCGCCGCCAGTGTAAATACGCTAAGCAAAAGAAAAAAGGTTGGTTGAGTGAAAAATTTTCTTGTGACGGGCGTTTTTGAAGGGGCCTTCGTTGGCACAAGTTGTTCATAGAACGTCGTGTCGGGTGAGCGAGGCAAGGGGGCGTGCAAGTGCAGCAAACACACCCCACAGGACGAAGGATAGCGTGGCCGATGCCACGGCAAGTTGTTTCTCCCCTCGTCAACATCATTACCATCGTCGTTGTCGGCCTCTGAAGCCGCTTGAAGGATATCTCTCGCCTGGCGAACGCCTGCGCTCTGAATGCAACGAGGGGCTTGTTGCCTACCCAACTGAAAAGTGTCGTCGAGTTGTGCAGTTTCCGTGACGAGGAGCGACGACTCCTTTTTCCCGAGCACCGAGGGTGGATACAGGTCGTGAGTTTCTCTGTCGACACAAATTGTGAAAACCGTGTGTGTGCAGTTAATTGCAATTTTTTTGCTTAAAAAATCTCATCTTGGCTAGCCCTGTGTGTTAAGATTACGGTGCAATTAGAACGTTTCGCCTAGTGCTACGGTTGCTGGTGTAAAGTGCAATCTCAAGAAAAAAATTGTGAAGTTTTGTGAGCCGCGATTCGGTGGTGGTACACAGACGGAACGGATTGAAGGAGTCGTCGTTAGCAGTGTCGACGAGTTAGTTGCCTCCGGGGGCTGTTCGCGTGATTGTATGGTGCAAAAGTGCGGCACTTGACGACGACGTCGCGAATTGATGTCACGGACGGGTACGTAATCACTCGCTGAACCGAGAAAAGGAAAATGCACTTTACATGCTACAATTGACGCATTGGCTTTGATCCCTGGCACGGCCGCAAGCAACGGTTGGAGTATGTAACTCGATGCCGGGAGCTGGCCACGGTCCTTGGCCGGATTCTGTACGCCCACCAAATAATCGTCTCCATATGTTGTGTGTCGATTCTGGTCACGTCTCCAACGCCCTACCGCTCCTTATATCGATTAGTTGGTGTATGTCACCTTCTGGTCTCTACACCGGTACTGATTAGCTTGTCGCTATGAATGGCAACCGCACAATTATCATTTGCGCAAACAATTGTCAATGGCCGGCCAAGAAGAAGCATCGTTCGTCGTGACCATTATCTTGCCGCATATCGATTTGTTTATAAGTCGGGGCAGTGACACCCAGCACCCAGGCCAACCATTGTGTAGATGCAATCGACTTGCAAGCAGCACTTGTACATGATTCTTGTTGTAATCGCGCCCAAGTAGTGCACTCACCTCTCTAGGTATTCTGGGAAACTCAAGTGGCGTACCTGTGGAGGAAGTGTTTTGTCAATAAGGAGACGCTCAACAGTAGTAAGCGTGCTTCACGATGATTAAAGGAACTGGGTCTTGCTTCCGGTTGGATGCGTGTCATTAATAGATTCAAATTGCTTTCCAATTTCGACTGAATAGGGTTCGAAAATAGGTAGTTGCCGTTTTGCATAAAATATTATTGAACAGACAAGTTCTTCAGAACATCCCTCCTATTAGACTTACATATATGGTTTATTTATAGTCTAAATGCCTGGTAGGAAAATAGAGTCTATAGAAAAACGTTCTGAAGATCTTCTTCAACCTCCCTTTTTATGCACCGTTTTGCATTTCATGTCCGCTGAAAGAAGGCATCCCGAGATGGCCTTCCTTGGGAGTGCTTTGGAATGTTTCGAGAAGGACTTCTAGAAAGGTTTGGAGAAGAACTTCTAGAATTTACTACTTCAGTTCAACTCCTTCTAATTTACTCACAAATACCTCATCGAAATCATATGATGGTTTCATTGCTTCCTCGGAATGAAAAACTCTTCCATGAGAAGGCTTTCTGATTTTCCCTAGTGGGTAAAGGCATACAAATTAATGTACCCTATGAAACCATGTACATATATGTGTCTAAGAGTACTGGATAATAAGGTTGTAGTTCGGATCTTACGGAAACCGCAGTGCTTGGCATTCCATAAAAAGTAAGAAGAGGAGAGGTTCGGTCTTCAGAGCCAACTAATGTCATAATTTTCTATACAATTTTGACAATGTGTGTTTTTTTGTGCTCTGGTGCAGGTTAGTTTGGTGTAACTACATGGAATTTTAATAACAACATAACCAGTATGTTGGTCTGAAAGAGATAAAGTAATTGACAAAGGTCATGGTGATGTATTCAGAAGTAAAACCCATGCAGATGCCAGTTATCGTTAAAAGGACAAAAGTCACTCTATGGATTTGCCTTTCTAAAATTTTTAGCCCTTTTTCTAAAAATATATTTTTTTTTGTTATACAGTTTAATTGCATACCCTCGTCCCGCTAAAACAAATACGGGCTAAAAGATGATTTAAAAAAAATGTTTATGTCTTGAGGAATTTCAACCTACGCTCATGCTGAGAATTTTTATAAAGAAGAAGTTCAGAGCTAACTAAAACGGGAAAATCAAGCCAAGTCCTGATTTGATTTTCGAAAAAAGGGAAGTATTGCTACTGCAGCATTGGTAATGTGTACTGTGATTCCACTCCTCATCTTCCTGAAATCCAAACAACTTTGTTAGAAATTTGTCTATTAAATGCTATACGAATCAATGTAACTGGAACCAACTGAGGAGATCGGGCGAATTGAAGTCAAATTGCCGCCAAAGGTTTATAGATAGTTTCATAATTTCATCCTCTATTTAAAAATTAGGTGGCCCTCCCCTTTGGCAAGAACAAGGGATCATGCATACAAGGTTCAAATATAATCCTTAATGCTGGTCAAAAGTAGAGGTACTAAATGTTGAATTGGAACCCGACATTAGCAGATGAATATCCAATTTATGTTTTAATCAATAAATCAATCAATTTTATTCAACCAGTAATGAAAGACAATATTTTACACTATTGTAATAAGGCAAGAGATTGAGCTATTGCTCTTACATCTATAAATATATTGCGTAGGATAATAAAAAAAATAGGATTAATAAGCTGAGCTGAACAATATATCCGGTAGTAGGAGGAAAATGGGTTTGAAAACCTCTTATACATATTTTTTATGTAACTAAAAGTTTTAACTATTTTAACTATGTTTTAAAGTAGAACTAGAACCGCATAACTGAGCGAATTGACGCACTTCGGAAGGGTAGACTAGCATCACAGACGTACAATTTACGCAACTGTTACTCAGCATTTTAGGATTTTAAATGCAGCACTTTGTATCAATTGTGGACTCTTCAAAGCCTCGCAAGGACTTTGCATCTTTAAAACACAACTTTCAACTTTTAATTTCATCTGTAGGTTTCGTCTCCACCAAATGGAAATTTATATTGAATTTTTCCTTCTGGCTTTTATCAACTTTTTTTTTATTACGAGTATAGTGCTAGCCAAAAAGCCGCCCCTAAAATTTGGCGCCCCGAGCGACCGCCCGGCTCGCCCCCCCCCCCCCCCCTAAAGCGGGCGCTGTAGAGCTGCACTTAGTTTTTATCCGATTGAACTGGGTTTTAGGCAGAGACCGAGACATAATCGTTTGAAAGGGCGATGTGCCTACTTCGCAGGCCGAGCAACTCGCCCCCATGGAGTGGTATAAAGGAGGCAAGGGCACGATTTCAGTATCTGCGGCGCCAAATTTTGATGATGCCATTTCATTAATATTGGCCTGAAACGACCCAATCGCAGGGACGTAGCCAGGGGAGGGGTCCATGGGGTCCGGACCCCTCCCGAAATGTTTTCAATGGGCTTTAAAATTTTAGTGATGTTAACATAAAAACAGTTATAATGAACTAGTTTTTCTAAGGGATATTGGCTATGAATCACGTAAGAAGCGATAGCTGCAAAGAAGTTAACAATTGTTGGAAATTAGGAATGAGTTTATTTGAGTCACCGCGCAGTTAACATTAGATTTTCTTGTCCTAATTGGCTCTATCAATAAATTACCCCGTTTTGGAAAGTAACCTCTTCTCTCAGTTCTCTCAAAGCTAATTTAATTTAGATATGCTAAAGTTGTTCCTTTGTCAGTGAGAAATTTTGTTAAATTTCTACAATGCCCGGAGGACAAAACCTAGAAAACTTACATTGAATCCGATTTTGCTGAAAGTATTGGTTTTCAAGAACAGCTTCATGTTTTATCACTCAAGGTGTTTGGTCGACCGCTGTTCTTTCTAACCAACTGAAATGAAAACGTTATGTATGTTAATTTTTCGCTGATATAATTTTCCTCCAATTTGTTTAGTTCTCAAGTCTCCAAGTTTTTCCCCTCTGATTAATTGAAAAAATACCAAGATTCTAAAAAAATATATAAATTAATTTGACATCTTTAATGACACCAGCCCAGATGATTTTTCTCCGATTTGTTTAAAGAAATCTGCGCAGAAAAAAAAATAAGGTATCCACTTTCATTTCTTATTTAACCAATCACTCTATTCTCAACACTGGAATTAAAGCTATGTCTTGCCTCGTGCCAACACTTAAAAATGGCGACAAAGCTGAGACTGAAAATTATCTACGAATCCTTCAATTATTTGAACTGGAGGATGACCAGGGTTACATCCTTTACACCTCTAGTTCGACCACTAATAATTTTGGTTTTTCAGAGGTAAATTTATTATTACAAACCTTATATTAAAATTACACCTTAAAGTCTCTCAAAAATTGGTCCCACTTTACCAAACCGATTCATAAATTTAAATCTAACCTTTTACTATAGTTAAACTAAAAAACGTTCACTTCGGTGGCCCCTCATTAATAGAATAACCAGACAATACCGTTTCGTGATTGTAACCATAACTTTAGCTAATTCAAATCAATTTCCACCAACATCTGGCATTCCTCAGGGATCATATACGTTGATCCACTTTTGTTTCCAAGCGGATGAAATCAATCGGTATACATCGAATAAAAAGGCATGAATGTAAAAAAATTTGTTTAGTAATGTATTTTTTCTGTATCATCAAAAACACAGTAAAACAGTTCTTCACTAGCAACACAAAAAAAATTGATTTAGAATTAAATTTCTGAAATCGAAATTTGGACCCCTCCCGAAACAAATTCCTGGCTACGTCCCTGCCCAATCGGCAATCCTTTTTCGCGAAATCATAACCGTTCTCCAGATATTCAATGTCAAATGTTGAAATTTACATGTGATAATTCAGTTTTTAATGGGAAATTGGGGGTATTTTTTACTTTATGTTGATGTGAATAAATAGCATTGCACCAAAAATAACATTTTAAATTTCATTTGCCTCTCTGTCTAGCCAATTTTACAATTCTTGCTCGCAAATATTTTTCGAATTTTCATATTATTAACATCTTTGCCAGATTGATAAAACTTACTATTCTAGTGGGACTGATTAAAATTAAAACGTCCATTTGATGGCATCGAGCGCTTTCCCCAATGTGTAAAGCGGCAATATCCCCCTTTTCTTGTCAAATTACTTAACTGGCTTCATAGAAAAGTCAAACTTTGACATTGAATATCTGGAAAACCGTCACGATTTCGCGAAAAAGTATTGCAGATTCGGTCGTTTCAGGCCAATATTAATGAAATGCCATCATCAAAATTTGGCGCCGCAGATACTGAAATATCCCCGAGGCAAGGAAGAAAGAAGAACTATGTTTTTGTTAGAGGTTATGAATGAATTTCCTCAAAGAACACTATAAAATTCGGTGATCAAACGCATGTAGCATAAGCTAACATCAGCTTAAAGCTGGCACTGTATTATGTTTTGATAGAACAAAGTTTGCCAAAAGTGGTCCTCGGGAGATACTCGATTTCTTTGGCCTTCTCTGGACCACTTTGGCCAAAAATTCATTGATTCAGGCCGCACAGAATAAGTATAGGTGACATTGTAAAGGGATAATTTTTTTAAATTTTAGAGGCAATTAGAGGTTGTTGACAGATAGACCACTGTAAGGTAAGGTTCTACGACCGGACAAAAAATGTCAACAGGCAGTCTGACATTCTATTCCGTATTGTGTCTTCACTTTTTAATATTGTTTTATGATTGTTTTTCGAAAAAGAACACACACAATAGCCCTTCGAGAGAAGCATCGAGCCCTCATGACTCGGTCGCAAAGATTATGGTAAATTTTGACATTAAGGCGAGCTTATCTATGTTGTCTTTTCGGATTATAAGAAGTTCACTTTAGAAGACTAACACGATTATAATGTCTACTTCCATGATCTTCGCTAGGAAAGACACCATCAGGATCGCCTTCATTGTCGGATGGGGAGGGTGTAATGGAGCTCCAGAGCAAATCTGGTACCTGTGGATTATCGGAAATATAAGTGGAAACATTTACAAAAACAAGCTTCAAAGTACCCTATTTTCAAAATATGTTCGGTAACGTATCATTGTATTTTTAATACGATATCCCTTCGCTCCACACTGATTCAACTGGTGGTTAAATCAAAGATTAAAGGCCAAAAAATCAGCGACAGCGGCTCCTAACTTCCTCGACACCAATTTAAAAGAAAACCTTTGAGGATGTTTAGTTTGTAAACTGTAAAACAATTTTATACTGAAACCGAACTTATCGAAAGCATTTAGGAGCCCTTGGTAAGGTATTACCCAAAATCAAGTATCTATTAGGTCATTCAGGTCAGAGAGGTTAAACACATTGCCTTAGAAGCTTTTCATTTTAAAATTTAATTTTAGCATTGGTATGAAAATTACCCCGTATAGTGCAGGTTGGCTGTTGATAAAACACGGTCATTATAAAATTTATTGAAAAATGTATTAATTTTCTAATTTCGAAATAGGCTCATGGCTTGAAAGCGCAATAAAAATAGAAAAAAGTCACATATGCTAACCTGATGACAAATTATAAATTGCCATTTTGTGTCTTCTTTTTGGAAAAATATTTATAACAAAATATTAAAAAATGAAGAAACAATAATTTTTAATTAAGTAAGAATTTAATAAGCTATTAACTGTAATAATAACTACCTATTGTCATTTACTATTAGTACTACTAAAGGGTCTTTTCGAAACCATAGAACTTGCAAGTGAAATAATGCATGGAAAAATGTTTTCAATCTTTATTAAATTTTCATTAAACCTAAAAGGGGATTCAGACTATCGACAAGATTGACTAAATCCTCTCTCTCTCTCTCTGTTTCCTTTTAATCCCTAGTGGGCATAGAGCATTGACTACACCTCTTTTCCATCGGCATCAGCCCCACCATCCGCTGTCACTATGCTTCCAAGGTAAGTGAAGCTCTCGACTTTTTCTATCGGTTGTCTGGACATAGAAATGGTTTTTTGCCCTTCTGATGACAACCTCAGTCTTAGCGGCTTTAGTTTTTAAGGCAGCACTTCGGCTTTAACGATGCAAAGCATCCGTCATTTGAGCTAGATGATCAGCGTAGTCCAGGTGCTGAAGGTAATCGAATAATTTCCACCTGATACCCTTACTTTTATGGTCGCGTAGAGAATCGCAGATTACGTCGTTGATGGTAATAAGGAACAGCATTGGTGATAAAATACAGCCTTGTCTGACTCCATTATTCACGTCAAAAGGACTGGGTAATTCACCCTTATGCAAGACATGACATTGGGCTCCATTGTAGGACTCCTTTATGATGGAAATAAGTTTCTCTGGTATGCCTCTCCTACGTAAGGCTGTCCAGATATAAGCCCAGTCAAGGCTGTCAAACGCCTTCTCGAAATCAATGAACATAAGATGTAACGGGGATATCCATTCAGCGGATTGTTCAATTATAATTCTGAGGGTGTTGATGTGATCGCTACATGAAAAACCCTCACGAAAACCAGCTTGTTCATTGTTCAGAGTCGGTCGATCGTTGTCTTGATCCGGTCCAAGATTATTTTGGCCATCAGTTAAGGGACTGCAGGGAGGAGACAAATTCCACGCCAATTATTGCAATCCTTGAGATTTCCTTTCTTAGGGATTTTAACAATGACGCTCTTCTTCCATTCTTGAGTGAGAGTCTCGGTTTTCCAACACTCTTGGATCAGGGGTAGAAGAATATCTGCTGTAGCGTTGATATCCGCCTTCAAAAGTCTCATGGGGATACCGTCTGCCCCCGGGGCTTTACCAGCTTCCAATGATTTAAGGGCCTTAATTATTTCCAGCTTTGATGGTACGCCGGTATTAATTCTGGCCATTTGCGGAAGACTTGCTGCTTCCGGTGGAGGTGGGCTTGAATGGTTAAAGTTGTTGTTAAGTACCTCCATGAAATGCTCTCTCCAACGGCGCAGTTGTTGTTCGTCTGTGATTAGCAGCGACCCGTCTTTATCTTTTACAGGATGCTCATGGGTAAAAGATTTGCCAGTCATTGGCTTTATGAGCTTGTAAAGGGTCCCACTGTCACCACGGTAAGCTGCATATTCTGCCTCCACCGCTAACGCGTTGATGTTGCTGCGTTTATCACGTCTTATGCTTCTCTGCACTCAGTTGTTGCTTGACTGTAGTGTCAGTAGCCGAGTTTAATTACTCTTTAATTCTCTTCCGTGCAGTTATCAGAGACCATGTATCGTCCTACCTCGCTGAAATCTGCCCACAAAAGTTTCGCCACACGATATAAAAGCGTCCTTCACGATGTTCCATCTATCATCAATTGATGAAGGAGTATCTGATGTCTGTGCATTAGCTATCTCGTGCAATACGCTAGAAACTGCGCGTATTGTTGATGGATCTTTAAGTTTTTGCACATTGAATCGTGGCAATACACGATCGTTTTGTGTGCGACGAATAGCAGCGGTCCGCAAGCGAATTTTTGAGATGACAAGTTGGTGATCGCTGCCTACATCAGCACCACGCTAGCCCTGACGTCCATGAGACAATTCCTGGCTATATGGTCAATCTGGTTCTCGGCCATCTGGAGATATCCAAGTTGCTGAATGGCAAGGTTTGTGTTTGAACAGGATGCCACCAATGACAAGCTGACGAGAGTTACAGAACTCTCTCACCATTGTCGTTCCTAACACCCAGACCGTGATTGCCCATAAGATGTTCCAACATTGTCAGACCCAATTTTACAACATTGTCAGACCCAATTTTAGCATTGAGATCCCCCATAATAATTTGTATGTAACCTCTGGGAGCCTTGTCAAAGGTGTCGCCAAGCAGGTGGTAAAAGGCGTCCTTAGCATGCAGGTCGGCTGACTCAATCGGGGCGTAGCACTGAATTATAGTAATGTTTTTTACTTTGGACTTGAATCTGGCAGTTATTATTCGGTCGGAAATAGGCCTCCAATCTATAAGAGATTGGCGAGCTTCCTTGTTCAAAAGGAAGCCGACTATAGCCATTCTGGGTGAGGCTTCAAGTTCGCTACCAGAGTAAAGCAGCACAGTTTGGGAACTAGGTGATAAGGTCGTTCCCGAACCGGTCCATCTTGTTTCGCTCAGTCCTAATATAGAAATTCTATATGCGGTCATTTCCCGTTCGACTTCCGTGAGTCTCGTACTACTGCACTCGCTCCACATCGTTCGAACGTTCCAAAAACCAATCGTAATCCGTTGTTTGTAGCCAAAGGTCGTTGCCGGTAAATCAGTCCGTGGTATCCGAGGCTTGTTCAATGTTTCGAGTGTAAATTAGCTTCAGGTATGCAAGTTACAGGCCTACATACCTTATCCCTCAAGTCGCCTTCTACGACAAGCCGGGAACGCTGTGGCATCATTCTAACCCCAACACCACAGGGGTCAATTTTTGTTGAGCTTCGTACATATATATACAATTGAACGCAATCAATGTCGCGCGCAATTGTATAGATTTGTACGAGACCCAATAGAGTTTTATTCTCCCCTGTCTCTTAAAGGTTTGTGTTCGTAGAGACGACTCATGGGATCATCGCTCAGCGACCGAAGTTAAACCACCGGTTTTGAGCACTATATGGGTATATTTTCTATGCAAACATGTTCCTTTAATCCATAGTCGATACTAGGAAAGTAGAACCATTAAAAAAATATTTAAATACGGCTCGGAATTGGATGCAAAACTGCAGTCGCTGAGCGATCATCACATGAATTGTCTCTACGAACACGTACCTTTAGTCGCCTTCTACGACACGCCGCGCCGGGGACAGCGGTGGCACTATTCTTAACCCATGCCACAGGGCATCCTAGATTTAGTTAAAAATTGTACTGCAATTTGAATAATGCAAGTATAATCTACGATGCATTTTGAATTGAATGGCATACGATTTAATTTAGTAGGCGGGATTTGACTCGATTAATTTAGTGGTTTTAGTAAATCCGATTTAAGACAAATGGACGCCACATCAAGTAGTATAGTGCAGTTGGCTCTAAACTCAAACATCAAAAAAAAAAGAGAAAAGTTTTGATGCCAAATTGTTACATACACTCCCCCTGTAATCTTCTAAATGTATGTATGTTCAAAAGTTCGAAACAAACTGTGCCCTTAAAGTGTCGAAAATTGGGCTTAAAGGTCACTAGTACTCGTACTACCTCTAAAGTAAATATCATAGATAAATACATAGTTGTGACCTCCAAACCCGGCTTTCAGACACTTTTGGGGCACACTTTGGTACGAGCTTTGAAACATACATTGGTAAGACTATAAATTAAATATTTTAATTGCGTTCCAAGAGTTAAAAATATTATTTCCTATTTTAGGAAACTCCTGAAGTGAACAAATGTGAAATTTGCAGATTAAGGGTTAACTTTCTATGCACAGTAGTGCAAAAAAATCTCTTAACTTGAAGAGATCTTCTTTCATTAAGAAAAAAAAAAACAATCATCCCAATTTCTATGAGGATTTAAAGTAAATCGGCGATTTTAAATGTTTGCTTAAGCAGTGGATTTTATTTTTTGAACTATGTACATAGATACTTGTTAATCTTCATCCAAATCCATGGTTGTTAATAGGAGCTTACACTCTTTTAAAAGATAATTCATAAGATTTTAGATTGCACTTACATGTAGACGAGTACGAACGTTGCCTGTAATTCAATTGGTTCGTATATTATTGAAAATATGTACATCGTCGTTTCTAGTATGTATAATAAAATGTCATTCGATTCGTATATGAAGTTCATGGATAAAAAAAAAACGAAACTTTCTACAAGACATCTTTTTGATATTAATTCACATGACGTACGTTTAAATAACTTTTTTTTTTTCAATTTCAAATTCAAACGGACTGACAACAACATAAATACATAAAAACTCTAGCAGCAGCAAATCTACACGCGTACATGTTTCAAACTTTAATTCTTTCAATGACACTCGTTGGCTTCAATTTCATATGTGAGCCAGTGGCGTAGATAGCTTTTCGGAGAGGAGGGGGATCATTTTGCAAGATTACTTATACTTTTACGGTTATCAAATGTTGAATTTCAGAGTAAAAATTTTGTATTTATTACACTTCACATTTAGCAATTTTTTTAGCAAATTTTGGTTCAAAATAGATAGCAATTTTGCCATACGAAAAAAAAACTGAGTCATGAAAATATTGCACCGATAATTTTGTTTTTTTTTTCTTTACTACGTTATTCCAGTTCACAGTATTCAAATTTTCGCTACTGTGACTGAAGTATAAGAGCCCTATATTGGGTTCGGTCAGTGGTTCCCAAACTTTTCGGAGTCACGGAACACCTAGCATCGCAGCTTTTCTGGCCGGAATGCCCGGAACACCTACAGGGATTAAATCATATAGTTATATGCCCAATAGAGGAAAATTGTGAAGACGAGAGCTCGTTGGGAATGCCAAGTATATATGGATAAACTACAGCGTTTGTGTTTTTAAATTTACATTTTTCGGAAATTCAGAAATTCGTGAGTAGATATTTCTAAAATTTTCAAACTTGTAGAACACCGTAGCAGCTCTATATATTTGCTATAAATTTCAAGGCCCTAGCTATCAGCTAATTGTTTGAAAAAGGATACCAAAAATGTGAGTAGAACTTAAAATTTGGACTGTTAAAGATTCGTTAAAAAAAATCGTAGAAAAGTTTTGGTTAACACAAATTTATTGGGACTTAATTTAAATCCCGAAAACCTCGTCACAAACACTGTAGACATGCTTTATTTTCTGGTAGACATACTACATACATATTTCCTTTTCCATTTCATATAGAAAGTTTCAGTAGAAAGTTGTAAAAGAAAATCGGTCGAGTCTCTAATGCTGGTTAAATATTTTAGAGTTAAGTTGTTTTGGGGTACAGTGTAGCAGACTAAGCTTCGGAATTTTAAAACATACAAACATTTTTCGTATGGGTTTTTGTTTTCAAAAATTCTTTCCGTATTTTTCTTATTTTTTGATATCTTCGGGAACCCCCTGAGAGATCTTCACGGAACCCTAGGGTACCGCGGAACTTCGTTTGTTTGATTGTTAATTTGTTTTTGAATTATTGCCTGCGTAAGACTATATATCTTTCAATTTTGGAAATTTCTATAATTTAGTGAAAAAAATTAATTTAGCTTGAGAGTTCTTGGTATTAAATTCAATAAAATTGCGAACTATAGAGAAAGTCAAGACTTGCTTTGCCCTGCTATATACGATAAAACTAAAAAAAAGAAAAACGAATGTTGATAAGCTCAAACAACAAAGGGTGCTCAAAAATTAGAAGCAGTTTTGCAGCGTTTTCTCTTACTTCGCATTAGCTTTCCACTCTTCTGAATAAATCTTTATAATCTTATGTACTGTATATTTCCCTATTGGAAATTGCGCTTCTGTGGAAGAGCACTCAGTGTTCCACATTATTATTAAATTTTTGAACCGAACATTACGATTTTCCGGCAACAAATTTTCAATCAGTGGTTACATTTAATTTTTCTAGCAGCACTTCTAGGTTACTTCAGTAGGGCTTGCCTGTGCGGAGCTCCAGATAATGTGAAAAAGTAGATGAACGTAAGGCCCTATGCTGTAGTGTTTCTATTCTATCGATACGCTTCTATTAAACAAATAAAGTGCCTAATTTTATTTTTTTTTCATTTTCAATTGGTTTCAAGTTTTTATGAAACACTACACATGTTGAGTAATTCCAGCAAGAGGTTTACTTTTGCTTTGTCTTACGTACCTAAAGTAATAATTAAAAAAAATCTGACCGAGGGGGGATTGATCCCCTTGACCCCTCCTTATCTACGCCACTGATGTGAGCATGAATTTATTTCATGTTTTCTATTTGAAAAAAAAAATTTAAGCATAGAAAAAGTGCAAGGAAAAATGTGTTTAGCTTTATTGTAGTTGTAGTAGGATAAGTATGCATGAACTAAGTATGCATATCTCAATTGAATAAATAATTCATTTTTGGTACCACTTTATCTTTTGATGGTACAGTAGAGCGCCGATAATCCGGAACTCGAAATTCCGGACGACCGATAATCCGGATCGGCAAAAACATTTTTTTTTTTATTTTTCGTTTGCGGAAATATTAAGAATAAACCCAATATATGGTATAGTTTGCACTAAAATCTTAGCTGTATTCGATGCTATTCAGTGCATACGTATTGCCACGGAAAAATATAAAGCAGCGCGTAAGGACTTGCATTTTGTATTCATCGACTTGGAAAAGGCATTCGATAGAGTACCTCGAGATCTGATATGGTTGGCACTGAGAGTACTTAATGTCCCCGAGGCCTATGTCATGATGATACGAGACATGTATGATGGCGCAACGACTAAGGTTAGATGCACAGCCGGTGAATCAGAAGAATTTCCGGTTAATGTCGGAGTACACCAGGGCAGTGTATTGAGTCCGTTGCTCTTCAATATCATCATGTGCTACTTACTAACACGTATCTCTGACGGCCTAGAAATATCTCTTTTTTTTGCCGATGATATTGTCCTTCCTTAGTAGCCCAAACATCGTAGCCTTGCAAGTTGCGCTGCCAAATTTGTGTCACATGGAGCATGGACTGAGGGTAAGCATAACAAAGACGGAGTATCTATACTGTCCGTTCTCAGATCCAGAGGCACCGGTACCAGATGTTTACATAAAAGGAGAGCAGCTTAAGTCTTGTACAAAATTCAAGTATCTTGGCTCGATGATAAACAGGGAAGCTAAATGCAATGACGACATCAAACATCGCATTAGTGTTGGGTGGATGAAGTGGCGAGATAACTCTGGAGTTCTCTGCGACAAGAACATGCCACTGAAGCTAAATGGCAAGTTGTACAAAACGGTCGTGCGTCCTACACTCATGTATGGCTCCGAATGCTGGACCATGTATGATGACCGGAAAATACATGGATGCGTCAAATGGCAAAGCAACAACAGCGCATTGGTCTCAGCGATGACGTAATCCAAGACAGAGCTGCCTGTAAAAGTAGACTGAGACATTACCGCCAAAATGGGCGACGTGTATACACCACAGGCCGAGCAACGCGACGCCACGGAGCGGTATAAGGTGCAAGGAAGGAGAAGAACATATTGAATCATATGTCATTAAATTAAAAATGTATGCATTATTCAAATCGGATGAGTACAATATGAGACTTTACGCAAATTTGACAAACTAGATCCAAGGATTAGTAAATCTTGTCTATAGTGTGAGTACCCTATTATATAAAAAAATTACAGTTGTAATTTATTATATGAACCGCATAGCATAAATTTATCCGGACCAAAAAAGGGGACCTATTGATCATTGGATACGTTCAAATTTGTTGCTTGTGCTCATAAAACGCAATAAATAGTGTATCCTATGTAGCTAATGTGATAAGATGTTGCACCTGAATAAACAAAATTCAAGCAAGTGTCGCTCGCTTTCAATGAGAAGAAATTTTTACCGTTACAAGAATTTAGAGATATGTATCGGGTGTCTGCTACCCTCAGTCAGTGAATGGTGTTCTATGCAACAAGTGCGAAACTAAACTTTGCTGTGGTTGTGCGTGTTGTACTCGTTGATTGTTATTATTATTATACATATTTAACCTTGTATCTTTGATCTCGTCCCGTCATGGCATCAAGTTCGAAAAGAAAACATACGTTTTTAAGCATTGAAACTAAACTCGAAATAATAAAACGGCTTGAGAAAGGCGAGAGTGGTAGCTCGCTTGCAAGAATCTACGGAGTAGGGACTTCCACAATTGGCGATATTAAAGCCAAAAAAAAATCATTGGCACAATATGCTTCAAAACTCGATTGTGAAGAGGGAACTCTAAAAAGAAAAACTTCCAGATTGGCAAATAATACTGCTTTGGAGGACGCCATGTATCTTTGGTTTAGTCAAAAGCGGAGCCTTGGGGAACCAATTTCGGGACCCTTAATTTGCGAAAAAGCTCTGCAGTTTAACCAAGAGCTGCATGGTCCTAGTGATTTCAAAGCCAGTTCTGGCTGGCTAAAAAGGTTTAAAAATAGACACGGAATCCGAGAGTTGACTATAGAAGGCGAAAAGCTTTCTTCAGATGTAGCGGCCGGAACACGCTTCAAAAATCGTTTCATAAAGCAAGCTTTGGAAAGAGGATACTCTCGAGAAGATATTTACAATGCCGATGAGACAGGGATATACTGGCGAGCTCTACCACGCAAAACATTGGCCTCTAAGCGCGAACAATCAATTTCCGGATTTAAAGTAAACAAGGAGCGGATTACTGCCATGATATGTGCTAATGCCAGTGGTGAGCACAAAATAAAGCTCCTGATTATTGGAAAAAGCACCAAGCCGAGATGTTTCAAAAACATAAGGACGCTACCCGTTACATACGCTTCCCAAAGGAGTGCATGGATGAACTCGACAATTTTCCTTGAGTGGTACAAGAACGAATTCATTCCAAGTGTAAAAGAATTCCGCGAGGGAAGAAAAAAAACCGGAAAAGTACTCTTGCTTGTCGACAACGCGCCTACACATCCACCGGTAGAAATTTTGAACGAAATCCATCCGGATTTTGAAGTACAGTTTCTTCCACCAAACGTTACATCGATTCTTCAACCGATGGACCAAGGAGTTATCGAAAAATTCAAAAGAGTTTATCGGAAGCAGCTTCTTCGCCAACTTTTATTGGCTGAAAATGATGAAGAGGGTGTCGTCGCTTTCATTAAAAAGTTAAATTTAAAAGACTCTATCTACATGCTTGCTGATGCCTGGGAAAATGTCACCGGAACCAACATTCAAAGAGCATGGAGGAAGCTTTGGCCTGAAGAGGAACTTTCTGTGGAGGTAACAGAAGATTGTGGTGTTAGTGAAATATTGAACATATGCCATGCAATTCCGGGATTCAATGAATGCGATGAAACTGACGCGAGAGAATGGTTGTCCATTGATAATCAAGATGCCGGATACCAAATTCTTGCTGACCATGAAATAGTTCAAATGGTCGCTGAAAGCGCCCCTGGTAAGTATTAAATTTTTAAACATAAAAATATGATTATTTCTACTTTTTGAACTTAAGGGGACGCAGAAAATTTGGAATCTGACAGTGATGATGAACATGATTTGATTGAAGTAGGCCCGACACATGCTGAGGCTTTTATGGCAGCGGAAACGCTTATTTCTTGGCTTGAAAATCAAAACGAAGTGACGCCAGCACAGCTCCTGGTTCTTAAACGAGTCAAAGATCTAGCCGCAAATAAACGAGCTGGCACGAAAATCCAAAAATCTGTTAATGACTTTTTTAAGCCGATAAATATGTAGTGATGACTTTATACTCATCAGCCGTACTCAGCTTTTCCAAATGTGAAATTTATTTTTGTTATTTTTTGTTGTTTTTATTTCTTACAACATGTACCTACTTCTGAATTGCATTACATACGTACTTAGCTATTAAGAATTTTTTTAAGATAATAATAAATGAAGTAACGATTGATTTCTCATAATATCATAAGCCATACTGTGTTATTGGATGCTGTGAATATTTTTATGTTCTTGAATTTTTTTGAATTAAACAACTAAAATACTAAGGAATATCATAAGGGTTTCATTTATCTACATTAGAAAGAAGATATTATCAATTTGAGGAGTGAACTGCAGCCCCATAGGTAAAATTCGAAAATCCGGAAAATTCGATAATCCGGATAGGGTCCGGTCCCAATCGATCCGGATTATCGGCGCTCTACTGTATATGAAATCATCATATAACTAGCGAATATTGTGGGCACTATGTACTACTTTCGAGTTTATTTGCCAATGCATATTAAAAATGAACGATAAGTTTTTTTTTTCAAATACGCATAATACTATAGTGGTATTATGCGGAGTGAATAAAAACTCAGTGTGTATTATTGGGGTGGTTTAAATGTGCATACAACATATACATACACATATCTGAAACTTTGGGATGAATGGCTGTCGAAATTATGTTCATATGCATACAAGCTGTGAGATCTCGCACTAACATTCCCTTTCAAATCAAATAAAATTGAAATACTAAATTCGAATGAAAACGAGGCTAATTTCGGGCGCGGCCGAAATTTGGATACCCTTCCCTCCCCTCGGGCTAAAAGCTTTTTTCGGGCGTACCTACGACTTGTATTTAATACCCCCATTATTTTCCTTCTGTCTTCACAGAAAATTTTATTGGGGGATGCGGGAGCATTTCATTTGTACGATTCCATTTGTTTTGACCTTTTTAGTTAAAAACAGGTTTTGTGAAATTGGTGTAAAAAAAAATTTCTTAGAAGAACCAAAATGGGGGGTTGGGTTTGTATGGCAGCCCCATGACCCCATTTTGCGTTTTGATCCATTCTTACATATGTTTTGTGTTATCAATAGAAACACATTTGTGTGAAATTTGGTTGAAATTGGTACACAAACAAAAAAGTTTTTCTTAGAAGAACTAAAATTGGGGGCTAGGTTTGTATGGCAGCCCCATGACCCAGTGATCCAATTTGGGTGAATCAAACATACAAACTGCCTGCAACAATAAGAAGCACGTCTGCAAAATTTCAGCTTGCTAGCTTCAATACCCGCCGAGTAAAACGCGTCGCAACAGACAGACAGACGGACATGCTCCGATCGACTCCCCAAGTCATGCTGATCATATTTGTATACTTTTTATATGGTCGGAGATGCTTCCTTTAATGCGTTATAAACTTCATGACAAAGTTAATATACCCTTACTCTTTCACTCTATGAGCGAAGGGCTGGTGCTTATGCTAGTGGGGGACAGAATTATTGGAAACCGCTAATCCGCTCAAGAGATATATGTAGACGAATTGGAAAAAATGAGGTACCCTTGTAATTTCCCAGATGTGCCAAGAGTTACTTTGTTACTTTGGGGGTGTAAGCCATTAAGAGACATCTCTGCAATCCGTTTCGGGGAATATAGGCAACTGGACCGTGGATTCAGTGTAATTGACTGAAATACTTCGTGTGGCGTATCCTTTATTCTAACGGCATAACATGGCGGACAGTAAAATTCTATAAATGATAAATTTAACCCCGCAGAATCATGGAGTGATGAAACACGGAAAATAGCTTTCTTCTTCTTCTTCCTTGCCTCGTTCTTTATACCGCTCCATGGCTTCGCGTTGCTCGACCTGCGGTGTCGGCACATCGCCCGTTTTGGCGGTAATATCTCAGCATACGTTAATTCAATCAAGAAATATAGTTATAGGGTGGAATTTACCGAAATCCGCCAAACTGTTTAGCAGAAATAGGCAAAATAAGGTGAGGAGCAATTGTACTCATAATTTTGCTCATTTTTAATTTTCAGCATATTTCAATACTACTTATTCCGGTATTTAGGGTAGAGAGCAGCAATAAGGTGGAGCGAATCCACTGAAATCAGCTAATTCCTTCAGGTGATGTAGGATATAAAGTTTATTTTGTAAATTCGGTAAACTGCATTCATTGTGAATTTTCCACATGTTTGAATATTTATTTCGCTATTTAGGGCAGATTCCGATTATGCGATGAACATTTACGAGGGTGGTTCAATAAGTACCTGTGTTGAAAATGAAAACACAATTTTTTTCTAATTTTTATTTTTCAACATAGTCCTCTTTTAGTAAGATACACTTTTCCCAACGTTCCTGCCATTTTTTTAACCACTCCAAAAAATAGGATTTGTCGAATTCGCCAAAATACGGCGATGACTTTCTCGTTTGAGCAAAATTTGTTTCCCGCGAGCCATTTCTTCATGTTAGGGAACAAGAAGAAGTTGCAGGGAGCCAGACCGGGTGAATACGGAGGATGCGGCAGCAATTCATTACGCAATTCATGCATTTTGGTGGCGAAGACTTCGGATGAATGCGCTAGTGCGTTATCGTGGTGAAACAGCACTTTCTTTTTCGCCAAATGTGATCGTGTCTCCTTCAATTTTTTGTCGAAGCGGTCCAATCACTCACTGTCCAGTGATCGTTCTTCGTTTTTCTAAAAAACCCATAAGGATGACGCCCTTCGCATCCCAAAAAAATCGGCCCCATGACCGCCATGACATGATTTCCGGCCGATGGAACCGTTTTGGCCTTCTTTGGAGCAGATTCCCCGTTGAACAAATATCTAACGGTGGTCATAGACGGCGAAGTGTCCCCATAAATAGCATACAACTTCGCTTTTATCTCCTCGCATTTTTTCTGATCCAAAAACAGAAATCGAATTACCTCGCTATTTCCATCTTATCGAAAATTACGAAACACGCGTTACTCGAATGGCTGTCAAATCAAAACTAACCAATAAATTAGTCTGGAATTTGTTTTGGCGTCGTTTGATAGATGGCAGCACACGATGATGACACCAACTTCCCTCAGTACCATCCTATGTCTTCAAACACGGGTACTTATTGAACTGCCCTCGTATTAACAATCTGTTTTTCGGTTCAAGAGAAATCATCAAACTATGCGATAGCTGACCTTAAAAACTTTGCTCGCTGTAAATTTTGCGTATGCTTCTTCTGCTCTTCGTTAATCCGCTAATTATTTCATCATGTTTCAATAGTTGTTCTGCTATAGACCAATATGGAAGGGAAAATTTATTGGAATCCGCTTATCCGGTCAGATATAGACAAAGATTTGTGAGAAAAAAAGTTGACTTCAAAGGGGGATTATTCATTCAGGAGTATTTGCAAATTTCAGTCGATGAAAACCAATCCATTAGGGTGTTCAATTTACTGAACTACGTCAATCCAATGAAGAGATAGGAAAGGACCAACTCGGCAGGAAAATCTTCCGAAAATCCGCTAAGAGGTTCAAGAAATATAAAAAAATATGTAAAAAAAAACTCATTGTGAATTGTTGCTCGTTATGAATTTTCTGCTTACTTCAATAGCAGTATAGCTATTCCGGTCGGAGCCTTGTGTAGACCCATAAGGTGGGGTTAACTTACTGAAATAATGTAATTCGTTGAAGAAAGACAGAAAAACGTAAAAAAAGAATTGTCTTCATAATTGGGCCTCATTGTGAATTTTTCATGTATCTCGATGTTGTCCTGTTACTTTGGAAGAAATTTACTGAAATCCGCCCATATGTTAAAGAAATAGGTGAAAAAGAACCCATTGCGAATTTTAGCTTATTGTGAATTTTTAGCATGTTTCAATAGTTATTATGATATTCTGGCCAGAACCTAATCCAACAAACCCAAAATCATGAAAATCTTACCAGCCGTTCTCGAGTTATAAATGGCGTAACTAACACGACTTTCTTTTATAGATAGATGTACAAATGCCACAAACTCTGAAAATATTTTTTAATATGAATGTTAATGTGTAAGGGAGGTAAAACATTTTACTTCCTTCCGAATGCCTAAATAGAGAAAGTTGTTGACAATCTGCATTTTTAATTGACATTTCATGTAAATAATACAAATAAATTTCAATCATGACATTCATGCATGGCATGGAATTATTGTTATATGACCGAAATCCCGGGTCGAAAAGTATAATATTGTAGCACCTTTGCACTATATGCTTAAGACTAAGTCTTCTTGGTGGCGTGGTCCGACATGCCTAGATAGCATTGAATAATTGTTTACACAAGTGGCTGATACTGTTTAAGTGCTTGGCCAGTACCAATGTGTTTTGCTTAGGTTCTAATAAAAATGCATTGGTACGCAATAATTTAATTGCCTGACGGATACGCAATATTTTAATGGTCTTATTGCGTATCGATATCGAGTAAGATTTGATGATGACTAAGTGAAGAGCCCTTTTGTAAACAATTGACCAAAATCAACTAGGCATGGGTGATTTAAAAAATCAAAAAGGCAGACTAGACTTCGTCGGACAACGGGCGCGTCACCAAGTTGACGCGCTTAGCGTGGATCTAAAAAATTGATCCTAATATTATATCACTTCCTTTACCCACAGCACTTTGAATAGCTGCGTTAGTGTTCGTATTTGTATCTGCTTTGCGCTCGCATGGCAATCATTTCTTCGTTGCCTGTTGACCTGTTTAATTACATTACAATAGCATCTCTAAGAGTTAATAGCTCAAACACTATAACAGCTGTTGTTTCTAAAATAATAGCCAACACCGTTGCCTAAAGTTTAAATTCACAATTGAATACTACAATCCGATATTGGAAAGTTGACTACCACAATTTTCAAAAATTGTGCAAGTAGACAACATCTTAACTTCTTCTATAATCAAAATCACATTATTTCTCGTCAAAATAAAACGATTAACACTAAAATGTTTACCTTTGACACTATTCACTGTGAATGTTAAAAATCATGAAAACCGAAAAGTATAATGTACAAAACGGAATACGTAATCTTAAACTCTTAAAACTGTGTGTAAGCACTACAAGAAGTAGAGCATGTATAACATAATGTTATCAGTCGTTCACTGTGTTGTGTTTACTGAGCGCATTTATATATGAAAATGTTGTGCCTCTCTCGACTTCACTGAAAGATATTCACGGTATGTGACCACTATGCCGCATATTGACCTACAAAACAAATTGATGGTCTACTTACGCAAGTAATTCATCACAGAAGCCAAGATGTTGTACGAGTACGGGTACGTATGTAGCTATCTATTTGGAAGGCCATAAGATAAAAAAGACTGAAACTTTGAGATTTGACTTTCTCTGAAAACTGCATTAGTAACGCAGTCGTTGACGGTGATGTTAGGGAAAAGGCGCATTGTTACACATAATGACACATGTGATTTGATACGAGTAATACATACTTATGTATATCTTCCTTCCGGTGTGTGATTAATTTATTATTAAGAGAATCACTTCAATAAAAAAAATGAAAAAAAAAAGAATATTCCTGCATGATACCTATTTTCCGTGGAATATCGATGGAACCAATAATGAATAAGCAAAAATACATAAATAATAAATAAATTTCTTATACTCGTACACATACGTATTAATCGATCACGTCAGCGGATTAGAAAGAATACGACAATGTACTCGTATTTATTTCAATCAACTGGTTGTCCGATTTTTTGACAATATCGCAATGACTAATGAGAGAAAAAATCTTGAAAAATTGTATTTGTGCCTCCGGTTAAACTACTACATAGGTTTTATTAAGTAAGCATAACCAATTTAACCAAAGGTATGATGCATACCATTCAAGGTCACTTCTGCACTACTATTATGTATTATTATCTTTCTATAGAAAAACTAAAAGAAACAAACACTCGAAGTAGAGGCATTGAGTGACTTGAACTCCCACGAATGATCCGATTTCATGTAAAGCTTCCAGCCGTCGTATTCCATTGTTAACTTTGCTGGCAAAGAAGAGAATTATGTATGTACTACTTTGTACTACGTTTGGTGTTGGACGTTAGGGAAAAATAATTTTTTTCTTATTCCACGCTGTGAGCTCAGCTAAAATATGGACTTTATCTCCTTGGCTAGATCAGTTTTACATCAAATATTACGTCTATGGGCATTTGTACGTGGTAATGAATGATTCAATCTAACATGGAGGTTACGCAGTACTGGTGATCGTGATTTGTTGTGTATTGTAGCCCGACTCTAACAATTGCTTCTTCTTGCCAAATTAGCAAATAAAATAAAAACGGAGTGAAATCATGGACAATGTGTGAATTGCAAAAGTCGAGTCATGCATGTTGAGGCAATGAGTATTAGACTTTAGATCACTGTTTCCCAACAGGTGATCCGCGGACCGAAGGTGGTCCCTGAGAAACCCGTAAGTAGTCCGCGAGACACAATGGGGACTACTTCTGAAAAAGGAGTTTTAATCGTGATTAATTAAAATAACTGCCACAATTGTCTGTAACTAATTGGTTTTTATTTCCTAAGTTAATTTTCACAGTACCAGCACAGTGTCTAAAGTTAGGTGCATCTATCCTCTTCTGAAGGACCCAAAGAAATGCCGATGTAACTGCCTGTACCTATACTTTAGTAAATTTGGTAATTACTATGGTAAACTGTTTACTCATAAACATTTTGTCAAAGGTATAAGAGTGGTCATCAAAAATTGAAATCAATGTTATCGTCATTTGTGTGGTTCAGTGAATTCAATCCGCTGACCGTTCGTTTAACTTTTGAGCGTGGTTCGACTGAACTGTTTGCGTCTTTCGACAAAGTCTATAGAGTCTGTTTTATTTCAGTACAAGGATACGGTCACAGAGGAGGCGTTTTCTTCTGACGTTTCCAACCATATTTGTCATAAGTTGTCGAATTTGTTGTCGTAAAAAAGTATAATAAAAAAATCTAAAAACTTGTAAAATAAAAATTGCGAAATTCCCTTCATTAAAAAATATGGTGGTCCCGATTCATGTTCAAGTGGTCAGCAATCATTTGCGAGTTGGGGACCACTGCTTTAGATAGAGATAATCGACTCTTTTTGGGTCGTTCATCAAAAGTTGAACGTGAGTTGAACCTAAGTTGAAAGTAACACTTTTTTGGGTCGTTCAACAAAAGTTGAACGTGAGTTGAACCTAAGTTGAAAGTAACACTTTTTGGGTCGATCAACAAAAGTTGAACATGAGTTGAACCTAAGTTAAAAGTTACACTTTTTGGGTCGTTCAACAAAAGTTGAACGAAAGTTGAACGTGAGTTGAACCTAAGTTGAAAGTTGAATTCAAGTTGAATTCGAGTTGAATTCAAGTTGAACCCAAGTTGAACTCAAGTTGAACGTAAATTGAACCCATGCCCAACCTCTGTTGAACCTTGAATGGCACCCAACACTCACTGTAGCCCAACTTCCGTTGAACCTTGAATGGCACCCAAAACTCACAGGGTACTGTAATGCCAAAAACGTAACGCTTTTTCGTTTGATTTTCTTGACGCTTTTCGAATTTATGTGCCAGAGTCAAGCCATAAAAATGTCAAAAATAAATAACAGGCGCGACATTCCAACATACGACTATAGTCGCAGATGTGTTAGTGACATCCAATTTCCAAGATCTTAACTGTTTTTTTATTGAGGTGTTGCGATCAACAGCACGCTCAGCAGTGTTATTTATCCTCATAATTGGATACTCTTTTAACATCTGAGTGAGATCATAGTCCGTCACATGGGTCGTGAGTTCGAAAAGTACCATAAACTGAATCCGTTCACGGTGGGTCTCGAACCCACAACCCCGTGCACTGAAGGTGCGCGCACTAATCACTACACCAGCCACACTACAGGTTTGGGTATAGATCAATTAATATTTCAGAATTGTAGTTTTTCAAATTGGCATCGACTAAAACTGGTCGTCCTAGTTTTATTTATCCAAGCGAACCTTTTAGCTCCTACTAAGCTTTTGGAGATAGGCAAAACGTTCGACTTGCTTATTGTTTCTCAACTTCGAAAATATCCTACCAAAAGAAAAAGATAGATGCACGAATCAAGTGCAATTAAGCAGAAAAAACACAGACTGAAAAATGTTGAGAACCACTGATTAGACAGGCAAAAAAAGGCCAAACATCAACATCTGGATTTTGTATATTTCTAAATTCAGTTTCTGAGCAAAAAAAATGTGAAATACTCGGACTTATTCCTCTATTTAAAAAAAATTGTCTCCAAGTATCTTGAAACCGGCATTATTTTTTAAAACATTGTAAACATTTCAAAGTTTATTTAACATTAAAAATTCAAACAATAGTTTTATAACGTTCTTTTTTGAACTAATAAAAAAAGTCTGTAAATGAAACAACTCAATTCAACCTTAAATTTCAACAAAAAATACAACATCGACATTTTCAAAATTTAAAATAAAAATTAATTTAAAAAATACCGGCGTACAGAGGGCTGCGCCCGCAATACGAGGGTTTTTTAGAATTTTGATGCATAGTGGATATTTTTTGTGCATATATTTTATAAGCAATAGATAAGTATTGTGCACAACATTAATGAAATGCTTCCTGTAAATCTATTTTTGGATTGGTCTAAATAAACGCGTTCCAGAATGAAAGGCGCTAGCATTTTGAAGAAATGCTTAAGAGGCTTCCCTTGTATTGTGAATGGCCCTTACTAAATACTTACTTGGCTATATTTCCGGTTTGGATACAGTTATTCGAATGAAAATTCGTAGACATATTCCCTGTGTAATTTTCTAAAAACCCTTAGCAGAATTTTCATATTTGGAAACCTAACAGGGGCTACACACGAACAAATTTAAATTTTACAAATTTACTGTTATTTACTTTTCCTTATCAAAAGTCAACAGTCTTAATATTTAACGTATATAAGGCCATACTGACCAATCTTTGTGCAAAGTTTCATATCGATCCCTATAACGGTTTAGAAAAACGGAGCTCGAAAAGGAAGTTTAACTTTCAACGCCAATAACTTTTTTACCGTTACTCGAAACTGGAAAATTTTAACTGATATGAGATGTACTCGTCTAGATATTTGATTTAAATACCCATACGTTAATCTCCGATAAAAACTAAAAAAGTCGACTTTTTTTAAACGCTCGGGACACCCTGTTATCTTTTTCCTACCAACTTCTAAGGTATTTGTGCCAAAGACTGTAACCATTCTACACATTCCTACCGATTTTCATGACAATCGGTTGAGCCGTTCGCGAGTTATTTAGTGAACAGACGGACGGACGGACGGACAAAATCGATTTCATAAGGGTTTTTTGAAAAAATTCTAAAAAACCCTAAAAATGAAATGTTCTTTTTCGGGAATATTAAAACTTTTCAGGTGTAGTCAACTTTTGTGAACTTTGCATCTTTACAGTTCAAAGTACTGTTAGAAAAGTTTGAATTTTCAATGAAAAAACAATTCTCTATTTTTTCTAACGCTGGAGCTGTCTTAAGCCTTCTAAACATGGAGAATCTATGGATTTCTTCTTCGTTCGGTCAAACCCATATAAAAAAAAAAGACAAGTTGCCAAGCTGTAATTTCTTTTTATATGGAGTTTGACAGAACGAAGAATATATGGAATCTCCATGTGTGGGCGGCCTTATAAGCCCAGCATCCAAAAATGGGTTCTTCTAAGAAATTTTTTTTTACTTGTTGACCAATGAAAAAGAAAAAAATCGTGACACGATTGTTTTTCTTTCGTAAGAATCGTACGATCGATAAGACGATTGCATCTACCGATAGTTCAGGCGTTCTGCGACGGTATTTAGCGCGTGTTTTGCTTGCATTTTAATCTTGTCGACTCGTCACTTCATTGTATACTAACTTTGGAGCGTGCATGGTAACATTTATACATACTTGCTGTGTGATTTATATTGTTCGCCCGTCCGTGTTTTGATCGGATAGTGTGAAATTATCATACGATGGTTCTTGTCGTGCAAGTTTACCCGTCCGGTTTCGTCTTACAATCTGAAACCACCCATTGACTCCATTAATCTTAGATGTATGATAATCTTCTATAAATAATTTTTTTTTTTTTTTTTGAGAAAAATGAACTTTTTTGTGGATAAAGTATGTATTCTGTAGTCCGGTTTCCGGCAGCAATTTTGATTCTATAATTCGAATATTTGAGTTTTTCAGTGTGTATTGACAGATTCTTTCTCTTACTTACTTAAGTTAAGTTAAGTTTTGCAAATGATATTATGATGCTGACTAATTTAAAAAAAAACGAGACCGAGGCTAATTTCGGGCGCGGCCGAAATTTGGATACCCTTCGCTCCCCCCGGGCTAAAAGTTTTTTCTGGCGTTCCTATGACTTGTGTTCAATTCTTCCCGCTTCCATGCTTTTCCTTGAATTTTCACATAAGTGCCGGGGCGAAAATTTATTGGGGGAAGCGGGGGACGTGGGTTTCTTAGAAGAACCAAAAACGAAGTGTGTGTGTGTGGGGGGAGGGGGTTGTACGGCAACCCTATGAACGCATGGCCTTTCCTTGAATTTTTACGTATGTTTGTGGCATCAATTAAAACATATTTCTATGAGATTTGGTTGAAATTGGTGGACAAAGAACCTAATTTAGGGGTTGGGTTTATATGCCAGCCCCATGACCCCAATGGTCCGATTTAATTCATTTTTGCATATCTGTTGTAACATCAATAAAAATACATTTGCATGAGGTTCGGTTCAAATTTGTATGCAAATAAAAAGGTTTTTCTTAGTAAAATTTGATTTGGGGGAATAGGTTTGTATGCTAGCCCCATGACCACATGGTCCGACTCCATCTATTCATACATATGTTTTGTGTCATCAATAGAAACACATTTGTGTGAAGTTTAGTTGAAATTGGTGTATAAATAAAAAAAGAAAATCTTAGAACTTAATTTGGGGAGCTAGGTTTGTATGACAGCCCCATGACCCCATTGTCCGATTTGGTCCATTTTTACATATGTTTCGTGCTATCACTAGAAACACATTTGCACGAAATTTGATTGCAATGGATGAGAAAACAAAAAAGTTTTTCTTAGAAGAGCCTAATTTGGGGGACTAGGTTTGTATGGCAGCCCCACGACCCCATTGTCTGATTTGGTCGATTTTTACATATGTTGTGTGTCAGCAATGAAAACACATTTGTGTGAAATTTGATTGAAATTGGTGCATAAATAAAAAAGTTTTTTTAAGAAGAACCTAATTTTGGGGAGTAGGTTTGTATGGCAGCCCCACGACCCCCTTGTCGGATTTTACCGATTCAAACATACAAACTGCCTGCAACAAAAAGAAGCCTTTGTGCAAAATTTCAGCTCCATAGCTTTTAAACTGGCCGAGCAAAACGCGTCGCAACAGACAGACAGACGGACAGACGGACATCGTCCAATCAACTCAGCTCGTCACGCTGATCATATATATACATATTTTGTATGGTCGGAGATGCTTCCTTCAATGCGTTACAAACTTCATGACAAAGTTAATATACCCTTTTCGCTTAGTAAGCGAAGGGTATAAAAAATCATTAATTTATCGACTGGACTGGGACTGTTTTTTCTCAGAGAAAATGATTGCAGTAATCCGTTTGTCCGTTGGTCCGAATCACCAACAGTCCTTGCAATAATTGATTCGATTTATCGAGTCAAGACTGTATTTCGTAAAAACGTAATTTCCGTACCTCTATAGTAATAGATCATCCCCAATACAATGCTATATGTGCAGATGGTCTTCACATAGGGTAACTCCAAGTTTGTGACGGACTGTTGGATTTAAAAAAAAGGCGAGTAAGGGGTCTTTGCCTATTTTAATAGGACCAGAACTTTACTGTTGTCTAAACTTTCATTCAGAAAAATAATAGTTATGGATTGATTTAAAAAATTGTAGTTGTGCTAATGGATAACCCTCGAGGAGTCGAATGAGTTGATGAGAATCTGTTATAATGATACCATCATCAGCTTGAGTAAAGGCGACCTGAAATTGATTATGGGTCAGATGGTCCAGATTTTTTTTAGTTAAAGATACTACTAAGGAAAAAGATTGCCGCGTTAACTTGTGTTCTGTAAGAATCGAGAAACGCAAAGGTGGCTGGCAACCCAACACAAAACATATCTTGGAACGAACAAGAATCGAGCATTGAATCATGTGGTTGCCATATAGAAACCCTACTTCAAAAATAGGTTCTTTCTGGAAAAGCCTTTCTGGGTCCATGATCATCTTATCCACAACTCACATTAACGGATGAAATCAAAACATGGCTGCAATAAAAACACCACCCTAAAAAGTAAATTTTCTAAAAATGCCTTCTTTATGGATTCAACTAATCAAACTTTAATAAGTTAGGGGTTAAGGCAAAGTAGTATTCACATTGAACATTTAACAAGAACAACAGGAAACCCTCACTAAATAAATGATGCCATAAAAAACATTTATATTTCACCCCACCCATTGTGGTCGAGGTTTGTACTGCTAAAGTCTAACAGCCAATACCATCCAAAGTTTCGTTATATGTAGACAAGCCTTAATATTTCTTTGTTGTCATTATCGTTGCCAAAACCTTAGCGAACCCAACCCATAAGGGCCATGGTTGCCGTACTAGGATACGACACTTAAAATCTAATCGAAGAACGCAACTTGGTGCTTAGTTACCATAAACGGTCGCATATTTTAAATTTAAAAAAAAATAAGTCCAGCCAAGCCACCGCCCCATTCAAGTCAATTACTTTTCTATATATGGATATATCTTTCCAAAAGATGCTTATTTCTTTTTCGGTTTTATTTACACACTTTACGGCTAGCCGAGTACATGATTTCAAAACTTAAGTACGTACACAACTTTTTCTTCTTCATTCAACTATCAAGTCAGAAATAAATCATCAGCATCAGCACCACACCATTATGGTTGGTTTCGGTTTGCTAGTGCTGGTGGTGTCTTCCATGCACGGCATAAATTCGAATGTCAACATTTATTCCACATTTAGTATGGTTATGTACTACACGTTCTACACTATACGCTGCTAGCTCATTTCTTCGGTATGTAGCCGTTTTACACTGCAGACTTTGAATGCCAGCTTGTTGTTCCATATGAGCCGTGACAAACGAAAATAAACTCAACCGGATTTTACTTCATTATACGAATGCTTTTAAGATTTTGTCCGCTCTACAACGTAAGCATGCTTATAGCAGAAACCGACAGCATTGCCTAATAAAGAAGTGTGATGTGTAATTCTTATTTGTCGACAGTTGGCGGCCGGTTGTTGTAAAACCGCCCAAACTTTCAAGGAAACTGATTTACTGGAAACAATTAAAATTGTTTGTGTTGCACTTCAATGGTAAGTTAATGATAAGCTATAGCATTTAGTAACTATGGCCACTTTAAAAAAAATAGTGTATGTAAAATTATTTGATATCGTCAAACTTCTATGAGAATTATCGTCTGAAGTCAAATTTATTACAAATATGAGTAAAGTTTAAACTTCAGTGTATTCTCAAAACAAAAGGGAATATTCTCAAAAAAAAAACCCAATCGATATAAATCTGATATAGGCTATCTTGAGGAGCCACCCGAAAACCAGGTACAGTTATGTGTTTTTTATGTTCATGTCAAGGCTTTAATGCTAGCATAGCCTTGGCCGGGAAGTGTAAGGGATAAAGAGGGGGACCACACAATCATCCATGGTCACGGTGGGATTCGAACCCACGCTCCAGCAACTCCGAGATTGAGTGACATCTCTACCACTAAGCAACCGAATGTTAAATGACAATGGTGAATTGTTTTTGAACCAAACCTGGCTACCAGTAACAAATTATGTCTGACCAATCTATTTTAAAAGTTTTAGAAATGTAAATCCTTCCTTTTGCTATTCGTAGTACGTTACAATACAGAAAAAAAAATCTGACAATTCATATGTTCTCGTTAATATGACAACTAGTTTTCTAAATGAGCGAAGAAGTCAACAACTCATAAATATTGACGAAAATGTATTTCAAAATATTTTTTTTCGCACATCTAAACCTTTTTATGACTGCTGATATGTATAGTCTACCCTCAACATATGTAAACATCTCGCTTTTATATATTTAGCTGCTTTTTTTTTCAAAATTATGAGACATATTTTTAGAAAAGTTAATTTTACTTTTGTGTTTTTTTTTTTTTTTTGGTCTCCCCTGATTTCAATCTAATTTTATGGTGATGTCTGTAATTTGATGGCACTTCAGCTAGACCGTGAAGAGATTCAATGCTTTTATAAATCTGTCAGTGCGTCAAAGAGTTGATGTGTTGCTTTATAAATGAACGTTGTACGACCGCTGGGCGCTGGTAGGCAATCGTTAAGATTTCCCAAAGGATGTACATACTCATATACTTTAAGAAATCTGCCCGGACGATAATCATAAGATGGGATAGTGCTGTATGCTTTAATGGTACATACTTGCAGATGCGTGAATTGTGACTTTTATGATCAAAGATCTCATTAAATTTGCTTTCGTGTGCGAGAAGTGTACGTCTTTGACAAGTTTATTGGATATTTTGCATAGATTCTTAGCGAAAATGGGCAATTTATGTGCCACTTGAAATTTTCATTTCGAATAAATTTATGGCGAGCAAACTATAGACATGTACGTTCACACAGCAATGTGATACTATACCAGAAGATAAACCGGTGATGTTTGGCTCATTCGTTGACTTGTAAACTTTTGAATTAGCTATAGATACAATTCGACAAAACCATAGGAGCATACGAGTACACAATTTATGTACATACATATAAGTTTCATTAGCGGAGACTCCTTTTCACTTCCTAACTCAAAAGAGGAATACAATCTTCATTTAAAAGAACTATCATTTTGGGGTACCCGTGTATGTATCACATGTAACAGAATATCGAATACTTTTCACTATCTACATCCCAATTTTATTCTTTCGTCATTCTTTCCAGTTGCTTTTCAAATTCGGCTTATTTCAAAATGACTTGTATACGTACTGCTACTATACATTGTCAATAAACGTAATCTTAATCGTGTACCTTTAGGAAGCTTTCCTGTTTTATATAAATAGATTGACTGAGAGCAATGATATCCTTTTTATACCCTTCGCTCATAGAGTGAAAAGGTATATGTATTAACTTTGTCATGAAGTTTGTAACGTATTGAAGGAAGCATCTCCGACCATATGAAAAGTATACATTTATGATCAACATGACTTGGGGAGTCGATTGGGCGATGTCAGTCTGTCCGTCCGGCAATGGGGTCATGGGGCTGCCATACAAACCTGACCCTCAAATTAGGTTCGTCTAAGAAAAACTTTTTTATTTGTGCACCAATTTAAACTAATCACACAAATGTATTCCTATTGATGACACGAAACATATGCAAGAACGGATCAGATCGGACCATGGGGTCATGAGGCTGCCATACAAACCTGACCCCCCAAATTAGGTTCTGCTACGAAAAACTTTTTTATTTGTCCCCTAATTTCAACCAAATTTCACACAAATATCTTTCTATTGATGGCTCAAAACATATATAAGAAAAGATCGAATCGGACAATGGGGTCATGGGGCTGCCATACAAACCCGACCCCCAAATTAGGTTCTTCTGAGAAAAACTTGTTTATTTGTGCACCAATTTCAACCAAATTTGACACAAATGTGTTTCTATTGATGACACAAAACATATGTAAGAATGGATCAAATGGGGTCTTAGGGCTGCCATACAAACCTAACCCCCCCATTTTGGTTCTTCTAAGAAACATTTTTTAACACCGATTTCACAAAACCTTGCATTAATGTGTCTTTATCAAAACAGCAAAAAGGCTCAAAACAAATGGTATCGTACTATGGGGCTATGCTCCCGCAATTTGTGAGTAAATATTTTTATTTGCCCACTTATTCCAACCAAACCCCACACAAATATTGTTTTGTCGACGCAACGGAACTTTTACGAAGACGTAACGAAAAGGGGGAGGGGAATTAAATACAAGTCCGAGGTATGCCAGAAAAAAAACGTTTAGCCCGAGGAGAGCGAAGGGTATCCAAATTTCGACCGCGCCCGAAACTAGCCTCGTTTTAATTCAATCGTACAAAATTAACTTTGTGGTTTCGTTAGTTAAATTGAAATGAAACAACATTAGCGTATATCGCTACAAAATCACAAGAAGCAGGATATGTTTTGGGGAAAATCATCTTACGACAATAGGCTTAACATACAAAATGACATGAACTAAAAACAAGAACAATATAGACCACACTACCCTACACAAAATGATTAACCTTCCGTATAACCATTTTTGCGAAATGAGTTTAAAATACCTGGAATCCTACTGATTCTAAAAAAATAGCCGATTCCGATAGTATGTAACCTACATCAATTTCACAACATACTTTCATGTTTTCGTATGAAAACAACCCCAATCATTTAAATTCCCATACACTGAGAGCAAATATAAAAAAAAATACATACCATTCAAACATTTTGCCCGTTTGATTTTGCTCCAAAAGAAAATTCATTCAATTGGAACGCAAGTCTTTGAATGCGAGGGTGGGAATTGGCAGTTGTTTTAAACGCACATTGGTTAATTTTTAATATGTGCATACATTTGAAATATGTAAATGAAAATTCTGCGTCTGGCTGGTCTAGCGGTTAGTGCGCTCACCTTCGGTGCACAGGGTCATGAGTTGGAATCTCACCGTGGATCATGGTGTTTTTCGAACTCACGAGCTTGTGACGGACTATGATCTCACTCATACATGTTAAACGAGTACCCATTTATGGGGATAAATATCACTGCTAATCTCATTACCTCAACAAAAAGCCGATAAGATCTTGGAAATAGGATGTCACTAACACATCCTGCGGCCTTAGTTCAATGCTGGATTGTTGCGCCTATTATTAATTTATTTTTGGCTTGTTCTGCTATCCGTTCTCAAAGGGGGAACTTTTGTGTTTCCGATATTTTCCACTATGTGTCCGCTATATGGCGGACTGTAAGATAAGTGTCGCTAGTGTCGATAAGAAGAACTAGAAAATTCTCCTTACTGAGCTGATAGCGTAATGTTCCCATTTGGGCTTTCTCCGATAGTGACAGCCGAAAAAAATATTCAGTACCGTGTGTTTGTCTATTAATCTACGTGACTTAGAATGCAAAATGCTGATCACGACTCTGAATCCCCCCACCAAAATTTCGTTGCGAAACAGAGTCAAAATCGCGAAAACCCCTAATATTTTTTCTTATTCTAGATTTTGACACTGTTTCGCAAAGAAATTTTGGAGTAGGTGTAGAATGACGAGAAAAAATGCATCTTTTGACACAAAACATTGTAAAAGCGTTCAATCTCAAAAATTTTTAATTATATGGTTGTATTCTAAAAATTGCCAATTTGAATTATCAATTGTAGTAATATCATAAAGTAAGAAATTGGAATAGAGATGGAACTCCATATAACATTAAAACCTACTGAAAAACATTTTACCTTTGAGTGTGTGCTGTATGTAACGTGTACATACAGGAAGATATCTTCCTATGTACACGTTAAATACAGCACACACTCAAAGGTAAAATGTCAGTAGGTTTTAATGTTATATGGAGTTCCATCTCTATTCCAATTTCTTACTTTATGGTAATACCGCTAAACGGATTTATAATATTTATGTCTCGTTAGATGCTCAATAATGTGCTCTCTTACATATTAATCGACAGCTTTCCACGGAAATGTACAGTTACTGAGTTAGGGGCCAAAAAATGGCAAAACCCCGGAAATGTTGATGGGAAGCTTCGGATTAGTGCTCAGCACGCGAAAAGAAACTTATCCACAACATTTCGCAATCTCAGTTACTACGTTTTTCACCTGCTTCCTACACTATATACATATTCCTCATTTTACCAAAATAAGAGGATGACCTATCAGTTTGAAATGATGAAATGAGTTGCAAATGAGTATCTGTGAGTTCAAATATTATTTTCATGATCTGCGAAAAGATGAGCGATTCCTTCAGAAACATCATAGCCGACAAGGTGGCGTGGCGTTATGGTTTGGTGAGCGGTCTCGTACTACGGTGCTATGCCGTTGAGTTTTCAAAGCACAAAGATGACCGCAAAACCGTACCAGACGGCGGTGTTAGAAACAGCTTTTCTGCAGTTTCAACACATTTGGCTCTTTGAGATGGAAGTACCAGCACGATAATGCTGCAATAAGCGAGAATAATAAAAAAATGGATTGAAAGTCAAAATGTCGATTTGATGGCTTCGCCCCCGTACTCCCCTGACTTAAACATTATGGAAAATGTCTGGGGTTGGCGTACTCGAAAATTTATGAAGATGGAAGACAGTTTGAATCCGTAAACCAGCTGAAGGAAGCAATCAAAGTCGCGATGGACGAAAATTTCCTTATAATACCTAAATTCTTTGTATGACTCAATGTCTAATCGAATATTTGAAGTAATTTTGAATAAAGGAGGTAATACTAATAATTAATAAAAACAAAAATTGGATACGATTTTTACTTTTAGTTAAATTTAAATTTCACAGTGGTCTATTTTTTTAACATGTATTTCATTAGTTCATCAGCAACATGTTGTCGAAATTTTAGAGTTCTTATTTAAAATTGGATGTTTTTCTCGAAAATCATAAACAACAAAGCAATCTTTCATAACATATACCAAGTTTGGTTCTCTGAGATAAGGAAGTGTAGATATTGATTCAAAAAGATCTTGAAGTGACTGTCCCTATTTAAGTGGCCTGGGGTGTATTACGGGGTATTAAACTTTAATCGCATGTTAAATTTCTAAAAACAAACGCATTTTGAAAAGAGGATTGATTTTAGAAAAAGAAGAAGAAAAAAATGCAATGGGGATTTTATAGTAGCCAATTACCGCTACAATATAATTCGTATCCGTGTTGGTTTTCTAAGCAGTTGGTCAGAATGTTTTTCCTATGGCACCTGAACACAAGCTCAATAGTCGAAACTATCTCTCCGAGACAGGTTTAAGGAAGTTCCTGAAGAATAGAAGTCTGTTGGTGGTCAGTGGATACGGCTCTGCACTCTCTAGTCAGATACATTGAAAAATCTATTCATCAGAAGGAATACACGATGGCTGTGTTCCTAGACATTGAGGGCGCCTTCAATAACATTAAACCTAGGGCGATTACCGACGCACTTCGAAGCCTTCATGTCGACGAGCCTTTCTGCATACTGGTGAATGCGCTATTGACATCGAGGCGCATTATTACAACCATGGGCTCAACGTCTTTATATAGGTATGTTTCTAGAGGCACCCCACAGGGTGGTATTTTATCTCCCTTACTGTGGAACATAGCAATCAATCAATTGCTTCTGGATCTTGAGAGGTCTGGATGTAAGGTCACTGCATATGCTGACGATGTGGCTATCGCTGTTACAGGTAAGTTCCCGGAAGTCCTTAGTGGACTACTTGAACACGCCCTATCTTTTGTAACTAAACGGGCCAACCTCAGTTGCGTGGGACTTAATCCTGCTAAAACAGAGCTTGTGCTCTTCACTAGGAGACATACTCTTCCTTCTTTCGACCCACCTACACTACGGAATAGTCCATTTTTGCTGAAAAGGCTAAATTTCTTGGCATCTTGTTAACATTCAGGAACGAGTGAATAAAGCAACTATAGCACTCTATACATGTAGGAAAGCCGTAGGGAAAACCTGGGGCTTGCAGCCAAAAGCTCTACATTGGATCTTCACTGCTGTTGTCCGTCCTATTCTATTATAGGGTGTATGTGTATGGTGGACAGGCAAGACAGCCTATAATAACTTGCTGGCGAAGGTACAAAGAATGGCTTCTCTTGTCATAACTGGAGCCTTTCGTACCACCCCCTCAGCCGGACTGGATACGCTACTTGACCTGCTGCCACTGGATTTGTTCGGTCAAAAGCTGGCTGCTAACACTGCTTTACGTCTGCGGGAAACTAATCAGTGGCGAACGCTTCATTATGGGCATTCGCTTATACTAAGTAATTTCAACCTACCTTTGGAAACTGACTATACTACTCCTAAATACGCTTTTGGTAAGAGCCATTACAGTTTGATTCCGTCGAGGGATTACTGGGACAACAACATGCCTCGGGACGTTGAGTCATTTGCTATCTACACTGATGGCTCCAAGTCAAACGAAGGAGTGGGTATATATATGACTACACACGGTAGTCATCAACGCACCATGCTCCACTAGGAGTTACGGTAATCGAGAGAGACTATATACATACATTATCTTCATTTCTTCAAAATAAAAGGATTATTATCTAAAAACCAAAAAAATAGCGAGGTTTTTGGGAACCCTCTCAGTTAGCACAAGGTTTTCGAGGTTGTGAATTGTAAATTTTGTTTTACGTTAAATTTATAAAAACAAACGCTTTGTGAAAAGAGGATTGATTTTAGAAAAAGAAGAAAAAAATTCAATGGGGATAACAAATTTCCGATACAATATACTAATTCGTATCTGCGTTGGTTTTCTAAGCAGTTGGTCACAATGTTTTTCCTATGGCACCTGAACACAAGCTCAATAGTAAAACCATAAAGTAAGAAATTGGAATAGAGATGGAACTCCATATAACAAGATAGAGATATCTTCCTGTATGTACACGTTACTTACAGCACACACACAAAGGTAAAATGTTTTTCACTAGATTTTGATGTTATATGGAGTTCCATCTCTATTCCAATTTCTTACTTTATGGTAAAACTACCTCCCCGAGACAGGCTTAAGGAAGTTTCTGAAGAATAAAAGTCTGTTGGAGGACAAAATAGTGCAGCTGAAGAATAAGGTGAATGAATCCAAAAACCTCGGTTCTTCGTTGTAGCTCTTTACCACGTAGAAGGTAATGACACAAATTCACATAAATGTCAAGACTTTCCCTTTTTCTCGTATGCTTCCAACTAATATTCATCTTGTACGCCATATTGGCCTGTGAAAATTTACACCAACCTTATAGTAATCTAAACCGTGAATGTACAAGGCGAATGAATGCATGTAAGCTTAACCAAATGTTTATAAATGACCACACCGGAACTACAAGGTCGTCTCTTGGACATTAATGAAGTATGTATGGGCACACATATGAACAATTGTTTTTATATGACGTATTCAACACGTTTAGTATCATTAGTCATGCATACCATGTACATTTACAATTCCGGATATAGACTACATACTTACTACTAAGCTCCCTAAACCGGAAAAATGTCTAATCGCGTCAACTAACGAAACAGGTCAACGTCCCTTTGAAAGAGCACATCATACGCATCCAATTTGTTACATCAATTGCAATCTAGAGGCAGTTTCGTTAAACTGAAAAATTGTTTAATTGAATATATCATCCCATCATGTGTGTAGTGTGAGAATACATTTGGCGCGTCCTCTTCTTCTTAACAACTATACTACATATTGCGTTCTGAAGCCACCATCGAGACCAGCGAGGTGCCACTTTGGACGTGTGTCAAGTCGACAACAAAACCAAATCGTTACTGCACAAATTGAATTTACCATGCGAACTTTAGACGTCGTTTTTGTTATGGAGAATGTTATGGTTATGGATAAGTGTCGTGTTCGATTTATTGGAGTTGTAATATGTCAGGAGATTTCGATTAGTTCTTTTTGCGCATAAACTATATAATAAAACGCCCGTCCGTCGTCGCAACTTTAGCCTAATAAGTTATAAAATGGTTCCAACCTACATATGTACTAAGATTTCTAATTTTCTACTTTCAGTTATGTTTCTGCCAAGTAACAACACCTCTAGCGCTGGAATTCGCTAATTATATGCCATATAAGTGTAGTGTATTTTGGTGCCAAATTAAGTAATATTCGTCCAGGCCTTATTCGTATTTCGTCTCGCATCGAATATGCCACATCAGTAAATTACATTAGTTCTCGGCCTGTCACAAGCCCAACAAAAACGAACCGAGCCTCATCGAGGGAGATATCACCGCAAAATAAGAAACTTTTCTGGTTGGAATGTTGGAACATCCCCAACGATTCACACGCAGCATCCCCGATTCCTCCTCAGCAGCGGTTAATCGTTCACAGGCAGACATCAATAATTTTTCGTCATCCTATGGTCCTACCTGCAACAGTGGCGGCTTAGCATCTAGTTCATGGCAGCAATCGCATCATCAAGGAGCACCTGGATCGCCAGCACATCATCGTAATCTTTCGACTTCATCTAATTATAGCACACAAAAAAGTGTGACATTTAGCAGTAGTACGAATAATTCGAACGGAGATTGTAGCAACGGTGTTATCGGTTGTGGTGGACAACTAATGGCGGGAAACATGAAACACGGTAAGAATCGCCAAATGCCTAATGTTGAATGTTGTTAAAATTACTATTCTTTCTGTTGCAGGAAAATCACAAGAAGACGTATGTTATGTTGTAGCCAAATACGATTACGCAGCACAAGGCGCACAAGAATTAGACTTACGAAAAAATGAAAGATATCTTCTACTCGACGATTCCAAACATTGGTGGCGTGTTCAAAATAATCGCAATCAATCGGGCTATGTTCCCAGTAATTATGTTAAGAAAGAGAAGCCATCCCTGTTCGACAGGTAAATATTTTTGTGTATATAGTTGCAGCACATTCATTCATTCATTCGTACACATTTCACGAAAATCTTTATCGTTCCATTATGCAAGCGATATTTTTCTATTGATTTTGAATTTGTACGCATTTTGATTTGCTGAAAATTTTTGACACGTTAATTTCAATCTCTTTTGTTTTTAGTATTAAGAAAAAAGTGAAAAAAGGTTCCGGTTCTAAAACATTGCCAAATATTTCACCGTCTAGGCAAATTGAAAGTCCAACAATGTCTAGGAGATTACCTCCAGATCCGTCTGAGGCAATTGGTGAGTATTTTTTTAGATTTAATAATAGTTTAGTGGTTACAATGTGCAACTATAATCTGCTTGATGGTAGTTGTGATTTGTTTGACAAGGCCAGAATGTAGCCTTTGAGTCATGATTTCGCATTTTCGTTAGTACATTTTTTTTATTAAAAATTATTGTAACTTTTATTTGAATGATAGTAAGTTTCCTTCGAATGGAGGTTTCTCGGAGTAAAAGAAAAGTTTTTAAAATATGTTAACGTTATCAAATGATGAAATTAGGCATGCGGGTCAGTTTTGAATCGGATCTCATAAAGTACTTAAACCAGTTTTTAGCGAATATTATTCGTCTTGATTTATTGGGACTTATTATTACTTCAAATTCTATTCTATTTTTGATATTCAAAATCACGATAGTAATAAAATATTCCTATCCCCAGGTACCGCCATTGTAAAATACAATTATCAAGCTCAACAAGCCGACGAACTATCCCTCACAAAAGGCACACGAATTCTCATTCTGGAAAAATCGAATGATGGCTGGTGGCGGGGCCAAAGCGGAAATGCTGTCGGTTGGTTTCCGAGTAATTATACAACTGAAGAATGTGATAACGACGAACAACTCCATACGTATGCGATGGCCGAAAATGTTTTAGATATAGTGGTATGTATCCCAGGCCATATCTCTGAACAACTTAATTCTGTATTCTAATTTTTTGTTCTGATTTCCTCGTGTATTTTCATAGGTTGCCCTCTATAGTTTCGTTTCGAATAACGATCAAGAATTGTCATTTGAAAAAGGCGATCGTCTCGAAATTCTCGATCGACCACAAACCGATCCCGATTGGTACAAGGCACGCAATCAATCCGGTCAAATTGGTCTAGTTCCGCGCAATTATCTCCAAGAATTATCCGAATATTTAGCACAACCGTATCGTGGCGGCGGTGGTACAGTGCCGGGTAGTGGTAATGGTAGTGCTGGTGGTGATTCCATTGATCGACGAAATGATTCCATGTCGACGTCGATGCAACAACAACCGCAGCAGCAACAACAACAACAACAACAGTCTGTACCTCTAGAAAGACCAAATTTAGCGGGCAAGAGTTGGTATTATGGCGCCATCACGAGAAATCAATGTGATACTGTACTGAATCAACATGGTCACGATGGTGATTATTTGATACGTGATAGTGAAACGAATGTAAGTATATTTTGGAATATAAATTGTAACGATTTTAGTGAAAGTATTTTTGGTCACGATCTCAGTCTCAGGTTAATGAATTTTATTTATAAAGGATAAACCACAGAAACTAATTTCAAAAGCAGACATTTTTTTTATGCAAACAGTCGCTGCAATTAAATGAGAATTTAATCGATACAATGACGACTTTTTCAATCAGATTTCAGTGCACCCTCCTGAAGTAGAACTTCTTTTTCTCATGTCACTAAAAGCAATGCACCGGATCGGTTGCTTAGAAATATGTACATATTTCATTTATTACAAGCGAGTTGTGATTTAAATTGTGGAAGTTACAGCAAAATGCTCTCTGGACGAGTTAAACAAGATAAAATTACCTTTGCAATGATATGTAATACAGTAAACTTACATTCGTGGATTTCGTCCTTAGAGTATTGTAATTTACGAACCTTTACAGATTTCACAATAACCCCGAAAGAAATGTAAGTTGAACCAGGATGTTTTGGGTATATACGTTATGTATTCCTAACAATATGGAGTTGACTTAGACATAAATGACACAAATGGATGCATGTCGCATGTCAGTTGGTGTAACGAAAAGGGACCACATCAAGAGTAGCTACATCCGAGGCAGCTTGTCCATAGACCAACCAATCACCGAAAAGCTCGAAGACCGACAAATGGATTGGTATTGCCATGTTCAACGGCGTCCGCCTGAGAACCCCGCAAAGAAAGCGATATCAATGGAAGTTCCACTTGATGGACCCAAGGCCAGAGGCAGACCGAAGAACACCTGGATGTGTCAAATAAAAAAGCAACAACAACGCATTGGTCTCGGCGATGACACGATCCAAGATAGAGCTGCCTGTAGAAATATGCTGGGATATTATCGCCAATACGGGCGATGTGCCTACACCGCGAGTCGAGCAACGCGAAGCCATGGAGCGGTATAAAGAACAAGGCAAGGAAGAAGAAAGAAGACACAAATGGATGCAATCTGACCAAGGGCTCACTTGCCCCGTTATTAGAACTTTTAAAAACGACATTTTCATAACTCCTCGCAGCCGGTACGTGTTCGGCTATTTGAGAATTTGTCAATCATATGGGAAAATCGACGGCAAAGACATTTTTTACTGTAAATCAACATCAATCTTATTTTGTTCCAACTCCTTGAGGAGCATGGTGCATTGACGACCACCTTGTGTACTACTCAACGTTTCAGCGACAACTGAATTCGGAGTGTGATACGGTTGTCAGTCATATCACTTCCATAGTATTTTTGAAGTATTATTCTGCGATAAGAAATTTTCTTATTTTGTTCTGAATCCCTATATCACAGAGTGACGACCGAACGATCACGGCCTGCACCGTGTCGCAAACTAGAAACAAAGTTTTGTGCATTTCAATTCACACACGACTCAATCACATCATACCACCACATAGCTTGGCTCTATGGTGGTTCTGGTGTGTCAGCTTACTGGCTCAGTGAGCACTGATGCACTGATCATTAAGCTATTCTCAGTGTACATGTGCAGAGTAATGCCCCTAAACCAGTGATTGCCCCCCTGGGAAGGCCAGACGGTTTGGGAAGGTGGGGGGGGGGGGGCGTTAATACACAACTTATATATCGCTGTAACAATGAATTTATTTTTATACTCTGATATTGACGTCTAGGCTCGTGCTGAAATAATTTTCTTTTGATTTCTCATCATTTATTAGAACACCTTTAGATATGGTAGCTCCAGTAATAGCACTTCTATAGGTTCTTTTCGACGTATCGCTGAGCTAAAAAGCCGTAAAAATCCAAATCCACACCGAAAATAAGCCAGGCTGCTATTATGGCGACAGTCAAACTTCCGACGGAAATCATGTTGCGTACTTTTCAAAAATATCCAAAAGTTCCAAAACTTGGGCTTCACTAACAAACAATTGTGCTTTTTCCATGCAGGATTCAAAATTTGATTTAACAATTTTCTGGGCTGTGGACTTGGTCATAGTTTATATTTGAAAAAAAAAATTATCTAGATTTCTGTTCCAGATCAGTGTGTGTTTGCTCAAATTTATGACGAATCATGTCTTCGTATTTTGACAGCTTTCAGAAGTTATAAACAAAATTAAGCAATTAACCGAAGAAAGCAAATATAATTAAAGTCCGCAACCTAGCACGTAGTCATCTATATTCTAATGGCGGAAATGCAAAAATGTCCACACCCATTTTCGTTTTTTGGCCAAAATTTTCCCTGTTGGCACCAGTCTCAGCAAACTTCGCAAAGGGGGCGCGGACTGAAAAAGATTGGGAACCAATGCCGTAAACCGTAGTCATTTAAGCCCACATTTTGTTGTGCTGAGTGGGAATGATGTGAATAATTTTTGTGATGTCGTGTCGACCACGTCTTTTGAATCTTGGCGACTTTGCTGATTACACGCCGCGGGCGTCGGATGGCAACGTGCTCCCGTGCTTGTGGGGAAATCCTCGTCGATGGCTAAGGTAATTTGAGGTCAAAAGCAAGACATTTTTTTTTAAAGTTATCCGCCCAAGTATGGTATCCCTAGTTCGTTTTATTGAAATGAAATTCGCGAACTCCACAATATTTTTCTCACCAAACACCTTTACATTGAATTCGCCGTAAAGGCGAATTCAATGTAAAGGTGTTTCTTTTATTCTCGGGGAAATACCCGTCCGATCGGCGTGGTAGAAACACATATTTCCAAAATTGAATGACGAATGAATCGTTTTGAACAACTGAGTAAGAAGATTTAGTGTGTATGAGGCAACTTAGTGAAAAGAGTCTGAATGCCCATCAGCAGTGCACAGCTCCCTACACTTTGGAGATAATGGCGGCCGCACACCTAATTTGATTAACTCTCCACCGAGCACGTGGGGTCTTTTGGGACCCCAGAGGGTATTTTTTATATATTACTATTGAACGGTTCAGCCCATCCAGGTGAACTTGTAGGACATCTAAGCCACGGAAATTCTGCTCAGAAATATGATTGAAAAAAATCCCAATTCTTTTCAGAAAAAAAGTTTTGATAGCCAAAAGTACAAATTTGCAGGAACGGGCACGTGGGGTCTTCAAAGACCCCATGAGTACCAAGGCCTCAATTGTCCTGAATATCCCGTCTTTTCACACTGAGCTGTAGGCCGAGGTAAGCCTCATATAATTCTTGGCTGCAATGAAAGTAAAGAAAGAGATTATACCATGCATCAACTGGTCCGAAATTATCCTGGCTTAAGAAATTCCCGAAAACAGCTACTAGCTTTGTTCTTCAATTGCTGCGATAGCTTCTTCTTCTGATATAGGAGGGAAGACACTCCTTGACTGTAGCAAATCTGAAAAATCTGACATAATTTTGCCTCCCCTGACTCTTACCAAAGCTTATTCTATGTCAAATAAAGTCGCAGGGACATCTAGAAAAAGTTGAAAACAAGTTTACAGGCATTGGCTATTTCATATTTTTGAAATTTGTTCTAAAAGTTAGCCTCACTACTCTAGAAACAAAGTAGTTTTCCTTCAGTCCAAAGCAGAGTGACAAAACAGTAAAAACGTTGATCGCCATAGGCGCTTTAACTGTGTGCAGCTTACGGTATATACAAGAAATTTTCTAAATAATTGTCTTAAACATGTTCAAAACATAACACAGTACTTATAAATCTATTTTTTTTACAATTTGATACATGTCCGAGGATAGGTTCATAAAATTGTGCGGTCCGAAAAGACCCCACGTGCCCGTTTGCGTTGATCGCGGGATGTGCCTGGCGAAGGGTTAAGTTCTCTGGGATGTCACTCTCACTCTTGCGCAAGCCCAGTCAGGCCAAAATAATGGTTCAACGAATAATGTGAAATGTGCAACGACAAACTTTACTCAATGCATTGCTGGATTTCAACGCAAGAAAAACTGTTTTTCATCGATTTTGCTTTTTAATGACACACACACACACGGAGAATGCGAATCCATTTTTTTATTTTCGTTCTGCCAAATTCAAGAAAATATATGATTTTGACGGTGCTTGAGAAGGTGTAGTGGTGAGGTTCCTTCAGATTAACCTTCACCACGCAAAGACAGCATATCAGCTGACAGCTGCTCTTATCTGTTGTCTATCGCATGGTTTGCTTATTCAAGAACCTTGGGTTGCGGATGATCTCGTTAAGGGTCTGATGTGTTCTGATTTTGCTAATTTTTACGTTACAGGACAGGGTGTACCACGATCCTGTATTCTTATCCGGAAAACAAAACCATCAAGGCGTTTCCGGTGCCTAAATATAGCGCCAAAGATTTTATTTTAGTCTGTCTAGAATTGCAGGATAAGGTGCTTTAGGTTGCTTTGGTATATATGCCACATGACGGCACTCTGCCTTCCTTAAACTCTCTACACTCGCTCTACATTCGCTGGTCAGTTATATGGAAACATCTCTTCATAATAAAGAATATACTGTGGTGGCGTTCCTTGACATTGATGGAGCCTACATGTCGAAGATTCAATTTGTACCCTTGTTAACAAACTACTCACTTCTAGGCGCATTCATAGTAGGTTGGGTTCGTCTTCTGCTAGTAGATATGTTTGCAGGGGCACTCTACAGGGAGGTATTCTGTCTTCTCTACTTTGGAACGTAGCGATTAATCAATTGCTCTTAAATTTGGAAAGAATCCGTGTAAAGTCATCGCTTATGCTGATGAAGATGATATTGCTATCGCCGCTAGAGGTAAGTTTCCTGACACACTTAGCGGGCTTTTTGAGAACGCCCTGGCTAACCTAACAGATTGGGCAGGTCTCAGCGGGGTAGGGATTAATCCAGCCAAAACGGAGTTAGTCCTGTTCACAAGAAGGCGTGTGATCCCCACTTTTAACCTCCCTAAGCTAAGCTGACCAGACGTACAGCATTTTGCTGTACAGTACAGCATTTTGACCTGTCGTACAGCATTCGGAAATGTACAGCATCTAATTCACTATATTCCTCGGTTAGGCCTGTGATCAGTCTTGTCTGCTGTTAACAAAATTTAATCTTTCTGGAATTTGGCACACTTGTAAAGCTGCTTTGCGTTCACATTTCCTCCAAATTAAACGGGCCTACCTATCCACGTTCGGAAGTTACGGCTGCCCAATTCGCAGTTTTTTCTAATTGAAAGTTGTTCATTTTTCTCGGACATTCGTAAGCGAAAAATTTTGATATTTAAAAAACTTATAGAGCACCGCACTGTGCATATTTAGGGAATTTCAAAGCTCTAGGATCAGAAGTTACAGCCGGCGAAAGATGCGATTTTAATTTATTTTTCCATCCGATTCCCTATCAACGTCTATAGGAAAATGCTTACTAAAGAAAGAGCTTTGCAAGGGTTCTTGGATCAAGTATTTTCCAACAATATATAACCTTCGAATCCGTTAAAATGACGTTAAGAGCCCAGTATTGCATCACTAATGTAATGTAATGGAGGAATGTATACTCTCCAATAGAAATATCTCAACCGAGATAAGCCAACCTTCCACTGCTCGGGAGGTTCTCCTCAGACCCCACTCCATAGCCACCTGTGCCTGGAAAGCCATCACCAGCTTAAGAATTCTCGGCCCAACGAGGTATCAGTTTCTCTACTGCAATAAACGAAACGAAGCTTAGGTACTTTGCGGGCATACTGAAAGGCCAGATGCCAGATGATAGGGATGAAATTTCTGAAATCTATTTTTTAATCTTATTTTGAGTCTTCTTCCTTGTTATAGCTTTTTGTATTAAAACATACGTTTGTGTTTAACATGCTGATGATTTTTTGTCAAGGAGAACTAGTGGTGTAGATATCTTTTTGGAGGGGAAGGGGATCAGCTGCCAGGATAATTTTTCTTTAAGCACAGGGGAAATGCATTAAATTAAGGGGTTCTAAATAATGAATTTAAGGAATAGTCACCACAATATTGCATCTATGCTTTTCTACCGAATAAAAAATCCTTCAGTCGTTTAAGGTCTGCGGACAAGATCGAAATAAAGAAATATAGATTTTCATAATCTCGCTCGCTTAATGCAGGTATACCTACTTAGTCGAAATTGGATTAAATACTTCTGATATACGGGAGCATCTTAAGAACAACTGAGAAGTTTATAGAATCTCATAGAAATTACAGAATACGCTCTACAACTTGAAAGTTTGATCCTGGAAGGTTGTGGGGTGAAGTTAAAATTGAAGGCTCGCCTGCGATACCGAGAGCAAGTATTGATGTTAAGACTCGTTCCCCCACTGGAGATGGATGCGGTAAAAATAGACCTCAGTGAGTGGTTTGTCTGCAGCATACAATAATGTTCTGCAGATCGAGGAAGCAGGAGGTAAAGACGTTGAGACCGCTCCTGTGAAGTAACACCTGAAGATGGTCCAGCGGATCAGTGAATGAGATGGTTGTGATTTTGTTCGAAAAAATACTGGGTAGCATGAAGCAGTATTGTTCAAGCAAGTTAGTCCAGCATGCAACACAATTGGAACTCTATCGTATCACTATCCCACAATACTGATTTTTGCTATAATTTAAAATTATCTTAGTAAATTTCACCTGATCTGTTCTTGTGGCAGTCCAAATCTCATGCACGCCAGTATACGCTAGGAATTCTCAAAAATCTAGCTAATGCAATAAGAATTGTGCAATTGAAAATATTGTAAAAAGGGCTAATTCCGAAATCCCCCTGTGGATGGCATTTTGCTAAAAATAGTTTCGAAATTTACCCAATGTCTGGTGAACACTCAGGTAAATATTGAAAACTTTAGGGCTCCCTGTTTAGTATCAACATAACCTTGCCTTCCCAAGGTTCACCACATATTTCCCAGAACAGCGGCTACTATTATTTCTCAATACTGTTTACGAAGTATCATTTATGAAATAAATAAGAATATGAAATCATTTTATGGAATGCATGATGGTGGCAGCCTTGTCTGATATTATTCTTCCTCCAAATCGGTGTGAAGGGGAGGGGGATGAGTAGTATGCCTGAGGATTTGCCTGAAAACAGAATTTCGCCAAAACGTGTACAGCATTGGTTCTTCAGGAGTCTGGTCACCTTACCCTAAGCTAGGGAGCATTCAACTTGGTTTCTCTGACAAGACCACATTTCTTGGCCTTATCTTGGACAAGAAATTAAGATGGAAACCTAACATCGAAGAAAGGGTGAACAAAACTGCGGTGGCACTGCACTCGTGCAGGAAAGCTATCAGGAAAACCTTGGGCCTGCAACCAAAGGTTGTATATTGGATGTATACAGTTATTTTGCGTCCTATTTTACTTTATGGCGTTAGTGTGTGGTGGACCGCACTTCGCACAACTGCCTATTTATTATTCACTTGTTAAAGTGCAAAGGTTGGCTTCTCGTCTGATTACAGGAGATCTTCGAACAACACCTTCATTCGGACTAGATATGGTTTTGGGACTGCTGCCATTGGACATATACGGCCAACGGTCAGCAGCTTACACGGCCTTACGCCTTCGTGAAACTGGTCTGTGGCGAGCGCTGGATTATGGTCACTCAACGATACTTCGTAATTTCTGCCTGCCACTGGCGACTGACTACACTGTTCCCAATTACTTTTTTGGTAACTTAATCCCGTCTAGCGAAAGATGGAGCAACGATACGACCCATCAGGTCCTTTTCCACCTACACTGATGGTTAAAAGACGGACGCAGGAATCGGCATTGGTATTTACGCGGAGGAACTGGACATCAGTTTGTCTTTTCGCCTCCCTAATGTTTGTAGCGCCCTCCAAGCAGAAATCACTGCAATTTCGGAAGCGCTTATATGGCTAGGTAGGCACGTTGTCACTGGTAAGGATGTCACTGTATACACTGATAGTCAAGCTGCAATTCGATCACTTGAATCAGCATTTACAACATCTAGAACTATTGAAGGGTGCCGCTATGCACTCAGAAAAATGGGCAATTTCTTCAACATAACACTATGCTGGAGACTGAGTCACAATGGCTTTGCAGGAATTTTAAAATAATCGCTAAAAACTCCAATAAGACCCCCTTTCCCCCTTGTTAAGGTTTTTTTCATATAATCTGGGGGTCGTCACCAGCCATCCTGCAAAAATCCAGCGATGTAGTCATTATTTTTGCTACAACAGGATGCATACAAATACGCCTCCCAATTTAGAAAGTTGATTATAAGAAATTCATTCCATTTAGTGGGGGAAATAGCTGCGTCCCACGACCTTCCAAAAAGTGGATGCATCAACGCGGTTGTAAGGGTTGATAAATTTCAACAGAAACGCTGTGGAGCCCAGCTGGGTTACCAGCCAATAGTGCAATAATTGCATGGACTATGTATAATAAAAAAAACATGCTGATTTGACAATTTTAGGTTTATTGATTCACTTCTTTATTTTACATAAAAAACATACTTTGGATTTATTTTAATACATTTTTATCCTTCTATTATAGCTCGGCGATTATTCTGTTTCACTGAAAGCACCCGGACGCAATAAGCATTTTCGTGTTCACGTCGAAAACGGAATGTATTGTATCGGTCAACGTAAATTTCACACATTAGATCAATTAGTGGATCATTACCAAAGAGCACCAATCTACACAAATAAGCAAGGCGAAAAACTCTACTTAGTACGACCATTACCGAAAGCGAATGGCACTTAAGCTTAGTACATGCGGAAGGAAGTAGAAATGAATATTACAAAATATAAGTGAATTAATTTATTGTTTGTTCTTTTCTTTTGTTTTTTTTCTTCCTCATTTTGCGGATTTTGATTACAACTGCAATCGATTGTTTGGAAACTTATTTATTTGATTTCATAGAACTATACTTAGAATTTATACAATGAACTCAATAAAATTAAAAGTAAAAACCAAATTGAAAGAAAGTTCTAAAAATAATTTTGAAATTTAACAAAAATTAGAAACGAAATTCGATGTGGAACATTATAGAGCTAGAAAACATATTCCGATTGTTCAACAATCGCTTTAGATAAAACAAACAAATTGATACATCATGAAGTCATATTGCTAATTTTGTTTTTATATATATATATTTATGCAATATTGAGATATAGATTATTTAAAAACTCTTCAATTACGATTCAATTGATACTAAGAAAACAAAAAGTCATTGGCTTAAGTCGCGAACAATACTATGAATCTTGAATTTATCAAAGCATTTTGTAATAAGAAACCAACAATTTAGCAAAATCGTGTATGCTATACAATATTTTCTAAAAACGAAACAAACAAAAAACAACCCACACTATCACACAAAGGCGAAAAGAACAAACCAACTCATTTTCATCTAAATAACTATATGAATAGTAGATTAAAACTGAGAAAAAAACAAAACAACAGAAAATAGTCATGATATAGAAATATCAACAACATTAAATGATAATTAGTAACGAGATTGTATATATTATATGAGAAAAAAGTCGCTTACTATAAATTATAATTTTTAGGTGTTTTCTCTTCTATAAAATATGTTTTAATTTTTTCCCCCCAATTTAAATAAATTTATTTATAGCGAAAGGAAATAACTCTAAAATAAAACAAACAATATAGAACGATATGAAAACAAGTAAAGTAAAATCTTAAGATAATTATAATTGCAGTAATGCTTAGTATGAGAAATAAACATTTGTGCATTTTTGTATGAAAAAACGTATATTTTTAAGATTTCTTTTTTATACATAAATATAACTTGAGAGAAACAAAATACAGATTGGATTTATGGTTGTTGAGAGATAAAAAAAAACAAAGAGCGACAGTGAGAAAATTGAGAGAGAAATAGAGAAACTTGTCAAGTGTTTTCATTAAAAAACAATTAGCCGAAAAACTAAAACCGTTTTATTTTTATTTCAAAACACGCTTAATATTTAGTTGGTACCTACTGAACATGTGATGCTTCAATCATTCGAGTGAAGCTCTATGATTTTCAAAAAAAGTTTATTTAGAATCATTATATTGCTCGAAGAGTTACATGAATCCAAAATCTTCTATGCTTATTTTATCGTCAGCCAGTTCGCGCAAAAATATTGCTTCCATCAATCGACTCTGTTACACAATAAAAGCAAGTACTATTCCTGCGCTACAATAATCATTCTCCTTTTGCAGGGCTTAATCGCAGGTTTCTCTGCTGAGTCATCTATTAATATTACACTGAATCTAAAAGTAAATAATTGTGCACTGGTCCGATGTACGACTCTCTTTCATGACTCCCATCCGGATGCTGGGTATGGTTAGTATGTACAAGACAGGAAGTTTAGGTCAACCAAATTAGTGTAACTAAATTACCCATTCGGGGTGACTTATAGGTCGACCAACGATTCTTCAAAAGTACGTAGATTAGACAAATGAAAAGACCTTAAATTCGCGATCAAGTATGCTGCCTGCATCGAAATAAATTGAGAAATTGGTGCCTGAATGGTTGACATGTCGACGTCACAGACAAGCAACGCGTGGAGTAGGACATTATAGTAATACATAGTATGAATCTAAAACGAGAAATGACTATCCTCTGCACTAGGGATGTCAAAAACCATCCAGAGAAATCATAAGAAATGAGAAACAAAAATGTTAAAAAATTCTTCTGTGAGAATTTCCTTGACCAAAGGCACTATTTGCATCAAAACAATTTCTTTTCAGGCATATTAGAAAGCATCTATCTACATTTGGCAGCTATTCAACTTCAATTCGCCCGATCTCCTCGCGAACGAATTCATTGATTCATCTAGCGGGTTTGGATTTTAGTAAAATTAGGGATAATACATACACTGCGCGACAAATGCTTAGGTTCACTCATATTTCCTTCCATGAAGCGGTAAAATAAAACCTTACCAGTTCAACAAATGTTATTTTTGGAAGTATTAAATATCACAAACAAAATGAATGGACTGAATCCCCACAGGACATTTTCCTTAAATTACAGTAATTGATTTAATTCAAAGAGTCAATTTCCAGTGCGACAATTGCTTAGGTTCAGGGACGATTTTACCGTTTTACATAATGTTTTCGCTGAAAAATATTTCAGAAAAGTATGAAAGAGGATAAATGCGAAAAAACAGGAGCATTTTTTTGTAATTTAATAGTGTGTATTTTCGCCATTTTTATTTATAATTTCATAAAGCCTTCGAGGCAGGTAATCGTATAAAGAATGCAGCACAGATATCGGTATTTTAGACCAAGCTGTCTTAATTCCATGAATTAACTCTTCTTTAGAGTCGTATTGTTTACCACTACTGTAAACCTTCCGAACAAGCCACCCCCAAATGTTTAATGCCAGGGGAGATGGGCACCCAGTCTAACAAAGCCACATTTTTCTCCTCAATAAGCGATTTAACCACCCTCGCTGTATGAATTGGGGCAAGATCATGTTGCAATATCCAAGGATCGCCTCTGTACATGACATTTATCATAGGGATTTCCTCTTCTAAGAGCTGTTTATAAGATGAACTGGTTTGGTAACCTCGTAGAATGACCAAGTCGATAGTTCCATGATATGATATGGCTCCCCATACAATAACGGAACCTATTCGGAAGTGATGGCGTCACAGGTACATAGGGTCCTTCCTATATAATCATGATAGTAGGAGAACCCATCTGGACCGTCCACACAAAGCCGTTTTCCATCCGTAAATATTACCTGCCTCCATTGTGATGTCGAGTTCATGAATCTTGAGGCGAATTCCAGGCGCTGTAGGCGATGTTGCGGGGTTAAGGCTATGTTTTTCTTTAATCGTAAACGTTTTAAGCAAGATGAAGATCTAAGAACTCGTTGGATGGTCCTTACACTTGCTGATAGCACCAAAATCTCCCTAAGCTTACGCGCAGTAAAGGGCTTCTCTTAAGAGACTTCGCCTTGATGCACCGGAAATCGCTTTTTTCTGCCTCCTGCGTATCGTCGGCCATAATTTCCACTATCTCGTATAAAATTATTAACAAGGTTTAAGCTCCGCTGAATCCGTATTGCAATTTGTCGGTTTGAATATCCTTCTTGCTTTAGTATGGAAATTGTCGCCTTTTCCTCGGCAGAAAATTGATTTCCTTTTGACATTATCCACTATACGACTCACAGAGTATAACGCGAAAGAAAATGTTTCCACAAACACTTCTCACCAGGACGAGATAACTCTTTAAAGTAAGTGAACCTATACAATTGTCGCAGTGGAAATTGCGATTTTCATTTTAAAAAATTCCGTTAGCTATGCGAGTTGCTTAATAGAAATGTAATATTTATTAAAATAACCGTTAGTTGAGAGAGCATTATTTAAAAATTATTTCTGATCAGAGTACATAGAAATTATATAATTTTAAAGGAAAATATCCATGAACCTAAGCATTTGTCGCGCAGTGTATTACCAGAGCCGCAATAGCAGTCCTCTCCTCCCTACAATGTTTCCGGATATGCTAATATCGGCATTTGGCTAGGTTTCCCCGATTTAACTAGCTCTGATTTTATTCTCTATAACCACTCGCAAGATGATGCATTTACGATGGTCCACGAAGAGACCCAGGGAATTGGCTCCATAACTTTATGACCAACCACTTTCGAGAGCGGAGTGTTCTAAAATGTGTTAAGTCTTTGAGTGGAGAACAAATGTTCGCATTATTTTCAATCTCTTAAAAAAATAACAGGCGCGACAATCCAACATTGGACTAAGGCCGCAGGATGTGTTAGTGACATCCTATTTCCAAGATCTTATCTGCTTTTTGTTGAGGTAATGAGATCAGCATCACGCTCAGCAGTGTTATTTATCCCCATAAGTGGGTACTCGTTTAACATCTGAGTGAGATCATAGTCCGTCACAAGCTCGTAAGTTCGAAAAACACCATGGAACACGGTGAGAGTCGAACTCATAACCCCGTGCACCGAAGGTGCGCATACTAACCGCTAGACCAGCCAGACTATATATAATCAATCTCTTACGTCATTCTAAAATCCGTCAAGTTTTCGTGTGCCATCTGTATATTTTTTTTGCCGGTGGTGAATAATATGTGCCGCGGGAATTCAATACTTTAGCTTTAATTTTGGAATTTCAAACAAACTCTCTAGAAGGACTTGCTGAACGGAGGTGAATCGCGCTAGTAGAGAATGAATGACGGCGGAACAAGTTTCTACTGCATACTATCTGGGCATTTTCAGTGAGTAGACATTATATTCTCTGAATAACTTAGCAAATGTTCTTTGTGTTGTTATTTTATCCTACGGTAGCCATCCTGGTACCGTGTTCCAAAGACCAAGAGCTGCCAAAATCACTCGATTCAAGAACAAAAGTCTCTCAAAACGCTTCTTCAATTAGAAATATGTACATAACATGTAGTATCTATGCTATCAATCTGTCTGGTACAGTACCTAAGAGGCGGCACTTTGTCCTCTCGCCCGAGGCGGCGTAAGTGCTAGAGCGGGCGCTGCCTACAGCAGACTCACACAAATCCTTGTCTTTATCGAATTTGAAAATCAGTTTTGGCCGAATGAATTTGATTTTCGTCAACGCAGTGGACAAATGATGTCTGCCGATGAAAAGAGTGGCAGGCGAAGATAGATTGTCGACAGATCATACGTTACGAAAGGGTAATCAATGCATTGCTGGTCGCGCTATGCGATTTTCGTTTCCAACAAGACCGAGAGAAAAATTGTCCTTAAACCAGATCTATGAATGCAAAATATGGGTTTTGAATAATTGAACATTTCCAGGATTCCATTCCTTTCGATGAAGAACATGAAACGAACGCCCAATTTTTATACAAAGTTGTCATGTATAGTATCATTCGGGACAAGATTTTAATGACATGTTATCTGTTTCATTTCTGGATAGAAAGAATTATTTATTGTGTTAGCAAAGAGAGCGAACTTGATGTTAGGATTTTCAGAATGAACATATTTGTCCTCTATCTATTTTCTGTTTCAGTAAAACCAGCCTGTAAGCGAAAAATGTAAAATCCTTCCTGGGAAAAATAGCCTTACCTAATATCTCATGCTCCACTAACTCAGTTTGTTTCAGCAATTATTCTTTGTTTGTATCGTAAGAGGTCGATATTGTATTGTGTCCGCCTCATCCGGGCTAGCACTAGGTTAGATTAGGTATAGAAGCCGCCAGGAGTGGAGCACCTATCGCACTTAGAGCAAAGGTTGGTCCGTTGTGATACCACTGAGTGAAATGTACCTCAATCTTTACACCTAAGCTGAAAACCAGCCCGTGTTGGCAATTCTCCGAAAGGACAGTGCACCGTTATGGTCCCAATCTCGGCCACCTTCCCGATATGCTTCCTGTCTATTGACAGTAACAAGGTGGATCTGGCCTCGTCCAGTCGTGGCATAATTAATCGTGCTGTAGCGCATGTGCTACCGTTAGATAATCTTACATTAGCCCTGTACATTACAGTCCTTTTTATTGCCAATTTAACTTTTAGGTTATTACGGTCGCCATCTAAGTTCATGACGGGTGGCATTACGAGCGAGACTCTCCGCATTGCAGTTCCTTCTAAAACCACTAGGCCTAGGTATCCCGCAGAGAACGATTTAAAAAAGTGACCCATCACTTTAAGAACTGAGTGGTTGCTTTCAACAGTTTATTGTAATCAGGACTGATTCGATATGTCGAATTACAGCTTGATTGTCAGCGTATGTGATGACATGACTTTTCGTGACCGCATATACGTATGGCTTCTCTTATGGCAAGATGAAGCCACTCATTGTATTTTCCCAAGCAAGTTATAAAAAGTTTTTTTTTCAGTCGAATAGGTGGCACAATAGCAGTGTAGATCAAATATAGTACTTTTGGTTGCAGGCCCGACATTTTTTTTCCTATGGCTTTCCTGCACGAATAAAATGCTACAGTTGAATTATTCAGACTCTCTTGAATGTTAGGTTTCCAGTTAAGCTTTCTGCCCAGCAATAGTCCAAGAAATTTAGCCTTGTCAACAAAAGTAAGTTGCCTATCTCGTAGCATGGGAGGGTTAATAGAAGGGATCATACTTCGTGGTGAAGAGCATCAACTATGTTTTAGCTTGATTAGGTCCGACCCCACTGAGTTTTGTCCAGTTTTTTTTTTCAAAACAGACAAGGCGTTCCTCGAAAGTCCACTAAGAACTTCCGGGAACTTATCTGTCACAGCAATGACGACAGCATATGCAGTGACCTTGCATACAATTCTTTCGAGATCCACTAAATGTCCAGCATAAATAATAAATTGGATGCAATGTTTTTGAAAAGGGACGATGCCATGACATTGGTTCGGTTGGGTTTATAACAAAATATTGACTCATTGGAATCGTCGATTTCGCATAAAGTATCCCGAAATTCGATTTGTTTAATTAATGCTGTGAGGGAGGACATTGCTAATATTTTTAACAATTTTACAATCAAAACATTAACTTTTGTTGGGGATCTTGTTTCGGCCTCACTCGTTTATACTCATGGAGTGGAGGGAGGTCGTCCATGCTACTCGTCTGATTCTTCCAGTTTATAGCTCTACCAACATCGACTCGGCCAACCACAGTCTTTTTTTAAGCCCAGCCATTAAACTTTACAGAAATGAAAGCATGTAACAGTCATAACGACCTTAAAAATCCATTATTGGTTACACATTATAAACAAATAGAAACAACATAGATGAGACTCTTCATTATTTTCTGTGAAAATAATTTTTATATAAATATACACATTAAAATACATACATAATGTATAATATGTAACATTGGTTTCCAATAAATGTGAAAACTTTATACATGTTTGCTTAATTTTTAAACGATACTTCGTACTATACAATATTAACACATGCTTCTGAATTCTTGTAAAATAAAGAATATAAAATGAACGATATTATATCATACACAACAAAACGAGGAGAAAAATCAACGCACAAACACTTCGTAGAGAGCAGTATTAAATGCTTGAATATGTTCCAGGTGAGATTCCTGATAGTAGACACTCCAAGGGATTATGTATATTGTTTATATCAAATTACTAGAACCAATTGTGTTCGATAGATAAATTAGGGAAAATGCCAAAAAAAATTGGAACAAAATGCTTTGAATTTCTCAACTTCTTGACATGTAAACCATAATTGATTTACAAAGAGACTCTTTTTATTCCAATACGATTTCTCTGACAAGAGATTCATGCATATCTCGTACACCACTCATATACATAATTTGATTGAAATGTAAAAAGAACCCATATTCCCTTTACCTCTTTCACATTTTAAACACGCCAGAATGTATTATTGTACTTACTTATTGATGAAATCAAGCTTAATGTAGCATCGTTCTTTTCCGATTCTTCCAACTTTATACTCACCTTGAAACATAATCAAGCCTATAATAAATTCACACTATCTTCTTACATCAGATTCCTACAATCATCATAATAACATTTTCATAAATACCCGTACATAACATCATTATAACAAAATGGAAAAATTAGATAAATTGTAAAGACCGAACCGAACCACAACATTCATTGACTGAACTTCTACAGGAACAAAAATACGATCAAATATTATGCACAGATTTACCAACAAAATTTATATTGCAGGGCCTCTGACAAAAACAAAAAAGAAACGATAAACATTAAATTAATAAAATATAGAAACAAATTTGTGCTTTACGAAATTAATTTATGAAAACGAAATAAAACATTTTAGGTTCAATACAAAAAATAAACACACAATGCATAGCAAAAGTATATAATATAATGATAACAAAAATAATGTGCTTCGAAAAGTACGTTGCTATTTTATATCAATTAATAGTCTAGTGAAAGAAGAAGATGAAAAAAAACTAAAGGCAACTGAAATGAGAGAATATGTATGTAAAATCATAATATTGGCAAAATACTATGAAGGAAATTTCTTAGACTTGTCTAGCTGCTTAAATAAAGATAAAATGACAAAACATTTTTTATGTAAATATAAAGAAACAAAAGTTGAAATAAATACTATGACGCGAAGTTTATTTGTTTTATTATGTGCATGCACACTCCGATTTATGTCGTTTCGCACAAAGCCGCTTTACACTTAAGGCCGCCGAAAAAATCTTACCCTGACCTGACTCGATCTGCGACAGTCTAATTTCATACTTACGTCGCTCTAATAGGTACATATGTACATATATATATTTTTGGAATTTGCTGATTAATTTTTGTATAAAAATCAAAGGCAGCGCAGGATAATAAAGGAAGATATCTTCCTGTATGTACACGTTACATACAGCACACACTCAAAGGTAAAATGTTGTTCAGTAGGTTTTAATGTTATATGGAGTTCCATCTCTATTCCAATTTCTTACTTTATGCTTCTAGTTCTTTGGGATGAATAGACTGCAGCGTTGTCGGAATGGATGAGGATTTTCTTGCCGCTGTAAGCGTGGCTCACCTTATAGCGCACCGAATTTATCCCATAAATCACTTTATTATTGTCTGTCATCGTTTCTATCCTTTTGAATAAACACAAAATGTTTGCGTCGCCTGCATTTCCTATAAATATGGCCTTATTCCAAAAAGGGTGATTTGATTAAAAATGTTACTGTTGCGACACTATTTGAAGCCATGTTCCGTCAACAGAAAAAAATCTACACAGTAAGAAGGGCACATGCTTGTTGCCTCTTCTATTTCATCCAACATCATTCGGTACTACAGCTATTTGGCGATCACTTCCTTATTTGTAACCGTCTTTGACGCCCACTGCGTATGGTTAATTCTTGATACTCTCGCTTCACAAAATGTTGTCAGACTGTCTATTTTTAATTTTCCCTGGGTTTACCAACTCCAATATAGTAATCAGTTAAATATATTTTTTTAACTTTTCTACTTTCATTAAGTAGCTTCAGCTTAGTAAATTTCGTGGTTTAAAATAAACCCTTTTCTCGGTACTAGAAATGTGGTTGAACATATTAGGAGGCACCCTTAGCTCCACGCCGAATATTTACGAAAAGCCAGGGCTTTCTAACAGCATAACTCTCTTCTTCAAGCAAAACCAACTGTAATTTTGAAATTTCGTAATCTAAAGATTGTCTGTCACATTGTGCTAAATAACGAGAAAATTGGCATTTTAAGAAATCTAAATGGCTGTGGAGAAACCAGGACGCTAATGCAAAAGAAGACGAAAGAACTGCTGATTTTCGGATACGCGAATTAAAAAATGTTTACCGTCCAAACATTTGCTTTTGTGGTAAATGTAAGTGAAAAGTCAGTGGTACAATGATGGGGCTTAGTAATTTGCAAATTCGGTTCGCGATAGATTTCAATTTTCGCTACCTATAAATAACACCGTCAGAGACATTGCTTAATGAAAATCAAAAATTTGATTTAGTCACAGAGGAATATTCCGTTTTTACAAGAATAGTCACTAGTTTCTTTCGCAGACCACCTCCGGTCCATGGACCGCCTTGGGAAACAGTGCTCTAGAGGCTGTTATGGAGTTACGTAGCTCACTTGAATTGAGTCGTTAGTCGGCACTGTCCAAGAAATGAAAATCAAAGAAATGAACTTTATTATACAATTAATTGGACAGTGTATGGCGAGTCTTAGAGATTCACAGCTTTTCTCCGAAATCGACGGAAACCACTCATGTGTGAGGCATATCGACTAAAATTTGAATCCGTGCGTTTGGGAATATTGAAAGGATGAAAAAAAAATTAAAACGAGAAAATAAATTTAACGTTTAAAACATCACAGCTACTGAACACGCATATCTTATATAATTTAATTACACAGTAAAAACGTACTTTTCCCTTCTTTTCCGGAATTTTCGCCTGTTTTCGCTTACGTTGAACATTTTCTGAACACAAGGAATTTTTCATAGAAATTGAAATTGTTGAAGATTACTCTTAGAAAATTGTGTTACAGAAGTCTTAAATTCCTTCTACCTGCACATAATTGAGCGGCCTTGTGTATTTGATTTATATAGAACCAAAGGAAGAATTAATAAAACGTATTTCTGTTCATTTTGTAAAAATAGAGAGTTTTAGTATATCGTTTGAAATAAAACGACATAATTTGACATTCCATATAAATATTCGCTTGCTTACGAAACAATATACATATGTATCTTAATTTTGCATGTCCCAAGTATGCATAGGTGTAAAATAATCACGACAAATTATTTCGTAAATTTCGACTGTTTCCAGAGCATCAAATATACGGAAATACACCCATGCCTACTTGGGACATGCAAAATTAAGATATGTATGTATATTGTTTCTTATACGGTAAGCAAGCGAATTTTTATATGGAATGTCAAATTATGTCGTTTTATTGAGAACGATATGCTAAAACTCTCTATTAGTTAAAGCCAAGTTGTTCAAATCTTTTCTAAAAAAAATGAACTGGACACAAACCTTCTATTGTAAAGTGTTTGGTCGTAACATAACGAGCCACCATTACAGCATTTCAAAATCGAGAAATAAATGGGAAGATCTAAGCAAAAACTATAACGGTTTATTTACGGAGCGACTTATAGTCCTGACACACCTAAACGAGTTTACGAACGAATGCAGTTTATGAGTCCAGAACGAGTTTATATGCGGTTTATAACGAGGTTATGAGCCGTTTGGAGTTTATGAAAGCTCTCATAACCACGTTGTAACCCGCTATTGGATGGAGCTTTCGATTCGTAAACTGCATTGTAACCACCCAAAAGCTCTTTATTTATCATAGTTGCCTATTACTTTTGTCAAAAATGTCAATAATCATATGTTTAGTGTTTGTCACGTTAAGTTACGACGCTGTCATTAGCACCGGCAATTGTGTGCGGTTCGTAGTATCGCACTACGTGCAACTTGCGAAAAAACCCTGGACACTTCAGCAAGCCGGCGAATCACAGGATTATTCTCTCTGCTAGGTGACTTGAAGACGTCATGGGAATATGCATATGCATATTATTATTATCTATTGTGGTATTGGGGTAAAGTGAATTGGAAGGATTCCAATTTGACACCGTACACGATTCCCATTAAAAAGGAGACATGGGAATCACCTGTGCTGTAGTCATGGACGAATGCTTAACGCCTGCCGTCCATTACCTGCTTCGAGCGGCGCGGCGCTCCCGCGTTTAACGCCTGCCGTCCATTACCTGCTTCGAGCGGCGCGGCGCTCCCGCGTTTAAAGCTTTTCCGAATTTTCATGGCGTAACCAAGCAAAATATGGCGTAACTATGCAAAATAAACAAAAATTCCATTCAATACAATGGAAAAGCTTTCTGAATATTTGTGTGTGTGTATAACTTTTACTAGTAAAAGCTTTTTTTCGCACATTTTGTGAAAGCTTTGCCGCTGGAGCGCCGCGCCGCTCAAGTTTACGCTTGCAGTGGAAGAGAGCCCTAAAGCTTTTCCGAATTTTAATGGCGTAACCAAGCAAAATATGGCGTAACTATGCAAAATAAACAAAAATTCCATTCAATACAATGGAAAAGCTTTCTGAATATTGTGTGTGCTTATACCTTTTACTAGTAAAAGCTTTTTTTCGCACATTTTGTGAAAGCTTTGCCGCTGGAGCGCCGCGCCGCTCAAGTTTACGCTTGCAGTGGAAGAGAGCCCTAAGAGCTTTACCGCTGGAGCGCCGCGCCGCTCAAGTTTACGCTTGCAGTGGAAGAGAGCCCTTACGCTTTTTGATTTTGGGTACATGTAAATTAATGGCGCTGAAGATTATACTGTAGAAAGCTGATACATTGTCATCAATATCTGAATTGTCAAAATGAGATTATAATTGGATCAGCAGTGACTAGGCTGTAGTTTCTTTAGATTTAAACCCCGCAAGCAAGCAAGTACAAATAAACAAGTAAATACTCAATTTACTTTTTTTGACATAAACTAGTTTTGAATAGTCAATTTTCAAAAGCTCATTTAGAATATTTCATGACGTTCATAACCCGCAATTGTGTAGTGTGTCATGCTTTCGTGGTTTACAAAGCTCGATATTTTTTGCGGTTTATGAAACGAGTTTATGCGCTAGTGTGTCAGGACTATTACGCTTACATTCCTTGTGGCGCATAATGAGTGACGTACGAGTGACGACGATGCGGATCGAAAGCATCCACACGCTTTCCTTTTGCCATTTACGAAACCCAGAAAGTCGGTGAAAATCAGGAACATGACAAAGTGTATAGAGTCGTTACTGTATAATAGCACTATCGCCAGTGGCGGAACAACTTCACGCCAACTTCTTGAATGGGCCCCCTACACTAAGAGAGTGCAATCAATCGAAAGCATGCGTAAATCAACTCTTTTTAAACCTGATTTTGACAGTACAGTGTTTCTACTAAAATTGAGAACGTCGGACTTAAAAACCCTGATAACTACTTTGACTCTTTGCATTATTTTATTGAAAATAGCGTTCTCCGCAAGGAAGATAAAATATTGTAATGCGTCTAGGATACGTCAACCCAAATTGGCACCAGATGGCGCTAGTATCACTAGCGAGACAACTTACTGGCCGTAGTTTCCAGAACATCGAAAATGGGTATATAAGGGCGTCGACTAGAGTCAGTCAGTCAGTCTAGTTTTAGCAGTGAATAATGTCGAGTCAATAATTAGAGAAGTAATTAGTAGAAAATTGTAAACCGTGTGTATCCGTGTGGTTGTAATAAATAGTGTTACAGTAAAGCGAGTGTTATTCATTATCGTGTACGCGAAAATCTGTCGAACCCACTGGAACGTCTAGAAAAGACAAGAAAAACATAACAATTGGTGTCAGAAGTGGGATTTTCAAGTACGGTGAAGTGTGACTCGTGCGCGGCATATACGACGTGAAACTGCGAGTGCCGAGTGAATTTGTGAATATTCTAGGACTCTTCGAGAATTATCGGTATAGTTCGCGTTGGAAAGTTCTGGATTGTGAACTTACGCGGTCGTGTTGAACTAGTGTGGACAGATTCAGTGCGTGAAACTGTGTGACGAGTGTATTCGGGAATATTCGAGAATTCTACGAGAATTTTCTGGAAAGTGAACGCAATCGTGTCGGACTAGTGTAAAGAGATCCGGTAAACGTGAAATTGCGTGTGTTAGTGAACATTCGAGAACTCGACGAGTATTTTCGAGAAAGCTCGTGACGGAAAGTTCTGGAAAGTGAACTTACGAACTTAGGGTCGAACTATTGTGGACAGAAAAAAATTTCTCGAAAGTGAATTAGTGCCGTAACGTGTAGAATTCGAAAACATTCTAGAAAGTTCGATTCGTGTAAAATTGAACTGTGGACAGTTTATAGTCGGGAAACAAAATGCCGCGTAATATTTCACAACTAACAACGGCCGAATTAAAACGTGAGCTGGCGAAACGGAATTTGTCGACTTCGGGAAACAAAAGCGCGATGCTTGCTCGGCTGATGGACGCACTGAGAGATGAAGGACAGGATCCCGATGCGGTAGAGTTTCGGGAGGAGCAAGATTCCAGTGAGACAAGTGCTGAACAAGCCATGGACCCTATGATGCAATTTCTAATATCAATGAAGGCGGAGCTGAGCCAGCGAGCAGCAGAACAGAATGAACGATCAGCCAAGATGGAAAAATCGATAAAGTCCGAACTGAAAGAACAAATTGCGGGTTCGGAAAGGTCGATAGCGAACAAGCAGGAAGAAGCGTTCAGCCATCTAAAGACCAGTCTTGAACAACAATTTGAAAAGCAGCAAACGGAAGTGCTGAAGATAATCGACGAGAAATCGCGAGAAAATTCTGATAAAATCAAGTCAGTGGCGGAAGAAGTCCAGATGTTAAAGAACGATCTGGAACGTTTGAAAACAACGAATGTCAACCAATTCCCGCAGAATGCAGCAGTAGTCGGAAATATCCAGAAGTCTAATAGTGACCTCGAAGCATCGAGAAAAAGTGAAATATTTAAAGCCGACTCGAATATTAAAAGTCTAAAAGCGCCGACTTTCGATGGACAAATGTCTTGGAACATCTACAAGACACAATTTGAGGCTGCTGCAGTGGTAAATGATTGGTCGGACAGTGAGCGTGCCACGGCTCTTGTTCTAGCATTGAGAGGACCTGCTGCTGAAATCCTGCAATCGATTCCTGCTCCACTGCAGACATCTTATGTGGAACTTGTGAAGGCGTTGGATGGGCGATACGGTGACGAGCACATGAAGCAAATTTATCGATGGCAGCTTCGTAACCGGACACAGAAGCCAGGAGAAACTCTTCAGCAATTGGCGCAAGATATTGAACGGCTGGCTCTTTTGTCATACCCGACCACGGAACCTGAACATCGGAATGAAACAGCAGTGGATATATTCACTTCGGCTATCCTCGACCGTGAACTACAACAGGCGTTAAGGCTAGCAGACAAGCGAACTATCAGGGACGCACTTGTATATAGTCTGACATTTGAAGCTGCGAAGCAAGCCACCCGTAATTGTGTGCGAGCCCGAGAAGTAGTGGAGGATTGTGTCTGTCAGCGAATGGATGCATCAAGGCAAGCTATCAACAGAGATGCAATTCGGTGTTGGAACTGCGGTAAAAAGGGTCATGTCCGGAGGAATTGTCAACAACCGAGAAAGTCTGAAACATTCCGCAAGAAGTGTGCTCAGCAGGCGAGAAAAACGAGTTGGCAAAGAGCGAACCGAGTTCAAAAAGTAACGGATAATTACGTTTGTCGGAGAATCGATGTATCGAGACAAGTTGTTAACGGAGTTTCGATTCGATGCTGGAAATGCGGTCAACAGGGGCACGTGCGAAGCGCCTGTGAACAGCTGAGGAAGGCAGTCACATTCGGCAAGAAGGTTACAAACGGAGGTTCGAGACGATGCTGGAAATGCGGTGAACACGGGCACGTGCGAAGTAACTGTGAACAGCTGAGGAAGGCGGGCACACTCTGCAAGAAGGTTGTCAACGGTGATTCAATTCGGTGCTGGAATTGCGGTGAAAATGGTCATCTGCAAAGGAACTGTCATATGCCGAGAAAGGCAGGAACATCCTGTAAGAGATGCGTGCAGCCAACCAGAAGAATAAGTTGGCGAAGTGCGAAACAACCTGCTCCCGTTGTATGTGAATCGGGAAACAAACGATTCTACTGGGTGGACGTTCGAGGTGACGTTGAGGAGTGGTGCAGCCGATGTACGAGTTGTGCAGCTGTTAAAGGACGAGCATCGGAAGCCGAGAGCGGAAATGAAAGCCATACGTGTGGATCGACTGGCACCCTATCGAGGCGACGATACGGAGGAGACCGAAGCGTGTTCTGTTCGGGACGAACAGGTTTAAGGAGGGGGTAATGTAATGCGTCTAGGATACGTCAACCCAAATTGGCACCAGATGGCGCTAGTATCGCTAGCGAAACAACTTACTGGCATTAGTTTCCAGAACATCGAAAATGGGTATATAAGGGCGTCGACTAGAGTCAGTCAGTCAGTCTAGTTTTAGCAGTGAATAATGTCGAGTCAATAATTAGTGAAGTAATTAGTAGAAAATTGTAAACCGTGTGGTTGTAATAAATAGTGTTACAGTAAAGCGAGTGTTATTCATTATCGTGTACGCGAAAATCTGTCGAACCCACTGGAACGTCTAGAAAAGACGATAAATATATAACAATATTTTAGTCTTCAACAACATATACAGGCCGTACTAAAACTAGTTTGAACTATGTAAAAATTATTTGTGGGTGGCAATTATTTGTGGGTGGCAATTCAAATTAAGGGCAAACTTTGTTGATTTAATGAATTTCATATTCCTAGAACTAAAACCCTCCCCTTCGATCATGAGATTGAAAAAAAATGGTCGCTTAAAGTACTTTTTTGGCATTCCTCTGAATTTCTATGAAAACTTGATAAACCAAACTTTCGGTTATTCCAACGATCCCTGTCGACATTAATTTGGATAAGGGGCATTGATTGAAAATAGACATATTTATGTGCAACATTTTGGAACAATATTTTAATTCTTGTACAAATATTTTTAGTAAAAATAATGAACTGGAAAGAAGAGTTGTATCCTTGTAATATAACGATTCGCCATCGCATAAATTCACATCCAAAATCAATTGGTTCTGGTTTCCAGTGCCAGTCCTCCTAATGTCTATTTCACCTAAGAAGATTCTGGAGGCATTATAAAGAAATTAGCCTAACTTCGGTCTGGATTTTGTCTGTGCCTAGTTCCTGTTTGTCTCATATAGTACCGGGCATTCACAAAATCTGCTCTAATTTCGTTGGGCATTTGCTTCAACCCAGGTGACCTTACTCACAAAACGTGAGTAACGGTCGCTATATTTCGACTCCTGAACAGGGTGATAACGACAATTCTAAACAAAACGACATAATAGATCCTGGACTGTGTCATACTCTTTCTGTGTCAGCAACATGAAGAAGTCGTGGCCGTGATCGTTCGGTCGCCACTTTGTGATTTCCAAACTCGGCATGGCCGTCGCAATTTTATTATTTAAAAGATGATAAAAAACATTCTTATCGTAGAATAATAAACTAACAATGCGACTAGGAAGTGGTATGGCTGACAAACGTATCACACTCCGATTTCAGTTGTCGTTGAAAGTATAATTACCTCTTATCGTCCATATAAAAGTCCTATTTGATCAATGTGTGTTTCGGTTCACGATCTGTTTTTTTGTGGTCCGTTATATTTCTTGCCAATTTTAATGCAGGAAAAAGTGTTTCAAAATTGGGTTTTCATGGATACAAAGAGAAACATTACGAGTACTCGTATGACATTACACTCTTGTTTTCACGACGCTTAGCTACGATAAAAATTATATCGAAAATAATCGTGGCTGCAGCAATATAGCGTCACTAGTGAAAAATAGCACCAAATATTAAAGAAACATCTTAATTTGTTAGAAGAGAAATTGTGGCTTTTTAATAGCGGCATATTCGCAAAATCCGTGGCGACTACTTGTAAAAAATATGATCAAACATAAATGAAAAACCTTCGCCATTTTCTACTATGTATGTACTATGTATGAACGAACACATACGGTAGGTATTAGGACCCCAATTTACCTTAACCTTCACCAAGATATTTGGAAAAGTACTTTTCCGAAATAAAAACACTCAAATTTATCGTATTAACCAGCGTATATTTGAAAATGAAAAAAGAAAAGAAAATAAACATATTTTATAATATTATATCTTACTCCACAATATTATTACAAAGTTTCGAGTATATATCCACAAATATTGGTGTAAAGAGGCCGTTCTTTTTTCTATATATTTTTAGTCTATGCATAATTTAAGCGAAAGAAGTCTCTTTCCAACGGAATAGAACAAAAAACTGATAGATTAATACATTTTTTATAACATAACCGCTAACGACTAACATAATCAAAAAATAATATTACATATACATTATTTCAATAAGATTAATCACGTTGATTTTAATATTTCACTCACGTCCTTTCATCAGCCTTTTTTTGTTTTTGTTCACACAATATTTGCCATTAAACAAAATGAAAAGAGTTTTAAATATGTATTTTCTTGTTTTTATACTGCATTCATTTCCGGAGATTACACGCCGTCTTTTCGGATAGCAAGTTTACATATTGCGCTGATTTCCTATCTACAGTGACTTTACGAAAAAGGAAAAATCAGTAAACGTAATTATATATAGAGATTCGGAATAATTGTATCTCTGAAATTTTCAATACAAAAAATATATTACATCACTTGTACTTCTATACGTGTTTGCGTAAAGTTTTTCTTTTTGCTTTGTTTTGGTAAAATATGAGGAACAATAATTTCTACTTTTTTGATTTAAATATATTTTCACTATTATGTATCTTTTTTTGTCATATTCACACATTCCAATTATGGAAAATACTAATTTATCAGTAAGTGGACGCATAGAGGTGAATTGAGTGCTTTTTTTTTACTTTTTTACGTTTAGAGACACACGATTATGAGTAGCAGACAATTTATTTCAGATTTTGAAATTTGGAGTACTTTTCTACATCAATATAAGTCAAAGCAGCATTACATTCTCTTAAACATTTGACGCGATAATATTTGCCATATTTGAAATTTATTTACAGTACATTTTCTTCTACATTGAACATATCCCACACTGTAACATTTTAAGGCCAAACACAATTTTCTGCAATATTTTAGAAAATTTATTTATACATATAAATGTGCTTTTGTTTTGTTTCTTTTTTTTTTCAATAGACATTTTGATTACATTTGCATTAGTAGGCAATTTCAAACTGCAGACTTGTCGCCTAATTATTTTTACTTTGATTTCTTTACAACAAATCTTGACATACTGATAATTTTGATTATACATCCATTCGTATATTTTCATATGTATTGTTTATATATGTATAGTAAAGAATAATTTTTTTTATGTTTTGTAGTGTTTCATAGATTTTTCCTGTGTGGCTTGAATGGTACAAACAATTCCTTCCTCTATGTCGCATAAACTCAAGCGCCCATTTCTATATCTGATTTCACAATGAATGTTTTTTGTTTTTGTTTTCTACGTGCAATAAATTAATTCTTAATCGAAACAAAAATGTACAAATGAATATACATACTACAAATCCTTCTCATCTCTTTTCAAAATTATGCTCACAAGAGATATTTATAACATTGATTCTGAGGAAAACTGCAAAAAATATTAGAAACGCACTTGGACAATTTCCCTTTTTATAGTTACTCGTATAATATTTTTTTTTACAACGTCGGCTACGCTATTTAAATATAACTGCAGAAAACTTTTACAAGCATATCATGTTCATTAGCTAGCAACGTTTTCATAAGAATGGATTGTTGGAACCGCCAATTGCACTCACCTGTTGAAAAAAGAAAATTGCATGTTAGACAGATATGTATATGTATGTGTGGTTTTAGTGGAAAAAAAATCCTTCATTTATAGAGGTGCCCCGTAACTAAACTTCCTTTTTAAATATAAAAATAGTTTAAACTAGGGGGCTTCGCTCCGATTTTATCCATTCTTACATATGTTTTGTGTCAACAATAGAAATACATTTGTGTGAAATTTGGTTGAAAGTGGTGAACAAATAAAAAACTAATTTGGGGGGTTAAGTTTGTATGGCAGCCCCATGACCCCATTAGCCATGTATGACTTTTTTATTTGTTAATATTTTTTCTGAAGTATTGGGACAATCAACTAGGCACATGAGAGATATGTTTACATTAGGTTTCAAAAATATCAATATCGAGGGTTTATTTCAAGAATATTACGGCTCAACTTTTTTTTATATCTCAGGTCGTATAATTCCTCGTTTTTCTCTGGGTAATTCGCGAAGCCAAATGGGATTAGTTATTCGCTGTTGATCCTGATTTTGATCTTAAATGTTGTTAAAATTGAGTCCTGAACGAAAACATACGAATTTTATGTAAAATACGTTCGTAGAGTCGTCGAAGCTTTGCCTAATTGAAATAGCCTCCTTAGAAAGAATGTCTCTTTCAAATTCCTACCTTTTTCCCTTCAAGTAGATCGCATTTTTACAGTTTTTATTCTCAATAAATTGATTAATTACGTAGTTTGATATTTGCAAAAGACACGGTTATACAAAGTTATCAGTAACTATATCTTTCGACAGAATGTTGCCAAAAACTTCAAATGTGGACCGAGTGGTTGTCAGTGGCAAGCTCTTACAAAATATTGAAATTGGGCCAGATCGGAACCATCGACCCCCTACTTAAGTCCCAAGTGACCCACGGATTAACGACCTTAATGAGATCATAGTCAAACAGGTCAACGACGACAGGAGAGGCATATGGCACTCACATCTAAGAAAACTAAATTCCAACACTGGTGTGAGCAAACTCTCGAACACTGTTAGAAACCTATCAAATCCCACTAAAACTCAAGGGATGGTTTCTATCAAGTTTGGCAACTCTACCGTGAGCGACGACAAGAAATGCGCAAACCTATTCAACAAACAATTCGTCGAACACCCAACTAAGGATAAACTCAAGCGCAAAATCACACGAGACATCCGAAACACTAAGGTAGATGAACATCTACACATCACCACCACAGAAGTTGACATGGCCATAAAGAATGCCAAAAACTCAAAAGCACTTGGTCCAGACGGTATAGCAATGATCATGCTCAAACACCTCGACACACCAGCCTTAGAGTATATCACTGCCACGTTGAACCTTTCGTTACGAACATTCATCATACCAGAAATTTGGAAGAGAGGCCATATCATATCGTTACCCAAACCTGATAAACAACACTCCTTAGGAGAATCCTACCGACCAATCAGGTTTTTATCCCCTGTGGAAAAAATATTGGAATCGCTGATTCACAAGACTAATATGCAACTCGCTAACCACCAACACGGCTTCAGAAAAATGCACAGCACCACCACTGCACTAGACCGAATCATGTCTAAGGTCTTCAATGGGATCAACCAGCCCCAGCCATTTAAGCGTACCATTCTTGTGGCTTTAGATCTGTCGAAAGCGTTTGACACGGTGAACCACTCGCTCCTATTGACGGATCTCCGCAATTCATCCACACCGCGGCATACAGTCAAATGGATCGCAAACTACCTTGCCGGACGTCAATCCAGCACCGAGTTTAGAAATGGAAAATCTAAACTAAGAAGGATAAAACAAGGAGTACCACAAGGCGGGTACTGTCCCCCACCTTGTTCAACCTATACATGTTAGGGCTTCCCACCCCACCTGAAGGAATCGACATTGTATCCTATGCTGACGACTGCACCATAATGACATCTGGCAACGACATTCCCGACATGTGCGATCTCATTAATGGTTACTTGGAAGAGCTCAACCTTTTCTTCAACAACAAGAACCTAATGCCATCAGCGCCCAAATCCGCGCCCACCCTCTTTACCACATACAACAAAGAACTCAACCTACGGCTTAACATAAGAGTAAATGACACCGAAGTTCCCACTATCCGTCACCCTAAAATTCTTGGCGTCACAATCGATAACCACGGCCTATTCAACAGTCGTGCTCTGTGGCCGTGATCGTTCGGTCGCCACTCTGTGAAATAGACACTCATAGAGAAACGAGTTTCCAAACTCGCCACGACTCGTCGCAAGTTTATTATTCAGAAGAAATATTCTTATCGTAGAATAATAAACTAACAATGCGACTAGGAAGTGGTATGGCTGACAACCGTATCACACTCCGAATTCAGTTGTCTCTGTAACGTTGATGACTACACACGGTAATCATCAACGCACCATGCTCCACTAGGAGTTACGGTAATGAAGAAGAAGATTCAACAGCCGACAACATTAGTGACAAAATGAAGGGCAGAAACAAGATCCTGAAGTCCCTTCCTGGCAGCAAATGGGGCACAGATAAGGAGACTTTACTCACCACCTACAAAGCCGTCAGTCGTTCTGTGGTAAATTACGCAGCACCGATATGGACAAATAAATTTTGCAAAATCAATTGGAAACGGACTGAAACATGCCAGAATGCAGCCATGCGTACTATTACTGGATGCGTACGCATGTCATCTCAAGACCACCTGCACCAAGAAACTAAGCAACTAGACCTCAAGGCACACAACGATCTCCTGGCAAGCAATATCTTGTTGGTTGTTATCGAAGCCAACACCCAAATCATGACCTTGTGGACAAAACCCCACCATCACGTCATGTAAGACGTTCGTTAAGGGATAATAACTTTTTCTAGATGACAATTGGATTGAATGGACAATCAAAATGTTGAACCCTGAGCACTAGGTTTTTTTGGGTCGGTCATACGATTACGATTCCGTGACCCTAGTCCACGGAAACTTTGGCCAATACTTCGCAGCGGCATGGCCGATTCCACAATTATGAGGCGTATGCACAATACCAGAACAGAATGAAACCTGTATCATTCTTAGGCAGGAAACCTAATTTTTTCACTTCAATTTTGGAATTAACCGCGCAAAATTATTATTTTTTATTTAAAAATTGACCAGGTCTACAACTTTATCCTGACAACAATGTGAGCTCATAGCCATCTGACCACACGCCTCCTAATCGAGCTACCTCCACATGGTTATGATAATTCCAGAGCAGTAAGAGTCCTATATTCGCTGTGTCGCTGAGCTATATATAACACGATCGCACAAGCAACGTCTCAATCCATAGACTTCGTCAAAGCGGATTCTTGTTTTGAACTTTTCAATTAGGCAATCCCTATAATCCTGAGATGTTTAAGCACCGTAGTCGACTAAATGATTATTCATGAACGTCTCATAGAAGTAATTTCCACATGATTAGAGAGGTCGTGATGATTTTTGAATCTGCTGTTTTGAAAATTGATTTCTGGCTTATAGAGAGGTGTGTGTACAGCATTGGTCTCTCAGCGATCTGGTCACCTTACCTTAGAATAACCAGCGCCATTATCCTAAGGTCCAATTATGTTTTTTTTTTGACATGTATATGTCTTTGCGGAGGCTACCTGAGAAATACTGGGTGTCGTTCCGTGAAAAAGCGTCACGAAAAACTGTAACGAAAACGTTTAACGCTTAAAATCGACCTTCCCGTAGTTCGATCTTCACCAAATTTGATATACAATATCCTTTGATCGCTCTGACTCAGATTCGACAATCGCGATTTCGATAAGTTGCGGGAATAGCGGTAAATTCGCCATTGAAGCGAACGAAAATTCATCCTTCAATTGGTCCTCCTGGCTCTCCCCGTGGACCGATGTCGACGAAACTCGGATGGAAGTTAAGTGGTGTGATCCTTAATATTTTGGTGCCAGCACTTCTTATGAGCAAGATGTCCTTGGACACAAAAGTCCTTTTTTCTGTGGGAATGCATTATTGACGCTATGTATCAGGATGTGGATATCAAAATACAGAATCCGTTGCGACGAGTCTTGTAAAATCACGGCAAGTTGATTTTGAGTTTTGTTAAAGGATATTACCACCAAAAAGGACATTTTTCTAGCATAGGAAACAGAGTACGGGCATTATGGGTGTCGTTCGAAAGGTGATATTTGAGGCACTGTATGTGATCGGTTTCAAATTTAAAAAAAAAAAAAATAGAAAAAAAAATGTATGTTCCAGGGGGTTCGAACCATGGTCCTAACCGTCGTCAATACTTTCCAAAAAGTCAACAACGACCACCAAACCGCCTTGACCACATTGCGCCTTGTCAGTACGAAAAACTTTAGAGATCATCATCATCTGGTCTATAGTCCTCACACAGTGCAGTATAGTTACGTGGAAACGCGCAACGGATGGCTAATGCAATTGCCTGGTTCAATTGCAAATGGCGAGCAGGTATATATTGAATCTTCGATTGCATATGCGTGCAATTTTGAATTAGGCACATGTAAAACTCGCGCGTCAAAAAGAGGCATCCAAAATGCATACGATTTATCGCGAAAATTTACGAAGAGTAGAAAATCAAAAATTCCTCAAAATATCAATAGTCGTTTTAGTATATATCTTCAATGTTCAGGTAACTAAATAAAAAAGAAAAAAATTAACGCCCCTGTGGCGACTCGAAAACGTCACCCCATGCACCAAACACCTATCAACTAACCTACTCGGCTATGCCGACCTCGATCATGGCAAGTAAATCTAGCGATCATCACAGAGCGGGCAACGGAAGAATGATATTGTGTGTTGGGAGCATTGTGGGACGTTGACAGTGGTTGTACAGCAACTGAACGTTGATGTCCGGCACCGCAAATCATTGATTCGTTGGACATTTCTTTCTCTCCATTCAGCAATATGTAAACGCTCTGCAAAATGTTCGAACATGATCATGTGATGATTGCAAGATTTATCGGGCCAATCTGTAGTCGATGTACCCTGGTTAGGTATCCGCCAGGTTTGGTGCGTAGGGCAATGTGTTCGAGTCCCCACAGCAACATATTTTTTTTTTTTTTATTAGTGTTCAAAACATTTTTTCTAGCTGGGTAATAATTTTTTGGAACATATGTAGTAAGGTAAGGAAATTAGGATGTGTACGCTGGGTTGTTCCGTGACAAAATGTGACATTGTAAAACATGGCGAAAACCTAACGAAGCTTCAAGCCATCCTTTCAGTGATTTGATCATTGCTAAATTTGGTATACATTTTCCTTTGATCGCCCTTACAAAGAATCGACAATCACTGATGAGTTGCGGGAATAGCGGTAAATTCGCCGTTGAAGCGAATGAAAAGTTATCTTTTAATTTGTTCTCTTGGCCCCCCTGTGGAGCGATTTGGATGAAACTCGTATTGAAGTTAACCCTTTCCCGGACAGAACGTCTATAGACGTCCAATTTTGAGCATTTGACATACAAATCGTGTCAAATTTTGGCGTTGTGTCCGGCAATGAGTTAGTTGGTGCGATTCTTATTATTTTGGTGTCGGCACTTGTTATGAGAAGGATGTCCTTGAACAAAAAAGGTCCCTTTTTCTTTGGGAATGCATTATAGTCGATATGCATATCAAAATGCAGTATTCGATGAGTTGAGCCCTTTCAAATCACCACAAGCTCATTTTAGGTTTTCAAAGGATATTATGTACATATGTACCAACAAAAAGGACACTTCTCTAAGGAAACTGAGAATGGGAATTATGGTTGTCGTTCGAAAGTCGATATTTGGGGTACTGTATGTAATCGGTTTGAAAGGATTTTTGGGCAAGATAACGGCTGATGCAATGTGGATTATTTTGTAAGCAATAACGTAGATATATACATGATCTAAGATTTTTCCCCTAAGGGAAAACTTCTCGGAGTTTTTTCCATATATTTGGTCAATGGCGCAACCAGAATTTTGTCCTGGAGGGGGCTAAGTTCATCCGCAAGTTAGGGGACGGGAAATGCACAACATATTGCAACCTGCACAGACCAACGACACTGGCGAGGAACCTATGCTCCAAAACCACGCTTCTCATATTTTTTATAAAACTTGCAAAGGAAATGTATTGCTAATATTTTATTTTGCAATTTTTCTTTCCCAATTTACGGGTCTAGGAAGGGGCTTTAGCCCCTTAGCCACTCCCGTGGTTGCGCCACTGTATTTGGTGTACATGTTTATATAAAATTTGGTGGCGATTAGTCCATAAATTTAAATATTTACTGGGAAGAACCTACTTTTATAGGTGGAATTTCTATGGTATCTCATATTCAAGTACCGGTATGGTACATACCTCCTCAGCAAAGCGTTGGTCATTCAAATTGCTTACTCGAAATCAGATCATTTTTCGGTTCAGAAATTATTTCGGTTCGTCGTGCTTCCTTACGACGTCTAGCGCCCCTCCGAGAAAATTTTACTTTAGAGAGGAAAACAAAGTTGTGAACATTGTGAACTCGTACTGAGAACTTAGTACGAGCTGCAGTGTTTGGACTCGGCTATGCAGATAATGGACTGTACTTAATGTTTTGTTCTTCGGCTATTTCTTTTATAAATACAGTGCAGAAGGACTCTTCTTAATTTGTGGCTACTCAGCAATTTTCTTATTTTGATAAAAACTCTACCAAGCTGACAAATGCCGAGAAATGATTCACCATCATTCTTATGCTTAAAAATATTTTCCGCAAAAGGATTATATTTTCACAATTTAAATTACGATAGAGTGTCATCTTCAAATTCAGCTCTTTAAAATATTCAACGCAATTAAAGCCGCCATATAGATGAATTTCTTTTTAGCTGACATGGGCTTTACGCCCATGTCAGCAAGCTTATTTTTGACTTGGATTTGAACGTACAACCCGATAAGAGACAAGAATTTAAATTCAGCGATTACTTTAGATTGATTTCTTTCTCTCACGAGGTCAGGTCAAACGTTGATTACGTGTAAACGAAAGAATATTTAAAATGTGTACAACATTAAACACAAAACCTTTCTACTCCTTCATATATGTCAGAGAGACCTCATTAATATTTCATAAAATTCACATCAACATCCATTCCTCCAATCAATACCTGAAAGAAAATCACACTCTTACTCACCGTTGCAAAAGGATTTTTCATGTTCGTAATGACTGCATTGCCGCCGGTACTAACTTGTTGAGGTACGTATGCAAGGCCACCGCATCCATTATTAAAACTACCACCGTTTGTTAAAAGACTCCCAGCATTTGATGCAACCCCACCGCCTGCACTATATCCATTACTATACGCAGCTAGAAAAGATTGTTGAGTACTAGCAAATGGTGGACTACTTGCACCTCCAAACAGGCTACTATTCGATTGGTGTGTCGTACCAAACATATTTGCTGTTGCTGTTGGGGCGGTTGTTGCTTGACTGAACGTTGTTTGAAACGGATTACTGATTTGATGTGGCTGATGTTGTTGTTGTTGTTGTGAGGCCGCGGCAGCAATTGCAATAGGCGTAGACTGGGCAAAAGGATTTGGTGATGCAGCTGCAGGTGCTGTAATTATAGAGTGAATTTTTAAAGTTGACAACTGTTAATGGTGCGTATAATTTGTATTTTGTGTGTAAGTATTCGAGGAAGGAAAAAGCTTTTAGTAGTTGAGGACGAATATGATGAATAAAACTTGTAGATACTTACCAGGCGAATTAAAACTGCTATTATTGAGGGACGTTTTGCTATCACGAAGCTGATCATCAAGATCCTTAAGAGCCGCATAACGATCAGCCGGTGGTGTGGAATTAATTGATGAATTCGAAGTAAATGTGGCACTTGATGAAAGTGAGTTACTCGTTGAGTTCAAAGACATCGGAAGACCTAAAATGAAAATTGTTTAATATTTGTGAGTATATGAAGAAAAAATAACTGGAAATAAGAAAACCAAAAACAACGTACAATAAATCCAAAATACTAGGATTCATGCAAGTACATATTGTTCAAATACAAATTTATTTTAGTGGAAACTCTACTTACATATTAAGGCAAAAAATTAAATCAATTATAACAAAAAAATAAAAAAAGGCACCTACAATTATTTTGTTAACACAACTGAAAAAAAATCAAATGTCCAGAAAACTGAATTCTGAAGCCAAGAATTACTGGCTGTCATGCAAACAACCAAATAATAAAGTCCAGAAAAGTCCGAACGAAGTCAACACACATTGATACATATTTTGAAAGAAGCTAATTGTGAAACAAAAATAATTAAGGAAATGTACGCGCATCGAATTAATATAGTACGAGTACATATCAGCAAAAGAACTCATTAGTGTTTTCATAATTGCAATTAATCGCAGTTATTTTCTAATAAATCATCGAAAGTCAATAAAGTATGTAAACAACAACACTGGCAATTTTATTAATTGAATATGTACTTTCGATCAATAAAATTGCCAATGAAGGAGAAAAGCAAAACACTTCACAAAAACATCTAGCTGCTAAGCTAAAAAAAACTCCATGACAGATTTCTCATAACTCTTATCTAGTACCTATCGGCTGGTTATTATCATCGTATAGAAAAGACGCGCACTATTTTCAGAAAGCTTTTACATTATATTGAATTGAATTTTTGTTTATTTTGCATAGTTATGCCATATTTTGCTTGGTTATGCCATTGTAATGTATTGTGCAATGATTTTTTCCATTTCAGATGATGGCGTCACCAAAGTTATGAAAACAAACAAAAAAAAAAACAAAAATTCAATTCAATATAATGTAAAAGCTTGTTGTATGTAAATAGTGTGCGTCTTGTCCTTACGATAATAGACTAACCACTAGATAAGATGTACGAGAAACTGGCCGCAAACTTAACACAACACAAAAAAAAATTACTACAAATGGCAACACTCATCATCATTTCTATAACAAAAAACTAATCTTGAAGCAATTTTCGGCAGTGGCGTGCAGAGGAGACACTTACTCCAACGATTTTGTTCAGGACTTGGTGTCGAAAATGGCGACTGGAATGGTTGCCAAAGATTCCATTGTTGTTGTTGGTACGATGTCGCCGACGGTTGTTGAAATGGAAAATTATTGAATGTGAAGCCGGCTGTATCGTTGAAACTCGATGATTGAATAGTGCCATAGTTATTGTTGTTGCTATTATTATTTGTAGTATACGAGATTGTGTTGCTAATATTATTCGAACTATTACTAAAAGCGTCAGATTGATAGCAATTATTTGCGAAGAAATTGCTGTTGTTATTGGTGCTGATATTATTGTTGAGAGTTGAGTTATTGTAAATACTAGGCTGGTAAACTTGAAAGTTGAAGAGAAAATAATTTTAGCTTTTTTTAGTTTATTGTGAAAAAGTGATTTATCATTTCAGACATCTTTAAATCTAATACCAAATATAACTATCAATATTTGCGTTTTTAAAGACAATTCAATTCAAATCGCCCGCAAAACGTAAACTTGCTCAAACATAATTCTGTATGACCGCTTGTTCATCATCACAGGTCAACTAGAAGAGGAATGAGTTTGGATAAAATTTGGCTTTTTTTTCCTGGACTATATCAAACAACGGACCAAGATCGGCGTGTAGAGAAGTTTAAATGGTGACAAGCGTACTTACATCAACGCTTTAGTGAAGGAGGCAGATGATGCAGCTTACCGTGGTGACACCGGTAGTCTATTCCAGCTAATTAAGTCACTTATTGGCAAATCTTTGAGAGCAGACCATTATGTAAAAGGTAAAGAAGGTTCTCCGCTTGTCACCGAAGAGCAGAAACTGCAATAATCGAAAGAATACTTTCTAGAGGTCCTAAGCAATACCTTTGGACATGCAGTTTCACCGGCAGAAAAAATGTCCCTCAAATTGCCGATACTCCACACCATCATCTACGACGGAATTAAAGCGAATTATCGAATCTATGAATGCCGGTAAGGTCCCGGAGATAAATTGAATTCCGGTTGAATTATTATTTAAAACTGATTCTAATGCTATAGCGGATATTCTTCTTCCCCTCATCCGAGAGTGTTGGGAAACCGAAACTCTTTCAGGTGAATGGAAACAAGGCGTAATTATTAAAATATTGAAAAAGGCTACCTTCAAGATTGTAATAATTGACGTGGGATCTGCCTTCTTGCAGCTGTCTCCAAACTGATGGAAAAAAAAATATTTTGAACCGGGTCAAAAATTAAGTTTATCGCACTGATGAACAGGCTTATTAATACGGATATTCTCCGAATTTCTATTGAGCAATCCGCCGAGTGGACACCTTCATTACACATCATATTCATTTTGAGAAGGCGCTCGATAGTGTTGACCGGGAGTGTCTGGAGCGCACTTGGCAAGAGAGGCTTACCAAATAAAATAATTTCCATCATCAAGGAATTAAACCAGGGAGCCCAATGTCACGTTTTACACAAGGGTAAGCTTTCAGATCCATTTAAGGTGCACAGCAAGGTTGCATTTTGTCAGCTTTTCTTTTCCTCATAGCCGTTAACGATGCACTAGTGAGCGCACTTCAAGACCAGAGGAAAGGTATCAGGTGGAAGATGTTTAATCACGTGCAACACCTGGACTAAGCTAACGAAATTTGCCAAATTGTTGAATACACTGCCTAATATATGCAGTAAAAAGTTACACTAATTTGCGCCATGGGTTAAGGGGGGAGGGGGTGGCAAAGGGGTGAAAATTCAGTTTCTTGCAAATATCTGGAAAACTATGAGTCTGACCTTAAAATGTGCTGAGGACAAAACAAACTACATAAAATTACCTTTGTATTGATATGTAACACTCTAGACATTTTCTCAGAAAATTATACCCTAGACCCAAAAGTATTAGATATAGTGAATTTACATTTTTTTAGTCTTACATTTCGCACTGTAACTCTTGATAGCATAGACCTTCGGTCATAACATCTTGTCCATATATTGCTAACGAAATTCATTTAATTTCTACCAAAAATTGGAATGCTCCGACCATTGACGCCCTCCTCACTCCTCCTAACATTTTTCAAAAAGGCATGCCTGTAGCTTCTTTTTAAATTGAGCCAGGCAGATAAAATTTGGTGGGCTGCCTTTTCTAAGCTCCATTATGCTCCCCACCAAAAATTATTACCATCCGATCAAAACTAAGGGTACCCCCCATACAAATTGAACCAAATTTCTACCAAATTTACATTTTTTCACTTCTAAATTCTATCTAAAATAGAAATAAAAAATTTATCTCTTAGAACGTCCTTATAACAGTTAACTGTAGTCTTCTGAATGTATATCCAAAAGTTTGTACCAAAGCGTGCCTTACAAGTACGAAAATTCGGGTTTGAAGGTTGCTAGTACACGTTACTCGAAATATTTGCAAATAGCCTTAGAACTGGTATCACTGACCTTTAAACCCAATTTTTTGATACTTGTAGCGTATGCCCTAGTACAACCTTTTGAACATACATTCACAAGACTACAATTAACTGTTACAATGACAGTTCTAAGAGATAATTTTTTTTTCTATTTTACATAGAATTTAGAAATGAAAAAATGTGAAATTTGTTAGAATTGTCGTTCACTTTGTATGGGGGGTACCCTTAGTTTTGATCGGATGGTAACAATTTTTGGTGGGGAGCATAATGGAGCTTAGACTAGGCACCCCACGAAATTAGATCTGCCTGGCTCAATTTGAAAAGAAGCTACAGGCATGCCTTTTTGAAAAATGTTAGGAGGAGTGAGGGGGGCGTCAATGGTCGGAGCACTCCAATTTTCGGTACAAATCAAATAAATTTTGTTATCAATATATGGGCAAGATCTTATGACGGTAGGTTTATTCTATCAAGAGTTACAGTGCGAAATGTAAAACTCAAAAAATGTAAATTCACTATAATACTTTTGGGTCTAAGGTATAATTTTCTGCAAATATTTCTAGAGTGTTATATATCATTACAAAGGTAATTTTATGTAGTTTGTTTCGTCCTCAGGACATTTCAAGGTCAGACTCATAGTTTTCCAGATATTTGAAAAAAACTGAATTTTCACCCCTTTGCCACCCCCTCCCCCCTTAACCCATATCGCAAATTAGTGTAACTTTTTACTGCGTATATTGAGCAGTGTATTCAACAATTTGGCATCAAAAATTTCTTTTTTTTTATGTTTGGGTTTTGAGCTATCTGTACTAGACTATAGGAGTGCTTGACCTCTGATCACAGGTGCAAAGCGGAATTTGTGTTTCAAAAAGTGGACGAATTCGGCTACATCGTAAGCCTAGTTACAGATGTACAATCTTTTATTAACAAGGCTATGGCAGCCTTTTTCACTTTCGACTCCTTCCTGGCAAAATAACATTTCCAGACGCACCAAAATCCGAACCTTCTATATGGCTGTTCAACTTGAAAGGTGGCCAAGGAGATAGAAACTAAACTGCAAACTTTCGTAAACCAGTGTCTACGGCGGCATCATGTAAATCCGCTGGCCGGAGATTATTGAAAATAAAAATCTCCTTACCGTCACAGTCCTGGATTGGATAGGGTTCTACCAAAAGGCGGAACTGGCAAAGGAGGGACAACAAATATTGCTAAACAGGCCCTAGATTGGAACCCACAAGGAGCACCGTGTTGGTCGACCAAGAAACACGTGGTGAAGATCGGTTACCTAATTAAACAATAGATTGTCAGGCCTAAAGGTACGTTGTGCTAGACGCGGCCGCACGACTGCGACTCGCTCATTCCATATAAAAACTCGTTTTTAAAATGAGAGAGAAACGAGTTTTTATATGGAATGAGCGAATCGCAGTCGTGCGGCCGCGTCTAGCACAACGGACCTTAAGAGCGATGGCACAGAACAATACGAGGTGGAGGTGGAATGCGGGCGTGGTTAGCGGCTCTATGCCCCACAAGGGGTTAACCGGAGCCAAAGATATCAAAAAATAAAAAGCCTCTTATTCAACCACAGCATATCAACTGGTAATTGTAAGTTCCGTTCAACTTATAGTTTCTAAAACAGTGGTTCCCAACAGGTGGTCCGCGGACCGGAGGTGGTCCGCGAGAGAGTCGTAGGTGGTCCGCGGGGAGAATGTGTGGAGTCTAAATAACACTCTCAGATTGAAATTCAGCCTTATACTTTTTGTTTCATTCAATTTTGAAGTCTTATTTGAAGACATCATCGCAGCAGTAACTAACCATCTGAAACTCTCACTGCAAAAAATAATCAATCAGGGAAATCAGGAAAAATAATTCATGGAATACCGCAGCCAATGAAAACTAAGAGTCGCCATAGAAAATTTCCCTACTTTACTCATTGACCAGACTAAAATACTACGGCGAAAGTAGGTTTATCTAAAATTGAATCAACACCAAGAATCGCTTTCATTATGAAATGGTGGTCCGCCGTGATCCATTTTCAAGCTAAGTGGGCCGCAGACATTTCTGAGTTGGGAAACACTGTTCTAAAACATAGTTTTTAGTTCACGAAATTGTTCTAGTCCAAAAACTTGTTCAATAAAATTTATTTGCAACGCTTGTATGTTAATAGTTGCATACATTTAAAACTACATACTTGAATACATTTCCATGACTGCTCCCACAATAGCAGTCGACATTATACAATAGTGGTCTAAGACTCTCTATCAATGTGAGAACCGATAAAAATTGCTTGATTAAATTACTTGGCAATATCGTTCACAGTCGTTAGCTATTTTATATCAGTTGTGAAGTGAAACACAATAAGTGTCGTATGGGTGAGGGTGGAAGATTCGAACTTGTATAGAGCTTCTTCCTTCATTTCAATAACAAGTCGAGAAATACAATATTCGAGCAAACACACATGAATGTGTACATTCGAATGAATGTTGCAAAGAAACAGGCTGCAACGTATAATTCGTTATAAAGAATGAAGATAGAGTGCACTCAAAATGCAATAACTGGCCCGTAACACTATGAATATGTATGAGTACCCTTATATGTGTATATCAATATTATGGTGTATCCTGTATCTAGATCCGCATAATGGACACTTTATTTAACGATAGAAGTAGCTTTTTATGACCATAGAGTAGGTACTCCTCCGTCCATGCAAGGATACTGCATGTGCATCGTTTGTCTGGAGGTGGACTAAACTGATCTAGATAAGTTGTGAAACGGAAGAGGCAATAGATTGAAGCACTATATTGTCATTGATAGCATAGTTGGTAAAATGTGAAACTTTCCAACAGATACAGTGGTGGAAATTGGAATAGGTTCACCTTGAAGGGCTCCCAATAAACGCATTTATTTCCGTTACTTAGCAAACAAAAACAAGTCGAACCACCTTAAAGTAAACATTCCACAACACTGCCATAATGGTGTTTGTCATATGCCAGTTCTATTGAATTTACTCGTCAGCTCGATCAATTCATTTGAACTTTAGCGTTTGAAGCCAACCAATAGCCGGAAATTAGAATAGGTTCATGTGAAGTGTTGTAGTTTTTGAATCTAATAAAAATAGAAGTTTTTATAAATTTGGGATAGAAACGAAAGAAGGTAATGTTAGGATTCTAATTGGAGAAATTAAGAGGCGCTTGCATTACAATTAATGACTTCTTTAGGAGATGGGAAGAAGAAAGTGTTTATCTTCAGAAGAAATTGCGAAAATTACGGCATTCAAAGAAATGCAACTGAGTAACCGGAAAATTGCGACGAGAATCCGTCGTTCCGTAAATGTTAATCAAAATTTTGTAAATTTAGGAAATAATTATGGAAATAGAGGTAAATATGGGCTGAATCCAAAGCCACCTATATGAGAAAGCCGCGAAGCAGCAATACATGCACACAAAGCGAGCCTATGAATATGTCGCATATACGTTGCACGATGCACTAACACAAGCACAGCGCATGTAAAAAAACCGTGTCTGCTCTGATAAAAACCGCGAAAACACGTGGAAAACTCACTTTTTATCTACTACTATCGAGGCATTTTTGAAATCGACCGGGAACCAATACTTTTCGTGTAAAGTTTGCCACCCAACCCGATTTGCCTTGACCGCAATGTAAATTTTCCAACTAATCGAGCCTATGATCTGCCGCATGAGCGGGTTCTGGTTCCGGGCTTTGAAATATAGATGGCTTTGGCTGAATCGCAAAGTGAATGATCGGACTGTTTGAGCCATTTTACGAAAAGCGAGCTGCAATGGTATGAATTCAGTCCAGATAAAGGCTAATCTAAATGTCCCATTGACAACTCGGCGTATTCGACAAATTTTGAGCATCTCGAAACACTTGCGATACTCCGAACGGTTATGTAAACCTCCACTAATGGCGCACCATACAGTCAAACGAATGGAATTTGCCGGAGGTCACATGCATTTGACCATACATTCCCCAATTTTGTTCACCGACGAAAAAAAGTTTAATTTTATGGTCCTAATGGATGTCAGTATTATTCACGCGATTTACGCAAAGAGAAGCAGATTGCAATGAGCCGTCATTCCGATGGCGGTAGTCTGATGGTTTGGGCTGGCTTCTCCGCGACTGGTAGGACCCCGGTCGCGTTTTTAAATGGTCGAATAAGCTCTGAACGATACATCGATCTGCTGGAAAATGTGATGGTTGATGCCGCAAAAAATATTATTGGACCAAATTTCATTTTCCAGCAAAACAACGCGGCCACTCACACTGCCAGGGTGGTTAAGGAATGGTTTGAAAGAAAGGAAGTACCGATTTTGGATTGGCCGGCCAGAAGCCCTGACCTCACCCAATTGAGAATCTATGGAGGATACTATTCAGAAGGGCTTATGCAAATGGGCGTCAGTTTTCTGATGTTTTAGAATTGCAAGAGGCGATCTCATAAAAATTGATACAGATATCCTGCGAAATCTAGTTTACTCGATTTCTAATCGAATTCACGAATTGATTCAGAAACGGAGTGATTCAATTAGTTACTAAAAGGAAGGATTCATCTTAATATCATTGATGAAGACATGTATTTTATTTAGTGAACCTATTCTTATTTCCACCCTAAAATTTGCTTTTTTGTAAATAATTTAATAATTAAACTATTAATTGTAAGTTTAATAACGAATAACAATAAACTTATTTAATACTTGTGTTTCACACCACATGACTTTTTTATGCATGGTTTCAATTTCCGTAGAATAAACCTTTTTTGGGTGAACCTATTCCAATTTCCACCGCTGTACGTATTTGACGACTTGACGTAATCGCAGCTCTTTCAATGAAAAAAAATATTTAATTCGTTCTTTTCACGAAAAAATAAGTTTCCAATCGATTTCAATGCGATTATTGAGAATTATTATTATGCATTTGCTATGATGATGAAAGAAAGGACTTCGTCATTATTTCTATAGGAACACAGAAAAAAATATTTTTCTCGTGTCAAAATACGGTTTTGGTTATTACCGAAGTCTTTAGCGTGAATTTGCACATTCATTGAATCCATTAACGTTAGCGAAATTGTGTCAATATTGTTCGAGAAAAAAACATTAATACCACAATGATGCCACTTTTCGGGAGAAAAATAAATGAGAATCGTTTATCACATATGTGCGTAAAATATGTAAATTATTAATAAAAACCGACTCCAACTGGCACCATGAAATTCCGGAAATGTAAACAGACACAAAGAATAATATTTATTTGTAGCAATCTGATAGCTTTAAATCGACATTCAAATTTATTGAACAAGGAAAAACTGTTGCCGAAAAGAATATTTAGTTACATATTCTATGTTTGGTATGTACATAAACGGTTGGTACATAGTACATGAATACATACATACATTGAATTTACAGGGGAACCAAGCTGAATTTTGAAAATTAAGTGAGTAGTGGTTACTCAATTGCAGTTTTTAGTTTGCGGGAAATAAACCTTAATTCAATGGCTATAATATGGTGCGCTAGTTCGCCTTGCGACCGCTTTTCCCGCTAAGGATACGTGAGTTATCTGAAAAATTCTTCTGATGTAAGTCTGCCTTACATCAGATTACCACGGACCACGGGGTTCTGATTCGGCAATAAATTTCAGGCACTCATCTAATTCCTCAGAATAAACGATTCTTTTTTAAACGAAGATATCCTCGATAGTAACTGGACCATTTACAGAACTGATCGTAGCTATGACTATACCGGCGGTTCGTAACCCCTTTCCAAGTCAAATTGTTACAACTAATTCCTCTATTAGGTTTGAGCACGAGTTTGTCAAAATTCCCATAGAAAAAAACTATCTCATAGTTGTTTTTTTACGTACCTCCCTGTTCCGATGAGTCCACTTATAATGAAATATATGAAATTATTTCTTCCTTTTTTACTGCTTTGAACAATGAGGATAGCATTATTGTATTTGGTATGATTTCAACCGTCCAAACATCAGATTTATCGCCCATGAGATTGACAACCGACTTCTCCCAGTCAATTTTCTTGACAACATCGACTTTAATCTCATCAGTGTTTTTCATGAAAATGACTTGCAACAGGTTATACCGACTTCTAATCAAAATGGCAAATTGTTAGATATAATTTTTACTAAGTTTTACGACGAGGTATATGTTAGTCCAACTCCTGACGCCGAGAATCTCTTCTCTAACACTAACCATCATTCCGCCCTCACAGTTGAACTAGTATGTGCAAATCTTTCATTCACTCAATCGTACAATAACGAAATTGTTTACGATTTTTTTAATGCCGACTATGATGGAATCAGTAATTATCTTGATTCTATCGATTGGGATACCTATGTTTCGAGACAAAATCTTGATGATACCGTCCGTTCCATTTACAGAATAATCTTCCAATTTATTAGTAATTATACCCCCAAAATAAAGAAGCCCTGGCTAGACAGAGACTTGAGAAGTTTAAGAAATCAAAGAAATAAACTCTAAAAGGCTATTAAAAATGATGCCAATATCAGCGTTGACCTTATTTAGTACATAATATGATAACCTGGCCAAAGAATTTTGCATAAAATCCCGTGAAGCTTATGACTCTTATATCAATTTAATGGGTGAGAAAATTATTAACGACTCCAAAAAAAATTCTTTGACTTCGTTAACATCAAACGAAAAACTAGAGGTTTTCCTTCTTCCATGTCTCGAGATACCACTGTATCTTCTTGTCCACAGGACAATTTTAATTGCTGATAATTTGCAAGACAGGTTTTGCTCACCTAAAACTCCGAGCCCCTTAACTCAACCGACCGATTTCAACCCCGAATCCCTTATTGACGGAATAGTTCTTTCACTTGATGAAATCCTTAGAGCTTGACAGGAGTTAAATGTCAACAAAGGACCCGGCCCTGATCTAATTCCTCCCTCTTTTCTAAAGCAATGTGCTAATCAGTTGTCACTTCCACTGCACATGATCTTCAATAAATCACTCCAATTGGGTGTCTTTCCATCTCTTTGGAAATATTCGCATATCACACCTATTTATAAGAGCGGTGATGAGATTTTAGTTGACAACTATCGAGGCATTCTTTCAGCAATCCCGAAACTATTCGAAAAATTGGTTTGCGATAAGCTCACTCCTATCATTGACCCACTACTCAATTATTTTATCAACAACATGGATTTCGTAAAGGTAGATCGTAGTTGATCCAACCTTTCCATTTTAGTTTCTGACACCCTTTGTAAAATGGAAAAAGGGTATCAAGTTGACGCGGTCTACACAGACTTTAGCAAGGCGTTTGACAGGGTTGATCACCAAATTTTAATCGATAAATCATTGTTGATTTGGTATTTCTGGTCTGCTTCTCAATTGGCTCCGGTCCTACCTTTGTGATCCGTCCGTCAAATTCCAAGGTTGTTTATCCAAAAATATAACCGCATCCGTTGGTGTAACACAGTCATTTAGGCCCGCTTCTCATTATTTCATTTCTGACCTATTACAATTATTAACGGATATACCTCATCTCTTCTATGCTGATGATTTAAAATTTTACTGCACCATTAAAAGGCACTCTGATTCAGCACTTCTTCAATTTAAATTAAATCATTAAATCCTTATACGAGTACACCGCACTTTTGCGGCCTATACATGCTTGTGTAATATGGAATCCAGTGTATGAACTCTATCGTGACAGATTTGAATCCATTCAAAACCAATTAACTCTCTTTGCTTTGAGAGACCTTTATAATCAGCGTGACTTTCATAACCTTCCTTCTAAGAACATTGCTTTGTGTCTGTTTTACTCTTAAATTCTTAATATTATTAGTGGTACTGTTAATGTTGATCTCCTCTCTAACATAATAACCTTTAATAATCAACAGAGATGCACTAGGCACACACCTATCCTTAAGGAGTACCAACACTATACTGTCTATGGTTATAATGAACCCCTAAATAGATGCTGCGGCCTTAGTCCAATGTTGGATTGTCGCGCCTGTTATTTATTTATTTATAAATAGATGCTGCCGAAATTTCAACTCCTTTAGTATTCACTATTCTTCAGGCATATCTAAATCTGTTTTCAAGAATAAATCTATCAAAGGCCCTCTTTGCATCCCAGTATAATTAATACATCCTCAACCATTTTGCATCTCGCCTCAATTTAATTGATTAATTCTAAATGTTTGTTTATATTTAATATTTATATTGTATATTATATTGTGCCATGTTTGGTAAATAAATAAACAGAATGTTTTTGTAGTCTTTATCAAAATGCTTGTATGACAGCCGGAAAATTGTCCCAGAGCTACCCGTTGTCACCTTTAGCAACCTGCCGTTGTAATACATACATGACAACAGCGAGCATTTAAGGGAAACTTATTAAACGGCTAAAAGCTGGTTTGTGTCTAGGATATCGGACTTCACACGAAACTCATTCAAACGAGTCACTAAGCTTCATACCTCATACGTGAAGTAGAATATTAGACTATGGCTTAACCTACCAAGTATACTTGTCAATTGGGTGAGTAGTTCAGTATTTTCATAGGAACCGCACCTCTGAAATTAAATACTTTAAGTGCGGTCTTTTTTTTACCTCTGCAGCTGCTGGGCGAGAGTAAGGATTTATCATGGTCGGGTGGTAACCTTGGCTAATTAATAACTAAGGCATAAATCCGATGTCAATATCAATTAATGAATAAATTTTGACCAGATGGTTTGTTCGTTGGATGAATTTCGTACTATAAGCCATCGAGGTGTAGTGCCGAAGAAGGTTATGGTGCCTTGCATAGCTCTTCGCTAAATTCGTATAGTGCACCAACAACCTTCAGGGAAAGAAGGATACTCAATTTTACTTTATATAAGTCAATGAAACAATGGACATTTCCACACTGGTTTTGGCAGGGTAGCTGAAAAGAAACGATTTACGAAAAGTTATACTAGTGAGTATAAAGTTAATTTATCCACTGATCTCCAAAAAAAATTGACAAATCAAACGATTAATATCTGTTGATATTAATTGGAGTGGCTACGATATCCCGCCAATCATATTCCCGCTTTTCAAAATCCCGACATTCATTTAATATCCCGCCAGTTAAAAATCCCACCTAATCAAAAGACCGCCAACTTAATATTAAGAAATTCTTAATCTCAATTATCATCTTGAGCAAAGAAATAAACAATAATTCCGACGGATTTGTGCAAAAAAGGAGTATCGCATTAACTGCTGGGAGTCACATAACGCTATGAACTGATTTTTTTGTTAACAATGAAATTTTTTTTATTTTGACGGGATTATTTCACAAGTTGTGCTCTGTGGCCGTGATCGTTCGGTCGCCACTCTGTGAAATAGACACTCATAGAGAAACGAGTTTCCAAACTCGGCACGACTCGTCGCAAGTTTATTATTCAGAAGAAGATGATAAGAAATATTCTTATCGTAGAATAATAAACTAACAATGCGACTAGGAAGTGGTATGGCTGACAACCGTATCACACTCCGAATTTGTCTTTGTAACGTTGATGACAACACACGGTAGTCATCAACGCACCATGCTCCACTAGGAGTTACGGTAATCAAGAGAGAGAGAGAGATTTCACAATTCATTAGCGAGATTATAAAATGGCGGGATTTTTAGCGGGCGAGATTTTCAACTAGCGGGATTTAAAAATGTCGGAACAATATAAAGCGGGATTTTGAACAGGCAGGATTTATTTTCGGGATTATGTAGGTATCGTACATTAATTATTGAAAAATTCGAAAGATAAAAACTGCAACGAAAAAGCGTTACGTTTTTGGCATTACAGGTAGTACCCTGTGAATTTTGGGTGCCATTCAAGGTTTCAACGGAAGTTGGGCTACGTGCTACCCTGTGAGTGTTGGGTGCCATTCAAGGTTCAACAGAAGGTGTGTTTTTTTGGTTATCCCGTGCAGGTTTGGGTAACGAAACTTCATATAAAAAAAATGACAGGTGCGTCAGCTGTCATTTTTTTTATATGGAGTTTCGTTACCCAAACCTACACGGGATAACCAAAAAAACACACCTAGAGGTTGGGCTTGGGTTAAATTTACGTTCAACTTGAGTTCAACTTGGGTTCAACTCGAATTCAACTCAAATTCAACTTTCAACTTAGGTTCAACTCACGTTCAACTTTCTTTCAACTTTTGTTGAACGACCCAAAAAGTGTAACTTTTAACTTAGGTTCAACTCATGTTTAACTTTCGTTCAACTTTTGTTGAACGATCCAAAAAGTGTCACTTTCAACTTAGGTTCAACTCACGTTCAACTTTCGTTCAACTTTTGTTGAACGACCCAAAAAGTGTTACTTTCAACTTAGGTTCAACTCACGTTCAACTTTCGTTCAACTTTTGTCGAACGACCCAAAAAGTGTTACTTTCAACTTAGGTTCAACCCACGTTCAACTTTCGTTCAACTTTTGTTGAACGACCCAAAAAGTGTAACTTTTAACTTAGGTTCAACTCACGTTCAACTTTCGTTCAACTTTTGATGAACGATCCAAAAAGTGTTACTTTCAACTTAGGTTTAACTCACGTTCAACTTTTGTTGAACGACCCAAAAAGTGTAACTTTCAACTTAGGTTCAACTCACGTTCAACTTTCGTTCAACTTTTGTTGAACGACCCAAAAAGTGTTACTTTCAACTTAGGTTCAACTCACGTTCAAGTTTCGTTCAACTTTTGTTGAATGACCCAAAAAGTGTAACTTTCAACTTAGGTTCAACTCATTTTCAACGTTCGTTAAACTTTTGTTGAACGACCCAAAAAGAGTCAAATTCGAAAAGCAAATCGTCACGAAATAATGTATAAATGATTTCGCGGTTGCATCAGTACTGTACATTAGCATTTGTTGAAAACATGAAAATGTCCCACTGAGTTGCGGACTTGTACGCAAGCTGAACCAGGGGCTTTTTATTAAGATTTTTCAATCGCGTTTTGCTGCCACACGACGATGTTTGTAAAAATTGTCCTGCTTTTCTTAAAAATAAATATACGAGCGTCAGTGATGCTAGATAGCCCCCACATCACTGCACTAATATAGTCGAGAAAATCATCTACAAAAATAGTTACCGATTTCGTCACACCCGGATGACTAAAAGCCAACATTCAAACCACCACCATTATGTGAAAAACTTAACCGGCATTTAAACAAAAATTAAACCCACTCACCTGCAGCATTGTAAATGGATGCATGATCGAAGTCAGCGAAATTGGCCGTAGCATATGATGAGTTTGAATTTGCATTGCAATTTCCATTCATGGTCGTCGCCGTAGTCGTTCCAGCTTTTGCTTTAGCCTCGCCACCATTAACAAATTTATTGAGAGCTGGGGTCGCCGCTCCAATAATCGTTCCGTTCTGTTGCGTCTTGAATGCATTGCGCCGATTAAACGAATTCACTTGCTGTTGTTGTTGTGATCTATCTAGCAATCCATTAACACTTTGCGCATTGAATATATTCGCTGATCCAAAATCGGCCACAAATTCTGAATCCGGAGTAAATTTTTTACTTAAAAAACTATCCGTTGAATTTTGATGATTTAGACTATTCTTGTTGTTACTAATCTGACACTGGTTCAGATTGTTAGAAAGAGCATTTAACGCGCCATTGGTTATGTGTTGCTGTTGCTGATGATGACTATGATTAGAGTTAGTGTTGCCGTTGCCATTCATTAGGCCGTTACTCTTCATGTTAGCCGATCCCGAGGACGAAGAAGAGGACGTTTCGAAGAAACCATTTTCGTCGGGCGTGAATTGATTTTGGAATTGACTGTATCTACTATTCTGTCTACTACTACTCGTATTAGTACTACTAGAACTACTGTTAATCGAATTATTAGAGAGATGCAGCGTCGACGGAGGCGTTAGGGTGATATTCTTTAAATTATTCTCAACAACTTGCTTGGAAATGTTTGAATTGTTGTTGTGGTTGTTATTATTATTATTGTTATTAATGCTGTTGTTATGATGATGATGGTGGTTACCATTCATGCTACTAGTTCCATTTAAATGAATTCCATTACTCGTGCCATTTACAATATTGCCATTGTGCTGAGTGGGAGGCGCTTTTGTTGCCGCATTATTTGTGAGCGATTTTAAAGGACTGGCAGGCTCCAAATAGTATCGTTTTCTTTCGTATTTATCTATCATGAGCTCTCTTTGATCCTGATGTATTATTCGTTTTGGATCCCATAATCCTAGCCAGGTTTTTGCACAAAAATCATTTCCGTGTGTCTTCAAGAATTCAATTTCCTCTGGCGTAAATGTTGCCATCGATATTGACTTGACACGATGTGGAGGCGTAAGACCACGACTGTAAAAAGAAAGAGAGAAAAAAGGAAATGTTAAATAAATTCTACTGAAATGCGTTGGTGTTTACATAGGCAAGCACATTTATCTAGGACTAAATATGGATTTTATATTCATATTTGTTTTACAGAAAAGGGATGAGTATAAATTTGGTGTGGTGGAGATTTAGAAATGCGTATTCAGAGAGAGGAATAAAGAAAAAAATTAAAGGATTTTTTTCTAGATTTTTTGTAAAATATCACTAAGGTACAACTTTAACTAGAAAACCGATTTGCATTCAGCGGTTATTAACCTTTGACCTTACAATTTCAATACACATACATACTCCCAATTCGTCATAACTCAATTACCTTTAATATACAGTGTAACCCCTATAATTACAACCTTCGATAATTGCAATACTCGATTTGCAACTATAAAGTTATTCTCATTGAAGACTCTAAATATGCAACGCTAATTGCAATTTTAGAGTCGATATATTTGCAAAGAAAATATTTCCCAATGTAGACTCTAAATTTGTAACGACTGAGTGGCGTCGGAATTAATCCATCTAAAACGGAATTAGTCCTCTTTACGAGAAGACGGACTATTCCTTCTATTAACCTCCCTAGACCGAGAGGCGTTCAACTTGGGTTTTCTGACACGGCGAAGTTTCTGGGTCTGATTTTAGATAAGAAATTAAAATGGAAGCCCAACATCGAAGAAAGGGTGAATAAAGCTACTATAACACTGTATTCGTGCAGGAGAGCTATTGGGAAGACCTGGGGCTTACAGCCAAAGGTCGTATATTGGATGTATACCGTTATTGTGCGGCTATTGCTTTACGGTGTTAGTGTGTGGTGGAAGGCACTGAGCACCACTACCTATTATAATTCGCTGGCCAAAGTTCAAAGGTTGGCTTCTCTTCTCATAACAGGAACTTTTCGTACGGCACCTTCATTCGGATTAGATATGGTGCTCGGACTGCTCCCATTGGACGTTTTTAGTCAACGGATGGATGCATACACGGCCTTACGCCTACGTGAAACTGGCCTATGGCGAGCGCTGGATTATGCGCACTTGTCGATACTTCGGAACTTTAACCTGCCCCCATCGACGGATTACATTGTTCCCAATCACTTTTTTGGTAGGAACCATTGCAGCTTGATCCCGGCAAGGGAATCTTGGGATACTAACAGGCAGCTGGTCAGTGGATCCATTACAATCTATACTGATGCCTCCAGGACGGATGCGGGAGTTGGTATGGGAATTCACTCGGATGAATTGGATATCAATTTGTCTTACCGCCTTCCCAATTTCTGTAGCATTCTCCAAGCGGAGGTAACAGCGATATTCGAAGCCCTAACCTGGTTGGGCTGCCACGTCGTCACTGGTAAAGACGTCGTTGTATTTACCGATAGTCAGCCTGCAATTCGATCACTTGATTCAGTGCTAACCACATCAAGAACTATTGAGAATTGCCGCGCATTACTTAGAGAGATGGGTCGCTTCTTCAACATTACTCTATGCTGGATACCGGGCCATAGTGGCTTTGTAGGTAATCGCTACGCAGATGACTTGGCACGATATGCGTCAGCAGGTAACGCTGAAGATAGCCGCGCCAACTTGAAAATACCTATTATCAACTGTGCAGTGATAATAGATGATGCTGCAGAGCACAGGACCAACGCAAGGTGGATTAATGGCTGGACTTGCGCAACGACAAGAATGATCTGGCCAAAACGGGACAAAGTCCGTTCTAAGATGCTACTGTCGCTGGATAGAAAGCATATTCGCAACGTGGTATGGGTAGTAACGGGGCATTGCCCTATTGGAGAGCACGCAAGAAGACTCCGAATTCCCCACAAAGACTTTTGCACAAGTTGTGATGACGAAGAAGAGGAAGAGAGTGTGCGCCACCTACTTTGTCACTGTCCCGCCCTGTCCGAGAAACGGAGGCGTTTTCTGGGCGCAAGGTATTTTTATGATACCGATGACCTTCGTGATGTGAGCCCGATACTGCTCAATAGATATATTGTTAGTACGGGCTGGTTTCCTGTCATAAGCGGTTAGTAGACCTAGCGGCCCATGAACCTAACCTAACGACTGTTGCGATTTTAGAGTCATTCTTTAATTTTAAGATGTTCATGGTCTTTACCCGGAAATAGAAAACGGTTTTTATTATTATCTGAAAGAAACGAGTTTGCCTAGCGGCACCTATTAGTTTTATTTTGGCTTCCTAACGGTGTTGTTAAAAAAAAAACTCACAAGTTCCTTTTGCTGAAACAAAGCGGAAATTGCAAAGGAACTGGAAAGGGGCCATCATTGGCAACGTTGTCTTCGAAATATGAGGTGGATAAATCGACAATTAGTCGAATTAGGAAAAGCGAGGCTGAAATATCTGGCGGGGGTTGTCTCTGATAATAGAAAAAACACGCGTCAATCCGAATTCCTAAAAACGGAGGCTGCGTTATATAAGGGGCTGATTCAGCAACGATCAAAAAACATACCGATGTTAGCTGAATTATTGTTAAATGAAAAAGCCAAACATCTCCACAGCAAAATTTAGAAACCTTCCACCGGAAACGTTAAAAAACGGTATGGAATTCGGCTGTTAAAGATTTGTGGAGAAAAACTGTCCAATGTTTCAGCCGTCGAACCGTTCAGTTACAAATTCCACTCGAAAATTAATGAGATGCAATTAAAGCCAGAACAGATCCACAATGCGTATGAATGATGAATCTGGCTTGTTATGGAAGTTATTCCCAGATAAGACTTTTTTCCATTTTCGTATTTTCGGCATGTACGAATGCGACCGGGACGCATAAAGTGAAGCTACTGGTGGAAAGGCCAAGAAGCCTAGGGCATTTTAAAACAACCAAAATCTTCCTGTGGTTTATAAAGGGAATTTTTTGTTCATTGATTTTTTTTGGCTCAAGTACGTAAATACCTAATTCAACAAGGACTCCTCCAAAAGGGCTATTTTTGTTGTTGTTTTTCTGTACAAAAAAAACCGACTCGAAAATTGCAAAATTTTGGAAATTGCAACTACCCTGTGCATTAATTAGTTGCAATTATCGAGGTTGTACTGTACTTTGTTTTGTTTTATTTAAATCGGTCACAGTTGAATTCCCTAAAACTGAAGTGTTTGAATATGCTCAGAATGTGCAGATATACATTATCCGTAACTAATATAACATGCGCAATCATTCACCTTATTTAGGTGTGAAACAAACAATTCCAAACAATTGTTACCATGCTTAAAGATAAAGCGAAACTAATCCGATGAAATGAGAGTTCAACGGACCCATGAGAGTAAGCAATGTGGTCAACATGCAGTACTCTAACGTTATTCTATGGTTTCGTGTATGTTTTCCTCCGAACAAGCAAACCTTATTCCACAGTTCAGTGGCAAATTTATTTATGTGCTATACAATGATTTCAGTGATTCTGATTTTCAATGTAGAACACGAAAATTGTGCCAAGTGACTTGTACTATTGGGAATGAATATGTAGTACTATACTCGAATATCGTAACAGTGTATTTAATTGAAAGGTCAGATATTGAGAACTTGATCTTCATTTTCGTGTGGAGTCAATTACTGCTGCCTTCCAAACGCAAATCATCGTCATAGCAATTCAACCGAATACGTTGGTTGACACATCAGTCTCTGGGGAATCAAATCAAATTTCATTTTAATGGTAAGAAAAAAATGATTCACTCTAGACATATTTGGTTAAGACTTATATTACAAAGAAGCATCGTCATTGAGTCGACGTCAATATTCAAGAAATATGAATGCTCGCATAGAACGTCCTTTAAATCGTGAAGCCTTCAAATGGCAGTAGGGGCAATTACATATAATATGAGATATACTTTCTGGAGGGAAATTCATACACGGCGAGCCTATGAGTGCAACTCACATGTCATCTTACTCTGTTTCTGCTTTTCGCTGTCAACTTATGATCTTATCATAGACTAAAACAACATAAGCAAGCAAGCACTCCCCACGATAGCAGTGCGCATTCCACCAAAAAATGTTATGGTGACACAAAGCTTGTAATGCATGTCCTTAATGATATTCGTATTACATATATGATTACATTCAACCTACACTTTCCTGCCTTCCATTCTATGTGCCTTCTATGTACACGTACGATACAAGTGCCGTACCAAGGGCAAGGATAACCCACATTTTCCAAAGTTTGCTTTTGCACAAAAGTTTAATATGTATGTAAACAAGGAAGACTACACTGCAATTAAATTTCATTTAAGAAATCAAGTAGCGAGAAAGGATTGTAAAAGAGAGAAATTTAACGTCATACATAAATATACCCACTAGGAAAAGTTATAATGCATTCTCTAGGAAGGGTATTTGGTATGAATTTAGAAACTAATTACATATCATTTCTGAGTAGATATTTGGGAGCAAATTAGAAGGAATCACTGCAAATGAGTTATTTCTAGAAATCTCTCTCGATCATCATTCCAAAGTCCTCTCGAAAAATCCTTCTCAGAATGAATTCCTTCCACGGACATAGAAATGCCAACTGGCATACATAAAGGAAAGTAAAAAGAAAGCATTAGTTCCTTCCTTAGAAGGTCTTCATTTCGAAGTGCTGCAAATAAGGTCTTTCTATAGAAGTCCTAAGAAATTCATTGCGTGCTGAAAAGAAGTCTTTTCTAGAAGTTCTTCTCGAATCATTCCAAAACACTCCCAAAGAAGGCTTTCCCGGAATGCCTTCTTTCCCCGGAAGTTCCTAATACAGATTCTTTTTCCTACCGGGGTATGTACATCGCACATACAAACATTTTGTATGTATAACACATGTGAATGAGATGAAATTACTTTTTAAATGCAGTCGACATGTCCTAGTTTATCGCCTATGGTAATTTTATAAAATTAAAGAAATTAAGAACAAGTTTATGTTGACAGGTATTGTACGTTTCAATTAACATAAAACGTGTTTAATATAAGAGAGAAAATTACTCCGAATTTAATTTAATATGAATAAAATAAAATAAGGCGTTTTCTAATGAGTTTTTCATCGAGGGATGGAAAAGGAACCCAGCGTTACAGCATTTAGAAACCATCGTCAGAAGTTATATTAATGCGTGGACCGGGACATACTTTCTGTAAACATTTTACGGTGATTTTCCACCGGGCCACAACATCATTGTCAATCAGCGCAATTATAAATAACTTCTATCAGTGGTGCAACCAGGATCTTATCCTGGAGTGGGCTGACACCATCCATATTACTGGGCATTAGAGTTTTCCTCCGCAATTTGGCAGCCATTTGCGAGTAATGATGGGCGCGCACACAAGGTGAATCCGGCAATAAAGTGAATTCGAATCCATTTTATTGGATACGGATTCACCGTGAATGCGTGCGACCAATGGGCGTATTAGTCCAGTACAATTGGTTCAAAATAGCCCCAAACCTAAACATAAAAAAAAAAATTTCCTGAGGACGAAGCAAACTACACAAAATTACCTTTGTAATGATATATAACACTCAAGACATTTTCTCGGAAAATTATACCCCAGACCTAAAAGTATTATAGAGAATTTGCATTTTTTGAGTTTTACATTTCGCACTGTAACTTTTGATAGAATATACCTAGGGTCACTGGATCTTGTCCATTATATTACCAACAACATTTTTTTGATTTTTACTAAAAATTTAAGTGATGCCTCCATTGACGCCCCCCTCACTCCTCCTAACATTTTTCAAAAAGGCATGCCTATAGCTTCTTTTCAAATTGAGCCAGGCAGATCAAATTTGGTGGAGTGCCTAGTCTAAGCCCCATTATGCTCCTTACCAAAAATTATAACCATCTGATCAAAACTAAGGGTACCCCCATACAAAGTGAACCAAAATTCTAACAAATTTCACATTTTTTCACTTCTAAATTCTATGTAAAATGGAAAAATAAAATGTATCTCTTAAAAAGTCAATATAACAGTTATTTGTAGTCTTCTGAATGTATCTCCAAAAGTTTGTACCAGAGCGTGCCTTACAAGTACGAAAAATCGGGTTTGAAGGTTGCTAGAAGGTACACGTTACTCGAAATATTCGCAAATAGCCTTAGAACTGGTATCACTGACCTTCAAACTCAATGTTTTGATACTAGTAGCGTACGCCTTGGTACAACCTTTTGAACATACATTCACAAGACTACAATTAACTGTTATAATGACGTTCTAAGAGATAAATTTTTTTTCTATTTTACATAGAACTTAGAAGTGAAAAAATGTGAAATTTGTTAGAATTTTCGTTCTCTTTGTATGGGGGGTACCCTTAGTATTGATCGGATGGTAATAATTTTTGGTGGGAAGGATAATGGAGCTTAGACTTGGCACCCCACCAAAGTAGATGTGCGTGGCTCAATTTACAAAGAAGCTACAGGCATGCCTTTTTGAAAAATGTTAGGAGGAGCTAGGGGGGCGTCAATGATCGGAGCACTCCAATTTTCGGTACAAATCGAATAAATTTTGTTAGCAATATATGGACAAGATCTTATGACGGAAGGTCTATCAAGAGTTACAGTGCGAAATGTAAAACTCAAAAAATGTAAATTCACTATAATACTTTTGGGTCTAGTGTATAATTTTCTGAGAAAATGTCTAGAGTGTTACATATCATTACAAAGGTAATTTTATGTAGTTTGTTTTGTCCTCAGCACATTTTAAGGTCAGACTCCTAGTTTTCCAGATATTTGCAAGAAACTGAATTTTCACCCCTTTGCCACCCCCTCCCGCCTTAACCCATGGCGCAAATTAGTGTAACTTTTTACTGCGTGTATTAGGCAGTGTATTCAACAATTTGGCATCAAAAATTTCGTTTTTTTTTATTTTTAGGTTTGGGGCTATTTTGAACCAATTGTACTGGACTAATACGGATTCACGGTGAATGTGTGCGACCCATGGGTGTATCCAGGATTGGCCAACATTTTTTCAACATCGTGATTTTCTTAGGGGATAGAGGCATATGTAATTTAAATCTACAACAAAAATTAGGATTTGACGTCGGTGTACATTGTCGGACGCAAAAATATTGTTAGGAAAATTTTAAATTGAAATTTTAAGAAAATATCATTTTCAATAGTTCTTGTTCGCCTTTTAACGAAAAATGTCACCTGCACGTATTTGGACAATTACTTCTGATTATGTTTAACTTGTCTACGAAATCCGCTTTTTAGACCGTAGTTCGTCTATACTCAGTGCTAGCGAGTATCAAGGTTTGGGAAAAGTGTAGCTCTGGAAAAGGATTAATGGTGTTCTAAATCATCAGGAAAAAGTCTTCACTCAGTTTCGTAGTAGGTGATTTATAGATATGTATCCTTGCAGTGGATTAAAATTATTCGGAAAACACGAAAATATGATTATCGTTCTTTATAGTGTTCGCTACAAACCAAGTCTGTATGCCCTTTGTCACTAAATTCATCCTATTAAGACAGAATTATGCTCAATTTCATTAACTCCACTGAGAGACCTTCATGTGGCATATCTTTTATTCTTACGGTTAAACATTGCGTCAAAAAATCAATGAAATGAAACGACACTCACACGTAGGTTCCTAGATGCCAAAAGAAATGGACTTAAAACTACGAATATTAGTACCAGAAAATGTTATGTCGTGCCAGGAGTCAAACACGCATTTTTACGCCTTTCTTGTTCTTCCTTGCCTCGTTCTTTATACCGCTCCATGGTTGCGCGTTGCTCGACCTGCGGTGTAGGCACATCGCCCGTTTTGGCGATAATTTCTCAGCATATTTCTACAGGCAGCTCTATCTTGGATCGTGCCATCGCCGAGACCAATGCGTTGTTGTTGGTTTTTAATTTGACACATCCAGGTGTTCTTCGGTCTGCCTCTGGCCTTGGGTCCATCAAGTGGAACTTCCATTGATATCGCTCTCTTTGCGGGGTTCTTAGGCGGACGCCTTTCAACATGGCAATACCAATCCATTCGTCGGTCTTCGAGCTTTTCGGTGATTGGTTGGTCTATGGATAAGCTGCCTCGGATGTAGCTACTCTTGATGTGGTCCCTTTTGGTTACACCAACTGACATGCGTAACATTTTCATTTCAGTCGCTGTCATTTCTTTCGCGTAACCTTCATACATGGTCCAGCATTCTGATCCATACATGAGTGCGGGACGTACAACCGTTTTGTACAACTTGCCCTTTAGCTTCAGTGGCATTTTCTTATCGCAGAAAACTCCAGAGTTTTCTCGCCACCTCATCCACCCAACCTTTGTGCGATGTTTGATGTCATCATCGCATGTAGCTCCGCTTTTCACCATCGAACAAAGGTACTTGAACTTGGTACAAGACTTAAGCTGCTCTCCTTTGACGTACATTTCTGGTATCGGTGCATTTGGGTCTGAGAATTGGCAGCATAAGAACTCAGTCTTTGTTATACTTACCCTCAGTCCATGCTCCTCCAGAATGTCACACCATTTTGTAAGCGCAGCTTGCAAGGCAACGATGTTTGGGCTACTGAGGACTATATCATCAGCAAAAAGAAGAGATATTTCTAGGCCGTCGGAGACACGTGTTAATAAGTAGCACATGATGATGTTGAAGAGCAACGGACTCAATACACTGCCCTGGTGTACTCCGACATTCACCGGAAATTCTTCTGATTCACCGGCTGTGCATCTAACCTTAGTCGTAATTCCATCATACATGTCTCGTATCATCCTGACGTATGCCTCGGGGACATTAAGTGCTCTCAAGGCCAACCATATCAGATCACGAGGTACTCTATCGAATGCCTTCTCCAAATCGATGAACACAAAGTACAAGTCCTTTCGTGCTGCTCTATACTTTTCCATCGCAATACGAATGCACTGAATCGCATCGACTGTAGATCGACCTTCAACAAAGCCGCATTGATTGTCATTCAACCGCACAATCTTTCTCAATCGGTTGCAGACAGCTCGCTCGTAGATCTTCAGTGTATGAGGTGTTAACTTTATAGCCCTATAGTTGTTGAGTTTGCGTGAGTCTCCCTTGTTCTTATAGAAAGGAAGAAGAAAACTTTCCCTGAAAGCATCAGGCATCGGTTGCCCACCTTTGATTTTGTTGAAGAGAACTGTGAGCCAACTAAGCCCGACATTTTCCATTTTCAACCAAAATTCCGCGGGGATTTTGTCCGGGCCGACTGCCTTTCCGCGTTTCATCTGATGCATTGCCTCCATCACCTCTTCCTCTGAGATATCTTCAATATTTGTGGTATTCGGCTCAACATCTTGAAAAGCTGCTCGAGGAAATTCTTCATTTAGAAGTTCGTCAAAATACTCTCGCATCCTGCTACAAATTGCCGTATCGTCAATCAGCAACATTCCTTGCGAGTCCTCCACGTACTTTGGCGCCTGTATTTCCCGAGCGTTCCTTCTCCTTTGGGCTGCGACCCTAAATATCCTGGCGTCGTGCTTAGGTCTCTCGCGCAAAGACGGTCCTTCGGTCGCAGTCTGAGTTTCTAATTCTTGGTAGAATTTCTCAGCTGCCTTCGCCTTTGCTTGAGCTACCAAGCGCTTTACTTTCTTCCGGCATTGCATATAATTTTCGCGAAGTTGAACCCGTTCGGCTTCACTGCTTGACTCACATTTTTTCCATGCCTTAAATGCGTTCGATTTGGCTTGCACTGCTTCCTTAGTTTCGGTGTTCCACCACCATGTTTCTTTCTTCGTGTGGAGTGGACCTTTCGAAACTCCAAGTGCCTTTTCCGCCTCACCTATACTGACATTTCAGCGAAACTATTCCACATTTGTGTTGGACTGTGCTCGGTGCAGTTTATGTTGTTTTGAAACCACTCCGTCATTTTATCAATGAATGGAGTTACTACAGGTCCAAAGTTGTCGTTTGTGAGATTGTGCCACTTGATTTTTTCGACAGGCTTGGGAGTTCTTCTATTTCTTGCTCCTCCTGCTTTCAAAATAAATTCTGACAGGAGCAAACGATGTTGGCTGACGACAGATTCACCCAAGATCACCTTGCAGTCTCTTACCCACCTTCTCATAAAATCGAAACAGAGGTGGTAATCGATCTGCGTTTCGTGTTTCCTATCTCCGTGTCCACTACTGTAGGTGATTAGGTGTCTCTCGTTTTTCACAAACCATGTATTTAGGATGACCAAACCATGCGATCTGCACATGGTCAGAATAGCTTCACCTTCGTCATTTCTGACCGTTGAAGGGCTACCCTTTCCACCATGGCAATCCTCGTAATCATAATTTGATTCACCCACATGGCCATTTAAATCTCCTCCCAAGAACACCAATTCGGTATCTGGAATTTTTACGCCTTTAAACGTTGTATAGTGCAGCGGTGATTTTTACAGAGTAGGCATATAGTAGCAAGATTTTTTTTTTACTGAGATCATCGCCCAGAGGGCAAACGCTAAATATTAGAACTTGCAAAGACAATTAAAAGTTGCTAATAACCAATGCTCCAAGAACATGAATTTATTATTTGTAATAAAATTTGCATCGGAAATGCATATGGCTTCATACTTCATTTAGCAATTTATCGTTTTTCAATTTCTGAGTCTGGGAGGGGCTTTAGCTACCTTAGCCGCTCCCGTGGTTGCGCCACTGACTTCTTTTTAACCACCACTTCAAATAAAATTTAAAAAGTGAAAGGAAATTACTCATAGCCTCATCATTATCATAATCGACAGTAGTAGCGCATCATCATCATCTTCTTTCATAGCATCGTTAGCCAACCGATACAGGTCAGAGAAAGCATTTTACTTGCCTCTTTAGGGGTATAATAGCTAACGCTCGCGCGGAAAATGCAAGCGCTGCTTTATCTCCAGAATAATAATTAAATATAGCAACAGCAAAAAGTAAGTTTACTTAACGCTTCAGCTTAGCGTCGTCCATTAATTGCACTCGACTGCTTAACATATTAATTCAAGTCAAGTTAGTGTGTATATGGATAGTGCAAATGAGATTTATGCAGATAGGAGCCGTATATTAAAGCTGACGAAGAAAAAGTGCACAGTGCATAGTCAATTCGTTTCTATCACATTAATTAGTTCGATTAGATGGAATTCAAAATAGTTACAGCAATGAGAATTAATAGTTTATTGGAGGATGATTAATTAAAAAAAAAAGTCTGAATCAGTATTAATTTATAATTATAAGCTGTAATTACGATACGGTATGAAGCACAAATGAATGTATAGTGTAGTATCAATTAGTCAAAGAAATGGGATCGGTAATTTTAACTAGGATACCTTAATTGTTGTTGTCGATTTTAATAACATTAGAGGGCTGGACATAAAAACAATTCTTGACTAAGATCATGAAGTTGAATTCAGGGCTTGTTGCCATAGTCATTAAGAACTGATTTAGCACAAGAAACATAGTGGTTACTATACTTGTAGCTCTGTACTGAGCGCAACTCGTTAATTCATTTTTTTCGGTTAGACCGGAGTGAAGTTATGCTACAACTAATTCGTTTGTGGAAATCTGACGATATTGATGGGCGCCAAATGACGATCGGAACTGATACTTTGTGATTCCCTTAGAATTTACAGGGCTAGTAGGACGAAACCGAGGTGTGTGTTGACGACGGCGAAAGGATCGATCCGGGACGATTCTGAACAGAATGTTATTGCTAATTTTGTCTGTAAAGTAAGACAACCAACCGTCCCAGAGTATGCGGGACAGCCCAGCTGTCATTTTTCCGCTGTCCTGCATACAATATCTTCTTAAAATTGGCCCACAAAACAACAACAGTGTCCCGATTTCTTTTTAAAATGACTCGCTTTACGCTTGCAAAAATTTGCAATTGGATCTTTGAACGGCTGCAACTCTTGGACACAGACAATTACGAATCTGAAGTTTTTAGCAAACTATAAAAATGTATGCCACGATGTGCTCTACATCGGCTCCTCATCCACCTTTTACCATTTTTTTTAAACCGACCCAGTTTGCGAATTTTTTATCACTTTGAACAGATGGAATTTTCGAACGCAGACCGCTAGGACTCCATGGTTGCCAAGGGAGGCGCTTAATTTTTTTCTCTTACTACTATGTACACTACTTCATGAAAATCGCTGCACTATGTTGCATGAGAACGTAAAAATGCGGTTGTGACACGTAGCAATTCACGAAAATTTTCCGACTACAAAGCGTGTTGTTGTTGAAATCTTTTAAAGACTTCCGTCTCGGATATTCCGAGACAGGGAAACTTGCTGAATTTACAGTTTCAGCCATAGGTATCCGAAACACGAGTGAGTGTCGTTAATTGATAGTAACATCATCGGATCCAGTAATTTTGCTTTTCGCCTAGTACTCCAATCAACGGGGAGATTTTACCTTGCAAAAATTGGGGACTTCTCAAATTTTTGATATGTTATAAAGACAGGTGGGGTAAGTTAAAATCCAAGTTTGCGTCACTTTCCCCCCTGTGCTCCCGCCGCTATCTTGAAAAAACCCGTCTAAAATTGGCTCTTTTATCAGTTTGCGGTTTATAACTCCTTCCCAGTCCATTTGAGCACGAAATATGCCGAGACAATCTTGTAGAGCACAGAATTTCCTATAAATTTCATCTGACAAGTTTTGCTCTACAATCAAAATTGGCAGAGTTATAGCGCAAAGAATATGCTAAAACTTCCAAAAATCATTACTAACAAAATTCAAAACATACTTCGAGAACTCTATACTAAAATGCAGAGGAGGCTATGAGTTATTGGTATACAATGCGTTTTTGTGAATATGAAATTGTCATGATTTTTGATATTTTCTCCATTTTCTTGGCGCTATAACTCTGTTAATTTTGATTGTAGAGAACAACATCTTGCATTAAATTTGTGGGAAATTTTGTCCTCTACAAAATTGTCTTGGCAGATTTTGTGCTCAAATGGACTGTAAAGAAGTTACAGGCCAAAAACTGACGAAAGGGCCGATTTTAGATGGTTTTTTGAAGATAGCGGCGGAAGCACAGGGGGGAAAGTGACGCAAACTTGGATTTTAACTTATCCCACCTGTCTTTATAACATATCAAAAATTTGAGAAGTCCCCAATTTTTGCACGCTATTATTTCGTCTCTATTGATTGGAGTATAGTGTTTTCAAGCCTAAATTTTTAGTTGGTGCGGTTTTGTTTTCGTGAGGATTTGAACCACCTACGCTTGTGATCATGTTGACCACACTGAAAAAATCAGTTGCTAAAAACAAGACAAAAATACAACAAAAAACAGCCAAGGAATATTTTTCTCGATTTGAGATGTATTCTCTTGTTTCAAGAAAAGATTTTGCTTAAAATAAATAATCATTATTTTAAACAGACTTTTCTTGGAACAGAAAATACATCTTAAATCAGGAAAAATTATTCCTTGCTTGTTTTTTGTTGTGTTTTTTCTTGTTTCTAGCAAATGATTTTTTCAGTGCAACCAATCTCTATTGATCATCACAAGGAAAAATGTTGCCGCCAAAAAGTTCCCAAACCAATACTTTCTGTGTTTCATCATTTCTTGACTTCTTAACTGTATCATTTTTAATTTTTGGCTATAGGTCCACACTGAACCAAATCGCCTGCTAAAGTAAAGAAAATATGGCTCAAATCTAGACAAAAATACAACATTTCATTTGAGAATTAGTCACACTGATCCAAGTGAAATGCCAATATGTAGCAGCGCTTTAATGAAAAGTAACCTTGAATCAAGCAAACTTTTCTTAAGAAAAAAAAAAAACAAAAGAATCTGAACAAAAAAAAAGAGAAAGAAATGAGGAGTAAAAGGCTTAACACATGCTGATGCTGTTTATCGTTAAAGTGAGAAAGAAGACGTTTCCTTTAAAAAAAATCCAACATTTTTCCTAACAATATTTTTGAAAATGACACACCCTGGACCCCTAAGAAAAGTCCTGGTGACGATTATGATGTGATTTTGAAAAAATGTCGGGCTTGACCATTACCCCCCCCCCCCCTCTAATCCTGGCTACGTCCATGTAGGACTCTGATATGCATATAGGAAGTTATTTAGATATTAGTCACTAATCCTTATTGACCACAAAAATCGACATAAAATTAAATTAAAAAACATCGCGTTATTTAAAAAAAATTTATTATGAATGTTTTTCGGTTGTCACAATAGGAGAACCATCATCAGCAAAGCTTAATGTGCACTGGATGTAAAGTAGACAAAAGGTGTTGCCAGATTACCACAAAGAAAACAATTCGAATTCTTATTCTTCTATTATTATGAAAAGACTAGTGGAAATAAATAAAATTAAAAAATAACAATAAAAAACAAATATAAATTGACAATGAATAAATAATGAAAAAATCACCAATAAAATGAAAATTTAAAGTCAGGCACTTAAGAAAAATATATAAAAAAATATATGTATCACAGAATGTTTCAAGGCGTTACGTTAAAAAAAAAAATAAATAAAAAGTATCACAGTAAATTCTAATTCATGGTTTTTCCGTTTTGCCAAATCAAAAAGTGGAGACTCAATCGCGCCGCTACATAAATTCATCAAGTTGTCACTGGTTCGGATGAAGAACACAAAATTCAATAAATTTCAAAACTAAAATAATTAACCAACCAAAACCAGTGTCGGGTGTAATATTAAAACTTTAATTTTTAGTTTAATTTAAAAAAATTTAGTTATAATTTTTTTTTTAAATTGAAAGTCGACTTTTTTTTTAATTTTATATTTGATTTTAATCAGTTTTTTGTGGGGCATGGATATGTTTGATATAATTTCGGAGTGTATCTAATGTTGCAAGCACTATATGTAGGGCCACGGCGAATAAGTGGATAAGTCGACTTATATCGAAAATGAGTTAAGTGCATTAAACTACTCTTACAAAAGTTCCGCGTAATTAGACAAGTCGACTTGGATTATTATTGAAATTGCGGATAAATTACATTCGGGTTGTCCCAATTTCGACCTAAAATCGGAAATTAGCCTCATCGAACGCAAATAACTAAAGATTACAACGATTAAACGATAAAAAACTGAATGTCACAGAATTCATTGGCCATGTTTTTTAACAGCTAACATACTCTACGGGGTAATTTTCATACAAATGCTAACCCAAAATCGCATCGTTTCCAAATTATTAATTTGAAAAATTTTTAATGAAGAAAAAGCACTTACTGATGTTATTCAGCAAAAATCATTCGGAGCCTGAAAAGTTCTAGATTTTCCTGATTTCAACTATTTTAAATTATTTTTTATTTTCGATAGAATTTCCGGTTTTTCTATGAACAAAAAATTGCAGATTCGAAAATTTAAGAGTAAAAACTCTTAAAACTTTAGTTAAACTTATTCACCCGATAGAAACTCAAAAAATTTATAGCCACTGCCGCATTTTTAATATCGAGACTTAGACCTCTCCCGAAACCAAATCCTTGCTTTTATTTGGGGACAAATTTAAGAAATAATCGAACACACGAAAATTTGTTGTTGGATGAGTTACTTGCTTGGCGGCATTTGAACTTTCCAAAGGATGGCTATCGCTAAAAATATTTTTCGTTTTGTTTCAAGTCTGGGGCAATTTCAAAGGCTTGAAAACAGTAGCTGCCAGCCAAGTACTCGCGTATTTATATCATTTAATGTGGCTTCAGGCATAATGTTTAAAGTAAAGCCAAACATGATTTATACTCCTACTCTCATTGAACTAAAGGCCGCCACGCCATTCAGAGTGAATGAGTGTATGCTTCAAGCAAAATTTAGCGTAGTACCAATTTTTGAAGGCGGAATCACACTAAAATTTTAATTTGAGGTTGCGATTAGGTGCTTTGGATTAAGACGAACCGGAACATCTAACTAGAATAAATTAAAAAAGCAATTTATTTTCTACAATTATTTTTGAGTTTTCAAAATCCATCTTTCCCCTAATTTTAGACCAATGAAAAAATTTAAGAATTTGCCGCCCCGGGCAGTAGCCCAGGTTGCCCATATGGGAAATCCGACCCTGGTAACATTGATAGGCCCACAAATAATAAAAAATATACCTCATCGAGCAAACTATTTAAAAAATTTTAATCAGAAATACTTATCTGGTGGATAACGACTTTTATTTTTATAGATTTCGATAGAGTATTGAAGGGTTAAATGTCCATACTTCCGGTTTGGATGAAAGTATTCAAATGAAATTATGCAGATCAAATCCTGACACTGCAGAGGACATCTAACAATAAGAAAATTTTTTTCGAGTTGACGCATTCGGCCAATATAGCACGGCAAACATTAAAAATGCTGTCCTGAAAAGTTATACTTTTCGACTTATCCACTTATTCCCCTCAACCCTAGATATATTTCCTATCCGCACATGTACGGCCATATGGATCACGCCGAGATTCGATCTCCGGACTCCTAGATTACTACCATGGTAAAGTGCGACTCAACCAAGTGAGCCACAGAGGGCTTATTATAAAAATAAGTGAAACTGACCTTATTTTTATTTTGTGTTTTTTTTTTGTGGTCAATAAGGAACCTTTTCTTAAAAAAACATTCTGATGTACATCATGGATGATAGTAACACTTTTTATGTCCCACATTGGCTTTTAAAAAAATTGGCTGCCTTTTTGTAAAATAATCAGTATCCTGGTGCTTTCATATATATATTTAAACATTTTGTTCTGCAGTAATTCAGAACACGTATTAGTTTTCATCATACATACTTTTAAATCCATTACCATTACCATGTTTTGCCTTACGATAAATCGATCATGATTCCAGCATAGAGAATATCAAGCCTACGCATAAAAGATAACATATTAAACTTCAACGGATAAATTTTAACTTACATGGAAGGTTAAAACACCTGTTGTAAAATATTATATCCGTAAACGAGAAAATTATTCAAATCTGCCAATAAAGTTGTTGCAGTTTATATTCAAATTGAATATCCTTTAAACATTCAATTTGCATGACAGACATTGAATCGCTAAATCTAATTTAAAATTCAATTAAGTTCTCGGAAAAATCCACCTTATAATCTATTTGCTTCTGTATTATAGTGTCTAAATTATACTCGTATGGTACCTACATGTGCTATGAAAATGAAATCAACCACAAAGTGTACTGCACTCGTTAACGGGGAAGCACTAAAACTTTACGAGTCCTTATTCCCGTCCTTTCGACTTGATACACTATCCTAAAATACATGGATTCGTCCTTTACACGTAAAGTTCTATCGCGAAAATTTTCCCGAAACAGTATTTTCCCTTCCGAATAGTATACCTGTGCTATATGCAGTGTTTACGCAATAGCGTAAAAAGTGTTAGCAACTATGCATACAAAAAGTATAAAGTATGTGGTTATGATAGCCGTCAGTGGCGGTATAATCAACTTAAGGATGTTACCGATGTCGCATCTAGCTCAAGGGATTAGGACAATAAAATTCAGCATAAGCTCAATGGTTTGGATTAAATAATAATAACTTGATATGGCGGCTCTTGATGTTGAAGATGACTGGAATTTTAGCGTGTCAAAAAGTTTGACTGCTAGTTGCTACTTTTTATAGGGTAAATTTATGAGGGAATAAACAAGATGGAAAACTAGCGATAAACATTGTAGGTACGGATTAGGAGCTTAATATGCGAGTGCATAGAGCATCATGTCGAAATAGAGAACGTTGGATAATTAAATTTATTATTTTTAAGTCTATGGCTGGTATAGTATGGTTAGTGCGCTGCGCGCACCTTCGGTGCACAGGGTCATGGGTTCGAGACTCATCGTGAACAAATTCAGTAGGACCCATGTGGCGGGCTATCATCTCACTCAGATGTTAAACGATAACACTGCTGAGCGTGCTGTTGATCTCAACACCTCATCAAAAAAGCAGTTAAGATCTTGGAAATTGGATGTCACTAACACATCTGCGGCATTAGTCCTTAGTTGGACTGTCGCGCCTGTTATTTATTTTTTTATTTTATTTTTAAGTTGGAAAGAAAAATGCTAATCCGATATAGAAGGCGAGCATCGTCGCTTCAAGTTCAAGCCAAGTGGTCAGACTAACGCTTCTATTACGTATTTTTCAAACGGAAATTGCCTAAATAGTTTTGCTAAGATAGCAAACTATTAACTCAATAACCAATTGTCTTCTACGCAGACAAATTACAAACATACTTGTTCCATCGGAATGCCGTTCATTGCCAAATTTAAAACAAAAACAAATAAATCTGCAAATGACATCATTATACATATACATTCCGCTCAGCTATTCTTTCAGCTTCCTTATGCACTATGTCGTCTAATTATACGTCGAGATTTGTATATGGTAGAATGTAATTTCCATATAAACAAAAGAGGCAATCGAATAAAAACATTTCAGCAAACTAAACAATTAAATAGTATTAAATTTTCAATTTTAGTCCAACACACTCTCCCTGCTTGGCTAAAGTCACTGTATGAATAATTGCAACCAACCGAATCGGGAGTAAATCGTCCATTGTTTTTTAGCGTGTTATTCGATATGCAATATGCTTGGATTTAGTAATTCGTACCTTATTTTGTTCAAGAAGCTTTGGCCAACTATTCCACATTTTTTTTTTTTTTTGATACTTACTTTTCTTGGTCTTATTGTGCAGTGTTCGTTTCACCTGTCTATAAACTGTTACGAGCCGGTCTGACGATGAATTGACGGCGTCTTAATTGACCATCACCTAAATGACCACCACGACGAGAGAATACGAGTAAAGTTATGAATGTATCTAAATCCGAACGGCAAAATCGTACCACCCGGTATCAGGCAAAACTATACTACATAAAGAAATAAATGTACCAGAATTAGAAACGATGACTAGTATCTAATGCCAGCTAACTTACAGTAAGGTGGCCAGATTCCTGAATGGTCAATGCTGTACATACTTGTACACTACCTATTTGTGAGATTTGGTTTGGAGACAAACCCAAATCCACTATGGGAGAATTTCGAAAAATCGTGGTAGTCGCTAGCATTTTCCAATAAATATGTAATTCAAGTCACTCCGGTGACCAAGGCAAGAAAAGAAATTTATTTAATAGCCTATCAGTGAGGCTCAACTCAGTTGCTCTCTGGAGGCAAAATCATATCTTCGTTCTTTAAAAATTAATGATTTATCTTGATTTTTTCTTAAAACAACATAATGTTCTGATTTCCGCGAAATTAAGGCAGATTTCTCGGTGTTTGCAAATTATGTTTATGCGATTTTCTATTCAAGAACTATGTACGAGCATTTTGTAATATTTGGTTACAAAGCATTACCACATCACCGTCGCCTGTTGCATTGAATTAAAATAGGTTCATAGGGTGATAGTGCTTTTATCAATCTCTGGAACTTAAAGCCACTGCCCAGGTTCCTTTTCCTCTAATTATGTTAAAGGACCAAAGGAGTTAATCGCATATTAACTGAGGTTGTCAGTCACAATCTGAAAATAGTGGAAAAATTGTGAAATAAATGCAACTTTAACCGTCCCATCATTTTCTGTTGCCCTAATTTTGATAGATAAGCTTTCCACGCTAACAGCAGAAAAGAAAAAAATAATTCATTCGTAGTTTAAAAGGAAGCTACATCCACTGTATCGATTTTGTGCGTACACTGAATTGTGGTACCTGAATTTTCATTCAAAAAATCCGCTAATTAAGGATCATTATAGTAAATATTTGAATTTGCGCCCAAATTTTTAAAAAATTAATTGTCGTTCAAAATTTTGATATTTTGATGCTTAAAAAGCTCGGCAAATTTTTATGTCTTCAAGTATTTTTTTTTTGTGTTCTCGCACGCTCATCATTTTGAATGCTTCAACACTCCAAATTTTTGCTGATTTACCTCCCGCATGTTTCAGTGGCAAAATTTGTGTGGAGGATTTTTTTTGCATTGTCATTGGCTTTTGATCATTTTTGTACAATTTCTTTTTCAAAGGGGAACTTTGTAGAAAAAATGTTTCATACGTTCGAGGGTATTTTTGTACTACAGGGTCGGGCAAAAGTAATCATTCTATTTGAAATCGCTGTAACTTTTTTCCTTCTTTTTTTTTTCTTTCATTTTTCCTAGTTTCTGAAGTAAACAAACGTAGAAAACGAACTGTCCAAGCCATGAATCGGTTTACTCCTAAGGAACGCTGGCAAATTTGTTTCGAAGAAGAGGACGATTTTTCATCAAAAACCATCATGAGCGATGAGGCTCATTTCCATCTGAGCGGCTTCGTGAACAAACAGAATACATACTCGTTTCTGGGGAACCCAAAATCCACGTATCACCTACGAAGAGCCATTACACCCGCTCGAAGTTACTGCGTGGTGTGCTGTTAACGCTAAAGGAGTAATCGGGCCGTTTTTCTTTGAAAACGCCGCGGGTCAAACAACGCCTGTGGATGGTGAATTTTTTCTTCCTAAATTGGATGAACTAGGACTGGAGAACATGCGGTTCCAACAGGACGGTGCAACCGCGCACACTGCTCGAGACACAATCAATATTCTGAAGGAAACATTTCCGGGTCGGTTAATCTCTCGGTTTGGTGATTTGCACTGGCCGGCCAGATAACCCGATTTAACTGTTCCAGACTTCTTTTTATGGGGTTTTTGAAGCCTCAGACTCTTGAAGCCCTTAAGGAGAATATTCGCGAAAACCTGTCGCCCGATATTCTGGGAAGAGTGATGGAAAATGCCCGTATGGTAATCAACTGTGGCGGCGGCCACTTGGCCGATATCATTTTTGCGACTTGATACAATAAATTCTAAGGGATTAAATAAACGTATTTCATAAGCAAAACCGAAGTTTTTTTTTATTAAGAAAAATACAGCAAAAGAACATCGGATGATTACTTTTGCCCCACCCTGTATATCAAGTATTTCGATATTTGTGTTAAGCTATTGGCATTTAAAAATGCTATCATCAAAATTTGACGCCATAGACACTGGGATTTTCCTTAAAGGTAACAGTGGTCCGTAGAAATGCTGGCGGAATCTTGGCAGTCAAGAGTACATATTATATGGATTTGCTCTTGTTGGTGTAGTTTTCAAGTTTCTATAAAACAGTTCGAGAGTTACAGCCAAAAAAATTAAAGCAGTCTCTATATCACTAAAAATTCAAGTCTCTAGCTAAAATAGTTGAAAAAGTGCAGCGGTAAACTTCAAAACCTCTTGGCTGGTCTTACTGAAATTGTGCATGCATTAAAAGCATCCCAGCAGTTACTTTTATTGCTGCAGTTCGTTACAGCTGAAATTTCGAACATATCTTTCCCGATCATACTGAAATGTTGCACGCTTTCCGAGCATTGCAATGAATATTATTCCTCAAAATCTAGTTTTTGATACTCTTTTAACTGAAAAAAAAATTATGAAAGTTAAATTTCTACGTATCTGTTATAATCAAGTTTGACTATACCTAGCCATTTCAGGTCCATTGCCCTAACAGATTTAGTTTCAGACAATACGCAGAAAATTAAAGTTACTGTCGCGTGTCGCTCGTCGCCTTACAGAATGTGAGCTCTGATATTGTGTGGTGGAAAACAATTCGAAATAGAAGCTCCTTGGTATACCATTGTGTGAAATCGAGATTGCTGTACGCTTCTGGATGCTGTATGGCAGGTAAAAGTTCTGTACTATACAGCAAAATGCTGTACGTCTGGTCAGCTTAAATTACAGTAGATCACAATACGTCACCTATGTATGTATAATACATAGTACGAAATAAAATTCTTTAAAAACAAAATAACTTAACGGCTAATGTTAATAACAAAATTAATAAAGTCGTTCGTAGTGATAACTGATAACGCTGATAACAAAGAAGGAATTAATCAGAACACTTTATCATGATTCGATGAGCAAATTATGCGATGATAAATGGGGAAGTTATAGCATTGCAATATGTGTCTACCGATAACTAAGTAAAGATAAATATTGTGTTGTATTTATAATTTAGATTAGATACCTAATGTAAATGTACGTAAAAGTTGCATTTAAATGGATATTAAAAGTAATAAGATGCTCATTTTTGTTAATAAACCTTTTTTTACAATATTTTTACCAATTGAACTTATCAGATACGCCCAAATATGAAAAGATATTATCCAGACGCTTTCTTAATGAGATCTTTCATATCTGAAACCTTACTCACTGGTTTCAGATCTCATTAAGAAAGCGTCTGGGTAAATTCTTTTCCTATTTGAGCATATCTGGTCCCTGAAAGAAAATCTGCAGCCCATCCTATATTATTGGATACATCGATACATCTCATCGTTTTCTTTGAATTTAATTTAAATTCCTCTCTTTATCAAATTTCAATAGCAGGAAGCATAGATTTGGCTTAGGGCTTCCACCAGTAACTATAAAAAAAAATACTGGGTTCCCTAATTACTTTAGTTAGAGTGATTTTTAAAATAAATAAATTGATCGTTCAATGAAAAGGACAAAATAAATTCGAACCAACCCAACGCCAGCCGACTTTTCTTATTCTATTAGCCTCCAACGCGAACCTCCATTAAACTAAACCATTTACAAACCGACCGTCATCAATATCGCGACACCGTCAATAAATTTGATTAATCATTTCCAACCACTTCAAATTAAACTGAATGGGTAAAGAAAAACACCAACTAAAGGCCACTTAATTTTTTTTTTTTTTGCAATGCGAATTGGGAAGTCGTCAGGCCAACTCTGTTTTTTTTTACTAGGCAAATGTAAATCTAATGGGGACCACTCGCGATAATATCTGTTTTGACAATTGCTGAGTCCGCGAAGTGTGTATCTTAGTAGAAAGTGAATAAATGACGATTCTTATTTTGTATTATGTACGAGTTTATTGAAAGTGAATTTGAAAAACAAATATTTATTGAACTTGAAAATTCGCTAACCGAAAAATCGTGGTGATTGAAGAGTGGACACACTTGATGAAATGAATTTGATGAAAGTTGAAAGCAAGTCTTTGTATGCATTTGGGATTGTTTGTTTTTGAGTTTTTTTTTTTGTATGATATCTGTGATATGAGCCTGATGAGATTGTTTTACTGGTGAACGCATCGAATTCCTTTTTTTGTCGCAACAGTTTCTCGAGATTTTTAATTGTGTATGTATAGTGATAGAAGTTATAAGTAGCATTTCTCCTACCCGTTCAATGTTTATCATTTTACACATAAATGTGAAATCGAACATTACATAAAGCAGATTATTTTGTTTCTGACTGTTTTATTAATAGATCATGTAAGTGTGCACATTTTACAAATGAATGTCCCACTGTCTATCATGCATACATGGGCTCATACATCATATTCTCCTTAATATTTCTTATAATAACACACTCGGAATGAACCGACCACTATAGACTTATATTTCGCGTGTCATCCATATAAATTCTCATATGGTGTTGAACAAAGTGATTCTAATGAAAACACTCCTTAAATAAAATTAGACGCGTACATACGTATACGCGTAATCTTTTATACATTAGAGACACTTTTTGTGCATTCGAACAGGATAGGTAAATACATAAAGTACAAATTATGATCTAGTATCAAACATTTAAGTTCGTTGGTCTTTCCTAGTCTGACAGATGAGGAATTTCAGTTTAAAAATTCATTTTTGAATAAATCTTTGTAACGGATGCTATTTGGGGTCGTTGGGTGACGAGCGACAGGTGGGATTGTGACGGCTAGAGGACTGCTGTCAAATGGGTGACGGACGTGGTTTTTGAAAAAGAGCAGCGCGCGTGTATTTTGAAAAAAAAAAAAAAATTAATCGAACATTAAAAAAAATAACAGGCGCCACAGTCCAACATTGGACTAAGGACGCAGATGTATTAGTGACGTCCAATTTCCAAGATGTTAACTCTGTTGAGGTGTTGAGATCAAGTGCTATTTATGGGGTACTCGTTTAAGATCGGAGTGAGATCATAGTCCGTCACATGACTGAGTTCGAAAAACACCATAAACTATATTCGTTCACGTGAGTCTCGAACCCATGACCCTGTGCACCGAAGGTGTGCGGACTGACCACTACACCAGCCATACTACTAACCCTACGTTGATGAAAGCGATTTGATTTTATGTGAGGACTGCCGTGAGGACAAGGCTGTCGCAGTCCCTGGATGACGATTATAACGGCCAGAGGAACAAGAAAAAAAAATAAACAGGTAAGATTTATGTGATATGGCTTGTGGGATTATGTCATATTCTTTTTTGTCTATGTTACATGTTCTTGTATAGCTTGTGATAGATTTTCCCGGCCAAAGAGTAAAGAGCCTTCCCCGCCATCCATTTTTTGTATTAATTTTTATTCATTGCGCCACAGAATCGTCACCATGAGTCGAGCTCGCTAGAGCTCCCCTAACCTCTTTCAAGAGGCAATTTGGGTATGGGTTGACGAAAGTCCTAAGAAGCATCCTCAACATGGTTGAAGCACGACATAATCGTTCATCGGAGCAATTTTTGTTAAAAAAATGATGTGAATATCGAAGCACTTTCTTTTAACCCTATTTTCATTGAGCTGGTGATGACAGGAGCGGAATGAGGCGGTTTTACTCGGCTTTAGCGATTCCCACGGCTCTTGCATTTTATTTTGGGTTTTCTATAATTGGCACAATTTCCCCGTGATTGACGAATTGCGTTATTCCTTTCGTTTGCGTTCGCTAATTCTTAGGCATGCGATATCCCTTTTCTTGATGTATAGGACAATGGGCAAAGGGCGGCACAAACCCAGCCCAATACCAACCGCTCTAAGCTACAGCAAGTGCATGCCACTGCTGACTCGTTGCGGAGCCGTTTCTTGAGCCTAACCTGCACGGTTTTAGGGGGATTGGCTTCGTCCCCTATGGGACATCTCCGGATGTCCAGCATCCTCCATTACATCTGCTTACGGTGCCAATGTTTTAGTTCAAACATAATTATTATAAAAAACATTAAATACAATTTAACAAAATTTACAAAAAATTATGGTGCACCTAAAAACATCTCACTTTTGACAATATAAATTTCAGTATTCAGTTCTGTCCAGTTCTACTCTCGGCTAGATATACAAAACGAGCTGTCATCATTACACTCATTAAGAATCTGACCTCATCGACACAATTAACTTAATCATATTTATCTCACGTCGCAATCTTGAAATCTAAACTTCCAGGCATGCATGCATGCATGCATTCCTTTCATATACAGGGTTAGTGGTAACTCAACGTATTCCCTGAGACACGTTATACTATGGTAAAATTACTATGCAAAGTAGATTTTCAGTGGTTACTGAGATATTTGGATTTTTGTGTTTTTTGAAGCAAGTCGCGATCTTTGACATTTGAAACAAAACCGCCCAAAAAATACTTGGTTAATTTAATAAAACCTATTGATCTCTTTTAGCCAACACTATGACAGATATTTAGTATCTGCCGTCTAACTGTATAGATCTTCCTTGTCATTCATCCCCAAACATTTTTGATGATATTTAGATCTAGGAAGTATGACGGTCTTCACATAACCTTGATGGATTGGTCTCGAAACCAATCTACCAGTCTTGCTTTACGAATGGGAACATTATCTTGTTAAAATCTTCAAGGAGTTGTATGGAAAATGTGGGTAATTTTAGGTGTTGCATTAGACGGAATATTTGTGTGAGCCTGGGCGTTCTGAATACCCCTCATTTCCACAAGCTCAATAGTTTCAAACCGAGATAGTCAACCCCATACCTTGACACTTTTTACTCTTGAGTGATACATCAGGCGGCCAAGGCCCGACGTCGGGCTATCGTGCCACATTGATGATGATACATCTACAAAATTGATTCCTTCTTACTCAAATCGTGGAAATATTACCTAAATCCATCTGAACCGTCGAGATTTAATCTTCTTCGTCGGCGGAAATAACTCGCTTCAACTCATTTGTCCAATCCATACAGTTTCAAAATGGAGGTTGAATATCTTGGAATGGAAACGTTGAGCTTATGGAAATCAGGGGTATTCAGAGCGTCCAGGCTTATGCAAATATTTTTCCTAATGTAGTGCCTAAGATAACGAACATTTTCCATGCAACTCCTTTATAATTTTAACAAGATAATAGCCCCGCTCACAAAGCCGGGTTGATACAATACTGGTTTCGAGACGATCATACTTCACTAGATCGACAGCCATTTTTCAAGTGGAACTATCTCATTGATTGGGAATGTATTTCAAATTTTACATTAAAAAAGTAATCTCCGATTTTAACAATAATATTAATAATAGATGTTTTTAATTGATAATTTATGTTTTTTATCTAGAGGACACAATGGTAAAGATTTTTTAGTCATTCAAGATTTCAAATATATTTCAATAATTAATAAATAATTAAAAATTAATTTAATTCGGTTTATTACTTAATTTAGTTTTATTAAATAAATCTACTACTACTCCGATCAAACAAACTACCAGCGGAATATCTACACATTGCTACTTTAAAAAAATTCGTAAAAACCGATACAGGTCTGTAAAATATCAGAGGGGGAGGCATTTATTTAGCTATTGTACAAATCGAATAATCCTCCCTTTATAAGGCACAGTGATATGTTTTAATTATTTTAAGGACGTATGTATATCAACATTTGTATAGCTTCTGGGAAAACTTACAATATAGAATGTTTTCCGGTGATTTGAACGATTTACGTAGTATAACTTGACAGTGTACTGTCATCAGTGGCGCAACCACGGGGGGGGGGGGGCTAAAGCCCCTCCCATACCCATAAATTCGGAAAGAAAAAAATGGCAAATGGCAGTGAAAATAGTGTGTATAAAGCAAACCTCACATCTGCAATTTTTCATAAAATCTTCTTTATCGGAAAAATTTGTACAAATATGTATTTGCTCATGTGTAAGCCTCAAATTAGCAAAACTGGGTAAAAAAAAGTAAAATTTGTATGAATTTTCTAACAAAAATCCACCAGACTCGCAAATTGTTATTCAAAATGTCCTTTTGCACAAAAATTCATACAAAATTAATCACCCAATTTGCGAAAGCAGCTCAATGTTCGATAATATGGATGGCCTTAGCCCCCTCCAGGACAAGATCCTGGTTGCGCCACTGACTGATTAATTGTAATAAATAACTTAAACTAATTTTATTATTTTTCAATTCAAAATTATTACTCTCCAGTCTCCACTACTTTTTTATTTAATTTTGAATTAATACGAAATATCTGTCATGTTGTTGGCTAAAAGAGAAAAATAAGTTTCAATAAATTCACCAAGTAAATTTGGTGCGATTTTGTTTTAAATGTCAAAATCCGCGATTTTCTTAAAAAAAAAACACAAAAATCCAAAATTAAAATCACTAAAAACCGGCCCAACATTTATACCTCCATTTTGTAGCATTTCGACCCTTATAACGTGGTTCAAGGAATACGTCGAGTTACCAGTAAACCTGTATAGCTTCAACTTACATGTATGGATTTTGTAATGTAAATTAACTAAATTGAAATAAGTTCCACAAATAGATGTTGCAATGCATCATCGTACTTATTTATACCTACATAAATATGTGTATATGGGCAGTACATAATGTATATACAAACATATTTGCATTGTACTATTTTACTTCTGAGGAACTGTGTTTACAATGTTATGTTAACATTAGAATCATATGGGAGTGTATCGTGAGAAACATAAACTCGCGGGATGGCACTAATTCTAAATACAAATCAGAGACAACCCTCAAAACAACTGCTCCCCCATAATATGACAACGACAAGAAAATTGTTGTGTCTGTATGTAATTTTGATGAACTTTTATCTAATCCTACGACACTATAAGAGATTATACTGGACAGGGTATGTATGTACACTGTACATACATTGTACTGTATTGTATGACATTTACTTAAATAATTTAGATAAATGGCATTTTTAGATATATGAGACATGGTGGTAATAAATAATAAAAATTCATTTCCGGGGTGTGATCTAAATTCTTTAATGCAATTATGCATGTACTTATAAGTATGTCAAAATAATATTTTATAGGAGAAGTAGCTCACAGCATATTTTGTCGACCGGCTGATCAGTATACATAATAATGTAATAAAAAAATATGATAAATCTATTTACAGAATTGAGTGTCGAAGTTACATGACGCTCTATGTCCTTTGACAAAATATTGAGATTGAGACAACTCCCGTCTAGTATATGGAAATTTTATAAGCAATTTTGGTGTATGCAACTTTAAAAACTTTTTCTATATTCCGTTACAAAGTCTTTATCAAGGTAAAAATCGCTCATGCATTTATTACATAAACATCAGAATCAAAAGTCCTTCAACTTATATCAATGATATGACTTTTAAACATTTTATTGATAAACAAGACGTAAGTTAATCAAACGTGAATAGATAAATAAATTGGCATAAGACATACAACTGTGCACATGCATATTCCGCCAATATCCAATCAAAAAGAATCAATCGTATGTGTATACAATTCAAAACGAGATTCAATATTTACATTAAATTATTATCCATTAGGAATGCAAACGATAATATTTATTCATACTGATTTGACTTAATCTTTTTGATATTACATAGATTTTGAAATCGTTGTTTGTCCATCAATAATATTTACATTATCTTTTAAAAATATGTACATAAACAGAAAACGTTAAACGTTCTTCTGTCAAAAAGCAGAATTATCTTTTTGAGCTTAGAAAACGAGACTAGTAGTAGTTTTCATTGAAAGTGTGTCAATTCTTATTATCATTGAAAACGCGAAAACCACCGAATTTTTGAATGAACGAGATCGACTGCCCGGTCTGTGGCTCACTTGGTTGAGCCGCACTCTACGATGCTAGTAATGTAGAGGTCCGGAGATCGAATCTCGGCGTGGTCCAAAATTCTCGTACATGTGCGGATAGGAAATATAAAGTGCTTGCAACATTATAATACACTCCGAAATGATATGCAATGTAACGTTGACTCGAAATTGCCTATATAAACGGCTGAGTTAACGCACCGTGGCCCCACATGGGGCTATACGGTATTGACAAGAGATCGACTAGAATAAAACGCTGATAAATACCTCCCAAATAGGTTAGAAAGGTTTCCGCCTAAGAAAAATTCATCAGATTAAATCCAGTTTCGCATTTTCGGTGGATACAATGGATAAGCCTAAATGTTCAAGACTCTCTTTGAACTAACTATATCCTGAATATTTAACAAATTCGTCCACGGCATTGGGAAGGGTTTTTTTTTTGGTTTGTTATACACAGTAATGTACTGTTCTGTTATTCCATGTGCAAAAATTGCCATTTGCACGGTTTTATTTTGGGCATAAGTTTGAATTCTATTTTGGAATCAAAATTATGACCGGATCTAATACTCAGATTAAAATATATATAAGACATATTTTGAATTTCTTAATCTGAATATTGATCCACTTAATCTATAAAATTGACTTTAGAAGCCATATCGCACTCCTCTATAAAAAAGAACAATTGTTTGTTAGTGCAGCCCATATTTTGTAACAATTGGAAATTTTTAGAAGTATTATTTAATTTCCGCAATTTCTGCATTCTGAATTTCGTCGTAAGTTCGGCTGTCACTATGGCTTCAGTGATACGCCAAAAAGCAAAATTGTCATTACTGGAGCGACCACAATCCACATGCGTTCTAGAATCATTGTATCCATACAAAGACTAGTTGGCTGGTACGGCTTATATCAGAACTGTGAGCATTTTTAGTCGAGCAACAAATTTTCATAATTCAATCATTCATAAAGGGCAGTTGTGTCATCGGCCCCTTGCCCTGTTCTAGAGTTTAGAACACTATTTCCCAAAGGTGGTCCGATTGATTTTGAAATTATTCAAATTTATTATCAACATACGGATTCCATTTCGGAAGCTCAAAGAATCTTCCACTCTTAACATTGTCACCAACCCACGTCTAGATGCCGAGCTTTGACGCCGTTTGCTAGATAAGTTTTTATTGGAATCAATTCTTCGCGATCAGAAGCCACTATTCCTACGCAAAAAAAAATGTCAGCTACCTACAATCTACAATCGGCTGCGTCGGGAGTTTGCAGAAGGCGTTTTTAAAGAGATGAAGGCCGGACCTACTTTTCCGTAAATCATCTTCTTAGATCAAGCGCATTTTTGGCTTAATAGACTTGTGAATAAGATGGTGGACACTTAACTGATATATTTTTTTTAATATAGCATTTCCAGGTCAAGTAAATAACTCTCCGAGGCAAATAGATAAATTTCTGAATCAACAAAATACATTTCCGGGTCAAAAAAATAAATTTCCGAATCAACAAAACACGACTCCGGATCAAATAAATAAATTTCCGGACGAAATAAATGAACTTCTAAATGAAAAAAATAAATAACCAAAACAAAAGAATACATTTCCAAATCAAAAAAATAAATGTCCAAATCAGGAAAATAAATTTGCAAATCGAATAAATATATTTACATGCCAAAAAACTAAATCAAATATATACATTTCCAAATCAAATAAATAAATTTTCAAAGGTTATTAATATTCTTCTAAAAAGAAAAATTAAATTATATCAAATTTATGACACCCCTAGATATATATTAACGGGCGGTTGGAAGTGGAAATCTATGAGATTTTAAAGGAAAATTCGCTTGTGTAGCGCACAAAAAAAAACAGTATACCACAATTTTACTTGTCCCAAGTAGGCGTAAGTTTTTTTTGACGTACGTTAAACAGCAGAGACTGTCGATTAAAGTTGAAATGTGTACGATAGTACGACATGCTAAAACTCTCTATTAGTAAAGGTACACGACATCAGCTGAACACTACAATTCGTATAATTCAACAGAATCCTGTCTGAATCGGATCACCGTTACTAAAAGCTGTGTCAATGTGTATGCTTAGGGTGCACACTCTCCCGCATTATCCCCTGATTATTTGCTCGGGTTTATTCCCCTGGAATACCACCCTCCCTCCTCCTTGGTATTCTTCACCTATTGCGATAGAAATATTTTTTTAAAAACGGAATCTAATTGATCATGACGATAAGAAGCTAAACGTTCTCTTGCAAAAAAATAAAAACACTTCTAATTTGGAGCTTTTATTCAAATTCAATCGAGACCTAATAATTTTAACTTTTAAGTACCGACACTGGGTCTTACAGACTCGAAGACACTGTCAATGTATAGATTCCGTTATGTTTTCGAACCTCCATCCTTCTGAGGTCACCTCTATCTTCGATTCTAATGTAAAATAAAATTTTTAGAAAGCTCGGCTGGTGTGACTTGAATTTTGAGGAAGTTATGGTAGATTCTTCTTCTTTATGGCACGATAGCCCGACGTCGGGCCTTGGCCGCCTGGATTGAAGACCACCAATTGTCGCGGTCACGCGACCTTGTCCTCCAGTTCCGAAAGCCTAGCATCTGGTGGGCGTCCTCACATACAGAATGCTCCCATCGGGCTCTCGGTCGTCCACGCAATCTGGCTCCGTCCACTCATTGCGCGTTCATCACCTTTTTGGGCATGCGATCATCGTTCATCCTTTGTACGCCCATTGCAGTCGCTGCAATTTCACGATCTTCGACACCTGTAGCTCATCATACAGCTGATACAACTCAAGGTTGTACCGGATGCGCCATTCACCTCGCTCACGAACGGCCCCGAAGATTCTTCGGAGAACCTTTCGCTCGAATGTGTCCAACAGGTGTTCAGAGTTTTGGGTTAGGGTCCATGCCTCGCAGCCAGAGCATAGCACAGGTCGGATGATGGTTTTATACACGTGGAGCTTCGTGTTCCTGTGCACCAGCTTCGAATTCATAATTTGGAGGACCGCAAAGTAACACTTACACTGGTCGGCATATGTATTTTGACATCTCATACCCTCTAGCCCCGACACTGGTTTTGTTTAACTAAAGCCAATAACGGTAAATTTCTTTTATCAAAATTAAAGCACATATCGACAGCAATAAATATGCTTAATATTTTTCCTGTCCTCTTTCGGACTCTCATCCTATAGAAAAGAGAAAAGATGGAGGCGTAATTCTGGTGTGCCATAAGTATTTTGACAACATTTAACTCTTTGATTGCACCAATTTTTTCGCAAGAACTGATGCACAAAACATGTTTTTATTATTTTTTGAGTTCCCAATATTAATTTTCAATGATAAAAAATATCACCAGTGGCTCGAAACATAAACAAAAATCAGAATTTAGAAGATTGGTTTGAGCATCGATTGATGCAAGCCTTAGTCCTGGTTTACACATTGAATACGCTACTAATTGAATTTTATTTTATATGGTAAACTGTTTATTACCAAACAAAAAAATGTTTCAAAAGAAAATAAAAACAAATCTTAGCGCTCTCTGAAAGAAAGCCAATGTAAACCCCGAGATGAGTGAGCCACGATGAAGAACTCTGAGAAAGAAGTGAAATTTAAACCAAATTGTGCCGCAAAAAACGAATCTAACTTCCAACGATTCAATGACGACCAAAAGAAGCTTTGGCCATGGAAACAATGATTTGAAGTTAAGCAGCCTAGGCCATTGTAAGCAAAATATCCCTGCATCATGAGAGAGCCTCCACTGTGGTATTAATTTTGATAACCACGTATCCGTTTTTCCACATAAACTGGGCATTTTCTTTAAATATTTATTTTTTTTTGTAAAAATGTAATAAAATAACGAATATTAGCTGAAAAAGCTTTTTCCGAAAGTTGCAGTAGCTTCAACTTTTTCCTTAGTAACAGAGGTTTGCTTTTGGTATGGTTTTTTAATCTTTCTTTGGTTTCACTTTATCTGCCTATGCATGCAATTTGCCTTTTTTAGTTCTAGACCGAAGGTGGTCGTTATTATCTCTGCCTCCGATGACACATTCTTCATATTCATATAATATCCTTTGGTTCAATTAGGACATTTTCCCTAAATATTTGGAAGATTTTTCGGTAATGATTCGAAATACACATCCCATTTCTGTGATGCATGGAATAGTTTTCTATTTCTTTTCTCTTATTCAATTCTGGTGTTTAATAATGAACAGTCTGCCTTATGAAATTAAATTCAATTGCAGCGTCTCCAACCTTTAAACCAGGGTTGAGGTTTGCCTCTACGGAGGCTTAAACCAAACTTCGAATTTCTGATTTTTTTCCAATGTTTCAAGCCACTGGACACATTTTCTGCTTGGAATTCAAAAAATAAACACAAATCATTAATAAAACTATGTTTTATCCATTTTTTTCAAGAGAAATTGGTGTACAATTAAAGATTTAAATATTGTCAAAATACTTCTGTCACATCAAGATTTCGCACCAATCTGTTCTCTTTTTTATATAAGCAACAACAACGCATTGGTCTCGGCGATGACACGATCCAAGATAGAGCTGCCTGTAGAAATATGCTGAGAAATTATCGCCAAAACGGGCGAAGTGCCTACACTGCAGGTCGAGCAACGCGGAACCATGGAGCGGTATAAAGAACGAGGCAAGGAAGAAGAAGAACTTCTGTCACATCAAGATTTCGCACCAATTCATCAACTGTCAACTCGTTCTAAGAACCGCGCTAAATTTGTCCTGAAAGTATTTTGCAAATAATAATTCGAAACACTTAATTCTATCATACGTTTTTTACCTGGTGCGTCTCTCTTGCTTCGACCTTGTTTTAATTCATAAAGTGCGTCGATTATTTGCATATTCGCCGAGATATTGCAATTTTTGTGAAGTCACCCGATAACAACCGCTTAACCGCGAAAGTGACATAAACAGACGATAGAGTCAGACACTAAAGACACTAAATCATTGAATACTCGTATTCCTGAACATATGTATTAACGTTAAGATCTTTCGTGCTTTTGTGTTAGTGCGTTTTCTTAAAAGCAGCTGAGACTGTTTCTTTCTTATATTATTGTGAAAGTAACATTGCTTATGAGTGTTTTTTTGATTTGAGTGCGATTTGTGAGTGATTTCGAATCTGTCATTCTTCTGTGCAATATTTTTGCCTACACTTAGGCGCGGTACAAACTCATTTCACATTTTGACTTTTATACCCGTCTAGGGTTGTGTTGACGGTATCGAACTTTATAACTTCGATTTTCTTTTTCCCGAGAAATTTATTTTCTGAGATGGAGTGTGCGAAAAACTGTGGACAATCGGTCGCTCCTATCATCGTGTGTGCCGGCATTTGTGGTAGACGGTATCATCCCAATTGTACGGATATCGCATGCTCTATCATCGATGTCTTATCGAAAAACAATGGGTTGCGTTGGTTTTGCGAGGACTGCAGATCTAACAACAACAACAATGCTTTGCATCAGCAGCTTCTAGACGACTTCCGGAGAGAACTGGACGTTCTACGAGCTAAATTTAAAGCTTTGCAGCAAAAATTGTGCCCCGACACCAGCCATAATAATGTAGTAGCCTCAGCCCCAGGACTTGCTACTGCTTCTTCATCTGAAGGTGTTATCACAAGATCTCGGGCTAAGATAACTCCAATTGACAACAATGAGACTGCTGCTCCTTGCTCATCAGATACATCTGTTCTCAGGTTGCAATCACTCAACTCATCTGCGACTTCTGATCTGGTCATTCCGCTCACCGTTGTAGCTGCTCCATCCGCTGTTAATGACCTTCGTGTGTGTACTCCTCTCAAGCAATTGTTTGTCTCAAGGCTAGCGTACGACACTACGGAAGCTGAAGTTAAACAGTATGTCATCAACAAGCTGGGATTTGTGCCTCCTATTTTCATATGTAAGAAGCTTACAAAGGATAATATTCCTAATAGGATCGTTTCATCATTTAAGCTTACGTTGCCGAATGATCTTTCATTGCCTTCGAATCCTCCTTCTGGCCTGCTGGTATTCTTATAAAAGGATTTACTAGGCGAAATTTTCCGAAGCGACGCTCAACAAGAACTCCAAAATAAATATAAATACTTTTTCTAATTACACTCTTTACTATCAGAATGTACGAGGGTTACGTACCAAACTCCAATCTCGTAATTTATCCTCTTTAACATACAACCATGACATCATCTGTCTGACGGAGACTTGGCTTAACTCTTCTATAAATAGTGGTGAAATTCTGGAGGGGTGTGTTACCTTCCGTTGTGATAGAAACCTTGATCTTCTAGGACTATCTACTGGTGGCGGATCTCTAATTGCTGTTCGTGATCATATTCAAAGCATGCTTATCTCTGCTTCTCATTCTCAACCTTATGATTGCGTAATCGTAAAAATTCATTCTATTTCTACTCCGCTTTTAGTTGCCTGTGTGTATGTTCCTTGTAACTCTTCTTTAGATGTTTATGAGAGTCTCTTCAATCACTTATCTGATACCTTTAACGTTTGTTTCCCTAATTCATACGTAATAGTTTGCGGGGACTTTAATCTCCCTAGTATGAAATGGCCTACTAGTCCTGGTCTCCCTTTAGCATCTACTTCCTTGGCTCTTTCTAGGTCTCTGACAGCCTTTATGCAATCTTGTGACCTTCTCCAATTCAATGTCAACTTCAACTTCATGGGTCGTATCCTCGACCTTGAGTTTAGTAACATTCCTTTGGGTGGATTCTCGTCATCCATGCGTACACCAGGATACGTTCCTTGTGATCCTTATCATCCTGCTATTGTCAATGAGATTAGCATTAACCTATCACCTTATCCTACAAAGGTTATGCGTCGTAGGTTTAATTTCAGGAAAGCAAATTATGTAGCTATTAACGAGAAATTGAATCTTATCAATTGGTACTTCATCTTAAAAGATCTTGATTGTGTAACTGCTGTAGCTACTTTTTATGCTATTCTACACAACATCATATATGAGTGCGTCCCAATCTCTAATTTAAAGCTTCGTAAAGGTCCGATTTGGTTTACACCCCAGATTCGCAACTTGATTCTAAAGAAAAAGCGTCTTCACACTCGATTAAAACGTTACCGACGCCAATCCGACCGAATAACGTTCCGTTGCCTTAGATCCAGGATCAAAAGGCTAATTTCACTTGCACGGTCTGTCTATATTAAGACTGTTGAGGACAGTCTGAGGAACAATGAGAGTAAAATTTTTTGGTCCTATGTAAAAAATCTGAGATCCTCTTCAAATCAACCTTCAACACTTTCGTTCAACAATATTAGTGCAGACAATCCTCCTGAAATGTGTGAGCTTTTTGCTACATTTTTCGCAAGTACATTTAAAACATCATCCTTAACTTGTCCTCCTGTTGTACCTCAAGAAATGCACAATTTACACTTACCACCCCTCATTTTACCGTCATACGTTGAATTGCTTATATCCTCAATTAAAACCAATTCGTCTTCTGGACCTGATGGAATCCCAAATTCGTTTTTAAAAGAAACAAACTTTTCCATATCTAAACCTCTTGCAATTTTATTTACTAAGAGCCTGCATGAAGGTGTTTTCCCAATTCAGTGGAAATCGTCGTATGTGGTTCCCATTCCGAAAAAGGGCGATCCTGGCTCTGTGTCTAACTATAGACCTATCTCTCTTCTGTCATCCTTTTCGAAACTTCTTGAAAAGATTGTTTATAACTACATTCATGAACATTTTAGTTATCTTATAAAGGATGAACAACATGGGTTCTCCAAAAACAAATCCGTTGTGACCAACTTAGTTGAACTTGTTAATTTTGTAACAAAATCTTTCAATAAACACTTTGACGTGCATGTAATTTATACTGACTTCGCAAAAGCATTTGACACCGTTAATCACCAAATTCTTCTTAATAAATTAATTGCAATGGGATTCCCTTCATATCTTATTGTATGGCTCTTCTCTTATCTTAATGATCGCTCTTCTAGAGTTGTTTTCCAAAATTTTACCTCTTCCGAATTTTGTCCATCATCGGGTGTGCCACAAGGATCCATTTTAGGTCCCCTTCTTTTTTTACTTTTCTTAAACGACCTACCATCTTGTCTTAACTGTCACTCTCTCTTTTACGCCGACGATAGCAAACTTTTTTCAACTGTCTCATCTATTTCTGATTGTATAGCTTTGCAATCCGATTTAGATTGCTTTACGTCTTGGTGTGTCTCAAATGAGTTGGATCTTAATGTTTCTAAATGCTCCGTTATGGTGTATTCATTAAAATCTACTCCTTTCTCTTTTCAGTACCAAATAAACTCTATTCCTCTCCAATGTGTTTCTACGATTACTGATCTAGGGGTTATTTTTGATTCTAAGTTACGTTTTATTGATCACTACTCGTCGATTATTAGCAAATCGTCGAAACTAGCTGGGTTCGTTTTACGATGCTCCTCTAGTTTTCAATCTATTAATACATGTGTGAATTTATTTGTGACGCTAGTACGCAGCATATTAGAATTCGCCTCGGTAGTTTGGTCTCCATATTCTTCTGTTTCACGTGATGCTTTAGAAAAAGTTCAGAGAAAGTTCTCTAGAACCTTAATGTTCAAATATAACTTTGCTTATAGGCCTTATCAAGATCGACTAAATTTCCTAAACCTACCATCACTAAACAAAAGAAGAGACTGTCTTGACCAGTGTTTCCTCTACAGGTTATGCAAGGGTCTTACTAATTCATCTCTGGTAGAAGATATAAAATACCGGGTTCCGTCTTACAACACTCGATCCGTTGCCATTTTTAACCCTCCACAATCTTCACTTTCTATTTATAAAAATTCTCCGTTACTTAGAGCTATGAGAAACTATGACCGATTGGAGATTGGTTCGTTACCTTCTTCTTATTACTCTTTTAAAAAAACCGTACTACAAAAACTTTAATTGTTTTTCATTTAACTTTTTAAATTTTAACTTAACTTTGTTTGTTTTTTTTTTTCTTAAAAAAATTTTTTTTTTTAACTTTCTTTTCTTTTCTTTTTAGTATCATTTTTATTAGTTTGTTATTTCTTTATATTTTTATCCTTACTTTAATTCTTTAAATTACATGTTTTGGGAAATTATTCCCGTTTTTGTAATACTTACGAATTAAATAAATATAGTCCTGACCAATCTGTTCTCTTTTTTATAGCAAGAGAGTGCGAAAATGGACAGGAAAAATATTGAGCATATTTATTGCTGTTGATACGTACTTTGATTTCCTTATAAGAAATTTACTGTTATTCACTCTAGTTAAACAAAATCAGTATCTTGGCTCGAGAGTACCAGATGTCAAAATACATATGCCGGCTAGTGTATTAGCTAGTTGTATCCGTCGCTTTATCTCATCTGTTTCGTTGGCGTCCTTTGACAAATTGCAACCCAGGTAAGTGAAGTTGTCTACATACCCTATATTGAGGTCGCCCACTGTGATGCTTGAATTTACTGGCGTTCTAGTTTTTGATTGCATCATGACCTTGGTTTTAGATTTGTTGATATGTAGTCCAACTTCTTTGGCGGCGTTATTGAGATTATGCAGGAGGATTTCTGCATCACCCAATCTTCGAGACATGATGTTGATGTCGTCGGCGTACGCTACTAGTTGAGTCGACTTAATGAGTAGCGTTCCGCTGCTGTACAAATTCATGGCTCGGATTACATACTCCAGAGCCAGGTTGAAGAGCGTCGGCGCCAGCCCGTCGCCTTGCTTGAGTCCAGTACGAGTTTCAAATAGGTCAGTGAGTCTGTTCTGAACTCTGACCTGCGAGACGGTATTAGTCATCGTCATCCTTATGAGTCGCACTAGCTTAGCCGGTATACCAAAATGCAGCAGAATGTTGTACAGTACACTTCGATCGATACTGTCGTATGCCAGCTTGAAGTCGACAAATATTTGGTATACGTCGATGTTATATTCCCAGCACTTCTGGAGTAAAAGCTTGACAATCTGATCTGTCGTCGACCATGTCTAAAGCCGCCTTGGTACTCGCCAATGATTTCTTCTGCGTACGGATTAATTCTATTTTCTAGAATTTTAGATAAAATCTTATAAGCCGTACAAACTAATGAGATGCCTCTGTAGTTCTCACATTTTAACTTATCCCCTTTTTTGTGGATTGGGCAAATTATACTTTTGCGCCAATCTTCCGGGATTAATTCGTCGTTCCATATTTTAACGATAAGTGTGTGTATAGCCTTAACAAGGCTCTCCCCACCATGCTTCAGCAGTTCAGCTGGAATCTCGTCAGCGCCCGGGGCTTTATTATGTTTTAGTGATTGCATGACGAGATCAACTTCTTCTATTGTTGGGGGTTGAACGGGAGGGCCTGTTTCAGCCGTCAACTCCAGCGCTTCTTGTGTGGGGTTGTTCGGTTGAACATTAAGGAGCTCTTTAAAATGTGAGGCCCAGCGTTTATCAACGCTATCGGTGTCGCTAATTATATTGCCATCCTTATCCTTACAGAGGCTGGTCCTGGGTTGGTATCCACTTTTAATTGAATTAATTAGCTTGTACGCTTGTCTACTGTTCCTACTAGCTAGTCTTTGGTTTATTTGCATCAACTGCTCGTCAAGATGCTTACGTTTCTTACGTCTAATTAACCTATTCGAAAATCGTCGAAGCTGGTCATAATTTGTTTTTTTTTTGGCTCTAGTTGCGCGTTCGGTCCATTTTGACATTCCTCGTCAAACCAATCATTTCGGGCTCGCCGGGCTTTGTATCCCACAACACAATGGTAGATTAGAGATGGCAAATAACGTCTAAGAAAACAATTTATATCATCCTATTCCAAGCGTGTGTAGTACAATTGACAATTATATACGTCATTTTGAATAAACAAAATCTTAGATTGAAATAATTAATTAATTATTTTTTCATTGCTCAACGAAATTCATATAAAAGCACATTATTTACCATATTAAAGTACTATCTTTTTAAATCGTTTCCTTCATACGAAGCATTGTTTATTTGATTTGTGAAATATGTTTTTTGATGGAAAAAATCATTTTGTTTTTATTTGTGAACTTATTTTTCTGTTTTGGACAATTTTTTATTTGAATTGCACTTTTATTTTTCTGATTTGGACATTTATTTTTATGATTTGTATATTAATTTTTTTTTCATTTAGGAATTCATTTTTTTGTTTCGGACATTTATCTATTTGATCTTCAAACGTGCTTTGTTGATTCGGAAATTTACCTATTTGTTTCGGACATTTATCTATTTGACTCGGAAAGTTATTTACTTGACCTGAAAATGCTATATTATGGCATCAACTTTTTATCGAATAAAGAACCCAATTATTGCAATAAACCTTGATTTATAAAAATGTCTGAAAGCATTGCAAGTTACATAATTTTTGCACAGCAAACCTTTTAACAATGTCTGAATTGTTGTAACGTATTTTATTGTCTTAGTAGTGCATTAGGCAATAAACCTTAAGCGATGCTGTACTAAAAGTGAAATTATTAAAAAAAGCACGCAGACAGAGTGCATTCATCGGAAAATGACTACATATTCAGCATTGATATTATCAGAAACTAATTGCTGGTCGGTAGCTATTTGTATTGTTAAATTAGTATTGCATAAATGTCAGATGCATAATCTTTAAGCCGGCAATGTTGTGCTAATTGTTGACATTACATGTGTGATTTAAATAAGAACATATTTCAGTTAAGTATATTTATTCAATTTGTCCCTTTTACGCGTTTTGTGTTTATGTACATTCATAGCTGAATTTTATACGAACATATTATATATATTATGACTGAAGTCCCATCTTATAATTCAATACAGAAGTTATGGCTTCCGCTCTTAAATGAAATTTCGAACGTTGTTCAAAATTTTATTGCCGAAGACCTAATCGAGAAGCCAACTGTTGTCTCCTTCTGTCGGTTGGCTTGATATTAATGCCATCATCAATTGTGGTCACAACATATCCTCCTCGAACAGAATGAATGTTTTTTTGGCTTATCCTCTATAAAGTGTCGAATTTTAACAAACAATTGTCTTCCGTTTCGATTCCTTTCATACGTATCCACTCCACATGCTAACCGTGTATGCTTTTGTTTCTTTGTAATATTGCGAATTTACTACGATTTATAAAAACAACAATTTCACGACATCGTCAGTTTGCTTTGAAGGAAGAGCCCGGAAAATCATACATACAAAAAAGAATCATGTCGCCTTTATTGTTGTCTGTCTGAATGACATGAAGATTAAATGTACACGACGATATACATGCAGAAGAGACCCAGGAAGGTCCCAATTAGGCTGAAACAATTGCAACAATGGTAACAACAAACCATGAAGCATGAAAATAAAAATGTACTCTGCAGAAAAGATTCACCTGCTGCAATTTGTTAATTTCGAATTTGGCACAGCAGTGCGTTTTATGCGAATGTCTTGTGTCTTAATGTCTTGTCTTGGAATTATGTTAAAATTGCTAAATCTTGATTTTGAATTACAGATAATTCAAAGCCTAAATAGGCATTAGAAATGCATGTGTGTGTATGTTATATAAATTGTATGTGCATATACATACTTAGTTTAAAGAATATAATTGTCGCTCCATGCGACCAGGCGACGACGAACGGCTTTTAACCCGGGAACACTAACCTTAATTTTAGACGCTTATTACTAACCATGAGTCATTTTGACTCACTACAGAAACTTTGGTATATCAAGGAGAAGAGTATGAAAGGATGCGCCAAAAACCTCGGAATACTTGTTTATATAAGGATAATAAGAATGAGTGTTTGATAATTGGATAGACTGTAAAATATCACCCAGAAACCAAGTATGTAAAGTGCAAAAAATAGGCGGTTATTACTAACGTGAGTCATTTTGACTCACAAAAAAGGTTCCTTTAGTACTAACGACGTCACAGAAAAACACCAATAGCTGCTTACCATAAAATCAGAACCCTCCGCTTCCTTCGACATTCGGTAGGGAACATATTTTTCAAGGAAAACATGGGTAGCGAAACCCGGTTGGGCGTATCGCCCTTTCTACCAAAAATGTAATCTGCGGCGTATGCGTCAAAATGACTCACATTAGTGTTCCCGGGTTAAATACATAATAGAAATCGTTCAAAGAGTGAGTTTATTGTTTCTGAAAAGAAAACAATGTAATAAATTGACTTAAAACTAGCTTATAGTAAGTAAAGTACCTATTTAAAGACACAAAACGGCCGTTTACTTAAAAAAAATACGTAATGGCTTAAATTTGCTGGAGATGTTAGGGGACATGTCTTTTATCTAAAACTGAGTTTTCATATTCGTGGGGGTGGGGGAAGTGGGAGTATATTGCCTACTTATAGAAAAAAACGAAGAAATTTGAACAAATAAAAAGTGAGAAGCGACTAAGACTATGTTTACACGACGGAACAAGTACGGGTTTTCGGACCTCTGTAGCTCGGACCCTGTTTGGTCCTGAGTCTTCAAATTCGGTAAGCGTTGTCGCTCGCGCCGTCTTACGAAGTGTAGAAAATTTCAAGATGATACGATAAGAAACACCGGAGATATAAGAGTTTGAAAATCGCATTTTTTCAAAAATCTTGTTCTCGTTGTTCTCGTTCTTCTCGTTGTTCTCGTTGTTCTTGTCGTTCATTGACAGGGCTACAGCCTTGCAGAGGGCATCTCGGGATTTGGTCTCTTTTCCCATTGATAGAGTCTGTCGTGAAGGTGTGCATAGGCTATCGTTTGCTCCGATCCGTGAAGTAGAAAAAAAGATACAGCGGAAAATGTGAAAAAATACATAGAGTTTCTCGCTTAAATCTTTTTATATGTTTTAAAGGAAGCATTTTGCAAAAGTCGGGGATAGGCCCGAAAAAAGCCTAGAAAAGAATCGTATAGTATAATTGGTAGGACCGAACAATCTTTTGTATCCAAAATTTTCAGTTTTAGATCGTCTGCAAGAGCGGGGGCGGGTCGAAGTTCCTGTTTTGGTTCGTCTCATATATACGAGTACGTACATATTAGTTTAATATTGGATGAGCATACGCACTGTTTCATTCATCCCGATGATCCTAAAGCTTCCACCAAATCAGCGCGGTAGCGGTACGCGGTACACACAGCACACACACCACAAGAATTGACAAGTACTCCGTGGTGTACCGCGGCGGAAACTATTTCATACATTCTGACACGTACCGCTACCGTTCTGCGCTGGTTTGGTGGAAGCTTAAATATGGCGCTGGGACACCAAATTTCTTTATGTGTCTTAGGCGCAATGTGGAACTTAGGAAATATGGATGTTATTTGAATCACATATTGAGTACCCAGTGAGGCTTAATGGTTAAAAATTAAGATTTAAGATTAGGATGAATGTGATAGAGATGAAGTAAAGGTTTAGATTCAATTTCGGGCTAAAGTTAAAGTCAAAATCAAGTTTAGGGTAACGGATAGGGTTAAAGTTATTGTTACATCGCAGTTAACGTTATTATTAGGGTTAAATGTAAGGATAGGGTTTGGGTTAAGGTTGAGTCTGAGTTTGAGGTTTAGGTATAGGCCAGGGTTATGGTCAAAGTTAGGGTTATCATTAAGTTTAATGTTATGTATAAAGATACCAAGGTTAGCGAGGTTACTAGAGCTACCAAGGCCATCGGGGCTACCGAGGTTACTAAGGGTTTGCAAGATCACCAAAGTAGTCAAGTGTACGATGGTTACTAAGATTACCAAGGCGAGCAAGGTTACCAAGGAGACCAAGGAGACGAAGGTTAGCAAGGGGTTTATCATTCTTATAATTATTCTTCTCAAACAAATTCGTGACAATAGGGCAATGAATATCGTCTTCATAATATATTTACGAATTTTGTAAATCGAAAACTGCAAAAAGATATGATATCTCACAAAAACAACTGTGTTGTAAAAGGTGTCCGCCAAAGAAAAACTCATCAGCCGCAAAAAGGATTGATATAAATACATTCCCGCCAAAATACTCGCATCTTGTCTCAATGATGGTGGTGGAGCAAAATTTTTTCAACGCTATTTGGCGGGGAGCTTGAATAAGGTTAATAACAAAATAAAATCAATGTTAAGAAATTTATGAAAGAACTTTTATCGTATAGAAAAAAAAACGAGTTCCATACGAAGGAAAGCTAAATAAGGTTCTAAAACGCATTTTTATTTTCTATAAGACTGGAAGCTTCAAAATTATCAAGAAAAGAACATAGTAGCAAAGAGTACCCTCGTTCAGCTCCCCGCCAATAAGCGTTGAAAAAAATTTGCTCCACCACCATCATTGAGACAAGATGCGAGTTTTTTGGCGGGAATGTATTTATATCAATCCTTTTTGCGGCTGATGAGTTTTTCTTTGGCGGACACCTTTTACAACACAGTTGTTTTTGTGAGATCATTCTTACTGTTGACCCTACAAAAAAGTGATGTATAGAAGTTTTGTTTCTAATCAAATTACGGTACCTATACATTAATTTCATCGGTCAAGTAGTTCCGTTATAGTTACCAGTTAAAGGTGTAAATAGTACCAATAATGGGAATATTTTGCTTAAATAAAACATGTTGTAATGACTGAAATTCGGTGGAGTCGTTAAGGGATACGTTTAAAATCTATATATGTAGTAGTCATAGTAAATTGCCTACTTATAGGCTAAATTTCCGTTTTTGCTTAATATCATTCTTATTGTTGACCCTAAGTAAAATGGTGTATAGAGTTTTCATTTTTTATCAAATAATCTATCAAACGGTATTTAAATCAATGTCATACGGCAAGTAGACCAATAAGAACGGGTTTTGCATTTTTTTTTAATACCAGAAAAGTAGGAGATTTTTTTTTGTAAACTAACTGCATACCTAGGCCCACATCTTTCAAATGTTGACCCAACTACCTCGCTATGGTAAGAACTTTTTAATTAATACCCCCCCCCCCCCCCCCCCAAAGTTACTCTAGCAATAAAATGCATGTCATAATTTTCTGACCATTTTCGCCTCTTTGCCACTGGTTTGAAATTTTATTTTAATTGGAAATTTTGATAGTTTATACAGGGTGTCCCGCAACTGGTTAGCCATAGACCAATGGTAGACTCTAGAGGATGTTTTAGGAAAAATGTCGGCAAAATTATTTCTCTAGCTTTTACCGTTAAGGAGTAATTGCCTTTTAGTGATTCTTGTCAAAAAACACGACTTTTTTCGAAAAACTCCTATTTTCTAGCTTCCACTTTCGCCAAATCAATGTTTTTCATATTCTTCTGAAAGTACACAAACTTTCCAATAAAAGGACATATCGAACGTTTCGAACGGTTTCGTATCTTCCGAGATACGACGTTTTGAATTTTGCAGAAATGTCAATTTCAATTTAATGTCAAAATTAAACCCGAATTTCGTAACGGTACATTGTAGTGGCTAATCTGCAAAGTTGGCGTAGTATCTTAGCTTTCGAACGGCATATAAGAATAAAGCACAGAGTCATCCGTGTTTTTGACAAGAATCACAAAAAAGGCAATTACTCCTTAACGGTAAAAGCTAGAGAATTAATTTTGGCGACATTTTTCCTAAAACATCCTGTAGAGTCTACTATTTGTCTATGGCTAACCAGTTGCGGGACACCCTGTATAGTTACGATATTTTAATATGTATGTGTTTTAAGTTGCAACTAACTACAAAACCCTATGCACTATTCGTATAGTAAATACTGTTAATACTGTTAAGGTACCGGTGAATAGATTATTTAATTGGAAAGAAAACCTCTACCATTTTACTGTAGGGTCATCAATAAGAATGATATTAAGCAAAAACGCAAATTTAACCTATAAGTAGGCAATTTACAATAACAACCCCCTCCCATAAATACGGAAACTCAAATATAGATTTAGGACGTATCTCTTAACATCTCCACCAAATTTCAGTCATTACATGTTTTACTTAAGCCAAATATTCTCATTATTAGTGCTATTTTGCCCATTAAACGGTCATTATAACGGAACTATTTGGCTTACGATATTGGCTTAGGTACCGTTGAATAGACAATTTGATTAGAAACAAAACTTATCACTTTACTGTAGGAATACCAATAAGAATGATATTATGGAAAAACGCAAAATTCGCCCATAAGTAGGCAAACTACTATAATTTCCCCCACTCCCAAAAATACGAAAACTCAGATTTAGACTTAGGGCATGTTGCTTAACATCTCCAACAAATTTCAGCTATTACGTGTTTTACTTAAGCCAAATACTCTCATTATTAGTGCTATTTTGCCTTTTAACCGGCCATTATAACGGAACTATTTGCCCTACGATATTGGCTTGGGTACCGTTGAATAACAATTTGATTCGAAACAAAACTTTTATACATCACTTTACTGTAGGAATACCAGTAAGAATAATATTATGGAAAAACGCAAAATTCCCCTATAAGTAGGCAAATTACTATAACTTCCCCCACTTCCACAAATACGAAAACTCAGATTTAGACTTAGGGCACGTTGCTTAACATCTTCACCAAATTTCAGCCATTACGTATTTTTTTTAAGTAAAATATACCCGATTACTGTACTATTAATCTTACGTATTTACGCTGTCGTCGTCGTGCTAACAGAAACACTGGCTCGTAGTTGCCGTTAAATTGTACTAGGGTTATGACGCGTAGTCAAAACCCTCTCTATTACTAGCCGGGAACCACCTTGCCTTGGCAAACACGTCTAAATGGTGGACAAATGCACGGGAAAATTGTGTCGTCCGGGTTTCAAACACGCGAAAATCCACTAAAACTAAACATTTCTCGCGTTTTTTTTTCGATTTCACTGTTCTCACAACCTTTTAGTGCCTAACATATTAACTTTTGGCGACGCAAATCGACCGGGAACCAATATTTTTCGTGTAAAGTTTGTCGCGACACTGTCCGTTTTCCCTTTAACGCAATGTAAATTTGCAATCTCAAGCCCAAGATTCCGTCTGTCAAAGTGTATGAAAGTTTTCTGGTTCCTGGCTTTGTATGGAGGGGACTTTGCGCTTAGTGGTTAGGTAGCGTCACCGCTATCGTAATTGGACAGGCCAGATTATCAGCTGATAAAATGAGCTGTCATGTGGCTATGGAACCGCATTTACAAAAATAACAATAGCAACAACCACAGACGCTAAGGCAGTGCTTCCCAAACGGGGTTCCGCGAAAAAATTGTGAAAATATAATGTTCTGAAAATTTCAATAATACTGTAAACACAAACAAATTCTGAAATTATTGCCATCAGTTTTCGCATTAACTTTATTTGGCAGTTTTAACGAATTTGTGTATAAATACATGAGAGACATAATAGTACACCGACACACTATAGAAAAACCGTTGTACATAGTTTACTTGCTCGTTCTGTTAAGAGAGTTTCATGCCATACCTTCAGGGTGAAAGTTGGCGCTGCATTTTGGCATATTTGGCAGACATTTTTGATTTTTTCACGTCGGTCAATTTAATTTATTTACTGACCTCAAGAGTGAAATTTTTCGCCGCTGCGATTTTTTCAATGAAAATGTATCTACTGTCGTGGAATATGTGGGGAATGCTGGGGAATTCCATAAGCTACAATCCGAAAACAGTTCCATAATTTTTCTCGGCCATTTTATGTATTATTTTTCATCGTTAATTCTTCGTGAAATGTCAAATGACCGGGGAATCGAAAAATAATACATAAAATGGCCGAGGAGAATTATGGAACCGGTCTCGGATTGTAGGTTATGGAATTCCCCACCGTTTCTCACATATTCCACGACAGTAAGTATCCATTATTATTGATAAAATCCCTTGGCGAAAAATTTCACTCTCGATCTTAATTTAGTCCTTTAGTACGAAAATATATTGACGTTTACTGATAAAATAAGTAAAAGGCAAATTATTACATTCGAAGACACATGTTGAAGAGGGAAACCTGGAAATGTTTCCATCCCTCAATACCGCAAGTGATAAAATCAAAAATCTAATAGTCGAGCAATTGTAAACCTAAAACAGGGGGCCTATCATGTAATTCGAAACGAAAACGAAAGCCTCGGCGCTTTCGTATTCGATTCGAAAGCAATTTGGTATCATGTAACTCGTTCGTTTCGAGTAATTGGTATTGCCTCATGAATTAGTCAAAATTCCCTTCATGTACTAGACTGAATCGATTAACGTAGTAGACCATGTCACATGATTCAAATTCAAATTTAATATTTTTGTGTTTTAGATTATATTTTAGTGTTTCGGTGTGAAAAATAAGTTAAATTCGAATATAAAATATAGCATTTTTGTAGTATTCGGTTAAAAAAAGGGAAATAGTGACGGAGAAAAGACGTTAAATTGTTCGAGTCGCGATTGGGATTCGAACACACGCTCGAATTCGGTGTATCGGGTCGACGGGAGAAAACGCGCCCCCCATCGTCACGACGAAAATTTAGGATGTGCGAACAAATTGTATAATTTTAATAAAGCAATTTTGGATGTAGATGCTATTTTTTAAACTGTGGATTTTTGTAAAATATAAAATAATGTATGTGTGTGTTAACTATATTCAATTCATCTTGTCCTCCTAGCTTGTCTAGTTTTAAAAAATAAACGAAAATTCCCGGAATACAACATTTTTCTATACGTGTTATAAATTCATTATTTTGAGGAAAACTTATAGTCTTTGTCTTAAGAAGTCCGTTACACTAATTTTTGTGGTAAGACTCAATCTTCGCTTAAAACGAAACATATAAACGTTTGCTTTTCGAGAGTACCCTACCTTTCGAATGAATTTTCGATAGAATAGTCCACATTCTCGCACGCTTTCGAATTACATGATAGGGGATTTTCGATTCGTATGGTCGAAAGACGAAAGTCCTATTACTTTCGAATAGATGTTATTCGTTTTCGAGTTACATGATACCACTTTAGTCGTTTCGAAAGCAATTCCTTTCGAATCGAATTACATGATAGGGCCCCAGTTAAAAAATATTTTCCCTATTGTTAAACACACTCACACAGCAGTTTGATTGGATAAGAAATCTCTTTGTGGCTTGCAATATTTCAAATTGCACCTTGTCGGAAGAAGAAGAATTAACATTTCTTTCCTCTGATCGAGGTTTAAGATTAAAATTTGCAGAATGTTCGCCTGACGAATTTTTGATATCCGTCGTTTTGTCTAAAAAAGCTGTAAATGTCCTGCTATTGTTTTCAACTTCATATTTATGTGAAATCGGATTTTCAACTATAAATAACAGACACGACAATCCAGCATTGGACTAAGGCCGCAGGATGTGTTAGTGACATCCTATTTCCAAGATCTTCTCTGCTTTTTGTTGAGGTAATGAGATCAGCATCACGCTCAGCAGTGTTATTTATCCCCATAAAAGGGTACTCGTTTAACATCTGAGTGAGATCATAGTCCGTCACAAGCTCGTGAGTTCGAAAAACACCGTGTTCCACGGTGAGATTCGAACTCATGACCCTGGGCACCGAAGGTGCGCGCACTAACCGCTAGACCAGCCAGACTACTTCAACTTCAACTATGCACACTATAAAAACAAGAAAATGTGACAGCCTCAGGAACTTGGAGGAGGATATGCGAGTGGCTCTGTCATATATTCGACCTAATATCACTGAAATATGTAAAAATCACGAGGCACATGTTTCTCATTAAATTGCTTCATATTTTAATAACAGCATACTTCAACTAAATATTGATCCTTTTTTTAATAACACATTTTTCTCCTTGTTTGGGTACGATGAACGTTTTGTCTTGTCTATCAACGTTCGTCCTATCTTAACAACCCATTTTTGGGGTTCCGCGAACGAATTCGACGATCTCAGGGGTTCCGCGTTTTCAAAAAGTTTGGGAACAACTGCGCTAAGGTACCAAATTTTCGAAATCGAATTTCGACAGTTCGGCCTGTCTGTCAAGATGGCGGTGGTAGCGTTCGAAGGTTCGACACATTGACATAGCTAGGCGGGAAATTCTATTCAAAATTGGATGTCTTGCTCGTCGACAACCACTATAGTGTTTATTTGTTTTACTATGGTCACTTAGTATCCTTCGCTATTAGAATAAAGTCATTGTTTTACTTTCATTGTTTTACTTGAATAGTTGGTTATCTCTTAGCAAAAATATAAATCTTTAAAACAAACTTTCATTTTCACATAACAAATGCAATTCCACCATAAAAGTTATATGAGTCTTTGTCGTATTCAGTTGAATAAATGAATGAATTGTACGTATAGCTTCCCATCTCTGGTTTGAACAACAAACAAAGATATCATACGACAATCGTAAATAACGAAAATGTAATCTTAAAGTAAATTGTTGTTGCTTTTGTGAAAAGTGTCTATACAACATGGGATTTGTTAAAATCCCACATACCTATACTTTGATTATATTTTTCGTTGTTCATCAATTGAACAATAACATACATACTTACATGTATGTACATATATATATATGTTGTAACAGAGAAAAAGAGCTTTTCTTCCATTCGTCGACTTATCTCGAGTGTCCAAACGATTTACATACATAAATTAGTGACACATCTGGAAAAACCGGTAGATTTAAAAGAGCTAGCTAACCATACCTTTAAGTTGTTATAGCATCTGACTCATGAATAAATCTTCAAGATACAATATACTTTTATTCCCACCATACACTCTTACTTTCTATCTTTCACCGTCAAGGCCGTAGAGTTTGTAGCGTTTGTGTGTAGGGAAAGCAAAGCATAAGTTGTACGTACGAGTACATATGCGAGCATCTCCCACAATATTGTATACAGATGAATAAAGAGAAGATTAACCTTTTATACCTAAAACGTTTTATCATGGTTGCAAAACAACATTGCATTATGTGTACATATTTATTAAGAAAAGTTGAAGTGAATTCATCTTTTGTTTTCGGTGCTGATCTCTTGTGTCAGCGCTCTCCAAGGAGGTCTTTCATTTCTTCGTTTCCCTTGAACTTCAGCAGGCCGGCTTTAGATTCAGCGTTCAGGTATGTACATTATGTATGTATATGGAGAGTCGTTAAAATAAATGGTTGGATGACAGATATAAATACTATCTAGTCTTTGTATGAAAGTATCATTTTTATTGCTTTCGGAAAGTGTAGTTTTATGTAAAGTCAATGACTTTTGATGGTATGGTCGATAAAATGTATTGAGCCTTTTATTTTTGTTGAGTGTTTAGTAGTTTTATCGGCAGAAAATATGCTCGGTTCTGATTGGGAGTTATATACACTGCCTGTAGATAACTAAAGCCGTATCATAAAATAAACTGATCCTTGGAAATTTAAAGAGAGGACAGTTATTCTACATACTATAAACTTAAGTGGTATTCTAAACAAAAATAATTACACAAGAAATATCCTTTTATTTCAAACCGTAATTCTTCTATAAATATAGTAGTAATAGTGTGGTTGGTGTTGTGGTTATTGCGCACACCTTCGGTGCACAGGGTCGTGGGTTCGATTCTAACCGTGAACCATTCGAACTCACATCCCATGTGACGGACTATGATCTCACTCAGATGTTTATCCCCATTTATGGGGATAATTAAGACTGCTGAGCATGCTGTTGATCTCAACAGCTCATCAAAAAAGCAGTTAAGATTTTGGAAGTCGCATGTCACTAACACATCTGCGGTATAAGTATATAGCTTAGAGAAAGCATGCGTTAGTCCAGAGTGGGCATCAGAAAATAAAAATGGCACCGTTCTCACACTATTGCAGTTCATAGTATGCGTGAAAATATTATTCAAACGTCAATTTTTTGTTTACAATTGAGAATATAAAATCCGCGTAATATTCATTACTCTATTAAAATGCCGACGTGATATTTAACCCTTCTGTTGGCGTATATATCCAGACAGACCATTGGTACTATATCTTGATGAAAAATATTGTTCAATAATATTTTTCACCCCTTTCCATATAAATTTCAAAGGAACCGACGGCCAAAAATGCGATCAAACGTTCGGCGAAATGTAAACTATGTCTAAAGAATCGAAAAAAAAAACGGCGCATCATCGTAAGACACAGTATGTAAACTGTTTCTAGAACCAAAATTAGACCTCTTCAAAAAATAAGATTGAATTCACAGAAGATTCAGCTACACCTTAGGCATAATAGCTCGTAGGCGGCGTCAGAAGGGTTAATAATTGCATCAACAATATTTTGACATTTGCATTATTTCGTGGAGTGTAGTGTAATAAATTTGGAGTCAAACACATATGGGTTGTGTGATCACATAGCCACTCTGGACTAACGCATGGCATGAGTTGCTATGTTTTCTCTAAGGTATCGATACCTTAAAGCACAAAAGTGCTAAGTCCATTTTTTTCGATTTTGAGATTTTTGCATCGTATTATTCCTTGTCAAGTTCTCCATCGAGTACTTAATCTTGAAACAAAATTTACTAGGCTAAATTCAAGGAAATTAACATTTACAAGAAGCGCTATGTCCTAGGTTGATCCAAAAAAAATTGCACAAAAGTGCTAAGTCAAGTTATAGTGCTATTTTGTGCTAAGTCCATACTTGAAACAATTAGGAAGTTAAATTTGTGGTAATAACTGCCATAAAACGAATGTATATCATTATGAGACATAAATAGGAATAGCCAGGGTTGCTTCCCGATTAATATAAGGCGGGTTTGTCTGCGGTATTGCAGGATAACTCTATATGGGATGTATTGTCTGTAAAATGTTTACATGGGCGTATTCTTTCTTTGAATTGTATTGAAATGGGTAAAAGCCGATTGATCGTCTACCTCCGATGCAAAGGTTCAAATGAGCACTGGTGTTCAATTAAGCCCCCACATTTAATGGCTTAATTTGAATTCTCTATTTTCTCTTCAAAATGAAACCTTCATAACATACATTGGGGCTTGTGTAAATGCCAGCTTACATTGAATTTTGTGTAAGGCCATCCCTCTCCAAAATCTACAGTTCAGCTTGACACCTGGCATTCGCATATGTTCAACGCGTTGTAACGACATATTTTTATCAGCTATACTCACCCACTGTGCTCTAAAAGATATACTTTCCAAAAGACCCGTTGAAAACAGTTTGATCATACATACTACGAAAAAGTAAAAATTGTTTTAGGCCAAAGAATTACTTACTATGTCCACATAAAATGTTTGGAAGCTCTTTATCGTGCAGTCTGAAACACGGGTAATTCGGGTATTACCAAAATCAAACAATAAACTTGCATTTAAAACAACCAGAAAGGGACGATTGTACTAAATATACGCAAATTGGATTTTAACAGAGTTAAACAGTGGTTGGTGCAGTGAATAGTGTACTCGCCTTCGAAGCGCAGGGTCGTAGTTTATGATAATTTCCAATTCATGATCCAAGTGGCGGAATATGGTCTCATTCAGATGTTAAACAAGTGCCCAATTATGGGGATAAAAACCTCTGCAGACCGAGCTGTTGATCTAAGCAGTTTAATGTTTAAATCTTAGGGATTAGATGCGAAGGGCAGCTATTTATTTATTTATGACTTGATCGACATATTTCGAGAGTAAATTGAAGCTGACTCAAATAAAAGACTACTTTGAAAAAGATCTGCCAAATTAGAAAAAGTAAATGTATAACTATTGATATACGTCCTTAATCTTAATGAGTGTCTGGCGTTTGTATTTCACCAGCTAATCCATGCAGAGACTAGACAGAGACTAGATAATATTCGAGTCGAAGCTACACCCAAAACTTCATTCAAAAGAAAGGGGATGTCGTTTGGGACCGAGTTATGGGATGTATGTATGCATTTCTTTCTAAAAGTCCGGCGAGGTTACCCCTAGCCCAAATAGACCAGAGATAGGTCCGAATAATACATTTATTAATCAGTTGTTTGAAAAGATGTCATTCTGGCAATCTTATTTAACTTACATCTCTAAATTCGCAGTTCCACTGCAGGAATTTTGGGGCAACATCTTTGACTATAACATGATGGTCACATAGCCATCGCATTGGGAAAATGCGATTCGACAATTAGGAGGTCGTCCTATGCCTCGTTCGTCAATATGTTGCACTGGGCGACTTGCGTTTAACTAAAAGAAAAACCATATCTTATATTGAATGAGTTTAAAATTTTTTCGCCGTTGACAAAGAGGCAACGTATCTTGTGGCATTGGCTTCACCCAATGGAATGACGACTTAAGATCATCCGTGTCATAAAAGTATGGCTGGTGCCGAGCAGTGACAGATCAGGTACATCACCCTTTCTTTATCCTGACAACTTCTGCAGTAGTAATTTTGTGATGAAGTTGAGTCTAATGCTAGAAATAGAATAGACGCAGCAACAGCAGCAGCATTGCATTGCTGACAAATATGCTGAATAGCAAAAATGCTGTCTGCAATTTAAAATGCATTGTGCTTGACATTTCGCGCTGCTGCTGTTGTTGCTTCTATTCTATTTCTACCATAAGTCTCCTGGCGAGCTTCATAATAGGACCACCATGTCCTGTTATGACCATCATAACACTACAAATTAGCTTCCTGGTCAATGACAGTAGTGGGATAGAAAGGACGACGTCGAGTCTTGACCAGATCATCTTTTGGTCATCTCGGTCATCATTACCACTTTCGAAAAGCATAAACTGATGAGACACATTTGCTTCATGGATACGAACTGGTGGAAACTCAATGAATTGCTTGCATCTCATGGTATGTACATATTAAAAATATTATCACTACATCCACATTTTACAATATTGTAACGACAATACGAATATTTCTCCGTCAAGTCCATGGTTGGTATAAAATTAAGTGCTCAATAGTGCCAAGTCCGTACTTTCCTCTTTTTTTCTCGATTTTTCTTTGAAATTCTGACGATTGCTTGCCAGATTTTAATACAATTATCCTTTTGACAGTGTAACCTGCTTGAAAAGCTAAAACAATTTGCAAAAATAAAGTTATCGGAGATGGGAACAAGGTTTGAAATGTTATTTTCGCGTTTTCTCCAAATGTTGACAAATGGACTTAGCACTATTGTGCTTTAAGGTATCGATATAGCCGCATTTGGAATTATGTAGTATGACAAAAACTGATTTAAAAGAGGAAATTAATTAAACTGTCAAATTCTGACACTGAGATTCAAGAAAATTTTCAGCTAAATCAAATGCGCGTACATTATAATAATTTTCATGTAATTGTCACATTTGAAAGCCCATTGAAAACATTTCGGAAGGGATCCGGACCGTGTTACCATGAATCCCTCTCCTGGCTACGTTCCTCACTGTCAGAAATGCTTCTGAATTGGGAACAATTGCAAAATATTCGATTTGACATTTGAGACCACAACGTTCTTTTCTATTTTAAGGCCGAAACCGACTGACCGAACTCGTTTCGAACGTACCTTTTTACTCCATGAACAATTGATACTTGTGATTGGTACATATATACCATCTACGAGGTATACCGTCAGGGGAGCACCTAACCTTTACGGCCTTATCTCCCGGTCCTTCGGGCGGTTTGGACCTTCGGCGTTTTACTGACAAGGTCTTATTGTCAGATGGGGATTTCTCCATCCAATGAATGCATTCACCTTCAGAACCCCAACCCCACGTTTTTGGTACATTGATACATTGGTACACTGAACCAAATCGCCTGCTAAAGTAAAGAAAAAATAGCTAAAATCAAGAATTGAGAATTAGTCACACTAATCCAAGTGAAATGCCAATAACAGCGCTTTAAGGAAAAGTAACCTTGAATCAAGCAATTTCTTATGAAAAAGACAAGAGTATCTAAACAAAAATTAAAAAAGAAACTTGCAGTCAACCAACAACCAACAACGAACTCATAACCCCATTCTTCCCAGTCAACCTACTACACCAGAGACACTACTGACTAATCCACTACAATGCTCCAATATAAGCTAAAGTTAAAATAAAGCTTTTCCATGAGCTTCACATGGAAAATGTCTCTATTAAGAAGAATTTGTTTGCTCGAATTGAGAAAATTAGTTTATGCTTGAATCTTCTTACTATGTCCCAGAAAATAGGATGAATCCAAGAAGAAATTTTGTCGACGAAATTTGTGAATTTTCCAAATGAGAAAGAGTTATTCTTAATTTTAGATAGCCCAATTTTTTCAGTGCACTTATTTTTGTTTTTTTGTTTTTCTCGTTGGCGTCAGGCAACAGATTGACAAACAATCAGAGGGATTGTATCTGAAAACTTTACCCATAAAGCGATGACTACACCAACGCGTCACGAATTTTCCGATGCGAATTCGCGACGGAAAATTCGCGGCAAATTTTTTAATGCCCACACCGGTGCGGCACGAATAATTCGCTGGTTACTGTCAGCTGATATCATGTTGTTGCCTTAGAAAAGGTATTAGATTTATGTAAGGAAAGGACTTAGGTTCGTATTTATGAACATTCCTTAACTCAAGGAAACCTTGAGTCAAATTAAGGGCGGAATTCATAGTTCCCATTTAAGTAATAAGGATTCCCTTAAGGAATAAGGGTTTTCTCTATATAAGTGAGCCCTTAAGGGAGCTTCGTATTCATAGACATCACTTATTAGGTCATTGCCTCATTTAATAAAACGATTTACTTATTGGGCATATGTATTGAAAGTGACAAATAAATTATTAAGAAATATCAAGTAGTTAAAAATTCAAAATTTTAAAATAAATTCAAAGTGTTTGAATAGGGATATGTCAACAAATATATTAAATCATATAAGGTTACTAGATATGTACCTTAACGAATAAGGGAACCCTTTAGGAAACCCTAAAGCGTTTGCTTATTGAGTGACTATGAATAGCGTCAGCCCCTTAAGAGTTCCCTTAAGTATAAGTGGGGACTATGAATTCCGCCCTAAATGTCATTTCCCATACTATTTCATAGAAATCACTTATATTCACGAGTCAAAGCATCCTTGATTTAAGGAGAAACTCAAGGAGACCTTGAAATTTTCTATAGTAAACCTCACTTGAAATCAAGGTAGCTACCCACCTACCTTGAAATATTATATTTCAAGTCTATTGAAAACTTAAGGTCTCCTTGAGTTTCGCCTTAAATCAAGGATGCATTGACTCCTGAATATAAATGATTTCTATGAAAAAAGTCCCTGCAAACAATCGGTCAGCAGTCCAGGATTGAGAAGAAAGGGGGAAGACAAATTTGCGATGATGTGAGTATGCACACATACGGGAAATGTCAACCAACAGCTGTTCGCGGTCTTTTGTATTTTTTCTTTGATTTCGACATTCAAAGAACAATCTTTACGATGGCGAACAAGAAGGAGTACGTGCAAAATACGCGGTGATGTGCAGTGATATAATTGTCGATTTATCTGGTAAGTTTCCAAATTAATATTATGTTGTGAATGTGATTAATCATTTTTTTGTTTATAGGAATTGGGATTTCATGGCGAGGCGACGGCGGCAACGGTCATCCTGAACTTTCATAGTGCAAACGACGATTGTTGTTCATAATTTGTGGATTATTGTGTATAATTGGTAATTTCCAATGTTAATTACAAATTTTATTCCATTTCCATGGATACACCCGAAAATGTATAAGCTAACATAAGAAAAGCTTTGTGGCGACAAATTCGAGTCGAGTACATTTAGGAAGAATGTTGGTGCGATTTAGATATTTTGTAAGTGTCCAATTGGGTTTTTGTGTAAATTTACATCCGTATACTCGTACACATCCAATAAACTAACGAACATTCCGTTTGTTATTTTTCAGGAGCCGGTTTGCGACAATGTCTGCAGAGGACGAAAGGCAGTTCATCCGCCATAGCACCGTCTGTGGATTTGTGTATTTTGTTTAGTGTAGTGTATAAGGCTTTTTATAGTGTTTTTTTTTTTCGTAATAAATGTACATATTCCTAAATATATTCGCATTTCGTATTTTGATTTTCCTAGATAGATAGATTTTTTACATAAGCCGCTTACTTTAGTCCCGAACGCCGAACAACGGTCAGTGGTACAGTCAGCCCGCGAGTCAGGGGTACGTAGTCGACTATGTCAGCATGACATGGTTTGCAGGAGTATGGGAAATGACATTTAATTTTTTGAATTTCGGCATCTTTGACTCAAGGTCTCTTTGAGTTAAGGTATGTTCATAAATACCGACCTTAGACGTCATAGAGAATAACTGCAACAACTGGCCAAATACAATTATTTTGATATTTATAATCTTGCTGCAATTTTCGTGCACTTTATCAAAATGTCGCGGCATCTTTACTTATTATGTAAAAGCGTAAGCAGAAAAAATCAACGTGAAATTCGACATTATACCTCTCCATGCCTATGCCTTATTGGTGGAAATATGCAGTGCAGTACAACCTTGTTATACCGTACGCTAAAAAAAGTTGCGGCAGTGTTTGATTTGATTGTTTGAATTAACTATCGCGTACCCGAAAACTCTTACATCTTATCGTGTGCCCGTCGAATGGTTAGACTTACCGTATAGAGAATTGCCTAAATCATTGGATCCTCTTTATTTTTCCGGTCAGTTCACAGGGTGGTTCGTCATGGTCAGAGATAACCGTCAACCTGCATGTTGGCCACAGCAATTTCACAATCAGCTTCGTACTACTTTGGAAATCCGTCGATATCTTTGTAATCCTTGAGTTCAGCGAAACGATCAAGGTGTAAGATAACCGAGATAAGTACAATAATTCACAAACCTATAGATATCGTTCACAGCAATTTCACAATCAACTTCGTACTATGCACTTTGAAAAATCGTCAATATTTCTGCAATTCTTCGGCCGAGCGATATACAATCGGGGTGTCGCCGGACTTGCCACAATAAGGCAATTTATTTGTGTAAAACAGTCCAAACAACGAGTAAAAACCTTCCCCTCCTCCAATGCATGTTTCGACAAATGTTCCTTATTTTACTCATCCATTGAAACCACACATCAGTTCATTCGAAACTTAAATGCTCAATTGGTCAATACCAAAACAACTCATTCCAAATCTACATCCTTTTCCGGTACACAAACATTGAGTTGTACTACACTGAACCTGTCAAATAAATTATTTGAATAAAATGACATTAGGTAGCGAATATTCGCGGCGGAAAAAATACTGCAAAACTGGCGAATATTCGCGTTTGTGTGGGCATCACTTAAATCGCTTGTATTATTCCGCCAATTGCTGTAGATATAGAAGTAGACGGCAGATGTTCTCAAATATCAGATCAAACAAATATTGTACAATACATAATTTAATTTTCATAAAAATTTGTAGTAAAGGCATGGATATACGTATGTACATAATTACATACACTTTATTATCTAACAAGAATGTGTTAATGTGAGTGAATCATCACCCACTGACTAAGCGCATGTCTATTAAAATGAATCATTCTGCTCAATGTTTGTACGTATAAATTTGTTTATGGAAAACATTTGCTTTTGTTTATAAAGAAAAAGAAAAATATTTAAAATAAAATACCCAAATTTATGTATTTAATTGAATTCAGGTGATTATAGAAGAAAATTCATAAATATAAGAAAAAGACATTAATCACAATTTGTCTAGTAAAAATAGGTAGAATTTACATATAGAGTATCGGAGATTTCGCTAGGTTTCGCATAGTTTACCTCAAACAAAATTAGTTAGACGTTATATGATTCTTGAGATTTAAGGTGTCGGATCTCGGATAATATGCCATAAAAGCTTGCATATAAAATGATTGGAATGATAGGGACTGGACTAGATCGACAATTATCGCGACTACCCTTGGAACTAAGTCCTATTTGGGCATGCAGTCAGCAAGCATGTCTTGAGCTTCCAAATCCTCGTTCTCACTCTGCTCCAGTCGGAGTGCCAAACGTAAAGAGCCAAAGTTAGACGAGGGCTCTTTGTTAGTATGAAGCATACCCTATCCTGGCCTATATTTGAAAATTATTCACCAAAAGTGGTGAGGTTTTTGTTCTAGCTTTAAATTTTCTCCTGCTCTTTTTTATTGGATTATTATTGACGTGAAACTTGATTTAGATGTAATGTAATATCCAAGAGTGATCAAACGATATTCCAGGGTCGAGACAAATTCAAATTTTTCGAATGACCTATGACCACAAGCTTCAAATACTTGAAGCTGAGGAATTTTAAATACAAAAATAAAACAATATAGAATATATACCCATTAAAAAAGAGTAGACCATCATGAATGAGACATAAGCAATTCTGATTATACGAATAGACTTGCCATAGGCACCACAGGTATTAAAAATTTAATTCCATCATATTCAATTTCACGGAAGTATTAGACACGCTTTGTGGCGGCTACTTCGCTGTACAGCGGGAGCGGGATATGTAAAACCTACTCATCACCGCACTAGCATATTGTTGAATGTAAAATGCAGGTGCATAATTAGAATTGTGTGATGGCTCACTTAGCAATTTCTTGGAAGACAGTAAAGAACACTGAATTGCTGCTGTCGACACCAATAGCTGATGCGATGGTTTTCTATAATAACGTATTTATGAGTGTACTTAATATGCGAGGAATGTAGGTAAAAATTGTTATTATCATCGAGTGTAAACGCATCACTCCAGCAGGTGATATCACCTGCATATAGGCATATATGTATGTTATGACAACAAGCATGGTCTTTAAAGCATATTTATAAACTTGCGTATGTGAGTTAAGTTTTGAAGTAACTCTGAATGGTTGTACATAATCGTTAGTTGGCCTACCGTTACCTGTTATTGACCGCTTTCGGCGTTGAGTTTCTTATTTTTTCCCCAGCATTATGTATGATGATAACGTTTACTGTGTAAGCGCTAAGACGATATGAACTCTTTGTCTATTACTTTTTCGTTCAATATTAACGAACATTTATTGTGCAAGCGCATGTATGTTCTACAACGGAAATTGAACATCATTCAAAATACGTTTACCGTCCAAGTGTGTTAATTACACTATAATCTTTTACTGGTATTACTTTACTTGTATGGCTATTTTGTATTCTAAACACACAAACAAATTTCTTTTGTTTATGCTTTTACCTTTCGTCGTTACTAACATTTTTATTGCCACCGGTTCTGATGACACATACATTATTTAAAAAAAAAAACTTTCAAAGCGTTGCAGTCGATTGCTTACTTTTCTTTGTTTTAATAATACATTTCTTCAGCAGGAAGTAGTCATGTGTAAATGTGTAATCATACTTGCCTCCCTGATATGTGAAGTTGAGCTATGCAGCCGGTATAGGATATTACCAACGCTGCACTTTTCCATGCAATATGATATACATTACATATACTCTGCTTGGGAAGAAATTTTTCAAACGATCGTATTCCAATCATAATATCGTCGCCACCGTCCATTGATAAAAGACCCCGCGTTTCTTATTGTCGGTCGCAAAAAGTTTTCCCTATTAACTGACCCCAATTTGAAATTATGTATGTACATATGTTATTTATTCAAAGAGAAGTTGCAAACGTTGGAATTTAATGAAATTGTGGGGTTTCGCAGCATTATAGGTATAAATGCGGAAACAATTTACTGGATAAACCTGAACATTTTTAATTAATAAAACACACAAAATTTTGTTTCTTTTTAGTTTTGAGACCCCGAGTTTCCGATGGGGAGGAACTAGCGCCGCTTTTTTAATGGGCAAATAAAACCAAAATACTTCCCTGTTTTTAAAGGTTTGATTGTGCAGTTCCTAATCAATTTGGTTTTGTTATACCCTTCGCTCATAGAGTGAAAGGGTATATTAACTTTTTCATGAAGTTTGTAACGCATTGAAGGAAGCAACTCCGACCATATAAAAAGTATACATATATTATCAGCATAACTTGGGGAGTCGATTGGAGCATGTCCGTCTGTCTGTCTGTCTGTTGCGACGCGTTTTACTCGGCGGGTATTGAAGCTAGCAAGCTGAAATTTTGCACACGTGCTTCTTATTGTTGCAGGCTGTTTGTATGTTTGATTCACCCAAATTGGATCACTGGGTCATGGGGCTGCCATACAAACCTAGCCCCCCAATTTGAGTTCTTATAAGGAAAACTTTTTTATTTGTGTACCAATTTCACACAAATGTGTTTCTATAGATAACACAAAATATATGCAAGAATGGATCAAATCGGACCATGGGGTCATGGGGCTACCATACAAACTTAACCCTCCAAATTAGGTTCTTCTAAGAAAAACTTTTTTATTTGTGCACCAATTTCAACCAAATTTCACACAATGTATTTCTATTGACGACACAAAACATACGTAAGATTAAATAAAATTGGACTATGGGGTCATGGGGCTGCCATACAAACCAAACCCCCCATATTGGTTCTTCTGAGAAACATTTGTTTGCACCAATTTCACAAAACCTTGAATTAAGGTGTCTTTATCAAAGCAACTAAAAAGTTCAAAACGAATGGAATCCTCCGGTAACCGCAATCAAATTTTCCGAGTAAATATTTTTATTTGCCCACTTATTTCAACCAAGCCCAAAACTTTTGTCAAGATAGAAGAAAAAGAATGAAGAGATTAAATACAAGTCATAGGTACGCCCGAAAAAACTTTTAGTCCAAGCGAAGGGTATCTAAATTTCGGCCGCGTCCGAAATTAGCCTCGGCCCCGGGGTTGGCGAGCGAAGCGAGCAGGGGGCGAAGCCCCCTAGTTTTTATATATTTTTCTTTGTCTAGCAACCTATTATCAGCCAAAAACCTAAAACTTACAAACTTACAAAACAATCAAAATCCTTTCAGGATAAGCAAACAAATGTATGTACAGTAGATATAGTTTATAACGGCATTGGCTATAACGACGGAAATTCCAGGTCCCGAGATGTAAGAGGCTCGTTCGGTACAATTTTTGATGGATATAGCGACCATCGCTACAACGACTGATCGGTTATAACGACTGAATTTTTCCGACTCGAGAGGCAAAATGATCGGATATAACAACGAACGCTCGTCACATGTCATTTTTTTTATGCGAAATGATTGCTTTTTCGGCATGCAAAGAACAAATTTGAGTTGAGGCATGTTCTGCTATCCGCTTTAATAGGGGGAACTTTTGTGTTTCCGATATTTTCCGCTATATGTCCGCTATATGGCGGACGGTAAGATAAGTGTCGCTAGTGTCGATAACAAGAACAAGAAAATTCTTCTTGCGAAGCTGATAGCGTAATGTTCCGGAAGGCCGGAATGACATCGCATCGCAAACACTACTGAAGGTTGTTAAAACGTCGTAAGAAATCGAAAATTCATGTTACGAAATGTCGTTTGCAATAAAACAATCAACACAGTAGAGGATTTGAGACAAATCCCCTCGTTAAAAACAGTACGCCAAAAAATCGTGTCCGTATTCATCACATCGTTTTCGGAATCTGCCCTAAATTTTTATTTAGCGGATCCACATCAATAATTCGCTTCCAACGATCGTTCAAGATAGGGGAGCAGTTATTATTCTACACAATAAGAGCCTAGAAATTAGTTTTCTGCGAATTGCTTTGCGACAGGGACATATCGAGATACAAGATTCGACGACGTCCCAGTCGGCTTCTTGATTTACTAGCTCTGGCTTTATTCTTATAAGCCCTTGAAATCAAGAATTTATTAAAAGAAACCATTTTGGAAAAATAAAGGAGTCAACCGAAGAAATTAAGTTTATCTGCTGTGAAAAGTAGAGTGAAGTTGTCGTAAATTACTCCAAAAGTTTAATGATGAAAAAGTGCAAAATTCTTTGGCATTCTTAAAAAAACAAAAAACATTCTGGAACTTGGAATTTCTTTAATTTTTACAACATTTTAAGAACCGTCTGGTTATTTGTTGATTTCTTTAAAAGATTAACGATGATGTCAGGAAAGGACATTGCCAAGTTGCCCATAGGGCGGAACCAATACTTCTATAACCGGGCAGCTTAGGCAAAGACGATAGGGCTCCTCAACGAGCGAGCAGCGGCATGCGCTTGCTGTAGCTCAGTAGCGGGAGAATTGCCGGGGTCTTTGTCACTCGTTGCGCCTGTCCTTTTACAAAAAGGGATATAGCATGCCTGAAATAGACGATACACACAAGGGGGTTAAAATGGGGAAAACTAACGCGAATTGTAGCCAGCATTGGTGCCATCTTTTGGATGCTCTGTAGACCCGGATGGCGTCGGATCTCGCCCGTACTAAACCCACACAATTGCAAAATTAAACCCGTCCTGAGACGGCCGGGGCCAATCAAAGAAATGTAGTGCGCCTCCCTTTTCAATAAAAATTCTCCCCTGGAATGGGGAGGGGGGGTAGTTTATGTCGGGAGACTATTCATTTAAGGCCATATTTTTTACACTCAATTGTAGGGCACAAATTACAAATTGGAGACGGGCAAATATCACGAAATATGAACATGCATATGCCAGACAAAACTTATCACAAAAAACTTAGCTGTGCGTCCTTGCTGCCGACTCAGGAAGTGTTTTTCCTCCCTTCAAGGCTCAAATAAATTTTTTTTTTGAATTTGGCGGGATTTTTAAAAATATTAATCATTTGAAATAAATTTATTAAATTATTGATATTTTCATTCATTTCATTTTGCTGTAATTCCATCATTTTCCTGTATTTCTTATTTCCGAGAAATAATTTAAACAAAATTCAGAAGCAATTAGTCATTTTTGGGTCACACAAGGACGTATACCCTTGTCGTATACCACGTAAGTTCGTGGTCTAAAACGGGTTTTGGCTTTACATTGCAATGACCGCTTATTACGACAACAGGACGCTATAAAAAATATGATCGTATATAACGACAGTGGTCGTTACGATATGAGCGGATATAACGACGATCGGCTCTAACGACGTATAAAATAGTCGGTCCATTCGATGTCGCTATAAACGATATCTACTGTAGTTATATTTCGAACAAAGGTTTTAGTAGCTGAATTATTATATATATATAATAATTATATATTAGATATAAACCCATTTTCTACTTAACTCCGACGCCGCGAACCCTTCATCATATATATTGATTAACTCACTTTACCTTGTACGTATCATGCTTTTTGTATAGCACGCTACTATGGCTTCTAAATAAAGAATTCGCGCTCAATATCCGTATAATTTACGGGGAAAGTATTTTTTTAGTCACCATATGACTTGGATAGTTTATGCGTGTATTTCGTGCTTCTCGCACGCAATCATCAGAATTAGACGCTGAATTCTACCGGCAAAGGCGTAAATTTCAATTGTATCGATTTTCATTGTCATGGAGTATATTATTTCGAGCTTCTATTTAGTGAAGGAGGTAAGTGTCTTTTTCTATGGTGTTAAATGTAACTGAGCTTTCGGCTTGTTCAGTAAAACAAAACGTTCGTGTACGCATTATCCTAAAGAATATGATTATAAATTATTCAAGACTTCAGTACATTTTATTATCAAGTTATCCGCAAAATGTTTAATTTGTAGCGAGTATAATGTCATATCGCCCAATTGCTGAAAACAGCTTTATTATTTTAACAATACATCCAATTTTCTGTTTCTTTTACCATCGGCCAATATCTAATCAATAAAAACATTGAATTCACTTTCTTCGTAAGTCATTCTATCCCTAAAAACAAAAACAAAAAAATACAAGATTTTCAATACGCACTTGCCTTTGCCCATACAGGGTGTCCCGCATTGGGTGGTCAATACTGAAATGATTGATAGGACAATCATCATCATCATCAATCAATCACCATCAATAAAATTGGTAAAATATATTTACCGTTATTGGGCTATAATGTTTTTTGTGGAAGCCAACGAAAATCACAACTTGGAATGATAAATTAATTGACCACTCACCTAATCAATAAATGAAAAATTTGACATAAGTTTACCAGTTTAACACGATAAAATTTCAAACAAATAGCTAACCTTTCACTTGAGCATCGTAATTTATAAAATATACCAGCTGTGAGCTGGGCTCGATCTGCTCGCAAATTTACAAAACGAATTGTAAAATTCAATAAAAAAAAGAGGAAGGTGTAGACCAATCGGCTGGAGTCAGTTGACTGAAATCTGGCAATTCGTTCAAGCAATACAGAAAGAAATATACGAAAAAAAAAAATTTTCAAATTTTGCTCATTATAAATTTTTTTGCGTGTTTCGATGTTATTCTGATATTCAGGGAGAGGACCAATTCGGCAGGAAAATTTTCCAAAAATCCGCAAAGACGTCCAAGAAATAGAAACAAAAATATGCGAAAAACAACTTATTGTGAATTGTTGCCCATTGTAAATTTTCTGCTTATTTCAATGGTTATACTGCCATTCCGGTCGGAGCCTTGTGTAGACCCATAAGGTGGGGTCAATTTACTAAAATCCTGTAATTCACTCAATAAAGACAGAAAGATGTATAAGAAAAAGAATTGTCTTCATGTGCCCAATTGTGAATTTTTCGCCAACGCATCGCATTTAAAATTCAAATTTTTTAATTTATTTTGAATTTTTAAATAAAGTAAAAATATAAAATTTTCGAATAAATTTTGAAAATTACGATGGTGCAATTTTGCTCAAGTTGGCTTGAATTTGCTTGATATAGGAGTACCATCTTTTTGTTACTTTCAGAATTAGTTTTTTCAAAAATGTTGACATCTAAACGTCAAAAGTAATATTCCGTTAGAAAGCTAACATACTGATGCAACTTATATCAACTTTGGAAATTTACCAGTTCAGAGTACCGCTATGAAATTACAGTTCGAAATTTCATTCTAAAATCAATTTTGAAATTTTTCTTATGTTTCTGTATTTATATTTTGGCAGCAACGTAAACATATGGAAAACGCTGAGAAGTCTGTTTATGTGAAATTGTATATAGTTTCAGAAATTAAGTGAAATTTTTTTATTGATTAGGCGAATGGTCAACTTTAATTTAAGAATACAAGTTGTGATTTTCGTTGATTTGCACAAAAACACTCCCACAAAACAACTTTAATAACGGTAAAAAATTTACCAATTGGTAGTGATGGTGTTTTTGATCAAACAAATTGACATCATCCTTTCAGTATTGACCACCCAATGCGGGTAACCCTGTATATTTGCTATGTATGGATTTCTATCTCAGTGCATTCTTGTGGTCTCTGATAATAAATAAATAGAATGTACATAAATCACAAGGGTCAATGTTAGGTCAGAAAATCTGTGGGACAAATAATAACTCAGAGCATTTTAAATTATTGCGAGCGAATCAGAAATAAGAAAAAAAGACATGATGGCGCCACCGACAATTCGAAAAAAAATTATAATGGAGGTCAGTACATTTGAATTGGTTTTCATTTTAAATGTACCAAGTAAATAGGAGTGAATGGGAGTGTTGTTTGTATGGGCGCGTTCAATCAGATAGAGATAATGTACTTATGATAGATGTGCTGGAAGCTTACGATTGATTGAGATTCAGCAGATTGAAACTTACCTGAAATGAAAAGAAATACGAAAATTATTATAAATAAATCTCTAAAAAGTGAATAGTTTATTTAATTATAAAAAACACAATATATTTTAGGGAAATAAATTATTCGTAATCTACAATTTGTTACAACACTATGCATCGTAAGAGAGACTTTGACAAGAAGTTCTTTGTCACATTATGTACGCCGTCAAAATTCGATTCACCTATATGTACTATGAAATATAAATATTTAAAAAATGACATCATTTTGTGACATTCATAATACATGTAAATATTTCCACAGTAAGTTCAATAGGATAGAACGAACGATGACACTGCTTTCTTTTGTGATATTTTGTGAGAAACTTCTGATGTCGACGACTAATTGGCGGAACATCCAAGCAAAAAGAGCCGTTTTCATTATGACAAAATAAATAACATGTTCCATATAGCGTAGGATGTATACGGATGATATGGCATCTCCAAAAAAAAAATACGCCGCCATATAATGAGGTCAACGTTCACTGTCATTACCCCGGGATTTCTATTTTAGTCAAGACATTTTGCCGCATTATGCGCTCTACATGAAATGGCAAAAAATGAAATGTAGTGGGCAAATTAGCGTCAGTAGCGTGTATAAACAGATGTTTTATCTTACGAATTTGTGCATTGTATATTTTTGGCCAGATATCTATATACAAATCGAAGAACATATTCTGTTGTAACTCCCTCTGTTCCCAATTCCTCAGAAAATATGTAGTTGCTCCGCGGCTGTCGTTATATCTAATTAGACAATAAATTTATTTAGCTTATCTCGCTTAGCTAATATCCATAAGTGGTTTATAATAAACCGAGGACGGGGTAATGCACACTTTGTGTTTGTTAGCTGAAGCGCTAATTGCATGCTCCCTATATTGCATACTATAGTCATATACGAAGATCCAATTAGTGATGGCCAACGAAATTAATGTCTACCGTGAGACTATTAATTTGTAAGCTACAAGCCGAGCCTCGTTTGTGAAGATAGGTTCAGAAATTATGGTAAATATAGAACATATTGCCTATGAAGAGCCCATTCCCTCTGTCCGGGGCTGGTATTTTCTTATAAACGCAGACAACAAAGTGAGATTAGTGGAAATTAATCGAATTTGGATAGAATGAACCTGCATATGTTTAGGACAGTTGGAAATTTGATGTCGAAATTATTATTTGGTTTTAATGAAGCCAGAACATTGCATATTGATGTTCTTGATGCAATGCAAATGAACAGGCAGTCTAGGAAGATACATATTTGATCGGCAAAAGCCACGTTAGCAGTAAGGTTGGGGACGGCTCACAGTGGGACTATAGTGAAATGTTTTTTTTTTAATATTTTTTCAGAATTTTTATAAATGGTTTATTTTAAAGTTTTGACCGAAATCTTTCCCAAAAAGGAATCAGCGACTCACAAAGTGTGGAGAGTTTGACTTTGCTGGACTTATGCATATTTTTCCATAAACAAGTTTCTATGAAAACCCTGCTAATAAATTCGGTTATTTAATTTTTTTTTTAATTTTACTAATATAAACATTTAAATAAAAAAAATGGGATGACCGGAGGTCAAATTGGTGCAAACTGCATTTTTCGCATTGAGTTTTAACAACTAGCTCCAAGGGTCGTTTTGTCTTAGGATATTCCAGGAACCCTCCAGATTACTTACAAGCTAACCATCTACAGCAGGGGTGTCAAACTCAAAACATGGCTCGGGCCAAATATAACTGTCTTCAGGTATAAGCGGGCCGCAGGATAAAAATTTCAAAAACGGCAATATATTTTTTTTTCGAATTTAATAGAATAATATTGACAATAAATCAGAGTAACTAACGACCTCGGCATTATATCCCTTAGAAATACCATCCTTTGAAAATGTTCTTCAAACAAATTAATAAACTTTAGACAAATTTTATTGATCGATCAGTTACCATACTTTCTGAATTATTTTCCGCCAAATTTTTGATTGCTGAGCATAACATTGTAGAACCTGTCATCCAACATTGTGGTAGTCCAAAACTACCTTGCCAGTCAAAATTGTTAGGCTGACATAAATGAACTTCGGATAGAAAGTTAGGTTTTTACTGATGTTGTGTGAAATAAACGCATGTATCAGTAAAGCTTAATAGCAAAAATATGTAATGGACTGAAGTTATTATGTTTACGAAATTCCACATCCAGATGATTTTCTCACCAAATACAAGTTTACGGTGTCATTAAAGTTTGGCTTTCATCAGTGGCGGAACAACCTCACTCGGGGCCCTCCCGGCTACTTCTTGAGTACATTTTCGTTAGAATGCGTTCAGAATGTTTTCTAAATACATTTTTGATTTCTGTCGTTGTTTTTCAGTGTAGAACATATTGGCATCATCGAAAGATTTTTTTTGTTGTTTTTGATAAAACAGATAACTTGATAAAAAATTGGAAAATGCAGCAATTGCTGTTACTCAGTAATCATCATTCGGCGCCTATCAGGTGTTACGTTTTGCTGCTTTTAATAATTTTTTTTGTTTTCTTTGATTTAAAAAATTTCAATTGAGAGTAATTGATTGAAACCTATTCAAACGACGGAAACATTTTACTGAAAAAGTCCATATTAGAAATGCTACATTGTCGCATTTCTAATACCCCTCCTGAAATCAAATGCTGCCTACATCCCTGGTACTGCTGTTGTAGTTCAGAACGATTTTATTTTTTAAATTGATCAATACCGACATCAAAACAGAGTGTGTGGTCAGATGAGTTATTTCGTTGGTGGCGACTTGACTTTCCAAAGTACCGTTATGGCCATAGATATTTCTCGGTTTTTCCAAAATTCTAGGAGGAATGTTGTCGAGAAATCAGTAGCTCGCAGCCAAACACGTGCTTTTCTAGGCTTCCTATAAAAATAGACACTGAATCATATGCCGTTCTACGAAGTGAAGCCAATGCATTAGGAAGGGAGCAAATGAAAGTTTATTATCTCAATTGCTCCTTGAGCTTTCCAAATACATTTTCCACAAGATTTAAAACCATTGATTTTTTTAACATTTGCTGCTACTCAAAATCTTCTGCCCAGGTTGCCCATATGGGAAATCAGGACCTGTTACTATTCACTGGCTTACAATTGCTTTGCTATGCTATTAAGTATCACAAAATTGGCATGTCTTCTATTTTGTTGAAGCCCTCAGATTCGTTAAATTTTTGTATAAACTACCATAGGTTCATGTTCGTCGGCCCCGACAGTTCGGTCGTAGCTCCACGATACTAGTGGGTTTCATTCCGAATGTTATACGACGTAGCCCTAGATCTGAATCCAATGTTCTTCCGTTACCTAAAAGACAAGATGTGAACACGACATTTAATGCAACAGTGACGGATAACTATAAGCCTAGTGAAAGCCAACAACTTTTTTCGGAACCGAATTTCGGGATAAAACAATTTCATAAAGGAACTTAATATTTTCCTTATGCATTCTTTCTTTCTTTTATACTTAAGTTTAACATCTCACATTTTTTAATTTTTACGCATTTGTGCTGCTACCCATTCAGTTTCTTGAACCTGGCCGCGGGCCGCACAAAACTGTCAGGAGGGCCGCATGCGGCCCGCGGGCCGCGAGTTTGACATGTCTGATCTACAGGTATACCGTCAGGGGAGCACCTTGCCTTTCGGCCTTTATCTCCCGGTCCCCCTAAAAAGTTTGGACCTTCGGCTTTTTACTGACAAGGTGTTGTTGTCAGACGGAGATTTCTCCATCAGGCGCATGCACACACCATCCGGAATCCAACCCCGGGATTGCATCACTAGCTGGATGACTTGGGTAACAACCTCCAGCCACTACGAGTCCAACACCTTGATGGGCAAGGACCATGGTCCCCTGGGCACACCCATCCCCGTAGTACACTATTCGCTATGGACTTCTCCATAGCAGGTGTGATCCTCCTTCGGCCCCCTATTGGTTAAGCCTTACGTCGAATTCGGGCATGCACACCCCAGGCTCGTTGGACCTGTGACTACGCGTCTGTGCAGACAACGTAGCGCTGCTTTTCACATCCAGGCGGCCCCTTCAGTTTACTAGTCAGCAATGCGACTCAGGCAGTGTGGTCATCAATCCACAAACTAGCTAGATATAGGCGCGTACGCATTTTCCACCAAGGCCGTTCTCCCTAGCTAGCCCCTTCTTGACTCGGGTCATGCGGAGCCGTCACCTCCGAAGCTCACACGACTTCCGTATGATGCACCCCCCCACCAGAGGACATCAAAATCGTGCTAGGCCTTTAGTGCTTCCCTCCCGCAAACTATGGGGGGAGGTAGGCACGCCAAGAGCCACCCGTGCATAACTCAGGAGCACGGGACCGTTAACGCCCGAATGGTCTTTGTACAGATCCTCGCCATGGCGTATCAACTGTACCAGGGGCCCCCTTGCGCTACTAGGTCCGTGGTGTCGTAACTCACCAAAGATCTCTGTCCGACTACAAACAGCCTTCCGAGCTGAGTGTCACACGGACACAAACCCCCCTGCGGGGTCCAGATTACTTACAAGCTAACCATCTACAGGTATACCGTCAGGGGAGCACCTAGCCTTTCGGCCTTTATCTCCCGGTCCCGCTAAAAAGTTTGGACCTTCGGCTTTTTACTGACAAGGTGTTGTTGTCAGACGGAGATTTCTCCATCAGGCGCATGCACACACCATCCGGAATCCAACCCCGGGATTGCATCACTAGCTGGATGACTTGGGTAACAACCTCCAGCCACTACGAGTCCAACACCTTGATGGGCAAGGACCATGGTCCCCTGGGCACACCCATCCCCGTAGTACACTATTCGCTATGGACTTCTCCATAGCAGGTGTGATCCTCCTTCGGCCCCCTATTGGTTAAGCCTTACGTCGAATTCGGGCATGCACACCCCAGGCTCGTTGGACCTGTGACTCCGCGTCTGTGCAGACAACGAAGCGCTGCTTTTCACATCCAGGCGGCCCCTTCAGTTTACTAGTCAGCAATGCGACTCAGGCAGTGTGGTCATCAATCCACAAACTAGCTAGATATAGGCGCGTAGGCATTTTCCACCAAGGCCGTTCTCCCTAGCTAGCCCCTTCTTGACTCGGGTCATGCGGAGCCGTCACCTCCGAAGCTCACACGACTTCCGTATGATGCACCCCCCCACCAGGGGACATCAAAATCGTGCTAGGCCTTTAGTGCTTCCCTCCCGCAAACTATGGGGGGAGGTAGGCACGCCAAGAGCCACCCGTGCATAACTCAGGAGCACGGGACCGTTAACGCCCGAATGGTCTTTGTACAGATCCTCGCCATGGCGTATCAACTGTACCAGGGGCCCCCTTGCGCTACTAGGTCCGTGGTGTCGTAAGTCACCAAAGATCCCTGTCCGACTACAAACAGCCTTCCAAGCTGAGTGTCACACGGACACAGACCCCCCTGCGGGGTCCAGATTACTTACAAGGATACTTTTATAGACGGGGAGGAGTTATGGACGTGTTGTCTTGTAAAGTTCCAAAAGGCGAATCAAGAGTGTCCTTAGTCGCAGCCAGTGGCACAATCAGGATCTTATCCTGGAGGGGGCTAAGGCAATTGGATGTTTCAATTTATACCCAGTCCATCGATATGGCGAATATTGTTTCATATTTCATTTCGTAATTTCGTAATTTCTTGTCTGCGCCACTTATCGCAGCAACACAGTTTTTCGCAAATGTCAACTTCATCAAGAATTGCCACACCGCCAAACATTTCATCCGATATATGACTTCACTTTCTGAAACTAGATAAAATTTTCAATAAAACGACACCTCGACCGTTACGAAATTGCTCGTATCTTCCGAGATATACCCGTTAAAACTTTAAAGAAATTTTAGAATCGGGTTTTCATCCAAAAATGAAATGATACAAATTTATGAAAAACCGTTTTAAAACTTCTTTTGAACGGGTGTATCTTGGAAGATACGAGCAACTTCGTAACGGGCGAGGTGTAGTTTTATTGGAAATTTTGTTTAGTTTCAGAAAGTCAAGTCATATTACGGATGAAATGTTTGGTCGTGTGACAAATTTTGATTTAGTTCGGCAAGTCGGGCATTTTTACAAAAGAGGCTATTACATTGTAACGGTTAAAAATAGAGGGGTACCATTGTACATTAATTTTCCCCAAATGAGCCCCACTACCTACCATTAAGATATACTCCGCCATGAATGGGACACCCTGTATATCATTGCAAAGGTGACTTTTTGTAGTTTAATGTGTCCTTAGAGGATTTTGCTGTAACGTTTACAGTTTTTGAGATAATAAAGAAAAACTGAAAAAATATCTCTTCGCCCTTAAAACCGAAATTCTACTCGTGTGACCTATTCCATTCGATTGAGAACAGCCAAAAACATTATGATTGACTTGTTTCAATATTTTTTCCAAATTCGTGTTTCGGTCCACACTGCGTTCGGCCATCTGATTAAAGTGAAAAGTCCCTGCTTTGGCAATTATATTAAAAATGATAAAATTTTAAACGAAATAAACTAAATAAAATTATCTTTACTTTGATAGACCTTTTCTTAGAAAATTATGCGCTGGAATAATACAAATTTAGGGAATTTTGATTTACAGTAAGTATGGCCTAAGTATTAGTAGGAAATTATACAGAGTGTCCCACGACTCTTGGTACATACGATAATGGGTGATAGTACAGCTCGTTTGGGTACAATTAATGTTCTACATGACCCCTCTATCTTTAACCGTTATAAAGTTATAGCATTTTTTGTTATTAGTGTCAGAAACCTCGACTTGCCGAGCAAAATCACTATTTGCCACACTCCCGAATATTTGATCCGAGGTTTGACTTTACTTTCTGAAACTCAAAAAAATTCTACATAAAATAACTGTTTTGCCAATTAAATATGTAGTTTAAAACCCTACCCAGATACAACCATTCAAATTTTTAAGAAATTCGAAAATTGATTTTTCATTGAAAATTTAAATTGTAAAATCGTAACGGTACTTTGAACTGACAAATGTGCAAAGTTGATAAAAGTTGCCTTGTCGTTCGAAAGCTAACAGCTTTCGAACGACATAAAAATTAGGGTCTTAGGATTTGAAAAATTGCATATCTTACGTGTTAAAGAGAAAAAAACGTGGTTCCAAGAGAAAACCAAAGTAAACGTTTCTACAATTTTTATACGAGTTTTATTTAGTAAACAAGATTTTTTTTAGTAAAAATCGAAAAAAAAACACGATACCGAGGTTAATTTCGGGCGCGGGCGAAATTTTGATACCCTTCACTCTTCTCGGGCTAATATTTTTTTTCCGGTGTACTTATGACTTATGTTTAATCCGCCCCATTCTTTCACTTCCGTTTTCACATAGTTTCGTTACCTCGATAAAACATATTTGCGTGAGATTTGGTTAGAATAACTGCACAAATGGAAAAAAACTTGTTTGGTGGGAGGAGGGATGCCCCCATAGTACGAATATATTTGTTTTTACATATTTTTGTACTTTCTATAAAGACACATTGCAAAAACAAATACATATATTCGTATTATGGGGCCATCCCCCTTCCCACCAAAAAAAAGTTTTTTTCTTCCATTTGTGCTGTTATTCTAACCAAACCTCACGCAAATACGTTTTATCGAGGTAACGAAACTATATGAAAACGGAAGTGAAAGAATGGGGCGGATTAAACATAAGTCATAAGTCATGTAGAACATTATTTGTACCCAAATGAGCTGTACTATCACCCATTATCGTATGTACCAAGAGTCGCGGGACACCCTGTATAGTAGATTTTCGCTTGAGTCTCTTTGATCAAAGACCCACATTAAATTTAGGAAAAGAGGGTTGCCACTCACACTCACTCTCCACAACACAAAATTTGGAGCATTCTGGTTGATCGCCTATGGCTGGTGCCTATATTTCCCATCAAAAAGCAAAAATTTCAAATCAAAATTTTAAATTCAAAATTCACAAGGTAAAAATTCGGTTCGAATAATCAACGCTTAAATCACAGTGAGGGAAATCATGTAATTTGGGGCTATTTTCATGTTTTCGTATGAAAGCAGCCCCAAAACATTTCAATTCCTATACAAATTGATACATTGAAAATACGCTAATTCGCGGTGTTTTCTATGAAACCTTGATTTTTTTTAAATGAAAACGTATAAGCACCCAGGTCTCAAACCTAAATTCGGGTTGGGTACGATATCCCGCCCAACATTTTCCCGTTTTTCAAAATCCCGACATTCAATATCCCGCCATTTCAAAACCCCGCCAATTAAAAATCCGTCTAATCAAAATCCCGCCAATCCAAAATCCCGCCATTTCAATAACCCGCTTATTCAAAATCCCGCTTTTCAATATCCCGTCACAAAAGGTAAGTATTCTTTCAAAAATCGCGCGCGCGATTTATGAAAGAATACTTACCTTTTGTGACGGGATATTGAAAAGCGGGGCAGAAAAGAATACTTACCTTCTTACTACATCACATTTGCCGTTAAAATATTGATACTGCTATACAGATTGGAAAGTGAAAGCTAGCTAGTATTCTCTTATCAGTGAGGCGGTGAGATAAAATTAATTTCAATATTAGTGAAAATACCTATGTATTTTTCCGAATTGACACGAAGTTTGGAGGATGCACATGCTAAAAAAATAGCAGATTGGTTTGAAATTAATTATATCCATGGGAAAAATACCTTTAGACGTAGCCAGCTTTCAACTTAAGAGGACTATGAACAAACGGATTTTTTGAAAAACTTGGCGCATAAAATAATGTAAATAATTGATAAGTCGAACGCATATCTATATTTTTTGTTAACAATAAAAAAAATTTGGCGGTATTTTGACGGGATTTTTTTATTATTTAAACGCGGGATATTGAAATGGCGGGATTTTGGAATGGCGGGATTTTGAGGTGGCGGGATTTTGAAATGGCGGGATTCTGGAATGGCGGGATTTTGATATGGCGGGATTTTGTAATGTCGGGATAACGTAAAGCGGGATTTTTTGAAAAAAGCGGGATTATGAACGGGCGAGATTTTGTTTTTCGGGATTATGTAGGTATCCCCCTAAATTCCCCTATTCAGCATAGTTCGGCTCACTCCAATATTTTAACTGACACCCGACCAAATTGTTCAGTTTCGTGTGTTTGCCAATGTTCTTAATTTCTCCATGATAAGAGAATGGACGGTCAGTTTGAAGTGACGAAATATGTTGCAAATTACTATCGATGACTGCACCAGCACATTTTTAAACTTAGAACGATGTATAGGCAAAATATTATTCTCGGTTGTGATATGAAATTACAAACAGTGCACTGTGAACACTTTTCGGTGATTTCTGAAAACGTACGGCGAAATCAATCCGTTTTCGCCCACTCTGGATAGAATATTATTCGTTTTTATTTTTAAAATCAATTTGTACAGTGCGCCAAGTGTGTTGCTATCGCAAAAAAAAATTTAAAATGAGATTATTAGTACTAACGATAATTTTTTTCTCCAAAGGTTCAAGACTCAATATAAAATGTCGGTTCTTATCTACCTTACCAAAAACTTGCAGTCGGGTGGCGACCAAAATTGTAAATAAGCCGCAACATGACCCATTAAAATTCCCGTCACCTTTACCTAAATTCTCTTCATTAAAAGTGGTGCTCTGTAGTGATTTATTGTCAGCCAAAGTGGCCCACAGACAGTTGTGAGTTGGGAACCACTTCACTACATAAATCAGAAGGGTCTATAGAACCTTTCGTAGATTTGGGCATTTTGTTGTAATAAATCTACGAATTTGTTTAGACAAATCCAAGCTTCCAAGATTAGATATCTTATGGCACCTTAAGGTTTTCCTCAGAATTTTCGTAGCCTAAACCATGGTCGCTGCGAGCGACCCAAATGATAGGCGAGGAAAGCCTTATTGGAATCAAGAATCGATTAATAAACTTAGCATGTAATCAGGGGTCAACTCAAGCATGCTGAACGATAAAATAGTAGGGTAACAGGATCTTGAAATCCAGATAAGGTGCATACTCAGTACTCCATTTGTATGTGTCTTTGATTTCAATAACATATCATCACGCTCCATTTAACTGACATCTTCACGCACATTTCACATTATATTAATAATGTATTGCCAAGGCGTGTATATGCTAATATGCATGTAGGTTTCGCAGGTGTATATAGATTTCAAAGAAACAATATAAAATCTTTTTTCTTGAACTATCGTCGCAGAAATGTACGTAACTCGTAGCGAAATGATTTCATCGCATTTTAACCTACTTCTTTGTGAACTTCAGTGCTAACGAATATGTACAGAACAGACGGTGTTTTGTGAACACCAATAACGATATGCAGATATGTATGCATAAATACACTATTGTTGCATGTCGCTGCACCACAGAAGAAGTTGTCGTAGTAATGAAAACATGTACGTACTCAAACTCATGTCGAGGTTTTTGAGGCGAGTCAAAGATCTTTGTATACATATTTTCCACCTTCGCAAATGTAATTAGAGTTACCTTGTACCGCTTTCTTTACATTTAGTCGTACTGCTTATTTGTTGGTTGGTTGTTTCGAATGTATGAAGTTTCTGGCGACAGTTAAAATGAGTATAAACGTAACTCATTCCTATATTTCTGATATGACTATACACGTTGCCGTGATTTGGCCGCGTGCACTTTTATATGATGCAAATAGAATTGTGGCGAGATCAAAAGGTAAACGACGAAGCACTTAAACTTTGGAATTCTTTTGAGATTAATGGTATTCGTTGAAAATGTTATGAGTTGTGGGTGGGTGTATAGGTTGTTTGACTTTTGCGGTTAGAAACGATAAACTTAATATGGCAAACGTCGTCGCATAGAAGAAGCATTTAGTTTTTTTTTTTTTGAATACATATTTCGTAGTAATGAATCATTCATGTTGAATAAGGAACAAAATTGTTTGGTAGAAGGGACTTCAAAAATTTCTTCTAACTATGTAATTAAGGACAAGAAAATCCGACCGTTGTCTTCGTGTTGTGGAGATGAGAAAAAGCGTTAAAAATCATCTATATCTTTGTAGGAATGATTCTGAGCTTATTTTTGAAAAACTGTTAAGTTAACTGTAAAATTAACGAAAACCCCGGATAGATTTTCATATCTGGGGCGCCAAATTTTGATGATGGCATTTCAATAATGTTGGTGCCCTATATCTTTGCAAAGTCGTAACGGTTATGTAGATATTTAATGCCAAAGTTTGACTTTTCGATAAGGCAAGTTCAGTACTTTGCTAGGAAGAGAGGGATATTTCCGCTTTACCGATTAGAGAAAGTGTTTCATGCAATAAAATTTACGTTTTAATTTTAAACAGTCCTACTGGACTAGCAACTTTTACCAATTCCCAACATGTTGGTAATATGAATTGTCAAAATATATTTGCAAAAAAAAATTGAAAATATTGATAGACAGCGAGGCCAATTTAAAGTAAAATTTTATTTGCGGTGCACTACTATTGATTCACATCAAACTGAGACACAAATACCCCAAATCCCCAATTAACTACCCCATAGAAATGTCAAACTTTAACATTGATACCTGAAGAACCGTTATGTTTTCGGGAAAAATGTTTGCAGATTCGATCATTTCAGGCTAATATTAAAGACATGGCATCATCAAAATTTGGCGCCACAGATACTGAAATCGTGTCAAAAACCCTGTTTTTGTGTACAAAAAAAGGCAAGGAAGTAAAGCAAAGTTTAAATTTGACAAGAGAAATGAAAGCTTGAGGTCGGCAGCAATATAACCTCTACAGTAAGACCCCGATAATCTGAATACAAATTTCTAGCAAAATTTTGTTTTATTTTCAAAAACCTTTAGCGTTAGATTGTATAAACTTAAGGGAGCGCATATTTCGAAAAAAATAAATTAACGGTACAATCGATAATTTCTTAAAGGTTTAAATAAATAGTGATTTAAAAAAAAGTTTCCCGAAATGAAATTTATTGCATTTCGAAAATTCAGACAAATTAATCGATAATCCGGATAGGGTCCGGTCCCAATGAATCCGGGATATAGGAGCTCTACTGTACATGCATAAAGAGAACGCTTGCCATGTAATCGCCCTTTTTTTAAGAGTGAATCTTTACAAATACCGAAACCGGATTCGACTACCCTCAAAGGTTTCGATTCATTCCGGGCGTTCGACGCATCTCTTCAGGTGCCTTCGCGGTTGCACCTAACATCATCGAGAGAGGCACAACCGGGTGTCCAAATCCATTTTTTTTTGCTAGTGTTGTAATGAATAAAATCTTCATCAACGTATCATAAACTACCCATGCCTTGAAAATAAAATAGACAAGGATCGTAATCAAAAATGATTCTATTTCCCGGAATCATATGAAATGTAATTCGCACACAATATCATGTCGCGCTACACGATACCATAGAAATGTCTCACATGACCTCGTAAGCATTTATGTGTTCCAAGAAAAAAGTTATGCTACATCATTATTACTCGGTATCTCGTCTAGAACCTATAAATGGTACATACTTGGAATAATGTTATAAGGTGACAAAGAAGAAGAAATCTCTATTCCGATGTATGAATGTATCTCTCGCAAACATAACACGTTAAAACAAATACGATGACTAGCGATTTATGGTATCCAGTTTAAGGTTACCTAATGATAATTGCTGAGCTTATGTAAGGGTGTTTCTGCATTAGCTCATACATAATCTGACGCCAAATCAAAATAATCTGGATAGTCAACCAAATATATTAAAAAACAAAAGCAAGACAAAGAAATTGTGACTAAAAATAAAGAAATCATTATAGGTAACATGGACGATATTGTACACACTCGTAAGCTCATATATGCAATGCACTTGAATGTGACTTGTATATTAGTATCTGCCCGAAATTGTGCATTTTATAAATATGTATTTATATTACACAAAACTTGCTAAAATAAAAACCAGCTCTCACAGCCCGAACAAGATAGGGTAACGAACTTTTTTGCCAGTAAGCATGAACCGACCCGACTCATATGTATGGAAATAAAGTGTGGTATGGGAGGATATACGAGTATATGTTGAAGACGGTTGAAAACGAGGAAACAATGCAATTTGGTGCGAGTAAAAAAACTTGACGTCCAATTCTCGAAATGAAGGAATGGAAAATAAAACGAACATGCATCAAAAAAATTCGTTTTTGTCATGTTCGAAATCAAGACTCGTTGGCGCAATTATGATGTCATTCACGTTCAAATACAGACGAGACGTTGAAAAACCTGGTTTCTTGGTATGTTGCGGTGATTCAAATCTATACTACATATAAGTAGTCATGGTGTAGGTTATAGGGTGAACGAAAATAAAATTGACACGTACAATAATTTTATTCATTGTTGAAACCACCTTCGATTCAATTGAATGGAAAGAAAAACTCGGTTGAGCATGCCACTAATCATACACACCTCTTTCAAATTCTGTCGTGATCTAGGCTATGCGATCGCAGTAACTGCGTGTACTTTTTCTCGTAGAAACTGGAAGCCGTTAGTCTTTTTGTGGCAACCTCCTTTTGATCAAACACCCTGTGTCAAGATTGTGTTTCAGGGAATAAGCAGTGTCTGGAAGGTCGTTTGAATGTTGCCATAGCTTTGAATAAGCTTGGATAATGTAGCTATAGAGATGTTTTTAAAGTTCTTAAAAATTATGTCACTTTCCGCTTCACATCCACAAGCAAAGAAGCTCTTCACCTAATGCTCTCGTTTTATGCTGTTCTGCTTCTACGAATTTAGTCATACTTCATTCTTCCTATAGTCGTACCGAACGAGCATTCTTCCAACCGTAGGTAAATCTGCATTAAAATCTGCCGTGTGCACACGTAAGCTTACTGAAAGCAGGTGTCTATAAGAAGATGGTATGATGACGATGGCGAAGACGAAGAAGATGGCGTTACTGATGCCACTAAAGAAAAGATGATGCTTGACGAGAAAAGATAACAGAATGATAGAATCGTAACCAAACGTAATGGTAAAGTATATATAGAAGAGTTCCAAGTGCACATACACTCGAAATCATCGTATATAACATAGATATACACTCCCAATCAATAGAATAGTTCCACTTGTAAAATGGCTGTATTTCAGTAAGTGATAACGGTATTTTTTTCAAACTTGGTGACAATATTTCCGGTAGCCTGCTTGTTCTTTGCATAGCAGAGAGTCTCAAATCCGGAGTCCCGCTATGATTTTCTTACGAGAGCTCTTAAAAACAGTACAAATGGTCAATAGGATAGTTCCAGTGGAAATAAAACATCAAATAACGGTAAGAAAGGATAAATTTATTTTGAAAAATTTAGCTGGTAATAAGTAGAACTTTATTTAAATCATTAGAGTTTAAAAAGTTAATCTGGGATAGAATTGTATAGATTTTAACGGTAAATTAAATTAATTTCGCTTTAACTCCTCTAAACGTTCGCAGAAAAGCTTCAGTGTTCTTAAACTATTGTCTAATGGTATAGATCTTCATTGTCATTCATCCCCACACATTTTTGATGGTATTTAGATCTAGGAAGTATGAAGGTCTTTCCTAAACCTCAATTAGTTTGTCTTGAAACCAATCTTTTATCAGTCTTGCTCCGTGATTGACGCCATTATCTTGGTAAAATCTCAAAGAAGTTGAATGGAAAATGTCGGTAATTTTAAGAACTATATTACCCAGAATATTCTTGTAAGGCTGGACGTAGTGAATACTTCTTGCTCAAATCGTGGAAATAATACCTAAATCCATCTGAACCGACGAGATTTAATCTTTTCCGTCAGTAAAAATAACGAGTTTGTCCAATCCATACAGTTTCTCCATTGGGGCTCAATATCTTGGTATGGAACTACTGAGCTTTCTTAAATTAGGGGTACTCAGAGTACCCAGGCTTTTAAAGATATTCTTCCTAATGTGTGCCTAAAACTTCCGACATTTTCCATGCCATTCCTGTTAAATTTTAGTAAGATAATGACCCCAATTATGAAGCAAGGCTGATAAAAGATTGATTTCAAGACCAACTAATCAAGGTTATGGAAAGACCTTTTTACTTCCTAGATCTAAATATCATCAAAAAAGTGTGGGAATGAATGACGAGGAAGATCTATACCCGTAGACGATAGTTCAAGAACACTGAAGCTCTTTGGCGTACGTTTAGAGGAGTTTGGGACGAAATCAACTTAATTTACCGTTAAAACCTATACAATTCTATCCCAGATTAAGTTTTTGAACTCAAATTTATTTAAATAAAATTCTTCTTGTTACCAGCTTCATTTTCAAAATAAAATTATCCCTTCGTGCCGTTATTTCATGTTTTATTTCCACCGGAACTATCCTATTGACTTCACCATTTGTACTGTTTTTAAGAATTTTCGTAAGAAAATCCTAACGGGACTTCGGATTTGAGACATTCTGTTATTTAAAGAACAGGCAGGCTACTGTAAATATTGTCACCAAGTTTGAAGAAAATACCGTTATGACTTACCGAGATACAGCCATTTTTCAAGTGGAACTATCCTATTGATTGGGAGTGTATGTATTGAAAAGATAAAAAAGCGAAGAACTTTCACATTGTGTGTGCATCGTACACGATGAGTCTCTACTTGATGGAGAAATTGAAGTGGGTCCCGAGTGTTGATGGCATGAATGAGTTGTTCATGTTTCCGTTGTTTGTCGACTATTTTGTAGCTTAAGACATTGTTGACTCTTGAATTGGGTATCTTCTTTTCTTACAAAAATCATTCAACTTAATTTCCATTCCTTTCATTTTTAGGATCTGACGAGTTTTGAGTGGATGTCATTCGAATCCGGTGTTCCGGTCACGTCCTTTGTCAATTGTTATGGTTTTCAATTTTACGAAATGTTTGGAATTGTAAAAGGATTATGTACATTGTATGAAAAGAAAAGGGTTTTTAAAAAACGAAGTGTGTATGCGTAAGAAATGGTTTCCCAGAAGGAACGGGTTGAATCACTGACCTTTTATATAGGCGATTTTTTCTACGACAAAGGAGAGATACCCAAAATCAGGTTTTGTGTCAATCGGCTTCCTCATTTTTACCATACTATTTTTGTTAACCAGTTATACAATTATCGAAAGTCTAATCAAGAATAAACCTCAATTCTATACATATATGGGTGCTCGTGTTACGAAGCTTGAAGTCGTGACTTCTTGATCTAACTCTGTGTTGCCAGAAACAATAAGGTGTGTTTCATTCAGCTGTCTTTTTATTTTATTGCACTATAACTCTATCTATACTCGTACGACAGACACTATAATTTACATGGATTCACGATTTTTTGTGTTTTGCATTATGACTATACCTTTATTGCCGTGGCAATTATCTTTCAATTGCAATTGTGTTTGAAACTATGAGGAGTGCAGTAATATGCATTGACTTTTATGGTTGTTGAAAGTGAGTGGCTGGAGACATTCTTGACCTTTTTAATAAAAACATAAATATTACCGGGTTGTAGAGTTACATGATTCTGAAAATAACTTTTTAAGACTTATTCCGTCCTACGTGTTCAAATTAGTTTTTGTTGGGCCGTTATGCCCCGTCAGCTCGACGTTGGCTCTGGCAGGGGGCAGGGGCGGTGGTGGTCGACGGGTGGTGGGGAGGGGGAGGGGTTGACGAGCGTAGCGAGCAGGGCTTCTTACGACGCGACAAAATTTGAATAGATTTAACCAATTGCAGATCTTTAGGGGCAGTCTGAATTGAATTGTATTCAATTCGAGTTAAAATTAACCCTGGTTTTCTACACAGTAAAAAAAGACGGTGTAAAAATGCACCATGCTTGGATAAGTAACATTTTAACATTAGTTGGTGTTTTTTCTTTGAAAAATATTATCCTCTTTGTGGGGTTTAAAAATGTCAATCACCAAGTGGTGTATTTGGAACATATAATTTCCAACTGGTGATTAATATAGAAATTCTAATTAGATGAGCATTACCGAAAACACCAAAACTGCAATAGACGAACATGTTTGGTTTGGTATCAATAAATTATCCGATTGGGGTTTTTTAAACTCCAATTGAGAATGTTCGCATTTCCATATTGACATTTTATGATAGTTCTATGATATCAGTGCAAGTGTACGCTCTGTAGCTCACTTGGTTGAGTTGCAGTGCTAGTAATCTAGAGGTCCGGAGATCGAATCTCGGTGTGGTCAAAAATTTCCGTACATCTTATTTTAAATTAAAAAAAAAACAGCAGCATTCTATAGGGGGGAGTGGAGTTCTTTTTTAATCCATAAAACAAATTTAGAGACTCCCAATTACGGTTTTTGAAAAACACCAACCGGAAAACAATTAATGATTTTTTCGAATAATAAAATATTTCCCTTCTGAGGTAGGTATTATACACCGATCTTTTGAAATAAAATAGACACCAGTCGAGGGCGGACTCCATGGAACACCGGATTGGGGTTTTATTAACACCACTTTTGTTACAGTGTACGCTTAACGTATAAAAACTGTTAGAAACAATGGAGCTACAATAAAATGAAAGAAATATGAAAATAAGAAAGATATGATCGTAAGACTATGCGCCAATTTTTAAAAGAATCGTACAAGCACCTCACTTTGACAAAAGTTGGCGAAAATGGAGATGGAAAAATAGATTGTTTTTGGGTCAAATCACACAAATTTGACTTTAAGGCTCTGTAAAAACCAAACCTTTCAACCGTTTTATTTTTAGGTAAATTTGTTGGCTGTAAATATCGTCTTGTTTCACTATTCTAGCTGGTCTAGCTTTGGAGATATTAAGCTTTAAGTCGTGTAAGAAAATGATTTTTTCAAAAATCCTCAAATGCCTGTGGCAGCTAAAGGGTTAAGAATAGGGGTATGATCCATACAAGTTTTTTGCTGGAAATCAACTCTCTCTGGTTCCTGTTAACCCCTTGTGGGGCATAGGGCATCAACTACGCCTACTTTCCACCTCGTTCTGTTCTGTGCCATCGTCTTTAGGTCTGACCACTGTTTGTTTAATGAAGCCTCGCTATTAACCGATCTTCTCCACGTGTTTTTTGGTCGTCCAACAACGCGTCTAGCATTGGCTCCCTGAGGGTTCCAATCTAGGGCCTGCTTTGCAATATTTGTTGGCCCTCTTCGGAGAGTATGACCTATCCATTGCCACTTTCGCCTTTTGACAGAAGTGCCTATCCAATCCAGGCCTGTGATACTCAGGAGATCATCATTGGAAATAATCTCCGGCCAGCGGATTTGTAGGATGCGCCGTAGGCACTGGTTTACGAAAGTTTGCAGCTTAGTTGTGATCTCGTTGGTCACCTTCCAAGTTGAACAGCCATAAAGAAGCACAGATATTACAACAGAATTGAAGATTCGGATTTTGGTGCGCCTGGAAATGTTGTTATTTTGCCAGAAAGGAGTCAAAGTGAAGAAGGCTGCCCTAGCCTTATTGATACGCGATTGTACGTCAGCGTCCGCGCCGCCATCTGCTGTGACTATGCTTCCGAGGTAGCAGAATTCGTCAACTTTTTCGACTGCCTGGCCCTAAACACAAATTCCGCTTTGTCCCCCAGGATGGGAGCTCAAGTACTTGGTCTTGGCAGCGTTTATCTTGAGCCCAGCATTACGACTTTGGCAATGCAGAGCATCGGCCATTTGAGCTACATCCTCCTTTTTATTTGAAAGCAGACAAATATCGTCAGCATAGTCCAGGTGTTGCAGGTAATCAAACATTTTCCATCTGATACCTTTCCTCTGGTTTTGAAGCGCGCTCGCTAGTACATCGTTAATGGCTATGAGGAAAAGAATAGGTGATAAAATGCAACCTTGTCTCACTCCACTGTGCACCTCAAAAGGATCTGAAAGCTTACCCTTGTGCAAAACGTGACATTGGGCTCCCTGATAAGATTCCTTGATGATGGAAATTATTTTATCTGGTATGCCCTCCAACGAAGAGCTCTCCAAATATACTCCCGATCAACACTATCGAACGCCTTCTCGAAATCAATGAACATGAGGTGTAATGGGGATCTGGAAATCAACTGAGGAATCATAATCCGGTGCGTTTATGCGGCAGTTTCCGGACACCCTGTATAGTGGCTGGAGATCTTACTCCAGCTGCCATCGGGGCGCAAACAACCTCCGCATGAGAGCTGTCAAGAGTGGCACCCCTTTTGGCAAGTTCGTTCGCCCAGATGGCTGACGAACTTGTCTCTACCCTCTATGTTCTTGTGTCCGGGAGTAGGTGATTCTTTGTCGCGTACCAAGGTTGGTTAATGCTTCCTCACATACTTCAACAACCTTGGAAGTCGTTTTCACCGAATGCAATGCCAGCTTGACTATCTGAGCATATGGCGATAATCTGGTTATTTGGTATGTTCCTGAGAGCATGATATACTTTCATGATTGCAAGCACTTCGGCATAAAAAATGCTGGCACGGTCAAGAAGACGGTAATATTCAGAGATACTTAGTGATTCGCAGAAGATTCCGGCATCCACGCTACAATCCATTTTAGACCCATATCCGTGAAAAATGTGATGTCAAAATCCTTGACCACCTCACTCTCTTTCAATTCACCTCTAGTTGGCAATTTGCCATCAAAGTTCTTCCCAAAACTTAGCTTGGGCACTTTGAAATCCGTTACAACGTTGCGTACGTCTTGTGGGAGCTGCGGTTTAGAATATGACTGTGGCCGTGTGGACTAGCCCTCCAGCAGCTTAACTCTTTGAACCTGACTGCACTACGTGCTGCCAGTTGATTGATAAAAAGATCGATGGGTGGAAAATGCAGAATCACATTAAGCGCATCCCTCGGGCATGTTCGCATGCCCCCTGTGATGCTTAGGCAAGCCGATCTCTGCACTCTACCAAGTTTTGTTACCTTGTAGCCTTTACTGAGTGCTGGCCTCCAGACTAGTGACCCGTATGTTAAGATGGGTCGTACCACCGCCGTGTAAACCCAAAGTACCATGTTTGGTTTGAGACCCCATTTCTTGTTAAATGCCTATACTATCTTGCAGGCGTAGAAGGCAATACAAGCTTCTTTAACGCGCTCTTATTCAATGTTCAACTTCCAGTTGAGCTTTGAGTCCAGAATAACGCCCAAATACTTTGAGCTGGGCGATGATGTCCATTTAGTTTGGTGAACGAGAAGGGCGGTATTTTGGTTTTTGTAGTAAACAGCATCAGTTTTGTCTTCCCTGGGTTTACGCCCAGGCCACAGCTTGTGACCCATTTGCTGACCAAACACAGGGCTCTTTCCATGATCTGACTGACCACGGAGAGACACTTTCCTGATACTACAATCGCTACATCATCCGCATATGCGACCACCTTAATCCTCTCCCTGTCAAGCCTAGCTAGGATTTTGTTACTTTCTACTAGCCATAGTAGTGGAGAGATGATACCACCTTGAGGTGTTCCTCTGCACACGAATTTAGTCAGGCGGCTGCCATGGATTACTCTGGTCGTTAGTAGTGTCACTATCCACGACCCAAGCTCTGGCTCAACTCCTAATTCTAAGAGAGCCTCATAAATAGACTCAATGCGAACTTTATTGAATACCCCCTCTATGTCGAGGAAAGTGGATAACGTGTATTGTTTGTATTCAAGGCTCTGTTCGATGATAGGGACGTGGAGAGCCGTTTGCGCGGACTTTCCCTTCACGTATGCATGCATGCTGCATTCCCCATATTAATTAGCATACTGATTTGTTTATAATTCCTGATTATTAAGCTCGACGTCACTTGATTTTTTCTACGCACAAATTATTACCATGAATATCACCAGGCGCGCACAGAGGGTGGGGCAAAAGGGGCAATTTGCCCCGGGCCCCGCGTTGGAGAGGGCCCCGCAGGGACAGTGGTCTCGTAGTGTGCATACGTCTGCAAAATTATTACACGAATTGATGTCAGATAAATTTTATTTAAATCTCTATTTATCTTGTTTTGCGTTATTCAAAGCATTTCTAGGACCTTATAGGATTTACCTTCACCTACTTTTTGCAATTAAAATTGCTAAATCTAAAATTGGCACTGATCTTGATATATTTTAGGTGTTGAAATCAACAGCACACTCTGCCGAAATTTATCTAATTAATCTGTATGCTCTTAAAATCTGAGTGTCCTCCAAGTATGTGTGTTTTATAGAGAAAGTGATAACCAAGAAACTGAAAACGATGGATCCCCTTTAAATGACTATTTCTTATTTAGTTTCCATAAACTTATATTTATTCAAGTCTCTCTCTGATTGTTGTTAACTCATTGTAGTCTTATCTGTAACTACGCTCTCGAACTAGCAAAATTTCTCCACGTTTTCTACTGGTTTGGTTTTAGATTTTTGTTCTCCTATGGATCAGTGCACACTCGGTCTTAGTAACGTTTATGAAGAGACAAGAATTTCGATTTTTGCAATGCCATCAGCAGTGACGGAACAACTTCACTCTGGGCCCTGCCGCCAACTTCTTGAGTGGCCCCCCTACACTGAGAAAAAAGTAGAGTGAAATCAATCGAAAACACTCTTGAAGGTCGATCCACACTTTTCAGTCATCAGTCTCAGTCACTTCAAGTTAATTGATTGACTGACAATCTGTCAATTTGAATGAGAAATTACTGTGACTGCGACTGATGACTAAAAAGTGTGGATCGATCTTAAACCAAGTATGTTGAAACATGATTTTGACGTTACAGTTTTTCTACTAAAATAAAGAACATCGTACTTAAAATAACTTTGCTAAGAGCTACTTTGACTCTTTGCATTTTTACATTGAGAATAGCGTTCTTGTTGTAACGTTTATTAAATTAATGATTTCATCAATTGTTTTTTTTTTTTGATAAAAATGCTCACGCAGCGCAGCATTGACCTCTATAGGTGTTAGTGATGTTTAAGCATATAAAATTACCTGCGCCTACAATGAGATTCGATCGCGCGAACCTATGATTCGAAGACGAGCGCCCTATCTATCTACCCTAATGCCGCTCTCTCAGGTACCAGCATCCTGTAGTAGGAACAACATTTATAGAGTTTCCAAGGACAAATGTTCTTTTTCTCAAAGGGGCCACTTTTATTTATATGCCCCGGGCCCCGTAAATCCTCTGTGCGCGCCTGAATATCACAGACACACATTTTGAGTGAATTTGCTAATTTGTGTTAGGAAAGAAACCCCCAAATCCAAAATCTCAATCCTCAATGAACATGCTACATACTCCCAAATTGGCCGTTTCCAGTACTGGCTAGCATCAATCCGATATTACAGTTGCCGTAATGCCTATAGTTAAGTAGATGTCAATCGAAAGGTCTCGACTCCCAATCAATGGATCTAAAGTCCTTTTCCCCCAAAACCACACCATCCCAATTGGCCGTTTTCAGTACTGGATGGAAACTCGACCGATATGATAGTTTCCGGTGGAGGTGAAAACAAGGTTTATCCCAATGAACGAATTTGTAGCCCATTTCGCTTCACCCGGTAAATTACCTCAACTCCCTACACCGGATAGTGTCATATTTAATCGATTCTGAGTAAAGAGTGGGAATCGTGGCATAAACCTGAAGTTGGAAATTCGAATCAAATTGCACAAATTCACTTTAAATCATTTCCTGCAATTCTTTAATAAACTTTGAAAAAATTGTTATACACTGAAAAATATAAAAATTCAGGAACTAATTTATACTTATGTAAAAATGTATCAGTTGGCAGACTCTTTTAACTAAAAGAATATGTAATTTCCCCTATATTACATGCAGAGACGTCTAGCATTTTTGTTGGCAAGCCAGACATATTTGAAAAAGTGTATACATACTCCTACAAAATTGATGCACCTGCCACAGTTTCATCTCATCACATATCCATTCCAATATACATTATTTGCATAACACTGCAGCAGAGGTCATGGACAAAGCTTTTAATATTTTCCAGTTTTTCCCTCTTTTTGGTTCATAAAATCCACATACATATATCCATTATATCCCTTTAATTGCATAAGTTCAAACTGGGTTACAATCCATTCACATACACTCTCAAATGTTTTACAAAATCGCAATTCGATGCCAAGTAAGAAAAAACCGAGTGCCCAATACAGACAGACTTAAATCGATCCATTTTTATGCAAGAGAGTTTAAATTACCTTTTAGTGTGTCATATTAAAAAAGGAATAGCTATACAATCTATGATGGGATATGGCCAGGGTTTTAAAATGCATTCTTTTCATCTGATATCATCGCGCGACATCACACTAATGCATTTTGAATTGAGATATATTATGTTTATGTACATGTAACCAACATTTGCCATACATTATTACAAAAAAAAAAGAAATACATACAGAGCAATCGGATTTGGCAAAAGCACGATGTGATACTGTATTCGAAACTAGCTTGCATCCACGCGCCAACAAGATGATTTTTATCTAAATATACACCTATAGACGAAAATATCTAAATACATACACAACACCTAGACCTGCAGACAAGAATTCGTCACAAATTCCTATCGATCTATTTATATAATCAAAAATGGTACTATTGTGTAGTTAATGTTATCTTAGAATTTTTTTCTATAATATGTATATTTAAAACGTACTAATAGAACGTTTTTAAGGTTCTGGATCTTTGAAAATTTAAAAAAAAATCCACCACAAATGTATTAGATAACGTTCGCCGATAAATCGGCATGGTAAAGCCATGAATAAGAAAGTTTTTGCCTTGACCATCATCGTCGCGGATGCAAATAATTTCTGTTTGAAAACAGATTTTATTTTTCAATAGCACAAAACAAAAATGTATCAGACTAACTGTGGGTGTTCCCGAGTTCTAGATCTTGATCAGACTAAAGATTAAGAACTTTTATTTGATTGTATGTAATTTATTGGCGTATAACCAAATAGCTGTGAGTATTTTAATTGAAGTATGTATCCGTGATAGTGGCTTGCTACGACAGTAGTGTTGGTGTTAGACATTTTGGCATCGCGTTTGATAAGGAAACATAACAACGTTATCGGTATTTTGAACATAAATAACATTTTAAGATTTTTTTTTGATCAAGTTATGCGGTTGATAAAAGAAAACACAAATGTACACGATTTGATATTTGTGTTCTGCAGATTGCCTTGAAGGATATCGGATACATATTTGCAAGGATAGATAGGATAGGATAGACCAGCATTCACTCTTTTCTGCTTTCCCTGCAAACTGCAATGTGGTGATAATTTACAAGGCACAACTAACGACAAATTTCGCGACCCATTTGCGTATCGGATATAAAATCGACGAAAGTTAGGTCTTTTTCTATTTTTATTTTTGGTGCTGCGCAGATTATAGTTTCTCTGTGCTATATGCACAACTCACGTTTGGGCCACCAAAATCGTCAATACGTACGTCACGTAAGTTTACATCCTAAGTGTAATTGGTATCTTTACTCCATAGAAATTGTATGCTTATGAACACGCTTTTGTCTTACATATGCATAAAAGAAAAATACAAATCTACATATCGTTCAAAATGACGCCCACACGGAAGTGCCTCGGCTAAGGCATGAAAAATCGTTGACTTCCTTATTTCAAATTGGCACATTTTATTTTTGATATCGTTATGTAAATAAGAAAAACCTCATTCTGATAACGTTTTAGATAAAACATTCCAGAGAAAAAGTTAAAAATATTCGACAGAAATATGTACATATATGTACGCACATGTACACTGAGAAAAGAAACACACTCTGAAATCATGTAAGTAGACATTCGAAAATCTCAATTTCAGAAAACTTTACCTTGCTCCAGCTGTAATGGAGCGTCATACATTTTCCTCGGCACGACCCCAGCGGCTCTGAAGACAGCGACTCGCTGATTCCATATAAAAACTCGTTTTTAAGGTACGTTGTGCTCGACACGACTCCATCGGCTCTAGCGACAGCGACTCGCTCATTTCATATAAAAACTCATTTTTCTCTCATTTTAAAAACGAGTTTTTATATGAAATGAGCGAGTCGCTGTCGCTAGAGCCGATGCAGTCGTGTCGAGCACAACGTACCTTTAATGTACATTTTCCTCCACACGACTGCACGACAGCGACTCGGTCATTCCATATAAAAACTCGTTTTTAAAATGAGAGAGAAACGAGTTTTTATATGGAATGAGTGAGTCGCTGTCGTGCGGCCGCGTCGCGGACAACGTGCCTTTAGAATGAGAGAAAAATGAGTTTTTGTATGGAATGAGCGAGTCGCTGTCGCTAGGGCCGCTGCAGTCGTGTCGAGGAAAATGTACCTTAAAAAAAAATTTTTTTGTTACGTTTTCCGAATGATGTGTTCTAAATGAACAAATTTGTTGGGAAACTAAAAAAGAAAATAAATGTAGGTACATAATACAAATATATTTTTTCATTAAACTGACTCTGGTTCCCGTTACCCCTTGCTAGGGAAAATAAGGCATTATAGAGGTACGGAAATTTCGTTTTTACGAAATAGATGCAAATTTCAGCGAAATTTGCTCATTTTTACGAATTGATGCGAAATGTTCGAACTTGACTTTTTCCACGAAAAGTTAATTGGAAGATATAGTTTTTCATCTCAGATTGATTTTTTGTCAAAAGATTAATAAGAAATAGAGAAATTTCCAAAAATGCAAGAGTTAACAGACGAGCATGATGGCTTGCCAAACACCGAGCAAGGTGTTTAGTCGGAGGTTGAATGAATGAACTTTGTTTTTTGCATCGGGAATTTTGAAGCTAAAGCTTTTCTCTCTTTCTTTCTGAAATGGACTGTACATAAAAAAGCGAAACAGTACTTAGGCCAGTCAATAAACCGAAAAATAAGGCGTTAGGTCGCAAAAAATTGCTCGGCTCTGGTTTTTTGGGATATTGTTAGGATAGATACCAGAAGTGTACCACCAAGTTTGCAACTTCGAAAAACCTGTGCTAACCCCGTGACACTCAAAAAACCTCAAAATTTTCGGACTTTTTTCATATTTTTGTTTGTAATTTCTAAAAGGTGCTTCCTACAAGTAAGTTGCCCACTGCACTGTTAAAGCTAAGAAAATATTCTTTAATTTGAGTGTAACCCCAGCTTTTTAGGCGCAAAAGATCCCAAGATACAGCACTTTAAACATTGTTTTTTGAAAAAAAGTTGTGTGACCTCTCCACATTTGCGCCTTTTGATGGAAGTACCTACCCAGTCCTGGCGTAAGATAGAAAAGTGTAAAAGTAAGTATGTAGATCTTGATACTAAACAATCGTAGACACTGGTTTATGACATTTTAAAACTATAGCTATAAAGAAGTACGGAGTTCACAGTTACATTAATATTACGAATGTGTGAGTGTGTCTGGAAATGTTATTTTGCCCTAGGCTTGCTGCTAAGAGCATCAGCATCAACACCGCCAATAATGTTTCCGAGGCAGCAAAATTCGTCCAATTTTTCGCCTGGTCTGATATATAAAGTCCACTTTGTCCCACTGGAGCCGAGGTCAAGTAATCCATCTTCCAATTGTTTTTTTTTTTTTGAGCCCAGAATTACGCAAAGAAAACAAAAGATGACAAAATGCAGCCTTGTCTCACCGTGTTGTGCACTGCAAAATGCTCACCCTTGTGTTAGGAAGTGACATTGGGCTCCTTCGTATAGGACTCCTTTATAATGGAAATTAGTTTATCTGGTGTGTCTCTCCTACAGATATATTACCGATCAAAAGATTTCTCGAAATCAGAGACCATTAAATGTAATAGGAATCTCCAATTGGGCGGATTCATCAATTAGAATTCGAAGTTCTAATATGGTTAAAATCGTCGCATAAGCCATCGTTTCAAGATAATCTTTGCCATAATTTGAAGTTCGCTGAAAAAAAGACAGATCCCATTTTATCCTTAAAACCCTTAGGATCCCCTTTTTTAGTTTTAATCATTACGACCTTTTTCCATTTGAAACGTTTCTCGTTAACAACACTGCTGGCGTCCATCGGTTTTACAAAGTGGAAATTACACCGCTTATGGGACGTCCTCATCTGCCGATAAAAAAGCCCTGGCAAGTTTAAAGCTATAGTTCTGGACATAAAAAGGGATTTTGTCATCCAAGCAGTTGCAATTGTGGAGATCCTTCCTTATCTTTTGCAGGATGTTTTTTGTTTTGTTTTTGTTTAAAGCTTATTGTATCGTTATATTCACGAAACAAAAATGAAAAAGTTATAATAGCCTGAGTTATCACCACCGACCTTGTCGTATTGAGATCTACATTATTATTCGAATGTAACGTTTGGGAGGTTTCACCAAATCACAGACAAAATACGTCCTTTGCAGATTGATCTGGATAATAGTGATGTTACGTACTCTGAATTTGAACCGGGCTGTGATCATGTGATAGGTTTTAGTCGATTAGAGATCAGCCTGTGGTCCTAGTTTCAACGCCTGCCTGCCGAGGAGTATCGACTTCACTTCCGTGGAAGAGCAGTACATAAGGTTGCTCCCGATGAGGAACATTTTATTGCTCAGTCTTAGTAGGCAACTAATGGTATGTATTTATTTAAAATAGAGAACAGATTGTTTGCGGTTCCATGGACATTTTTTCACAGATTAGTTGTGTGGGCGTTTTATTTTCAAAATGTTCTTTAAGTAGCAATTACCTAATAAACGTAATTGGTTTTTTTTTTTCACTGTAATTATTAGATATTTTCCACGATGAAATGACCAGGGAATCGAATAATAATACATAAAATGGCCGAGATTTTGGAACCATTTTCGGATTGTAGATTATGCAATTCTCTAGCATTTGCGACATGTTTCACGACAGTAAGTATGCATTTTCATTGAGAAAATCGCTGCGTCTTTCGATGACGTCATAGGAAAGATGGAAATTGCTTTTATGACCATACCTGGGTACCACGGATGACATCGTGTTTTCGATTGTTGATACTCTTGTTTTCCTCTCAGCGTACTAATTGAACTGCGTACATAAGTAAATGCTGTTATTGCGATGCTCTTTCGTTCAATACTCTTGATTCATGACAGTGATGTTATAATTATATTACCGACGTAATATATCTTTATTATCCTTTGTGCACCCTTCATTGAATACCACAAAATAAATTTATTATTCAAAACACTGCTACGACAATGTGACCCAATCAAAGGTTCAAAATAAATTGAGACACAATTGTACACAAATCGGTGGTCATCAATTACGCAAACGAATCATGTTACATTCGTATATAAATAAGTGCACCCATTTGTGATGCAACTGATGACGATAATTAATTCTAGTCCCTCTTTGCTGGATACAATCTATGGGGCAGTGGTTACCGCGTGGGAGGATAGACAAAGTGTGGTTTCATTAATTGGCACTGTGACATTATAAAGTTTGTTTTACAACTGTCAATATTTTCTGTCTGTTCTGTTGTTGGCAACAGGTTGCAATGAAGTCAAATTGTCCTGTCAATCCGGTACCATAGAGGATTTGGAATTTGTATAAGGTAGGTGTCCTGAGATAAATTGCTGATGTCTGTAGTCCTATGGACTTTTGACATTTATATATGTACATATTTTATGGAGGGATTGTCTTGATGATAAGAATGTAATGTAAAAAAATATCTGTTGCCATTAGGGAAATTCTATCAATTCAAAAAGGATTTGACACATACCTATAAAGCAATATTATTTTGATGAGTACAAATGATATGATCTTTGTAATACCGGAAAGTTATTTTATTATAATATTCAACGATGTACATACATATACGTGTTTTGTTTACAACGAAGACGAATGGAAATGTACTTAAGACGATTAAATAACTCTATCAATTTATAGAATACTCAGAGTGCATCACAGGGTGAGCAAACATAATCATTGGCATAAAGCCTTTAAAAATCAATTCAGACTCAATTAAGAGATAGCAAAGCAATCGTTATACCATTATGGGCGAAAAATTGGCAATAAATTAAAAAGAAAACAAACTGTGTTTAAAGAAAACTAGTTTGCGTTTATGGCTCCATAAATATTGTATATTTCAGGCAAAACCAAGAAAACAAATATATTTTTGGTTTACACATAGTGCAATTAATAAAAATACAGGATAACAAAATATCGAAAAAATGCTAAAATCTACAGTAACAGCGACTGAATTTTTTTGTGGGGAAACCCTGTATTATCAGCTATAATTTATAGGCGCGATGTCAATAATTTAAATTTGCAATGCAAATTATATAGAAGACAAAACAATTCTTATCTGCAGAAATTGTAATTTATAAAAAAACGGTCATAACGTCATAAATGCAAAAAAAAAAAACAAAAAGCTGCTTCGTACAATTCATTGGATTCGAAAATAAATGATTTTCCGTAGTAGCTTTGGAAAAACCTCTGCTGATTTTTGTGTATGCGTTGTAAGCAGTAAAAATGGTGAGCATTGGTTTAATATACAAAAAGGGATTATTAGTCAAAAATATAAAACAGAAACAGGAATATGTTGAATTTCGTTTTAGACTTAGTAGTAACAAAATGAGGACGTTGCATATGAAATACCCGATACTAGTTTGCTTTGTTTATACTCCTAGTATAGTACAGATAGCTTAAAACCCAAATATAAAAAAAAAAGAAATTTTTGATGCGAAATTGTACACAGTACACAGTGTTTGTTTTTAAAATGATTTATTGATGTGATCCAATTTTGTTTTTAATATGTTTCACTTCAAATTTAAGTGATGGTTTTTTTTCTCCGTGTATACGTTAAGGGGGAGGGGTGGCAAAGGGGTTCAGATTCAGTTTTTTATATAAATCCGGAAAACTGTGAGTCTGATCGCAAAACGTCTTGAGTACGAAATAAACTACACACAAACTTACTTTTGTACTGATATATAATACTCTAGACATTTTCTCAGAAAATTATACCCTAGACCCAAAAGTATAATAGTGAATTTACATTTTTTGAGTTTTACATTTCGCACTGTAACTCTTGACAGAAGAGACCTACAGTCATAGAATTTTGTCCAGATATTGCTAAAAAAAATTCTTATGATTTTAACCAAAAGTTTAATGGCTCCGACCATTGACACCTCCTCACTCCTCCTAACATTTTTCAAAAAAGCATGCCTGTAGCTTCTTGCTAAATTGAGCCAGGCAGATCAAATTTGGTGTGGTGCCTAGTCTAAGCCCCATTATGCTCTCCACTAAAAAGTATTACCATCCTCTCAAAACGAAGTGTACCCCCATACAAAGTCAACAAAAAACCTAACAAATTTCACATTATTTTTTCGCAGTGTATAGAACAATTTGGCATCAAGCATTTCTTTTTGTGTTGAATGTTTGGGTTTGGGCCTTTTTTGAGCCAATTGCACTATACTATCCATACATAAAAAACAATTATATTTACATACACACATTCCAGAAATTTCCGCAATCTATCCGATTACGAATTAAGAGGAACTTTTTATCTCATTCATAAAAACCCACGGAATGAAAATGCAAAAACAATTGTTCGTTATTATAACGAAGTCATATTTTTTCAGCACTGATATAATATATGAATCAAACTATTATTACATAGTAAAATGGTCTTATGTATAATTCAAACATGCCTATGTATGTATGTATTTGGCAAATTTCCATAACATCCTCCGTTGTGTGCTTCAAGAAATCGTGAAAATAGGGAGTAGGCATATTGTAAATGTAGCGTAATTGTTATTGCTGAAAAACGCCTACGAGATTTGAAGCGATACAAAATAATATCCGGGATAGCAATATATACATGCTCGAATGTTCCATGTGTCAATGTCATAAATACAATAAGTAGTATTCCCTCATGAGATGTCGCCGTTACATAAAATGCATATTGCGCATTTCTATAAGATAAAATGTGCAACACGTGTCGGTTTCTGTATGCGCTATCAGTTATTTGCTAATGCAATCTAATGTTATTTTACGCTGGACATCTAGTTTTATGATAATGCGCAACAAACAGAAGAAAAGGCTTGATTTGTTATGTTGCTTCGAAAACAAAGACAAAGAAGGGATACAACCTTTTCAGATTTAGGTTCGATTTTCAATACGAACATGTCTGTCTGTCAAATTAACAAGTTGTGTTGGGGGGATTCAAGATTCATCCGTTGATCACAAACCGAATTTGATAAATCTGAGTAATGTTGACGGTGAAGCACATTAAACATCTTATGAGGGTTTAACCAAAATGACATATACACAATTGATCGATGATACTTAAGCGACGTTTTTTTCGTATCGCGTGTAAGTCTGACTCGAAAAAAACGATCGCGGGTAACATCCCGGTTAAGACCAAACAGCTGACATTTGACAGTTTTTGTGCATCTTTGACTCGCTTTCGTCGGCTTATTTTTTAGATGTTGTGGATTTTATCACAAAAGATGATTATTTCTTTGCAAAATCTTTTCTCGTGATTAGAAAAACTCTCACATTTGGTTTGAAAAAACAAATTCCCTCATATTTCCCCTATGCGTCCGCCATCTACATTTGAGCTCTATCCCGTGTAGGGTAGTTGCACGGGTTAACTTTACCTGGGTAAGTGTCATTTTTTTTATATGAAGTTCTACCCAAACCTGCACGGGATAAACACAATAAAACGTGCCTTTAAATTATTATCAAAATAAGCCTCCGCGAAAGAGGCTTAAAAAAGACGTTTATATTGGAAAAATTAAATAAAAGTTTTTTTTTTACAAAACTATAGAGTTCTAAACGAAATATGAAAAATCCGTATAATTATTGACGTTACGTGGTACTTTGCAGGGTATTTTAAACGGGGTCTTATGATTTATTTAACTTTAATTAAAAATATTGAAGTTTCGGAGTAATTTTCTGTTGGTTCTAAATAATATGTCAAAATTCATCATCTATTCACGTGAAGGATGATAAAAAATTCAGTCACGTTTTTTTAGTTACATACATATATGGCCGTGTTTTTTTAAACAGCTAACCTACACTATACGGGATAATTTTCATACAAACGCTAACCTGTGACTTTATTCAGGTTAGAAATTATATTGCTATTAGTATAGTGATTTTAGCTGAAAAAATGATGAAACCCAAACATCCAAAAAAAGAGCTGACTTTTGATGCCAAATTGTTCTATGGCCTGACCGCATTACGCAGTAAAAAGTTAGACTTTTTTGCGCGTCACATTTGGGGGGGAGGGGGTGGCAAAGGGGTGAAATTATGATTTTTCGCCAATATCTTGTTAACTGTAATATTTACAGCAAAATGTTCTGAGGAGGATTTAAACTACACAAAATTTCCTTTCTAATGATATATTATATCATATACCTTCTCTTGGCAGATTATATACTAGACCTTAAAACATTTGGTGTATTTTAGATTTTTTGATAGTTACGTTTGGCGCTCTAGCTCCTGAAGTAATTTAATTGGAGCCATGGTAATTGGGATAACTATTCCTAACAATATATAGCTGTCCCACACGGAGACTCAGGTTGAAGGCATGTCTTTTTTTTAAATGTTAATAGGGAGTATAGGGGAATGCTTTGTCGGGGCAGCCTGAGTCTCCGTGTGGGACAGCTATATATTGTTAGGAATAGTTATCCCAATTACCATGGCTCCAATTTAATTACTTCATAAGCTAGAGCGCCAAATGTAACTATCAAAAAATCTAAATTACACCAAATATTTTAAAGTCTAGTATATAATCTGCCAAGAGAAGGTATATGATATAATATATCATTAGAAAGGAAATTTTGTGTAGTTTAAATCGTCCTCAGAACATTTTCCTATAAATATTACAGTTAACAAAATATAGGCGCAAAATCATAATTTCACCCCTTTGCCACCCCCTCCCCCCCAAATGTGACGCGCAAAAAAGTCTAAGTTTTTACTGCGTAATGCGGTCAGGCCATAGAACAATTTGGCATCAAAAGTCAGCTCTTTTTTTGGATGTTTGGGTCTAGAGCTAAAGTCACTATACTATATCCAGTTTTAATGAGCTTTCCAAAACTCGCCTAAATGTATGCAATCCCAATTGTTTTCTAGTACGTTTTCCAAAGACTAGCTAAAATTATATTTTAAATTGAAAAGTTCTAAGGTATAGTTTACATGCAACACTCAAGTATGTGCAAAAAATATAGTTTTTGTTTGTAAATTCATGTTAAAAATGTTGTTCGTCGTATTCTTATTCTCACACAATTATGATTCATACATAAAAATATGTTTTCATTAAAAAAAAATTACATTTGAACTTTTGCGTTTGTAAAGTGCAAACGAGGCTTTAATATTTATGAGCAATGTTTTGAAATTAATGGCAATGCCTACGTGACAATTTGAAATTTAACCTGGATGCTACCCTCGATAGTTTTTTTTTGCGCGTCTCAACCAAGTGAGCCATAGAACGTGAATATCAGTGAAACCCTAAATTTGTTCGAGATAAGGAATAATTTTACCTAGAAAGGCTTCAACTTGCTTGTCGTTCAAAATCACTATTATAAAAATGTTCACTTGACGCCTATACAGGCTGTCGCGTTACCTTTACTCTACGTTCAGCCGTCTGCTACAAAAAAAAATATTAAAAACTGTCAAATTATTTTACAGTTATATGTGGAATTAAAGAAACAAAAGTTAAAAGTTATTTAGGCGTATCATTCTTTTGATCTAGGTTTAACAATGAGGGTAAGAGGGAACACCTGGGTCTTGCAGCCAAAAGCTTTACATTGGATCTACACTGCTGTTATACGGTGTATGTGTATGGTGGACGGCACTCAGCAAGACAACCTATAATAACTTGCTGGCGAAGGTACAAAGAATGGGTTCTCTTGTCATAACTAGAGCCTTTCGTACGTGTTCGGTCAAAAGCTGGCTGCTAACACCGCTTTACGTCTGCGGGAAACTAATCAGTGGCGAACGCTTGATTATGGGCATTCGCTTATACTAAGTAATTTTAACCTACCTTTGGAAACTGACTATACTACTCCTAAATACGCTTTTGGTAAGAGCCATTACAGTTTGTTTCCGTCGAGGGATTACTGGGACAACAACATGCCTCGGGACGTTGAGTCATTTGCTATCTACACTGATGGCTCCAAGCCACACGAAGGAGTGGGTATTGACATCCGCTCAGATGTTCTTGATGTTAACCTGTCATTTCGTCTGCCTAATTACTGTAGCGTCCTGAAAGCGGAGATTGCGGCGATTATGGAATCCTTAACATGGCTAGGTCATGTCGTCACTGCGAGGGATTTCACTATTTACACTGACAGCCAGGCTGCAATTCGATCTCTCGAATCGATCCTGACAACATCTAAATCTGTCGAAACCTGCCGCTCGGCTCTTACAGAGATGGGTTGTTTACAACCCATCCTTGGAAAAAATTCTACGTCAAGAAACCTGGAATGAAAGCCTCGGATTGGACGGATACAACCCAACGACGACATCGCAAACGAACAACTGATTACTCTTTCGGAACCTGGAATGTACGCTCCCTGAATAGGACAGGGGCCTAAGGGCCCTCTTGGATCAGGTCGAAAAATATAAGCTGAGCGTTGTTGCACTCCAGGAAACTAAATGGCTTAGTAGCGAGATTGATGACCGAAATTTGTACACAATTTTCACAAATGGAAAACCTTCGGGCCACAGGGAGTTTGGGGTGGCGTTCATTGCAAACAATCAACTTAAGCCGCATGTTATCGACTTCAAACCCATAAACGAGCGGCTGTGTGCGATTCGCATTAAAACCCGGTTCTTCAATCTCTGGCTCATAAACGCGCATGCCCCCACCGATGTCAGTGAAGACGCGGTTAAGGACGAGTTCTATCACCGCCTAGAAAATCTCTTCGATTCACTTCAATCAAATGATGTCAAACTGCTGCTAGGGGATTTTAACTCCAAAGTCGGAAACGAAAGTTGGCATAGGGGGATTACTGGAGGGTACAGCCTCCATGAAGACTGTAACGACAATGGCCAACGACTAATAGACTTCGCGACCAGCAGAAATATGGTCATTAGCTCTACCTGTTTTCCGCATCGACGCATTCACAGGCAGACCTGGAGATCTCCAGATCAACATACCGTCAACCAAATTGACCACGTCCTTGTCTGCAAGAGATGGGCATCGAGCATAATGGATGTTCGGTCCTATCGTGGAGCAAATATTGACTCTGACCACTATATGGTGAAGGCGACTTATAGGTGCAGAATTTCTTCGGTGCATCATTCGAGGTTCAACCCGGCAAAAATTTTTGCGGTTGACAAATTGTTGGATGATGCCACGGTGGTCACTTATACGACTGCCCTTGAGGAGAAGCTGACGCCCTTGCTAAATAACATCAGCAACAAAGGCGCCCTTGAGATCTGGGATACACTCAAAGACACCATCAAAGGGGTAGCAGAGGAGGTTGTGGGATACAAAGCCCGGCGAGCCCGAAATGATTGGTTTGACGAGGAATGTCAAAATGCGGAAGATGCTAAAAACGAGGCATATCGCCAATGGACTGAACGCGCAACTAGAGCCAAAAAAACAAAATATGACGAGCTTCGACGATTTTCGAATAGGTTATAATTAGGCGTAAGAAACGTAAGCATCTTGACGAGCAGTTGATGCAAATAAACCAAAGACTAGTTAGTAGGAACAGTAGACAAGCGTACAAGTTGATTAATTCAATTAAAAGTGGATACCAACCCAGGACCAGCCTCTGTAAGGATAAGGATGGCAATATCATTAGCGACACCGATAGCGTTGATAAACGCTGGGCCTCACATTTTGAAGAGCTCCTCAATGTTCAACCGAACAATCCCACACAAGAAGCTCCGGAGCTGATGGCTGAACCAGGCCCTCCCGTTCAACCCCCAACAGCAGAAGAAGTTGATCTCGCCATGCAAGCACTAAAACATAATAAAGCCCCGGGCAGGGCCGGCTTTAGGGTGGGGCGACCGGGGCGGTCGCCCCGGGCGCTAGGTTTAGGGGCGCCGTAACCCGTACTTTTATTTAATTTTTTTTATAAATTTGTTTGTTGCTTAAGAATGTAGTGCTATAATCCATAGTAGAACACCATTTCTACCGGTAATCATTAGCAGAAATTCAAATTTGTTGCATTATGTGATCGTCTTCAAGGCATTTTTTTATCATCTTAAATTCGATCATTGTTAAAAACCGGTTGGTTCATGGCTAACTTACTCACAGGTTACATTATACGTTTCGTTTTCGAATCAGCAACATTTAAACATTCGTAAAGTTACAAATTTTATTTTATTTTTAATAGTTTTTATTTTTAATAGAAAAACAACCTCTCCCTTCGTGATTCACATCCTATCATTTTTTTAAGTTGTCATGTTTTCTATTTGTTAAGTGATTCTTTTGAAGTTTTTAATTGGCCGAATGGCAACAGACGGCAATATTATCATTGGCCTAAAATTTAAAAATATTAACCAGAAAATCTACCTTTTTTAAATAGACGAAAAGCTAATGAAGCCAAAAACAACATTCTTCAATTAAAAAAAATTGAAAAAATACAAAATGGGTTTATGAAGTTATTTCTGTACATATTTTGGGAGAATCAGTTGCACTAGTTTGCATCAGTAGTGTACCCCCAATTTAGGATGTCACGAGCCGCCACTGACATGTATCTTTATAGAAATCAGGAATGAATTTAGTTGGGTACTCATAATATCAGATTTCCATTTGAGGAATTGACTGCGTTCCAAAGATACATGACCTTTAATTAAGAAAAAGGAATAATTCTAATAAGCACATTCGTTTTGGAACAACCAATATCAATATTAGAATATATCAATTTCAAGATCATGTTTATGCTTTTGGCTTTATTGGACTTTTGTTTATTAATAATTATGTGTGTAGAATTTTTTTTAGGTTTTTGGTAATATGTAGGTATTACAATTTGGGAAAAAAAGTATCCTTTCTCGCTCAATTAAATTTACAAAAACTACTTGAAAAATAGAAAAGTTGACAATGAATGAAATAATAATTTCCCAATCTCTCGCTTTGATCTAAGCCGTGGCCTACCTAAAGACGAATCATGAACAATCAATGCAATTAATGACAGGGGAAAATGACAGTTGAAGAAATGAGTACATGGCCATTGATTAAAACTTATTCATAAGAAAGTACGCCTTTGCAGGTTGTAATTACGAATAAAAGCTAGAGACATGAAAGTGACGACCAAGCTTTCAGGAGCTATTAATTAGAAAAGAGACGCTGCTGTTGAGTCCAATTTAAAAAAAAACAGTCGCGAAATATGGAGAAATTCCATTCAATTAATACAAAAATAGACTCAAATTGAAGTTTAGAAGATGGAAGCCAAACAGTAAAAGGGGATAGTTTCAACGGCGGGCCAATGAAGAAATATATTTCCGAAGAACGTTCAAGTTGCGTCCATGAGACTGGAGGCGATTAAATTAGTACGGTCCTAACCGCTCTACTGATTTCGTCGCCTCGTGTCTCGTAATTTGAACGATCTTACCATACCGAACTTGAATAGTTGGCTGATCCAGCACAATGGCCGAAAATTCTAGGCCTTCAGTTTTAAAAAGCTGTCGCGAAAACTAAACCAACGGAAATAGAAGAAATGTCAGTTCCACTTGACAGTCAGAATAGACACTTTTCCCTTAAATTAACTTATCCAGTGAAGAAATCAAAAGGAGGTGGCTAGTTTGCTTAAAAACACAAATAAGGCGTTTCGCTTTCTGCGGAAGCGAAGTCCGCATTTTCAGCAACGATCTACCAGGACTGGAAGCATGTACATATACAGTCGAACTTCCTTAAACGGACACTTCTAATAACCGGACATTCCTCATAAACGGACACTTTTATTTTCCTCAACGTTTTTCCTTATATTTTACTAGAAAAATAACTTCCAATAGCCGGAAACTCTCATAACCGGACACGGACAGTACTATTATACCCTTTCTGAACAAGCAAGTCTCTAATAAACGGACAGTTCCACAAATAAAATTCGAAATTCTTGCATTACGATTACATAATTGTATTTCGAGCAAAGAAGTTTTGAAATTACCGGAAAATCGGTCTTTTGCGCAAAGCTAAATACCCTTTCCGGAAATCGCTGTATACAAATCTTGTTTATCTCTCCGTGTAGCTGGAATTTCTTAGAGATTCAGGAGTTCAATTTATGTCGCGGCATCGTGCAGTTTTCTATTCTTTTAAAATATGAACAAAAAATTGTTTTTTTTTTTTTTAATTTGCCTTTTGAAGAAAAAGTGCAAGAACAAGTCATTTTAAGTGTTCTCGATCTCGAAAAAAAATCGTATTGGAAAAACACGGCTGAAGTGAGACATCGTGGTTTTGAATGGATTCGCAGCGCAGTCCAAATTAGTTTTATAAAATGTTATACCTTTGTGAAATATTCTCATAATCGGACACTTCCAATAAGCGGACAAAATCTCAATCCCCAATGGTGTCCGTTTATGGAAAGTTCGACTGTATATGTATTATGTAATTAGTAATTACTTATGTCGATAAATTTTGCTTTTTTTTTAATTTTCGTTACTTCTATTCTATTACAATTTTTTCGTGTATAGAAACTATAAGGGGCGCTTCCTTCAAGTTCGCCCGGGCGCCATTTCACCTAAAGCCGGCCCTGGCCCCGGGTGCTGACGAGATTCCAGCTGAACTGCTGAAGCATGGTGGGGAGAGCCTTGTTAAGGCTATACACACACTTATCGTTAAAGTATGGAACGACGAAATAATCCCCGAAGATTGGCGTAAAAGTATCATTTGCCCAATCCACAAAAAAGGGGATAAGTTGAAATGTGAGAACTACAGACGCATCTCATTAGTTTGTACGACTTATAAGATTTTATCTAAGATTCTGGAAAATAGAATTAATCCGTACGCAGAAGAAATCATTGGCGAGTACCAAGGCGGCTTTAGATCTGGTCGTTCGACGACAGATCAGCTTTTACTCCAGAAGTGCTGGGAATACAACATCGACGTATACCAAATATTTGTTGACTTCAAGCAGGCATACGACAGTATCGATCGAAGCGTACTGTACAACATTTTGCTGCATTTTGGAATACCGGCTAAGCTAGTGCGACTCATAAGAATGACGATGACTAATATCGTCTCGCAGGTCAGAGTTCAGAACAGACTCACTGACCTATTTGAAACTCGTACTGGACTCAAGCAAGGCGACGGGCTGGCGCCGACGCTCTTCAAACTGGCTCTGGAGTATGTGATTCGAGCCATGAATTTGAACAGCAGCGGAACGCTACTCATTAAATCGACTCAACTAGTAGCCTACGCCGACGACATCAACATCATGTCTCGAAGATTAGGTGATGCAGAAAGCCTTCTGCATAATCTCAATAACGCCGCCAAAGAAGTTGGACTACATATCAACGAGTCTAAAACCAAGGTCATGATGCAATCAAAAACTAGAACGCCAGTAAATTCAAGCATCACAGTGGGGGACCTCAATATAGAATATGTAGACAACTTCACTTACCTGGGTTGCAATTTGTCAAAAGACGCCAACGAAACAGATGAGATAAAGCGACGGATACAACTAGCTAATAAGTGTTACTTTGCGGCCCTCCAAATTATGAATTCGAAGCTGGTGCACAGGAACACGAAGCTCCACGTGTATAAAACCATCATCCGACCTGTGCTATGCTATGGCTGCGAGGCATGGACCCCAACCCAAAACTTTGAACATCTGTTGGACACATTCGAGCGAAAGGTTCTCCGAAGAATCTTCGGGACCGTTCGTGAACGAGGTGAATGGCGCATCCGGTACAACCTTGAGTTGTATCAGCTGTATGATGAGCTACAGGTGTCGAAGATCGTGAAATTGCAGCGATTGCAATGGGCGGGTCATGTACAAAGGATGAACGACGATCGCATGCCCAAAAAGGTGATGAACGCGCAACGAGTGGACGGAGCCAGATTGCGTGGACGACCGAGAGCCCGATGGGAGCATTCTGTATGTGAGGACGTCCACCAGATGCTAGGCTTTCGGAATTGGAGGACAAGGTCGCGTGACCGCGACAATTGGAGGTTTTCAATCCAGGCGGCCAAGGCCCGACGTCGGGCTATCGTGCCATAAAGAAGAAGAAGAAGCTGTATTCAATAACGTAAAAAGAGAATGTATTTGGCTACTCTGAGACTGAGATGCTTAGAGTCTGTCATCCACTGCTCTCAAGATTTGCAAGCCTGAAATGTTCTTCCATCTTCGTTTGATTACCTGTCTAAATTATGAAGTCAAATATGTAGGTCACGCCCTGTGGCTTACTTGGCTGAGTCGCACTCTACGATGCTAGTAATCAAGAGATCCGGAAATGTGCGGATAGGAAATACGGATATATAGTGCTTGCAAAATTATATACACTCCGAAATGATATGCAATGAAACGTTGACAAGAAATAGCCTATAAACGGCTGAGTGAACGCACCCATACCCCACAAGGGGTTACGCGGTACAGAGAAGAAATATGAAGGTATGCACACGCAAATTTCATTCAAACCCAAACTCCCGAATACAGCGCTTAACGGATAAGCACATGTATCTATAAAACCCACCACCGTGACAAATATTTCATTCAAATGAATAATAATTATTTCCAGTTACCGCAGCACTATTTGTTGCACTTTGCACTTGCATTGCACCTGAATTGCCATAGAAACCAAAGTCCATCTAATATGCACCCCGACGTTGTTCGCTGAACGCACAGGCGGCAGTACATAACCGCAACTTTTGAATGATAAATGAAACGTGAATAGGAAGTTGAAATGAAAATATGTCTAGCAACGATACAAGGATTATCTCTTTGTCTGCCACCAGCCATTCTGCGAAATCTTTAAACACTTTGTTCCATGTGCGATGCAGACTGACACGTTTGTTTCTGTGTGTTGTATGGGCTTTCTATCCAAAAATTTTGCCATGCATATTACGTCAATCGATCAGAAAAAAATTTGCTAAAATATAGCCACCTGGCTGTTTGAGATTTGCGCTTTGTTGTAGCCAATGGTAGAAATTACATAAGTTACTGGAAAATCCTGATTTTAAGAAAATTAGAATCGTGCCCACATCTATGTGCTGTCGTCGTCATGATGCCCCCAGAACGTGCAATGCAACTGCATATGCATGCAAATTATGTACAGACTTGGCGTACTGTACTTGTAGATCTGAAATGCGGGCAAAAGATTGCGACAAGATGATGCGCCGGAATTAGGTTTGTGTTACATAAACAACCACGACGACGGCGAAAAATTGCAATGAATTGGGGACAAGTTGAATGTGACTTTATTGTACTCGTAGCAGATAGTGGAATTAATCGTCAAGGGATTGCGGCAAACGCGACCACTTAAATCAATTGGGTGGCGTAATCAATAGCCTGGCCGGGTCAACCGAACGCAAGCAGGCACATAGATAGTGGCTTCGTCGCGTTCTACGTTTATAATTAAATTAAAACGCAAAACTGGTTGAAGACTAGTGTCTAGTCGCAGCACACAAGATAAATCTGAGAAGTGTTTGTGTTGCGGTCGCGGTGATGCATTCTAAGAGCCAGCAACGAGACGACCAGTGGCATAGCACCAATGCCACCACTTTGGTTCGCTTTTCTCTATTGCCGATTCGAGGGGGGCTATTCTGCTATGGCAAAAGTTCGACTAAATTGGACGACGGCACACAATTGAAATGTTTATGCGTTGCCCATAATAGTGGCAGTAATAATTTTAGTTTGTGACAAAAGTTGAAGAAAAACATAAAGTTGGGGCCGTACCATTATGGCAGACCGGGGCTCCCACGGCATATAGTCTCACTTTCGACACTTTTGTGAAAGTCTTGCCAAGAATAGCGCTGAGTCAGCTGCGACGACGCGCCAGGGAAAACTTGGTCTCGAGCGCGAAACCGACACAGAAACTCTACAGGGCAACGAAAAAGAAATGCGTGTGAAACGATATATGGCTGTTGGAAATGTTGTGAATAGAAACTTACAGTACTCCGGAGCAGCGGGTGCATACAAATGAGCCGATTGTCATGTTGACGTACGTGGGCCCCTTTTGGCCGCAATCGAAACATTGGCGATTTCCCCCGGAACCTCCGCTCGTCACCAGCTCCCGTAGAAGTTTCAAATTCTTGTCGTCTTGTTTCTTGCGAACTACCGCCATGATGCTACTGGTGGTGGTGCTGTTGCTAGGATTCGTGGTGTTTGGTCACCTGCTGTCGATGGACGACGACGACGACGTGCTCTATTCGTCCCTTCTGGCGTGTTTATTGGCTGACGGCTGCTATCGCAACAATCGAATCGAGTAAACATTTAAATATGCATAGCCCAGCCGGGTGGAAAATATATGTCGTCACTATTAACACTTCCGGCTCACGCACACACAATGAATTTACGCACAACAGAAAAAAGGATTCACAAAAAACGCTCGGAACGAAAATCTTGCAGAGGTGCCTATTATTCAACGGAACTCGAACAGAGAACTAACCAACCGCCCACACGCGAAAGCACGGTTTTCGAGAGCAAGTAATTGAACGATTTTGCAATTTTTTCACCAAGCACTTGTGACTATTTTTTTCGGGCCTTTGAAATTCACTTTGGTTTCGAGAAATTTTCAACGCACAGCTGATTAGTTGCGAAACTAAGGGAAATGTAGATTTTTCGCAAGACAGGTGAGGCGACTTCCTTTTTCTCGTTATTCAACCGTGACAAGGAAGAAAACAACTCCCGAGACAGACAATTTCACATTCACAACCAGCACGAACGAAACACCACGTCCACTCGATTCACAGAATTCAACTCAACTGACATTTCTTTTTATTCCGCAACGGAATTTCGCCGTCTCGCCGCAAGGTATGAATGTTGCCCGATTAGTGATACAGCAAAGGGCGTGTAAATTGGCCGATTTTGATGCGTTGAATTCTTGAATCGGGAGGAAACCGATAGTCGGCAGAAAGCTATCACAGGCCGAATACACCTGCAACTTGGTTGCCAACCTAAGTTGGCAACACGCAAAAAAACCGGAAATTAAGTAATTTGTAGGCATGTTGCAGGTTGCAGTACCAGGTTGCAAAAACGTGAATGGCGCGGTTGCCGGAATGTTGCAAGTGTGTAGTAACGTACCTGCAACCTAGGTTGGCAACCAAGTTGCAGGTGTATTTGGCCTGTTATGTCCAAAATATGAGGACACTGTCATAGGCCGAACAATGTTTAACAATTTGCCATCTCATTCATAATGGCAGTGGCGGGGACATTTTCAGCAGAATATTTGGAATTAATTAATGTCACTGTTGTCAATGTTTTTTTTTTCTAATTTTAATTTGATTCGCGTGACCAAACACCATTATTTCGATGAAATCCTCGAAAAATTACCTTTTTGTATACAAGGATCGAACTACACGGATTCGAAATGCCTCCATTAGCATTGGCGAGCTCGTTTGAACAAATCCTGACTTTTGATTTTGATACCCATTTGATTCCCATATTGACTACTATCGCTTTAAAGTATAGTAATCAGTTCGATGATTCGCACGAATTTCTATATAAAACCAGTCAAAAAACTCGTGCGAGGCGAGAATAGCTCGCATCTAGGTATTCAGTTTTTCGGACGAGTATCCTATGCTCAAACCAGTGTATGCACAAAGTCTCCACATAGATTCGGACGAATATAATGTCCTTACATTTATTTTCGTGCGAGCGTGATAGGAAAAGACAAACATTCAATTAAATGGAATTTTAAAAGGGTAATTTTCGATTATGTCTGATGATTAATTATGTTAATTTTTATCGGAGAAACTGGAAAATAAATATCCTTTCAAAAACTAATAAGATGGTAGTATAGCATATGTGGGAGTGCTTGTTCAGAAGGATTTATGGCTTGAAGTTAGGATGATTTTATTGGTGCTTTGTGGCCGTAATCGTTCGGTCGCCACTCTGTGATATAGAGACTCATAGAGAAGCGAGTTTTCAATACTCGGCATGGCTTGTTCCACGTGTATTGCTAAAAAGAAGATAGGAAATGTTCTTATCATAGAATAATAAACAAAAATGCAACTATGAAGTGGTATGGCTGGCAACTATATCACACTCCGAATTCAGTAGTTGTTGAGTTGAAACGTTGACGACTACACACGGTAAGTCGTCCACGCACCATTCATTCATTACTAGGAGTTAGGGTAAAACAAGAGAGAATGGAGAATAAATTGCTGATGTGCTCTGCTTCACTAGAGGATTAAAACAATTAAATTTGAATTGATACATCACATCTTTTAGTGCAATAACAATGAAATGGTTTTTATTATTTATTAAGTGTTATTTTAAGAAGATATTACAGAAGAACTTTAGGTGTGTTTTTTTGGTTATCCCGTGTAGGTTTGGGTAACGAAACTTCATATAAAAAAATGACAGGTGCGTCAGCTGTCATTTTTTTTATATGGAGTTTCGTTACCCAAACCTACACGGGATAACCAAAAAAACACACCTTTTATTTCTTATTCTTCTTCGTATGGGTAAATTTAATGATGATTTGGTTGTTTCCTATGTTCTTCTTTTTCTCCTGGGAATTCCATAGATATTCGGTGTATCCAGTATATGCATACGTACATATGTATGTATGTTTGTACATACATAATGTATGTAAGTACAATGCAAATCGCCTACACGAATAAAGGCTTGAATAGATCCTCCTCCCTTGGTGTTGATATTTTAAAAATATACAACTTTGATGCCCGTATGTCAGCTATAGACAGTTAACTAAAATACAAATTTTCAAGGCCAACTATGTACTCTCCAATTCTACACTTTCGTGCGAGTCATAAATGCAAATATTCGCGCGAGAAACTGATTACTAGCCTTCAGGGTGAAAAAGGACCAAAAAGGATCCAACATTATCTTGCTTCGCTTGTCGTACCCTTTATGAAACTTCTTCTACTTTTGAAGAACCGGCATTTGATGCGAATCACACACAGCCATTCGCTTATGGGTTTGATGTTGATACATGCATGTTATTTTCGGTACAATTCTATTGATAGACCCAAGGCAACAACAGTTACCGCAACAACAACGCATTGGTCTTGGCGATGACACGATCCACGATAGAGCTGCCTGTAGAAATATGCTGAGATATTATCGCCAAAACGGGCGATGTGCCTACACCGCAGGTCGAGCAACGCGAAACCATGGAGCGGTATAAAGAACGAGGCAAGGAAGAAGAATCAATGGCACACAAATATGTAGTAAAAATGAATATGTGGAGAACCGTTACGATTTCGCGAAAAAGGATTGCAGACTCAGTCGGTTCAGGCCAATATTAATGAAATGGCATCATCAAAATTGGGCGCCGTACATACTGAAATGGTGCCCCATTTTGTTTCCTGGAGTGCAACTACGCTCAGCTTGTATTTCTCGCCCTGATCCAGGAGGGCCCTTAAAGCCCTCGGCCTGTTCAGGGAGCGCACATTCCGTACATTCTGTTCTTCGTTTGGAGTCATCGTTGAGTTATAACTGTTCAATCCGAGGCTTTCAGTCCAGGTTTTTTGACGTTTAATTTTTTGTTTAAGGATGAGTTGTCGGCCCATCGTTAAACCATGATAGTATTCGTAGTCGAAGGAGATATATCATAGAGGAGCCTGTTCAGATTTGGAGCCGAATGTTGAATTTGGTACACCTTCTTCCCATCACCGATGTTGTAACCTGAAACAAACAAAACGACACAGAGAATCTTGCGCAATACACAATAATGAATTATACTTATCTGACTTGGAAGCTTCTCGGATTTATATAACCGGCTGGATGCTGCACAGTGGAGACTCCGATTCCATATATTTGTTGAGTTGACATCGTCACCGGCTGCAATATAATAAATAATAATTATTGAAATATAATGTAATGTAAAACATTTGAATTCTAGGATTAAGAAAAATACGAGTACATACATATAACCAAATTGAATTGTCGAAAATGATAACGTAGTATATAACTGGCATATATAATGGATAAATAATTGTTAGTACTAGTAGAACTCGTTTTATATACTTATGTACTTACAGCTAGTTTTCTCAAGCGGTGAAGTCGAGCACTTTTTTTTTGATCTCGAGAATAGTCACTACGATAAGACGTGTAACAATAGAAAAATTGATGGAATAGTGAATAATTATAAATATCTAGTACTATAATAAATATTAATTAGTTGGTGAAATATTAATTCATTTTTCTTGGATATCGTTTGAATGAAATTGGCTACATTGGTCCGTCGAGCCGGATCCGGCTTTTGGAATTAACCACATTGGAGTGCATTGGATTCGGCCTTTGGAATTAACCACATTGGAGTGCATTGGACTTGGCTTTTGGAGTAAAATTGAAAATTATTGGATCCTTTATATTGGAATTACATAACACTGGTGAGTCTTTTGCTTTTGGATACTGGTAATTGAGAATATTAGTGATATTGGTTCAATTAGTTAGCAAATAGAAGAAGAACTACGTGTTTAATATGGAGAAACTAATTCTAAAACAAAAGGTTATGTTTGAACAACTTAACCGGGTTCAAACTAGCTTTCAGAAGGACACTAAGGTCCCAAGAACTGCCTCTTTTTTACGTAACGTGCTCACTAAAATCGATGCAATTAATGCAAAGTTCTCGGAGACCCATGACAAGATCCTTGATCTTGTCGAAACGGAGCAAGATCTGGAAAAACTATATTTTAAAGAGGGCAGATGCGAAGAATTCGCAGCGGTGCATATTGTACTTCAGTCCGAGATTCAGGACTCGCTGAAAACAATAGCACCAGCTGTAGAAAATAAGGACGTATCAGGAGGTGCCCCAAATCGTGAATTGGAATCGGAATTAAAGTTGCCACGAATTTCAATTCCGAAATTTGCCGGGAATTATGAAGAGTGGGTCCCATTTCGTGATTTATTTCGGTCGCTCGTTCATGACCGTAAAATTTCAAAGGTGGAGAAAATGCATCACCTTCGGAACAGCCTAGCGGGAGAGGCAGAAGGTTTAATAAAGCAATTTTCTATTTGCGATGACAACTATGATATTGTATGGAGAATTTTAAATGATAGGTACGAAAACCCTAATATTTTGTTGAATACATTGTTCAAACGTTTTGTTGGTATTCAACACGCAAATGAGTCTTCCTCCTCTATCAAAAATTTATTAGATCGCACTGTAGAATGCGAACGAGCAATCTCGAACATGAAAATTAAGGACGTGTGGAATGCCATGGTTGTGTATATGACGGTACAAAAACTGCCGAAAGAAACGCGACAGTTATGGGAGCAGCAGCATTCGGCTGACGAAATGTTTCCTAATTTTGATAACGTCTGTGTATTCCTAAAAAATCGCTTCCGAGCTTTAGAAGCTGCAGGTATTTATAGACTCAAGGCCCAACAAAACCCATCGGTAGCTCCGATCCCGAGCCGACACATACAATCATTTCATGAAGAAGTACAACAAGAGTGCGTAATGTGCAAGGGACCGCACCAGTTGTGGAAATGTACATCATTCCACAAAGAAAATCATACGGGGAGATATGATGTGGTTAAACGAAATGGTTTATGTTTAAAGTGCCTCCAAAAGGGACATTTGGTGGCAAATTGCACAAGCATGTATAAGTGTGCCAAATGTAATAAAAACCACCATGTACTCCTACATAAGAGCGATGTTCATGCCATGCTTGAGACAACAGTAGATCTCACTCGAAATCAACCCAATGAATCGAATGCTGGACACTTGGAGGAGCAACCCGTAACCCCTTCTAACTATGATGTTAACTCTTTTAATGTCGTGGCTAAGAAAGAAGTTTTGCTTGCCACTGCGTTGGTTACTCTTAAGTCTTCAAAGGGTAGTATAGTTGCGAGAGCTCTTTTGGACACAGGATCGCAAGCATCCTTTATGACAGAACGTATAGTACAGCAACTCGGTCTGGTTAAACAGTTCGCCAATGCCAACGTCATCGGAATTGGAAGATCAAATGCTGGAAACATAAGAAGTAAGGTGACCTCTACGCTATTAGCGAACGACAATAAATACATAACGTTTGAGGCTTTGGTAATGGATAAACTAACCAACCTTATGCCTACTAGGATGGTGGACAAAAGAGTCAGGGACCACTTGGATGGGTTCACTTTAGCTGACCCGAGATTCGATACACCCGCCAAGATTGATCTCCTCTTAGGAGCCGACGTCTATTCCCGCATTTTACTTGGAGACACGCACAAAACACCTATGGGTCCAATTTTACAAAACACACGTTTAGGTTGGATAATATTCGGCGAAATCGAATCACGTGCCAACGAATATTATAGCTTCAAAGTAGAAGTCAATGACGAAGAGCCAATCGATAAACAACTGCGTGCGTTTTGGGAATTAGAGGAGGTGGACCAAACTCGACTCCCGACGGCCGCAGACAAGCTATGCGAGGAACATTACAAACGCACCACGGAGAGAGATGAAAATGGCCGTTTCGTCGTACGTTTACCATTTAAAAATGAAAATGTCAAGACCGCCTTGGGAACCACGAGAAAACCAGCACTCGCTAGTCTGTTACAACAAGAGAGACGACTCATGAGTTCAACACAATTTAAAACCGATTATTCAAAATGTTTGGATGAATATTTAGAAATGGGACACATGAGACCAGTATTTGATTCTAACGACAACGTACTAAAGGATGGAAAACAAGTATGCGTGTCATATTACTTACCACACCACGCAGTCTTTAAGGAAAGTAGTACCACAAAACTACGCGTTGTGTTTGATGCCTCGAGAAAAACCAATACGGGTTGGTCATTAAATGATGCATTGTTGACTGGACCCTCCATACAAACGGACATGATTTCCATTTTATTGCGAATGAGACTGAAAAGATATATATTTGTGGCTGACATAGAAAAGATGTACCGTCAAATCAGAATGCATCCCGACGATGCAAACTTTCAACGAATCCTATGGAGACAAGATCCCTGTTCAAAAGTGCAAGACTACTGCCTAGACACCGTGACATTTGGCATAACCTGTGCTCCATTCCTAGCGATCAGAACTTTACATCAACTGGCTGAGGAGGAGAAGACTCGATTCCCACGTGCATATACTGCAATTATTGATGACATGTACGTTGATGATTTAGTCACCGGAGGTAATACACTAGACGAAACTCTGAACATACGACGTGAAGTGGAAAAAGTACTTCAGACAGCTGGATTTAAGTTAAGAAAATGGATTGCAAATGATAAACGAATTTTGTGTGGTATCCCGAGTAACGACATCGAAAACGCGAACACTCTAGACTGCAATTTCGATGAAAGCTTCAAATCACTCGGCATGATATGGCATCCAAAGGGAGATCATTTTTCATATAAATTGAATCTACAGGAACACGACACACCGTACACAAAGCGAAAACTACTATCTGATATCGCTCGATTGTATGACCCGATGGGCTGGCTTGCACCGTTAATTATAATAGCAAAAATTATGCTTCAGTTACTGTGGATAGATGGCCTGCAATGGGACGAAAATCTTCCTCAAACTTTAGATAGACAATGGAGAACCTTTCGAGAGTCGCTCCTTAACATTGAAAGGTTAAAAATACCAAGATGTGTATCGTTCGGAAAAGAACCTATCGAGCTGCATGGTTTCTGTGATGCATCAGAAGAAGCGTATGGAGCCGCAATATACGTAGTGTACGGAGACAAGAGCACAACAATCAGTAATTTAATAATTGCAAAAACAAAGGTAGCTCCAGTACGGCCAGTAACCATACCGCGTCTAGAGTTGTGCGGGGCAGTATTATTAGCCAAACTAGTGAAAGGGTGAAAATCGCGTTGAAGCTTAAGAACATTGAAACATGGTTGTGGACAGATTCTAAGATAGTTCTTTCGTGGTTGAAGGGCCATCCTAGTCGGTGGACCGTCTTCATTGCCAATCGTACAACGACAATTTTCGACGCTGTTGGAAACACGCCATGGCGATACGTACCCTCGTTACAAAACCCAGCCGATTTAGCTTCGCGAGGCGTTGATCCGAATGAAATCATAGGAAATGATTTATGGTGGACAGGACCGAAATGGTTAAAGGATAGAACAAGTTGGCCTAGACAAGGTGACATAGGACCAACCACAGAAGAACAGCGGAAACAAGTCGTAGTGAACACTTGTATCAAGGCTTCACATTATTTGGACGATCTGTTGAACCGCTTCTCATCATTAACACGCTTGATTCGCGTAACGTCATATTGCTTTCGATTCTTCATGCTATCAACAAAGAAAGCAAACAAAAGGGGTCCACTGACTGCTGAGGAACTCGAAAAATCATATCAATTTTGGATTGCATTTACACAACGTCGTGAATATAAGACAGGAGTTGAATCACTTTCGAATAATCGCAATATTTCAATCAAGAGTAACCTGCGAAAACTATATCCTATCATAGATAAACAAGGAATTTTACGAGTAGGTGGCCGACTCGAAAACGCAAATTTGAAATATGAAGAAAAGCACCCAATTATTTTGCCAAAGAATGGCAAACTGAGTCAACTAGTCATTGAGAAATTACACCGAGATACATTACATGGGGGAACACAATTGATGTTGACTACTCTTAGGAGAAAGTTCTGGATCCCAGATGCCAGAAGATTGATAAAGAGCGTTGTACACAAATGTTTAAAATGCTTTAAGATTAAAGCACAAGGCTCCTCCCAGTTGATGGGACATCTACCCGAACCGAGAGTAACCATAGCCAGACCATTTACAAATACAGGAGTCGACTATTGTGGGCCTATTGCGATCAAAGATAGACAAGGCAGAGGTGCTAAAACAATTAAGGCATATATTGTCATTTTCATATGTCTCAGCACGAAGGCGATACACATTGAACTCGCAACAGACCTTTCAGCGCAAACGTTTTTGTCAGCATTACGACGATTTATTGGAAGACGAGGGTTATGTAGACACATATATAGCGATAATGGAACGAACTTTGTTGGTGCTAATACCGAATTGCGACAAATACAGGCGTTTGAACGAGTTGCGGCAGAAGAAACAGCAAATAACGGAATAGTCTGGCATTTCAACCCACCAGCATCACCACATTTTGGCGGTCTATGGGAGGCGGGCGTCAAATCGATCAAATACCATTTAAGAAGAATGCTTGGAAATGCGACATTAACATATGAAGAAATGTTGACAGTCTTAATTCAAATAGAAGCCTGCCTTAACTCCCGGCCACTATGCCCGCTATCCGACGATCCCTCCGACTTAACAGCACTCACTCCGTCTCATTTCCTGATAGGAGATACTATGCTGGGACCCCCGCAAGTCGATCTTATGGAAGTCAATTTAAATCGATTAAGCAGATGGCAGCTAACCCAAAGACTAATGCAAAACTTTTGGTATCGTTGGAAAACTGAATACCTTGGAAGATTACAACAGAGACCAAAATGGATGGCGAAACAACCAAATATGAAAATCGGCGACCTATGCTTGCTTGTTGATGAAAAAACACCCCCCTTTAACTGGCCACTAGCGAGAATAATGGATATTCATCCAGGAAATGACAATTTAATACGTGTGGTCACTGTGCGAACCAACGAAAACACATATAAAAGAGCCGTGACCAAAATTGCACTACTTCCGCTTTAAATTTGTATATTACATCTTATCGTTTTGAGTTACTATTGAACCATATATCACTAAAATTAACCTTATCCTAGCAAAGTAGACTTTTCACCACAAGCGAGTGAGGCGCGCTTAAACGCCTTCCGTTCCAGCATCAAGCAGTGTTGGCATGGTGTAAATACCGTCGACACAATGCTTGGTGAATAATTCGCAACATCGAAATGTTCTGGAATGATATTCCAGCGGGGGCAGGATGTTCAGATTTGGAGCCGAATGTTGAATTTGGTACACCTTCTTCCCATCACCGATGTTGTAACCTGAAACAAACAAAACGACACAGAGAATCTTGCGCAATACACAATAATGAATTATACTTATCTGACTTGGAAGCTTCTCGGATTTATATAACCGGCTGGATGCTGCACAGTGGAGACTCCGATTCCATATATTTGTTGAGTTGACATCGTCACCGGCTGCAATATAATAAATAATAATTATTGAAATATAATGTAATGTAAAACATTTGAATTCTAGGATTAAGAAAAATACGAGTACATACATATAACCAAATTGAATTGTCGAAAATGATAACGTAGTATATAACTGGCATATATAATGGATAAATAATTGTTAGTACTAGTAGAACTCGTTTTATATACTTATGTACTTACAGCTAGTTTTCTCAAGCGGTGAAGTCGAGCACTTTTTTTTTGATCTCGAGAATAGTCACTACGATAAGACGTGTAACAATAGAAAAATTGATGGAATAGTGAATAATTATAAATATCTAGTACTATAATAAATATTAATTAGTTGGTGAAATATTAATTCATTTTTCTTGGATATCGTTTGAATGAAATTGGCTACAGAGCCTCTTAGACGCTGAAGTTGTTAGGACCAGCACTCAGGCGCAGCGGTGCTTCTTCCATCTTCCAAATGGCATATCAGTGCAGCATCCGCAAAGAAAATGGGAGACCCTTTTCTCCTCTTCATCCCGCAGCTTCTGCAAAGATCGTTATACGGAAGGTTAATCCTCCTGGCGTGCTCCCCGATAGCTCCAAAATGACTTGCCCTTTCAAGTTAGAGGAACGATAAAGATCAAGATTAGGCCACAGCTGTTTTGTCCTGGCAGCCGTAGCTCCATTCATCCATCAAGTTTGCCTTGCTTATGGAGGCCTGCATAATGGTTTGTTTGAATGAATTCATGGACATTCCAATGTGTCGTTGGTTTCCTGGTACGGTTTCTTCTATGCCCCGTCGCGCTAGCTCATCCGCTTTACGTTTTCCTTGATATTCGCTGTGCCCAGGGATCCAGAACAGTCAAATGTGAAAGTAATTTACAGAAATGCGGCACGACAATCCAGTACTGCTGTTGAAGTTCAGAGTACGGACTCAGGGGTGTTTAGCGCCGATTGGCTGTCCGTGGAATTTCTTTCTGTTATAACATGAAGTTGCAGCCCAGATTAATACTTTATGAATCGGTACGAGTTCCCACTGAAGGGCATTACAGGGAGAGGTTAATCGGATCGAAAGGTTTAAGCCGGACCCGTCCACGTGAGCACCAAACTCCTACGCCCTATTCATTCAATTCCTTCTGTATGCGCACTTATGCATGTCTCATAACCACCGGTGCACTCCGATCTTGCCCTAGCAGTGCTCTAGAAGTTCTACTAGATCTACACCCAATTGAAATACACCTTGAAACCGAGGCAAAACTAGCAATGGAACGACTCATTGCAAATGATGCCAGTCTGGAGCTTACTAAGGGGCAGCTCATATGCCTCAACAGCAATACTATCGTGATTATGCCCTCCGACTACCTTGCAAAGCAGCTCTCATTCGGCCGCCACTTCCAGGCTGTAACATTGAGTAGGGAGGAGTGGCACCTTAACTTCGCTAGGTTGCATCCACAGACCATCAAATAGTTTACTGACGGTTCCAAGACAATTGAAGGCTCAGGAGTGGGTGTGGTTGGCCCAGCACATAGAATATCTACATATACCTACGGGCCTCCACACCATTGTTTTTCAGGCAAAAATGCACGCAATAGAAACCTGCGCTGATTTCTGCTTACGAGAAAACTATACGAAAATAAACAAAGAAGATATAGCTTCTCAGACAGCCAGACACTATTACTAAGTACACCGTCACGTCAAGACTTGTTCAATGCTGCCTGAAGGCGTTGAACAGACTAGGCGAAAATAACAGCCTAACACTTTTCTGGGTTCCAGGCCACATGGGTATCGCAGGGAACGAACAGGCTGATGAACTGGCACGCATATAGCTGCATCATTCCCCTTCTGAACCCTGGCAGACCTGAACCCTTCTGCAGCATCTCTTCCTGTATAGTTAATAGAACATTCAAAGAATAGGAACGACTCAAGGCAACTAATAGCACTGGGATAAACTATACCTGGGCTTAGACAATCTAAATTGTTCATAGCAGGGTATTCCCACAAAAGAACGGCTAAGCTGCTTCAGATAAGCAGATGCAAAGGACGTATCATCTGTGGCATTCTCTCAGGCCACTCCTGTTTGAAATCATATTTATGGACAATAAGGCTTGTGCAAGACGCGAACTGTCGATTCTGTGAAGAAGACGACGAGACCTCTTTCCACGTCCTATGCGAGTGCGATGAAATGGCCCAGCGCCGCTGGTTACAATTCGGAGTGGCCTATCCAGACACGGACGACATAGCTTCGACATCTATAGGCGATCTCAACTCCTTTCTCAGCACAATAGGCCTACTGGCTTTAGTTCTGCGAATCCCTTCGGGTTCACGCCCCTCTACAAGCTATCTCTAAGTGCGCCGAGGCAGAGCCGGAACCATAAGATAAGACTGGCAAAAATGAATCTATGAAACTGAAGAAAGTCCGTACAAGACACCAATCATGGATCACAATTGAAATAATTCAAATAGTAAAAAAAAAAAAAGAATATTGCATATAAGAGACTTAAACTCGATCCAAATAATGAAGATAAAAGAACTTTATATAAAATTTTAAAAAATAAAGCAACAAGGCTTATAAATGAAACTAAACAAAATTCGATAAAAACACAGTATGAGAATGCATCAGGTAACAACAGAAAGATTTGGCAATTAATAAAGAGGGAATTATCAGCAAATTCAGAAAGTAGGAGGGAATTAGAAAGTAATCTTACAGCAAATGAAATGAATACATATTTTGCAGCAATTGAAGAAAGATTACAACAAACAAATTCTACAGCAAGCGTTAGATGCAATAATAATATAAACGATAGAAGCATATTCTTAGAACCCACTAATTGCAGAGAAATTCTAGATATCATTAATAATCTACGAAACGTATCTGCAGGTTATGACCAAATAAAAATACTGATATACAATTAATTGGCAATGAAATTACACCATATCTATGTAACTATATAAATAACCACCTAACCGAAGGAACATTTCCGACAATTTTGAAGATTTCTAAAATTAAACCAGTTTTTAAACAAGGAGATCCTAATGATCCATCAAATTACAGACCAATTGCATTGACCAGTGTGTTTAGTAAAATATTCGAAAAAGTAATTAATAAAAGAATTTTAAGTTTTATAAATAAAACAATCAGTTTTGATCCAAACCAATATGGATTTCAAGCGGAAAGTAATACTACCGCTGCTCTCATTGATGCAATGCACTTTATAAATATGGAATTGGATAAATCTAAATATGTCACAGCAATTTTTGTGGACTTAAGTAAAGCATTCGATACAGTGAACCACACTGTGTTATCAGAAATTCTTAACGAACTAGGAATCAGAGGTATAGCAAATGAGTTAATCAAAAATTATCTAAAAGACAGAATGATTATAACAGAATTGAATAATAATGAAACTAGTTCAGAAAAGATTCTAAACTCAGGAGTACCGCAAGGCTCCATACTAGGCCCTACCCTATACCTGTTATATGTAAATAACTTGAAGAATGCAACACTTAAAGCCAAATATGTAACCTTTGCGGATGATACACTTTTACTCTACTCTCACTATGGAAAAGATGATGCAGAACACATGATAAACCATGATATGATTGAATATCAAAAATGGCTACTAGGTAATAAATTAATAATCAATGTTGAAAAAACCAAATTCATGCTGTTCAAGCAAATCAACAAAGATGATATTGATATCACTATAAAATTCGCTGATAAATATATTGATAGAAGGTGCGTTTTTTTGGTTATCCCGTGCAGGTTTGGGTAACGAAACTTCATATAAAAAAAATGACAGGTGCGTCAGCTGTCATTTTTTTTATATGGAGTTTCGTTACCCAAACCTGCACGGGATAACCAAAAAAACACACCTAGAGTTAAAAAGTATACATATCTAGGTGTTGTTTTCGACGAAAAACTTAGCTGAGGCGTAAAAAGCACCTCAACATTGAGTTAAAAAACATGATCTACAATGCATACTTGATGCCAGTTGTAACATATGGAATAATGATATGGAGCCAGACAACTGGCGGAAATATTGATTCAATTGGTATAATGTTAAATAAAGCTTTGAAAGCAATACATAACTGGAATTCAAGAACACCTACTGAAGAAGTGTATAACGTTTCGGGAAAGCTCCCTATAGAGAAAGTCATAAAACTAGAAAAAATAAAAACAATCTGGAAAATTATAAACAAAAAGAGTAAAACATCAATTACATTAACTCTAAATAGACAAGTGCATAACTACAATACAAGATATGCTGAAAACTACAGAACACCAGCAGCAAATACAATGAGAATAATAAAAGATCCAATAAGAACTTCAATAATGTTATATAATGGTCTACCACAAAATATTCGTTCTATAACATCTTATGAATTGCTTAAACGAAAATTAAAACAATATTTACTCACACACAATATTCTTTAAAAACCACTTATGCATTTACCAACATTATTTAATTACCGCGTTTCGCGATAGTTAAATGAATTTTAGATTATAATATTGAAAAAATAATTATTTTGCATCCCTTATACCAGTATTTATACTGCCTGGGAATGCAAAAGAAGATTTTTAAATTTTTTACTTATATGTTTAATGTTTGTAAGCGTCAGAATTTAGGTGTCTACATTAACCTTCATTCCCCTACTAACATATGTGTTTCCCTTCCATAATCCTAGGGAAATGATGATAATGCTATGATATTATTATCAAACTGATATGTAATGAAGGATAGCGCCTAACTCTGATCCCTATTCCTTGTAAAAAAAAAAAAAAAAAAAGACCATCATTGCATTGCGTTTGCGAGATGGTTATAAACTTTTCAAGTTCTTGCCAAACAAAAATCTTGGTGTAATTTAATCGGTTAATGGTGGGATAATCTGGTTACCTAGAACTGTAGTGTGCCCAATCCCCAGTATCTGTCTAATGGACTGTCTCGATAAGACGTAAATCCACGCATGGAGCGCGCCACCTGTAATTTTTTTTATGTGAAGTTTCGTTACCCAAACCTTCCAGCCTTCTAATGTATTTTTCTCTTTATCAACTGGTAAATGCCACCCTGTGAATTGTCTCAAAACTGTTATACTGTCATCATCTTTCTAAACATTTCAATTGTCACCCGAACCGTACATAACCTCACGACATCTTAATTTGTTTATATCGCCGATACCGCAGCTTCACAATCTCCTAAAAAATATGTCCACGGACGCGAACGTTTTCGATAGAGTTTGCAGTGCCGAAATAAATGGTGTCTCTACAAATTTCGTTTTTCATCGATTTCGCAATAAGTTCTTCCTGCTCATTACCCAAAATGAGAAAATGTCCAATGTCCTGACAGTGCGTTTCGAGGGTGAACGCGACGATGACTCGCCATTTGGTCAAATGCCTACGGTCACACCGCCTTTGAATATCGTACACAATTTCGGCAAGGACACGGATGAAGTACATAGTGCCGTTCAATTTATCGTAAGCAATTCGAAATTGAAACGATGCAAGACGGAGATTATGATAAGTTTGGGTCTGCAAGAGATCAATGGAAAGTGTTTGCGGGAGATTGTTAAGATATTGGATACGATTTTATAGATTTAAATAAAGAGAGTTTATAAACGTAGTTTTGTTTTAATGATTTTAAATCAATAACAGGCCAACATTGGTCTCGGCGATGACACGATCCAAGATAAAGCTGCCTGTAGAAATATGCTGAGAAATTATCGCCAAAACGGGCGATGTGCCTACACCGCAGGTCGAGCAACGCGGAACCATGGAGCGGTATAAAGAACGAGGCAAGGAAGAAGAAGAACAGGCCAACATTGGACTAACGTCGCAGATGTGTTAGTGACATCCAATTTCAAGATCTTAACTGCTTTTTTGTTGAGGTGTTGAGATCAACAGCACGCTCAGCAGTGTTATTTATCCCCATTAATGGGTATTCGTTTAGCGTCTGAGTGAGATCATAGTCCGGCACATGGATTGTGAGTTCGAAAAACACCATAAACTGAATTCGTTCACTGTGAGTCTCAAACCCATTATCCTGTGCGCACTAACAACTACACCAGCCAGAATGAAATCTGTTACAGTTGCTGCATCTAAGAAGGATAGCATGAAATGTAGATTCGAGGCCGCTTGTCAACTTGGCCAACCAGTTATGTATACATAAACAGCCAATGGATTCGCGTTAGTATTTGCATGGCTTGGTTTGGAGCCACGGATTGGTCTCGGGAGATGATAAGACCCAAGGCCGGCCTCTAGAAATAGGCTTAGGCATCAGCATCACCATCAGAACGGTCGATGGCGTGGACCCAAAACATTTTGTTCGAGCTGCAGTGGTGTACTTCATGATCTGGACCATCTGTTGCGATACCCCGATGTTCCCACTAACCTCACTCCGAGGGCATTTTGGGACAAGCCGATTGAAGTGGCTACGTGTTCTTGTCGCTTGAGACAATAGGCGAAAACGACCACGTAACTTAAGAGCACATCCACACCAGTTCATGCTTTTCCGCACCGCTATTAACTGTCGTAGGCACATCGCTCGGTCTGACAGGTTGAGCGGCGCGAGGTCATACCATGGAGCGGTGAAATTTGAAACCGACGTGACAGATTCGGCTTCTAAGCGTGCAGTTCAGTCGAAACGCACGTTCGTCAACACGAATTCTTCATATTCCCCGTGGGGATAACTGGAACGCCAAGTTTTGTTTCATCTTCACATAATTGATGGCCGCCAAATCGGCTCCGCGTCATGCATCGATTCTTGTGGATTCCAACCAATGGGCGCCTCCAGGTTTAAAGAGTCGAACTGAAATATCGCCGTATCAACACCCAAACTGAATCAACAACTCTTTCAATTGGACCATCCAATGAAAACGCCAATTTGTCGTTTTTATAAAAACGTACTTTTATTTTTGTACATTAAAACTGTACAGATTGGAATTGCATCCTCACTGCACACTCTCGTCCTTACGCTCCGGGAAGAGCGTTCAACCGTACTGTCGTCGTCGCCGCTTAATCGAAGAGACCGAAACCCATGTCATCGTCAGATTGTTCATCTTCCGATTCCTTCTTCTTCTCCTCCTTTTTGGCTTCAGGAGCGGCGGCAGCAGCAGCAGCTGGAGCAGCACCAGCCGGGGCGGCACCGACACCAGATCCAATGTTGGTGATCAACTCCTTAACGTTGACACCTTCCAAAGCCTTGGCGAAAAGTCCAGGCCAGTATGGCTCAACGTCAACATTGGCGGCCTTCAAGATGGTCGAGATTTTTTCACCCTAAAAATAAACAGAAAGTCGATTAGATCTATGTGAAATACTAATAAGCACAACAATAGGATAATGTAAAGATGTGTAATTAGCAGTTTTAGCGAAAGATGACCTGTGAAACATGAGAATTTTCCCGATGCAATGAAATGGCGCACTTGGCACTCAAGTGGAGGCAAACAGTTTACTTACAGTTACGGCAATATCATCATCGACAAGGATGAGAGCGGAGTAGACGCAAGCGAGTTCAGCCTTGGAGGACATGTTTCACGTTTGATTTGTTTTAAAAACTTGGTGCAAGTTGCCAAAAAATTGAAAAAACGGCCTTAGCTCGGTATCGAGAACAAGCACACTTGACAATTGTTTGAACCGGAAAGAAGGAGCCAGTCAACGTGACAGTAGGACGTGAAGATGGTTGCAGGCAAAATGGTTTTGTCCGGAAATCATGTAGATGTCGTGTCAGTAGTTTTAACACGAGAAGAGCGGAAGTATTTTCATAATTTTTGAAATCTTGTGAACAGATTGTGGTGGAAGATACAAATTGTGCTGCTCTTATGAAACTTTCTCTTTTTCTGAGACTTTGGAAGATTTTCTTCTACTGGACAATTTGGCTTTCTTGTCTTCTTCCTTGCCTCGTTCTTTATACCGCTCCATGGTTCCACGTTGCTCGACCTGCGGTGAAGGCACATCGCCCGTTTTGGCGATAATTTCTCAGCATATTTCTACAGGCAGCTCTATCTTGGATCGTGTAATCGCCGAGACCAATGCGTTGTTGTTGCTTTTTCATTTGACACATCCACTTCAACAATTTGGCTTTCTTGATTTTTGTATAATTCAAAATTTACGTCTTCATGTTTACAAAGCCTCCTGCTTATAAAGCCAGGAACCAGAAAACTCTAATACACTTGACTGCGCGAAGCTTATGCTCGAGAAGATTGAAAATTTACATTGCGTTAAAGGAGTTCGGATTGTGTGACAATTTTTACACGAAAAATATTAGTTCCCGTTCAATTTGCGTCGCGAAAATTCAATATCTTAAAGTAGGTACTACATCGTCAGTTCACGTGAAATCAATGCAAATACTAGCGACGTTTTTTTTCGTATCGCGTGTAAATCTGACTCGAAAAAAACGATCGCGGGTATCATCCCGGTTAAGACCAAACAGCTGACACTTGACAGTTTTTGCGCATCTTTCACTAACCTTTGTCGGCTTATTTTTTAGATGTGGCGGATTTTATCACAAAAGATGATTATTTCTTTGCAAAATCTTTTCTCGTGATGAGAAAAACTCTCACATTTGGTTTGAAAAAACAAATTCCCTCATATTTCCCCTATGCATCCGCCATCTACATTTGAGCTCTATCCCGTGTAGGGTAGTTGCACGCGTGAACTCTACCGGGGTAAGTGTCATTTTTTTATATGAAGTTCTACCCAAACCTGCACGGGATAAACACAATAAAACGTACCTACTGTCAAAATTTTGATAATCGTGAAAACTAATTCGCTTGGTGGTACTCACTTCACACGAAAGTCTCCACATTTGTTTTTGACATTTCGCCGGCGAAACAAATGCAGTTGAACTTTATTTCACAGTGAAAAGATGTCATCGGCCATCAATCAGAACGTGATAGTGAACATTTATCTCACATTGAGTGAATAAAAAGCAAGTCTCAAACAAACAAAAAGTCGCTCGGTGAACTCAGTGCATACCTTTAAGGTAAGTATACTGAGTTCACCTAGCGAAAAACTTGCACATATGTCTCCCGTGAAAACGGTGCCGTGGAGACTTGCTTGTTATATTCACTCAATTTAAGGTAAATGTTCACTCGCGTTCTGATTGATTGTCGATGACATCTTTCCACTGCGAAATAAAGTGCAACTGCATTTGTTTCGCCGGCGAACTGTCAAAAACAATTGTGGAGACTTTCGTGTGAAGTGAGTACCGCGTAGAATATACAATTTTCTAGGTTTTCCGCGTGATTTAAAACCGGACGGCAAATTTTTCGGGTACATTTGCTTGGGCTGATTTCCCCATTTTTGATCAATGATTTCCGGTTTGTAAGAATTTGTCTGATAACAAAGTTTTATCTGGTTTAGCAAAACACCAACATCAAATGCAACTAGTTCCGCCGTACTCAACGACAAAATCGATGACACTCTATCTCTGAGTTGCCGGATCGGGGGTTCGAGTCCCACTGGATGTTTGTGTTGTATATAAAAATGTTCCTACGGCAGCCGGTTCTTCGATGTAAATCGTCCCGGAGCTACCCGTTGTCATAACGGCCAAGGTTCTAAACCCCTTTCAATTCAAGAGAGAAAAAATACCACTTGAGTCCCTATGCAAAATGGACTGGTTTAGCAACTCCCATGAATTCCCACAATGACAAAAAGCATCACGGATTGTTTGTGATTCACTTATCATTTAATGTACCATTGTTTCTCTCTCTCTCATAGAACAAGAACACGCTCTGTGGTTCACTTGGTTGAGTCGCACTCTACGATGCTAGTAATCTAGAGGTCCGGAGCTCCGGAGATCGAATCTCGGCGTGGTCCAGGAAATATATTGTGCATTATAAGTATACACTCCTCTATATGAAATGTAACGTTGACTCGAAGTAGCCTATAAACGGCTGAGTGAACGCACCATGCCCCACAAGGGGTTACGGTACAGAGAAGAAGAAAAGATAGAACAAGTAGTCGTATTCCGTTCAATTTTTCATATATCTTCTCCTTCTTTCATTCTCAATCGCCCGATTGCCATCATTGTGAATACACCACACTCATCTTCCAATTGGTGCAATCCATCCCTATGTCTGTGTGAATGTCAAAAGAAGAATCGCCGCCATCAAATGTCAATGATCTGTTTGTTTCTTGTGTTCTAGCAGAATTCATTAAAATCATCCCAATTGCCTGGTGCATTTAATTCGAAACGATAAAGTGAAAACACCGTGTGACTCGCAACACCTGAAACATCACAACAATGAGTTTTTCCAGCGACGAAGTCAATTTTCTGGTGTACCGCTACTTACAGGAATCAGGTTAGAAATTTTGTTATATCCATTTTATTTCACAAGATCTCGCAATTGGCTAATCTTACCGCTGCTCCGCTGTTTGCATTGTGTCTTTTCTCAGGATTTCATCATTCCGCCTACACATTCGGTATCGAATCGCACATTTCCCAGAGCAATATAAATGGAGCGCTCGTGCCGCCGGCCGCACTTTTGACAATTCTCCAGAAAGGCTTGCAATACACCGAAGTCGAGCTGAGCGTTGGCGAGGATGGTCAATCGCCGCGCACAATTGAAGGTCTCAGTCTGATTGATGCCGTCATGCCTGAAATCAAGTGCCAAAAGTTGCCGGTAAAAACGGAGCCGATAAAGGCGGAGCCCGTTAAAACGGATCCCATTAAAACCGAACCGACCGAGGCTAATGGTGAAGAGCCGCCCGTTGCTCCGTCCCCCGTGTCCACGACTACGACAATGGAAAATATGGATGTGGATCAGAGTATTGAGATTCCGGCTTCCAAGGCCACGGTTTTGCGAGGCCATGAGAGCGAAGTATTCATTTGTGCATGGAATCCGAGCCGGGATTTGTTGGCCAGTGGCTCGGGCGATAGCACGGCTCGAATTTGGGATATGTCCGATAATACGGCCAGTCCCAATCAGCTCGTGTTGCGACATTGTATTCGCAAGGGTGAGGCTGAGGTGCCAAGCAACAAGGACGTGACGTCTTTGGATTGGAATGTAAGTGTGCAAGTTTTCAGTAATGATTCTTGCTATATGTAGCATACAACCACATACAACAGTCATCACGTAATAATTAAATTCAACTATTGTCTCTGTCTCCCACAGTGTGACGGCTCATTGTTGGCCACGGGCAGCTACGACGGCTACGCACGAATCTGGACAACCGACGGTCGACTCGCCTCCACACTTGGTCAACACAAAGGACCAATTTTCGCTCTGAAATGGAACAAACGTGGAAATTACATTCTATCCGCAGGTGTTGACAAAACGACAATCATTTGGGACGCATCAACCGGTCAGTGCACACAACAATTTGCGTTCCACAACGCGCCGGCATTGGATGTTGATTGGCAAACCAACACTTCGTTCGCCAGTTGCAGTACCGATCAACGCATTCACGTGTGCAAATTGCATGAGAACAAACCAATAAAATCATTCCAAGGACACACGGTGAGTAAATATACTTTTCAATATTGATGGAACGCTAATAATTCTCTCCCTTCAGAACGAAGTGAACGCCATCAAATGGGATCCACAAGGCACACTTTTAGCCTCTTGCTCCGACGACATGACCCTAAAGATCTGGTCCATGAAACAGGATACATGTGTGCACGATCTGCAAGCACACTCGAAGGAAATTTACACAATTAAATGGTCACCCACCGGCCCGGGCACACAAAATCCCAACATGAATCTGATCTTGGCCAGTGCATCGTTCGATTCGACTGTACGCTTGTGGGACGTTGAGCGAGGCGTGTGCATTCATACGCTTACCAAACATACAGAGCCCGTATATTCGGTAGCGTTCAGTCCGGACGGTAAACTCTTGGCGTCGGGCAGCTTTGATAAATGCGTTCACATTTGGAGCACACAAACCGGTCAGCTGGTGCACAGCTACAAGGGCACCGGTGGCATTTTTGAAGTTTGCTGGAACTCGAAAGGCACTAAAGTGGGCGCGAGTGCATCGGATGGAAATGTTTTCGTGTTGGACTTGAGAAAGTTTTAATTTGTAGGCTTTTGACTTATTTTTGTACTGCAATACGTTAGTAACTTATATGGTTAAGTGGACGGCGTAAAGTCGATTCTCGTCTAGTTTGTAGAAGTATGTAGAATTATTGTATGTATAATTGAACATATGTAACGTTGTAAGTGAAAGATATGATGATGGGAAACAGGAGAACGGAGGTATTCGGGCAACCGCAGTGTTCAACTAATCAAATTTCATAAACTGTCATACATATTTAGTGAGGTAGATAGTGTAGACGCTCTAGCGTTGGGCTTAAAACTATATATATGCGTAGACAAACATATATAGCATTTATATTATAGAGAAAACGTTTTAAATTGTTTGTTCTGTTTCCGTTTTCAAAGCTACTCAAATTTGTGCAGCATAATACGAAAAATCTATTCTAGGCCGTGTATAAATTAGATTTCAGTATATTTAAATAAAATTCAGTACATATTCAACTCTAAATGTATTCTTTTCCCACCCGAGGCGTCACTTTGTTGTAGGCGCGGTGAAATTATCACACTTATGTGTACAAAACCGTGGACAGAGCGGAAATGGATTAAACGGCCTCTACTGTGGTACTGACATTATTTGTCAAAGGCGAAGCTCACCACACTTCACCACGATTTTGAATAGATCTTGCTTGAGATTTTGTTTATAATCTCGGTACAAAATCTATAAAAATGTATAGAGAATTCTGAAGATTTTAATGGCAATGGTGGCAAAATTTAGGTAAATTATGCTGTTGTTGTAGCGATTCAAGAGATTTTTTTTCTCTTGAGTCGAAGGGGGTCTTGGCAGCTCTTGGCCGTTTTAACAACGGGTAGCTCCGGGACGATTTACATCGAAGAACCGGCTGCCGTAGGAGCATTTTATGGACAACACAAACATCCATGGATCACAGTGGGATTCGAACCCACGCACTGGCAACTCAGAGATAGAGTGACATCTCTGCCACTGAGCCACCGAATGCACCCAGGTAGATTATGAAATCTAGCATGCTCACACGTTCACACTATGGTCGTAATCTTGTACCAGTACAGTACAGTAGAGTCCGTCTAAATTGCAACTCCGACCATTTCATGCACGATATGAAACTGCTATTTATTTTAATTTGTTAAAACAAGAAGCAGCATATATCTTATGGAAATTATGTCAATGATTTATGTTCGTTCATAGGTGAAAACATCACACTTTTATGTACAAAACCCTATGCCAAGCGAAAATGGATGAGATGGCGTCTACTGTAGAATTTGTCAAATGCGAAGCTCACCACACTTCACCATGATTTTGTAAAGATTTTCTCCGAGATTTTGGTTATAATCTCCGTACAAAATCTTTGAAAATGTATGGAAAACTACAAGATTTTCGCCTAGATTTTCTAAAATCTCAAGATTATGCAAAATCTTCTATAGTGTGTAAAGAGCTTAAAGCGCTTTAAGCGCTTTACACATATAGCCGCAAAATCTACGTAGATTATGTAATCTCGTATGCTGTTCACACTATGGTCGTAATCTTGTTCCACGACTTGACAGTACAGTACAATCCGTCTAAATTGCAAACTCCGACAATTTCATGCACGACTGAAACTTTTATTTATATTATATTTAAATTTAAACAAGAAGCATAATCTATCTTATATATGTCAATTATTTATGTTCGTCACTAGGTGAAAACATCTTAAAGCTCTTTACAGACTATAGAAGATTCCTTACTAAAAATTTGGCTTACAGTTTAGTAGTGCTAGCGCGTTTAACAAGTATATAGAGAAAAATTTTGCGTTTCGAACGACTTATTGAAGCAAATTCTGCTGAACGTGTTGTTTCGCCGCGTATTAACAATATTTTGGACTTAGGCACTCTCGAAAATTTTCGCCTAACCAAAACCGAAATCGAGTACGTGTTGTCAAGAATTCGGGGACGGTTGGCATTTCCGACTGCACGGAACAATGCTTTGACTTTGAGCCCTATTCAGCAGCTGTTAACCACTCTTCATTGGCTGGGGACTGGATGCCAGTACCATGGCATTGGAACTATGCACGGAGTACATCATCGGTTTGCAAGACATTGCACCGAGTAACAGGCGCTATTGTTACGGAAATGTTGGGCGATACTATCCGTTGGCCCGTAGTAAGGTGTTCCGAGATAGCATCCGAATTTCTACGTCTTGGCGGCTTTCCTTTAACAGCTGGCTATGTTGACGGGACAATAATTAAAATGGATGCTCCAGTTCAAAATGAAGAGCCCTATGTCGATCGAAACGGCAACCATTCGTTAAACGTTATGTTGGTGGGCGGACCAGATAGAAGCTTTTACGCTGTTAACGCAAACTCACCCGGAAGTGTGCATAATTCCAGGGTACTGAGAAACTCCGCAGTTTTCAGTATCAAGAGGATATCGGCCATTTCCTGGTGGCTGGTGCTATTATTTTAGGCAATTGCGCATATCATCTGAAGGATTGGCTAATTCCACCGCTTCGAAACAATCCCACTAAGCCAGCCGAAACTGGACTATGATGAGGACAGATCGATTCAATCGTGCTCACAAAAAAAAAAACAGAGGAGTTATTGAACATAGTTTTGCTAATTTATTGTATTGTATATGTTCCGTAATTAGCTATTTCATGTGCAATATGTACATATTTTCTATTTGGCATTGAAGAGAACTGTAAGCCAAAGAAGCCAGATTTTTTGGATTTTCAACCAAAATTGTCCGATCCGACTGCCATTCCGCGGTTCATCTGATGCATTTCCATCACCTCTTTCTCTGAGATATCTTCAATATTCGTGGTATTGGGCGCAATATCTGCTCGAGGAAATTCTTCATTTACAACTTCATCAAAATAGTCTCGCATCCAAAAAACAATATTCTTTGCGAATCCTCCACCTATTTTAGCGACTGTATTTCCCAAGAGTTTCTTCTACTTTGGGCTGCGACTTTAAATATTATACAATTTTAAACGCAAAATATATATATTGGCGTACTATCTACATACATCACAATCAGTTTTAGCCAATTTAAAAAAATACTCCTTTTCAAATCAGACGTTGTGAACGCCCAAATATCACAAAACAACATAATTTGCATTACAATGAAAATGTAAGTCGTCATTTTCCTGCTAAGTTTTAATTTTTATTGGAGAAACGCTAATCATATTTACATATCAAACAAACTGAAAATTTTGTAAGTGATAAGTTCGATTTGAGTGTAACTTTGGTGCAACGGAATCCACTTACACTTTTCAAAAATTTACTCTTCCAGAATTCGATAAGTCGTAAGTGAAAAGTGTTTGGTGCAATAGGGCCCAGGTGAATGAAATAGAGTTGGAAGGAAGACATATTTGCTAAAAATCAAAACAGAAAAACTGATAAATTGCCAAAGATAATTTCTTTATTTTTATCTACAAAACAAAAACTGGTCGCGTAAGTCCACTTTTCCGGCAGTGCAAAATTTTACAAGTCTTCAACTATAAATCGATCACGTTTATCCCCAAAATTATTTTGTACTGATGTCATAAGTTCGTCCATCCAATGTTTGAAATTCTGTCCGTACGGCATATGGGTATGGAAAATAGCCAGGATTATAAAAGGCTGAAGCAAAATATCCTGACGGATCGACTGCAAAGCGTGGATCAACATAAACGGCCGAATGAACGCCAATCGCAAGGACGGCAACAAGAAGAATAAAAATACCCAACTGTAAAAATAGAAATAATACTCGTAAACAGGATATAAATAAAATAATGGGTTTGAGTGGACAATATTTACCTTCATCATAGTGGATTCTTTGATTGTTGAGATGCTAATTGATACTCATAATGGAATTAGGTCAATACCAGCTATTTATATAAAATGAATGGATTGAAGTAATACTTTGTATCAGATCAACATTTTTGTATTTCTATTTGCGTAAATTACCATGTAATTAAATAATAGTTACAAATAAATTAAACTCTATAAAATTGATAAAATTCACATTATGTACTCATAGTATTCTTAAGTTTGATATGATTGATATGTAGTCGAAACCACTAGAGACAAGCTTAACCATCTGGTCATACAAATTGAATCTTTTGCATGCATATATGTACATATATGTATTACCTATAAAATACTATAATTTGTACATGCACCATAGGAAATAGATGTTACTCATATGTAACATACATAGAACATAGAACAAATTGAAGTCGGTCAACATGAATGTGATTTAATGCATGAGAAAATTGGAATCGCATTTTGAAAATTGTCTTTACAGCCTCGTTAATTTATTCACTGCACCAGAAGAATAAGGATAAGGACACACACACATGGACAATCCATAGATTGCAATCCATAAAATAGATTTCCGTTCTGTCAAATATTAGCCCATACACGGGTGGATTTGGATTTTATTCCAATAAAATCCATGTGAAATCCATGGATTGCAATACATGGATAGACCGTGTGTGCGCGGCCTAAACTATCGCTTGACCAATAATTTCAATCGCAGACGTTATATGAATAATACAATGTATTATGTAATTAGTTTCAAACGGGTATGTAAATAGGTTTAATTTTACATTTTTAAATAATGGATATGGGTAATTGAAATATGTAGCACGTGTTACAGCTTTTTAAAGAGCTGAAAATAATTCAGACTGGGTTTTGCAAAAATTTTTAATTCAAAAGAATAGAAGTCAGTAGAAGTGAAGACATGAAGTCCAGGGGAATTGTGGTGAGCATGTGTTTTTTTCGTTACAAGCAGAATGTATTAAACTAAAGGATGAACAGCCCTTCTGAATAAGGATTTTTTGGGAGCACGTAGCAGGGGTGTCAAACTCAAAACAATTAATTTCAGCAGAAAGGTGGCGGAAAGAAACAAAAAGTTGTTTGTGATATGATTTTAAACAAACTCATGCACCAATACAGCTTGATGAGTATAGGTCTAAAAATCAGGCACTTGGGCTCTAATTATTATGTTGGAATGTCACATCCAGGTAATTTTTTCACAAATTCCAAGATTTCCGTAGTTTTTTGCCATTTTTCCAAATAAATCTTAATTTATGGTCGGTAAAGCCAACCAATTTTTTATTAACTGCATTTCGGGACAGAACAGTTTCATGAAGAGTAGTATTTATTGTCCTGTAAAAAGATGAGCTGTCTTGTAAAATCAAATAACTAGCCTCAAACTGTTGGTAGTGTTGGGAGAAAAAAATCCTAAAATAATTTGGCATAAGCCACTGACGAGTTTTAGTAATTTTTGTAGACTTGAGTTCAACGGCTGGATTTGTTCACCTTACCTATTTCACCATTTTTGTGTTGATACAGATTGTGCCGCTTCGACATGGCCGCTGGCCGCGAGTTGGACACGTCTGACGTAGATCATCAAAAATCGGTCATGTTTCTGATCTTAAAAATCTTCACAATAAAAATTTTAGCTGCTTAGTGAAGCAAAAGTCGGACGTCGAACCACGCTGCACCGGAAGTTAAACGTACACTAAAAAAAAATGGTTAGACTTTTTATCTAAAGGGAAGTAGTTAGCTTAAATTTAGATAGTTTTAACAAAAAAATAGTTGATTTCTCTCATCTTCGCAGCTGAAAATACTAGTAATAAATTTGTTCATTTAACCACGGAAGATTATAGGAGAAAAAGTTTAGCCAATTCTTCTACAAAAGTTGTTGATTGTACTATTCAAATATAAAATTTAACTACAAACAATCGTTCATATTTCCGTAAAGTAGTAGAATTTTTTCTTCAACACAATTTAGCTATTCAACATTTAACAATTTATAGATAATGAATAGCTGTCTTTACAAATGAATTAATTGAATTTGCAAATAAAGTAGATGTTTCAACTAATAACGAATAGAAAAATTGTCCATATTTTCGTAGCTGTTTCAATTACACAGAATCATCGGCTGAAAATCAACTAAAGTTCGCTTTGATTGAGGAGAATTGACTAAACTTTTTCTCCTAATCTTGCGTGGTTAAATTATCAAATTTAATTGTATTTTCTGTGAAGATTAGAGCAATCAATTATTACTTTGGTGAAACTATCTAAATTTAAGTTAACTACTTCACTTTAGATTAAGCTGACCAGACTCCCGAAGGCCCAATGCTCTACACATACTTGCGGAATTCGGTTTTCAAGCAATTCCTCAGCCATACTTCCAGATCCGAGGTCTACGTCGCAAAAATGTTGCGCGACAGACAGAGAGAGGTCTGACCGCAGCATAGGGCGAGATACAGGATCTGAGTGTACGTATGGACGAGCCAGAGGTCTAAATCCTACGAATTGCCTTCCATTCGCTCACTGCGCTCGCGTTATCCTATTTCCCAGCAGCGCTACGTACCATGTTGGTGAATTTTGAAAAGCGCGACAGACAGCGAGGTCTGATCTGAGCGAAGGGCTAGCTATAGGATTTGAGTAATACTAAGGACGAGCCAAAGGTCTGAAATTTACCAATTGCCTTCTATTGGCTCACCGCTTGCAGTGATCGCACTTTGCCTTATCACTTCCTACCAGCGCTGGTCGCAAGGATGTTGCCGAATTATGAAAAGCGTGACAAACAGAGTGAGTTCTGAGCGATGCCTAGGGCAAGCTACTGTATCTGCGAAGTAAGCCTAAGGACGTGCCAGAGGTTTAATAACCGTATCTAAACCTGGTTGCAATATTTCTGAAGCACAGTATGCATGGTTGATGCCATTCCAGTCCCCTGGGCTGAACATTTTTTATCTAAAACCCATACCGTGTCCTTTCTTTAGTATGCATTTTCCTATAGAGGTTGATAAAGAAATCGGATGGAGTGGAGTGATTTTTCTATCGTTTTGTTATAGGGAAAATAAATTAAAATCATTTGACGGTTGTAACTTCTGAACCTTGGCAGCTACAGCCTTGAAATGTTCACCCAATATGGACAGTCCCGTGCCCTACAAGTTTGCCAAATTTAAAAATTCCGCTGAAGAATTTCCAAGTTACGGACAATTTTCGATTAGGAAACAAATGTGATTTAGGCAGCTGTAGATTCCGAACGCTAATAGATGGACCGTAAAAGGAGGAGGAAATATGAGCGCCAAGTAGTTCAACAATTGTGGAAATTTTTCAGAGAGATCGGGATGGGCTCCCGTGTTATCGAAAATGAAAGATTGCTAAACATTAACAGGGGGTCAAACTTTACACCTTAAAAGTAGACTTGACTGATCACGGGCCTCATCGAGGAGCTTATTAGGTAGTGAATTGTATGGCACGGGGAATGCTGTACATTTTGCTGTTCTCAATGCTGTACGACAAGTCAAAATGCTGTACTGTACAGCCAAATGCTGTACGTCTGGTCAGCTTACTTTAGATAAAAAGTCTAAAGCATTTTTTCAGTGTAGGGACATTTACAATTACGTGCTTGCAGCAACAACTAGCATATGATTCAGGGACGTAGCCAGGATTTTGTATCGGGAGGGGTCCAACGCTCGATTTCAAAAATGTCAGTCAACGTTATTAGAAAATAGAATTTTGTTTTTGAATTGTGGAGACTAGTATAGCAGTTTTGCCATAACTATCTGATGGTTCAGGAAAGCTAGAACGGTGCTCAGATTTTGTCCAAGCAAATGTCTAAAAGCCTCCGATGTCTGTATGGGAAAGGATTAGGTTATAAGATGCGCATAGAAAAGAAACGTAAATCTGAAATATTTATCAGCTAGAGAATCAAATTCATGGAAAACACTAAGGGCTCCATTACGCAGTCATTTATACGATAATATATACTGGGTGTCCGGAAACTGCCGCATAAACGCACCGGATTACGACTCCTCAGTTGATTTCCAGCGAAAAAGTTGTACGAACATACCTCATCAGCTTAACCCTTTAGCTGCCACAGGCATTTAAAGATTTTTGAAAAAATCAGGTATATTACGCTTTTAGGTCCCCAAGGGAAATTTTTCTTGCTCTTCTTATCGACACTAGCGACACCGTCCGCCATAAAGCTATGTGTCCGCTTTATGGCGGAAAATATCGGAAACATCAAAAATTTCCCTTGGGGACCTGAAAGCGTAATGTACCGCTCGAAAATTAAAATTTCCAGTTTTAAACGAGATGCAGATACATTTTAGATTGATTATAAATAGTTTAATAAATAAATGATCCGTAACGGCCGGTTGATTTGAAACGTTGCGCGAAACGTTGTGTTTTATAACCTCACCCAATCATATCTTTCTTACATCATTTTATTCTAGCTCCATTATTTCTAACAGTTTAAGTACCTTAAGTGCAGAAAACTAGGATTAATTTTGGCTCGAGCTCGACATACTTTGAATAGATTTTACCAATTGCAGATTTTTAGGGGCAGTGTGAATTGAATTGTATTGAATTCGAACTAAAACTAACCCCAGTTTTCTACACTTAACGTATAAAAACTGTTAGATAAAATGATGTAACATCCCTTATACACCTGCAACTTGGTTGGCAACTCGCAAAAAAAAAACGGAAAATAAGTGATTTTGTAAGCATGTTGCAGGTTGCAGTACCAGGTTGCAAGTGTGTAGTGAGGTACCTGCAACCTAGGTTGGCAACCAAGTTGCAGATGTATAAGGCCTGTAAGAAAGATATGATTGTAAGACTATGCGCCAATTTTTAAAAGAATCATACAAGCACCTCACCTTGGCAGAAGTTGGAGAAAATTGAGATGGAAAAAAATATTGTTTTTGGGTCAAATCACGCAAATTTGATTTTGAAGTTCTGTAAAAACCAAACCTCTTATCCGATTTTAGTGTGGTTAGTTTTAATTTATAGTTAAATTTGTTGGCTGTAATAATCATTTTATTTAACTATTCTAGCTGTTCTAGCTTTGGAGATATTAGTTTTTAAGTTGTGCAAGAAAATTATTTTTTCAAAAATCTTTAAATGCCTGTGGCAGCTAAAGGGTTAAGCTGAGGGGGTATCGCTTCTTTAATGAAGGAAAGGTAGTTCACATCACCAAGTATAGGATTCAAATTCTTGCTTCAAAAAGTTTTTATTTAAATTTTTTGGTCAAGCAGCGAATGATCGAATACCTTGAGTTGGACGAACGAAGATTCCCTCTTGGGAATTTCATCGGGGTCACAATAACATTACTTATTAAATTAAATGCTTACTTGTGCAAAGTTTTTGCGTGAGAATTCCGTGTTTTCGTAAACATTGCTAGAAGGACATTTCCATTATTTCCGCAAAAAAAAAAATACTGAAATTTCAAAGCCAATTGAATAAAGTACGTTTTTTGAGTCATCCCGTGCAGTTTTTGGTAACGAACTCCACATAAAAAAATGCCAGCTGACCCACCTGACCTTTTTTATATGAAAGACACGTTTTATTGTGTTTATCCCGTGAAGGTTTGGATAGAACTTCATATAAAAAAATGACACTTACCCAGGTAACGTTCACGCGTGCAACTACCCTACACGGGATAGAGCTCAAATGTAGATGGCGGACGCATACGGGAAATTTGAAGGAATTTGTCTTTTCAAACTAAATGTGAGAGTTTTTCTCATCACGAGAAAAGATTTTGCAAAGAAATAATCATTTTTGTGATAAAATTCACCACATCTAAAAAATAAGCCGACGAAGGTGAGTCAAAGATGCGCAAAAACTGTCAAATGTCAGCTGTTTGGTTTTAACCGGGATGTTACCCGCGATCGTTTTTTTCGAGTCAGATTTACCCGCGATGCGAAAAAAAACGTCGCTAATGTACACTACACCTATGGCATATGAGACCTTAATCTTGTCAGATGAAAGAGTCACTGCTAATCGCATTTTCAGCAGTACCCACGAGAAAACCACAACAACTCTTGACCCTGTCACCACCCCAAAGTAACACTAAACCACAAACAAGCAAGTTATTAATAGGCACGTTTTATTGTGTTTATCCCGTGCAGGTTTGGGTAGGACTTCATATAAAAAAATGACACTTACCCAGGTAGAGTTCACTCGTGTAACTACCCTACACGGGATAGAGCTCAAATGTAGATGGCGGACGCATAGGGGAAATTTGAGGGAATTTGTTTTTTTCAATCCAAATGTGAGAGTTTTTCTCATCACGAGAAAAGATTTTGCAAAGAAATAATCATCTTTTGTGATAAAATCCACCACATCTAAGAAATAAGCCGACGAAGGCGATTCAAAGATGCGCAAAAACTGTCAAATGTCAGCTGTTTGGTCTTAACCGGGATGTTACCCGCGATCGTTTTTTTCGAGTCAGATTTACCCGCGATGCGAAAAAAACGTCGCTAATAGGTTCGTTTTTTACTACATCCCGTGTAGGTTTGGGTAACAAAACTCCATATAAAAAAATGCCAGCTGACCCACCTGTCATTTTTTTTATATGAAGTTTCGTTACCCAAACCTACACGGGATGTAGTAAAAAACGAACCTAATATGTGACTAAACTCAGTTAAACGTGTGACATCGCTTAGATTTCGATCCAAATGCCGTGTGTCTTACAGAAAGAGTAAGCTATAAAATTCTTCTTAAAGTGCACAAAGCTGAGTGGGTTTTTACCTGATTCTTTTTGCAATAGCCATTAACGATACTGGGGCGCGCTTCAAAATTAGTAGGCAAATTTCCATTTCTCCAATTCTTGGATTAAATCTTGTAAATCGAATTCAATTGTTTCAAATTAAAATAATTTTGGTTTGATAGTTTCTGATAGCTTTTTGGCATACTTTATTTGTTTATTTATATCCTGTTTCCCAGGGATCAATTATAGCTAGGTGGCTTTGTTTTTAGTGATGCTTACAATCTAAATATATTGAATAATGTAGCTTAAATGGTTGGTGCCCTTGAAAGTTATAAAACTGAACTGAATCAACGCTCCTAAGACCAAATACCTACTTGAACTCGGATCCATATCCGCGATAAGGTGAAAATCATATTTCAAGCCAAGCATATGCGAGAAAGTTAACGAATTTATGGCAAGAAAGCTCGAAAGCTGCGTTTGAGAAGAGGCGTAGATGTACCTGTCTTTCGAATATATATTAGATGCTATGAAACAACAGAACCCAAGATCGAATTTAGTGTCTATTATTATGAAATTCTTTATTTTTAACAAATTTTATCAAAGTGATCAACACATAATTATACAAACTCAAAATAAGCATACATCGGTATAGTTCTAATTAAATTTTACAATTTTTCATTATATTCCTCCAAAACACCATACATATCTGGCAAAGATTTCATAGTTGCCATATCCTTTGTACGTAGCATTTTTTTATCATCCGTTTTAGGATTTGACATCATATCAGTTTTAATATTTTTCGCATCTATATCGACATGTTTATCCAACAAGTAGACGTGCGTTCGTGGCTCGGCATGGATTTCAGCTTCGACTTGGATAATGTGCGAGCAATTAGAACTGTTGGACTCAGCAAAAGACCTATAAAAACTTATTGGTATAATTAATCGCCTTAAACATATAACTTTGTGATAATACCGTCCACTGCAAGATGAATAACATGAACTGGAATTGTTAAAACTATCATAACTGGTAGACCTGGAAAAAGGCAATGCATATAACAAATATACAAACAGGACCGAGAAAGGTTTACTTACGCTTCGCAACTTCTATTCAGATTGTCGGATCCCGTCAATTCGCTCTCCTAGAATGATTTTCAAATGAAAGATAAATGAAATACATAAATTCAATTCTTACCAGCATAGCAGTTTGTAGTTGCTCTTCATATATTAGCGAAGATTCACGAATCGACTCATCCAAAACACTCTGAATTGTTCTCATGTCCTCCAAATTCATCCCTTTTTCGTATAATCCTAAATCTGTAATTTTCAGACTAATATGATAACCTTACAATGGACCGAAAAAGTTATGTAATTTAAATACCCTTCAATGAGCATTCTAACAAATTAAATTCTTCCTCTTCGTCCATTTTTTTTAGATTGATTAATCAATACTATTTTAATGTAATTGAGAAATAATGTAAAAGCGTATAGTAAAACTGGTGAAAACTCCACTAAATCTTTGATTCTTTATGTTATAGTTTGCAAAAAAATGATGCTGAAAAATAACTGGAAACTGATCGACCGTTATCTTGCTTTTTAATATTCTTCTTATCGTGTAAAGCGCCATGCGGCTATCTTCGAAATTACTATGACGAACATACGGACGCCATTTTGAATGACTAAATTTTTTGAAGTTAAAAGTCAAAACAAATTCATCCTGCCATCCAGTTTTGCGACGTAGCGTACACCGTTCGTTTAGGTTCTGATTTTAATTTGTTTGTTCGCCGTCTTTGATTTTGTCCCTACGATTTTAAACACGTATCCGACTATAAGTATGCAAAACGCCAAGCGTATGCGAATAGATTGCAGTCCAGCTCGAAAGGATGATGAAGTGGAGCCCGACGATGAGGAGCATAGAACGTTGTTTTGTGCGAACCTGAGCGAGCATGTAACGGAAGAATTACTCTACGAACTGTTTATTCAGGTAAGGTTGAGTTTCCCGCCATTGTGGCTCATTTTGATCGTCTAATCTATTTCACAGTCGGGTCCCCTTGAATCGGTGCGAATTCCCAAAGATAAAGACGGTCGACCGCGACAATTTGGTTTTGTCACATTCTCGCATGCCTGCACAGTGCCCTATGCAATTGAACTGTACAGAGGTGTTCGTCTCTTTAATCGCGACTTGGTTATAAAATTCCGCAATCAAAATTCGCGCGATATAGTCATAACACCACGACCACGAATTGACAGTCTCTCGTTGCTGGGTGAAAGAGCTCCGTCGCCCATCATTAATCAACCACGAATTGCACATCGACCGTCGCACGACAATGGAAAGATAAGGTTTCAGTCGGATTCGAGCAATTTGACGGGTATGCGAGGACCCGAAGGAGGTGGTTCCAAACGACGGCATGATGCTGGCATGCAACCGAATTTCAATAGAAATACCCCCAAGAAACGAGGAGAGTCGCAGTCAATGAATATTAATGATCTCGCGATGCTGGGATCGAATATGATGCACAACAATCCGTTCAAAGGGGGTCAGGCCGATTTCAATTTTGACAATGCACTTGAAAGTCTGCTCAAGATGCAACAACAGGGTCCGGGGAAACGGAACAGCGACGGCGGTGGTGGTGGCCATATGAATCGTGGCGATTCGCAACAGGGAAATTTCTTTCGGCAAAACAAATCTCCGCGAAACAATAACATGAATTCGAATCGTGGTCGACACGACAATCGTGATCGTCCGTCGAATCGTCGGCATGGCGGGAATCGTAGATAGCATGGAACCAAATGCATGTTGGTTGTTTCTTTTAATTATATTTAATTAAATCTGTCTGTACAGTTCTACGTGGTTAGAACGCTTTTGTAAATTAGTTTTAAAAATGGAAAAATAGCTGATTCAGCTAAATATTGGTAGATTAATAAAATCTGAAATTTATTCACCCTATCGTCTTCTTGCTCAAAATATACGTAAGAAATTTCCACTGAAAGTCGATGGAACATACATATCTTACAAAGCGTCTAGTAAGCGGTTGAACTAAAGTAATCTCGGAGTGAGGCGAATCACAGCAGCTTGATCGAGAGTGCCCCAGAAGTCAATGTCAATCAGGAAACAGATTTGCGTTGGTCGCCATTGCCAAAGACCGGGAGTACATTGCTGTAGCGGTGCGCAATGGCGTGAACCACTGTGCGTATCTTTGGATGCGTTGTAACTTTCGTCGTCGTTCTCGCCTATTGTCTCAAGCGATAACGGCCTCGGAGTGAAGTTAGTGGATGCAGCGGAACATTGAAACATGTGGTCCACCGGTGCAGATGATATCAGGTGGCAACCTGTAGCGATACGTAGAGCAGCATTCTGGCATGTCTGTATCGTCAGTTTGTGTCACCAATGGTTTGCGGCCACACCTGTGCTCCACCTATCGCTTTGTAAGTGACCAGCAGTTTTATTTGCCCTTGCCCCAGATCGACTTCATCATAGTGTCTAAGTAGACATCATGCTTACCAGTACAGATCGTTAGCTCCTCCGAAAATTCTTGCGTCCAGTTGGTGAGAAGTGTTGCAGTACATTTAGGCGGCGAAATGACAAGGTTTGCGGATATTGAAAAACTCCACAAGTTTTTCAATGTAGTCATTCTAAATATCTAGGTGTGACGATTGATAGTAAACTTAAATGGACAGCACACGTAACTATCCTTGTAAAACGGCTGCGAAAAATGATTCATAGCGTGTTGATTCTTCGAAAACATTTTGCATCCGATTTTCTTAGGAAAGTATACTTTGGGCTTTTTCAATCAATTTTAGAATATGCTATCATTATTTGGGGAAGCACGTTCAGCAGCATACTGGTTCCTTTATCTAATTTACAAGCGTTAATTGTGAAGCTATGCCTGAAAAAATCGAAGTATTCTTCAACAACGCAAGCCTTTTCAAACTTTGATGTCTTATCCCTAAGGCAATTGTACAATTTTAACTTATTAAAATATATGTTTAAAAACGTAGAAAAGTTTCCAAAGATTGCATCAAATTACAATACTCGCGCGAATATTGAAGGAGAACTAATTGTAAATAGATATAAAAAGGAATTAACATGTCGACATTTGTATATAGCAGGCCCTAGAACCTTTAATAAACTTCCTTCTTATATTCGAAATGGATTAAATCATTTTAATTTTAAATTAAAGATTAAATTCTACATAAAAGAAAATAGACATATATTTAATCAATTTATTCACTAAGTCTACTCATGATTTATTATTCTTTGAGTTTTTTTTTTTTTTTTTAAGTTGTATCTACTGTTTTTTTTTTTATTAATATGCATACTCTTGAATTCTGTATTATAAAAATAGAAATTAATATAATATAATAACAGCTGAAGCTCTCACGCACAAGCATCTTGCTTATGTGAGTTGCTAACATTGAATTAATTTGAATTAATGAATTGTTCGTTTAAAATAAGTATCATCTTTACACATTTGTTCTTATTTACAACTATTATACCACAATAAAGCAACAATAATGTAAAAAAAAAAAAAAAGTCGGGCACACATACCTTTTAAATCATTGCCAGTGGTGAGTATGGCGCAATCGTCCGCATAGGAAAATAGATCGATACTTTCCGGAGGTATATGTTAAGCTAAGCTGACCAGACGTACAGCATTTCGCTGTACAGTACAGCCTTTTTACCTGTCGTACAGCACTGGGAAATGTACAGCATTCCCAATGCCACACAATGAAACCTAATTCACTTCAGTATAAGCTCCTCGGTGGGGACTGTGATCAGTCTTGTCTGCTTTTAAAGTGTAAAGTTTGATCCCTTTTGCCCTTACGATCGATATTTAGCGAGATAATCACATTTTTACGTTTGGCAATCGTTCATTTTCGATAACTCGGGAACCCTTCCCGATCTCTTGCACACTTGTCGAGCGCCAGGTAGGCTCATATTTGCTCCAAATTTCACGGTACATATATCCAGTGCACATATACAGCTGCTCAAATCGCACTTTTGTGTTTTCTAATCAAAAATTTTCCATAACTTGGAAATTCTTGAGCGGAATTTTGAAATTTGCAAACTTGTAGGGCACGGCACTGCCCATATTTGGTGAACATTTCAAATTACAGCCACTAAAGAAAGGACTCGACATGGTTTTTAGATAATTTTTTACCCACAACATGTCCTTAGAATCCATTTATAACGGCGTTAAGAGCCCAGAGGGAACCAGCATGTCATCTCAAATGTAACCATGGAGAAAGTCATATTCTCCTCCAGAAATATTGCAGCCAGGTTTAGGTAAGATTTAGACCTCTGGCTCGTCTTTAGGTTTACTTTAATCCTGTGGCTTGCCCTTCGCTCCGCACCTCGCAGTGTCTGTCGCGCATTAGGGAACTCGCCAACATTTTTGGGATGCAGTGCTGTTGCGAAATAGGATGAGAGCAAGTGCAAGCGCAACGAGCGGTGAGCCAATGGAAGGCAATTCGTAAGATGTAGACCTTTGGCTCGTCCATATGTTTACTCAGATCCTGTGGCTATGCATTGGCTTCGCTCAGACCTCGCTCTGTCTGTGGCGCTTTTCATATTTCACCAACATCCTTGCGCTGTTGGGAAATGTTAAACCGAGGTGCGAGCGCAGCGAGTGGTGATCTAATAGAAGGCAATTATTAAGTTTATACCATAGGCTCAACCTTAGGATTACTCAAAATTCGCCAAATTTTATTCGACGTAGTGCTGTTGCAGAATTAAATAGGATGGAATGCATTTCTAAAGATTTAGACCTATGGCTGGTTCATACGTTTAGTCAGATCCTGTGACTCGCTCTTCGCTTCGTTCAGGTCTCGCTCTGTATGTTGCGCTTTTCAGAATATAATGCCACAATAATGAATACGAAACCGGAGAAAGCAGCACAAGTTGTAACACTACTTCAAGCAGGCTTTGCACAACGTGAGGTGGTGCAAATATTTATATAGTGCTAATCTTGCACTTTAACGGAAAAAACAACAATATAAACTCGGGAAATACAGCCATTATTCACGCACTGTAAAATCTGCAACCTCATACATTGTTATTTTGTTGAGCACACTTTTAGGTTTGCCTTGGTGTCCAAATATCCTCAAAATTTCAAGTTTCCGCCTATCAGTGTTCGGAAGCTACAGCCGTTCAAATCGAATTTTTTGTTTGTTAATTTTTCGATAAATTGGAAAATTATGAGCCGCTATTTCTAAAATATTGTAAAATTTGAAGTTCTTAGCCATAGAGATACATAGTCGTAGCTATCAGCGTTCTGGAGTTAGAGGCGCTCAAAAACCGGAAAAAATGTGTCAATTTTGACCCCTCAACAAGCAATAATTTAGGGTTAAGAATAGTGCTACCGTCTTTCCCGACGTGTCAATTTTGACCCCTCAACAAGCAATAATTTCGCCATGTGGCACGGGTTAAGAATAGTGCTACCGTCTTTCCCGACGTGTCGTAAGAGGCGACTTAAGGGACAGGAGAGAATAAAACTCTCCTGAGTTTCGAACATATCTCCACAATTGTGCGCGCAGCAAATCTCTTTTGCGCTCAAGGGTTTAGATATGTACGAAACTTAACAAAAAATTGACCCCTGTGGTTTTGGGGTTAGACTTATACCACAGCGATCCCGGCTTGTCGTAAAAGGCGACTTGAGGGATAGGGTATGTAGGCTTGTATCCTGCGTACCTGAAATTTACTTTTACATTTACACCAAGCTCTCGCACTGTATTGCCCTACTCTGGAAGTGAAGACGATAATTCACGTCGGCAAGCGGGCGTCGGAATCCTGTTGACTAGGAATGCACGCCGATCTCTTATCGACTGGAAACCTATCTCCGATCGTATCATCACAGCCAGATTCAAATCCAGAGTACGAAACATCACAATTATTCAGTGCTACGCACCGACTGAACCTGCAGACCAATCCGCAAAGGACGTTTTTTATCAGCGACTAGGCGACACCTTTGATAGGGCTCCCAGGGGTGACATCAAAATTATAATGGGGGATCTCAACGCCAAAGTCGGTACTGATAATTTAGGCTTGGAACATCTTATGGGCAATCACGGGCTTGGCGACAGGAACAACAATGGCGGAATGTTCGTGGAGCTCTGTAACTCTCGGCAACTAGTCATTGGCGAAACGTTGTTCAAGCATAAACCCTGCCACCTAACAACTTGGATTTCTCTTGATGGCAGAACAGAGAACCAAATTGACCATATTGCTGTTTCTAAGACATGGATAAACTGCCTCTTAGACGTCAGGTCGAAGCGTGGGGCTGATGTTATCGCGAAATTTCGCTTACGAACGGCAGCGATTCAACGATCTCACAACACGCGAATCTTGCCACGATTTAATGTGCAAAACCTAAAAAAAATCCTCAACTAGACGTGCATATTCGACCGCCTTGCACCACAGAATCAGAAGTAAACAGAAGTTTCAGCTCCATACATCGAAGTGTCCTAAGTAAAATTTCGACCTGGACGCACGGTGGGTCCATAAGAGAAAATATTTAGATGCCTTAAGCGAAGAGAACGTTCCTTCTCAATGTAGATACACTTTTGCTTGTTACTCTTCTTTTCATGCGCTACTTCGATAGATATTGTGTGAACGAAAAAAACTTATGCGTGTACATGAATGTGAATGTGATAGAGATAGCGCGACGACGACGGCCGCGTCGATATTCGTATTGTGTAATTAGCGATGGATAAGGATAGATTGGCGGGTGCGGGTGTATGAATTGGCGAGGACGATACGTGATGTGTTGATATATGGTGCGGCGATAGTGCCGCGGTGACGGAACATTGATGGGTGCATGAAATGAAATGTGTGAATTCCCATTCAGATACATATGTACATATGACCCATATCTCCGGCGCGACGCGCGGCGGCGAAGGATAGTTAAGATGCGTAAGTTATGTTTGCATATGAATTGGGAAAAAATAATGAATAGGCGGCAAATTTGTCCAAAAGATGCTGTTGTTCAGCTAGAGGTGCCGCAGTGGGATAGTAATGCGATATTTTAAAAACTGTAGGTTTTCTCAGCGTATTCAAGTGGTTGTTTAAAAAAAACTTACGATCATTATATCATAAAAAAACACTGAAAATTTAGGGACTGAAGAAATTATTTTTTTTTTACATTTATGTGGTTTTAACAAAAAAATATTTATTTTTGCTCTAATTAATTTTTTATAGGTATGTTATATACATATGTACATTTGCATATATTATACAAAAACTAATAAATTTATAGAAATATGTGGTATATATGTAATGGTTATCCACGGTTAGAAGTTGCAAAAAGAAAGATATAAAAAAATCATATGAGCGTTATACGAAATTCAAGAGTGCCAGTGAATCTAATACCTTTTTTTTATAAATATTACACCTTCTTACTGGACAAAATTCTTCTATCATAACTTCATAACATAAGTAGTGAATGAATTTTTTATACGAAAAGCAAACAATAAATATTTTACTATCATCTACGTACCATTCGAAAATTATTATAAAACAGGATCCATTTCTTAAGAATTGAACCAGATATGTAGGAACGTGCGCTGAGCTAATACATATAAAAATCATACGGGATTTATATTTATACATGAGACTCGTGGATTTATTTTTTTACATAATTTATTGAGTGAATATGTAGATTAAAAAATTTGAAAAAGTTATTTACTAAGGTCAACGTCAAGGTGCACAATATGGTTGTGATAAAAAAATTAACAAATATTTACATGCTTTTTATAAATAGGCTGCTATTTAATTATAGTCAAATGAAAAACGAATTACATATTATATATGTATGCAAAAATTATTTAGCTTTTCTGTGATTTCTTCTGACAGTGCTTTAAGAATTATACATGAAAATATTAGCTATTTACATATCCACAAAAATTATAATAAATAAATGAAATTCATACCTAGATTTGGAATAGCACATTCAAACTTAAAGAGTGTCGAAGAGCAGGAGAAGGCACATTAAAAGTTACATTCAAAAGTGACAAAAAGCGTGCGTTTTGGGAAAATATTTGTAGGCGTGTCCTTGTTCGAAGTACACATTCCAAATTATATTGTGGGTCAACTGCGCTTCCATATAAGTATGTCTGGCAATTATTATAATTCCACTTGTACTTTATTAGGAATTACAGTTCTAATTTAAATTCAAAAACTCAAAAAACTGAAATATTTTTTTGATTTAGGCTATAATTTACAAGGAAAGCGTCTATTATTGTTTATTATTAGAAAAAAATGTTATATTGCTTATTTCATTCTTTGAGCATTTTGTCATAGGGCTTATAGTTTTCGAGATATGTACATACTTGCGAAAAACTTGAATTTCTCTCTTCACTACCCTCCTCCTCTTTTTTGATGTTTTGGGCGTTGTTCTGTTCTCATAAATTATATTAAATTAAAAAGCCGGTTAGTTCAGGGTAATAGCGTTTTCTGAACGGAACATTTGTGGTAAAGCCAATTTTTTATATGTTTTGTAGGATGATCCCCTAACGCTAAATCCAAGCTTTCGACCTCGAGGACCCTGTGCGCGCCGAGCTAATTGCAAAAAACCGTTACAATTTGGCACTTTTTTCAGTTTTTAGTCTGATTTTTTCCAGTGACCTTTTTGGAAAAATATTAGTAAACCAAGCGTAAAGAAAAGATAATTTCCTTTAACTGTTCCTCACTCGATTTTTTTCTATCTTTAATAGGTATCCAGATAATGTATAACAAAGAGTCACAAAAAATGTATGAAAATGCTCCAAGATTTTTGTCACTGGCTTGCAGATACTTTATCTTTTGCGATTGCATTGTGCGCTTCATACTACATTAAGCGCATATCGGTAGCGAAAAATTTTATACAGCAAAATTGTTTCAAATTTTCTCTTCTTTGATTTTGTCATGCATATATTTTATGTAAAAGGCTCAGCAAAAAAGTTAAGGAAAAAAATCAAAAAAGTGCCAAATTATAACGGTTTTTTGCACATAGCTCCGCGCGCAAAGGGTCCTCGAGGTCGAAAGCTTGGATTTAGCGTTAGGGGATCATCCTACAAAACATATAAAAAATTGGCTTTACCACAAATGTTCCGTTCAGAAAACGCTATTACCCTGAACTAACCGGCTTTTTAATTTAATATAATTTATGAGAACAGAACAACGCCCAAAACATCAAAAAAGAGGAGGAGGGTAGTGAAGAGAGAAATTCAAGTTTTTCGCAAGTATGTACATATCTCGAAAACTATAAGCCCTATGACAAAATGCTCAAAGAATGAAATAAGCAATATAACATTTTTTTCTAATAATAAACAATAATAGACGCTTTCCTTGTAAATTATAGCCTAAATCAAAAAAATATTTCAGTTTTTTGAGTTTTTGAATTTAAATTAGAACTGTAATTCCTAATAAAGTACAAGTGGAATTATAATAATTGCCAGACATACTTATATGGAAGCGCAGTTGACCCACAATATAATTTGGAATGTGTACTTCGAACAAGGACACGCCTACAAATATTTTCCCAAAACGCACGCTTTTTGTCACTTTTGAATGTAACTTTTAATGTGCCTTCTCCTGCTCTTCGACACTCTTTAAGTTTGAATGTGCTATTCCAAATCTAGGTATGAATTTCATTTATTTATTATAATTTTTGTGGATATGTAAATAGCTAATATTTTCATGTATAATTCTTAAAGCACTGTCAGAAGAAATCACAGAAAAGCTAAATAATTTTTGCATACATATATAATATGTAATTCGTTTTTCATTTGACTATAATTAAATAGCAGCCTATTTATAAAAAGCATGTAAATATTTGTTAATTTTTTTATCACAACCATATTGTGCACCTTGACGTTGACCTTAGTAAATAACTTTTTCAAATTTTTTAATCTACATATTCACTCAATAAATTATGTAAAAAAATAAATCCACGAGTCTCATGTATAAATATAAATCCCGTATGATTTTTATATGTATTAGCTCAGCGCACGTTCCTACATATCTGGTTCAATTCTTAAGAAATGGATCCTGTTTTATAATAATTTTCGAATGGTACGTAGATGATAGTAAAATATTTATTGTTTGCTTTTCGTATAAAAAATTCATTCACTACTTATGTTATGAAGTTATGATAGAAGAATTTTGTCCAGTAAGAAGGTGTAATATTTATAAAAAAAAGGTATTAGATTCACTGGCACTCTTGAATTTCGTATAACGCTCATATGATTTTTTTATATCTTTCTTTTTGCAACTTCTAACCGTGGATAACCATTACATATATACCACATATTTCTATAAATTTATTAGTTTTTGTATAATATATGCAAATGTACATATGTATATAACATACCTATAAAAAATTAATTAGAGCAAAAATAAATATTTTTTTGTTAAAACCACATAAATGTAAAAAAAAAATAATTTCTTCAGTCCCTAAATTTTCAGTGTTTTTTTATGATATAATGATCGTAAGTTTTTTTTAAACAACCACTTGAATACGCTGAGAAAACCTACAGTTTTTAAAATATCGCATTACTATCCCACTGCGGCACCTCTAGCTGAACAACAGCATCTTTTGGACAAATTTGCCGCCTATTCATTATTTTTTCCCAATTCATATGCAAACATAACTTACGCATCTTAACTATCCTTCGCCGCCGCGCGTCGCGCCGGAGATATGGGTCATATGTACATATGTATCTGAATGGGAATTCACACATTTTATTTCATGCACCCATCAATGTTCCGTCACCGCGGCACTATCGCCGCACCATATATCAACACATCACGTATCGTCCTCGCCAATTCATACACCCGCACCCGCCAATCTATCCTTATCCATCGCTAATTACACAATACGAATATCGACGCGGCCGTCGTCGTCGCGCTATCTCTATCGCATTCACATTCATGTACACGCATAAGTTTTTTTCGTTCACACAATATCTATCGAAGTAGCGCATGAAAAGAAGAGTAACAAGCAAAAGTGTATCTACATTGAGAAGGAACGTTCTCTTCGCTTAAGGCATCTAAATATTTTCTCTTATGGACCCACCGTGCGTCCAGGTCGAAATTTTACTTAGGACACTTCGATGTATGGAGCTGAACGTTCTGTTTACTTCTGATTCTGTGCTTGCACGAAAAAGCTTGTGCAGCAACATCTCTTCAGAATCCTACAATTGAAGTTAGATGGAATTTTGCAAAGGATTCTTTTATTTCATGTGGCGAAGCGACTGTGGGAAGATTGGATCGAGGTAGGAGACCATTTATCAGTGATGCTACTTGGTTTCTTATCTCAGCACGCAAAAGAGTTAAGGAACAGATTAACTCTGCTGCTGATGATTCAGCTAAGAATCAACTTCGTGCTGAATACCGTTCACTACAAAAAGGCGTGCAGAGAAGTGTGAGGCGTGATAAGCGTACTTACATCAACGCTTTAGCGAAGGAGGCAAATGATGCGGCTTACCGTGGTGAAAGCGGTACCCTATTTAAGCTAATTAAACCACTAATTGGCAAATCGTTCACAACGGACCATCCTGTGAAAGATAAAGAAGGGTTACTGCTTGTTACTGAAGAACAGCAACTTCAGAGATGGAAAGAGCACTTTTTTGAGGTCCTTAACAACCGTTTTGGGCCTGCAAGTGCATCTTCATCGGCAGAAGAAGACGTCCCTCCAGTAGCCAGTATTAATTCCAGACCACCATCTAAAACGGAATTAAAGCGGGTTATCGAATCTATGGACGCCGGTAAGGCCCCGGGGATAGATGGAGTTCCGGTCGAACTATTTAAAGCGGATTCTAATGCTACAGCGGATATTCTGCTTCCCCTCATCAGAGAGTGTTGGGAAACCGAAACTCTTCCAGTATGGAAAAAGGTAATTACATATTAAAATTCCCAAGAAGGGTAGGAAGGATTGTAATAATTGGCGCGGTATTTGCCTACTTCCAGCTATATCCAAGCTGATGGCTAAACTTATTTTGAACCGGATCAAGGATGAAGTTGATCGCACTTTAAGCAATGAACAGGCTGGATTTCGTGAGGGTTTTCATGTAGTGACACCCTCCGAATTATTATTGAGCAATCCGCCGAATGGAGATCCCCATTACACCTCTTCTTCTTCCTTGCCTCGTTCTTTATACCGCTCCATGGCTTCGCGTTGCTCGACCAGCGGTGTAGACACATCGCCCGTTTTGGCGATAATATCTCAGCATATTTCTACAGGCAGCTCTATCTTGGATCGTGTCATCGCCGAGACCAATGCGTTGTTGTTGCTTTTTCTTTTGACATATCCAAGTGTTTTTCGGTCTGCCTATGGCCTTGGGTCCATCAAGGGGAACTTCCATTGATATCGCTTTCTTTGCGGGGTTCTCAGGCGGACGCCGTTGAACAAGGCAATACCAATCCATTTGTCAGTCTTCGAGCTTTTCGGTGATTGGTTGGTCTATGGACAAGCTGCCTCGGATGTAGCTACTCTTGATGTGGTCCTTTTTCGTTACACCAGCTGACATGCGTAACATTTTCATTTCAGTCGCTGTCATTAGTTTCGCGTAACCTTCATACATGGTCTAGCATTCTGATCCATACATGAGTGCGGGACGTACGGCAGAACAGAGAACCAACCATTACAACCATTACACCTCGTGTTCATTGATTTCGAGAGTCGTTCGATAGTGTTGACCGAGAGTATATTTGGAGAGCTCTTCGTAGGAGGGGCATACCAGATAAAATAATTTCCATCATCAAGGAATCTTATCAGGGAGCCCAATGTCACGTTTTGCACAAGGGTAAGCTTTCAGATCCTTTTGAGGTGCACAGTGGAGTGAGACAAGGTTGCATTTTATCACCTATTCTTTTCCTCATAGCCATTAACGATGTGCTAGTGAGCGCGCTTCAAAACCAGAGTAAAGGTATCAGAAAATGTTTGATTACCTGCAACACCTGGACTATGCAGACGATATTTATCTGCTTTCAAATAAAAAGGAGGATGTAGCTCAAATGGCCGATGCTCTGCATTGCGAAAGTCGTAATGCCGGGATCAAGATAAACGCTGCCAAGACCAAGTACTTGAGCTCCCATCCTGGGGGACAAAGCGGAATTTGTGTTTCGGGCCAGGCAGTCGAAAAAGTTGACGAATTCTGCTACCTCGAAAGCATAGTCACAGCAGATGGCGGCGCGGACGCTGATGTACAATCGCGTATCAATAAGGCTAGGGCCTAGGGCAGCCTTCTTCACTTTGACTCCTTTCTGGCAAAATAACAACATTTCCAGGCGCACCAAAATCCGAATCTTCAATTCTATTGTAATATCTGTGCTTCTTTATGGCTGTTCAACTTGGAAGGTGACCAACGAGATAACAACTAAGCTGCAAACTTTCGTAAACCAGTGCCTACGGCGCATCCTACAAATCCGCTGGCCGGAGATTATTTCCAATGATGATCTCCTGAGTATCACAGGATTGGATAGGCACTTCTGTCAAACGGCGAAAGTGGCAATGGATAGGTCATACTCTCCGAAAAGGGCCAACAAATATTGCAAAGCAGGCCCTAGATTGGAACCCTCAGGGAGCCAATGCTAGACGCCGTGTTGGACGGCCAAGAGACACGTGGAGAAGATCGGCTAATAGCGAGGTTGCTTCATTAAACAAACAGTGGTCAGACCTAAAGACCATGGCACAGAACAGAACGAGGTGGAAAGTAGGCGTAGTTGATGCCCTATGCCCCACAAGGGGTTAACAGGAACCAGAGAGAACAAGCAATAAATAAGCGAGGTAATCGCACTATTATCTAACGTAATCGGGCATTTTTGATAACTGATTTGATTTCTTTGTCGTCCTACCTTTCTGAAATTTGGTAAACTTTTAGAATAGAAAGAGGAACTTAAGGGGAGTCTCCTATACATGGTGTACTGCGCACTGATCGCCGTGGACGCGATTAAAAATTTAAATGGTTGCAGAAAATCATCAAACGGTGATTGTCATTCCTTTTCATATCCTCGATGATTTCGATTTTTATTTAGGAATCTGCTGAAATTGGGGCAAATAACGCTTATTCAACATGTTTAAACTGAAAGAAAGCCGGGAATCGTTAAGCGCGCTGTCGTCGGGAGGTATGAAAGCTATTTTGCTTCGGTATTGAGCTTTAGGCGTCATCAAGCTGAAATGTTAGGCTGTAACAGTAGAAGTCAATATTTACCACGCGTTTAAAAGTCACAACCGTTCAAAAATGCGACCTAAGAACAAAAGAATCAGAAATCAATAGAGGGGTTTAGGGGGCCAAAATAGAGCATATTGTGGCGCACATTTTGCTGAAAATTTCAGAGTCTTAGCTGTCTGCGTTCGCCGGACACTTTACTGTATTGCGGGACAATTTCGAGAGGACTTTCAATGTGGGACCGATTTTTAACATGCTGTCCTGCTGGAATATATCCCATTGCATTGCTGAGAGTCAGCAGACTCTCTGATATATGTAGATCGCCTGCTATCGATCAGGGCAAACCTTAAAATCATATTTGAGGTACAATTTTTTTTCTATCTGATCACAGTTCCTCAAGGGTCACATTTTATGCACAAGGCTTAATATGCTTCGGTTTTCCTCAGAGGAAACACTGCTATTACCACACTGGACAACTACTAACTTAAGCATGTCTGAACTGGCCTGTAGAGTTCAAGTTCGTAGTACTTACACATCACACGGCTAGGTGTTTCTGCTTTAATTTGCGCGTTGCGCAAGGATATCAACAATTTCTGTGCCGGAACCGGAATTCACCTGTTCTGAGCGTCGCAAATAATTACAATTTCGAAATGCGATAAAAAATGTGAAACTTTTAACGAAAAGATCATTCTACTAAAGATGCATCTTTTGAATTAAACATTGGAATTCCTTGATCCGACTCTGCTTGAACGTCCCACTTCCGAGAGAGAGAGCGGCTCAAGTCTCAATACTTTACAGAATGCAGAAATGCTTACTTTTCGCTGTACACAGTCACAGAATCAAGACATGCAGCCACAAAACAGATTTAGGAGAACCATTTTCTATTCTACGCTACGGCTCCATTTCGTAAATATCGGTACCAGCTGCAAATACCGTTGGGGGTCGGGAACATCGAAAAGGCGTAACCAAATTTCTGCTCCGTGCGCCTGTAGCCGCTATCAAATTCAAAAAATCTGAAATGGAACAGACTGCAGTTTCGAAAAAGACAAACGATTCATGTTTCCAAACGCAACTATGTATGTACAAGTCAGCTTTCATAAATAAAAAAACATCACATTTAATTGGAAACGCATATTATATATATTTCATATATCATTTTTCCTTAAAAATGGTTTTCTTCTTAAATTTTTAGTTTTTTTTCCTAAATTTTCATATCAATGTTTTTAAAAGTAAAATATATAATTATATAGTTTTCTATAATTGGTTTTTATTAAAAAAAATTATATATTGTAGAAAAAGACAACAAAGTCATAAGAATAAAGAAAATTATAAAATGTACATGAGCACAAGTAGCGTGAAGATAATGCCAATCATATGTGTACGCATGGTGGCCATCGATGGAAAGAAAATGATAGAAAAGTAAATACATGCTTAAATGTTACAATGTATGAACTAAAGATAGTAAAAATGCAGAAAGTCTTGTTTGCGAGACGAGAAATGCATATTAAAACAAGAAAGAAATGACTTTGAAGAATCATTTGTTAGTAGAGTTGATCTAATACTTCTTTAAAAGCATTTTTCTCAATTACATTACTATTTGAGATGCTACTCCTGCTTTGAAATACTCGAAAGATGTAAAGGATAATAAAGATGCGAAACTTAACACCAAACGAAACTTTTATGAAATTATTAGGAAAAGGCTTATCTCTTTCACGTATCGTAACAATTATCTGACGAATACTCATAGTCGTTTCAGTTCCCGTCTGGTTTAACGTTACGTCTTAGAATAGCTGCGGCCAGATCCTGCTTCATGGCCGCCTGTTGTCGTTGATCGGCCAACGATTGAATACTTCGCAAACCATTCACAATGTCCTTCGTCTTGCCGAAATAGATTTCGTTAAGCGTATTTCTAATTTTATTCTCCATATCCTCGACCATTCGACCGATATTCGCAATATGCGGCGACGATTCACTAACATTACAGTCTTGTTCCACCTGTCGCGTCAGACTACCGCCCAGATTCATTGTGCCCGAGCCCTGCTTGTTTGTCTGCAACCACAGCATGGCGGTGGACGTGAGCTTGTAGTGGGCCGTTCGGCCGGTGCTTTTCTCTTGAACCTCAACCACATGAATCGAGTCCCAACAGCCACGAATTTTCTTGCTACCATCGCCGGCTTTCTTGATTAAAATGACGCCGGCAAAGCCATGCTGTAAGTCCCACAGATACACGGACGACACACCACCCTCGTAGTACATATCACGGTACTGATCGAACGCATAGTTGGCCTCGATTTCTAGTTTGCGCAGTCGTTCCGATGGCATCGAGCCATCCTCTAGCGGGGGATCGTATGTGTTTGACCACGGCGAACGATACGAGTCACCATCACGATTGTAATCGCACAGAAGGTAATCTTTGCCTGTCTCCTTGTCTTTGGCAATTTTGAGCGGTTGATCAACGGACGAGAGAAGATCTTCGCATAGTCCGGGCGCCAAATCGATCAGATCGATGAGGTTCTTTTCGATTTGTTGGGGCGGCAGACGGCGCATTAAGTCGAGGGCACAGTCCATTTGTAGTTCGGCCTAAAATGATACATAGGTTGAGTTAGACGAGTGGAAAAGGCGGGAAAAAAAAATAAGAGTCTAGTATAGCTTAAAATCTATTGAGTGCTTGAGTACTTTGTTTTGCACACTGTCGCCGTCTCCTGTAATTTTGAGTTGTGTGCAAATGCATACATCTCTGTCTCCTCCCAGGCACTCCTGCTTTGTACAGCCAGGAACACAGGTATATCGTATATGTGGGCATCACATCATTTTTGTCGTTCCTACTGCGACCGGGTCTACGTCCCGGAACGACCCATGTCCCAGGCATGGCCAAGAGTCGCAAAGACCCCCTTCGACGCAAGAAGGGGTCGGATACTTTGTATCATCATTCATTCACCGTTTTTTCATTTGTGGAGCAGTTCTGGCCGGCCCAGCTGCTCCGCATTCTTCTAATACGTGCCGGCATCGAGACGAATCGGGGTACTTTCCCCCACCTTGTTCAACCTATACATGTCAGGGCTTCCAACCCCACCTGAAGGAATCGACATTGTATCCTATGCTGACGACTGCACCATAATGACATCTGGCAACGACATTCCCGACATGTGCGATCTCATTAACGGTTACTTGGAAGAGCTCAACCTTTTCTTCAACAACAAGAGCCTAATGCTATCAGCGCCCAAATCCTCGGCCACCCTCTTTACCACATACAACAAAGAATTCAACCAACGGCTTAACATCAGAGTAAATGACACTGAAGTTCCCACTATCCGTCACCCGAAAATTCTTGGCGTCACAATTGATAATCACGGGCTATTCAACACCCATGCCGACAACATTAGTGACAAAATGAAGGGCAGAAACAAGATCTTGAAGTCCCTTGCTGGCAAATGGCAACTCTTGGCCGTTTCTATATTGGTCCGCCCCGAAGAGCCTTTTAACTCCCGGGTGGCAGCGGGGTTGCCAACGGGAATGGTCGCCAGTAGGACAACTACGATATAATGTCGATCCCTTCAGATGGAGTGGGAAGTCTTGCCATGTAGAGGTCAAACAAGTAAGGAGATATAACTCCACCTTGTTAGATATTCCGCAGTTTAGATTTCCTGCCTCAAAAATCTGTGCAGGATTGGCGACTGGCAAGGTAATTTGCGACCCATTTTAATATATACGACAAAATGATTGCATTATGTAGGTCTGTCCGAGTGAGAACCATCTTAGAGCCACTAAGATGGTTCGTTTGCAAAGCTTAGGTTGATTTAGTCCATTCAGACAATCGGATGTGATCTCAAGTGAAGTGATGGTGCTATGCATTTTCCTAAAGTCGTGTTGCTGACTCGCAAGATCTATATGCGTCGTAAGTGCCGGTAATATCAGCGATTCAAATATTTTAGCCACAAGGACAGAAGCCAAATCGAATGGTATGATTCTTCAAGGTTTTCCTCTTTACCATGTTCGCGTAGTGGGGTGAGCGGCCTTTCTATCAATACTCTGGATTGATGAAGTATCACAGAGATAGGTTCATCGATGCGGTGATATACTCTAAGGCGGGTGGATCGAGGTGTCTAAGCAAGTTATAGGTTGAAGGGCCTTGGTCGATTCCTATATCTTTTTCAGTTTTGGCGAAACTGCGGACCCTTAGCTATGCAGGAGGTGAGTCGTAGGCTGAACGGGGCAAGGCAATTCAATCAATTTCCACGGGACCTTACTCTTAGGTAGTCCTTGCGGCATGGGACTAGAACAATGCTTCCGCTTTTCCCGGCAGGCCGTAAAAGGCGACTTAAGGGACAGGAGAGAATAAAACTCTCCTGGGCTTTTTACATATCTCTACAATTGTGCCCGCGAGTCTATCTGCGTGCAGTCGTTCAGATATGTAAGAAGCTTAACAAAAAATTGACACCTGCGGTTTTTGGGGTAATAATTATGTCACAGCATTCCCGGCTTATCGTAAAAGGCGACTGACGGATACGGTACGTAGGCTTGTAACCCGCGTACGTGAATCTTTCGTTGCACTCGAAACATTAATCGAGCCTCGAATACCTCGGATTGATGCACCGGCAACGACTTTTGGCTATAAACAACCGACCACGATTGGGTTTTGGAACGTTCGAACCATGTGGGGCGAGTGCAACAACATGAGACTCACTGAAGTCGAACGGGAAATGACCGCGATGGCATTTTGATGTCGAACTCTAAGCTTACCATCCCTGAAATCTGGAAAACAGGACGGATTGTCCCCTGTCTCAAGCCGGGAAAGAGCGCTGGTCTCGGTGAATGCTATCGACCCATAACAATACTGTCACCTGTCGCAAAGACGCTGGAGGCCCCTATTCACCCCACTCTTGTTAAGCATGCTAAGCTAGAACCTCACCAGCATGGCTTCAGGAAAATGCATAGTACCACGACTGCCCTCAATGCGATCACTACACGCATCTGTGATGGGCTAAACCAGCGACGTCCTTGCCACAGATCAATTCTTGTGGCAATTGACTTAACGAGTGCATTTGACAATGTCAATCACTCGATGCTTCTCGCGAACCTGCTTAATATGCATATCCCTGCTCAAGAGATCCGTTGGATTGCCAACTAACTAGCTGGTCGGCATTCCTTCACTGAGTTTCGTGGCAAACGTTCCAAGCCGAGGAAAATCAAATTAGGAGTTCCACACGGGTGGGGTACTCTCCCCCACTCTGTTCAACATCTACATGTCCGGCCTTCCTATACCACCGGAAGGAATCGAGGTGATTTCCTACGCAGACGATTGCACCGTGCTCGCCACAGGGGAGGATAAGGATGAAATGCGCTTCCAAATTAATCGCTATCTTGGGCGATTACAGGCTTTCTTCCAAAGCCGAAACCTCACCATCTCAGCGTCTAAATCTTTTGCGACATTTCTTACCACCTGGTCGGGGGATTGTCGGTGGGAGGTTGATGTACGTATTGGCAACAATCCAATTCCTACTGTTGCTAATCCTAAAATTCTCGGGCTCCATTTAGAGAGCATGATGACGTCAGCTCATCACGCAGCATCCGTTTGCGAAAAGATGCGCAGTAGGAATAAAATCCTAAAAGCTCTAACTGGTAGCACCTGGGGCAAAGATAAAGAAACCACGCTAGCTACTTATAAAGCGGTGGGTCGAGCAGCTGCTAATTATGCAGCCCCAGTTTGGTCACATAGTCTATGTGATACAAACTGGACCAAAATTCAGGTCTGTAAAATGCTGCTCTACGCACAGCAACAGGTTGCCTCTTGATGTCTGCCCAGGATCACTTACATCAACAGACAAAATTAATGCCAATACGTGACCACAATCTCCTACTGTCTAAACAATATCTTGTTGGTTGCTACCGTGAGGATCATCCCAACAACAGTCTCATGGACCGAATTCCTCCACCACGACATGTCAGGCGTGGTTTACGAGACCTAGAGAGAGAGAGGTCCAGGGATACAAGAGACGGTGATGCATACCGAGCTGCCATCGCTGAGATTCACATTACAGAAGTGAGTCGGTCTATTGCGAGATTAGGTGCGAGTAGAGTCCTCTCAGTGCGCCCTCCACCCATTTCGCCTGAGGAGATTAGGCTCCCGAGAGCCACCAGAGTGACATTAGCTCAACTTCGGTCGGGCTTTTGTTCGCGCCTCAATTCGTACCTTTCTCGCATTAATGTCCGGGACATTCAAAACATCTGTCCAAACTGCGCTGGCGCTCCACACGATGTGGGTCACTTGTTTCAATGCCCAGCTGCGCCCACTGACTTAACCCCTATCTCACTGTGGGAAAACCCTATCGCAGCAGCTATGTTTTTGTCCCTTGAAATCACGGACGAAAGCATCAATGTTTGATCATCTTCAACATCTTGACTAAGCGGATGCTGATGTCAAATCACGGGAAAACAAGACTAGGGCGGCTCCCTTCAATTTGACTCCTTTCTGGCTAAAAAAAAAACAATATTTCCAGACGCACTAAACTACTTTTCAATTCCAATGTGAAATCAGTGCTGCTACACGGCCGTTCAACCTGGAAGGTGACTAAAGAGATTACTGATAAGTTGCAAACTTTTGTAAATCAGTGTCTACGGGGCATCCTACATATTCGTTGACCGGAGGTTATTTCGAACGAGGATCCTTACTATAACCGGCCAGGAAAGGATAGGCACTTCGATCAAAAGACTTAAGTGGCAATGGATAGATCACACCTTCCGAAGAGAGCTCAAACACGTTGCAAAGAAGTCCCTAAACTGGAATTCATAGGATTTCGAGCAAGACGCCGTGTTGGACAGCCAGGGAACACATGGAGAAGATCGGTAATTAGCGAAGCGAAAACGCTAAACCTAAAATGGCCGCAGCTGGCGCCGTTGGCGCTGAACAGAACGAGGTGGAGAGTAGGCGTAGTTAATGCCCTACGCCTCGCAAGGGGTTGACAGGAACTAGAGAGAGATCTTGAAGGATAGCTGGATACAGGCTAAACATAAATTTTGAACATCTCAAAGTCAATATTTCCTGACTTGATGCGTATCGCTTCAATTTTCGTGGTGTTATCGACGTCTGTGATATTAAGGACGCTGTATGGCACTGAGTTATGAATAAGGAAGACAAAACCGCCACCTACGTTGGCTTCCCTGTCGCGTCCTAAGATGTTATAGTTCTCGTCGGAGATTAGCGATGAGTTTTGGCTTAGTTTTGTCTCCTGTACAGCTGCAATCTGGATGCGATGTCCATCCATACAATCAGTAAGCTCCGCGACTTTGTTTTGGACTCAATTACAAATTATTTTCAGGATGTTGGTAGTAATGTAGTTGACGTCAATGGTTGCCGGCGAGACAACATATTTGGTACTGGACGTATAGTGTTCTTCTTCTTTTAGCGGTACAGAAAGGTGTGAACCGCTGTGTATCTATATGGATTCGATTTCGTTCGTCGTCGTTTTCGTCCGTAATCTCCAGGGACAAAAACGTGGCAGCTGCAATGTGATTTTCCCATAGTGAGCGGGTGAGATTAGTGGGTGCAGCTGGGCATTGAAACAAATGGGCCACATCGTGTGGCGTGCCAGCGCAATTTGGGCATATGTTTTGTATATTTGGGTCTATGCGAGATAGATACGAATTGAGGCGTGAGCAGAAGCCTGACCGAAGTTGGGCTAAAGTCACTCTGGTGGCTCTCGGGAGCCTAATCTCCTCAGGCGAAATAGGTGGTGGGAGCGCTGTTCGTATCTAAACTCGCAATAGACCGACTCACTTCCTCAGTGTGAATCATAGCAATGGCAGCCCGGTATGAATCTTCATCGAAAGGATCCCTTTTGTAACCCTGGACATCTCTCTCAAGGTCACGAAGGCCACGTTTGATGTTGCGTGGAGGGGGAATTTTGTCCATAAGGTTACGGTTAGGATGATCCTCTCGATAACAACCTACTGAATATTTAGAGGGTACTAAATATTGTTTTGTGAGTAGACGATTGTGGTCACGTATTGGCATCAAATGTGTCTCCTGATGTAGGTGATCCTGGGCAGACATCAGAAGGCATCCTGTAGCTGTGCGTAGAGCAGCATTTTGGCAGACTTGGATTTTGTTCCAGCTTGTGTTACAGAGACCTTGCGACCAAACTGGCGCCGCAAGATCAGCCGCTGCTCGACCCACCGCTTTGTAAGTGGCTAGCATAGTCTCAAAATCTTTACCCCAGGTGCTGCCAGCCAGTGCTTTAAGAATTTTGTTCCTACTGCGCATCTTTTCACATACTGCTTCCGCGTGATGGGCTGAAGTCATCATTTTCTCGAAGTGTGGCCCGAGAATTTTTGGATTTGCAACAGCAGGAACTGGTTTGTTGCCAATACGTACCCCAACCGGCCACTGACAATCACCTGACCAGGTGGTAAGGAAGGTCGCAGATGATTTTGACGCTGAGATGGTTAGGTTTCTGCTAAGAAAGAAAACTTCTAGTCGCGCTAAATATCTATTGATATCTGCGCGCATGACTTCCCTATCCGCTCCCGTGGCAAGTACAGTGCAGTCATCGGCATATGAGATGACTTCAATGCCTTCCGGAGGTGTTGGGAGACCTGCCATGTAAATGTTAAACAAGGTGGGGGAGAGAACCCCACCCTGAGGAACACCTAATTTGATCTTTCTGAGTTTTGGAACGACCGCCTCGAAACTCGGTGAAGGATTGCCTTCCAGCTAGATAGTTGGCAATCCATCTTATCTCTTGTGTCGGAACATGCATGTTAAGGAGGTTTGCCAGAAGCATGGAGTAATTGACCTTATCAAACGCATTTGATAGGTCAATCGCCACCATGATGGTTCTATGGCATGGTGTACTATGGTTTAGTCCGTCTCTTACACGTGTAGTGATCGCGTCCAGAGCGGTGGTCGTACTGTGAATGCGTCCGAATCCGTGCTTCGCATGTGAAACGAGAGTGGGGTGGATGAGGGCTTCCAGCGTCTTTGCTACAGGTGACAGAATTGTAATCGGTCTGTAGGAAGTTCCTAGTTTGGCACTTTTTCATGGTTTAAGGCATGGGACAGATGTCGGGGATGGCAAGCGTAGACATAGACAAGTTAAAGACTGCCGTGAGATACTCAATGGCAGGAAGGTCAAGATGTTTGAGCATGACCATTGAAATGCCATCAGGTCCAAGGGCCTTAGAGTTTTTTGCATTCTCAATGACTGTTTTAACCTGGTCCGGAGTGTAAATTGGTACAGAGTCAACATTTCGGCTGCGAATCCGTCTTCTAATTTTGCGCTTGAGGCCATCGGACTTGGGATGTTCAATAAATTGCTTATTGAACTGGCTCGCACACTGAAGAGGATTGCTTGTTTCTTTTTTGCCGAAGGTTATGGCTATATTGCCCTTATCTTTTGTGGGGTTCGAAAGGGCACGGACAGTTGACCATAACTTACTAGCACCTTCATTAAGGTAACAGCCATTGAGGTGCTCGTTCCATTTGGCCTTCTTGTAGTCTTTGACTTGTCGCTGTATTTGAATATTGAGCTCCCGAATTCTGGGGTCACCAGGATTAGCGCGCCTAATGTTGTCACGTTCATCGGCTAACCTTGCGGCACTTGTTGGGAAATTTGGGCGAACCTTTGGAATGCGCCCTGCAGGGATGAACCGTGCCGCAGCTTTGGTAATGACGCTCCTAATGTTCCGTTCGGCCTTATGTATATTGGTGGGAGGTGGAAGCGCCAAGAACTTTGATGACGTGAATGTTTTGAAACCTTCCCAATCTGCTTTTTTATGATTGACAAACGTTCATTTCTCTGACTTGGTCAGGTCAGCTGGTTTATCAATTCTGACTATGATTGGGAGGTGGTCAGAGGGAAGACCAGTACGTGTTTCCCAGGAGGTCTCACTAATTAGGCTGGCACTGACAATTGTAATGTCTGGGGGAGATAATACAATTGTTTGCATCACGGGTTGGCGAGTTTTCATTGAGGGTACAGAAATCTGAAGCGTCCAGAGATTCGGCGATAGCTTGACCACTGGTATCGTTGTGAAGCGCGGAATGCCAGAGTTCATGATGGGCATTGAAGTCGCCAAGAATGATCCTGTGCTCTCCATTAAGAAGAGGACCAATATTGAAATGGTAGTTTGTACAACTAGAATGTGGTGGTATGTAGATATTAAAAATTTCAATATTGGTGCTCCCTGATGAAACTGAGATGGCTTGCAACTCCGCCGTACCGCCTGAAACTACATCTAATACACTGTAATGTACGGACCTGTGTATTAGGAAGGCAGGTCCATGTCCAGGGTGAGAATCATTCGTGGCGCCTTCTCTGTCCTTGCATATGATGATATATTCACCTTCAGCGTTGAAAGGTGAATTCGCGTGAAGCTTAGTCTCTTGGATGGCTGCAATCAGAATTCTGTACTTTCTCAAAAAGCTTGTGATTTCAGAAATTTTCCCTAGGATGCCATTACAGTTGAACTGCAGTATGGACACCGGTGTAGAAGTTGCTGGCGGAGGGGCAGGAATTAAACTGTGTCTTACATTCAAGGCAACACTATTGGGGGAAGTAGGTGGCATTGGTGGTGGGGAGGGGCCTGGTATTACCCGAGGCTGCCCCGTGGATCTACAGCCTGGTGCAACAAATGTACCTTCTATGTAATGACCCATCCTTCTCAAACCGGAACATCTGAAATGCACCCACTCCGAACAGCAACTACACTGAAGTTACCTGGCATTACCATACCATAACTGGGCCTGGATTTGCCTCAATGCCGGCGCGTAGAAGAAGAGTTGAGAGCAGCCGCGCCGAGATGTGATGCTCCCAATATGACGAAAAAACATATATATCGAATCCATACATATACACAGACATACACAACCTTCCTGCATCGAGACCTTCGAGGCTCTTGCCAGGTAGGCGTTTTGTCAACTCTTGGCCGTTTATTGTAGCAAACGGGTGTGGTCCGCCCCGGAGAGGCTGGAATTGCCATTGCAAAATGCAATATGCAATGGTTGCCAGTAGGACCACTGACCACGTATAGTGATAGCCGGAGACGATGGTGATTGTTGTTAAAAACCGTGATGGTTGTAGATGATGGTGTAGGGGATGGACTTCGACCTCTCTTGTGAGTTGTGAATTGTTACAATCATCAGTGTTGCTTAGTCCTGAGCAGTTTTTAAAATGAATCTCGCAGTCACAGCACGTGGAGTAAATCAACGCTCGTTTGCATATTGGTCGAAATTTTATCGCCACAAATACGGAAAATCCATGGCCTGGATTTAATTCAATGCCGGCACGTAATATGTAGCAGATATCGGAGCAGTTGGGCCGGTCAGAACTTCTACTGATGATAAAAACAAAGTGTGGAACGATGATTGACACGTATGTAGTCTTGTGTCGAAGGGGTTCTAGCGACCCTTGGTCATGCTGTGAAGCATGTGTTGTTCCCGTATCTAGACCCGTTCGCTGTAATAACGTATCTAAGTCGTATGGGACTGCTGTTATTGATATAGAAATTAAAATTACTAAAAAAACAGTGCCAGCAGCAGATCAGGTACTTTCTGACGGTCAGGCACGGCTTTTGTCAAGCCAAAAATGAAAATTTCTCGGTACGAGAAATTTAATTAAACTATATGTACTATCTAGCTCCCATAAACAAATATTTTTACTATGCAGTACGAACCAGCGATGACTAATTTTCTCTTTCGACCCAGAAACCAATTATTCCACCAAATTCTCACAATTTCAAAGTAGTAACCCATTTGAAGCATTCTATAAATCGCCTTTCATTCAAAGTGCATCCGTAGTCAAGTGATTTGTGAAAATTGCATCCAAAATCAACAAATCCAGGGTGTGACACTTGGCCCGCACTATCAAAAACATTGGCCAAGTAAATTACTCACCATCTTGCGTTATCACACCGAAACGTTTTCGAGCAGTGAAATTGAATTGAAACGCGACGCGATTACGGGTACGAAATCGGTTTTCGTTAGAAGCGGAAACTGGTAAATTATGATTAGGACTACACTATCGCTGGTCGTCCGAAAAGGAATTGTAAGAAAAATCCTTTCAAGTTGACGGCGAAATTGCTACGGATATGTCAATTTCGGCGATGACAAAAGTCAAGGTCCACGGCCGCAAGACAGACGAGCGAAGTTGGTAGCAAGTTGAATGTGGACTAATTTGGAATATTTTCAAACAAAATGAGGAACGTTCTGCTATCCGCTCCCATAGGGAGAATTTTTATTTTTTTCTTCTTACCGACACTAGCGCCACCTGGTGGCGGGCATAGCCAAGAATGGAACGAAACGGTTTGAATCTGAGATTTAAGGTGTGTGTCTTGGATGAAAGGTGGAAATTTTGGGAATATAATCCACAACATCACTGTCATGTAGTGGTCACGAGCATTGTTAGGAAAACGGGTGGTTAGCGGAGCGGACGGCGCGTAGGACTAACAACACGTTGATCATGGGTTCAATGTTAGCTGCGGGAATTTTTTTCTCTTTTTTTTTTTTTGCAAAAGCGAAAAAATATAATATTGGAATGGATACCCCTGAGTGAAATTTATGCCACTGCAATTTTCTCAATGAAAATTTATTCTTACTGTCGTGGAATATATCGCAAACGCTGGGCGTTTTATGCATTATTTTTCGATTCCCCGTTCATTTCATCGTGGATAGTATCAATGAAGCGGGAGACGAAAAATATTACATAAAATGATCGAGAATAAAAATGGGACCGTTTTCGGATTGTAGCTTATGGAATTCCGCAGCGTTTGCGATATATTCCACGACAGTACGTATATATTTTCATTGAGAAAATCGCAGCGGAATAAATTTCACTCTCGAGGTCATCCCTTAAAGGCCTGAATAGACCTCGGGCGGAATGAAAATGAAATTTTTGTCCGCTGCGATTTTCTCAATGAAAATGCATGCTTACTGTCGTGGAACATGTCGGCAATGATGGGGAATTCCATAAGCTACAATCCGAATATGGTTCCAAAATTTTTCTCGGCCATTTTATGTATTATTTTTCGATTCCCCCGTCATTAGATATTTTTCACGGTGAAATGACCGGGGAATCGAAAAATAATACATAAAATGGCCGAGAAAAATGTTGGAACCATATTCGGATTGTAGCTTATGGAATTCCCCATCATTTCCGACATGTTCCACGGCAGTAATCATGCATTTTCATTAAAAAAATCGCAGCGGACAAAAATTTCATTTTCATTTCGCCCGAGGTCTATACTGCGCTTAAGACAGAACAGTATGTAGACCTTTTTCGAAGCATAATTTAGTGCTACAATAAGGTCCTAAGTGGCGCCAAATGCCATTATTGGACTATTATTCAGAGTTTATACCCTGCAAAGTGCCCCTATTTCTGTTGGAAGAGAATATTCTATGTAGTATTATATGGGTAAAGTTGTTACTTAGGATTAATCTTCTATACTCTACTAAAGTGGACTCAGAGATCTAGATCTCTCTAGAGAGAGAAGTGCAGAGATACAAACGAGTACCTCTTGATAGTTTTGATGATACCAGCGTACCATGTGGCCATCGCAGATATTCACACAACCGTTGTGAATCGGTCAATAGGGAAATTAGGTCCGAATAGAGTCATTTCAGTGCCCTTACCACCTATATCGCTTGAGGAGATTAGGCTCCCGCGAGCCACCAGAGTGAGTTTAGCACAATTCCCTTCGGGTTTTTGTTCACGCCTAAATTCGTACCTTTCTCGCATAAACCAGAACATTCAAAACGTCTGTCCCAATTGCAATGGTACTCCCTATGATGTGGGTAATCTTTTTCAATGCGCAGCTGCGTCCACTGATCTTATGTTCTTGTCCCTAGATCTTACGGACCCTAACATCGACGAATTTGCGCTCGATCACCGGCTATCTCTAATGATGAGCCACACGTACCACCTTGGTTCAGCTTCGATCTGGATAGTGCTCCAGACCCAACTCATTTTGGTCTCGCATCGATAACGCCATTGCAGACATTTGTCCAGCGTGTGGAGCCAGCCCGCAAAACTTGGATGTTTTTCTTGTTTTTGATTGCATCGCATCGTTAGGTTTTACCCTCGAGGATGACCATATTTTATTATATTACCCAAGCGTTCCATTTTCAGTCAGTTTTGCATTTGGATTAGGGCTTGAGGAGAATCGCGTTCAAAGAGAACATGTCATTATATGCAGAATATTTCCATACTATAGATCGATTTCTTTTGAATGAAATGAAATACACCGATTTTGGATTTACTTTGTGGCTTGAGCCTGTTTCCACACTACCCATGAGGTAAGGCTCTAAGTGCGTTTTTTTTTAAAGTGGTATCCCCTGTAGGCATAATCCACGTTATGAAATTAAGTGCCACATCGAGCCTGCAAGAAAAAAAAAATTATTAGTAACATATGTAAATAGAATGATAAGGTCTGTAATCAAAGGATTTTACGGTATGTATGTATTTATTCATTTATATGTAAATGCCAAACCTTTTATCCGATTTTAGTCTGGTTAGTTTTATTTTATAGGTAAATTTGTTGGCTGTAATAATCATTTCATTTCACTATTCTAGCTCGTCTTGCTTAAGAGATATTAGGCTTTAAGTCGTGTAAGAAAATGATTTTTTCAAAAATCTTTAAATGCCTGTGGCAGCTAAAGGGTTAAGCTGAGGGGGTATGTTCCGTACAACTTTTTCGCTGGAAATCAACTGAGGAATCATAATCCGGTGCGTTTATGCGGCAGTTTCCGGACACCCTGTATAATGCGTCGTCTTCTGTAATAAAAAGCGAACACAAAGAATCTCACACTACAGGAAAAGGAATTTTGTTCAACTTATCTGACGTTTTGGCCCTGGAAATCAATGTCGCCGTCCATTATAAAAAAACTCCTGGCTGCCTGTTGAAATCCCGTGCACTACCAGCTCATCTGTAACAGAAAAGAGAAAAATCCTGATATAAATGATTAATGATAATAATAATTTTTTACTTAACAAAGCAAATGGAAATTCGTCAGTCTTAGAAGCACCGCTGCGCCTAATGGTGGTAGTGCTATCTTCAGCGTCTTAAGTTACTTAACATGAGAGGTGACAGAGGAGGTCGAGAGGTATAAAGCACGACGTAAACGAACACGACGTAAACGTCAATGAAACCGACGATCGAGTGGTCTTACTGGCAACTTGTATTAGATATAATTTTTGCCGGTATACTCACTACACCGGTATACTCACTACACGCATTCGCGATGGGTTAAATAAACGTCGTCCTTGCGACACAACTATTCTTGTGGCAATTGACCTTTCAAACGCATTTGATAAGTTCAATCACTTAATGCTTCTCGCTAACCTGTTATATGCTTATTCCTGCATAAGAGAACGCCAACTATCTAGCTGGTTGGCACTCCTTCACCGTGTCTCTTGGCAAACGTTCCAAGCTTAGGAAAATCAAAATAGTTGTTCCACAGGGAGAGGTATTCTTTCCCACTCTATTCCGTATTTATATGTGAAGCCTTCCTACATCCTCCGACGGCACCGAGGTGATTTCCTAAGCTGGCGATTGCACCGTACTACACACAGGGGCAGATAAGGATGAAATATTCCTCTAAATTAATCGATACCTAGGACAATTACAGGCATTTTCCCAAGTCGAACCGCACCGTATCTCCGTCAAAATCTTCAGCGACATTTCTAACTACTGGTGGTGGTATATGAGGTGGGATGTTCTTCTTCTTGTAGCGGGGCAGAAAGGTGTGAAACTTCTGTGCATCTATGTGGGTACGATTTATGGTTCGTCAATGTTTGTGTCCGTGAGGTCTAAGGACAAAAACATAGCTGCTGCGATTGGGGTTTTCCACAGCGATATAGGGGGCATTGAAACAAATGACCCACATCATGAGGAGTACCATCGCAATTTGGACAGATATTTTGGATGTTCGGGTTTAAGGTACGAATTAAGGCATGAACAAAAGCCCGACCGAAGTTGAGCTAGTGTTACTCTAGTGGCTCTCGGGAGCCTAATCTCCTCAGGCGAAATTGGTGGTGGGCGCTCTGAGAGGACTCTATTCGCACCTAAACTCGCGATAGAACGATTCACTTCTTCAGTGTGGATCGCTGCAATGGCGGCTCGGTATGTAACTTCATCGTAAGGTTCCCGTTTGTATCCCTGAACCTCTCTCTCAAGGTCTCGTAAACCACGCCTGACATGTCGTGGTGGAGGAATTCGGTCCATGAGATGATTATTGGGATAGGTGGGATGTTGAATATGCATATCCTGCACAACAGATTCGTTGGATTGTCAACTATCTAGCTGGTGGGCATTCCTTCACTGAATTTCGTGACAAACGTTCTAAGCTGGGGCATCTCAAATAAGGTGATACCTATGGCATCGATTTCCTACGCAGACGACTGCGCTCTGAAAACATAGTGACATCGCGCGCCTGCCGTTTATAAAAATTCGAAGTAGAAATTAAACCCTTAAAGCCTTAGCTGGATGTGGCAAAGATAAAGCAATGGGTCGAGCGCCAGTTGATTATGCAGTCCCAGTTTGGTTACGTATCTGATACAAATTTGTCAAAACTGCGCTGGCGCTCTTCATGATGTGGACCTTTTGCTTCAATGCTCAGATGCACCCATATACTTAATCCCTGCCTCATTGTGGGAAAACCTGATAGCAGCAGGTATGTTTTTGCCCCTTGACACCACGGACGTAAACATTGACAAACCGTAACTCGAATCCCCATAAATGCACACGTTGCTACACCGCTAAGAGAAGAATAAAAAAAGAATATCGACCATAGCAAATCGGCTATCGCATCAATAGAGAGATTAGGTGGGAAAAGAGTCCTCTCAGCGCCCCACACCCATACCACCTGAGGAGACTAGGCTTCCGCGAGCCCCAATAGCGACACTAGCCAAACTCACGTCGGGTTTTTGTTTAGACTATCTCTGAGTTGCGATGCGTAGGTTCGAATCCCACTGTGATCCATGGATGTTTGTGTTGTCCATAAAATGCTCCTACGCAGCCGGTTCATCGATGTAAATCGTCCCAGAGCCACCCGTTGTTAAAACGATCAAGAGCTGCCAATAGCCCCTTCGGTTCAAGAGAAGAGAAACCTTTTGAATCGCTACAACAAGAACATGACGTAGACCACCTGTTTCGAAGCTCCGCTGCACCCACTAATCTCACTCCGAGGTAGCTATGGGAGAACCCTATTGCAGGCGCAACTTTCTTGTTGTTTGAAACAATAGGTGAGAATGACGATGAAACGTAGAACACATCCACATCCACACCTCTTTCCGCACCGCTACTACAATTTCCGAACCTTCCTTTACCGACGCAAAGAAAAGCAGGCACTATGAATTTAGATCGTACTTACCAGCAAGGGATTCCTGCAATCCAATCCGCCCGCGGTGGTAATCATCTTGGTTGCAATAAATAACAGACGCGACAATCCAGCGTTGGACTAAGGCCGCAGGATGTGTGACATCCTATTTCCAAGATCTTATCTGCTTTCTGTTGAAGTAATGAGATCAGCATCACGCTCAGCTGTGTTATTTATCCCCATAAATGGGTACTCGTTTATCATCAAAGTGAGATCATAGTCCGTCACAAGCTCGTGAGTTCGAAAAACACCATATACTTGCTGCACAGCTGAAAGAAGAATAAGAAGGCATTAGCAAACTTATCGAATTTGTAAACATTTACCCTCAATTTACCCGTAAGTGATGTTTGGAATGTCGACTAATACAAAACAAAACATTGACGACATCTGTCATTTTGTGGAATGCGTGGAATTAGACGAAACGGAACGTGTGGATGGTCTTTTAGTTTCAGTGCCATACACAAGTGGCGCTTCTATCACAGTTCTCCCTATTTTGCTAAAAGCAGAATAAGCCCAAAATGAATATAATTTTCATGGATTTTGGAAAAGAAGAATTCAAGAATTGGTTTTAAAACGACTAAAGTTAATATCAGTACCAGTAACTAATGCAAATCGTCATAATAAATGCTTTTCTTCAAGGCCATCTTCATTCCCCCTGACGGCGAATAGTCTGAACACCAATTTCATTCATGGATTCCGTTGTGACTATGTGGGCTCCACAAAAATATTTTGTTTTTGACATTTGAACGAGGTGGGGTGGCCGAACAGCCGATGGACAAGATCTCGTTTTTCCAGTATATTTCGCATTTAATTTTCACTCTATCGTCTCGCGACGAAAAACCTTGTCGCGAAAAATACAATTTCCGCACTCACTTGCTTCCATACGATCGATAGAATCCTTTTCGGTTTTCCGTGGCGCCCCATACAATTAAGCAAAAAATAGTTCACGCAATTCAACGTCATGATTTTACGGTACATCGGTATCCATTCCTTCAGCCGTCAAATGATCTCCGGCTAAAAATTTTTTTGGTGTCTTGGCAATTCGTGCATTTTGTGTGTTTTAATTTGATGCTTTATTTGGCATTTGTGCCGTTCGAATTGGTGCAAATTTGGAAATACGTCTAGTGTGTGGGCGAATTAGAGTGTGTACTGTTGTGTGTGCGGAAAAACCCCCCAGTAGTAGTGTCGGTGTTTTGGGGTCGTGCTCAGTTTGCAAGTGTGGCCAAATTGCTGGCTGTGTATACTAGTCGATATCATCATCATCATCATCATCATATAGTGCAAGACGAAAATTTTCAATGTGCAAAATCCCATCCTGATATGCCACGACAGAAGCAGCAGCAGCCTGTTGTGTAGCACATATAGCCTGCGGGAGTGAGTGTTTTGGTACCCCATCATGGTCTTGCGAATGCGGTTGGCTGGATGGAAAGAAAGTTGTTGACCGTGTCGTGCTCATCGTGTGTGTTTTGCGCGTTTTACCGACTCCCCAAGATTTCGATCGTTGCTGGGTCGCAATCGCCAGTGAATTGGAAGCAGCCATCGCCACGGCCTCCGGGTCCGAATCATGATCGTCGTACGCACTCAGACGGTGCAATTGTTTTAAATTATTGAGAAAGGTAAGCAAATTGGTCGGTTGATGTACGAGTAGATGCAGAGCCTTTGTTTATGTGCATGCTCCATACGCAGAATTGTACGGATTGTCGAGTTTTTCGCCTGTCTAGGTACGTTATTAGTGCATGAAGTCTTGAGGAAAATTTCTTCTTTTTTTAAGGCCATGCTCACTGGGCTTTAATGATGTTTTAAACAATTTTCACGTATATGAAACTTTTGAGGGAAAACTAATTAGTCAAGCGAGAATATTTCAATTAGTGTGGATATTCGTTTCTGTAGTCATGTTTGTTTTTCACATTACATACTTAGATCTGGAGACCACAACAGCTGTATTAGTTTTACCGTAACAATTAATAATAATTCTCACTTTTATTGGATCTGGAATATTTAACGTTTTCGTCAATCTCATAACCGACAACTTTTCAAACATGTTCACTAGCTTGGATTCAGAAAATGCATAGTTACATACTTTAATTTCATTGTCCTTGATGTGATGAGAGAACATTCTCCTTGATGGACCAAGAAGCTAGCCTCTCAGGACGAAAATATTTCGTGCAATAAAATGTACGTTTTAATTTTAATCAGTCCTACTTGACCAGTAACTTTTACCGATTGGGCAAGATGTTGATAAAATGAAATGTCAAAATATATTTGCGAACGAAAATGGTAAAAATTTATAGACAGCGAGGCCAATTAAAAGTAGATTGTTACTTTCGGTGCACAGCTATTAATTCACGGAAATCTGGAATATAAAACAAATTGTACCCCGTCTTAGACCTGAAAAAATTGCGAATCTCGCCGAATCCTATCGACCAATTACGATACTGTCCCCAGTTGCAAAGACGCTGGAGGACCTCATCCATCCCACTCTTGTCGCACATGTTCAGCTAGGATAGAGCTGCCTGTAGAAATATGCTGAGATATTACCGCCAAAACGGGCGATGTGCCTACCCTGCAGGTCAAGCAACGCGAAACCATGGAGCGGTATAAGGAACGAGGCAAGGAAGAAGAAGTTCAGCTAGGATCTCACCAGCATGGCTTTAGGAAGAAGCACAGCACAACTACAGCCCTCGATGTAATTATGAAGCCCATAACGGAAGGATTGAACCAGTCACAACCTTGCCACAGATTAATTCTGGTGGCATTGAATTGCCATCAGTTCCAATGGCCTCTTGGAGTTTTTAGTCTTGTTGTTGTTGTAGCGATTCAAGAGATTTTGTTTTTGTTTATCCCTTGAATCGAAGGGGGTTTTGGCAGCTCTTGGCCATTTTAACAACGGGTAGCTCTGGGACGACTTTCATCGAAGAATCGGCTGCCATAGGAGCATTTTATGGACAACACAAACATCCATGGGTCACAGTGGGATTCGAACCTACGCACCGGCAACTCAGAGATAGAGTGACGTCTCTGCCACTGAGCCACCGAATGGCCCTTCTTGAATGTCTTCTTAATGGCTGCTATTGGTCCGTCGTGTTGTTGTTGTTGTTGTAGCGGCGCAAGTGAGGGGGGGGGGAACTAGTATCGTCATTCATAGATAGTTGGCATCCTCTCCTCAAGTTCTAGACCTAAGAAGGTTGTCACCTCAATGGGGTTTTGCCATAGCGCAATCGGTGTAAGTTGCTTAGGTGCGGCGCAGTCGAAGAGATGGTCCACATTATGTGGGCTGGCTCCACATGCTGGACAAATATCTGCAATGGCGTTGTCGATGCGGGACCAGAACGAGTTAAGTCTGGAGCACCATCCAGAGCGAAGCTGAGCCAAGGTGGTACGTGTGGCTCGGTTTGCGGATGTGTCATTCCTGGCTTTGGTTACCTCATTGGTGTGTAATTGCTTTAAGGCCGCCTTGTATGTATTTGTGTTATCGAGAGGAACTCTTTTAAATCTTTGGACTTCCCTTTCTTTGTCCCTTAAAGAACGTCTTACATGACGTGGTGGTGGGGTTTTGTCCATAAGGTCATGATTCGGGTGTTCACTACGATAACAACCAACAAGATATTGCTTTGCCAGGAGCTCATTATGTGGTCTAAGGTTTAACAGCTTTGTTTCTTGGTGCAGATGATCTTGTGATGACATGCGTACACAACCAGTAAAAGTACGCATAGCTGCATTTTGGCACGTTTGAATCCGCTTCTATTGAGTGTCGCATAGAATATTTGTCCATATTGGTGCTGCGTAGTTTTAGCACGGAGCGACTGACGGCTTTGTAGGTGGTAAGTAAAGTCTCCTTATCTGTTCCCCATTTGCTGCCAGCAAGGGATTAGGATTTTGTTTCTGCCCTTCATTTTGTCACAGATGTTGTCGGCATGGCTGTTGAAGATGCCATGATTGTCTATCGTGATACCGAGAATTTTGGGGTGACGGACAGTTGGGACTACGGAGTCGTTTACTTTTATGTCAAGCTGTAGGTTGAACTCTTTCTTGTACGTGGTAAAGAGGGTGGCCGAGGATTTGGGCGCTGATAGTTTTAGGTTCTTGTTATTGAAGAATAAGTTGAGCTCTTCCAAGTAACCGTTTATTAGATCACACATGTCGGAAAATATCGTTGCCGGATGTCATGATAGTGCAGTCGTCAGCGTAGGATATTGAGTGGTCAGTTCGCCAGATGGCAAGATGAGGTTGCTATCATCACGGGAAGTGCTCGCAGTACCTCTACGCGGTGGCCACTAGTAACTTCACCTCGGTGAAGGCCAAACTGTGAGGGCCGGTTGCTCTGGGGTTCCTCATTCAGACAAGGCTCATGCCAGAGCCGGCGAATCTGTAACCTCAGAACCACTGCCATACATTCGTGCCAATGACTAGCTACATTTATTATGTGTTTTTAGACTTGGCTCTAGAATGTTAGATTTGTCCTAAATCCCCGGGGTGTTAAGCGACCCGTGCCCATCGGGGGAAGATGTCCAGGGACGCAAATGGACATCTCTAACGGAGCAGCCGGATACAGGGCGACCTCCGGTGCTATCTAGCCTTACCATATCAAGCGGGGCTCTGGTGTGGTGGATTCTCTTTTCCCTAGCTTCTCGTGGGAATCACACGAATAAAAACAACAAAAACGAAAACCAAAAACCCAACTCCGATCCGACTGAGGCAGCCTCAGACTCGGATCAAGAGGCCTTCGCCTCAGATTTTGTTCCAGCGGAACTTTATTTGTCGGATGTGGACGATCCACACCGACCTACACGGGATACTTCCTGCACGGAAGCCGTAGCGGGCGTACCGCAAATGAGGGAAAGCAGTAAGCTGGGCTTCCACCCAAATACTCTCCGGGTGGTCTTCGGGATCCTCTTCGTAGAGGACTTGGAGGGGCGGCCTGTAAAAGGTATTGTCGCTTCCTCGCACAAGGACATGCTCCCGAAAAAGCCAGGGCACTTGCGACTAAACTAAACTGCTATGGAAGAAGCATCTCAGTTTGGTAACAGAAAAAGCAGTTAAGGCCTTGTGGATCAGCAGAAGCTATGCGAGGAAGGCATGGGGTATCAAGCCGTACATAGTTCTGTGGATCTACAAGACAATTGTTAGACCTATTGTGGAATACGGGCGGTCGTGTGGTGGAGAAGAGCAACCACCATAGATGGGAGACGGTGTCTCGAAAAAATTCAGAGGGTGGCCTCTCTGGCTGTTCTTGGAGCCTTCTTTTCTAGCCCCACTGCCGCCCTGAAGGTTCTGCTAAACTTGCCACCTCTCCACATACACATAGAGGCAGTGGCAAGGCTAGCCGTCACTAGGCTCAAAGCTTGTGATGCGGCGTCCCCATTGAACTCAGTTCAACAAGGATGGTTAAATAACAGTAGGTTATTGGATATGCCATCAGACCATCTGGTCAAAACTCTGCGCTTTGATCCTTCTTATAGTGCAGCTATATGGGAAAGGGCGGACTGGACTGACAGATTCAGATCACTCCAACCTAGTACCATCAAATTCTACACGGACGGCTCAAAGATCGATACAGGATCTGGCGCTGGAATTACTGGCCCGAATACCAATATCTTTATTCCCATGGGAGTACATCCGACCGTGTTTCAGGCGGAGGTGCACGCAATTGAGGTGTGTGCAAGACTATGCCTTGACAAAGGCTACACTAATAAGAAAATAGCAATTTTCACTGACAGCCAAGCAGCAATTAAAGCGCTGTCGAGCTTCACTGTCACATGTAAGCTCGTATGGGTTTGTCAGGAAATTCTCCAACAGGTGGGAAATCTCAACAGTCTCACCCTCTTTTGGGTACCTGGGCACTCGGGGTTTTACGGCAACGAGCAGGCCGACGAGCTCGCAAGAAGAGCATCCACTACTCCCTTTTATGGTCCAGAACCTTATTGTGGACTACCACTCTGTATATGCAGAAACGTACCAGGGCTTAGGCAGTCAAAACTTTTTGTTCGTACCGTTGGTCTGATGAAACTGAGCAGAAACAGGGTTAGGATTATTTGCGGGCTCCTCACGGGGCACTGCCGTTTAAACGGTCATTTAAAGCGCTTGCGCATTGTTACCGACGCCAGTTGTCGCTTCTGTGAAGCTGATTACGAAACTGCCTCTCACATCCTGTGTGAGTGTGAAAGGCTAGCAAGACGCCGTTTGGAATGCTTCGGTATCGCTTTTCCCTTGGAAGAGGATATCGCCACTATAAATATGACCCAGCTGAATCGATTTATCGAAGTCAGTCGGTTGGACGAGTTCATCTAACTCATAGTAGGGGCAATGGCACAATAGACCACCGGTCGCAGTGCCTCGGGCAACCCTGTTGCCTGTGCCCTCCCTAAATCTAATCTAATCTAATCTAGGATATTATGTCGATTTATTCAGGTAAGGTTGGAAGCCCTAACATATACAGGTTAAACAAGGTGGGGGAAAGGACTCCAACTTTCGGTACTCCTTGTTTAATCCTTCTTCTTCTTGTAAACCCGATGGGAGACAATCAGGTCTCTTCAATCCGATCACCTCCCCATACTGAGAACTATTGATAAACCAGCCGAACTGACGACGTCAGAACGGCGTACGTTTATCAACCACAAAAAGGCAAATTGTTCAATAAGTAATTTAGAACACCCCAAGACCATGATGCTCAACTGCAAGATAAAAAGAAGGGTTCGCAACCGAACGGTTGACATCATCCCTACCTATACAGCGAAGGATTTTATCAATTAAAGAATTTATCAATTGAATCGACAAAGGTAGTATACTTCGCCATAGTGCAATCTTTATTGGAATAGGGCTTGGTTAGCTGGAGTGGAGCAACACAAACAAGCTTAGAGCCACTAATCCTAACCCATAAAAAAATTATAAAAATAATACTTCGAACGCCAATAAGGTATCCCACGATACTCTTTTATAAAGAATTGGGAGTATTATCACTACCATTGCTTTATAATTTTAATAAAATAAAATTTATTCGGAATCGACCAAATGAAAGCAAAATAGAACCGGATATAGGTTTGATTACCCGCAGACGTAACAGAAAAGCTCTGCTAGCTTTCTAGCAGAAAATTATACATTTTACTCTGCACCTAGATTATTAAATACTTTACCAGAATAAATCACTAGCGAAATGAATATACGAATCTTTCTGAAGAAATTAAAAGATTATTTTAACGATACGATTTGAATATACTTAGGGTAAATTAGAACGGTTTGATGTACTTAGATAAGTAAAAAGGTACACATGAAATGTGTATTAAACAGTTGAATTATGAAATTAAATGTATTTAATTACTGAATGTAAAGTTGAAATAATATCCCACAGCACAAGCATAGCTTTTAGTGGGAGTGCCATATTAAATAGAACTTTGAATTTTTGTAATTAATTATGCACATATTTGGTAAATAAATAAATAAATAAATCTAATATATAAAATTCTCCTCAAAAAGTTTGTTGCCAAACTCCTCCGAAACGGCTGGACCGATTTTTATGAAATTTTTTGTGTATTCTCGCTAGGTATGGGAATCGGTCGTAAACTATATTTCATGTCCCTAAGGGCCAACCTCCCTCTTTTAATCGATATTCCATTTTGTATGAGAATCACCTGTTGCAATCACGTTTTCATCAACAACATTTAAATTTAAAATGGAAATATTTAGTTGTCACTCGATCAAATACAGTGTAACTCCGATAAATTATATTCAAGGTGACTACGTTTTTACGTACATACTTACATCCTGGATTATGTCACTGCAATTTTACAATCAACTTCGTACTACTTCGGAAATCCGCCGATATCTCCGCAATCCTTTGGCGGAGCGACCCGATTGATGTGTCTCCCGGACTCGCCACAAAATTGTCTAAAGGGTCATTAGATCCTCTTCTCCGATCAATGGACAGAGTGGTCGGAGATAACCGTCAACCTGGATGTTGGCCATCTCCGCAATCCATTGGCAGAGCGACACTATTGAGGTATCGGTGAACTCGCCACAAAATTGCCTAAACAGATATTAGAGCTTCTTCCCTGATCACTGCACAGGGTCGTCAGAGGCAAACGTTAAGCTGGATGCAACTTCATACTACTTCGGAAATCCGTCAATATCTCCGCAATCTTTTGGCGGAGCGACATGATTGAGGTGTCGCCGTATTCGCCATAAATTGTCTGAAGGGTCATTGAACCCTCTTCCTACCTCGGAAATCCGTCGATATCTCCGCAATCCTTTGGCGGAGCGACACGATTGAGGTGTCACCGGACTCGCCACAAAATTGTCCAAAGGGTCATTGGATCCTCTTCTCCGATCAATGGACAGGGTGGCCGGAGCTGGCCGGAGCTGAATGTTGGCCATCTCCGCAATCCTTTGACGGAGCGATACGTTGTATTGCTTTGACCCCTTAAGAAGTATTGGCGCGACGTAAATCTTGTTTCCATATCCACTTTAGTTTCACCATCGATACGTCGATCTTAATTAATTATAGTTAGCAGGTTGATTTGCATTCAAAACGCTCATAAAGTCAAATTAGCAGCGCGAGCGTAGCGACCACTAGATAAGAGCTAGTAAATAAATAAATAAATCACAATTTTATCACCCGTTGCAAAGACGCTCGAAGCACTCATCCACCCCACCCTTGTATCGTATGCTGAGCTAGCTTCACACCAGCATGGTTTCAGGAAGATGCATAGCACCACAACAGCCCTGGATATGATCAGCCATCACATCCAAAATGGCCTCAACCAGAAACAGCCCTGTGACAGAACCGTCCTAGTGGCCCTTGATCTGTCGAAAGCCTTCGACACGGTCATTCACTCTGCGTTGTTGGCCGATCTCCTAAATATGCATATTCCTGCACAAGAGGATAGGTGGATTGCCAACTATCTAGCTGGGAGGCAATCCTTCACAGAGTTTCGGGCGGTTGTTCAAAGCATAGGAAAATTAAGCAGGGAGTTCCACAGGGTAGCGTACTCTCTCCTACATTGTTTAACGTCTACCTGTCGAGCCTTCCAACACACCACCGGAAGGTATCGAACTAATTTCCCATGCAGACGATTGCACCGTACTCACCTCGGGGAATGATTTAAACGGCATGTGTGCTCGACTGAATGACTATATGTATTGAGAAACTGGTGGAGTTCTTCAATATTCGCAACCTAGTCATTTCTCCGTCTAAATGTACTGCAACTCTTCTCACCACCTGTACGCAGGAATTTTCCGAGGTGCTTGGGATCCGTACTGGTAAGCATGCTGAAGACGTTGTTCCCACTGTTACCATCCCCAAGATCCTTGGTGTCTATCTAGATACCATGATGAAGTCGAAAGATCACGTCGAGGACGTAGTCGACAGAATGCACAGTAGAAACAACGTCCTAAAGGCACTAGCCGGAAGTTCCTGGGGCAAGGACAAAGAAACTATGTTGATCACCTACAAAGCGATAGATAGGGCAATCCCTAGCTATGCAGCACCGGTGTGGTCACAAACCGTTTGTGACACAAACTGGAATAAGATCCAGGGACGCCAGAACGCTGCTCTACGTATCGTTACAGGTTGCCATCTCATGTCGTCCCGGGATCATCTTCATCAAGAAACCAGCATGTTATCAGTGCGTGATCACAATCTCCTCTTGTCTTTACAATATCTGGTCGGTTACTATCGAGAGATTCGATCCATGGATTTATTGAATATTAATTGATTTTCGTTCTGTCAAATGAGCTGATCAAGATTTTAGATTTTAATCCAATAAAATCCATGTTGAACGATTAAGAAGATTACCAATCCATGAATTCAAATCCATAAATTCGCAGTGTGTGTGCCGCCTAAGACGCATGTACAACGATTCACGCGCCTTTCTGCACTGCTACAGAAACAACAACGCAATGTAGTAGGGGAAGGCAACGAAGAAGAACGAGAGAGAAATCTTTCAAACAACATTCATTCATTTAAGTGGGATACTTGGGCGCCTTGTAGGTTTTAGCTCTAACAATTTATGCGATCATCTGATTCATCTGATGATAAAAAAATTATTTGTTTGACTATTGATTGCATGGTGTATGACGACTCTAATAATATGCGTTCATCTCCCCATAGAAGCGTCATCCCATCAAAGCTGAAACATCCTCAGAGACTTCAGTATTCGATATTTATATAACGTTCGCAGTACAGGGACAGTCTGTAAGTGCTATCGAAGAACATATAATGCGAGCCATGCTATAATGCCCCTTGTGAGAAATAGTTCGATGTACCCAAGATACAGCGTATCTTGTATAGGCTAAACTTTCATGCCTGTTATGCCTCACAACTGTGGCCAATAGAAGTCTTCTATTTGTCCGGCCCCAAAATCCAACTTCGGCATAATTCTTGGGGCGGGCATAAGATTGCTTGTGTAAGCCTGGCATTCGAATTTAAAAAGTTACTAAATTTGTAGAAGCAACTGATAAAATAACTTAAACTTAATTTCATTAAAACATTGTCCCCAATAACTTAAGTGAAAATATTCCTTCTGCAATCAAAACACTGAAAAAATTTTGACGCAACATATTTTGACTAGAAAAACCTAATGTTTTCATGGGATGGACATTGTCTTATTACGCTTACGTACTTCAAATTCCCGTGTTTTCTCGCCGTTTTCTTTGGTTTTAAGAATAGAATCAGCTTTTGTTTATTTCATGCGATGATTTTGGAATGATCCGTTGGTAAAAATACCAATAAGCAATAAACCGGTTATAGCTTAAATAGCTAATTTCAATGCTTTGTTTGGGATTTCATCCGGGTCTAGGGCAATCTCTTATTTTGGATGCAGCTTGGAGTAGCCCATCCTTCGTGAAGTATGTATATGCCGTTTAACTTTCCAAGCTTGACCATGCAAATTATTTTTGTCGGTAGACGTGGCTAGCATTGATATTTGGAGAGTGAATCTTGGAAAGTTAAAATTATATTGCTAGGCCAGCCCTATACCGCTGTGAGCACTGACCGCTAGCTTAAATGCTGCAATCGGCTCGCGATTTGACATTCTAAATTAATAGTTTTCTGGGCGTTTGAATCTAGAGGTTTTTCTGGGGGATACAAGCATCGCATGATGTGATCAATTTTTGTACTATCTGCAAAGTTATCTGATCAGCCAATCCCAATCCCTTAAACATATCTTCATCAAAGCGTCTTATTGTTCAACATTCTAAAATTGGTGTCGAACTCGATAACGGATCTCACGCTTTTCTGCACCTTTAGTACGATAACAACAAAATATATCCCAAAGGTTCCTCTCTAAAGGCATTACTACACCCCAGCTGATGAGACGTCGTTAATATGTAAAAAGGCGTCATGAAGTGTCCACCCGCACTTTGTTTGTTCCTCCAAACATTCTCTGGCCCAAACATTAAAATCTCCCGCAATTATCACGGAGGAGTATGATCCTGCAAACTACATCCACATCAGCATTTTTGAACTGCTCAGACGCAGTATCGCATTATAGCTGATGAACTCTACACATTGACACCATTGACTTTCTATTTTACGAATTGCCAAATTTCGCAATTTTCTTCAAAAATCACAAAAATTTTCCACATCCTTTTAAGAAAATCCTTTGTAAGTATAGTAATAAAATAATAGTAATGTAGTAGTTGATTTGCATGTTAAAATGTTGTTCGTTTTGCTTTGATATACGTAGACTATATTTGCTGGACTACACATTACCTACATGGAAATTATGGGACACACAACGATTCTATTAAATTTTCTCAATCCAAATCGAAACATTTTTTCAAAATACAAATTAAACTTCAAAAATCGTTTCATTTCTTCTCTTTCTAGTACGTAGTAAAAACTAATTTCAAAAATGGCTTCTGGTGACCTATCATTAACTAGCAATAGTAGTCAGGAAGGTAACGTTTCCGTATCAACCATTTCTCCTCTCCATCACTTTTCTGAATCATTTGATTTAACATTTGCAGAAAGCTCCGACTATGTCGGCTACACAACGGAACGCACGATACGACCGTCATCGAACAGTAGCGGCAGTACGAATGCAAACATTACAAACAATAATCCTAGCAAGAAATTTGACATAATCAAACAACAATACGATCAGGCTATGATGGAATTAAGTGATTTGCGGCTACAGCACAACGACACGATGCGAAGTTTTAAGGAAATGCAGTCAGAACTGCAATTTTATCGCGAACAATATATGGCAGCTATGAAACAGCTGGAATCGTCGGCCAAGGAGCGTAGCAAATACGGCGAGCTGACTAACGAGAACGCTCGTCTGTCGCAACAGAATGTCCATTTGGAGCGCAAGTTGCGCCGCGTCATGGAATCGGTGAAGAAACAGGAAAAAGAAAGCATGGCAAACAGTCAGCCCGGCTTCCAGATGTACGATCACTACACGGACATGGCTCACAAGTCTTGCGACGGCGGCTGCATTGAAAGTACGAAATTCATGGAAGAATTGAAAATTTGCAAGAAGCTCTTCAATGATCTGAACAATGAGCACGAATCCGTTTGTGCTGAAAAGAATAAACTTTTGGTCGAGCTATCGGCCGCCTATTCCGAGCTCGAGCGTGAGAAGAAAGTATTTCGCGAGGCACGCGATCAGTTGATTATGCAACAGGAGAAAGAAATGAAAGAGATTCAGGCGCTTTTGTTGGCACGCGGTAACGAAGTGATAATGACGAAAATGGATCGCAATCGCGTTAAGGAGGAACTGGATCAAATTCTGTCGGAGAAAGACAATGTCCTGCAGGAGAGTCAGAAAGTGAGCGATGATTTGGTGGCAGCCTGTAAGGAATTGGATCAAAAGAAAAAGGACGAAGCTCGACTCAAGTCTGACATAAAAATGTTGCAGCAAAGTAACTATGAACTGAAACAGAAACTGGAAAAACTGGAGAAACGAGAATTGTTGAAATCGCGTGAAAGCAACTGGAGCAAGGAATTCTCGGAGGCGAGTGACGATTTGCGCGAAGTGGAAAAATTGAGAAAGGCCCTCGAAAAGGCACGCAGTGAAGTGGATAAGGCCGTGCAAGAGACTGAAATTGCAAAGAATCGTCGCGACTGGGCCATTTCGGAACGGGAGAAAATCGTTCAGGAGCGCGATTCGGTGAAGACGCTTTGTGATGAATTGCGAAAAGAACGCGATAAGGCGATATCGGATTGGTTGTCGGCGATTCGCGATAGCGAGAAAATCAAGAAGCAGAAAGACGAAGCCTGTAAGGAGATTGATGTGCTGAAGGATCAATTGGAAACGCAAGTGACAAGCTCGCGACGTAGTTTCAGATGGAGCTCAGCTCCTCTGGATTTCGTCGACATGTTTGAAGTCGAGTTGAGTAATTATCGGCAAACCGACGATTTGGGAATTGTGCTGGACGATTCCAATAGTCGTCAGTTGATTTGTGGTGTGACGAACCAATCGCCAGCATTTGGAAAAATGAAAATCAACGATGTTATTGTTAAGGTGAATGATTTGGATTGTCAGTCCGTATCGAAACGAGTTGTGCTCGATGCTATCCGAACAAGTGCGCCAATGTGTACACTTCTGATTTGTCGGACAAAGCAAAGCAAGCGACATATGTATACGGTGCATCTTAATCTACAAGAAAACCCGAATCATGGCTTGAGTCTGGAGACGGGTCTGTTCATTTCAAAGATTCAACAAAATTCATTAGCCAGCTTTGAGCCGGAACTAGACGTAGGCGATAGAATATTAAGTATTAACAATAGATCAATGGAAGGGATACAATCCGTGAAGGAAGCAATTAATATGCTTGAAGATCATAGGCAGGACGTAGTAACTATTTATGCATTGAAAAACATTCACGATACAACCTATGGTGACGTGAAACGTCGAACGGCTAACACATCGGCACAAACGGACTCGTGCGATTCGGTGAATAAAGTACCTTCGTCGAAACAGAAAACAAAAATTGCCGATATGATCAATAAATTCCGCGAGAGAATGCACATTTCCAAGCCTGGCTCGGATGCTGATAGTTTTAGTCAGGAAAATGATGCTCTGGCTGCTCTTGATTCGGTTCTTAGCGAGAATTCCGATAAAAGTAAAGAGAATTTATCGAAACGCTCAAAGCGAGGCAAGAAGGAGAAAGAGTCTAGTAAAAGTATAGGCACGTGGCCCAGAGCTGCGATTTTGAATACAGTTCTGGACAATCCGACGGGAACGATCGGCCAGCATGCCAAGAAACAACGTGCTGCCCTGTCGCTATTCACCGGACCGATTAATGTTGACAAGGAGGAGGCAGAGAATTATTTCAAACCTCCATCTCCGCAAATAACACCACAAAAGAATGTAACGCATGGCTCCAACAGTGGGTCGAGCTCGTCGAAACAGAATCCCAATCGGAATTCTATACCCATACAAAGTACGTTGTTCCAAACGAATCAGCCCAACTCGTATCTTCAACGACATTCAGTCTATGCTGCGACTCTCGAAACAGAACCAATTCTGCTCGATCCACCCAACCAGTCGATGGGTGGCAACACAAGCAGTCGTAATGGGCAAATATCGCAGCTTCGTGTGAAGATTCCAGAAGGACGTAGTCGCTATACGACCAACAGCCGCCAGAATCCTAATCACTATCAGAATCGTTACAGCTTAAATCTAACCCCTTCCGATAATAGTCTGATTTACAAGACATCGGGACAAACAGCACAACAACAACAGATATCTAATCAGCAAAATTCTCTTGATTTCATACCGAAGAAATCGCAACCGGAATCAATACCGCGGCATTCACATTTCACGCCGACCAGCTTAGATTTTAAGGGTCACTCCAACAATAGTCACCAGCAAAATTCGCTAGATGTAATTTCGCTCAAATCTCAGAATTCAATTGATTCGTTTCTCTCGCAAAAGAGCCCGCAGAGTCATGACTTTCCTGTGACGTTCACGAAACGTCCGGCACACAGTAAGAATGTTTCGAAATATCCCAGCGATAGCGAGAGTATCGGTATGGATAACGTTATGTCTATGGGACACATACACATGTCCAATTCGAATAATATGCCGCCAACATCGTTACTCTTTGCACCCAACATGACTACGACAACCTCCTCGTCGAATCATCGGCACGTACCGCTCTTTCCACAATTCCCGGCTCATGTACATCCACATCCGCATCGCATACGACACTCAAGTCCGCTCACATTGCCAATATCGACACATTCAATTGAACATCCGCCCGGGATGCATGGCGTAAATTCAGTGGATAAATTTGACTCGGACTATTTACCGTCGTCGACTCATCACGCCTATAACGTTTCGGTTGAATATCCGTATCAGAGAAATCGTATGGTACCCACACGGGATCATGACGATCCGCCGACCAGTTATTATAATGTGTAAGTACAATTTTTGGAATTATTTTTTTTATATCATTATTATTATTATTTTTTTAATTTAATTGCAAAAAATAACAGATTTAAAGCAATTAATAGACACTTATCTAAATAAGAAATAAACCAAATCTTTCTGAAGCCTCTTCCTTAAGATTATCCAAAAGCAAATGTGAGTTTCCGGCACAAATTAGGGTATTTCAAACAATTCTTTATTTTTAGACCGTCATCGAGTGAATCATTTTAGTTACGACAACATTCAAATCTCTTCTCTAATTTTTCATATGTAAATTATAGATGATTTACAGGAGCAGGACTCTGCGCCAATTCACTCTGTAACCAACTATTATGAGATCGTAGTACACACTCGACGGAACATCTGTCCTCATCCTCACATCTAGGTGAATTTACGAGAATGCATATATCTAAAAATAAATATAATGGAATGAATGTCCAGCAGTTTAGTTCGCAGTTTTTTAATATTTGCAGAAGACTAGCGTTTTTATTGCATTTTTACGACTGCACTTTTTCCAATAAAAATGCATGCAAATTCAGTTCAAATAGTTTTTAGTTTCGCAATTGATTTGTTGATTATGTTGTTTAATTGCAAATTCCAAAAGAGAAGAGAATAGTGTTATTTTAGTAACAAATTTTAGAAATACATATATAGTTTTCATTGTGTAGTGTATTTTACCAAAAAGTAGGGTATCTTAGGATTACATATGTTAAAAGCGACGAGAGTTCCTATTTTAGCGTTAAAGTAGTGTCTCGGCCCGAATGTCTCCCTGGCAAGAGACTTAAAGGTTCGACACGAGAGTTTTAGGCGTGCAAATCGTACGATGAGTATACCATACCCATATGCATGTTGCGACTTAGAAGGAAGGCCAAACCTGAAATATTTAATGCTAGTCAGTCCATTTTCATCGCGTCACTTAAAGTCTTTCGAAATATTTAACTGGTGTTATGTTTTGTGAGGGAAGCAGGGATCGCCCAAAATGGGGGAGGTATTCGCCTAGCCAAATTTGGCCCAATTTTCAATACAAACAATAAACCAAGTGCTAGCATCATTGTTTCGGGATTAATTTCATTTTTCCAAGTAGTCGCTCTTACCGTTGAAATTCTTACCGGTGCTCTGGCTGTCTTAGCCTTCGTCATAAGACGATTCCAGGTGCACGGTAAAACAGACATTTGTGGTGACGTTGACTACAAAATTTGACGTAAACCGCACGCCCCTATCCCCTATCGGGTTCAAGGTCTCTCGTGACCAAATTCAACCAGTAACCGTGGGTGGTTCGGGATGAATGGAGAAAAGCATTGTCTTTTGTGAAAAACACGTTTTCCCCCACTGCTCTTCTTTTCTATATGAAATCAAAGTAGTATTGCCTAGTGCTCGTTCATCATCGCGTCATTTTGTTGTTGTTTGTAGTAGCGGCACGAGTGAAATACAATTGTATATCTTTTTCCCTCTCACTGTTCATTCATAAATTGTAGGTTTTTATGTGTTTTTTCCCATAGCACAAGAGGTGTGAGATGCGTTGATGCAGCGGGACAATTAATAAGATGTGGTTGACGTTGCTCGGTCTAGCTCCGTAAGCAGGGCAAATATTGGCGATGCTTATATCTATCCGAGGAATGCATAGACCCCAAGAGTGAAATTTATTCCGCTGCGTTTTTCTGAATGAAAATGTATACTTACTGTCGTGGAATATGTCGCAAACGCTGGGGAACTCCATAAGCTACAATCCGAGAACCCGTCCATAATTCTTACTACCGAACTTCAGTAACATATATAATGGGAACCAATCTCTTCGAATGCATAGACCCCAAGAGTGAAATTTATTCCGCTGCGTTTTTCTGAATGAAAATGTATACTTACTGTCGTGGAATATGTCGCAAACGCTGGGAAACTCCATAAGCTACAATCCGAGAACCCGTCCATAATTCTTACTACCGAACTTCAGTAACAGTGACATATATAATGGGAACCAATCTCTTCGTATGTAATGTAGGCCGTGTGCCGACTTTTATAACAATAAATTGGACATCACTCTAGCATCAGAGAATGTCTTATTTCTTATCAAAGACTGGAGGGTGTCGTCAGACCACTCCTTATCTGATCATCGATATTTACAGTTTAGCCTTGCTGAACGTCCTGATGCAGTTCCTCACATTGTGGATCGCAGAAGGACCGACTGGCCCAGATTTCGTATTGCCTTTACCGAAGGGCTTCCAGCATTACCGACTCTGCCCCACAACGAGCAACAGCTCGATGATCTGGTAAATACTTTTACGGCGTCTATTGAGGCAGCGATTTCTGAGTCGTGTCCTGCCATCTCATATTCTGCCAAGAAAAAACCGTCATGGTGGAGTCCCAAGATTTCCGAATTGAGATCAGTGAGCAGGAGAAGTTTCAATAAGGCTAAAGCTTCTAGGACGGAGTCAGATTGGATCTCCTCCAAAAAACATTTCAGTTCCTTCAAAAAAGAGGTAAGAGCGTCCAAACGCAATGCGTGGCAAAGCTTTTGCGAGAGTATCGAAGGGTCATCTGAGACTTCAAAGATTTAGGAAAATGATGGCATCTAATCCATCGATGCCCAGTTTCCTTCAAAAGGAAGACGGATCGTGGACGTCTTCGAGCACTGAGACGATTGAGTGTTTGCTTGACTCTCATTTCCCGGGAAGCTCGGTAACTGCACCACCTGAATTCCCTTTGAGTCACACAGCACCGTGTGATAGTGATTCGATCTTATCTCGGGAGAAGATATTGTGGGCCATATCTAGTTTTAAGCCGTTTAAATCTGCGGGACCTGATGGCATTATCTCTGCAGACTTGCAGCAATGCTTAGACATTACCTATCCTTGGATAGAGAGCATACTAACAGCATGTCTCCGTCTAGTTTATATTCCTCGCGTATGGAGAGAGGTGCGGGTCACGTTTATTCCAAAAACGGGCAGAAACTCACACGCCCGACCTAATGACCTAAGGCCCATTAGTCTCTCTTCAAATTTGCTCAAACTACTTGAACGACTTGATACACATCTACGAATGACTATTCGCCATATCTCCTTTCAACGGCCCAACATGCCTACTGGAAAGGAAGGTCAATAGATACAGCTCTGCACTCTCTAGTCAGATACATTGAAAAATCTATTCATCAGAAGGAATACACGATGGCTGTGTTCCTAGACATTGAGGGCGCCTTCAATAACATTAAACCTAGGGCGATTACCGACGCACTTCGAAGCCTTCATGTCGACGAGCCTTTCTGCATACTGGTGAATGCGCTATTGACATCGAGGCGCATTATTACAACCATGGGCTCAACGTCTTTATATAGGTATGTTTCTAGAGGCACCCCACAGGGTGGTATTTTATGTCCCTTGCTGTGGAACATAGCAATCAATCAATTGCTTCTGGATCTTGAGAGGTCTGGATCAGGTCACTGCATATGTTGACGATGTGACTATCGCTGTTACAGGTAAGTTCCCGCAAGTCCTTAGTGGACTACTTGAACACACCCTATCTTTTGTAACTAAATGGGCCAACCTCAGTGGCGTGGGACTTAATCCTGCTAAAACAGAGCTCGTGCTCTTCACTAGGAGACATACTCTTCCTTCTTTCGGCCCACCTACACTACGGAATAGTCCATTAATTTTGGCTGAAAAGGCAAAATTTCTTGGCATCTTGTTAGACCGGAAGCTTTGCTGGAGGCCTAACATCCAGGAACGAGTTAATAAAGCAACTATAGCACTCTATACATGTGGGAAAGTCGTAGGGAAAACCTGGGGCTTGCAGCCAAAAGCTCTACATTGGATCTACACTGCTGTTGTCCGTCCTATTCTATTATACGGTGTATGTGTATGGTGGACGGCACTCAGCAAGACAGCCTATAATAACTTGCTGGCGAAGGTACAAAGAATGGCTTCTCTTGTCATAACTGGAGCCTTTCGTACCACCCCCTCAGCCGGGCTGGATACGCTACTTGACATTCTGCCACTGGATTTGTTCGGTCAAAAGCTGGCTGCTAACACTGCTTTACGTCTGCGGGAAACTAATCAGTGGCGAACGCTTGATTATTGGCATTCGCTTATACTAAGTAATTTCACTGACTATACTACTCCTGAATACGCTTTTGGTAAGAGCCATTACAGTTTGATTCCGTCGAGGGATTACTGGGACAACAACATGCCTCGGGACGTTGAGTCATTTGCTATCTACACTGATGGCTCCAAGTCAAACGAAGGAGTGGGTATTGGCATCCACTCGGATGTTCTTGATGTTAACCTGTCATTTCGTCTGCCTAATTACTGTAGCGTCCTGCAGGCGGAGATTTCGGCGATTATGGAATCCTTAACATGGCTAGGTAATCATGTCGTCACTGCGAGGGATTTCACTATTTACACTGACAGCCAGGCTGCAATTCGATCTCTCGAATCGGTCCTGACAACATCTAAAGCTGTCGAAACCTGCCGCTCGGCTCTTATCGAGATGGGTCGTTTTTTCAATATTACCCTCTGTTGGATACCTAGTCATAGTGGATTCGCGGGGAACTGTAATGCGGATCGCCTCGCCCGTAATGCGACAAATATGAATTTAGAGGACCATCATAGTAACCTAAAAACGCCGATTTCCTCCTGCAGAGTGGCAGTAGAAGCGGCTGTTTTGCTCAGGGCCAGATGGACTCACGGCAGCACTTGCGCGACAACTAGGTTGATTTGGCCACGGCTTGACTCGGCCCGATCAACAATATTATTGTCACTGGACAGGAAACACATTGGTGGGGTGCTCGGTGCTATAACGGGGCACTGTCCTATTGGGGAGCACGCAAGGAGACTCCGCATTCCCCATAATGGCTAATGCAGAAGTTGTGATGACGAAGAAGAGGAAGAAAGCGTGCATCACTTTCTCCGAAGTACGAAGACGTATTCTTGGTTCTAGGTTTTTCTATGATATGGACGATCTTCGGGATGTGAGCCCAATATTGCTCAATAAGTATATTGCCAGAACGGGCTGGTTTTACAGCATGACTTAGTACGTACTTTTCTTCTTCTATGGGGTATCACAATGGACCAATCTTTCGGTCTAAGTGCACTAGATGTCAATTCTAGTGGCTCCTGCACCTAACCTAACCTATGTATTATTTTTCGATTCCCCGGCCATAGATATTTTCCACGATGAAATGATAAATTTCACTCTCGAGGTCTATCCATCCCTATAGATATGAATTTTGCCTTGTGTGCCGTCCATAACGTAGTTGAGCCAGGGTAGAGAGGCTCTTGGTAAATGCAACTCATCAGGTGAACCGGTTGGTAGTTGAACGTGGTTTACTGACAATGATTGATTTGCGAACTTCTTTTGTGTGCATGTCAGTTATTGCCGCCCTCTAGTCAGAGTTAAGAAGGAAAGTTTTTGATATACTTGGAATTCCCTTTCCTTGCTTCTTAGTAGGCGTCTTACTTAACATGGTGGTGGGAATCGAACCAGAATTATCATTTTAGCCTCCTGGTGGATATGATCCCGGGATGTCATAAGTACGCATCCGTTGGATACGCCTCGAGGTAGGTTGTTGGTGGCTTAGGAAGAACGAGCCCAAAAACTAATCAGCGCATAAAGCGCCGGTTTCAAACCACAAAATCCGTGAAGGTTATATGATAAACTAGGAACTAGGATGAATTTCGGAATGAGAGGTGCCTTGAATAAGCCAGTGTTATTTAGGAAATAAAGCAGCTCCCCTATTTTCACAATCACGGTCTTGGTGTCAGGAATAACAATGGTGAGTTGTTCGTGGCTCCCTTTTCAAACACAAACCTTGCCATTTGAGAACCTGGGTTTCTCCAGACAGGCCAGACAGAAAATCAGGTTAATCATATAGCCGTTTCCGAAACGTCGAGGAATTGTCTCATGGACGTCACCGGGGCAAAGTGAAGGACGCTTTTTTATCGTGTAGTGAAACATTTGTCGGCAGACTTCAGCGTGGTAGGAGACCATTTATCAGAGACGCTACATCTCTCTCTCCTCTCGATTACCGTAACTCCTAGTGGAGCATGGTGCGTTGATGACCACCGTGTGTAGTCATCAACGTTACAAATACAACTGAATTCGGAGTGTGAAACGGTTGTCAGCCATACCGCTTCCTAGTCGCATTGTTAGTTTATTATTCTACGATAAGAATATTTCTTATCATCTTCTTCTGAATAATAAACTTGCGACGAGTCGTGCCGAGTTTGGAAACTCGTTTCTCTATGGCTTCATGCACACGACGCGAAAACGGCTCGCAAGCTCGACACATCGAAATGCATTGGCTCTTATGGGAAACTCATGACGAGCGACAGCAAGCGAGAGCCATGCACAGTCAAAACACGGCTCGCGAGCCGTGAATTTGCGGATTGTGGTGCACGATATGTGAAAACACGTCTCGCTAGTTGTGATTTGACAGCGGCACGGCTCTCGCTGTCGTGAGCTTCCCATAAGAGCCAATGCATTTCGATGTGTCGAGCTTGCGAGCCGTTTTCGCGCCGTGTGCATGAAGCCTATGAGTGTCTATTTCACAGAGTGGCGACCGAACGATCACGGCCACAGAGCACGACAGTGAGACCCTTTACCAGCTCATAAAGCCACTTACTGGCATCAATCTTTTACACATGAGCAACTGTAAAAGACGGGTCTCTGCTAATCACATATGAACAACAATTGCGCCGATGGAGAGAACATTTCATGGAGGTCCTCAAAAGCAACTTTAGCCCTTCAAAACCACCTCCATCGGAAAGAGTTCCGCAAATAGCCAAAGTTGATACCGCTGTACCATCCAAGCTGGAAATAACCAAATCCCCGGGGCAAATTGTATCCCTACGAAACTTTTGAAAGTAGATGCCATCGCTACAGTGGATATTCTTCTTCCCCTGATCCAAAAGTGTTGGACAACACAGACACAAGAATGAAAGAAAGGCGTTATTATTAAAATCCGTAAGGAAGGAAATCTCAAGGATTGTAATAATTGGCGTAGAATCTGTCTCCTCCCTGCAGTCTCTAAACTGATGGCCGAAATCTTGGACCGGATCAAGAAAACGGCCGACCGCACCCTGAACAATGAACAAGCTGGTTTTCGTGAGGGTTTTTCATGTAGCAATCACATCAACACCCAACACCCGAATTATAATTGAACAATCCGCCGAATTGAGATCCCCGTTACATCTTATGTTCATTGACTTCGAAAAGGTGTTTGACAGCGTTGACCGGGCTTATTTAGACAGCCTTACGTAAGGGAGTCCTATAACGGAGCCCAATGACATGTCTTGCACAAGGGCGATTTGTCTACTTCCTTTGAGGTGAATAATAACATCAACGACGTAATCTACGACGCTCTAGGCATTATAAAAGAAAGGGTATCAGATGGATATTATTTGATTTCCTGCAACATCTGGACTACGCCGACGAACGCCAGATCATCTGGCTGAAATGGCAAATTAAATCTGTGCTTTAATATGGGTGTTCCACGTGGAACACTGCAAACTTTCGTGCCTTCGGCGCATCTTACGAATTCGGTGACCTGGGGCAACATCTATGGACGACTTCCTCGCAATTACTGGTCAAAATAGGGTTAGCACTGATATCGAAAAGCAGAAGTGGATAGGTCACACACTTCAAAAAGAGCAAAAAACATTGCAAAACAGGCTCTCGATTGGAGCCCGCGGGGAGCCGCTGCAAGCCGTCGTGTGGGACGATCCAGAAACACATGGAGAAGATCTGTTAAGGCAGAGGGAAAATCTATACGCAAATCGTCAGACCAGCTTACTAACAGGAAGAGGTGGAAAAGAAGTCAATACGTTATGCCTCACTAGGGGTTGAAAGGAACCAGAGAGAGGGATAATTCATCAGCCATCTCGTTACCCTCTATGTTCCATAGTTCCACAGCCTTGGAAGCCGTTTTCACCGATTTCACTGCCATGAAGCAGACTCACTATCTGAGCAGATGGCGATACCCTGGTTGTTTTATATGTTCCTGAGTAATGATGATTGAAAGCATTTCCGCCTGAAAAATGCTGGAATGATCAGGAATGTGGTGGTATTCAGAGATATTTAGTGATAAGCATTCTCAGGCGCTGATGCCTTCGGACAGGATAATTTCAAAATACGTCTTCGATAAGACATACCAAGTAATCCCCACTGACAGAGAAGAATGGTCCTTTGCACTCTGATTTCGCTGGAGATAACATAATTATCTACACTGATGGATCAGTGATGGATGGCAGGGCTGGTTCAGGGATCTTTTCGGCTCAACTAAGAATTGAGCTGTACCGGTCTCTTGGGTCCATCACAGCGATCTTTCAAGCAGAAATTTACGCCATTATAGTGCTGGACGCTAGACTCTTCGGAAATATCAAGCCAGCTTGTATGGAATTGTCATCAAGCGCTTCTAAGGCTGGGGAGAATAAACGGGCTACAGCTGGTATGGCTGCCCGGACACTCAAACATCACTGGGAACGAAATGGCAGATGAACTCACCCGACAAGCCTCTAGCTCACACATGCTAGGTCCGGAGCCAGCCTTCGGCATACCGTTATCATCATCATCCGATCCTAAAAAGGGAGTCGGCCGCAATCCATGCCGGAATCTAGGAGAACATAGATTCCTGCCGACAGAATAAAGCCTTCATCGCTACACCCACGTGACACGTGACATTGTTCCTGCTCAATCTTAGGAAAGGGGACATAAAAACATTCACAGATCTAGTGACAGGTCATTGCTCTCTAAATTACCACCTACACAAATTTAAGGTGGTATTATCGGCTATGTGTCGCCAGTGTGAGGAAGAGCAAGAAACAGCATTGCATTCCATATGCAGCTGTCCTGCCTTTTCAATGTCAAGGATGAGGTATCTTGGCGATTACTTCATCGACGAAAGCGAGGCGTTCTCATTACCTCTTAGGAATGTGCTACGCTTCGCGAAATCCTGCATCAATCGGAGACAAGACAGCGCCTAAGCGCATCGAAAGGGTACAATGAGTCGAGTTAGTGGCCTGAGTGCCCGTACCGCGTGGTCCGTCCACTAGTTCGGGCCTTGGGCTGTGTTTTAGTGCGTAGGCATGTCCAAGTCGGGTGAATCGTGCTGGGAAGCAACCGCATAAAATGGGCCTGCTTACTTCTTTCGAAGATTTCATAGCCCCCGGAACAACCGAAAAACATAGTGATCAGCAGAAGATTCCAGCACCCACGCCACACATGTCCTGCAGCTGCTCTGACGCTTTTTTAGCACTTTGCGGCAACATATGACATATCAATCATTTTTTGAGACTTGAGGTTTTCCCTAGACCTTGCCATTAAACACACTTTTTTCGGATTATTTCCTATATTATAAGTAATTGACAATTATTGTATTTCAGAAATCTATTGCATGATATACATTTTTTCCAAGTGTCTTTAAATTTTAGAATTTGAGAGTTCAATCCTTGGTATTGAAACTAATTACATATGAACCAACCGTTTTACAGCTACGAGGGCGGCACATTTCCCCGCAAAAAAGAGCATCGATTTCGAATTCCATCCAACCCGAGTGTAACGAGCAAAGGAAGCGGAGTGAAAAATAGCACAGGTTCCATCGAACATCATGGCAGTGAGCGTGGCTCTCCGATGCCGCCGGTGCATGTTGAAATTCTTAGTCATGGAGCGAATAAGAGAAATTCAAATGTTCCGGATTTTTTATGTCCCGGTGACTTAAGACGTGTTACAATAGATAAAAGTGATAAGCCGCTGGGAATAACGATTCAATGTAACAACAATGGAGGAGGAATTTTCGTTTCGTCAGTGACGGAGAAGAGCATAGCTAGTCGGGCTGGCTTACAAGTAGGCGATCAATTGCTGGAAGTTTGCGGTATTAATATGCGATCGGCGACAAAGGATATTGCGGCCAATGTATTGCGACAGTGTGGTAATTCAATAACTATGCTGGTTCAATACAATCCGGAGAGTAAGTTGTGTGTGGCTTTGTGTTTAAAATGTTTTTCTGTATATATGTACGTATTATTTTAGAATACGACGGCCACAATATCGAGCCTGAAAGCGTAACACATTCTGGTTCGCCAACGCCTCGCAATTCGCCCCGAGCGCCACGATCTCTTGTCGTGCCCACAACATCATCTTCAGCACCGTCAACGGGCATCAATAGCACGATATCAAAATCGTCGGCCATGTCATCGCAGATCAAGAGTCAGCAATTTTCCGATAGTCTCGAGAATCAATCCGATTCGAGTCAGCATTGTTCGGCCGATAGCATTTTCGAAGAAGAACCACGAATAATAACGCTACATGTAGATAAGGGAAAAAACTTAAACATTAAATTGATCGGTGGTAATCAGGTGGGCATTTTTGTTCATGACGTTCAACGCGATTCACCCGCCGAACTGGCCGGAATTCGAAAAGGTGATCAAATTCTCGAATATAATGGCGTGGATTTGCGAAGTGTGACGGCCGAACAGGCGGCCAATGAAATTGCACGCTTTACGGATACCGTGAGATTGTTAGTGCAGAATAATTCGCAAAGTAAGTTTGGGGAAGAAAAAAACAAATTGTGTAGTAGCTAATGTCTTGATTTTTCCCTAGAACTCAACCAGATCCAGGACAACGCTGGAGATTCTTTTTATATTCGAGCCGGATTTGACAGAACTGGCGAGCTGGGCGAAGGAGAACTACGTTTTGTGAAAGATGAGGTTCTTTACGTGGACAACACCATTTTTCGTGGAGTTTTCGGACAATGGAGAGCATGGAAGCTAGATGCATATGGTCATCGAAAGGAGTGTGGAATTATTCCTAGCCAGTCCAAGTAAAGTTACAACGCTGCTGTCATGTTTCATAGAATATTTATTTCTCAATTTTGATTTTATAGGGTCGAAGAGGAATTGCGCTTGTTGGGCGATATTGTCGATTGCGACGGCGGTACAGCCCGACGCGGCAGCACATCGGCACGTCGTTCGTTTTTTCGACGCAAGAAACACCATCGAAGTTCGTCACGCGATTCGAAAGAACTAGCAAGCTTCAGTAACACCCAGTTGAGCTATTTCTCGGACTCGGGAATGCTCAGTGACGAAGGTTCTATTTTGAGCTATCAACGAGTGGAAAGACTGGATCGTAAGTTTTAAGTAAATTAAAGTTGTGTAGTAAAACTAAGTTTGGTTTGTTTTGTTAGATCCCGTATGCCGTCCAGTGCTTGTACTCGGCCCCCTATCCGAATGCGTTACCGATCGTTTGACTATTGATTTTCCACAACTATTTCAACATTGTATTATGACCGAAATGAATTGCTCGCAAGAAGCAATGGAGGAGGGTCTTCAGAAAAAAATCTTTGTAGATTATCGACGTAAAAATAATATTTTCGAATGTACGACAGTTCAGTCCATACGGAATATATGTGAAAATGTAAGATGGTTTGTTTATGTTATAAATAAGAGCAATTTTCCTTCAGACTTCAGATTGATTTACCCCTAACAATTCATTTTTTTTACAGAATCGACACTGCATTCTCGACGTATGCATATCAGCCGTAGAGCGATTACAACGTTTGAAAATTTATCCAATCGTTCTACTACTGCGATTCAAATCGGCAAAACAAATAAAAGAGATTAAAGATTCACGCTATCCGACCGATAAAATATCGGCAAAAGCAGCTAAAGAAATGTACGAGAGAGCATTGAAATTAGAATCGGACTATAAACAATATATTTCGGGTAAATAGTCGTAATTGATTGTATGCACGGAAAACAACTAATTTTGATTTCATTTCATTTCAGCTGTTATTCCGGCCGGTGTAAATATTACGCATATGAGCACACAAATTAAGGCGTCTGTAGTTGAAGAGCAGTCACGCGTCTTATGGGTTCCGGTGTCGAATTCATAGAATCACACTAACGTCCGCCCCCAATCACATATCTTTTTTTATGTAATGAATAAATAGTGCTTGTAAGAAGATGATTTATTTAATTTTATTCATCATATTATTTTATAATAATAATTGAGTAGGTGATTGATGATTAAAATCATTGTGTTTTTTATTTTCATTTTTATTGCACTCATAGACTTTATTTACACACACACACATGCTACATGTAGAAAATTAAATGTATACATCATTGTTATTACAATTTATTTAGCAATCAAATAAATGTATTGATTTCGTCATTCTTTCTGTTTTATTTTAACAGTTTGTTTTTTTCTGAGTCATGTTGATTTTTTGTAGGTTTCTCTTGTTTTCTTCTTATGTTTTCCTTAAACGTTAGGGACTTTTTGACATTTGACAATCTTTGTTACGCAGTGTGAATTCATTTTAAAATTAAATGCATGTGAAGACGAATTGAAAGATTGTTAATTAAAAACCAGAGTACTTACATACATTTTAAAATAATTTATAAGGTATGATTACGAGCAATCTTGTCTCGTAAACATAAAGTAAAGAAAGCTCTATCCATTACAAGATCATACTAAAATAAGTTGATCGTGCCTTATTAATTATTTCCTTCTAACAGTCACCATAGACTCTCCAATCGATTGTATAGGTACAAGCAAGCTCCTTTTTTTAGGTTCCACTACCGAATTCACTAGAGAAAATGAGCTTTAATTTACAATCAATCGGACAGCCTATGGCGATTCCAAAGTTAGGTACATATCGTATAACAAATAAAATAAATATTTGAGAACTATCAATACTTCGCTCTCTGATAATAATTCATTTCGATTTGACTACATAATGATTAGTTGCGGATTAAATTTCTGGGCAGGCTAAGAAATAAACAGTATGGCTAGCCAGTTGAGTTGAAAAAAATGGCCTTCACTATGTTAGGTTTCACGCTGAACTTTTAATTAAAACAGGATGGCGTAAAACAAAATGCGCGAGTGTGGTAAAACATGACGGAGACCCAATAAATTTTATGAAAAGTGACAACAACAAATGCTCTTTTACTATATCGTATTTGTGCCTTATGGTAAACGCATTTATTCCCAATATTTTTAATCAACGAACGGAAAATCAGAGAACTAGTAGGGAAATCCAGTTTTTCGTCATGTTTTTTTACAAGTATTCAATCTAATCTTTTTTAATTAACTTTAAATATATATTTTTAACTAAATGTTTAGTGATAAATATGTACAATTAAGGAAATGACAATATCTAGACAAATACATACGTATTAAAACTGTTTACTAACGAATTAATTAATTAAAAAATTAATTAAAAAAACACTTAGGTCAGTTGGCATTTAGCGTAATCCAAACGAAGCAATCTTAAAGATGCGTAGAATTCAATGTAATATTTTTTATCTGAAAGATTATGCAGTAAATGTGTTTATGTATTAATTAGGGATCAATATTATATGTATCTATGTACATATTCTTAGAAATGATTGTAATATTTTATATTTACCTTGTTTACTTTTATATTGAAATTATTATCTGAGTGTAAAATGGAATTGTTATTGATATAAATAAATTATATTTTGTAGTTTGATTGGACTTCTTTTTTTAATTTGCGAATTCGTATTAAAGCCTAGTACTGACATCGAGAGTCCGCTGCGATTTTTTCAATGAAAATGTATTCTTACTGTCGTGGAATATGTGGGGAATGCTGGGGAATTCCATAAGCTACAACCCGGAAACAGTTCCATACTTTTTCTTGGCCATTTTATGTATTTTTTTCCGATTCGCCGGTTATTTCATTGCCAAATGTCAAATGAATCGAAAAATAATACATAAAATGGCCGAGGAGAATTATGGAACCGGTCTCGGATTGTAGCTTATGGAATTCCCCCCCCCCCCCCCGTTTTTTGACATATTCCACGACAGTAAGTATGCATTTTTATTAATAAAATCGCAACGGGAAAAATTTCACTCTCGATCTTAATTCAGCCTTTTACGAAGAATCCCTACACGCTCACTTGGTTGAGTCGCACTCTACGATGCTAGTAATCTAGAAGTCCGGAGATCGAATCTCGGCGTGGTCCAAAATTTCCGTACATGTGCGGATAGGTAATATATATTGCTTAAGAGAGTGGTGGTGGTCGTGCTCTGTGGCCGTGATCGTTCGGTCGCCACTCTGTGAAATAGACGCTTATGGAGAAACGAGTTTCCAAACTCGGCACGACACGTCGCAAGTTTTATTATTCAGAAGAAAATGATAAGAAATATTCTTATCGTAGAATAAACTAACAATGCGACTAGGAGGAAGTGGTATGGCTGACAACCGTATCACACTCCGAATTCAGTTGTCTTCGTAACATTGATGACTACACACGGTAGTCATCAACGCACCATGCTCCACTAGGAGTTACGGTATCAATAGAGAAGAGAGTGGTGGCTTTAATTTTAGTGCCTGCGCAAGGGAACAGTCAAAATGGGCTAGTCAAAATTAGAGCTGCTGTACTAAAAGGCCTGAACAGTTTCACAATCGGATAAGTTAAAATATTATTACATACATGCTATACTCAAAACTTTTTGAAAAATTTGTGCAGTTTTCAAATGATTTTTATTCTCCGTATCATCGATCGCGATCAGCTAGGTGGCTAGGCAGGCCCATGAGTACTTTACATAACGGTACGAACGGTACTTTGTAAAAACACATAATCTAACACAAATAGTAGAGATTTATCTTTCAAATGAATCGAATTTCATAAATGAAACACTTGGTGCAGAAAACTCATAAGTCAGTGGACACTGAATATTGAGGAACCAAAAAAAAACCTTCTAGTCTAAACTTTTTGCCTGTTATTTTTGTAATTGATACCTTATTAATTCTGATTATTTTCATAATTTTAAGTTGTTAGTTATTTATCATTAAAGTGCCTTGATTTATGATGATGTTTCTGCACAAAACTAAAATAACCCTTAAAAAACTAGGCAGGTTCAAAATAAAAACCTAAATCAGAATAAAGGAAATTATTTCCATATATAATGAAATCTGAGGGTTAACTATTAGTACGGGGTGGCACACAGGAACCAGACGGCTTTAAAACGTCGAAAATCCATGCTACATTTTTTTGTCACTAAAACACTCAGCATTTTAAGGATTTAAGAAAATTTCTCTGCGGAAAATGCCAAGCCAAAGAATGTACCTTTTATAACTTATCTTTTTGAGTAGTTTTCGCTTATTTCCTTTCATTCTCCGCCACAGATCAACTGCATTTGATGATCGCGGAGTTGGTTTCAGTGTGCGTGGTTTGTTTTCATAAAATGCGTGATTAGAAGAACCCGAAATAATAAAGTATAACATGGCTAAATTGATGCGCTAACTAGGACGTTTGTAAACCTCGATATCGCACCCTACCAGGAAGCAATTTGCGAAGCGATCTTATTAGAAAGTGGAAACACTCAATGCAATGTAAATCCATGCATTTGAAACAACTGATGCAATCCATTTGCGAAGAGATTGGACGAATTGAACAGTTCAGTTCAGCTGCGAAGGTATAAGTTATCGGAACGACTCCACAAATTTAAAAAAACATTTAAGATGAACGTAGTCTGGCTGGTCTAGCGGTTAGTGCGCGCACCTTCAGTGCACAGGGTCATGAGTTCGAATTAAGATGAACACTTTTATTTGGCATTATTCTTTAAGCTTTCTAACATTATCATTTGTGGCAATAAAAAATTGTTTAGCATTAATTTTTTATGAAATTTCTACGCCAGAAAATGTGGACAGCAATTTGACCAAGCCTTGGTAAATACTTCCAGTTTTGTCGTTGTTTTCCTCGCCTGTAAAATAAATTTAAAAAGAAAAGGAGTGGGGTTTCCTAAGTCGGGATTAGTTTTTATTTGTTGTGAATGATCATTTCAAGCACCAGTTGTGCCCTTCTTCAGTACAGATCCATTGATTTCCATTTGGTGTTGACTGGATTTATATATACGTACCTTTGATTTAAAAGTTGTAATGCCTACTACCTGTGTTGGTGAGGTTCGAATTACTGCAATCCAACTTTTAACCGGAGGGTCGGCTACCTGGCTCAGTCAGCTTTTTCAGCAACCTTGATTGCACATTGCCGGTGTCGTTATTCATCCTGCGGTGCTCCGGTTCCTTAAGGATGGCATCGAGTTTCCGTTCCGTGGGTTGACTCCTCCATGAATGATGTTTACGTTTTGTGTCATGTCTCCACCATGTGTCGTGCTACCATCGATTTTAACGAGCCGGGGTCCTTTTTTTCCTTTTTAGCGACATTTGCCTCCCTTACGTGTTCGCTCCATCTCACCGCTACAAGTCGTTTTGTCTGTCCTACGTACGTTTTCCCACAATCCGGGCATGGATTTTTCTGCAAATTTCCATTTACTTTACACAAGGAAAATATTCTTTTTCACCTGTACGTGTCCCAAACATTCGCCTATAGCAGTGGTTCCCAACTCAGAATCGTCTGCGGACCACTTTGCCTGAAAATGGATCTTAACGGACCACCATTAAATAATAATGAAAAGAATTAAGTTCTCGATTGTTTTGTCGAGGTACTGTATTCAAAAGCTCAGGCTCTATCTCCTGTCACAAATAGCTCTTTTTTATTTCTTCTTAAAAATAAAGTGGAAAACCACATATCATATAAAAATCCTTCGCTCGACACATACATATCTTGGTGCTTTGGGACTGAGGAAGATGATTTATTGAAAATTAGATTCGGTTTCCATCTCTTCGAAGGCGCAGTCCACAAACTCCCAACCCACTCGATTTTCATTGGGCTTGAATTTTTATACTAACACGATATCTTGTAGGACGCATGATTTAAGATTTACAATGTTTTGCCAAGTTTGAGGGAAGGGAAACAAAATGTTTTGTTCGCGTCAACAGTTGTGTTACCAGATAAGATTTTTCTCGGACAGGAATAGGTGTCTTTTTGTCTGGAAGAGGTAACTTCGATTAAAGTAAACGGTTTATAGCTCGATCTTCAGACTCGGATTTGTAACAATGTTTAGCGTGAGAAACCTTTTGAATTTTGACAATCTAGTTCGAGTTTTGATCATTAGTTTGAATAATTTCGGAATAGAGCTATAACCAATGAGCCTACGCAACCCATAGCCTTCCCTACTAGCAAAGTATTTGCTGGATAATCTGGTACATGAGAATGAGAGCGCGTGTTTCGCATGTGACTTTAATCAGTCGCAAGATAATATAACCTTTTTGTAAGAAGTATCCAGAGTCTGCCCGCGGACCACCTACGGGTCTCTTACGGACCACCTCCGGGCCGCGGACCACCTGTTGGGAAACAGTGGCCTATAGGCTTGCGCCATTCGATCGATATAAGGAGGTCATCAAATAGTGTTTTCAACAATGTTTTATATTTATTACCCTCTTAACATTTTTAGTGATCTTAACCGTTATAGATTTATAACCCATAAAATTAAAGTGCTCCGACCATTGACGCCCCCCTCACTCCTCCTAACATTTTTCAAAAAGGCATGCCTGTAGTTTCTTTTCAAATTGAGCCAGGCAGATAAAATTTGTGCCCGTGCCTAGTCCAAGGCCCATTATGCTACCCACTAAAAATTATTAGCACCTGATCAAAACTAAGGGTACCCCCCATACAAAGTGAACCAACATTTTAACAAATTTCACATTTTTTCACTTCTAAATTCTACCAAAAATAGAAAAATAAAATTTATCTCTTAGAACGCTATTATAACAGTTTAATGTAGTCTTTTGAATGTATGTTCAAAAGTTTGCATCAAAGTGTACACTACAAGTATCAACAAATTGGGTGTGAAGGTCATTGGTATGTACTAGTTTTAAGGCTATTTCCGAATATATCGAGTATTAATGTGTGTATGTACTAGCAACCTTCAAACCCGATTTTTCGTACTTGTAAGGCACGCTCTGGTATAAACTTTTGAATATACATTTAGAAGACTACAATTAACTGTTATAATGAGGTTCTGAGAGGTAAATTTAATTTTTTAATTTTAGATAGAATCTAGAAGTGAAAAAATGTGATTTTTTTTTAGAATTTTGGTTGACTTTGTATGGGGAGTACCCTTTGTTTTGATCGGATGGTAATAATTTTTGGTAAGGAGCATCATGGGGCTTAGACTAGGAACCCCACCAAATTTGATCTACCTGGCTCAATTCAAAAAGGCAGGCATGCATTTTTGAAAAATGTTAGGAGGAGTGAGGGGGTGTCAATGGTCGGAGCACTTCAATTTTTGGTACAAAACAAATAAATTTTGTCGGTAATATAATGAATAAGATCTTGTCACGCTAGGTCTATTCTATCAAGAGTTACAGTGCAAAATTTACAACACATAAAATGTAAATTTACTATAATACTTTTGGGTCTAGAGTATAATTTTCCGAGAAAACGTCTAAAGTGTTATATATCAATACAAAGGTAATTTCATGTAGTTTGTTTCGTCCTCAGGACATTTTAAGGTCAAACTCATAGTTTTCCAGATATTTGCTAAAAACTGAATTTTTTTAATTTTTGCAATCACTCATGCGTATCCTAAATCGGTATGTCATTAGAGAATTTTAGCATGTCGTACAACTTGTCAACGTCTATAACATTCTAAAGTAAAAATTTGCGCGATTAAAATTGACATTTTTCGTTTCCTTTTTTTTTGTGTACGCTATGCGCGTGAGTTTATAATAGTGAATCCCTTTCCGTAAAGCGTTAACGTGTACGACATGCTAAAACTCTCTGCTAACTCATATATATCGTTAATCTTGTATCGGCTTCTTGCTCTCACACAATTAAATCAACTAAAAAAGGGTTACTGTCTGAAATCTTTCGTTTTCTTGTAGTCATTTCTTACTTTCATAATAGTTTAAAAGAAAATTTGAACACAAATATAAATATATGTCGTATACAGATTTAAATAGCGTTTTCAATACGGTCGACCTTTACACAAGTGGTCCACTTAGCAACAAATAATAAACTCTTTGAAGCGGGCACAAAGAATATTCCTGTCATAATAAAAATTATGGTATGGGTCGTTGTTTTATTGAATAGAGAGAGAGTACATACATATATGTACGTGTTGTAGAATGTTTTACAAAAGTTTTGCTTTTTAATTTGAGATTAGAGTAGTCTTTTGATTTGATTGTTAATTGTTTATCCCATTTCATGCGGCTAACGAACTTCAATAAAGCATGTGGCAATATTTTTGAATGAACCCAAAAAGAAAACATCTGGCTAAAGACAAAATGATTGCTAAAAAGATTTCCCTTATTAGCATAGGAGATGTCTTGGACCCTCTACTTACCATCCGGCGAAGGAAATCAAATTATTATTATCAATTCCGGACTCAAGTTAATCGTGTAATTGCATCTTAAATTTCACAAATATCAATCATAAAAAAAAACAATAGCCTAAGATCAGTTTTACATCAAGGCAATGCAATTATACAATAAACTGTGAACCAAAGGGGACAGTCAAAACAAAAATGGTGAACCAGCTAGCAAGATACAAAGTTGTTGTCAGGTGCATTGCCGTATCTAGATAAGTCGATATACCAAGCGGCAATCGCAATATCGTTGCGCTGCTCCACATTACTTTAATGACAACCCGATTTCGATTTAATTTAGGTCAATAGATTGATACTTTATATTTTTATTTTACGCGACGTTTGAGTCATATACGTATATGTTGTATTTCCTTCTCATGTATATCATTCATGAGTTATTAAGCTCTTTACACACTATTGAAGATTTTGCATAATCTTGAGATTTTACAAAATCTAGGCGAAAATCTTGTAGATTTTCCATACATTTTCATAGATTTTGTACGGAGATTATAACCAAAATCTCGGAGAAAATCTCTACAAAATCATGGTGAAGTGTGGTGAGCTTCGCATTTGACAACTCTACAGTAGAGGTCATCTCATCTATTTTCGCTTGGCACATGGTTTTGTACACAAAAGTGTGATGTTTTCACCTATTGACGAACATAAATCATTGACATAATTCCTATAAGATAGATTCTGCTTCTTGTTTTAATAAATTAATATAAATAACAGTTTCAGTCGTGTATGAAATTGTCGGAGTTTGCAATTTAGACGGATTGTACTGTACTGTCAAGTCGTGGAACAAGATTACGACCATAGTGTGAACAGCATACGAGATTACATAATCTACGTAGATTTTGCTGCTATGTGTGTAAAGCGCTTTAGGGTCTCATTCGGGGGCTTGTTTGTGCTCCATTGATTTTGCAAGTAAAATATGTACATGTGTCGCTTTTCTTGATACTGTTGCCATCCATCGTCCACCAATTTCACGGTCCGATACGATTAGAATGTCGCGTGTGTGTATATAGTAGATTTTATTTTTCTGGTAGTGATAATTTAAGGTGTGTTCACATTAACTTGTTTTAAGTTTAATTCTTTGATAGTCATGGCATGACATGCAGCCAGTTCTCAGATATAAAGGCACATATACCAGATGCGAACATCTAAAGAAGAACAGATTAAGTTTTTTAAGATTTTCATAGATCGCTTATACACCGGCTCTTAATTTAAACTACATATCTTAAAACATTTTTGGAGATACATAGTACCTTTTCCATAGGGTGAATATACCGTCCTAGTCTAGTTCGCGTATTAACTTCTTCATTTTCTTTTATTCGAATTGGTTGGGGAATGTGCAGATGTTTACAAATGGTTTATCTGACATTTTGATTATTTGTACAATATTATAATTGAAATTTGTTTATCTCGCGTTTTTTTCTAACCAGGAATTTCATATAAACTTTGTAGCGAAACGAAAATCGAAAACGATATCACCCCAATAACAAGACGACTTCGCTCTTCGATAAATTTCAGGAGACAGTCGCTTGTCTAGACATAATGGATTGGCAAGCACCTCGCCATCGGTTGCGAGTGGGACTAAATTTAGTTTCAATTAGTTAGTGCAGCCCGTATATGCCGTCCAAAAATAATTTAATTTTACTTAAAACTTTTTATCTTTGCTTCGGTATATACACGGTCATAGTGCAGTGTAGTGGGGTATCAGGAGAGAAGAAGGCCCAACGAGAATTTTCTGTTTGGTTTAATGTGCTTGCTTTCACTGTACAGGTTCACAACCGTCGCACACTGCAGAAGAGTGTAGTTAATAAATAGTTTTCGAAATTGAAACCCATGTGACGGACTCAAATTATTATGAATAGATCTGCATGGGTAAATGATGATCACACGAAGCCAACAAGATTTAGAAAATTAGATGTTGCACACCGCGATTGTTGTCCCAGTTATTTTTATTTTACAAATACAAAAAAATAATTATTTTTTTTAAAACAAAATTGTTTCGACTTTATTTTTTCCAAATGAATTGAACGCATCTGTTTTGTCTAGTCGGTACACTTTATACCGGTTGCATTGCATTAATAAACGATAGCCGCCGGTAAATTTGTAATTGGCATGCGAATGATATATGCTCATCATGAATATGTGTAGTTTAGCTGGTTTTCCAACAACATGTCTCAAGTAGTCGGCGTGTGAACAACTTTTCTTGACACTGACAAAATGCAACATCTGTTGGAATATTTAATGAATGGCGATAGGATTATATTGGTGTAATATATGTATATTAATAAGAAAGAATGGCTTCTTTAGTAAGGAAGTAGGTAAGTTTTTTGGTGGGCGGCCTTATTGTTCGTAAAGTTTTAATCAATTCAAATTTTTTTTACTGGATATATAGGAGTCGTTACCTAATAATAATTAAAAACATTAAATTGTATATCTTTCGTCGTGATCCTATAAGTGTAGATAATTCAAGTATCCAGGTCATTGCATGTAAAATCTTACTTGAACTTACATTTATTTTTGTTTTCTGAAATACAAAATCCCTACCGGAACATATACCACACCTCTCACGAATTCGGTCAATCATTTTATACATTTCGTGATTACACACCCACCCAACTAATAGTAACACATTTCCATCGTCATCATACACTACTGACTAAATTGTCTTCCGTTGGCCGTTGATGTGCGTTTCATTTTAATTTACTTTCGATTGTGAAAATTGTATCATGAACTTTTCAACGATTTTCCGCCCAATGGAATTTCTCTGCGTCCATTCTTTTAAAAACGAAAAAAAAAATGGAATGCAACAACATTACATACATATCCGTTCGTATGTCTTCAGTTAAACACATTACGTTTTCCCGTTATTCGCAATGGACTCTCCATTCGACATCCGCACCATCATCATCTTGATAAAAATGGAACAATATGCATTGAATTATTATAGAATAGAGAGGATTGGATATCGTCGGACAAATCGATGAACAGAATGCTACCTACTGCGTTCACGATATTACTCTTTTAATCAAAACACCGAATTGTTTAAAAACTCATTAGATGAAAACCGTTTTAAATAATTGATTATACAGTCCTGATAGTTGTAACAAAGGAGCTAAATTTTTCGCGATTAATATTAAATATTTATGGCGAGAAATACTCGTACATATATGTATATTTGGATGAATTCTTTTAACGGTCAATAAGTAAAGACTGTGAGTTAAAAGTAATCGTAAACGTGCAATCCAATACAATATTCCTCTACCCAGCGCCCGCTCTAAGGGGGGGCGAGCCGGGCAGTCGCCCGGGGCGCCAAATTTTGGGGGCGGCTTTTTGGCTAGTAGCTCGTATAAGAAAAAAGTGGAAAAGGCCGAAAAGAAAATATTAATATCAACTTCGATTTAGTGGAATTAAAACCATAAAAACTACAGATAAAATACATTAAAAGGAAAGTTGTGTTTTAAAGAAAAAGTCTTTGCAAGGTTTTAATAACCCACAATTGATACGGAATACTGCATTCGGAATCATAAAATGCTCAGGAAAAATTGCCAAAATTGAACGTCCTTGACTCTAGCACGCGTCTTACTCCCGAAGAGCAAAGTGGGAAAGCATATGAAATGAGAAATAAGAAGCCACATCGCATAACACTCACCACATAAAAGCGTTAAAATCAACTTCTACTGTGAGAAATTGTATGCCTGAAACAACATTTTCATCACTTTTTCAGTCATTTTAGATAATTTCCAAACACCTTTTGCAGCAACTCGACTTTAATTTGCTTGATCCTTTCGCGGATCAGTTGATTCCAATAGCATTGATTCATCTAGCACTGAGATGACAAATTTTGAACAGGTTGGTTTAGATTTCAGCAAGTTGAGGGATGGAACCACAGTACACATTGTGAGAGCTGCAACCAATCTTCGCTAATATTTTTCTAGACATGCTAATATCGAGATATTGCTATAGGTTCTCCCGATTTAACTAGCTAGCTACCCAATTCTTTATAAAAATTATCAAGATGACGCATTTATGAAAATAAACCACTGAAGAAATCAGTTTGCGAAGATATCCGACTAATTGAAGTTTATCTGCTGCGCAGTGTATAAAGATGTTATCAAAAACTACTCCAAAAGATTAGTAATGAAAACGGACACCATTGCAAATTTCCAAAATTTTCCCAAGCAGTCTTTTACAAAATGTGTTGAGTCTTTTAGTGAACAAAAAATTTTCAATTTCTTACGTCGCTGTGAAAGCCTCCAGGTTTCCGTGCACCCTCTGCCTATTTTTTGACGGTGGTGAAAAAAATGTCGCTCGGGGAATTCAATACTAACCTCAATTTTTGGAACTCCAAATAAACTCTATATCAAGCCTTGCTAAACTGTGGCGAATTTCACGTAGGAGTCTGAACGAAAGCGGAACAGTTTTCTAGTGCATACTTTCTGGGCCTTTTCAGTGGATCAAGATTACATTTTCTGAATTATTAGGGCGTTGGTTCGAGTCCTAGTCTCCATCAATTTTTGTGTTGTCTTTCAAAAAATGTTTCTACCCAACTAACAATTATAGTTCTATATTACTTCGTAGAATATTCTCTTCCAATAGTATTAGAAACAGATTTCATGATTTGAAAACAGAAAAGTGACATTTGCGGCCGTTTTTTCTAAACCAATAGAACCTTGTATTTTATATCTTATATCATCATTACTTTCGTGCCTCGTGCATTACCTCCGATAACCAATGTGAACAGATTAAGTATTAATGCCATCTATAGGAAGCTTATAGGATGACACTGATATCTGATGAAAAAAGTAGCGCGCAGCTAGCATTGAACCCATGCCCACCGTATCGCCCGTCCTATGCCTTAACCACTCGACTAATCTGAGCATTGCTCGTAAGCAGTTGGAATTGCTTCTATAGAAATATTTAACACATTTCTATAAAATCTGTTATGCAATTAATCTTCTCTCATGTGGTTTTACCAATAGTGGCAATAGAAAAACTGACAATCATTCGTTTGCAGTGAGAAGATTTTACAGTTTACAATTTGTTTCAATCCACATATTTATCAATAAAATGTAATCAGTGTATGTGTAGAGATTTTCTTAGCGGCTTCAGAAACTGACAATAATTCAAGACTTCAAACCATTCAATTGAAGATAGTTGGTTTCCATTTTGGTATTTCAAAGTACTTCATCACTCTCAACTCTTCCAAAAGTTACGAACCCTTACTCCTACAAAAATACGATAAACAATTTATCGGATGACAATTTAATGTCATACTATTAGGATAAAACAACACTACCGATTATCTGTTATAGGAGAATATTGCATGTGCGTGTTAATTTGTAAGTGATTGATTACATATTTGCTAACAGGATTACCCCTGTGTGTTAAGCCATCCAATAAAAACAATAAAAAAGTATTAATGGTGTACCTATATTTTTTAGCTTCATATTAAATGCAAGTATTACAGAAGCTTTACAGCACCATCTTTGAATTCCTCATACAATCTACGTTTAATTTGCCTTGAATAGTACCTAAGGGGCGGCAATTTGTCCTCTTGCCCGGGGCGGCGTAAGTGCTAGAGCGGGCGCTGCCTCTACCCACTGTGCCACATCTAGTCAGGAAATCACTTAATCTAATGAAGATCTTCCATCCATTCCGCCGCGGAGATCAGGCGTTGTAAGGTCAACATTTTCAATGATAGATCAAAATGAAGAGCCAAAGAAAGATATCAATGAATTGATTTTCTAATCAATGAATGTATACAGAGATATCTCCAACGGATATAGTGCAGTCAAAATATCCCAATTCAGGCCTCCAAATAGAAAAAAATAGAGTAAGGCTAATTTTTGTTGTTTTTGAATCAGTGGGCTCGCAGGAATCTACAACTGATTTTGCTAAAAAAAATTTTGATCGGAAAGGTCCCAAAAAGGACAAAAAAGGATACTCGTTAACCCTTGACCGGAGGTCGGAATGCGGGGTATCATATCAAAGAAGGCGTCGAGTACATTACATATCCGGTGTTTGTTTGCTGTTTCAAGGACCCTCAAAGGAATAAATCGAGCTTAAATGGAAAATTTTCGAGTTTCTCGTGTATCTTTTCAAAGCTATAACTACGAGAATAATTCAAGTTGTCCCTACTTTTATCACTTTTCAGAATCTATAATAACTGGAGATTCTACCATTAAATTTGCTAAGAAAAAAGTTGATCGGAAAGCTCTGAAAAAGGACATAAAAGGACACTAATTTCACACCTTGATCGAACGTGGGCATGTGGGGTGTCATATCAAAGAGGACGTCGAGTGCATTGCATATCTGGTGCTTGTTTCCTGTCTCAAGGACACTAAATGGAATAAGTCGGGCTTAAATGGAAAATTACGGCTTTAGAAAGATACAGATACGGGAAACACAAAAAAATTTAAGTTGAGCGCAATTTTGTCCTTTGAAGGTCCTTGGAACAAGTAACAAATGCCGGATATGGAATGTACTTGACCTCCTCTTTGATACGACACCCCACATGCCCACGTTCGACTAAGGTGTACTATTAGTGTCCTTTTATGTCCTTTTTCAGAGCTTTCCGATCAACTTTTTCCTTAGAAAATTTAATGGTAGAATCTCCAGCTATTATAGATTGAAAAGTGATAAAAGTAGGGACAACTTGAATTATTCTCGTAGTTATGGCTTTGGAAAGATACACGGGAACTTCGAAAATTTTCCATTTAAGCTCGATTTATTCCTTTGAGGGTCCTTGAAACAGGAAACAAACACCGGATATGTTATGTACTCGACGCCCCCTTTGATATGATACCCCGCATGCCGACCTCCGGTCAAGGATTAAAGAGTATCCTTTTTTGTCCTTTTTGGGACCTTTCCGATCAAAATTTTTTTTAGCAAAATCAGTTGTAGATTCCTGGAAGCCCACTGATTCAAAAACAACAAAAATTAGTAAAAAATTAGCCTTACTCTATTTTTTTCTATTTGAAATGCTAATATGACTGCACTATAGCAATCATTCAGACTTCACGGGATGTGTGGTGTGTGAACGATTGCAACGAGTTGTCACTATAAAACAACAACACATATATTCATGATGAAAATCAAAAGAGAGATTTTTCGTTTTCTTACAGGCAGAAGCGCACAATCTTACTCATATGCATTATCGACTATCTTATGTATGAATACGAGTATATCAAGATATTTGTCTTTACACTACAAATCATCATTCAAACCACCTGTTAGACCGGCCTTCTTTAATGTGTAGTTATCGGAGATTTATCATTTCATGGATCATACTAATCGCTTTAAGCTATTTAAGTTCGTATTAATATAATTCATTGAACGTGTGTAGGATGCATAAAATGTATGAAATGTAAATGGCGTATAATAAGTGGTTTTAATATTTTATTTGTTGAGTGGATTTTATGTTATGTTGGAAAATCATAACGGTTTCTAGTGTATTTTATTTAGTATTTATATAGATTTATTTTTAAATTTTTTTGAACTCTACTTCATAAATAAAAGAGTCAAGGCGGTAACCTTAAAATAAATATTGTTGCTTTGGAGGTTGTTAAATAGCACGGCTAGTCCTCGCATGACATTTGATGCATTTCTCTCTCTGGTTCCTTTTAACCCCTAGTGGGGCATAGGGCATTGACTACGCCTCTTTTCCACCTCTGCCTATTAGCAGCCATCGCCTTTAGCTGGTCCCACGATTTGCCTATAGATTTTCCTTCTGCCTCAACAGATCTTCTCCATGTATTTTTGGGTCGTCCCACACGACGGCTAGCATTAGTTCCCTGAGGATTCCAATCTAGAGCCAGTTTAGCAATGTTTTTTGGCTCTTTTCGAAGTGTGTGACCTATCCACTGCCACTTTCGCCTTTTGATGTCGATGCCTATCCTATTTTGGCGAGTAATTTTGAGGAGGTCGTCGTTAGATATAACCTCAGGCCAGCGAATTTGTAGGATGCGTCGTAGGCACTGATTCACGAAAGTTTGCAGTTTGGTGGTAATGTTACTGGTCACCTTCCACGTGGAACACCCATATAAAAGCACAGATTTTACATTGCTTTCGAAGATCCGGAGTTTGGTATTTCTGGAGATGTTGTGGTTTTGCCAGAGAGGAGTCAGGCTGAAAAATACTGCTCGGGCTTTATTTATTCGCGACTCTACATCGGCATCAGCCCCACCATCCGCGGTCACTACGCTTCCAAGGTAAGTAAAGTCCTCGACTTTTTCTATCGGTTGTCCGGAGATAGAAATGGTGTTTTGCCCTCCTGATGACAAGCTCATGTATTTAGTCTTAGCGGCATTAATTTTTAAGGCAGCGCTTCGACTTTCACGACGCAAAGCATCCGTCATTTGAGCCAGATTATCTGGTGTGTTTGAGAGAAGGCAAATGTCGTCGGCGTAGTCCAGGTGCTGAAGGTAATCGAATAATTTCCACCTGATACCCTTACTTTTATGGTCGCGTAGAGAATCGCAGATTACGTCGTTGATGGTAATAAGGAACAGCATTGGTGATAAAATACAGCCTTGTCTGACTCCATTATTCACCTCAAAAGAACTGGACAATTCACCCTTGTGCAAGACATGACATTGGGCTCCATTATAGGACTCCTTTATGATGGAAATAAGTTTCTCTGGTATGCCTCTCCTACGCAAGGCCGTCCAGATATAATCCAGATATATTTGATGCATTTAGACGAACAAATTGAATATATTGATATGAAACGGCACCTTAATAATCATATTGATAGAATAGGTAGAAGTTCCGGTTAAGTATATAGTTTCGGGTTTCGCGCGATTTGCTATACAAAAACTGTTAAAAAAACTCGTGCGTGCCAAAAATATCTCGTATGTATAGGTAGTCGGTTTTCCGAACGAGTATCCAATACACAAACTAAGTTTCAACATTTTGCCAAAACAATATTATTGCATTTTATTTTCGAATGAATTTAAAGGAAAAGAAACCGAATCAATTGTTTGAGTTTATCAGTTGATGGTTTATGACCCGATTAATTCATTTAAATAAATCAGTTAAATTTGATCATATCGTCCAACATTTTGACTCCTCCTGAGGGCCGTTACGGGTCGCATGAAATAAATAAATTTAAAGCATCTATGCTTCATGGAATGTAGAAGCTCTCTGTTTACGTTCGAAATGTTGATTTTAGATTTAAATTTAAATAACTTAATAGTCTTTATATAAAATACGACTGTGCGTGTGTTCCTCCTAAACCACTGAAACGATTTTGGTTAAAAATTTCTGAGTAGGATGTTTGATAATGCGGTATGATTTTTAGACTCCTATATGAAAGTGTACCTACGTGTCGTAGATCAAAGCGCTGTCATAGAAACGCAGCCTGCGTAAGTAGGCTTTCGAATAAAAAGATTTTTTCTTTGCAAACCAATCCTAAACAAAATTCACACTATATTCTTATAGAAGAAACAACCGAAGCAACAATTCGTTTGCTTTAAAGAAGCACTTCACACTGTAGCAACCATATAGTACCACGAAATTCATTTATCGTGTGACATCGCTTAAAGTAATATTTTGATCCGATAAAACATCCTTAAAGTATTTTCCGGAAAGCTTCTATCATCATTATGGAATAAATTTAATGATGCTGGTATAAAACTTCGATAAAACTGTCTCTAAACGTTAACCTAAAAATATACTCCTTTAAATACTCCACTCTTGTGTTTATTGGATGATTCAGCACACACATGCAATAGTCTCTCTAAGTTAACTCACACACATGCATATATTCTTCTATAGCACAGTCGGTGTCATTTTTATAGTGTGACATTCGTATGGTCATCCAATAAATTGTCCACCGTAGGTTTATAGAAGGATGGACTTTGATGTGATTTTTTAATGAATTGACACTTGTGCTCTGAAATACATAATTTCTACATTAGAAATCTTTGAAATCTTGCATGAAACCCACAGTACGCACTCATTGTTATCTTCGAAACCAATTAGGGTGATTTCTGCGCAGAAATTGACTTTATTTTATTGATAAATGTACAGATTTAGAGTGCATTGCAGAAGATACTATAAAGAATTGTCAAGCATTTCTATAGTAGCAACAACCATTTGTAGTGTTTCCGAGCAATGCAATGACCATATGTGAGGTTGGCTGAGTGGTAGCGTGTAGGACGGGCAATCAACAGACATTGGTTCGATGCTAGCTGCGGAAATTTTGTTTTTCTATTTTTTTTTTTTGGAAATTCGTTCAATGACAGAAAATGATGATATAATATGATATGATATTTTACGAAGTATTATAGGGATGAAATTGTTACTTGGGAAAACATATCGTGAAATGAACAGAAATCGAAAATTGAATCATGCGGCTGCCATGGAAACCGTACTTCAAAAATAGGTTCTTTCCAAAAAAAAACCGTTTCTTCATCGGCCTATGTATCTAAACTGAAATGGGGGCTGCATTAGAAACTCCCTCCCAAGAAGTAATTCCTCTAAAAACCCCTTTTTTATGGATCCGACTTCAAAAATTATAATTTTTTGAATTTTTTACTTTTTGTATAGTGTTCCAATGCGAGCACAAGCTTGCAAATTAAAAGAATGAAAAAAAAAATATTATAGTCAATGAACCTATCTAGCAAAAATGAGCAGTAGATAAAATTTGTTAGCTTCAAGTTCTGCTTGGAGTGAATTATATTATATGTGTATGAACAAAGCGTCGTAGGCCGCAAATATTTCGGTGCTTAAATACTGCCATGTTGTTTATTATTGCTATCGAATAAGAACCAAAAATATACCCAGATGGAAAAATGCACTGTCCCATTTTTTCCGTATTGCGAACATATATTGTTTGGATCCACTTAGTATTTTCTGAAGACCTTTTCCATTTCGGGACACGCTTCACGAACGAAATAGATTGAGCCAATGCTGCTCATTGAAATGAAAATTTTACCGGCTTCTTCTAGTATTCTTGAAAATAATTCAAACTTTGTGATAAATCTTGTCGAAAATTATTTGGTCAATTCTATTCTTTTCGTATGATTAAAAATAAAAAATAAAATGATATTCTGTGGCTATGGGACATATGTAAAAATCGTTTAACCCAATGTAATGCAAATATCATGGAAGGCCGCATACGACCCGCGGGCCGCGGGTTGGACAGCCCATTAATTTCGATCAGTGTGACGAAGTATGCAATTTCTGACGGCAAAGTATTTTATTGAAATGAATGAGGTGGAGGTTGGTTGGAGATCATGATCACATATACAGGGTGTCCCGCATTGGGTGGTCAATACTGTAAGGGTTGATAGCGCAACTTGTTTCAGCAAGAAAATTCCCAATACAATCGGAATTTTTTTACCGTTACCTTGTTATCGCTCTTTTTGTGAAAGTCATCGAAAATCGTGACTTGTCACGCAAAATCTTAATTTGCAGCACTCCTGATGACTTAATCCAAGATTTGAATTCAGTTTCAGAAACTACATAAAATTTCACAAAAACTGAAGTTTTTCCTGTTGTCAACATTATCGGCACTTTCAAGATACAGTTACTCAAACTTAACAGAAATTTTAAAATAGATTTTTCATCGAAAATTCAAACAGTAATTGCATAACGGTGCTTTATACGTACAACTCTGCAAAGTTGATAAAAGTTGCTTCAACGGTATATCACTTTTCTGATTTACATTGCAGAATTTTAGGTAAACACGCATTGAATGGTAAAAATCATGGCTTCAGTGGAATCGTTAACAATGTTACCTTGACTCGAAAAAAGACATACAAAGGCAATTATAATTCGGGATACATTATTTTGACCAGAACCGTAAGATATTTGAAATTTGGTACATTGTTTGGCAAATGCAACGGTACTTATAACGGTTAAAATTTAATATTTGCTATTTATGGCAGATAGACGGGTGCCCGCTCATAATGCGAGACCTATCAAAGAATATTTGGAAAACGAATTTCCCGGAAAGTGGATTGGCAGATTTGGGACAGTTGTGTGGCCTGCGAGAAGTCCCGACCTTATTCCCCTAGATTTTTATTTATGGGGTAACTTAAAAAGCAATGTCTATTCCGAGCCGATTACCTCCCGGGAACAGCTGCTGCAGCGAATTAATGATGCTTGTGACAACATCAACACAAAAATTATATAACGAACGAACGACCCAACATAACATGACTCTCGAATGTCCTTCGATTTCTGAGCTGAGCGTTTTCTAATCGACGGTAACGGACGTACATACGTATGTGTATGTGTGTATGTGTATAAATACGCCAAAACGGGCGATGTGCCTACACCGCAGGTCGAGCAACGCGAAACCGTGGAGCAGTATAAAGAACGAGGCAAGGAAGAAGAAGAAGATATTTTTCCTGTACTAATACGTATTGCAAAAACTACGACCGCTCCAACTTTCAACTACTGTTTACACGGCCAACAAGTTGGATAGGATTTGTTTGATAGGATTTGTTTGAGAGAATATCGTACGTGTAAACAGCCTTCCAACTTGGATAAGTTTGAGGGAAAAGTTGGATGCAAACAAGTTTGATGCCATCTAAACGCGCCTTAATTCAGGTCGCTTGCGATATTTTGACCGAATTAAAATATTAAGGAGGGGTAATTTGTAAGGGAGGTAGGGTAGGGGAACCTTTTGTCCGATTTGACCCATTTTCAATACCAATACCGTCCGATATTTTTCCAAACAAACATCTGACCAAAAATTCAAGCCGCTAGCTTTATTATTTTTGGAGTTATCGTGCGAACCGACAGACACACGGGCAGAAAAACAGACCGACATGGCTTATTCGAATCACAGACCGACCCTTATCATTTATATACATACTTCCGGTGGCTCCTTTCAGGTGTTACGTAATATGGGCGTAACAAAAACATACCCTATTCCCTATGGTTAGGGTATAAAAACACTCGCTTTTGATTGTGCATACGCATAGCATATAGGACCATAATACTACTTTACCATCAAATTCAATGCAAACTGATGTGTCCTAATGCATGTACTCATACATACTCTTTTCCCTATTTAACTCGAAAATTACGCAGCTTCTAATTTCTTGCTAGACTTTAAGACGCGGCCGTTATTAGGACAGGTTTTCAGAATGAAATTACCCACTTGTGTTAGACATGGGTGATTACACGTTTCAGAAGTATGCAACTTGCAAGTGAATATGTGTAATAACAGCTTTGGGTTGAGGTTTTCGTCTGGATCACTGTAATGTACTTTGTGAACAATTTTAATTTATGTAATTTATTACATTTTATAGCGTTGAGTAGACGATGGAACCTTTTAATCATAAAAAAAAAACACAAAAAATACACTATATATAAAAAATATAACATTTGACGGTTATTGGCTCACTTCCATACGAATTTGACTGGTGTTGTTCGATAGAAAACATTGTTTTAAATAAGCTCTCTAGAAAAACACGATGGCAAGATAATAGTTAAAATGTTACACCGAATTCATTGATGACGTTTTTTAAACAAATTTTTCTATCGTGACTACCAGTAGTGCCTAACCTTAGAGAAAGCATAGTAACCCATGCCATGCAGTAGTCCAGAGTGGCTATGTGCACACACAATCCATATGTGTTTGACCCCAAATTTATTTCACTACACTCAGCGAATAAACTCAAATGTCAAAAAATTGTCGATGCAATTATTAACCCATCTGTCGCCGCCTACGACCTATTTTGACTGAGGTGTAGCTGAATTTTCTGTGAAATGAATTTCATTTTTTTAAGAGGTCTAATTTTGGATCTAGAAACAGTTTACATGCTATATGCCTTACGATTATACGCCGGTTTTTCGTTTCTTTAGACATATTTTATATTTCGTCGAACGTTTGATCGGATTTGTGGCCGTCAGTCCCTTTGCAAATCTGTAAATTTATTGGCACACTCGCAGTGGCTCAGACTGTTTGGTCGTTACTCTATAAAATTGGCTTTCGAAATGCACATCGCTACGAATTTACAAGGTGTCTTTTTTCCTATTTTACTTATTTCGTAAGCAATTCGCGATTTTCTCCAGTACAGAAAAACCTTAAAATTTTAAATTTGTTACCTAGTTGGCGAGTACCTGATAGATAGATAAGGTGTGTTTTTTTGGTTATCCCGTGTGGGTTTGGGTAACGAAACTTCATATAAAAAAATGACAGGTGGATCAGCTGGCATTTTTTTTTATATGGAGTTTCGTTACCCAAACCTACACGGGATAACCAAAAAACACACACCTATTGACAGATTGAAATTAAGATTCACTAATTTGAGTGATCACCATCTGAGTGTTGGTACCTTGAAAAAAAAAAATCATTAGCAGCAGCAGTACGTACACAAAATAATAATCGCCCGGAAAATTCCTTCTAAAAAAAATGTCGCTGTACAGGGCTCTTATTTTTACTTCGAACACAAATTTTTTGAAAAACGTTATACGCTACTGGATGAAGAAGTCGAAATTCCTTAATTGTTTATGTATAAAATCATGTAGTCTGGCTGGTCTAGCGGTTAGTGCGCGCACCTTCGGTGCACAGGGTCATGAGTTCGAATCTCACCGTGGGTCGTGGTGTTTTTCGAACTCACGAGCTTGTGACGGACTATGATCTCACTCAGATGTTAAACGAGTACCCATTTATGGGAATAAATAACACTGCTGAGCGTGATGCTGATCTCATTACCTCAACAAAAAGCAGATAAGATCTTGGAAATAGGATGTCACTAACACATCCTGCGGCCTTAGTCCAATGTTGGATTGTCGCGCCTGTTATTTTTATAAAATCATGAATGCACTTTCAAAAGGCGAGGGCAGATTGAATTTAGAAATTTACTAATGGAACGATCATGTTGATTTGTTGATTGAATATGATAATTCGGGCCCCTAGTCCTAAAAATTCAATTGGAGACTAGGGGGCCCCAAGCCTAGTGCAGAATATGTTATGTATTATCAGCGCCCGCTCTAGCACTTACGCCACCCCGGGCAAGTGGACAAATTGCCGCCCCTTCGGTTCTGTACCAAACAGATTGATAGTAGATATACATACTACCTAAATAGATCAGTGGTTCTCAATCTTTTAAGTTCATTCCCATTGCGAGTTCTGTTGATCCTGGTGCCCCAAGAAAATAGATGTGCTAAAATTACCGTTGGCAAAGGAATGCTCTTAATTTTATACGTAAGTTCAGGATCAATTTTCGCATTTTAAATTGTTTGAACATTTTTTTTTTGTTAGGGCATCCCATATTTTAAACTACTGGATTTTTTTAGAAGTATTTAAATTTCTTGATCCCCGCATGCTGAATTTCGTCGTCAGTTCGGCTGTTACCATGGCTTCAGTGATACCAATAGACCAAAATCAGCAAGATTTTTACCAAAGATTCATTCTATCCATACAAAAACTTGCTGACCTGTGCGGTTCTTTTCAGAATCGCTAGCTTTAACAATTTCATTCCGCCATATCATCAGCTGTGGTCATCAAACGGATTAAGGAGCAGCGATTTTTTTTATTAAGAAAATAAAATTGTTAGCAATTTGCAACGTTTTGCAACAACGGATTACTCCTGGTGAGTTTCGAATGATTGGTGTTGAAGGAAACCATAATCGTCCCTAATCGTCGCGTCTCATTAAGGGGTGCGCCCTGAGCTTGGGAAACACTGATCTAGATGTATAGAATGAATGTTGTAGAATAGATTCAAAGGGGTTTTGCTCTAAAACAATTTACAAGAAACTAAGAGCATAAAAAAAAACACGAAAATGCATGGTTACATTGGGATTCAAACCACCGTTCAGCTTCATAGGTACTCTTAAGCGCAATTCACCACAGTTCAGCAAGACCTTATAGACTTTGTTTGGAATTTCAAAACTTTAAAGTTTGATCTAAGAAATCGAAAATTCATGCGAAATTTCGTTTTCCACTAAAACACCTAAATACATCGAAAAGGTTTGTGTTCGAATAAAATTTTCCATGTAATAGGATTTCAAAAAGTTTGTCAATTTCGGTTTCGACCGGCAGTTCATGGCACGACACCCTCTCATCAGATGCCGTCGCTAAGTGCCGTGCCATGTACTGCCGGGGACGGCCGGATTGCTTCAGGCAATGTGCACGGCTTATTTTCATAAATGGGTCATCTCGATAATTTTTAAAGAGAATAAGGTCACAGCTAGTTAAATCGGGGGAACCTAGCCAAATTCCGATATTAGGATGTCCGAACGCAAATTAGAAAATTCTGGCAATTTGTTCTGTGGTTCAATCCCTCATCTTGCTAAAATCCTAACCACCTTCTTCGCAGTTTGCCCTCCAATGCTAGATGAATCAATGCAATCGGTACCAACTTAAGTAATCCATTCACGCGAAGGTTTGGCAAAGTGAATTTAAATTATGCTGCAAAATGTCGAAATTTTGGAAAACAACTCCAAAAAATTATTGACAATGCCCTTGTGAATAACAATTCTCACATAGGAGTCTGTTTTAAATGCCAATGTGCTCAGCGTTTATTCGACTCCCTATTTCTCATTTCATATGAATTTCTTTGGGAGTTTAATATTTATTTGGTAGATCTGCTCTCCTGTTACTCAACAGACTAAACAAAACAATTTCTAGCAATATCGTCCTCTGAAAATTAGGCAAAAACTAGGTTTCATGCAAGGTACTTAATTCTGGTGAAAAGAAGGTGAACTAAATGTTCAATCGGAGGACGAAATTAGCACATACGAGTAATATTTTTATTTCATTTGTAGAATGGAAACCGCAGACCTTTCCACTAAATCGAAGTTGATGTTGATTTTTTTCTTTCGCCTTTTTTTAACCTTTTTCTTCATTCGAGTGCTAGCCAAAAAGCCGCCCCTAAAATTTGGCGCCCCGGGCGACCGCCCGGCTTGCCCCCCCCTTAGAGCGGGCGCTGTGTATTATTGTTAAAACTCTAAAAACAGTACTTATAAGGTTTCTCAGTTCAGGATCTCAAAATAGCAATTTGTATGTAAAAAAAACCACTGAAGCACGACTTTTGTGTCAAAATCAGGGCTGTTCGCCACCTTGTGGATGAGTCTGTCGTATAGTTTATGTTGGGGAGATCATGAAGTGTTCCAAAATTGTTTATAGATGTTTTAGTGACTGTGAAAAAAATACTAACGGTAATACTAAAAATTCAAAATGTATCCTTCTAATAGAAATATCTTGTTTTTTTCTTACATTCTTTTAATAAGAGCAAATAATTTTATGTATTATGGGTCAAAATTATTAAATCAATTATCAAGATTTTAAAACGTTAATTAAATTAAACCTCATCTCGTATATTAACGATTATCTGGAGACCCGAATTGATAAATATGTTGTCTCTCCACTATGTACGAGTATCTTTCTCTCGTATACACAAGTTGTATAGTATAAGAACATAATACTTGTCTCATAAAGTTACCATATAGTAAATAAACAAATATTCAGTAACCCATAGTACCACAATAACAACGTTGTGTCTCCATTCAGCTGATTTAATGTTACGATAAAAACATCAAGAGAAAACGGGTCCCTATTTGTAGTAAAATGGGTAATTTACGTCCATATATGGTAATTTATGATTGTAGAGTTGAGCCCATATGGAAATTGTGTGTATGTAGAACTATCTGGCCAACGAAAATGACGATGGTTTCTTCTGATATAGCTAGTAGTAAAATTCACACTCGGCCAGTTCAGACGGTTGTGTCGTCACTTTCCGATATTTGAAATGTAGCGATTTGAGACCGATTCTCGATGTGGTAAGATTTTCTTTATTGTCTGAATTTAAGAGTACATGCAATATAACGTCGACTCCAAGTGAAGTATTTATGGCTGTGTCGACGCACCATGCTGCACAAGAGTATGTTGGTAGTATATGAATAGAGACGCAGAGAGAGAGAGAGAGAGTGAGAGAGAGCAGTCAAATTGTTGATAAATGTAATTGAGAAATTATCACCACAATATTCTTCAAAAGCGACATTTAACGGCGGTTCTATATTAAAAAAAATGAACTCATTTTAAAAATTATATGATTGCACTAAAAAAGGAATTGTTACTTATTTTAATTATTTCTTTTTTTTTAATATTGATGTCAATTGTCAACTAATGTGAATGACCTTACCCAATATCTATCCACCAAATTAAATATAAAAAAAAATTAACACTTTCCATTCCAGCTGGTATCCATTGAGGAAAACTTACCAAACTATTACTGATATGGCCCGATACCATACACTCGCCAGCCAAAGTAACGTCTCCCCAATAACTCTGCAACTTCAATTCAATTCGTCGCATTCGCTGTCACTATCGCAGTGTGTTTTTCTTCTGCATCTTTTTTTGGTATTAACACACAACTCGTCTCGCCACCACCACCGCCGCTCATACCGCATTTCAGTTGACGCAATGTACGGAACGATATGCGACCAAAGGAGATTCAACAAAAACCAACATCTCACTCGTTGTATTAGTATACGATCGGAGGGTAAAAGAAATGCTAACATATTGGCTCGCTTGGTTAGCAAGTTAGTATGTATCTTTCATAAGTGTATGGTTGGTCTCCATACAGTCATCAGCTTACCACTGTACAGCAGCGGCAAAGAGAAGGCCACTACTGACCTACTAAGCGAAAAGCCAAGCAAACCTCACTTTTTCTTATATCCACTAACAAGACTCCACAACAGTTAAGTGTTTCGCGTTTAGTGTAGTTGACGCGACGCGCGAGAAGAAATTGTCGACATTGTCGTTAATGGTCTTACACTCATATAGTAGATGCCCGGGCTCCAATATCAATTGCATCTTTAACGACCTACAGAAAAAAAATAGTCTTCATCTCTCGTTCGTTTTATATAGAATCGCGTGAAATTCAAGGCATTAATTATCCATTTTCTACGTGCATAATGCGTGAAATTCATATACAAATAGTACAATTGAGACGACGCGGAAAAAAATGCAATATTATTGTCTTAAGAAAATCGTTGTAATTGAGCTATCCGGAGAAGAGTAAATTTCCAATGTTGGTCGGTCGTTTTTTGTTTTATTCAAGTGATTTAAAGTGAACGACCATCGCAAATCACGGTGAGAAAGGAAGAAAAAAAGTGGATTGTGGGTGCATTATTATTGCTTATCATCGCGAGAAAGTGCCAATACTCTATGCGATCAAATGTTGTTTCTGGATATTGTGTTCGTTGTGAAAATCGATTTGCAATTAATCGAAGAAAGTTTGTGGAAAAGCAAAAATTATATGAATTCAATTTAACGATATTGATTGGTGAAGCCTTTGTTTTGTGAAATTTATTTTGAATGTGCTTGGTGGATTCGGACTAGTGACGGGAAGATAAAGACGACTGTACAAAAATGGATACAAGAAAATATTTCATATATGTAAGTAAAAAAGTTCAATCACGTTAATAAGGGCAATAATTATCATCTGTAACTCATTTCGAAATAAAATATGTGCAATTAGTTGCGAATTAATTAAAAAATGTTTTGCAAATTCATTTCCGCCCGAATTGCATGCGAATCTTATGGAAAAATCCCGACAAAAACGAAAGAGTTGAGACAGTAACCCGCTTTTAACTCAATAATTGTTAAACTTTAACATGTGATAAGGTTTTTTTGGTGAACATTTTCTGTACATGTCACAAAGAGTAAATACGACGTAAAATTGAGTAATTGACAAAATTGAAGACAGTTGAAAATACTTAAACTGACCGTGTATTTGCGATGGATTTATGTTCATAAGATTATAATTGGCTGTACTTGTTCCATTCAGGTGGAGAGGCGTCTTTTTTTATTAAAGGAAAGAACATGAAAAAACTCTATTCAAGATGGACAATTTGAAGCTACCAAGTGTTTGTTAAGGCTCAGTGAATTATAGATACACACTTAAGTGGACATTTCTGTGCCAAATTTATAAAACAAATTTTCGTTAAAAGTTTTGCTAATGTGAGGTTCCTATTTTAATATAATAATATTTTTGACTTTAGATAACACGGTAGGAAAAGGCTCATGATGTTAACTTACATACTTACTAGAAGCCAAAGTCAAAAGAATCGACGACCTTACTACGATATTACGACCTTCAAATTTCTTTTCAAAGTATAAGAAGCCTAAAACTAATTACCGAATCAGTCAGAGTAAAACTTTTGTATTGCTGCCGCTTTTACGAGCCTGAAAATCATCCATTCCATAAAAAAGTTCACACTGCATAAATCATTTTGCCCATTCCCCTCGACATGTTCAATCCACATCAGTCATTTTCAATCTGGAATCCATCAAACAAAAGTGCATCTGAATACAAAATAAAAAAAAAAACATTCATATCCCATACAAAACATATGCAGACATGACTGAAGACATAAAACGCGTCCAAGAAGTAATTTTAACGACAGTAAAAGTTGTTCCAGATTTCGAACATGTAAATATGTTAGCGGCTTACCACTTTCTGAACAACCACATATTGGGTTCTTCAGATTTATCGTTTGTTCATTCGATTCTCAATATACTATACACACACTCGATCGCTATACAACAGACCGCAGCAACACCATCCGCGACATGCCATCTTATCACAATTTCTTTTTCATTTCTTCATTCTCAACGCGCGCAACTCAATTTGACACTTTGCTGATCGCGTTTGCGATATTCTTTTAGTCGATGTCGCGTCTCTCTTTCATTTGCCCTATGCATGGTGTTGGTATTCAATTTGCAATATCTTTTCAAACCATATTGACCTACTGTCGTCAATCGCACGAATCAAGTGCATGACTCTTATGAATATTAATCATTAGATATTAGCATATGCACGAGTATAATGCACTCTGGTATCGGAAATTCGTCACACGAGAATTTAAATTTCTGATAACAGGTTGTTGTGATGTTATGTTACTATGGCGTTTTTTCTCTCCAATATTCGACAGAGAAAATTCAACGGAAAAAATCGAAAGTGAAAGTATTCGTTGCTACAATATGGTCAACAAAATAACGGAAATCCGATTGAAATAACAAATAGCCGAAGAAGATTATAAATGAAAAGTCAAACTTGAAATTGTAAAATGATAATAAATGGTACCGGCTTGGAATCGTTAAGTTATGCTGATTGAATGGCTTCGCACTGACGAAATAACATTCGTATCCATAAATATGTGGGATTATAGTCGAGTGGCTTATTACCGTGTTTATATGGTAGCTATGACCTGTTATGTAAAAAAATTATCATGATTTTTGTCGGCGAAATTGTTTTTACGAATAAATCATGTTGGCGGAAACTTACACTTATGACGCAGTTGAAGTATTTGAAGCAATTTTTCGTATTTTTCATAAACCAGTAGATGTTCATTTCATCATAATATTATGAAATTTAACATTGTTGTTTAAGATGGGCACTTTAACGTTGCTGTGAAATGACCTTGCAAAAATTAGTTTTATTATGTCTGTACGTACCTATTCTTCTTTCTGCAAATAACTAAAACAAAATCGGAACAAAATGTAATGCTTTTTGTTGAGAAATTAACTCTTCTTTGCTGAATCTCGAAACTTTTACAGAGAAAACCAGATTGCACTGACTTGATTGCACGGCAACTTAGAAACAGATTTGCTATTTGTTATTTGAAATTATTATTTAAATTAGAGTGGCAAAATTATCATATAAACAAAGCAATACCTAACGAGACCGAGGCTAATTTCGGGCGCGGCCGAAATTTGGATACCCTTCGCTCCCCTCGGGCTAAAAGTTTTTTCGGGCATACCTATGACTTGCATTTAGTCCCCCCCCATTCTTTTCTTCCTGTCTATTCAAAAGTTCGGTTGCGTCGACAAAACAATATATTTGTATTGGGTTTGTTTGGATAATAAGTGGGCAAATAAAAATATTTACTCAGAAAATTTTATTGGGGGATGCGGGAGCATGGCCCCATAGTACGATTCCATTCGTTTTGACCTTTTAGTGGCTTTGATAAAGACACATTAATTCAAGGTTTTGTGAAATTGGTGTAAAATATGTTTCTTAGAAGAACCGAAATGGGGGGTTGGGTTTGTATGGCAGCCCCATGACCCCATGGTCCAATTTGATCCATTCTTACATATGTTTTGTGTTATCAATAGAAACACATTTGTGTGAAATTTGGTTGAAATTGCTACACAAATAAAAAAGTTTTTCTTGGGAAAACCTAATTTGGGGAGTTGGGTTTGTATGGCAGCCCCATGACCCCATTGTCCGATTTTACCGATTCAAACATACAAACTGCCTGCAGCAAAAAAAAGTATTTGTGGAAAATTTCAGCTTAACAGCTTTTAAATTGGCCGAGTAAAACGCGTCGCAACAGACGGACAGACGGACATCGCCCAATCGACTCCCCAAGTCATACTGTTCATATATGTATACTTTTTATATGGTCGGAGATGCTTCATTCAATGCGTTACAAACTTCATGACAAAGTTAATATACCCTTTCACTCTATGAGCGAAGGGTATAAAAATCAAATTTGGCGCACTGATATAATAAGTAGATTGTTTCCGTATACCGTGAAATCTATGCAAGAAATCCGATTGTGCATTATTAAAACAATATTGAAAACTTTAGCAAATCTTCAATCCTGCTCTATGGTTCTATTTATATTCTTATCTAACTTAAAGCATGACTAGAAAATATGGTGATTAACAATAATCAGAAAATATTATCCGAGAAATGACATCAAAATGAAGAATCTAAAAATAAGTATTTGAAATACCTATAAAAACTAAATCAGGGGGAATGTTATGTTGTGCCAATTTGTTTTATCCAAAGGCTTGTTGCGTTGTAGAATTTTAGCGACATAAATTTGCCAAAAAAAAAATCCAGCCAGAATAAGATACCATTTGGTCTGTTTTGATGGGCTTAGGGCTTGTTACTTTTAAGTATAGTGTTGGGCAAACTTATTAGCCAGAAGAACCAAATTTATTAATTTACTGATCAGTATTACTTTAAAACAGTGGTTTTTTAGTCCGCCCCCACTCCCAAAATGTTTTTGCTTTTCTGTGTTTGTTTAGTTTGAAACTTATTTTATTTTGTTAGCAACAATTGTTTATCTTGGGAAGGTAATCACAACTTAAGGGTTCTCTTGGATGAATAAATTTACGGTAACCTTTTTTAGTCAAATGTATTTTTGTTTTACCAAAATACATCTCTCATAAAAATGTAAAATAAAAGGAACCGGTAACAGGACGAACAAACTTGCAAATTTTTGAGAATCAGTTTCTATGGCACGGGCGGCGCTGCAGCGCTACCCGCCTAATGAAATCTAAAAGCACGTGGAGAAGGTTTGGTCGAGATTGAAAACAATTTTATAGGCAAACCGTAGATCAAACTGCTAAGTGTGCTAGTGAGGTGAAGAGGCTTTTCTCGCCTAGAGGTTAAAACGAATCAGAGAGAAAGATACAAATGCCGAAAAATGGTTTACCATAATTTGTTAATTCACAGACCACGTCTAATTGTATTACTAGGTTTAGCTCGTTATCAGTAGTGTTCACATTCTCTCATGAATTTTTCTTCGAAAGCCATCACAGAAACAGGACTATAAAACAATTGTTCTGATACTTCAATAAGAAAGTGATATTAAAACGATTTCGGTAATCAAAATAAACTTTTTGTACATAACTAAATTTTGTGTGAATGGTGTTCTTCGCATATCCATCTAAATCACTGTTTCCTAACTGGTAGTCCGCGGACCGGAGGTGCTTCGTGAGAGTCTTATAGAGTGAGTCCGTGGAAAAAAACTATAGTGACTATTTGATTAAAACTGATTTTTAATTTTCAATAAGCCATCTCTCTGACGGTGTTAAATTGATCTCTAGATAGCCAAAGTTGAACAAATCGATCGCGAATCTAAAGATAGGAACGCATTTGCAAATTACTGAGCCTGGTCCTCATCTGAGGCAGCTTGTCCATAGACCAACCAATCACCGAAAAGTTCGAAGACCGACAAATGGATTGGTATTACCATGTTCAAAGGTGTTCGCCTGAGAACCCCGCAAGGAGGGCGATATCAGTGGAAGTTCCACTTGAAGCTACCAAGGCCAGAGGAAGACAAAACAACAACAAAGCAATAACAACACATTGGTCGCGGCGATGCCACGATCCAAGATAGAGCTCTCTGTAAAAATAGGCTGAGGCATTACCGCCAGAACGGGCGATATGCATACCCCATAGGCCGATCTATGCGACGCCATGGAGCGGTATAAATAACGAGGCAAGGAAGAAGAGGAGCCTGGTCCGCAATCCAACGACTTTTCACTTACATTTACCATAAAAGCAAATGTTTGGATTGTGAGCATTTTTCAATTCCCGCATCTGAAAAGAAAAGAAAAAAGAAAGAAAAGCAGTTTCCTCGTCTTCTTTGCAGCGGCCGGCGCGTCCTGGTTTCTCCTCATCTTTTTAGATTTTTTATTCTTATTTTGTTATTTAGCAGAATGTGGAGTCAATGACAGACAATTTGTCGGTTACAAAATGTTAAAACTACATCAGGTTTTGCTTTAAATCAGATGAGAGTTTTGCTTTTAGAAAGCCCGGACTTTTCGAGAGTATTAACAATTAACCATACGCAACGGGCGTCAAAGACGGTTACAAATAAGAAAGTGATCGCAAAATAGTTGTAGTACCAAATTATGTCGGACGAAGATAGAAAAGGCAGCGAACATTTGCCCGTCTTACTGTGGAGTTTTTGTTCTGTTGACGGAACATGGCTTCAAAAAGTAGTCGCAACATTAAAATTGTCAATCGAATCACATTCTAAAGGCCTGAATAGACCTCGGGCGGAATGAAAATGAAATTTTTGTCCGCTGCGATTTTCTCAATGAAATTGCATACTTACTGTCGTGGAACATGTCGGTAATGATGGGGAATTCCATAAGCTACAATCCGAATATGGTTTCAAAATTTTTCTCGGCCATTTTATGTATTATTTTTCGATTCCCCCGTCATTAGATATTTTCCACGGTGAAATGACCCGGGAATCAAAAAATAATACATAAAATGGCCAAGAAAAATTTTGGAACCATATTCGGATTGTAGCTTATGGAATTCCCCATCATTTCCGACATGTTCCACGACAGTAAGCATGCATTTTCATTGGAAAAATCGCAGCGGACAAAAATTTCATTTTCATTCCGCCCGAGGTCTATACTGCGCTTAAGAAGAAACCCATAGAAAACAAAAGGAAAGACCGATGACGAGTAATACAAAAGTGATTTATTGGGTAATTTCGGTGCGCTATAAGGTGATCAATGCTTACAGCGGGAAGAAAATGTTCCACCATACCAATAACGTTTCAGTCGATTCATCCAAATAAAATGCGCCCACTTTGTTGAATGCTGTCGAATCGCCGTACTCTTCAAGCCTCGTGCGACTTGTCCTCAACATCGTATTATTACAAAGCCTAAAAAGCTAGAGTACCACTGTGGAAAGTGCATCGACCTGAGGCAATATAATAATAACAACAAAAATCCACAACTGAATGGAAAACCATTCTGGAACCTTTTTAATCCATCCTTGGAACGGTGGTCCGTACAGCACCCGCTCTAGCACTTACGCTGCCTTGGGAAAGAGGACAAATTGCCGCCTCCTAAGGTGACCAGGCAGATTGATAGTAGGTAATCTGTAAGTCGTTGAAGTGGATGAGTAGTTTCCCATAACATCCTTGCAGACTGCGCAGCCGATAAACTTCCATCATTAGTCTGAATTCTTCAGTGTGGAACGTCCGTGGTTTATTTTCATAAAAATATCTTGAGAATCATAGGTGTAGCCCAGGAAGTTCGGGGGGGGGGGGGGGGCAGGGCAGGGAGTGTCGCTTGACCCTCTGGTAATGTGTGCTGTGATTCCATCCCTCATCTTGCTGAAACCCAAACAAATTTGTTCTTTAAATGCTAGATGCATCAATGCAATTGGAGCCAACTGAGGCAATACATCTACGAGGAGATCGGGCGAATTGAAGTCAAATTACCGCCAAAGGTTTATAGAAGTTTCCAAAACTCCTGCATGGATATGCACAGGAGACTTTGTTTTAATCGCTTTTATGTGTTTAGTGTTTATATGACTAATTATTTCTCATTTAACATCAATTTCTCCGGAGGTTCAATATTTTTTTAGGGGACGTGCTCTCCTCAGACTAAAATAAAGTTTTAGACCTTACTTCCGGTAATTAAAGTGCGACGTTCCGCATATAAACTCAATAATGAGATTACGCTCGTCCTCTATTTAAAAATTAGATGGATCTCCCCTTTCGGGAGGGATCATGCATAGAAAGATCAAATATACCTTAATGCTGGTTAGGCACGTAGCTAAGGGGGGGTATGGGGGGGGGGGGTGTCTCACCCCCCTAACATTTTCAATTTTCATCCGCAGTCGGCAAATTTGACCTCAGTGGGAATATGTAGGATTGCGATTTTCGGCATTAATAAATTTACATCGATGTTTAAGGATATAAACATTTGAAAGTTACAATACTAAAAGTATGTAATCGGATGTGCATACTTATTAACAGAGGTATTCGGCATGAAAACATAAAACTCATGTTTAAATTGAAAAATTTGACTGAAAATTTGGAAGCTCAGGACCTTGACATTATTGACGCTGTGAAACTCATTCGCAGTACAATAAAGAATTTTAAAGACATTAACAACGACAGCGAAATCAATGCGTTAGTTCAAAGCTCCATGATTTTCTTAAAAAAATAAATATTGACCCTGAATCTGGCTACAAAAAACAACACCGAACTCGTCGTGCTCCGGAAAAAATGGAGACGAATCATCTCAAACTACAGCCGAAATAGACTTTGCAACATTTTACCGAAAAGAGTCCAAAATCCTTCTTGACGTTTTTATCTCGAATTCCACAGAAGAATTGGAAAAAACAGCTAAACTGCTCCAACCATTTCAAGACATATTTCAAATTTCGGCCGACAGGAATGCCTTCATGCTGAAATTCAAATTCTTCTTGATAATTGCTTCGAGTGTCAAAATTTTAGGATGATAGCGAGAGAGGCTTTCAAACTAAGGACTGATAGCAAACAAGGTTATTCAGCTTATTTTGACATGTCCAGTGACCTTAGCTTCGAGTGAGCGATCATTTAGTAAATTAAGACTAATAATAATCAACAATTCGATGCTAATGTTTTCTGCAAAGGATATTGTCGATAAAATGGATTTACATCGAATTGTGGAGCGATGGTCCAAAATTAAGTTATGGCGGGTCACAACTTAACTGGTTGAATCAAATTTCGTGTTTTTGTCTTTGTATTTTTCGATGTTTACATGAACGCTCAAAAAATATATCATAATTAGATATACGGAAATTTCGCAAATAAAAAACAGGAATTTCACATAAACTAATTTTGGATATTAGAAATTTCGCTGAAATTTGCATAAACACCTACTTTTGTAAATTTTCTTGTAGTTATTTTAATTTTCTATAACTCTATAGAAATTATGTAGATTCACAGTTAAACAACTTTTCAAGACTCGCGTTGCACAAACAAAAAACGTCTGCCAACTGCATCAACGAATTCAGACAACACATCACGTAGATACTAGTCGACCATACCACTCCTCAAGGAGTTACAGTAACGGCAAAACTAGAAACTGCGGCATATGTGGCCTTTATCTTTATGTAAACTTCATTGCGATTTCCGGGCCCGCCGAACCAAGAGAAAAACTCTCTCTGAAAAAACACGCATTGCAGAAAACAAAGTTCATTCATCAAACCTACAACTAAAGAGGTTTTTCGGTGTTCGGCAAGCCATCTTGCTCATGATTCAGCAAACTCTCTGCATTTAACAATGGGTACGGTTCCCATATGTTCCCACAACATGTTGTCCATTCTGATCCTCTAACTGCGATTTTACGAATAAGAAATGATCTCCGGAACAATTTTTGCCGAAATTCGCATCTCGTTATTGCGTAAAAACGGAATTTCCGTACCTCTAATTATAATTGGCGAATTTTCAAATGTAGTCGGCAAATTTTACTTTTCACCCCCCTAACAAATGTGTGTTCGGTACGTCCCTGATGCTGGTCAAAAGAACAAAATGTTCAATTGGAGAACGAAATTAGCACATAAATCTCCAATTTCAGTTTTAAAGTAGAACTTGAATAGCGCATACTTTCGGAAGCACGGCGGGGCTAGCATCACAGACGTACAATTACGCAACTCTTACTCAGCATTTTAGGATTGTAAATGCAGCACCTTCTATCAATTGTGGGCTCTTCAAAGCCTCTCAAGGACTCAAGGACTTTGCTTCTTCCAAACACAACTTTCAACTTTTTATTTCATCTGTAGGTTTCGCTTCCACTTAATAAAAATTTATATTGAATTTTTCCTGGGTTTTATAATTTTTTTTCTCTGAGTTGTAGCCAAAATGCTGCTCCTAAAATTTGGCACCCCGGGCGACCGCCCGGCTTGCCCCCTCCCCTTAGAGCGGGCGCGGGGTCCATAGCAATTCCCTTCGAGGCTAAGTGGTCCGCAGACATTTCCGGGTTGGGAGCCATTGATCTAAAGTGATGGTTATCATTTTTAAAACTCAAGCTAACGAACCGTTAGTTCTGAGTTCTGAGATACCTGAGCTCAGTGGCGGTTTGTGACTTCCTAAATTGGGGAGTCATTCCGAAACAAACAAAGGTAACTAATTCTTCAAAAATATGTGAATACCTAACTTCATTAACCCATTTTGTAGTTTTTTAATTTTTTTTTAATTGAAGAACCTCGTTTTTGGCTTCATTGGCCTTTCGTCCGTTTTGATAGAGAAGAGAGACAATTTTAAAAATCCACAAAAAACGTTTATAGTGTAGTAAGCAAGTGAAGAACCTAGTACATGAGATTGCGAAATGTGGTGGAGATTTTTTTTTGTTTCTTATGCTTTTTTGGGTGCTAAGCACAAATCCGGTGCTTCCCACCAAAATTTCCCACTACCCAGTAGTTTTTTTTTGTTTAAAATTTTAGTCCACCCTTCACGGAACAAAATTGTTTTCAGTTTTCTAAAAAATGTATTTCAACGCTTTATTCACTTAAGTCAAGCTCAGATTTATAAACCATCCTTGAAGCCTTGAAATTGCCCACAGTCAACCTCACTGGAAGTCAGGATAGGATAAATAGAAATTCAAGGTAGGTAACTACCTTGAATTTCTATTTATTACTTCGATTCAAATTACTGTTTTTTGTGTTCAATTTTTGAACAACAAACAAAACTTGTGTGTGAATGTATTTTTATACCCTTCACTCGTAGAGTAAAGGGTATATTAACTTTGTCATGAAGTTTGTAACGCATTGAAGGAAGCATCTCCGACCATATAAAATATGTATATATATGATCAGCATGACGAGCTGAGTCGATTGGGCGATGTCCGTCTGTCCGTCTGTCCGTCTGTCCGTCTGTTGCTACGCGTTTTACTCGGCCAGTTTAAAAGCTATCGAGCTGAAATTTTGCACACATGTTTCTTTTTATTGCAGGTAGTTTGTATGTTTGAATCGCTAAAATCGGACCGTGGGGTCATGGGGCTGCCATACAAACCTAACCCCCCCAATTTAGTTTTTATAAGAAAAACTTTTTCATGTGTTTACTAATTTCAACGAAATTTCACACAAATGTTTTTCTATTGATAACACAAAACATATGTAAGAATGGATCAAATCGGACCATGGGGTCATGGGGCTGCCATACAAACCTAACCCCCCAAATTATGTTCTTCTAAGAAAAACTTTTTCATTTGTGCACCAATTTGAACCAAATTTCACACAGATGTGTTTCTATTGATGCCACAAAATATATGTAAGAATAAATGGAATCAGACTGTGGGGTCATGGGGCTGTCATACAAACCCAGCTCCCAAATTGAGTTTTTCTAAAAAAAACTTGTTTAATTGTCCACCAATTTCAATCAAAACTCATAAAAGTGCATTTCATTTGATGCCACAAAACATGTGTAAAAATGAATGGAATCGGACGACGGGGTCATGGGGCTATCATACAAAGCCAACCCCCTAAATTGAGTTCTTCTACGAACAACTTTTTTATTTGTGCACCACTTTCAGCCAAAACTCGTAAAAGTGCACTTCAATTGATGCCATAAATAATCGGGCTATGGAGTCATGGGGCTACCATACAAGCCCAACCTCCCCATTTTGGATCTTCTAAGAAACATTTTTTCTACACCAATTTAAAAAACCTCAATGCGTCTTTATCAAAAAAAAAAAAAGTAAAACAAATGGAATCGTACTATGGGGCCATGCTCCCGCATCCCCCCAATAAAGTTTTCTGAGATATTTTTTTTTTATTTTACCACTTATTCCAACCAAACCTTACACAAATATTGTTTTATCGACGCCAGAGAATTTGTCAATATCAAATATTATGCGAAAACAGAAGGAAAAGAATGTGGAAGGATTAAATACAAGTCATAGGTTTGCCCCAAAAAACTTTTAGCCCGAGGAGAGTGAAGGGTATTAAAATTTCGGCCGCGCCCGAAATTAGCCTCGGTCTCGTTTTTATTGCAGCAATACGTACGCTCTTCTTTGATTCAGCCTGATAGGAGATTTCTATTCAGCTGCCAACAACATATGTATATGTCATTTCCAGAGAGTAAACAATTTTTCCGTTATATAACTGTACCACAAGCAGCTGTAAAACTGCTCGATATCTGTTTTTTTTAAGAAAAAAAAATAAGACGAAACCCTCAGTGCTATTTGTTTCCAATTTTTTGTTCCTTTGATTGAACTAAAATTCCAAAAAAATGTGCAGTGAAAGCACGCAAGAGAGTTATAATTGCAAACATACTGCCTAAACCTTCTACTTTTAAAGTTAGTCGAAACATGCGTTTCTACTAGTTTTAGTAGTACAGAAGCTCAAACCTTTAAACAAATTTTTGTTTCATTTGAATTGATTATTTTTTTAAGCTGCAGAAGCAGGGCTGGCTTGGGTCTTGTAAAAAAAATGGTATTTTATCATTTATTAATCGTAGAAATCTCAATAGGTACAACAACATAACAAATTTTCATAGAGCTTTTCCTTTAACTCAACCGCAGTTTTCTGTTTCCCGAAAAGGTTTTCTATTCCGTTCGGAAAAACCGGAGAACCACGATCTTTCACATGGCTTTTGGGGATCATGACTAGAAACGTGTTCGGTGGAACACAAAAGAATTATTCCAACCCACCGAGCAACATGCAACAGCATACGATATGTCGGCCCCGCGAAACAGTGCTAAGATGTACTTGGTGAAAATTATTAATTACTATACATACTGCACTATTATGGCACCAATTATTGCATACTGGGTACGTCCGGAAGGAGTTGTAAAGGTCTGGAATCTCAAGTGTTATTCTTTAAAGATTAGTAGATAAGATAGGGTTTCCTGAAATCAAAGGCAATTTTTATTTTTTTTTTCGTACTCACTTTGATTGTTAGCATCTACATCTTTTAAACTTAATTAATCAAAGTTACTTTATCAAAACGAAAGGTATGAAATTGTGTCATTGGAGCAGACACAGGTTGAACTCATTTAATAAGTGTACGTTCTCGTATGTAATTGCTCTGTCATTGAAATTAATTAAATTGAACTGCAATACGTGCATAATCTGTATATCTGAAACCATTTATCTGCTTCTCAATTGACTAACTTGTTTGTAATTTGTCCTTTTCATCTGATATTAAATTGATTTATACACACATATATGCAGTATGTCAGGAGAATAATAAAGGAACTTTTTATAATGAAACGTTATAAAGCTGAGGCAAAAATCAAAATGTTTTCATATTTATAACTTTTACGAGAAAAACAATTGTTTCTTGTAGAAAAAGAAAAAGAACGCTTAATGGTTACATTTTGTATTTATTTCTGTTCGAACCATTATGTACTTCAGTACATAACATTTTCTAAACTTTATGTATTTGAGGTCAAAAGCGCATTTTGTCCTCATTTTGCAGAGTCCTAGCTGTCCGCGATCAGAAGTTACACTTGTTCAAAGACGCGACCTGTGAACAAAAAAATCGCAAGGGAAACCAAGGGCAAACAGTAGGCCTGTTCGGTACCGAGATTTCAGTACCGGGTTTCGGTTTTTTTCAATACCCGCTACCACAAGCGGTTTCCCTGACTCAGGTTTTTTTTCAGTACCGACGGTTTTTTTTAACAATAAGCCGTTTTTTTTAGTACCGATTTAAAAACCGACTTAGGTTTTTTTCAGTACCAACGGTTTTTTTTAACCATAATCGGTTTTTTGAGTACCGGGTTAAAAATCGGTACCAAAAAACCTGAAAAAAAAACCGGCTCATGGTTGAAGTGAATCGTTCTTTTTAACTCGGTACCAAAAAACCGACTCGTCGGTCGGTTTTTTTTAACTCGATACCAAAAAAACCGGGATATCGATACTTTAGAATATCGGGTCCGGTACCAAGTGAACACCGGTTTTGTACCGGGATCCCGGTTTTTGGAACATGCCTAGCAAACAGGGTCTATTTGTTGAAAAAAAATCACTTTGTCTGACTACATGTATGATTAACGTACCTGACTCCACTGAAGCACTGCATCGTTACTAAGATTCTATAAACACAGGTTAATCTACATGAGTAAGGAGCATGTATAATGTACGTAATGTGAAAGCATTATATTTAATAATATAATATAATAATATATAATAATATAATATAATATAATACAATTAACATCTAATCGCGAAGAAAAATGCATCTAAGTGCAATCAACTCCGCACAAGAAGTGAAAGGTGATAAAATGTTAAAAAATTAAAATAAAAACAAAACAATTATCGTTTACTATACGTAAAAAAACTCTTGGGTTTCTCTTTTCACCAAATGTCTCCTCTTGTTTTTGTCCATATAAGCAGCGGTAATTTTGGTCAATAATATTTTGACTCTCGTGCATATAGAAATATAGTCATTACCAAAACTGTTCATTACTCAATCACCTGACGACTTTCTTTTTCATCTCAAATACGTTCATATTGCAAATGCAATGCAATTTCATATTGAATTCAAGTCCACCTCTTGAGTTGGAACTTAAATCAGACATAAAATAATAATAACAAACATCCAAAGAAAGTCAAACCATTCATCATTATGACAACTTAAGTGCCAGAAGTAAATGCTAAAAATATTTGCATCGATAACCGCGTCCGCGTGCATCTACGAGTATCTAGATATAACTTGAGATGTAACTATAGAAATGTGGAATATGTACTGTCTTTCTTCTTTCTGTCCATTGTCAGTGACCTTCACTATTTTATGAATATTTTTGGTATGTGGTCAATAATAATAATAATTGTGCATTGTAAAATGAAAGGAATTTGAAGGAATTAGATATTTGAATTGAATTAAAAAAAAAACTTTCTCCATTTTAAAGTGGTTATTACTTCCATTTTTATTATTTATTTTTTCATTAGCTATCCAAAACATTAAAGAAGGATTCTTTTCTTTTTAAATTTTTTTTTATTTGAATTATTGGATGTTTCAAATGAAACTACATATTCATAAAATTGTATAAGTTTTCAACGCATCATTTTTGATTCAAAACTTTTCCTTAACATTGGAAACATGAGAGTTCAAAATAAAAAAATTGCATTTTTTTAAGCTTATTTAGATGTGCTTCCAGACAATATTTGCATATGCATAGAAAGTAAGCTGGGGTGCACGTGCCCAGAAGCTGACTTTGAACTTAAAAGAACAGTTTCTAACATGTTGTCATTTTCAGCCAGACCCAGACATCTTAACACCCGACTCAAATATACTGCAAACACATGCTTTGCTAAAAGTATGAAATCAGTAAAAACAAAAGACTTATCTATACTCGATGTTTTCAAAGAATATCCATAAGATCGTATACAACTGTCTTTTTGTACCATGACCCATACATTGTATTAAATATATTATGGCTCGGATATATTCTTTGTTACCGCGTAAAAACGGGTATGTAACTGAACTTCTTGTTGAAGGTCGACTATGAAAAATGCTTTTAAAAATATTAGAGAAAATATTCTTACTGAATTTCACAGTCCAATTTTTCTTTCAAAATATTCCTTATGTAAACGACAACTAGAAAACGAAAGACTTTAGACAGTAAACCCATAGCAATTGATTGCATTGTAAAATGTTTTGTGTGTAAGAACGGCTAGACAAAATAGTTTAGTCAAAAGCTGAAATATTAGGCGGTATTATTAAAATCACGCTTTGCTATTTACTTAACTAAACAGCTTGATTTGAGCGAGTTGGTAAAGATTTCTTACATCCGTATACTAAAACCTTTTGATTGGCATATAGATATTTGGAGTTGCTAATTTGATATGGATAAAAATGTTCAGATGGAGGGGTAAAATGTGCTGTTTGAGAATTCAATGAAAAATTATTATGGCAGTCGTTTCAATGTTGTTTGAATGGATGTAGAGATTAATGAATAGGGGCTCGTTTATATGGAAATATAAAGTACAGTTCAACTCGGTTATTACGTACCAGGGGCCAATTTATTGGAAAATAATTTCGCCGGACGTTTGCAATTTGGTTGAATGGTTATATAGGCATGACCCGTACTCGGGCCGAATTTGATAGTAAGTGAACCGGGCATTACGATTTTGATCGAACGGTTGTAAGCATTATACGAATAAGAAATTATCTCAGGAACTTTTCGATTACATATTCCACATAGGCAGACATACGGAAAACACTAAAAGTTATTGCTGATCAGAAAAACCGCAGCTATAGGATCAGAATGGACAACATGTTGTGGGAACATATGCGACCGGTGCGTATCAGAACCGCACCCTATGACAGCTGCTTAATTCTTCTGAAAAAAAAATCCAAATGCGCAAATGCTGTACATTTCGCTGTGAAGGGAAGAGAATAGTTTTACAGAAATCCGTTAACACGTTCAGGAATGCGGGAAAGATCAGTCTTCATAATTTTTGTTCATTGTGATTTTTTTGAATAGTTATTCTACTATCCTAGGTTAAGAATAATGCGGTGGACCAAATTTAATGAAATTGACAATGTAGAACAAAATATCTTAATCATTTTGCTACTTAAGAATTTTTCGCATATTTCCTTACTTTTTTCCTTTTTTCTATTTGGGATGGACAGAGCCGGATTTTTTTTTATATGGGCAACCCAACTGCATGGGGCGGTAAATTTTTAAGGACGGCATATTTTGAAAATGTTTATAGTTTCCATTGGCTCTGTGAAATAGGAATGTATTTACAGATCTCAAGAAGCAGATTATACCTAAGTAGAAAAAATAAATTTAACTCTGGAACAGCGGTCACTTGCTTGCAAACTTGCAAATCTTTCCGACATATCGACATCTACTTTCTACAAGCTTTATCTCACTTATTCTTGTTCTTCTCTAGAATTAATCGATTCGATTAATCCTGATTCCAAAATTGTTAATCGTCGGTACTTAAAAGTGAATCTAATTTAGTTTCTTAAATCTGAGTAAAATCTGGTTACTGATTTTTTAATTTTTCCCCGTAAACAAGAGGCGTTCAATAAAGTTATAATGCCGCCCCTAAAACAAGCCACCCTAGGCTTACTCAACGTCAGCCGGCCAATTCAGCACTGGCTTTGGTAGATAATTGTGGCGAAAACCTGGTGGGTACCTAATGAAATGCTGCTGCTTCAGATATCTCATCAGGCGTTTCGAAAAAACCAAAAAGATGCTAAAAGTCTTATTTAAGTTCTTCATTTAGTGAAATTATACGATTATACAATTTCAGTTGCCCTGAGTCATAATACCGTTATGTTTTAGAGGAGAGGGGAAATTTTAAACAAGTGTAGTTTTCGGAATAAATCATACAGGAAAGTTTTTAAACGGCTTCCGATTTATTAAAGCTGAAAATGGGAGAGTTTTATATGAGTGGCCCGATGTACTCGTAATGCGGAAGATCGTGCGTGGTAGAAGTAACATATGCCACACTTGTTTACTGAATCTGTAACTGTCCTTATGTGTTATCTATAGTTTTGTTTTGCTAGTCTTGCCATATTTATCTTTCCCTGCCAGCGTTCGCCTTCAATGAAGTATACTCTTAACATTTTAACTTTCCTGTAACCAAGCTAAATAGGATTGTCCCACTTGTATACGAAGTTGTTGTACTAATCAGCAAGTGACCCTATCGTTCAGGTGTCCAATTCTAATCCTGCGGTTCACGTACGGCAGTTTTACCCAGGGCCGGATTTAGCCTTTCTGGCGCCCCTGGGCAGTAACAATGTTGCCGCCCTCCGCCACTAGATAAGCTTGAAGGTAGCAGTTGTCACCTCACAAAGGAAATGTGGGCAAATCGTTAACGAAAAATTGAAAATTTCATATTTTTTACCAGTAAGCGTGTTTTGTTTGCTTGAAAACTTTTTATAGTGCTTCCCAGGGGAGGAGGTGTTCCGTGCATCTCCCAAAATTGTTTTACGAATGACTGAAACTCCAAAAAGCTTACGGTAAATATTGAGCACACCTTGACCTAATTTGTTTTCGGTGATAAAGATAACGAAAACGAATTGGGTAAGCTCTTACTGATGTTATTTAGCAAAAATCATTCGGAGCCTAAAAAGTTCTAGATTTTCCTGATTTCAACTATTTTAAATAATTTTTTATTTTCGATGGAATTTCCGGTTTTTCTATGAACAAAAAATTGCAGATTCGAAAATTTAAGAGTAAACTCTTAAAAATTTAGTTAAACCTATTCACCCGATAGAAACTCAAAAAATTGATAGCCAATGCCGCATTTCTAATATCGAGACATAGACCTCTCCCGAAACCAAATCCTTGCTTTTATATGGGGACAAATTTAAGAAGTAATTGAACACACGAAAATGTGGGGTTGGATGAATTACTTGAGCTTGGGGGCGTTTTCAACTTTCCAAGGGATAGGTATCATCAAAAATATTTTTCGTTGTTTTTTTAGAGTTTTTTAGAATTTTTTTTAAAACCCTTATGAAATCGTTTTTGTCCGTCCGTCCGTCCGTCCGTCCGTCCGCCTGTTCACTAAATATCTCGCGAACGGCTCAACCGATTGTCATGAAATTGGGTAGGAATGTGTAGAATGGTTACAGTCTTTGGCTCAAATACCTTAGAAGTTGGTAGGAAGAAGATAACTGGGTGTCCCGAACGTTTCAAAAAAGTCGACTTTTTTAGTTTTTTTTATGGGTAATTGACGGTCTTTTTGCTAAAAAAAATTGCCATATCAACCCTAATGACGGACAAATATTAAATGCTAAAATTTTTCTTTCTCTTTTTCCAGATAATATGGTTCTTCCTTTTTCTCGCCCTGCTACCACCCATTGGCAGTTTCGGCTTCGACTCAGCCACGTCGTGTAGTCCGAAAACTTCTCGGAAAGGACGTGCTCAGCTTCTAGCCTCAATTCCGTGTGATTTGAGACAGCAAGCATATTGTAACACGCCTGGCCCGTTGTATCCATGGCATGCAGTTCGTCGGTTTGTTCACGAAAATCAAGGACTCATGAAACGAATGTATGGTGATGTTCGTCATATATCAATTCTTCGAAATGAAATACAAAATAACGAAATTGATGTGGACGATGTAGAAGAGACGGCCGCTCGATATTCACGTGACGGTTCACGACGTCAACGTAAATTATTCCATTCAGACTATCAAAACATTAGGACAAATGAAGTTTTGACTGAACCTCATTTTCGACCAGCAACGAGTACAACGACGAGAACCACAACAACAACAAGTACAACAACTACTAGTACCACAACTGCGAGTCCACCAACGATGCAAACGTTCACATCTACCGCTAAACAAAATGAAACGAACTCAGTAAATCCGACTATGGCTGAAACGGATCCTGATAATAATATCGAGTCGAATAGTATTCTGGATACGAGTACATCGAATCCGGACGTGAATAATATCAAAGTTGTCCCTTCGCCGAATCTAAGCCAGAATAAAACTGAATCGGCCACAATTTCGACTACATTGCGTGTTGGCTCTCAAATCATCAAGGCCGAAATTGATGATGAGCAGCACACAGAAAAAGAAATAGTCGCAACACAGGATTCGAACGTAATACAAAAGAATGACGACCGAATAGAGCCGATATCATCACCAACTCTTCAATCGCTTTCTAATCTAAAAAGCGCTTCCAACGAGACGAAATCAAACAAATTAGACGTAACGGATTCCTCTTCTTTGATGGACGAAATCAATAAGGTCAACGAAAATTTCATGGATAAAAAGAAACGATTGCCCACTCAAAGCACGGAGAGTCAACTATTTCAAGACACCATGGACAAGGATACAGTTCAAGTAGGAAATGCGCGTGGAGTGTAAGTATCCGTTACTATTAAAGACCTTATTCTATACAATTTTCTTTTCATGTTTTTCGATCAGCAATGCCTGCCCCGTGAAAGAAGAGGTTGTCGCTCCGTTTTGGGCCAATAATACCCGCGGCGAAGTCCTGGCCCTGCTGAATTTGTATCCATTCGAACAGTACGTTCACTGGGAGAAATGCACTCACGAGCATAAGCAAATGTATTGTCGCGACGGTTGTCGATGTGAGCAACAATATCGTCTACATCGACTCCTGGCCTACGATCCTCACAACGAATGTCGAGGAATATTTTCGGATTGGTTCCGTTTTCCGTCATGCTGTATATGCAAATGTTACGACGTTCCGTTGGAGTTTCGATCGACATCGCGCAGTCCTCGCACATCATTGCGCGATGAGGAGGCGGATATGAAGCGAGCGTCTCGTAGTAAAAAGCATCCTGTCGATGTTGCCGAGGATGAAGTGCAACGTGCCATCTATGAACATGCCACCGAGGATTGGTATCGACCGAGAGATGAATTTGAACTGTACGATGATATAGTTTAGAGAATTTTTTTTATTATTTAAAATTATTTATGTATTTAAATAATATTTATTTTGATATGTAATTTATGGGAGAATGATTTCATGTTATGTGAAAACATAATGAATTGTTGAAAAATGTGCTAGTCGTTGTGTTGAGAATGTGGTTATGTCTTTTAACAAGAGAGAATTGTATGCATGTCCGTTTAGTGTAAATATCAATTTCCAAACTACACAAATAATATTTGTTATTGTTTTTTATTTATATTTTGTAACTTATTTAGCATAAGACTGAAGACGTAAAATACAAAACTTGAGTTAATTGTTTTTTTCTTCTTTTTATTAGTTTACTTCCCTTACCACTACCTGAAATTATTCATTTCATTTTAATTAAAGATGATATCCCAAAACTGTTTCAAAGTCGTTTTCATTGATTGTTGTTGTTGTAGCGGCGCAGGCCAGGGGAGGAGGACCAGTGTCGTTATTCAAATATGGTTGGCATCCTCTCCTCGAGTTCGATACCTAAGAAGATTGCCACCTCATTGGGATTTTCCCAAAGCGCAATGGGTGTTAGGTGCGTTGGTGCGGCTAGGGACATTCCGATACCACAAAACTATCGATACCAATGAAATGAGTACTACTCATAACCAAAGTATCGATACCAAAAAAGTACTCATTTGAGTACTCGGCATTTTGCTCCGTTCGGTTCTTCTTCTTGTAGCGGTGTAGAAAGGTGTGAAACCTCTGTGCATCGATGTGGGTACGATTTATGGTTCGTCAATGTTTGTGTCCGTGAGGTCTAAGGACAAAAACATAGCTGCTGCGATAGGGTTTTCCCACAGCGATATAGGGGTAAGATCAGTGGGCGCAGCGGGGCATTGAAACAAGTGACCCACATCATGAGGAGTACCATTGCAGTTTGGACAGATGTTTTGGATGCCCGGGTTTATGCGAGAAAGGTACGAATTAAGGCGTGAACAAAAGCCCGACCGAAGTTGAGCTAGTGTTACTCTAGTGGCTCTCGGGAGCCTAATCTCCTCAGGCGAAATCGGTGGTGGGCGCTCTGAGAGGACTCTATTCGCACCTAAACTCGCGATAGACCGATTTACTTCTTCAGTGTGGATCGCTGCAATGGCGGCTCGGTATGTAACTTCATCGTAAGGATCCCGTTTGTATCCCTGAACCTCTCTCTCAAGGTTTCGTAAACCACGCCTGACATGTCGTGGTGGAGGAATTCGGTCCATGAGATGATTATTGGGATGATCCTCACGGTAGCAACCAACAAGATACTGTTTTAAGAGTAGGAGATTGTGATCACGTATTGGCATCAATTTCCAAGTTCGGTGATTTGGTATGTCTATTAAAAGATTGGCGTCGGCTCAAACTGCAAATCTGCAATGCATTGCATAACCACCCACACCACAAGATACACAACGATGCAAGTATGCAACCCAAACAACGTGTGTATATGCATCCGCAGCCGCAACCCACCTGGAGATATACAGTGTGCATTTCAATCTCGCCGCTGCGGAAAACAGCAAAACCTTTCATTCTTGAGTCACACCATGCACCTTCTATCGCGTACCGCTGGGGTATTCAGCATTAGTACGACTTGTAATACTTCCGTCGTGCACTACGAATTTTTGCGAAGACAGTGTTCGTATAGGCGTATTCAGCACCTGTGATTTCCCATCGGGAAAGAAACGCTTCTACTAGAAGTAGTTTGTCAGCGGTTTCTTGACATTTTCAATTTTACTTCTTTTAGAAAGTGTTACCACTACAGGCAGCAAAATTCGAAAAAGTACTCAATAGTTACTTGAATCAAAATCGTTTCGATACTGAGTAGTATCGAAAGAAAAGTATTCGATACGAAAGTAGTTGGTATCGAAACAAAAGTATCGATACTTTACTTGTATTTACTAGTATCCAAACGTCCCTAGGTGCGGCATGGCAGTGCAATTGAAAAGATGGTCTACGTTGTGCGGGCTGGCTCCACACGCTGGACTAATGTCTGCAATGGCGTTATCGATGCGGGACCAAAATGAATTGAGTCTGGAGCACCATCTAGAGCGAAGTTGAGCCAAGGTGGTACGTGTGGCTCTAGTAGGGTAACCACCTGCCTGCCTTCGATTTATGGGTCACTAGCGTATAAAATACGGGTTTAAAGGTTGGTGTTCGTAGAGACGACTCATGGGATCATCGCTCAGCGATCGAAGTTAAACCACCGGTTTTGAGCACTATAATAGGTATATTTTCTATACAGACATGTTCCTTTAATCCATAGTCGATACTGGGAAAGTAGAACCATTCAAAAAATATTTAGATACGACTTGAAATTGGAAGCAAAACTACGATCGCCCAGCGATCATCACATAAATCGTCTCTACGAACACGTACCTTTAGATTTTTTACGGGGCAAAAATAAAAAAGAAACTATTATTATGCCGATATGCCTTTTTTTGTAACAACATTTCTTATTTGATGACATAGCCTCCAATAACTCTTAATTTTGCAATAAAAAGTTATAGAAATCTTTCAATGTCATTTTAAAATTGCATTTTATTTGAGGGTCAGCCTTTACAGTGTGAATACATATTTAGTCGGTTCCGGCATTCTGTTCATGACTTACCGCAAAGCGCGAATATTCTGCCGGGACGAAGAATTATTACCGGGACGCGTATTTATGAAACCTTGTTCAGTTCGTCACCTGCTTGGGGATGAAATCGATTAGCTTGTTAGTGCCAAAATTACCCAAAACCCTTATCGATTTCGTCCACTGATAGTGGACGAGCTCGTATAGGGTTTCGAGTATATTTTACGTCGAAAACTGCCAAAATCTCGTACGAGCTGAACAAGGGTTTTGGTCGTTTTTGACGTAAAATGTACTGAAATCCTATGCGAGCTCGTCCACTTTCAGGGGACGAAATCGATAAGGTGTTTTGGTACTTAGCCACTAGAAAAGCTGATCGATTTCGTCACCTGCGTTGGGACGAACTGATCAAGGGTTCCTAAATACGCTGACAGGATAGAAAAGACCAGTTTCAAAATTCGAATCATATTTTGCTATTATTGACAGCTTATAACTTCATCGGCATCCCTTCATCTCCTGAACATATTTATTAATTAGGGGCGAAATTACACAAAATTCCTCATAAAGTTCATCCAAATTGACCGTAGTTATGTTTAGACATCCGACTATTCTCTCCAGTTGCGCAAATTTCAGTTCGTGCTGCAAATTTAAGGGTTGCAGACAGTACAGGCAAGTGTGTTCGGCAAAATCAACTCCTGATTCCAAATACTGCAACGCATTCATGTATGTATGTACTATGTTAACAGTGTTAACTTTCGCATCCCGGCAAATTTCGAAGTATTTGGTTGACTTTAATGCAATAAAATGTTGTCTCTAACCCTTTCATGGAGTTTTTTCCTTGAATCATCCATTGTTTGCCCCGTATTTTATTTTTTGGATTACGGGTTTTTTCACCCTTCCGTACCCGAAAAACGGGGTAACCCGTAAAATACGGGGCATCTGGCCACCCTAGGCTCTAGGTAGCTGTAGTTCATCATTGGAGATATCCGGTGGTCAAGCGCGAAGGACACGGTTTTCGGTTGATTACCTCGCTGGTATGTAACTGCTTTAGAGCCGCCTTGTAGCTGTTGGTGTTATCGTTTGTTTGAGTGTTTTGAATCTTTGGACTTCCTTGTCCCTTAGTGTACGTCTAACATGAAGTGGTGGTGGGGTTTTCTCCATAAAGGTATGTACTGAGTTCACCGAGCGAAAAACTTGCATATACATATGTCTCCCGTGAAAACGGTGCCGTGGAGACTTGCTTTTTTTTCACTAAATGTAAGATAAATGTTCACTCGCGTTCTGATTGTTTGTCGATGACATCTTTTCATTGTGAAATAAAGTGCAACTGCATTATTTTCGCTGGCGAAATGTCAAAAACCGATGTGGAGACTTTCATGTGAAGTGAGTACCACCAAGCGAATTCGATTTCACGATCACCAAAATTTTGACAGTATTTGCATGAATTTCACGTGAACTGACGATGTTAGTACCTACTTTAAGATCGAGATTCGGGTGTTGACTACGATAAAAACCAACAAGATATTGCTTAGCGAGGAGCTCATTGTGAGTTTTCAGATTTAGCAGCTTTGTCTCTTGGTGGAGGTGATGTCATGCGTACACATCCTGTAATTGTACGCATAGCTGCATTCTGGCACATTTGAATCCGTTTCCATTGAGTGTTGCAGAGTGTTTGTCCATATGTGTGCTGCGAAGTTTACTACTGAACGACCGATGGCTTTGTAAGTAGTGAGTAACGTCTCCTTATCAGTTCCCCATTTGCTGCCAGCAAGAGATTTTAAGATCAGATCAGATATTGTCGGCGTGGCTGTTGGCGTTTTTTATGGTATTGGCTACTTCAGTGGAGGTGGTTTGAAGATATTCATATACCTTCGTGTTACGGATGGTTCGTGTGATTTTGTGCTTGAGTCTATCCTTGGGGCTTGGGTGGCTGCTCGACGAACTGTTTGTTAAACAGATTGGCGCATTTCTCGTCGTCGCTCACGGTAGAATTGCCAAACTTGATAGCGACCCTCCCTTGAGTTTTAGTTTATAACGGTGCTCCATAGTTTGCTCACACCTGTGGTTGTCTTTAGATTAGGTAGGTGTGAGTGCCATATACCTCTCCTGTGGTCATTTACTTGTTTAACAGTGATATTGTTAAGGTCACCAATGCGTAGATCACTAGGGTCTGCACTCCTTAGCTGATCTCTCGTTTTAGCCAATTTAACCGCGGATGTAGGAAAGTTGGCTTTTAAGCTGGGAATGCGGCCAGCTGGAATGCATCTCTTGGCTGCAGTGAGAATTATCCGTCTAAGCTGAACGTTCATCACTTGGGGGGAAGGGGTGGTAAGACTAGCCTCGCTAGTGAACATTTTAAAGCTATCCCAGTCAACTTTCTTGAAGTTTGTGTACGTTTTCTTGTCGGGATGGACGAATTTAGATGGCATATCGAGCGTTAGTACAATTGGTAAGTGATCAGAAGACATAGTGAGGATTGGCTCCCATGTGATGTCATTGATAAGATGGAAATATCTGGTAAGCTAGTGCAAGATCCAGCGATACGAGTCGGCTTATCGTCGTTTATTGGACAGAAATCTGATGGCGTCCAGCTGATCGGAGATGATGTTACCTCTGGAATGTCGTTGTGGAGGTTGGAGTGCCATAGATTGTGGTGTGCGTTGAAGTCACCAAACAGAAGACGATATTGGCCGTTTAGTAGAGAGCTAATATTGACTTTGTAACTAGCGGGACAGCTGGAGACAGGTGGAACATAAATGTTGTAGATTTCAAAGTCAATATTTCCCGATTTGACGGTTATCGCTTGTAGTTCTATGGTGTTATCGGCGGAAGTGACATCAACGATGCTGTACGGTAGATTGTTGTGAATGAGGAAGGCCAAACCCCCAAACCCCCTCCAGCATTGCTTTCTCGGTCGCGTCTGATGACGTTATAGTTCCCGTGTGAGCTGAGCGAATGGTTGGAGTTGAGTTTAGTCTCCTGAACAGCTGCAATCTGGATATGGTGTCTGTCCATGAATTCAGTAAGTTCGACGATTTTAAGCTAGAGTCCATTGCAGTTTAGTTGGACGATTTTCGTGTTGGTGTAGTTAACATCGATGGTACGCGGAGCTGGGGTCAAATTTGGTCATGGTGGAACTGGTCGGACAACGTTTAGCGGGGTGGAAGGTGATGATTGTTGGGAACCTTGGTTGGGCGGCTGTTGAAGGTTAGTTGATGAGCGTCGGCCACTATTTTCAAACCGACTAGCTGTATAAGTTGGTCCCCGTTATGATTATAGCGGGTAAGAGTGTAGCAGTTCTTTAGATTAACCCATTCTCTGCAGCATATGCATTCAATCGTCGTTTGAACATTGGTCCAAATCCTATTACCACAGACTGAGCAAATCCATGGACCTGGATTCGATTCGATGCCGGTGCGTAGTAGTAGTGTGAGGAGCAGCTGGGCCGGCCAAGACTGCTTCCCGAGGGAAGGGGGTGGTTGCGATTCTTGGCCATGCCGATGGCATAGGTCGTCCAAGTTCGTAGACCCCGTCGCAGTAGGAACGATTTTTTTATTGATCATGTGCTCTGGTAAATCAGCTTGATAATATTCTTTTTGATCCCGTAATACACATACACAAATTCTGCATAACATTAACCCTAAATTACTAACAATACGTAAAATTGACGTGTTCGCTCACATTATAATGTGTATAAGCTGTTCCACGAGTCTGGTTGACTACTCACTGCAGCAGTGCTTTCCTCAGTTAGTTGTTGTATGTCCATGTGAGTGGCAGCATCCTATTTTTGGTCTATGGCGGTAAGCTTAGCAATGTTCTAGGTGCTACTACCTATTTGACGTGTAAATAGTAGTACCAATAGAAAATAGCATGTAATTTATACGTCTTGTAAGTAATATAAGTGCATTTTCCGAGGGCATATTTTGGTCAAATAATTTTTGTCTGTGGCACTGAAAGATGATAAGCTCGGTAAAATATGTAAACTGTGAAAGCGACTGTAGGAAAATATGAACACGTCAAAATTACGTGTTGTTAGTAATAACGCCCTAACCGGTCATGTTAGTATTCTAGGGTTAAGAGAATAAAATGCGCATAAGGCAAGATCTGGTAAATAAGGTCGAACACCGATATAGTTTCAAATTCAAGGGTTGGAAACGATGATAAGCTTACGCTTGAAATAGATTAATGATTGATCATGTAGCAACAACAGCAGCGGCCCAATGCATTTTAAATGGGTGACGCTATATTGGCAGCAAATGGATTTTGATACGAACCATGAAATATCCATTTATCTGTTTGCGATTCCGGTTACATAAGCAATGAGACAGTTTCATTAAGAAAACTGAGATTTTCAACAATTCATATGTCCCATTTTGAATCAGGGCTATAAATGGACATTAACTCACCTAATAAATATTGAAATAAGATTATTTATACAGGAATTTCGCTAGGCCATTCTTCGAGACATAGAGAACAGCTCCTTATCAAATACAATTCTCTGCTCAGATGCTTCCCATTTCATTCGTATAAATTTCTTAGAAATGCGGTTAAGAATAAATGGAAATAGACCAGTAATTTGATTTACATTGTGCGATCCAGCCGAAGGGACATCATTTGTACTTCTTTCCCAATTCATATTTCAAATTAAACAATGAAAATTGCTGCACATTTCTGAAATCTCCCCCTTATTATTCGTTCGGATTCCCGCCGCTAGAGGGTTTTCTAAGCACAATTACAGTTTGAGGGACACTGCACTAAAAAAATTGTATCAGCTGATAGCGCCACAACGTCAACAAAATTTTCGTCTGTCAATTTGCACACTAAATTTAATTGTGACTTCACAAGGATTCCACCCAAAAAATGGAACTAGAAAGCGACAGAGTTCTGAAATTGATATTCCCCAATGGAGTTCCAGGTGAGGTTTATACTTTCCGCACTTTCCTTCCTTCTTTTACGCATAAATCTTCGCAGATTCGCTCGAAGATCGCCCAGAGCTCTACGCCTATCTGGAGAAATTGGGAACCTACAAGGTGGAACAATTGAAAAAGGAGGAGTCCCGTCTCGAGGAGGAAAACAAATCCATTGTCGAACAGACCCAAGATTTGGCCATTTCCAATTATAAAACATTCATCCAGACGTCGGAATGCTCGCGACAAATTTTCAATGAATTCCAAAAGACTGAATCGCGAGTCGACGGGTTGATTGGGAAGCTTCCCGATTTCAGCAAGAAGTGCGAGGAGTTTTTAAATGCCACCAGTGAGATAAACGCTAAACGGCGATTGAATTCAATTACGCTAAAGCGAAATGCACAGCTGTTGGAAATACTCGAGTTGCCGCAATTAATGGAGCGATGTATCCGTGAGGGAAGATACGAAGAAGCGCTGGAGTTGGCGGCGTACGTTCAAAAGATGGGACAGAAACATGGCGAAATTCCAGTGATAAATGTGAGTTTCAAATTAGTTTTAATGTTTTTGATATACTGATTGGCTCTCTTTTAGAATATTGTTGTATCCATTGAAGCATCCTGGCACACAATGCTCGTACAGCTGCTCGCCCAACTTCGAACTGACTTGCAGCTTCCACGTTGTCTGCAAGTCGTTGGCTACTTACGTCGAATGCAGGCATTCGGCAACACGGAGCTGAAATTGAAATTTTTGCAAGCCCGTGATTCTTGGCTGTGCGATATTTTGAATGCTATCCCAAAAGATGATCGTAAGTGCTTTAGAGTTTCCGAAGTAAAACGGTTATGAAGTATGTGTCCTGTTTCTGATTTTAGCCCAACAACATTTGACTAAGACAATAGAGTTGACTAGAATTAATGTTTTCAACATCATCACTCAGTATAAGGCTATTTTCCCGGACGACAATGTGACGGTGTCGGGTACGGAATTGGCATCAGGCGAAGGAAATCGGATTTTTCATGCGTGGTTGCATAGAAAGGTGAGTGCTTCTTTTTCCTTATAGTGATGCGGAATCTGCGGATGCTGCATGTAGCATGTAGCAGAGTCTTTCGGTCTGGTCTCACAGGGCCAGTTCCAGTTAATCTGCCATCAACGAGGGTTGCAAACATGCATATATGTTCCTACCTCTGTAGCTCCATGTGAACTCTACAAATTGCCCTGCTTACTGCATCCCAGATCAGCCTCAAATTGACTCGTCCAATTTAGGCCGATGCTAATATTTCCGGAAGTCTAAGTAGCCCGTTTAGAAATAGGTTATGACATCCCCGTCTTTTCGGTATTCCCACATGGCTATGCCTGGGATGAGGGTATTTCTCCACCGGCCAGTAGACCCCTTCTTCTTCTTTTAGCGGTGCAGAAAGGTGTGGGACCGTTGTGCATCTGTGTGGGTTCGACTTATGGTTCGTCAATAATTGTGTCTATGGACAAAACCATAGCTGCTGCGATAGGGTTTTCCCCACAGTGAAATAGAGGTAAAATAAGTGGGCGCAACTGGGCATTCAAACAAATGACCCACATCGTGAGCAGTGCCATCGCAGTTTGGACAGATGTTTTAGATGTCCGGGTTTATGCGAGAAAGGTACGAATTAAGGTGTGAACAAAACCCCGACCGAAGTTTGGTTAGTGTTACTCTAGTAACTCTCGGGAGCCTAATCTCCTCAGGCGAGATTGGTGGACGCTCAGAGAGGACTCTATTCGCAACTAAGCTCGCAATAGACCGATTCACTTCTTCAGTGTGAATGGCAGCGATGGCAGCTTGGTATGCGTCTTCATCGTAAGGGTGCCGCTTGCATCCCTAGACCTCTCTCTCAAGGTCTCCCAAACCACGCGTTATATGACTTGGTGGAGGAATTCGGTCCATGAGATTATGTTTGGGATGATTCTCACGATAGCAATCAACAAGATACTGTTTTGAGAGTAGGAGATTGTGGCACGTATTGGCATCAATTTTGTCTCCTGATGTAAGTGATCCTGGGCAGACATCAGAAGGCAACCTGTGGCTGAGCGTAGAGCAGCGTTTTGGCTGACTTGAATTTTGGACCAGTTTGTGTCACATAAACTATGTGACCAAACTGGGGCTGCTCGACTCACCGCTTTGTAAGTAGCTAGCATGTTTTTTTTTATCTTTGGTGCTAGCTGATAGCTAGGGTTTTTCGGATTTTGTTCCTACTGCGCATTTTTTCACAGACAAATGCTGCGTGATTCGCAGACGTCATCATATTCTCTAGGTGAACCACCGACAATCCTCCCAGCCAGTAGAAACCTCATCTTATCCGACCTGCAACCTTCCGATAGACTGAAGCCTTTAAATGTGCTTTTCGCCCCGGCTGCATCCTCGGTGTTACACCCTAGCGACCGCTGTGCAGCCTTCCATACACCAGAATCTGCAAAGGCATCATTCCGTCTACTACACAACACACTTTCCAAGCACACCTAAGATATACCGATGTTTGTGTTACCGGCGAATCGTAGTTCCAACCCAAACTGGCGAGGCGTATATTATAATTTAATGTTATCACCTCGGACAATAGCAACCAAGTAGACCAAGTAGGTCTAGAACCGCCTATGTTTAACATCATTCTTGTTAGAGTCGTTGGGGTGGTCGCCACCTTATCAGTTATCACCTCCATACCTCAAGTGTTTTCCACAGAATAGTTGCTGTTGCTAGTCAACCATAACCTCCAAGTACCTAACGGCTTGCTTAGTTGTTATGACACAACCTCTGACTCAGATTTTGAGAGAACACCTTTTTTTCTGCGCTTGTTAATTAGGACTAGGTTTTTGCTAGGCTAGTCAATGACTAATGTACCAACTAAAATTGTGTTGAGATAATACTCCCCTTGCGGTGAGGCAAAAAAGTTCAACTGGTTTCGACTGGTAGATGGTATGTTCGTGCTTTTATAGTGCGGTCGTACTTTTCTGCTGGCGAATCAGCACAATGTGAACTGCCACTTGCAGTTCTACCGACTCGCCTCTCAGTGCACATGTTTTTGATTATGCGCCAATGGCACATTCTATGAATGCTGTGTGTGACGCAGCCTCCGCACTCCATGCCCCTCGCTGCCATCACGTTTATCCATAGTGTGGATTGCACATGACAAGTACCTACTAAAATTGTGTTGAGAATACTTCGCTTGCGGAGAATGATGAGAAGACCAGTGCCTATCGGAACCGGTTGAACTTTTTTGTCTCCCCGCAAGGGGAGTATCAATCTCAACACAATTTTAGTACTTGTACTTGTCATGTGCAATCCACACTATGGATAAACGTGACGCCCCCACGCAAGTGGCGTAGTATACGGAGGCTGCGTCACACACAGCATTCATTCAATGACTAATGATTGTAATCGCCTGGCTTTCGTCTTTTTTTTATAGGAAGAGCACCAGTTTGCGGAACTATGTATATGCGCTTTACAATCCTCTAGCCTAGAAGCAGTCCGGCATCAGGATCTGCCTCTTGGGTTCTAGTTCGTGTTGGATGAACAAAGTAGAGAAAATATTTTTTTTTTGCTTTTTCTTTTTATGATCGTCAACCAGTAGTTTTCTTGTTTTTTATTGGCCGGGGTGGTTTCTCTGCTATCGTGAATAAAATTCCCTGGTGGTCCCTAGGGGTATAATGTTCCCTAACTCGCCACTCCGTAATTTGAACTAACAAACTGCTCACAAATGTGTGGTCACTTTGCCTCTCCTAAAGGTATTAGCAACGTTCATAAGATCGATATCGATAAGCGTCACACTTATTTATTTCGCGGCTGCCCCATTCTCGTGCCCGCGTTGAAGCTCCCCACAATAATGACGGTGGTGTGTGTTTGCAGAAAACTCTCAAATTCTGTGTCGTTTGGTGTTTGGCGGATCGTAGCAGCTATACACACGTTTGTCGTTGATTTTCGTTGTAACCGCTCCGTTTAACCCTCTCGGTATTTCTTGCTGGGACGCATTATGTCTACAGACCGAGCTCCGTAGATTCTTGTATTGATCGCATATAATCGCAACGTCGATATCCTTCTCTTTCACAACCCTGTGGCTGCCTGGCAGTGGATCAAATTCAACTGCAAAAATCTCATTTGGGGTTTGGTTATATTGCCTTTGGATATATTGGACAATTGACCCCTCCTGTCCGATGATTATAATTGTCCCTAGCTGCTTCCTTGCACCATATGCAGCAGGCTTCCCTATCGCAGGATGCCACCCTCACCACACTTGTAGCACATATTCCACCTATCGTGCTCATAACTGCAGTCCCTCGCTATTGCCATTTTAATCGAAAGATCGTTCATCCCAGTTCATGGTCACTATGCGTATAATGTTCGCAAATTTGCCGTTCCATAGATTAGATTAGATTAGATTGTGGGAGAGGGGCGTGAACACGAAGGGGGTTCGTAGCACTGAGGCCGCCATGGTCACATGTGGGCAGGACTATGCTAAGAAATGAGTTTGCTAATTGACGTCGAAGCTATGTCGTCCGTGTCTGGATAGGCCACTCCAAATTGTATCCAGCGGCGTTGGGCCAGAGCATCACACTCGCACAGGACGTGGGTTGAGGTCTCGTCATCTTCTTCACCGAATCAACAGCTCGCGTCTTGTAAAAGCCTCATTGTGCGCATATGTGATATCAGGCAGGATTGGCCTGTAAGAATCCCACATATGGTACGTACTTTATTTCTGCTTAGCTGAAGCAGCTCAGCCGCTCATTTATGGGAGTATCCTGCTATGAACAGTTTGGATTGCCTGAGCCCGGGTAGTTTGTCCCAGTGCTCAGATGCCTTAAGTTGTCCCTGGCCTTTGATTAGCCTTTTTACTATACATGTAGAGATGGAGATACCAACATAATCCCGAAAAACAAAATCCCGCTTTTTCCAAAAAATCCCGCTTTACTTTATCCCGACATTACAAAATCCCGCCATATCAAAATCCCGCCATTCCAAAATCCCGCCACCTCAAAATCCCGCCATTCCAAAATCCCGCTATTAAATAATAAATTTTTTTTTTTATTGTTAACAAAACATAGATATGCGTTCGACTTATCAATTATTTACATTAGTTTATGCGTCAAGTTTTTAAAAAAATCCGTTTTTTCATAGTCCTCTTTAGATGCAAGTATATTCCTTAACTGCTGGTTACGTCTAAAGACTTTTTGGATGCGACCTTCGGATCGGGACGGCTCAACTCGGTTTTTAGCTAGGAGCAATTCTTTACCTACCTTTACCAGCCGGTACAGAACGATATGGCTTTTCCTTGTGATAAAGTTAAATCGTCTGTGCTAAGCCTCAACAATATTTTGAGTTCTTGGAAAATTTGCTGCAACTGTGTCAGCAATACTCCAGAACTTAGGCGGGTACCATGGTTTTCCTGGCTTTCCCGACTTTCCCGCTTTTCAATATACCGTCGCCAAAGGTAAGTATTCTTTCAAAAATCGCGCGCGCGATTTATGAAAGAATACTTACCTTTGGTGACGGGATATTGAAAAGCGGGATTTTGAAAAGCGGGATATTGAGAAGCGGGATTTTGAATAAGCGGGTTATTGAAATGGCGGGATTTTGGATTGGCGGGATTTTGATTAGACGGGATTCTAATTGAGCGAGATTTTTAATTGGCAGGGTTTTGAAATGGCGGGATATTGAATGTGGGGATTTTAAAAAAACGGGAATATGATGGGCGGGATATCGTACCCAACCCGTAGAGATGCTACTAAAGGATTCTGGTTCGCAGAAGTGGGTTGCTGTGGCTGTGCATGCCAACTCATCCGCCTGTTCGTTCCCTGTGACCTGGGACCCAGAAGAATGTTAATCTGTTATCTACGCCTAGTTTGTTCAGTGCATTCAGGCAACATTGAACCAGCCTCGACGTGACGGTATACTTAGTGAGTTACTTAATAGCCGCTTGGCTGTCTGAGAAGATCGCTATTCGTTTATTTACATAGCTCAAACCAACGAACTTCTCACAAATGTAAGGTCAATGATGAGTAAGGCAATACATTTTTTTAGAAGACAATGCGCGGCAAATGGCGTTAGATTACATATCAACGAAGTTGAAATGAAAGCCTTAATTCCATCAAAAACAAGTGTCGAAAATTTACAAACTACAACGATCGCAATGGGCGGGGATGTACACTCAATTATCGTTTATCGTATGTCCAATAAGGTGACGAACGCACAACAAGTGAATAGATCCAGATTGCGTCGACGACCGAGAGCTAGCTGCGAGAACGCAGTAGGTGAGAACGCCCATAAGCTGCTTGGCTTCCGAAATTGAAAGACAAGGTTGCATTACCGTGATTAATGGAGTAAGCCCGAACTCGGGATATGGTGCCCAATTTGATGGAATATCTACTTAATTTACTGTGGGAAAGGTTCATATTAGTCACCTCATGTTAAAGTGAAATTAGCACAAATCGGTGCGAAGTTGTGTGCGAGTGCAGCAATTCATTTTCAGATGTTGGATTAGTTGGTTGCATAACCCTTTAAGGCTTATCATCTTTTTTGAGATTTCGCTTCCTTTTTAAATAACAAAATTCTCTTCACTCTATTTCAGATTGAAAACTTCCTTCAAACCCTTGAACTGGACTTGTTGCGAGGCGTTACATCACTGGATGCCGTGCTCGGGCAATGCATGTATTTCGGTCTGTCATTCAGTCGTGTTGGAGCCGATTTTCGTGCATTGATGTCGCCAATATTCGTGCGTGTCATTCTGCAAAATTTCAGCACGCACATCAAAAAAGTCAATCAAGATTTCGAAACGGACTTGGAAAAATACACGCTCATTAACAAAGTATCGTCGGGCATTCATCGTCGCAAAAATGACGTGAATCCAACCGATTCATATTCACCACCCGAAACCCTGTTGGACTATCACCCACTAGCTTCGCTATGCAATGGCTATTTGAATGTACTAAACGATTTACGTTTGTGCGCTCCCATCTCGTTGGCCATTGATGTCACACGCATCTTGGAGGGGTCATTGAAAGCGGTTGCAAAAAATATTTTGTTATTCTACAAACAGGAACAGCAAGCATTCACGGGCAATGAACGAGAGAGTTTTGTAAAGCTTTGTTCGTGTTTTGCTTATGATTTGATTCCGTACATTCAACGATGTGTGCATGCCATATTTCCGCAATCGATGCTTACAAATCATTTGGGTATCAATTTGATAACATTGGAGAAGGAAAGGATCACATTTTTCGATCAGCAAGATATTTTGGAACCGTTGAAGCATCTTTTACCGGATAAGATTGATGTGATTTTGATGCAAACACAAGAGGCAGGGCTGAGTGCCGGTGCTACAACAACGACTTTGCCGTCGGCGGTTGAAGTTCAACAGGTAACATAGAAATATTTTTAAATCATATTTATATTTTAAGCAAAAGTATGTATGTAATAAAAACTCTCGGTAAATATAGGGTAATATTGGAACCAATGACTGTTGACATTTTACTTCACTTATTTTAAATATCTACGCTCGTTAAATGGGAAAACCCAATTAGTCAAGTAACTTTTTATTTTGAAACCTTCAACAATATTCATAACAAATCATAAGAAGTTCCTTGAATTTCCATAAATAAATACCACATTTCAACCCAATCTTATTTATGACTCAATTTTTTGGGCTATATTACCAAAAACAGCAATATTTTGTTAATTGTTGCCGTTCACAAACTAACGTGGGCCGAACGCTAAGAAAAAACGATGAAACCATACAAATTTGATGTATAAGGTTTAGGGAAACCTGTATTGCACCACTAATAAGATTAAAATCGCGAAAAAATAAAAACAAAAATCAGACATCGACATTTAATTAAAATTCCTCGCAAAATCTTACATTCATAAATAATTATAATAACCTTGTAAAATAGCAGCATTCCATTATATTTATCCGTCAAATTTGAATAATTCCATTCATATCAGCTAATTTGCATAGACCCATAAATAATGTGAATTTCGATTTCTGGTATTGTTCAGTGCAATATATATCGCGGCTCGTAAAAATATGTATATGTATTAATGAATGCTGAAGAGCTGCTACGAATAATAATAATGGTCGGTTTAGTATTAACTTTTTTTTCTCTCATTCGTTTTTGTTTGAAGAATCACCTGAACAACACAAATTTTATCAATTTAATTTCCATTTTGAAATTTATGATTTCCCCTGTCGGCGTCATAACAACACATTGATAATATTTTATATGGTTTGGTTTTTTTGTTGTTGTTTCTTTGACGGTGACTTGTTGTCTTGTTGTTATGTTCGGTTGAGCTTGATTCACGATGAAAAGAGGAGATTGTCAAATGCATTGGGAATTATAGTGATAAGCAGCATTTAATAGTTTTAGACAATTTATCAAAATTTGTCTAAAAATACAAATTAAACTTAGCTGAATTAACCGAATTCGTATTAGTTAAAAGCTTAGTTGTTAGGGATCATAAATAATGTTGAGCAATTTTTTATTGTATTAACTGGTTTATTTTTCTTGATATTTGAAGGAGTTATTTCTGTTTGTCTTACTAATACCCGTGTGACACTAGACTATCTAGTTAGCTTGGAACTGCACTGAAAAACATAAAAACAGAGTACATACAGCAAAAAACAAAACCTTATGTTGTTGTAGTAGGGCTTCAAAAGATTTTTTCGTGCGGGTGTCGCTGCTTTTGGCCGTTGGGAACGTGAAGCTCCGAGACGTTTACATCGTAAAACACAACATCCATGGTCATAGTGGGATGCGAACCCCACGTTCCGGCAATTCAGAGATAGACTGCCGTCTCAATCCACTGAGCTACAGAATACCCTAAAAACATCGCTTCCTTACTTTCTTCCTCCTTTTTATATTTCCTTCCTCTTCCTAATCGTTCAAACAGTTGCAGTCGGTCGGGAAAAAATGGTTCTTTGGAGAACAGACAAAACGAATTGATCAGCTCGACTCGAAGATTGGAGAACATTCATCGCTACTGAAGGAACATTCTTCGAAATTTAGGAAATCGACACCCGAATGCAGAACATCCGAGAATAGTTCACAAGGCAAGTCGCGGTGGCACTGAATGGTCGACCTATGGATTCAGGTACATCACAAATGAATCGTATATCCACGAAAAGTCTGAAAGCACCAGTATTCGATGAATAAGTTCCGTGGGCGGTGTAAAAAACGCAGTTCACGGCAGCCGCCAAACATAACTGCTGGACGGAGAGCGAACGAGCTACAGCGCTGGTACTGGCTCTCAAAGGAGCACCCGCTGGTATCCTGCAAACGCTAAATGCTGAGGAGCAACAGTCCATTACAGCCTTAATGACTGCTTTCGATAAACGATATGGCGGAGACTCGAACCAACAGTCACTGTATCCGGCACAACTACGAGCAAGAGTGCAGAAGCACGGCGAGGACTTGAAGGAACTGGCTGCGGACATCGAGCGATTGGCGATATTTGCCTATCCGGACAATCCAATCGGACAATGATTTCAACGCAGCCCAAGCATTTGTGGATGCGCTGAGAGATTCGGAGATGAAGAGCCAAGTCCAATTATGGGATCAACACAAAACAATGCAGGCGGCTCTTACCTTCTGTCTCTGAAGCTGAGCCATTCAAGAAGCCAATCGGGTCGGCAACAAAGTACGGTCCAGTAGCGAGGCTTGTGAGTGTCGACAAATCGAAACATGCCATCCGACAAAGACTCAAGCTCCCCGCTGTTGGAATTGTGACAGAAAAGGCCATCTTTTGCGGGACTGTAAGAAGAAGAAGAATGGCAAGAAAAAATAGATACAGGAAGTCCCAGCCTACAATTGCTCCCTCCATGCGGGAGCGGGAAACGACTAAATGCCAATTTCAAGGGGCAGAAATTGGCTGACCGAATCCGTGGCCCCAGTAACATCATTATTTCAAGAGTTCACCACGATGAAATTGATCTGTGCCTCAGCAGGAGAATCGACACGCAATGGCGAACAATAGTTATCTACACGAGAGCCTCCGATATAACTAACCCGCGATGGATAGATGTCAACTCGAAGAAGCTACTGAAGACAGCGACCGCCGAGACGATGCCGATCCGAGGATATGTCGAGCAAGGAATACAATTGGGCGACCTACGTTTCCGACACCGATTCCTAATTGCGGACATAACAGATGAATGCATTGAATTGATTTCCTGCAACAATATCGATTCACTCTCGATTTGGGAAAGCGAATATTAAGATGGCGAAATAACGAAGTTCCAATAGACATCTTTTACCAGGAAGCTTCTCCAGTACGAATCGCCGCCTCATCTGATATCACGATACCAAAGGCATCCGAAACCGTGCTATGGGCCAGAATCGATAAGGATACTGGGTGCCACAATAATTTCTTGGTCGAGCCTACAAAAACGCCCGCTTTGAAGAACTAGATGCTGGCCCGAATATTGGTGAAAACGAGTAACATCAACCTAGTACCGGTACGAATATTGAATGTATCTGAGAGGGACACAAAGATGAAAGCAGGTGAACTAGCCATAGCCTTTACCGAATTGAGCGATGCCGCAGTAAGCTGTAACCCTGAAGGACATCCGTCAGACATTATCAGCTCCCTACTGCAGCAACGAGGCCTCACCGGAAATGAGTATAAACAAGCATCCGAGCTAATAGACGAATTTAGCTACGTATTCGCTGAAAATGAGGACGATTATCGAGCAATGAACCTAGTCACCGATCAAATCAATACTCAAGGATCTCAACCGATACGGCAGGCTCCAAGGCAACCTTTGGCGAAACAACCAAAAGTGGAAGAAATGATTGCAACGATGAAAAAACAAGGAATTATCGAGCAATCGAATAGTCCCTGGACATCACCGGTAGTTCTTGCCAAGAAAAAGGATGGTAGTTTACGATTTTGTGTCGATTACCGGTTGCTCAACGATGTTACGAAGAAAGACAACTACCCGCTACCGCGAATCGACGACATAATGGATACGCTAACAGGGGCTATTTGGTCTTCCACAATTGATTTGAAAAGCAGTTACTGGCAGGTAGGGATCGAGAAACGTGACCGAGAAAAGACGGTTTTCTCTATCGGATCAGAATATCGACTGGCCGAATGAAGACACGGTATGACTTGCGTGCCAGTGCAACACAATTCGCAGAAAATGACCTCGAAGGCGAAAAGGACTCTCACCGAAACTACAACGCGATTGGGAAGCCCGTACCGGATCGTCAACCGAATAAATTATGTGGTAGACCGGATACTGTAACACCAAAAATCCCGTGCGAAGATGAAGGTGGTTCAGTCGGATCGACTAGCGCCTTTCTTCGATAATGACGATTCATTTGGGGCGAATCAGCTTAGGGAGAGGGCAGTGTTGGAGACGTCGAATCACAGTAAACTGTGTATTTTTGCGTTTGCATGATGTATGTATTTATGATTCGCATTCTCGTTGCATTTCCTTGCGAAGAGCGAAGGGAAGTTTGGTTTCAAACAAGCGAGACAGCGATAAAGAAGTGAAGTAACGAAGAACCCCCCGGTCCTACAACAATATGTATACAGGGTGTCCGGAAACTGCCGCATAAACGCACCGGATTATGATTCCTCAGTTGATTTCCAGCAAAAAGGTTGTACGGAACATACCCCCTCAGCTTAACCCTTTAGCTGCCACAGGCATTTAAAGATTTTTGAAAAAATCATTTTATTGCACGACTTAAAGCCTAATATCTCCAAAGCTAGACCAGCTAGAACAGTGAAATAAAATGATTATTACAGCCAACAAATTTACCTGTAAAATAAAATTAACCACACTAAAGTCGGATAAGAGGTTTGGTTTTTACAGAGCTTCAAAGTCAAATTTGCGTGAACTGACCCAAAAACAATATTTTTTTCCATCTCAATTTTCTCCAACTTCTGGCAAAGTGAGGTGCCTGTACGATTCTTTTAAAAATTGTCGCATAGTCTTAGGATCATATCTTTCTTACATCATTTAGATCTAGCTCCATTACTTCTAACAGTTTTTATACGTTAAGTGTAGAAAACTTGGGTTAATTTTAGCTCGAATTCAGTAAAATTCAATTCACACTGCCCCTAAAGATCTGCAATTGGTAAAATCTATTCAAAATATGTCGAAATCGAGCCAAAATTAACCCTCGTTTTTTGCACTTATGGTACTAAAACTGTTAGAAATAATGGAGCTACAATAAAATGATGTAAGAAAGATATGATCGTAAGACTATGCGCCAATTTTTAAAAGAATTGTACAAGCACCTCAGCTTGGCAGAAGTTGGAGAAAATTGAGATGGAAAAAAAGATTGTTTTTGGGTCAAATCACGCAAATTTGACTTTGAAGCTCTGTAAAAACCAAACCTCTTATCCGATTTTAGTGTGGTTAGTTTTATTTTACAGGTAAATTTGTTGGCTGTAATAAGCATTTTATTTCACTATTCTGGCAGGTCTAGCTTTGGAGATATTAGGCTTTAAGTCACGCAAGAAAATGATTTTTTCAAAAATCTTTAAATGCCTGTGACAGCTAAAGGGTTAAGCTGAGGGGGTATGTTCCGTACAACTTTTTTGCTGGAAATAAACTGAGGAATCATAATCCGATGCGGTTATGCGGCAGTTTCCGGACACCCTGTATGCTACTCCTTCTTTGCTCTTTACGGCACGATAACCCTACGTCGGGTCTTGGCCGCCTGGATTGATGACCTCCAATTGTCGTGGTCACGCTACCTTGTCCTCTAGTTCGGAGAGCCCAGACTTCTGGTGGGCGTCCTCACAAACTGATTGCTCCCATCGAGTTCTTGGTCGTCCACGTAATCTGGCTTGGTACACTCGTTGCGCGATATCACTACCTACCTATTGCAGTCGCTGGAATTTCATGATTTTTGACAATTTGTAGCTCATCGTACAGCTGATACCTTTCGCTCGAATGTGTCCAACAGGTCTTCAGATTTTTGGGTTAGCTTCGCAGCCATAGCATAGCACAGGTTGAATGATCGTTTAATACACGTAGAGCTTCGTGTTCCTGCGCACCAGCGGAGGACCGAAAAATAACACTTATTAGCTAGTCGATTTATCTGTTTCGTTGGCCTCCTTTGACAAATTGCAGTCCAGGTAAGTGATGCTGTCTACATACTCTATATTGAGGTCTCCCACTGTGATGCTTTAATTTACTGGCGTTCTTGTTCTTGATTGCATCATGACCTTGATTTTATCCTCGTGGATATGTAGTCCAACCTCCCTTGCGGCGGCATTGAGTCTATGATATGCGACTTGCCAACACAATATTTACTATGGCGACCAAGATTTTGTAGTTTTGATGATATTTTCCACATGAGTGAAATCGAATTTTATATGAAAAATGAATTGTTCACAAATTTATGAACATGCGCAGCTTGCATTTGTATTTAAGCATCTTTGTGTGTGTGTATTTTATGCCATTGCGGATGGATACTCAAACCAATGAAAAAGCCAATAAGTATTAAATCATACCAGCCCCAAACATTAAATTCCCTACGGCACTGCTCAATGTTCATAAAATCAAATGGTCTCGTTTATTTTTAGTTGGTTCATTCCCTTTTTTTCTTCTTCATTTACCAGCATGGCAAGACTTTTAATTTTGTCATTTTTTGCAAAAGGTAATGCGTTATGCTTGAAATACATATCACGAAGCAGCATCAGCATCGCGAAATGTCAAGCACAATGCATTTTACGTTGCTGACAAAAATGATGGGCAGAAAGCTCGACATTCAGCATATTTGTCAGCTATGAAATTCTACCGATGTTGCTGCTTCTGCGCGATATGTATTTCAAGCATTAGTTAAGCGTTTTTAGTTGAAAATTATTATAATTTGAATAATTTGATTAGTTATGGAGCACTGGTTGATTTGCTCAGTTAATAGACGAACGTAGTTGTTGAAGGACCATGATGGGGGGGGGGGGGGGGGGGTTCAGTTTGTTCATAGGCGTTAGTCAGCTATTGTTGTGCATTTCTAAGAATGTCTTTATAGAATCGATGCCCGATGCGTTTAAATCTAAATACGGTTCTTATACCACCGATTTGATAAAGATTGTTCCATATTATCCAAATCTTTTCAAAGATTCGAACGCTGTAAAAAAAAGAAAATTTTAATGGGTTAAACCGTTTTGTTCAGTTTTCTGCGCAAAAACAATTGCATTGGCATTTGATTTCGATTGCAAGTGTCAAATAATAACGTAAAAATCAATATCATAATGAATGTATGTATCCTGTTCCCTCTTAATCTTTTCCTCACTATTTTCGTGACTGTTTAAATGTTGAAATGTTCTCAAACTCGCCGTCACCATAGCGAACATACACGAAATTGTATTTCAAATCAATTTCCGTTTGCAATTTTCCCTTCGAGCGTAATCTTAATTGCCATCATCTCCAATAGACATCGCTATAAATAAGGAGTCGAGAAAAGTAAATCACCTTGTCTATTATGAAATACTTTTCTAATTTTTCTCCTTCAACGTTATCGCGGTCATCCTGACTCATCATCGTGCTCCACTGTTCCTATACCCATATCTGACACGTCTTGCTTTCTTGCAACTGCCATCAACTATAGGGAAAAAACATAATCTTAGGAGAGTATGGGAAAAAAATCCAGCAATTCACTTGATACATATTTCCACAATAAAAGTGCGCATCAATATGAAAACACGCGCGGACCAATAACCATCGAGTTGAATATAGAAGACAATCGTTACATATCACAACATATCTATTTCATTGGTTGCCATTGGTCACAGAGACGACGGTCAGTGTATATGGACGAAGGCCTGAGATGAACTTCGCGAAACACCTTTTATCACTCATACCTGCCTGTGCTCTCCTTGCCATCGCCATATACGATATCCTGCCAAGCCAAAGCTGAATCGCCAAATCAACACAGCAGGTGGGTGGATGGATTTGCTTCCACTATGACTATCGTACATATATCTGACCACCATCATCTCATCAACGCGGCAGCCGCGACCTCAAACCAATAACCATCCATACACTCCATACCAATAACCTGCAATCTATTCCTCTTCTGTATACTTTACGTATAGTTCTTCAAAAAGGAAACGTCCGCACATCGAAGCCAGTCCAAAAGTCCTTTCCGTGGTTCATACTTGTATATATGGATAGACGAAAACGAAACGAAAAATGGGTGGCAAGGAGAAGAAAAAAAAAAATCGCAGTGAAACGCCAAAAAAAAAACCCTTTCCCTTTGAATTCGCGTCCGTTTCGTTGTGTCCGATGCACGATTGACCGTGCCGAGAGCCACAATATGGTTAGGAAAATAACTCATAGGGAAAGAAAAAAACATCCTTGAAAAAGCTTTTCCGACGTCAAGGCGAGATTTTTATTTTCTCAATTCTTTATCGGTTCCTCGTTCTTTGTACATATATATCTCGGCTGCTGGTCTGAGAGATGTGATCATTGTGGGTGAATAAGGAAAAAAGAAAAAACATAACGCTGGAGCAAAATAGGTTGTAACATTGGGTCAACATGAAATGTTACACTCGGTGGCCTTAATTATGGAACAAATGGTAATAGATATCATATTAGTAGGTGGTATGAATAAAACGATGCTTTGCTTAGGGCTTGGATAAACTGGTAGATTTGTTTTTCATTTTAAATTTAACGGAAATTCAAAATTATTTTTTTATCATTAGAAACAATTTCTTATGTTTTCTTGCTTATGTCGGTTCCAGTTAGGATGTGCATGAAAACTACCTCATATAGAGGTTAGCCGCGCCAAAAAACTATTATACCTAATAGTACGGCTACTTGAGCGGCTTCTCCGTGGTTCATCGAGATTTCATCGTGTGTATATAAGGTATATGACTGATATATTCTAGGAGTTACTCATAAGTAGAGCGTGCTTTTACAAAACCAATATTATACAACATGCACTGTAAGTCCTTTGGTCCTTTTTATAGGACACCACAAGTGAATCATATCTTTTATACGACCATTTCGCACGCCATCCATACACACATTTATCTCTGCAATGTTGCAAAAGTATAGAGAATTATACTCGAAAAAAAAAGAACTCAGACCGATCCGCCCTCTTTCCTTCCATTTCGTATGAACTCGTGCCTCTCATCTTCCCAAAAATAAAATACCCACCTTCGCACCATTTCAACTATAGCCAACTCAGCAAACCTCCTAGACCACAATCCATTTGAGCTTTTGCTGTGCAACTCGATGCTTAAGCGTTTCACTTAAGATGACAGGAAAAAGTAAAAACATCGGAAATAAAAATAAATTGCTTCAATGAACCAGCGTAGAATAATCGGTACCGAGTTCGCCTAAGACTTAAGGTATAGGTAACATAACGTTTACTCATATACGTGCCAAGGCCCAGGGCTAAATGTATAGTAGCCGCACATCAGCGATAAAGAAACCCCAACTAGGAGACGGGGAGACCTCTGACTTCGTCAAGTTTTACGGGACGAGCACACGTCGAACAGGAAGACTCTACGGTCTACGGCATTTATACAGAACTCGGCCGCAATGTCCCTTCTATTAAGTACGACGAGTTGCCTCGTATAGTATACCCATATAGGTGAATTTGTATATACTTTGTACAACCATGCAACACGTAGAAATCGATAGATAGAAGTGAACCCCTGCCCGAGTATCCTGTATCCTCCATCGAGGGTTAGGCCATTAAATTGCACTAAACTCGTCCTCGTGTGTATCAACAGCATGTTACACATGTCCAACCGCTAGTCACTGGGGAAAAAAATGATTAAATCTTGTGCATGCATTTTAAATGCACGACTTTAATTGAGTTACCCTTTGTTGATAGAAGAGTTAGAGTGACATGTTTAGGATTGGAGGGAGTTGCATGTTATTCAGTTTACGGTGATTGTGACAAATTATGATGTTTTCCTGACAGGGATAGGGAATATTGAATAACCGGAGCAAATATGAACTCAAGACCTCCGTTCGCATTCGGTTGTATTGGAATCCACTTATTAGTTCCTGATTCGAGTAAGATTTGAATATTTGCAGAGATGGAGTTTGAGGTATCCACTGTGGGACCCATAATGGTTTCCACAAAAAACAGCCCTAATTTCGCTCGGGTTCGATACATGAGATTCCTGCGGCTAAACAGATCGATAACTTACCTGATTTGGCAAGGCCTGGAAAATTATTCCAGCCGTGCAGCCCTTGGGTATCGAATCATTTTATTCTTTGTGTTTTTGCGACAACTAAAAGATATGAAAAGAGTTGTACGTTCAAACGGTCTAGTCAGCTCACTCGCTGCCAGATTTTCCGTATCAGGGATTAGTCAGTGTAGCAAGTGACTTTATTATCACGGACGAGGCCATTGACCACGAGGGCCTGAAGATCAGTGCATTTCTGAATGTCAAGAGTCAGTGGCAATCCTATATGGGACCGAACACATAGGGTTCCTTCCAGAGTTGCCGTTTACAAATTTCGAAGTGTAACATTTACCTCATAAATATATGTAACATTTCGGGATACAGTGTAACAAATTTTAAGGACAGTAGTATCACTGAAATTTCAGTCTGGTTATTTATCCTCTTTTCAGATTTTTGTTTCAAACCAAAAACATTTTTTCATAAATTTTATAATTTAGCATTTGTACTAAATCTTTTTGTGATACGGTATTTTACATTGAGTTTCTTCCCACGAACATTAGCATCAGTGGCGTAACGTACGGTGTTCCATGTGTGCAGTGGAAGACGGGCCCCAAGCCACAGGGGCCCTCAAGTCGCGAATATAGAGATTTTTTTTTCAAATTTTATTGCTAATTGTTCTTTCAAAGACATTCATTTTTATTACTCCGCCAACAATAAAGACTGTATACGGCCAACCAGCTCTTTGGTATTTCTGCAAGGGACATTCGGCTGCAAACAAATATTTGGGCAACATGGTGGGAGCAGTTGAGCTTCGATCGTTGCAGGCACAGTAAGCGGTTTCTCCTAGGAGGCTACACTTGGCCATAGTTGTGTTGAGCCATCCCGGATTCAGCGTTTTGGGGTAGAGTGTATCAGGTTTCTTGCAAAACGGGTGTCTACCATAGAATTAAATCCGCACCTTAGTAAATGCATATTATCTATAATGATGTAATAAACCAAAATAATCATAATCAAAGCTGAACGAAGGAAATTCAAGGGTAGTGGCTCTTCTATGCTCTTTTTCACTTAAGGTCCTTTATTTGTTAGAAACAGCTTTCCAATCGAGAATGGCTTCTATGTATTTTGGAGGTCTAATGCCTAAGTTATTGGCACTCAAAGTGTTGCCATCTGCGCCCGTGCTAGTTCAAATGTGAGTTTGTTTTATCTGCTATCATTGTGTCTAATTAAGAAAGGCTTCAAATCCTTTTTTTTACAAATTTAATCATCGCGATTTTCAACGGGTGTGGTGTGCATTTCCTAACTTTCACCCCTTCTACGCTCAAACTTTCCAAGCTTCACACTGATTTTTTTTGTTAAGTTTTATTTCCAAGGATTTACATTTTTTAGTAAAATTTACAAAAGACTAACGGTACATCTCATTTTTTAGCAAAGGGGCTCCTCACCTCAGCAGCATTTCTTCTTCTCAGTACCGTATAGTCCCATGTGGGGTCATGGTGCGTTAACTCAACCGTTTATAGGCAATTTCGAGTCAACGTTACATTGCATATCATTTCGGAGTGTATATAATGTTGCAAGCACTATATATTTACGGAAATTTCGGACCACGCCGAGAATCGATCTGCGGAGCTCTAGATTACTACCATCGTAGAGTGCGACTCAACCAATTGAGCCACAGAGCCGCAGCAGCATTTCGATGTTTTTATTTTCCGGTTCGCTTGAACATACCAATTTTGGTTATTTGGCTCATGTCAGCCTGTTGGAAACCCCGGCTCTTCAAGTTCTTATTGAAACTATCACTCACATATCCAGAGAATAACAAATTCTCTAAGCGTCCGCCAATTTTTTTAGTCACATTTAGGCTTAAAATTTTCTTCGGCTTTCTATCGTTAAGTTAGTTAGGTTATAATCGTTTAGCCCCAAAATGACTCTTGAAAAGAAAGTGACCGCTACATCAAGAAAAATGTGTTCGCGACGTTTTTTTTTTATAAAAGGATAACTTTGAATCTTTCGACCCAAAGATCGTTCAATAAGGAGAACTTTGTGCCGATACATCCTCCTGTTCATATAATGGATTCTCCATTTCCCCTGCATTACGCATGTATCTTCAGTGGAGCTCCACGAATTCGATTTCAGCCGATTTGAATCAAGATGTGGACGTGGATACGCCAAAGACTGGCTCCATATATGAAACTCAGATTTCGGGTGATCACTTATACTCTAAAATCAACGACTGTTACTATACTGGCATGAAGAAGAGTTCCTCAAGGTATGGTTATTTTGCCGCTGCTCTGGAATTAAGTGATAAGTAGCTAAATAGTCTAAGCAGAAAAAAATGGAAAATGTTGCTCGAACATACAATTTTTGTTGCGCTTGTTTATTGGTGCACTGCTTAACATGCGGGTTTTGTCAATATTTTCTGGTTAAAAAATCAAAGATAAGGGGCCCCCATTCCAATTTTGAACACAATAAATTTTGGAAATGTTACGTCAGTCATTAGCATTATTCGTTGATCCATTAGAGGTTAAAGCTGCAACCTACATTGCAAGGTACAATGTTCCATAGTCCAGTCAACAACAGTCAACTTCATGATCGTATCCAGGATAAACATTTAAAATCGCCATAAATAATTAAGGTTTCCCGTCAGTTTTGTTTATTGTCGACCCTTAAAGAATTGATAGACAAGGTGTTAAACATTTAAAGTCAAATTTTAAGAAAGCACAATTAGAGTAAGTAGGTGATAGTAGGTACATGAGATTATAGAATGTGGTGGAGAATTTTTTTTGTTTCTTATATTTTATTGGGTACTAAGCACGAATTCAGAGCTTTCCACCAACAATTCGTTGCAAAACAGGGTCAAAATTGGAAAAAACCCAAATATTCCGCTATTTTTCCGTTTTTTTGCCCCTAAAAGTAGGTACTAACATCGTCAGTTCACGTGAAATCCATGCAAATACTGTCAAAATTTTGATGATCGTGAAATCGAATTCGCTTGGTGGTACTCACTTCACATGAAAGTCTCCACACCGGTTTTTGACATTTCGCCAGCGAAAATAATGCAGTTGCACTTTATTTCACAATGAAAAGATGTCATCGACAATCAATCAGAACGCGAGTGAACATTTATCTTACATTGAGTGAATAAAAAGCAAGTCTCCACGGCACCGTTTTCACGGGAGACATATATGCAAGTTTTTCGCTCGGTGAACTCAGTACATACCTTTACACTGAAAATATGCATTTATGCGAAAAACTCTCCAGGAATATATTAGAGAGCACATGATTGCGCGTCCAAAGAGACAAATATTATAAAACCGTTGAGCGGTACTACAATTGATAATAATTTAAGTTTGCCATTTTTAACATAGGTACATAATTATGAAATACATTTTAAAACTGAACGGTTTTTAATTTTTGGTCGCAAAAGTTGCATTTTTCTTATACTTTATGCATTTTGGGGTACTGAGCCCGAGTCTGTAGATTCCCACCAAAATTTTGTTGCGAAACAGGGTCAACATAGCAAAAAAAAAACTTATAAAAATGACTATCAGTTTTAGCGATACCTCTTAACGCATTTTGAAGATAAATGTCACTTGGACCCTCCATTCTGTTTTCTTTAAGTAGGATTTTCATGGACAGGAAATGTACAGTTTCCGAGTCATAAGCCAAAAAACGGAAAACTCCCAAAATTTTGAAGATTTTGCGGTTTTGGCTCTGTTCTGCAACGATATTTTGGTGGGAAGCTCCGGAATCGAGTTCAGTACCCCGGGATCATCCCGAAAGCAAAACCTTAGGATGTCACTAATTTCAGATTCGAGATACTTGGCGAAACGAGGGTTTGCAGGATCTTATATCAAAGCCCCGAATTTAAACGGTCTGAAAAAAAAACTAGTACTAAATCTCGTCTTCGAGACTGCAGTGTCAGCGAATGCCATCTCGGAATATCCGAGTCACTGAGACTAAAATTTTTCGATTTGATTGATTTCCTACGCGCAGTTGTTTTTTTTTATTGTAAGAAAGTTTTCCTGCCGTACCAGAACTAAAATCCGCATTTTTATGATTTAAAGTATCGCAGTCCTCCTATTTTTTGTACAATAGTAAGTAGAAAAAATTTACCGTGATCATCGTTTTTATAAGTTTATAATCGTTTATAATAAGATTTCAAACTGTTTACACGTCCTTAATTTATGCTTTTTTATGGCATTGAGTGGCTTATAATCGTGGGTGATAAAAGAAATAACAAAAATGAGCCCATCTTTGATTGGAGGACTCACCCATTCAGTGACACATGTACATAAGGAAAAAACTTCCAAAAATATTTTACGTAACACTTTTAAACAACAGCAAAAAAAATGTAAAATATGTTCAGCTTTTGGTGATTGTAACAAAATGCATTGGTGTGGAACATTGCAATAAGGAAACTGAAATTGTGACAAAATTTTACAATTGTAACATGAGTGGCAACACTGGTTCCTTCCTATGTATTCGGTTTGGGAAGCAATCTAATAGTAATCAATAACGGGTATGGGGCCTACCTATCAAAAGAATAATGCTGGTATAAGTTTTCTGCTATTTTGAACAATCTTCTAGGACAACAAATTCACAAGTTGTTTATTGTGATCCAGCTTTGCTAAGCACAAATATGTTTAGTCAAGTTCCAATAGGCGAATTAGGCGTGTCCCAAGTCGCAGCTACTTAATTTTCGGCAAACGTCAACTCCATTTTGTTTAGAATATTTTCCTAAAATATCCAGACTCAAGTGGCATTACATTCAGAGATACAATAAAAAAGTAAAAGTCAAAAAATGCAAATACCCCATTTTTTGGTCTAGGGTATAATTTATCAAAATAAGTTTATTGTGTTACATATCATTGCAAAGACATTTTTATGTAGTTTAATTCGTGCTCAACCCATTTTGTTGCATCTTTTATCGTTTTTGAATTAATTGACAAAAACTGAAAAATGACCCCCTCCTCCCCCTTAAATTCTAAATAACTTCAGATCGGCTGATTCTATCTGTGTGAAACCTATTCCATTCGATTTAGGATGGCAAAATACATGAAGATTGACTATGATGACTATGATTGCTTCCAAAATTCAAGGTTTTTGCCCCACTGTGTGACGGCTCTGAGAATTATCGAATACTTTCATATGAAAACATAAAGGTACGATTATCTCGCAAACTCGAGCAGCTGATGGGGCCAAACTGATCACTTTTCGTGGGTTCTTTGGACGGCTGTACCTCCTTAACGGCGATAGCTAGGACTCTATTTTTTCCGCAAAATCTGCATCCCGATACGCTGTTTATCGGCTCTTGGAATCCCTTTTTTTTTTTTGAAAATTTTCATTTAAAACAAAAACGTGTGCTTATCTCGCTTTTAAAAGCAGCAATAGGTCACTGCACTTTTTGTGGCTGTGGCTGTAGTCAGGGGCGTACGCTGAAAAATATTTCGAGAAAGGTTTTTCGGACGTCTTCACTTTAAGTGTTGACAACTGGTATACCCTGATACATCAATAGTCACCATGGCAATTTATGGTATAAAAAAATCCTTTTAAGGACAATATAAAAAATTTGCATAGGGGATCACACAATCCCCAAAACTCCACAAAAGCTCGGAAACCAGTACATCGATTTTTTCAAAATTTCCTGAATAATACCAAGCAATGCTATGGGAATCTTGCCGGTTGTCAATTATATTACTTAGCGATCGCACACATACCGTTGCAGTTGATATTAATTTAATTCGATAATAAAAATTAAAGTTTTCCTTTAAATATAATTTTACAAATCGTAAAGTCAAATTTTAAGAAAAGTGTCAATCGAGAATTACCGTTCATTTTCCGATAAGTGATATCTGCGTGTGTTTTATCTTTTACTTCTGGTTACATTTAACTGGGTTACAACTTCCACCCCCTCCCGGCCCCCTTAGCCACGCCTATTATTCGAGTAGTATAAACCAAATGGGGTAAATGATTATGAAACGGTTAAAAAAATTAAGTAAGAGGAAAATTGTTTAAAAACCTCTGAGACCAATTTAATGCTGAAAAAATTAAAATTAAGTTTTCATATGAAAATAAAAGTAAGAACGTGCCGATTGCGAGTATGACATTACACTAGCGCCTTCACGATGCTTAGCTACGAAAAAAATTAAATCGAAAATAAGCGTGTCTATGTCTAGTGATATGGATGGCCTTGGCTTAGCCCCCTCCAGAACAAGATCCTAGTTGCGCCACTGTACCGTTGATACAATCATTGCAACTATCCCAAGAAATCGACGTCAGCCGGGTTTCAGGTCAGCGTATTTTAGAACAAAGTCAAAGATCGTCTTCGTCTTCATCAATATATCCTCAATTAATTTCGGAGGGGTTTGAGTCCCCAAAACTCCCACGTAGGATCGCCACTAACTGTAGCTCCTAAACGGTAATAACGGGACTCTAATGTTTTAAGCAAAATGTGTGAGGCGATACGCTCTACATCGATTCTCGGAAAACTAATTTTCGAAAATGTTAACATGAATATCATTCGCTTTTGACTTTTGTTAGTTAAAAATGCAAATTCGGTCCGGCACGACAAAAAATAGAAAAAATTAAGGCAATTCATATTTGCATTTTTTTTATAAAAGAAAGAAAACGATTTCATAATCCTTGAAAGCTTTTATGGTTTTGCTAAATTTCTTTTCCAATTTCAGTGAATTGGTCTTAACAGCTGTAGGATATTCACTCGTGCGGGGTCGTCATTTTCTTTTTCAAACCCGGGGGGTCGGCCTAAAGTACGGTGTTCCTTGCGTTCAGTGGAACACGGGCCCCAAGCCAAAATAGCCCCCGAACCCCGAGTGCCATACTTGTTTTAAATAACAAAGTTAATTTTTTCGTCCTGGAAACGCAAGGATTCAGGAGTAATTAAGAAAAAACCGAAACGAAAACCTTTGCGTGTTTTTTATATTCCAATTCAACTGGTTTGAGTTCCAATTCAACTGCTTTGAATATAAAAAACAAGCAATGGTTTGAGTCACGTCTTCTGTTTTTCCTTAATTACTCCTGAATCCTTGCGTTTCCAGGACGAACAAACGCACAATACAACGAACAAACATCTGGCTTTCGATTCATACTAAATTTATACCTATCCCATCATATTTACAGATGGCGGGCTAAGTTCACACTCCTTATTTTAAAGTTGCTATTATTATTGTATTCAAATTGACGAATTTCAAAATAGTTTTGGCGAATTTTCAAATCTTGATGAAGAGTTTCCATTACAAAATAGCGAGTTTTCATGTCAATTTGATTAATTTTCAAATCATCTTGACGAATTTCCATTTCAAAATGATGAATTTTCAAATAACGTTAACGAGTTTCCATTACAAATTGACGAATTTGAACTGACGTAATTCCAGATCAAAATCACGAAATTGATAAATTTCAAATCGTGTGTATGAATTTCCATGCCAATTTGATGAATTTCCTTGTAAAGTTTGCGAACTTCCATGTTAAATAATCGAATGTTTCAATCATTTTGGCGAGTTTTCATATCAAATTCGACGGATTTCCGTTTTAAACTAGTCTTGATTGATCGGTTTCCCCAGACATAATTACTCTAGAAATGTATGCTCAATGCCGGTACTGGAACAATGCCGCGAAATAAGAAAATTTAAATTAAATAATCAAAAATCAAGCACCTCCGACTCGAAAGTTTGCAGCTAGCCGGAGGCAGACAATTAGAAAGGACATTCTTATTTTTCGTAGTGTGCATTGGAGGAATTTTTTTTCTCTTGCAATGTAATGACGCTGGTGAAATCTTCTTCAATGCACTGAGCACTGACAAACAAATATAGCTGTGAGCGCTGCTTAGGACAGTTCAACCACGTCAAACTTTGGACTAAGGCCGCAGATTCTATATTCTACACATATGGATTGGGTATAAAATAAATTGAAAATTCGACTGTATAAAGAAAGGGCCCCGCTTTGATTTCGAACGCAACAAATTTGCAAAACGTTACGCCACTGCCTCTCGAAATATGTTTCTGTGTACCTATATACCCCTGTAAATAGTTTCCAGCAACCGTTTTTGGTCGTAAAGGATTGAACGGATTTTCTGTTTCAAAAACAAATGCACAATAAAAACATCCACACTATAACATCAACCAACACTTGTATAGACACAATTCGTAAAAGACATCTGCAAATATGCTTTTCACGTTTCGTCTCGGATGCAACTTTGGCCAAAATAAATCCAAAGTTTAGCAAAGAAATCCTAACAATATATTTTTATAACTTTACCAAGATATTCCCGGCAACGACATAATAGTACATCGAAACAAAGCACTAAAGATCTAAAATAAAAAGCATATAACATAAAATTGCATTGAGGCGTTCATTTACACGATAAAACTTGGTCCTTTATCTCTACACGTATACATACACACTTTTCAAAAAAGTTTTCTTTTTTCATGTCTCTTATGCTTGTATGCTTGGTTTTCTCCAGAGAATCATTTCTTCATCCCTCCTAGAAGTTTCAGACGCGAGACAAATTAAATTTTCTTGTCGGTAGGTGTGGATTGTGCAAAAGCATCATATATAGAAGAAGACAACAAGGCTTTTCGCAGAACAGAATCGAAGGAAACACTGACGAAATTGTTAACCCAATAACGAATTTTAGTAGTACATACATATAGGGTCCGTGATAAGCTTCGCGAAGAAAATGTCCTGATACGTGACTGTTTCGTATACACATTTTGCCGAAAATACACATTTTACGTGATATACTGTTTTGAATGAACGAAAACTTTTAATGATCTAGGTCCTTGACTTATTTTATTGATAAATTGTTTCATTTATAGAGACGGTTGATTATATTTGGTATAATTGTTTGATTATATTAGTATAATTCGTCAAAGTCGTCCTAAAGCGGCTCTAGTTACTTGAAATTTAAATTATTCGTGCATTTTTTCTGAATTAAATTTGAATATTTTATTTCCTTTGCGATGAAAGGAAAATTGTACTTTTTTTTTCAAATCGTACTTCAATCTATTTTTCAAATAAACGCACAAACATACAGAAAATATAAATTTTTAAAGTTCCTATATTTCAAATCGCTTGCCAATTTCTCGTCTACTTCTTTCGTATATCTAAAATTGAACGTCAAGTCAAACTTGACCGTATATTTCATTTGGAAGGACGACGACTCACAGATTTACCTTTTGCCGTACGAAAGGCATACTCCGACTTATACCTATAGCTGTAAAATTCAAAGCTCCCTTTTGTGGCTATTCCATACAGTACGCATTTCAATAGTCATAGTGTATATCGATATATATTCGTGTATGTTTTTCAAACTACCTATATATGCATCATTTTCGAAAATTCCATATAGACTTGCTGTCTCATATCTATATAGAGGTGTCCTGTGTGCTTGACCAAACTCGTATCGTTCCTTCTTCTCGACCGCTTTTGATTGTTTATGCCGTCCAGGGGTTATATCAAAGTCTTCGCGCTATAGTATATGACTGTGCCGATATCGCAGAGCGTAGAGGTAGCTTATTTTGTCGGTTTTGGTGTGCGTGTCTCAGCAAATGGAAAATTGTTTTACCCTTTTCGATATACGGTCGCAGACTTAGTGTGTTGTCCTTAGAAGTTTACCGGAAAATCCCCTGAAAAACACCATTCAACCGTATACATATATGCCGCAATCGGACGAACTCCCTCTTTCACTCCTGACGCAATTACGTATTCAATATATGAATTTTGTGTCGAGAAATGGACATGCTGAGATTACAGGGAATAATATATGAATGTCCGATCTAGGAATTTCAATAGGGTTACGATGAGTTCGCTCCCCACATGCATCGATGAGTACGAAGGTACAAAAAGGATAATATACGGACATGTTTCAGATTGGTTCGGTGGAATGGTGTGACTTAACTCTTTTCAATAGTCACCGTCGCTCTTATAGATGTTAGGTATAGAAGCTTATCGTGATGAAGAAATTGGTGTTGTCCAGATTGATGCGAATAATATTTTATCGTCCTGGGAAAATAAGTACTTGATCAATTTGAAGAATGACAAAAGAATAAAATATTTAACTTCAACTAATCAAAAGCAGACGTAAATTTATTAAATTTATTTATTTGTTGCTTTCTTAAATAGGCAAACGATGAGTCCATCCACGTGCACACCATGGCATTTTTTTCTGGCGAGGTGCTTGCCAATCCATAATGCCTAGACAAGCGACTGTCTCTGAAATTTATCCAGGAAGAGCGGAGTCGTCTTGTTACTGGAATGATTTCGTTTTCGATTTTCGTTTCGCTACAAAGTTTATATGATATTCCTGGTTAGAAAAAACGCGAGATTAACAAATTCCAATCATAATTATGTCCAAATAATCGAAATGTCAGATAAACCATTTCTAAACATCTGCACATTCCACAACCAATTCGAATCAAAAAGAAGAAGAAGAAAGTTAATACTCGGACTAGACTAGGACGGTATATACACCCTATGGAAAAGGTACTATCTTTTAGATAGTTTAAATTAAGAGCCGGTATATAAGCGCTCATTGGCCTAACGTACGCTGTTTCTTCTCTTCAACCGAACACCCGAAGCCGAGTGAGAGCCAATATTTTCTTTTTTTACAGATCCTTGGGTAGCTGTTCTGTTAAAGACATTTAATTTTATTAGAATGCAACACAAGCATATGTAAACAAGCTGCAGAATCTAAACTATATTAAAAAAACTTGCCTAAACCGAAAAAAATCAACACGCCACATTTTCAAAATATTCATTAGAACAATCAATAACTGACAAAAAGAGTTTTCCAAGCTAGTTGAGAGTGGATCTGTTTGAATGTCAGTTTTTTTCTTGCGTAATGCGTGAAATAGATTAGACGCGTCAGCAGAAGCATCGGCATCGCGAAACGTCAAGCCCAATGCATTTTACATTGCTGACAAAAATGTTGAGCAGAAGACTTGGCATTCAGCATATTTGTCAGCTATGAAATTCTGCCGATGCTGCTGCTGACGCGTGTAATCTATTTCAACTATAAAATTAAGTCATTCCCTGAGTACATATTTGAGTCTCGTAGCGAAAGTGACTGTTGCATAATCTGTTGTTCATCAAATTCTTCTAAAATTGACATATTTTGAGTTTGGTCTCTCCTTTGCTCTCTGTTTGCTGACTGTCATGCCTGTTATTTTTTGTTGTTTTAGAAAAGCTTTCGTTCCAAGAGCTTTACTTATCGTCGTAAAGCTCTTGGAACGAAAGCGAAAGTGGAATGATGAATGGGTCTTTTCACATTAGAGTAGGTACTAACATCGTCACTTCATGGTAAATCCATGCAAATATTGTCAAAATTTTTATGATCGTAAAATTGAACTCGCTTGGTGGTACACCACAGCCTCGGTTTGCGTCGTAGATACTTTCCTAAAAAATACGACGCAAAGTGAAACAACGCAAATCGAAACAAGAAGAGTATGAACATTTTGGGGATAGGTTCCCAAAACTAAAAAAATTGTTTTTTTAGTCAACAAAAAAATCACAAATTAAGCCTTTTTGAAAAATGAATCCAACGTCTTTTGAACTGCCACACCCTTCTTTTTATGTAGAGATAATTATAAATCTTAACAGCCATTTGCAGAGCTTTGGCTACGAATGAACTTCGCTCGGCGTTTTCGTCGTCATTTACGAAAATGTCAGTAGCTTGCTCAATATGCGTTAGAGCCTCCGATATTCGACGTCAGAAGCTCCACCGACGATGTCTAGTTTAAATTTACCACGTCTTTCTCTTCAATTCTATCCAGATTTATTGTAGAAGTCATGTTTACCATTTCAAGGCTCACAAGCAGTACGTCATTTGTAATCTCCTGACACTTCAGACATTCTCGCCTGACCTCTGAAACTCCGAGGGAGCTAAGCATCGCTTCCAGTCGCTTCTGTCGAAATAAATATTCAACCAATCTTTTCCAAAACAATAATTGAATAATTGTTTTGAATTATAATCACTGGACTCAATTAGACCCTTAAGAGTTTTTTTTTTTAATTCATCGGCTGCTAGTGTCCCCGCGCTTGCTAATCTTCGCTTCAGAGCAATATAACGCTCGTTGCCCGCTTCAAATGTCTCTACCGCATCTTCCAAACGGCTCTTGTATCCATAGATTTAAAAGTGACTCCATTTTTACCATGATTCGGCTTCTGCACCTTGATTCTTTGTGCTCCAAGCTACATTCCTGGCATTTTCGCGGATTTTTGCGGCATCTCTGCTAACAATGGTGCGAATGGCTGTAGGCGGCAGCCATAATTTTATTACAAAAAAAAAACAACAATAGATATCAATTTAGTTAGTGCCTAAATTTAAAACCAACCTAAGGCTTTTCCTACTTCGATAGCTTTTCCACCAGAATCGATTCGTCTCAAAATTTCCATTTTTCTATCAATACAAATTGTTTGCTTAGATCGTTTTACGATTTTTGGACTTAAAATTTTCCAGCAAAGAATTGACGACGCAATACGGGTTTTTGCGACGCAATAGAAGTATAAGGTAGAGATTGATGGACGACGCAAAGCGAAAAAAAAAGCAAAGCGGGACGACGCATAGCGAGGCCGTAGTGTACTTAGTTCACACAAAAGTCTCCAAACCGGTTTTTGACATTTAGCCAGCGAAAACAAATGCAGTTGCACTTTATTTCACAGGGAAAAGGTGTCATCGACAATCAATCAGGCCGCGATTGCACATTTAAAGTAGGTACTAACATCGTCAGTTCACGTGAAATCCATGCAAATACTGTCAAAATTTTGATGATCGTGAAATCGAATTCGCTTGGTGGTACTAACTTCACATGAAAGTCTCCACACCGGTTTTTGTTTTTTTTTTTTTTTTTTTTTTTTTTTGCCTCACAGAAACTTTTGTCCCGGGACTAGGCTTCTCGGCATCACTTTACTTACTATCCGTACGTAAGTGACTAATCAATCAATCGAGTGTAAACTCTAGCAGATCGTAAAAAAAAACTGAAAACAAAATATATTAATAAGGAAATTTATCAAAATAACTTCTTTTAAACATTAGTTTATTAGTACAATTAAAATTAACTAAGTCCTTCAAACTATTATAAAGAATAATTGACCTTGTAATTGGTTCATTAAGCCCATAGTTTACTCTATGATAAGGCTGAACAAGAAGGTTGTTCCGCCGCAAATTGTGAGGAATATTTCTGACTTGAAAGTTATTTAATATATCTTCACAAACAATATGAGAGCAAAACAGGTCTCTTATAAACATAGCGTTTAAAAATGTTCTTCTATAATCTAAGGCTTGTAAACCCAATAAGGAACAGCGAGTTTTATAATCTGGCTTGAAACGCCAGCCAATTTGATAAATGGCAAACCGTGTAAAATTGTGTTGAATTCTTTCTATACGCTCGATATGCACCTTATAGAACGGATTCCACACAATAGAACAATACTCCAGGTGCGAACGAACGAAAGCTGCATACAATATTTTTAAAGTAAAAGCATCATTAAATTCGCGCGCATTACGTTTAACAAATCCTAACATACTATTCGCTTTTGAAATAATGTAATCAATGTGTTGTCGAAATGAAAGCTCATGGTCGAAAATTACACCAAGATCTGATATTTCGGCAACCCTTTCAAGAACACTACCTGTTAAGGAGTACTCAAAGAAGACCGGAGTTTTCAATTTATATATGCTAAGTACTTTACATTTACTAACATTTAAATTTAAATTATTATCGCGGCACCAAAATTGCAGCTTTTCTAAATCGGATTGCAACTTAAGACAATCATCAATGTTGCGTATTTTCATAGCGATTTTCATATCATCGGCATACTGCCATACACGCACGAATTTAAAATTTTGGATGATATCGTTTATGAAAACTAAAAAGAAAAGTGGTCCTAAATGGCTTCCTTGCGGAACCCCTGATGAACACTTTATAACAGAGCGAGATGTACAGCCATTTAACTTCACCAACTGAGTCCTATCCGTTAAATAGGATCTCACCCAGCTTAGAAAAATTGACTGTATTCCTAAATGTTCTAGTTTTTTAAGTAAAATGTTATGATCTACTCTATCAAAAGCCTTCGAAAAATCGGTATATACCACATCAACCTGCATTCCCTGCTCAATACCATCAGCAACAAATTTAGTAAATGATACCAAATTTGTTGAAGTTGATTTTCCTTTCAGGAATCCATGTTGACATGGCGATATCAAACGGCTAATTAAAACATCTATTTTATTTTTAATAAGCATTTCAAACAACTTCGGTATTGCAGATATTTTAGCTATGGGTCTATAGTTATCAATAAGATGCTTCGGACCCTTTTTGTGAACAGGCGTTATGTATGAAACTTTCCATTCATCAAGAAAAACACCTGAAGTCAAGGACAAATTAAAAATAAAGGCTAAAGGACGACATAACGATTGCATGCAATTCTTCAAAAATATATTAGGAATGCCATCAGGTCCGGCCTGAATACTAATATCAAGATCACGCATAGCATTCAATAGGTCATCCTCAGAAATCTCAAGAGCACTCGTAAGGTCCTCCTGAGCTATCCGAGGGACCAATGCACTCTGATTCCCATTGATGTTAGCATTCATTTCTGATGAAACGGAGTCTGGCACTTTGTAAACTGAACTGAAAAATCTAGCAAATCCGTCACAAACCGATTGAACATCTTTGTAAAAATTGCCATTGAATTCTAAATTTTTTGGGATTCCCGTATTCTTACGCTTGCTGTTTATAAAATTCCAAAATGTCTTACTGTCATTCTTTATATTATTTTCAGCTCTCGCAATATACTGTTTGTAAAGATTTTTATTCATTAATTCATACTCTCTTCTCAATCTAAAGAAATTTTCTTTATTGGCAAGAGAGGATGACTTCTTGTATAATTTATGGGCCTTATTTTTTGCTCTCTTAAGTTTGAACAATTCTTTGGTAGCCCAAGGATTTTTTGCTTTTATTTTGTTCTTTTTTAAAGGAACGTACTTGCGAATAGATTTATTTAAAATTGAATTAAAAATTGTATAACTTTCAATAAGATTACTATTCGATATAACTGGAGCCCAATCCATATTAAAAAATGTTGAATTTAGTTTTTCAAATTGGGCTTTTTGAAAATTTCTAGTAGGAATAACTTCGGGCTCTTCTTCAATGTAATCATAAAAAACAAACTCAAGAAGAAGAGCACTGTGATGGATTGAATTGGGCAAAATTGGTTTATCTACTTTAATTACAGAAGCATTCAAGCAAGTACTAACAAAAATTAGATCTAAAATTCTACCAATCGAATTTTTAACAAGATTCATTTGCATCAAATCCATTGCAAACAAACAATCTGTTAGAACAGATTCACACTCAAGATGTAAATCACGCGGCAGATTTTTTTTCTCGTCGTCGTTCCAGTACCAACTTATATTACCAAGATTGAAATCCCCAACAACAATCAATTTGTCTTTTTCCTCAAAAGATGCAAATAGCTTGGAGATATTATCTACATGTTTGTTATAAACATCAACTGAACTCAAAGGTGGTAAATAGCTATTAAAAATATATACTTTTTCGCTGCGAGAAACATTGATAGAAACACATATCTGTTCCACGTCCTTATGAAAAAGCTCAACTTCATGAGATGGGAATGTTGTTTTGATAGCTACCAAAACACCACCTCCTCTCTTAGTCGAAGCCTCATAACGGTCGCGACGATAGACATCATAGTCTCTTATGAAAAGTTCTTCATTTGTAATGTCTGTGTGAAGCCAAGTCTCGGTTAAGCAAATGGCAGCATAATCTTCTTGTGAAGCTGCAAGGTAAAAGTCATTTGTTCTTGAACGAAGACCGCCAACATTTTGATAATAGACGGAGAAAAATGAATTGGAAATTATGTGTTCTGCTGGACACTGTTTTGGCGTTTGTCGTTTTTTGAAAATTTGAAGGGTGATATGTTGACGCCTTTGGGCCAGAAGTTGGCACAAAACACTTGCTTCGAATATTCATGAGGAAGTTTCAAACCGAAACTGATTGAAACTAATTTGGATATATCACAATCTTTTTTTATCAGAGGATAAACCGAAAGAAAGCTGTCATCTGTTAAATTAAGCTTTTTCATTACATATTCCTTTAAATCGTCTGCTTTTACCGAAGCATGCAGCTTAGAAACATGGAATACCTTGAAACTGGGGACACTTCGAAGAGAATCATTAGCTTGATCGATACCGAAGATTCTTTTGTGTCGCCTATTATTATTATCACTCTTTTTGGGAATAACATCACCAACAGGAGAAGGGTTTTTAATATGTTTCTCTTTCTTACGAACTGTGACAAATTTATCAATCGGAGATTGATTTTTGTCAACGTTGGAAGGAATTGTAGAAGATGAATCTAAAATAACAGTGGAAGTCCCCGCTTCATGGCTAACGAAAGATTGCTCAGAAGATATTGAAATAATATTTTTAGTTTTTTTCTTAGTGTCTTTCCCTATATTACTCTTCTTATTTTTTAAATTTACATTTTTATCTCGCAATGCTTCGGAATTGTTTTCACAACAATTTACAGATTTCATAAGGGATCTCAGCTTGCTAAGTTGGCTCTGCAATGACGAAACGAGCTGAGATAGACCGTCAATTTGGACTTTGTAAAATTGCTCGCAAACACAATTCATTTTAATACAAGAACTAAACTAATAAATTAATAAAAAGAGAAAAAAAGCAAAAAGAAAAAAATTTGCAAAAAGTGGGATTCGAACACAGGACCTCACGGGCGTGAGTCGTACACGCTACCACTGCGCTATATGCTAGTACGAAAATGTATGCCCAGATAACTCAGTTAAGCCGAGTTGAAATGACTACTGGACCAAATGAAAACAAAGAACAAAGACCGTCCGAGCGGCAGGTAAAAAATGCAAACCACTAAACACTTTTCGAACAAATTTATGATTTATCACTACACCAATCCGCGAAACCACTTTTACAGATGAAGTGAACGAGCAAATGAATCATAAAATTATGAATTTAATATTAAATCTTATGAATTTGATAAAAAAATTAGAAATTTAATATTAGCGAAAAATTTTGCGTGTTTGCTATGATAAACGTCAAACGTCGTTTTTTTGACATTTCGCCAGCGAAAATAATGCAGTTGCACTTTATTTCACAATGAAAAGATGTCATCGACAATCAATCAGAACGCGAGTGAACATTTATCGTACATTGAGTGAATAAAAAGCAAGTCTCCACGGTATTGTTTTCACGGGAGACATATATGCGAGTTTTTCGCTCGGTGAAGTCAGTACATACCTTTACCCTAAATTTTGTGAATAAAAGGCAAATCTCTATAGCACATTTTTCACGGGAGACATAAATGCAAGTTTTTCGCTCGGTGAACATAGAACTAGCATAGAACTGGAGGATATACAACATTTTTCTCTGATAGAACTAGCCTTTATAAGACAAAAAATCGTTCGGCGAGAGCTTTTATAATGGCTGGCAGACAAGCATTGTGCATTTCACATTGTAAGAAGGCGTGCATCGTACGACCGAAAAACAATCGAATGTACCATTTATCCATGCTTTTCTTTGTTGTAAAGTTTGCTCGTACGGTCGTTTTCCTATAGTCTGAAATGGCCCAATAGCAGAAATCTCGTAGAAAAGGAGCATGATTATTTTTGAAGATTTTTTATACAGGAAGATTATACGCTCGGAGCACACCAATAGCATACACTTCTGTGGTTGGTTTTACCTAAAATAAAATATAATTAAAACTATTTATTATTGCAGACTTGCACCTTAAAATACATATATGTCAGCATAGATATCTTATAGCATTTCCTTAAAAAATTTAAGGGGAGCCGTTTAATGTTTCATGGAACCAATTTTTATTCCGATTCTGAAATTTTGGTTTTTCTTTTCAACCTTTGCGGTTTAAGATCAGTGGCGTTACGCACGGCGCGGCGCGGCGTTCCATCTGATTAATAGAATACGATAACAATTTATTACCACACTTGCAGCAGACCAGATTGATGACCGGCCCTGTACGGTCTGTAAAATATTGGAATTAAAAATCCCCTTCATCACCAATTTTCTGAAGCTTCGATTGCCCACATATTTTAGAATGGTCTGAAAGTTCTGTGGTCAATCAAAGCTATAATAGTATATTGTCTTCGCATATACCTCCTACTGAAATGGAGCAAGGTAGTGATTGCCGCGCATTTTCTAGGCGACATGCTCCGGTTTATATCTGTTCAGCAGACTTTTGTCCTTTCTACTGCAGCCGCGGTGGAACAAAAAAAATGTGCACTGGAAGGATTTTTTAGAGAAATTTTTAGTTGTTGTTCTTTTTATAAAATTGTTAGAACCTTAAATTTCCGCTTGACGAAAAGCCAACATCAGTAACCAGTTTTAATAATTAACCCAATGCACAATCTCCGACAAGGAAAGGGGGAATTTCAGTCTCCATGTTAGGTTCGTCTGATTACAACAAACGAATGCACGGATCAATGTTGTTGCAAAAAGGATTTTCATGGCAGGGTAAAGTAGAATCTATATAATAGTGTAGAAAGTCGTTCGAGTAGTTTCATTAACAATCGCTTCCAAATTGATGGATGTCCGATATAATTTTGCTTAGATTTCGCATCAGATTTTCAATTATTTTTGATTTCATTTTATTGATATTTGATAAATTATATTTTAAAAACTCACTCATTATGAAGATGTGGAACTTCAGCTAATTTTGAGATAATACACGATAGCACACGGGAAACAAACAATTTTAAAAATGTCGAACCAAATAGACAAATGTTACTAAAAAAATGTTTTTACCACAAACAAGAATACTCAGCAAATGGAGATTTCTGAAAACTCCCTGCCGAAAATGTCATGCCAAAGAATATGTTTTCATCACTTAACTGCTAGCGACCACCAAGTCATTTCGCGGGATCTCTCGCAGATGGGTTCTCCTTCAACGCTCAGTTGTTCGTTTATTTTCACACACAACCCTCAGAGTTTCAGTCAAAGCTCGTTAAGTGGGTGAGACAGCACCAAATTTGGAAATGACCCACCCTGACAGGAAGATTTTGACTGAGGCTCTCGCCTTCTTAGAAGCACCTTGGTCAAAGTTTGTACATATACACGAAGCAATTAAAAAACTGAAGCAATCCGTAAATAGAGTAAAAATTGAAGTGATAAAAACAGCATTAAATTTATCACTGGGGAGAATTTTTTAAAATCCCTATTGGTACTAGCATGAATTTTCGATTTACGTAATGAAAACCGTCAGGTTCCCGTGTGTCACCTTGTGGAAAACATTAGTTCCATGACACTATTCGAACTTCTACATCAAAAGAAATAAATAGTAAACCTTGGGCTAATGATATTTTTTTATTTATTCCACCGGATTCTTACACAGCTCTGTATGTGCTTAACACTTTCAAAAAATAGATGTGAATTTAATTTTTCGGTTCTAGAAATTCTGACTAAATAAAACAGTGTTATAGTTTTAGTATGTTTCGAGTCATTAAAGAGCCGGACTTTGCCGATCGCAGCTCTAGGTAAAAAAAATAAACAGGGCCCCTATTTATATTTTGAATACAAGAAATTTGAATAACATCGCGCCACTGGCAGCATTTATTTGACAGCTTGACAATTGCAAAAAAAGCGTTTAAAGGAGGCTTCTATGTCGGCAGCGAAAGCCCATTCCATTTTCTTGTAATCAAAACAAACACAGCTGCACATAATGCACGAAAAATATACAAAACAATAGCAGGATGCAAATATTGTTGCAGAATCGGCGAGTAATTACGCGTTTGGGGATGAAATTGTCTAATACTATGGACTAACTAGAATATGTAGTATTTTTTTTATCGTTTTTTTTTCCGCCATTCTAATGGTAAAAAACGGTGTCTCATATGAACGGTAATTTTTTACATCATGTTGAGTATTTGTAAAAAAAGGATGATGGCAAATAGTCTAGCTTTTATATTTTTCTACTGCCTCCGTGTCTCTGTCGACAAAATTTATGCCGCATTCAGATCCTGATAATTAATTTAATTTTAATAATTAATTTAATTTTAATAATTAGACCATAGTCTAATAGTTCTTTTTAGTATCTACATAAGCAGATTAAACAAATTTAATAATCTTGAAAAATTCAATCCGTAATACAATTTTTGTTTTGTAACAAAAACAGGCAACATGGTAACACAACAAATTTACCCTAAAACTAAAACATTCCGTCGTACATATTACAAGCAAAGTGGCTTGTGCTTGTGAATATTGGACTATCTATATTCACGCCATTCTAATTCCACTCGGTATGTCCAGTTTTGATCTTGTTGTATGTATTTGAATTCGTTTTGTACATTTGACAGAATGTGCTTCACAACATGAAATATTCATTGGCAACTGCTACACTTTATTGAATGCATAAGTTAACCTTATGTTGTAATTTTGACGGAGAAATCAGACGAAACGCAAAGTATACAGTTATTCCACACATAATGTACCTATATGCTTGAGCTTGTATCCACTTACGGAGGTGCATGTCCTTCATGTCACGTCATGTTATGCTTCCATGAATTCCGACCAAATCACCAAAATGGGACACAAAGATGGAATAGTATAGTTTGACCATCGATTATATCAAAAATTTATTCGATTTACTTTTGTCCGGGGACGAAATCAAAACGTACAAGGATATGGTGCGTACAGTCCATGCTTGTGTTGTCCTTTTACTTTGATGCATTTTCCACTTTGTATATACAATGTACACGAGTTGATGGTTTCATTCTGTGTGTAATACACACAGAATACAATTTGAACAATACAATGGGGTTGACCCAGCAAATGTTTCAAAATTACCTGATAAAATAGAGAGTACGCTATATTGGGTACCGAGTCCGAAGAGAAAATTGAACCGACTCGACACTCAAATGAATGATAGATGGCTAACTCGCCGTCCGATCCGAGCGAACGAGTAAACGAGAAATGATCCATCCTTTTTTCGTAAATAATTCTTATTTTGCTATCTATGTTATTGACCCCCTTGGGGACATCATTAAAGTTATCTCTAGGCGATTCTTTTAAATTTTGTCTTCTCTCATATGTAGCCCTGAACGACCTACTACACAAGAAATAACAATTGTACGTGTACACAATATATGGGAAAGCGAGGCAGTTTTCTATTCAATATTTGTTTCGTTTTCAATTTTTTTTTGAAAACTTTTCCATTTTGTTTGGAAACATTCCTTCACTTTGACTTTTTTTGGGACTTTCTTGTCCACTCAGCACTAGGCCCGAGGAGGACATACAGCGATGGAGTAGTGTTTTTCGTCTAGCTATAGAGAGGTTGACATGACACACACCTTGTGTTAATGGTGGGTACTTTTCTTGCAAACATATCGCCCTTTTATCGGACCTTTCTGTTTGTTGGGTCACCCGATAGAGAGCACAAAAAAATAAAAAAAAAATGTTGGTGACCTATTGAAGGGTTAGAATTGTATTACGACGGTTAATGTTTAGTCAATATTGAAAGAAGATACAATTTGTTTGGAAAATGGCAAATTCATGTGAAAGATGTGTTTACTTATCACGAATACGAAATGATCAAGATAGATGAGAAAGATATAGGTGAAATGTAAAAGTTTCAAGATGAAAATCGTATATATTTTTTTTCGGACGGAAAAGTAGAATGAGAGATTGAATTTTGATGTTTTTGTTTTATTTATAAGTTACCTTTGTATTCAGGGAAAAAAGGAACTAATCTCACGTCATGTTTTCCCGCATTGAAAAATACTTAGCCCTCGGTTTGCATCCGTCGAATGATTGCTCACTCACAGCTGTAAAACATCGAGACATCCTTAGATGGTTTACTCAACGCCGGATTTACCAATGGGCAGTATAGTCAAATTGCACTATCAATTGCAGGCCAACCCGAAAAGAATCTTTTTTAAATTTGGGAGAAATCCAACCTTCTTCATGGATCCAAAAATTCTAAACAGTGGCGTAACGTTTCCCAAATTTCTTGTATTCAAATTGGAACGGGGGCCTCTCACGTTAGATTTTTTAAACCAGGCAATATTGACAGAACCCGCATTTAAAGCAGTCAAGAAATGAGCAAGAACATCCAAAATCTTCTGTTTAAGCAACATGTTCCGAAAGTGAATTTTGAATAATTTTAAGGGGAAACCTGTGGAATCATCCGCATGATTCATTTAACTTTTTGTCACCAAATACAAGAGAAGCGGCGAAAAAGCACGATCTCGAGGACAGCCTGTCTCGTAAGAGCAATTGATCCTAGATCTGGACATCAAATCAGATAGCTCAAACGTAGTCGTCAAGATCTCTAACGACTCGGGCCAAGTAAATTCATGGTAGAACTCCCCCAAAGATAAATAAGTCATACCCAAGATGCGGATCCATTATCTGTACACAAGGGTTTACCGGCCATCTTAGTTTCATAAGTCCTAGTAAAAAAAATTGGACCTTTTTGAAAATTTTTTCGGCCAGTAAATCCATAGTTATCCTTTTGTCAACGTTGTGAGAGTATTTTCATTCATGCATTAACTTTTTTAAAGATTCATACACTCAAAGAATTGGACCACAACGGACTCCTTCTATCTCTTCAATATTCTTGTGACCAAAACCCCAGAGCAAATTGATATTAGATTAGATTATAAACAAGTCCCTACTCAACATGGTTGGGAGACACTTTCCTTGTAATTTATTGATTGCTCTGATGATTGTTTTACACCCAAATTACACCAATTTATTGTAAAGTTGCCGCTCTCTAGAATGCTGTTAAATGCTACAAAGTTCAAGCTTCTCCGTACACAAAATTGGTCGATTCGGAATTTTTTGTCTGTATCTGTGATTCTGTAGCTGGCTTATTGTTTCTGGCAAACTAATAAAAATGGAAGTCTTTAAAAGACAGTTACCCAAGGACAGGGCCGGATTTAACATGTATGTCGCCCCTGGGCAGTAGGCAAATGGCCGCCCTCCGCCAGTAGATTAGCTTGGAAGTAGTAGGAGTCGCATACACATATGGTAACGTTAACGGACGTATCTGATATGAACATTTAATTTTTCCCCGTAACCCATGTCTTTCGTTTGCTTGAAAATATCCTGCTTCCATACGGACGTAAACAGTGGTCCTTTCAGAAATTATTTCAAAAAGCAAGTTCGTTCAAATCCCGTTCAGAATGTTTTCAAATTACCTACTCAGTTTCTGAGGTTCACTGTTTTCTCATTGTCACATCTCGTAGTATTTTTGAGATGTCCTTTGTCTGATATAATTAACCTAAGTTCCGATTTCGCGATTTTTCAGTTTTTTTTTGTTTTCGGATAAAAAATCAATTTATCAAAAATTTCCAAAATACAATGTTTTTATTCAGCAAATTCGTTAGCCGGCGCTTCTAAACGCTTTGCTGATTTTTTGTCATCTTAAACGATTTTTACCTGTGGAATTTTTAATTTATCTATCTACACTAAAACATGACAATTTAAACCTAAAAGTTGTGAAAAATAAATTTAAAGCGATTCACACGATGGAAACATGATTCTTAAAAAATATAGACAATGGTAGTCAATGCAGAGAGATTTGGATCCCTGCCGAAACTAAATCGTGCCCTCGTCAATGTTGCTGCTCATCCAATTTAAAGTGGTGAAAAACTGAATGGATGTGTTACTTTTCTAGACAGCTGACGGGTTTAAAAATGTAAAAAGTGGTGCCTTTTTTTGCCGGATGGAGAAATAAAACCTTTCCTTATAAGCCAGACAGCTCTATCTGAAATATTTTAAAATAAAAGCATGACTGGACCCTATCAAATAGTTTAGTCAAAACCAGATTTTTTCCACGGGATCAACAGGAATCATGGGCGTAGCCAGAGGGGGCAGGGAAGGGCGCTTGCCCCTCCTGGTCGATTATTATGGTAAAAAAATTCTTACCGGTGTAGTAAAAAAAAACGCTGCACTCTACAGTGCTTGAAGGTGTAACAATGCGAGTTTGATTCCAGGCAGTACGTCAAATTTTCTGCTGCTGAGACTGTAGTCTGGAAAATTAAAATATTTGTAATTTTCTGGCTCCTGATATCCGGAACTGGGATACCGATGTGTGAGCACCATGAATCAATAACCTAATTAGATCAGATCATTTCTGAGAAATGTTTCTCTTAGGGAGACTGGTTTTTCTTTTGTAAGAATCCCATATTTAGCATGCGTCTCATTTCATGTGTTCTGATCGGCAGAATCAATTTTAACCGTTATATGACGGTCTCTCCTGAACCTCGTATCTCTATCAAAAAAAGATTTATAAATTTTACTCAGAAGAAAAACAGTGACAGACGATACAAACTGATCTCTTGGTCTATTTCTTTTAAATCGCAAGTGGAATAAGCAGTCCGAGAGACAAAAACAGCACTGAATATAGACGAGCTACGGTCTAAAAAGCTGAAATTCGAGGGCAGTTGAATGTAATCAGAATCACCAGTAAAATTTTAAACACGTGCAGGGGCCATTTTTCGGTAAATGGGTAGAAAATCATTCTCGACTCTCCGTTCTTAAAATTTGGCTCTAAAATTTGCCTAACAATATTTTCGTGACCAACAATTTCAACTTCTAAGACAATCATGATGTACAAAAAATGTCGGGAATATAAACAAAGTGTGTGATTCGATGAGTTACTTATCGTTGGAGGCGATTTACACTCTCCGACGGGAGTATTTTAGGAGGCTTGTAGTAAAATCTGAAGTTCGCCGCCAATGTAGATTCAGAAGTTCATTGATTGTTACACCCGAAAAAATCTCTAGGCTTTCAATAAAATTTAACATAGAGAGTCATCTACGGGACCATACCGTCAGGGGAGTGCCTAAGCAATTACGCTCTTACCACCCGGTCCATCGGACTGTTTTGTCCTTCGGCATTTTATTAACGGACTTCTTCGTTCGATGCATGCGCTCAGCCTCGAAAACCCAATCCCGAGCCGCAACTCCAGCTGGTTGACTAGGGTAACAATATCCAGCCACCTCGAGTACAATATGGTCCCCTGGCAAACCCATCGCCGAGGTGCACTATTTGCTAAAGACTTCCCAATAGCAGGTGTGACCGATCTTCCTTCGGCCCCCTCAAAGATTCACCCTGCGACTACCCATCAGCTTAAAGCGATAGGTAGGACTGCTTTTAACATCTGAATAAGGATTCTTCAGCATACTAGTCAGCAATTTCTAAAGGCGAAGTATCATTAAATTTGGCGCTCTGGATTAAGACTTCATCTAATTTGAATAACTCTGAAAGCAATTAAGATTTTTTCCTAATTTTGTCAACTGCTACTTGAGTAAAAATCCTTTCATAGAATGTAAAACCAATAGAAAGCCTAAAAAAATTTTCGCCCCTCAAAATTTGCCGCCCCGGACAGCTGCCCAGGTTGCCCATATGGGAAATCCGGCCCTGCCCAAGGAAAAAACAATTGTTTATACTTTCAGCTTTGGGGGCCCCTGTAGCTTGGGGCCCGTGCTCCACTGAACACATGGAACATCGTACGTTACGCCACTGGTTCGAAATCATTGATTCATGTAAGTTCAAATAAATGTACTGCAAAAATAGCACAAGGGCTTTGCGGCAAGTAATTTTAAAAGTTTACGAATTTTGTCTAGAGTTTATAGCGGTATCACATTTGCTTCAATATTCCTAATTTTAGTCAGAATATTTTTCCAAAGACCAGATTCCATGGGGTTTTAAGCTAAATAATTTTAACACATAAAATAGGTCTCTGGAGGTATATATAGACTGCGAAGTTGGTTAAATAACGTCACTTCTCATTAAAACTGAAACTTAGCAGCCTTTTTATATTTTGAGTGTTGCAAACCGTGTTACCATTTTAGGGGAATAACATTTTTAGGCGAATAAAATTTTTAGAGAAAACTTTAGGGGGAACATAAGAAACCTTAGAGGGACATCTGTAGAAATTATGATTCCTACAAAACACATCTAGCATGCCAGTTCTGAGTCCATGTTCACCGGATAACAGTCCTTAGCTTATCTTTGTCTAATGTTGTAAAGTGCCGCGCTTGAAATCGCGAAATGCATTTTTAACAGGCAGGAACCCGCATGAAAGCATGAAACTTTTAGTAATAGAAAACATTTTGCACAAATATTTCGACTAGAATATTTATGAAGAATTTCTTTTACAAAAAATTCTCTCGGGCTTTTAAATTTTTGTACAAAATGCCCGTTCGTAAAAAATTGCACAAAGTTTAACCGAAGTGATTGGCCTATAGGAAATTAACTGATATTCCAAAGTTGTTAAAAGTTAATATAATACGATAGAGAATCTCTCATTTTAATAAAATCCCATGAGAGGTTTCGAGTCCCCTTAAATGTATAGTGGGCGGGCTTTTACTTTCGAAACGCATCGATATCGTGATGCTATTTGCGGTATAGTAGAACCCCATAGATAGGACATAACTTTACAGTAGGCTTATGTAATTTCGTATGGTATAAATTTTGTTGATATTCATCTCCCCAATATATATTTGCGCATCTTAAAATTTGTAGCACGTTCCTTATTCGCTTATACTCAAGCAACACATCACCCCTATGTATGGAAAAGCCGTTATGCATACATATCCTTGTCACACTATCAATAAACCTTCTTGAAAACCAAACAAAACATTGAATTTCATTATTCAACTCGACTGAATCTGCACAAAGAAACGCCGCCGCCGCCCGTGTCATCGTCTCCATCGTAAGTTTGCGCGTGGAAAAAGCGCGTCTCTCCACGTTATATCATATCTTTCGCGAATAACGGTATCATCTCATGGGATTTATATTCAATATTGGATTCGATATGCTTTATTGAAAAAATCTCAATGATATTTATACGTGCCTCTCGTGCTGCTAAGTATTTTCTTGCATTTTGCAGGATCACCATATACGGTTACTGAAAAAGGTGCTTATAAATTGAAGAACCGAACAACCAATGACTATACGTGATATTTTGTATACGCTATCCTTTTTTGATTGAGCCACCGACTCTGTATTATCTAAATCCCCATACCCGGGCTATGTCGCAACTAGGGGAGCGTATGAATGAAATTGTATGGAAACATTTTGATATGCAAACTTCCTCACTTTTTTAAAATTTACTTTTTTTCTCTTGTACTTTCCGCTTAAAGAATCCTTGTGGGGTTTTATTCGTTTCGTATATTTTTTCGTCTCCTTTTGTTGTGTTGTTTATTTTTCCTTTATACGAAAATCAAATAAGGATGCGATTTTGTGCGTATCTTGTGTATCCATTTCGGTATATTGTTCTCATGAAAATCTTCTCGTGGTCGTTCTATAGGATTCTCGCACCTTTCTTTTACACTCTGAATCGACTATAGTATTTTGTATTTGGATCGAAGCTCGGAATAAGGATGATACACGTCCGGAATGTCTGCCGTGTATCAACAGTATAAACGTGGCAGAGTAGTCGGGTGGCAAAAACGTTTCACTTGCAGCGCGCCCGAACCCAAGAAAGGAAATGAATAATACTCGCGTTGTACTTGGTATCAATTTGAATCCTTGAGAAATTTATTTATAGGCGCCAAAAACTTTTCCCTTTTCCAAATACAATTATATTCGAGTTTTCATCGTCCACACTTTGTATTCAGATCGAGAGCGAAATAGTCAGATATAATAAAAAAAAGAGGGAGAATGGGCCGAGAGCGAGGGGGTTGAGTTAAACGGAAAAGGATCGCGCGTGGAGGTCATAAGGCAACTCAACGTGGCGCGGTGCTCTTGCTATTCGACTGTTGTCTGAAGGATTTATGGAAGGCATTGTATCTTAAATTTTCTTTTCGTTTTTATATGGAAATGCGATATTTTATTTGTTTTGTTCAATGCGTATTGTTTACGTAGAGTACAGTGTATGCAGAGAGCGGCCGGGCTACAAATAAATGAGATGAAATTGAAATGAAGAGTAATGGAAATTTTTGGAGCGGCCATAGACTGGGGGCGGCAGTTGATTTTGTGAAATTTTAAATAAAAGATGGAAAATTGGAAATTATTCGGTTGGCACGTGTCCGAAGGTAATTTTAATTTCCATGTACAATTGACGTTAGATAAGAATTCTCTTGAATGGCTAACGACTAAAACGTGTTTATAATAATTTATGCAGTGAAATTTTATCACAATTACGATCAAACTACTGTCCATGTGTACATGGACAGTGAAATCCGGTGTGAATTTAACTCCAGAATTATCGAATAAGATAATCTTGTTTGGATAAAATAGTTATATGATTTATCAAAAAGGATAAAAGGAAGATTTTAAACTTCATAATTGGGGTCATTATCGTGCTAAAATCTTATAGGAATGGCATGAAAAATGTCTGAAGTTTTAGGCAATACATTAGAAATTAGAGAAACTGTATGGATTGGACAAACGCGTTATTTTTACTGACGGAAAAGATTAAATCTCGTCGGTTCAGATTTTTTCTAGAAGTTTAGAACAAGAAGACAATAGAGACACAGGACGATAGTTAGATACACTGCTTGTAACTCCCTTCTTAGGGATCGGAACAATATGGGGGCATTTCCACTGTGATGGAAATATTCCTTCTTCGATGCTCTTATTAAAAATAATGGAAAGCAGAAGACTAATGGAGGGAGATGTTCTTTTTAGAAATAAATTCGGTATTCCATCCGGACCCCGAGAAGTAGTTGCCTTGAGCGAAGAGATCAAGAGTTCGACATATGAACAACTAATAGGTGGAACAGAGTCAGAATGTGCAGACTGAGTAGGAAAAGAAAAAGTAGAGTCAGATATATTATACGTGCTAGCGAAATAAGATGCAAATAACTCGCACATTTCAATTGGGGTGTTAGCGACTTCATCATCCCAAGAAAGCTTCGCGGGAAATGCAGAGGAAGTTCTGATTTTCTTCACACAGGACCAAAATAATTTGCTTTCATTATTTGCGATACTATTTTCAATACAAGCAATGTAAGCAGATCTAGCAGCGCGAATTAAAGATTTAGCTTTGTTCCGAAGCGACTTAAATCGTAAAAGATCAGAAGGTCGTTTAAACCGTTTGTACCCAACACGGATATCGTTTTTCTTGCGAAGTAGATTGCGGATAAAATGTGTAAACCAAACTGGACATTGGTTATGCATTTTCGAACTTATAGGTATGAACTCACAGATGATATTATATAGAACACTGTAAAACACGTTGAGAGCTGCATCACAGCTAAGTCCGTTTAGGAGGTTGGACCAATCAGTATCCATCAATTTTTGGTTGAATTTCAATTTCAATTTTATTTCAGTTAGAATAATTTCGGTTTACAAAAGCTTAATACAGATTCCGGTTCTGAACCTTAGCTCATTAATATGAATAATTTGAACAAGCAATTCAGTTAATTAAGTTTAAAATGCTAATTAGAATAATGCTCAGGAAAAAACAAGAAAACCTGATATAATTTACAAAAAAAAAAAAAAATATGTAATAAAATAAAACTTAACCTATAAACTTAACCTATGAAGAATGTAATATGGATTGTGTAATAGTAGTTTACTTAATACATTAGGTAGTAATCATAGATTGAATAATATTATTGTTAATATTGGAGCAATTCGTTATAAATCTAGAACTATTTTTTCGGGCTATTTCATCAATTTTCCTAATTTTTGTTTCGTAATGCAATCTTATTGTAGAATAATAGAACGGTTTATCGTAAATATGTTTGAGGATCTTATTTTAAGTTATCTGCATTTTGTTTTTCGTTGTTTTTGCATAGTTATTCCATAAAGGAGAACCATACATCGCTATTGGCTGAATGACCATTTGGTATATAATGCACTTGTTTTCGAGTGACAGTTGGGACTTCCTATTTAATAGTGGGTAGAGGGACCAAAAAGATTTCCACATTTTTTCGGTGGTTCTTTCGACATGCGCGTGACCAGTTAGTTTCTTATCAAAGACGAAACCAAGATACTCAATTTCATTTTTCCATGGGATGCGGTTTCCAAGAAAATCTAAAGGCGAATTTGGGAAGTTACTTCTTTTTCTTTTATTTGAGAAAAAAGCTGCTTTACTCTTATACTCATTGAGTTTAATCTTCCATCTGAAGTAATACTGGTACAGACATTCCAATTGGTGTTCGAGCTTTGACGAAATTATAGCCGGGTCGTCCCCATCACAAAATATACAAACGTCATCTGCAAAACAGGCCATTTGACATTCGTTTGATCTAGGTATATCTGAGGTATATATATTAAATAGGACTGGGCTAAGACAAGAGCCCTGAGGAACGCCATATGGTATTCCTTTAACAGATGAGAATGATTCTCCTATTTGGACAGTGAAATATCTATTAAACCGAAACGATTCTATAATTTTAATTAAATAAATAGGTAAACCATACCTTAATAACTTAAATAATAGTCCATTGTGCCAGACAGAATCAAAGGCTCTTTGGATATCCAACGTAACGACACCAACCGATTTTTTGTCCTTAATTGACTTGTCAATATATTTGAACAACCGTAATGCTTGATGGACAGTTGAAAGTTTCTTTTGAAAACCAAACTGAAATTCAGGTATTATTTTTAAGCGTTCGACAACCTCGTTCAGTCGAGACAATAATATTTTCTCCAGAACTTTGCTCATGGAAGGTAAGAGGCTTATTGGTCTGTAACTATTAGCATCTTTAGGGTTTTTGTCCGGCTTAGGAATAGGTATTACTCTGGCGTGTTTCCAGGCAGAAGGGAAATAACATGATTTTAAGCAAGCATTTATTATAAAATTAAGGCTAACTATCGCTTTTCTGGGGAGATTTTTCAAGACGATGTTTGATATTTTATCAAATCCAGGAGCTTTTTTAACCTTAATCGATCTTAAGATTTTGTTAATTTCATTTGGAGTCGACATGCATGATGCGCTAAAGTCACTATTGGAAGATGATAGTGTGTTTATTGCATCGCTCACTAATTTGTTACGTAGCTCATTCCCGAGGTGGGACGAAGAGTTGTGGGCATTCTGAAATTTTTTTGCAATAATCTCCGCCTTTTCTTTGTTGTCGAAAATTAGGGTTTTGTCCGGGGCGTATAATGGAGGTATAATTTTACAACGGAAGACTTTATTCAGCTTCCATATTTTGCTGTTGTTTTTTGGTATTTGTCTTAGCATTGTGTTCCATTTTTCGTTTCTTTTAGTAAATATTTTTTCTTTGATCAGCTTAGAGAGCCTGTTAACGAGTGTCTTTGTAAGCGGATTTCGGTTTTGTTGCCATAAGCGACGGAAGGAATTCCGAGTTCGGATATATCCCCTAATTTCGTCGTCAATCACCTGATATGGAGACGATCTAATAGTCACATTAAATGAAGAAAAATCTAGCGCATCGTTAATTTTATTGTAAAGATCGTCAATCAAGAGATCAATTTGAGAATGATGCTCAATTTTCGATAGGTCCTGTGACTTGAGGTCGATATTGATTGATTGATTCATAGTTTCCTTTCCTGAAATTGAAATGAGTATGACCATCATTACTTAGAGGACAATCGAATCGGATGTTTATGTCGACAGATAAGGCCGGATGGTAAGGATCAAGAGGCACATGATCTATGGGAGCTCTAAAGGAATTAAGACAATGCTCTGACATATTACTAAAAACTAAATCCAACCTACGTCCCATACAGTTATCTGTAATATTAAACTGGAGTAAGTCACAAACGTGCATGAATGCATTTACTGAAAGTAACTGTGAAGATGAACCATTCGACTCTAAGGGAAAACCAGGTAAGTCAGGCCAACCTATGTTTGGCATGTTAAAATCTCCACATATAATCGAAGACGCAGCCGGATGAAAGATATTCATGATATTTGAAAAATATTTAAATAATTCTTCAAAAACAACGAGTCTTCTTCAAAACAACAAATCAGAAGCGAAGAAGTAAGTGTGGGAATAATTACCGATACACAGTCGAACGTGTCACATTCAGTGGTAGATATTAACGAACAATTAATGGCCTGACGAACAGCAATGAGAGCACCACCCTCACGCTGTTAATGAAAACGGAAAATATTGTATCCTTCCAACAGCTCACCGTTGTGAACAGATTCACATAACCAGGTTTCAGTTAAACAGATTTGATTTTAAAACCGAAATATTGAAGCATTGAAGTTTGGTCCTCAACCCACGTACATTTTGATAATAAAGGTTAAAATGCATTATTTTCGATTTTTTCTTAACCCTTCTGTCGGCACCTACTACAATATGCATATTCTATACCCAATAGGTCTGGCTGGACCTACTGGAAAAAAAAATATTTTTTAGAAAAAGTGAAATTTTTACTGGTATAATCATTCTACCCCTTTTTTACAGCCATTTATAAACAATAAAAGCATTAAAATCGTTTTTGTAGATATACTAGATGCGTTTTTAAGAAGACATATTTTGAGGTGGTATTAGTACAAACATGTTTCTTCGTTATTTTCTTCTATTTTTGCTTTGCTTTTTTCATTGCGTATCCGTACAGAAAGTTTGATCGAATTTTTCAATTCCAATATCTTTGGGGAAATATTTGGCGCTTTGTTGGTAGATTTTACCGCGATATTAGTCTGCAGATTTGGGGCAATAGATGGAAAGAAATAGGGAATTTTCAAGCGCAAATATCATTTCATTCTAAATTTGCCGTAAATATCTCAATTAAATCTATTAAGAAACACCATCGTAAGTCACTAATACTTAGTTCATACTATTACAAAGGAAATAAAACTCGTTTGAATTTCATAGAATCAAATCTCGGTTGATTAGGTGATGTTATAAAACGGGATAAAATTAGGCGTACCCAGTTTGCGAACTTCACGGCTATTTAAAGCAAAATCTTAGAAAATTTTATCGTTTATTGTACAAATTGAATTTTAATGACTTTATTACATCATAAATAGGAGATTTTTAAGAGAATTTAATATTTTGACTATTAAATCAAGACGAAATTGGGGGGGGGGGGGGGAAGAACTATAGGTCTGGCCAGACCTATTGGGTATCAAAAAGCACTATAAATTGAAAATCATCAAAAACATACTCAAGACTTCAACCGATTTTTTTAAATTTTTGCAAAATGCTTCTAAACATATTATTCTAGGATATCATGAAATATGAAGTCGCTGCGATTTCATCTTCTATACCTTTTTGACCAAAATATAGTGCCAAAGGTCTGGCCAGACCTTTGTGCTGACAGAAGGGTTAATAAAGGACGATGAAAATTCCGTTTAGTAAATTCCTTCAAAAGAATACCAGATGGCCAAAAAGTATCCGTAGAAAGAACATCAAGTTCGTTGGGAATCACGATTTTAAATGATGACAGAACATGATTAGGAAGGTTGTCCTTTGTGAGTTTATGGCAACTCAGTAATGCAGGAACGTATCCAAGCTTGTCAATTATATATCGTCTTATCTCGTCCTCTGTCGTATCATAAGCGAGTCTAGAGATAAAGAGTTGCTTAGGAGGACAACAAACTCTTAAATTATTTGAAGATGACGCTGGTGGACCAGCAAGATCAACAGACGAAGAATTACATGATGATGGTGGCTGCTCTACCGAAATCTGTGATGGAGGAACACAGCCAGATGACTCAGGACGAAGCGGTAGAGTATTGAGATTGGTTGAAGTTGAAGCAACTGGTTGAGGTGTTTGAAACTGCTGAGTTTGTTTGTCTAGCTCGGACTTTTTTCTTCGCGTTTTGTTGTTGAGCTTGACGTAGGCGCGTTGTTACTCCAGTAGCCTGAGCAACAATATTCGATGAAGGCACTCTAGCCGGACCAGCATGGTGCGGCAATACTTGCAAGTCTGTATTCGGCATACCGTGTCTAGCAGAATCGTCTTCATAAATACTCTCAAGCAGCTTCTTTGCCACCAATAATTTATTGACGTATTTGTCCAAAGATGTGAATCGACAATTGGTGCAGAACCAATAGAGACCGGAGTCAGGCTCGCGTAGTGAATGGCCAACTGAGTCGGGTAACTTGGCACATTTACTGTGAAACGCCAAACCACAGAACCCAGAGCAAATGATGTTTGGTGTAGTCGCAGCCTTATCCAGGCAAGATGAAGCAGCACAGGTGCTCATTTTAAGAAATAACAGAAAAAAACCGTTCACGGGAAAAAATGTTTAAAACCCAATCGATAAAATACAAATTTAAAGTTTTTCGTACTGCTCTACACCACACGCAAAAAAGTAGCCGTCTAACAAGGTCCACAATATTTATGTTTATATAGGCGCCAAAAAGTATGCAAAAATTCAAAATCGAAAGTTCAATACAGAACGCAAACCGCACTTTCAGTAGCTGATTGTGAATGATCACTGTTTAGAGCAGGGGTTCCCAACCTTTTTCAATACATGCCCCCCTTGGAAGGTTAGCCGAATCTGCCGCCCCCCAACGAAATTTTCGCTCAAAAACGGAAGAAGGCATCTTTCAGCTCATTATTTTTCTTTTGTTAAGAACTCGCCACGTTGACAAATAATAAGAGAACATTTGTATCGTTGGAGAAATCTCACAGAGATTTTGGACTAATCAGATCTGGTTTCTATTTTCGCAATTTAAATTTATGAGCAGTTCCAAAGCTTAAGCTAAGTTTGACTGATACGAAGTTAAGAAAACGGTTATTGCGCGCTGAAAATGTTGCCTGAAGATGCGGCATTAGACCGAAAACTCATTTTCCCTGGCGAGGTCAATTTTTTGGCTCAGCGGTGCGTCTACAAGCAAAATTTAAGTCATTGAGTGACTAGATGCATTTTATGAAGCACCATTTCAATTTCATTCAAGTTTAACGGTAGTGCACTCCTGGTTTTTCCCTCGGTCTATATTCCTAAAATAATTTCAGCGATCATTATCAAACAGACTTTGGGCAGAGGCTCCTCGCTAATATATTGTGGTTGCAGCGATTTATAAATTTTGTTCATGATTTGAAGAATTTTACCAGCTCATGGCCGTTGTAATATAACCCATGACATAAACACTCGAGTTGATCCCACGCCCCCCTTTGCCAACCGTCACGCCCCACTAGGGGGGCGCGCCACCGGTTGGGAAGTCCTGGTTTAGAGACACACACAATCATACACAAGCTTAGCAGGTATGAGGTTCTTTGTCTTATCTTCACTTTGTACAGAATGAGAGTTTATAAGAATCTTCACTTGCACGGCAACACTATGAAGAGTAAAAGCGTTTGGGACAACATTGTTGTTATAATAGATCAAAGAAAACAGCTGTATAATGATATTTTGGCGACGTATCGGATTGTGGTACACGACGTAGTTTGACAGCTGACCAGCTGAGAAGGATAATTTTGAATATTCTAAATAATATAGTTCTTAAAATTACCGACATTTTCCATTCAACTTCTTTGAGATTTTAACAAGATAATGGCGTCAATCATGGAGCAAGACTGATAAAAGATTGGTTTCAAGACCAACTAATCAAGGTTTAGGAAAGACCTCCATATCTCCTAGATCTAAATACCATCAAAAATGTGTGGGGATGGATGATAATGAAGATCTACATATACCGCTAGACAATAGTTTAAGAACACTGAAGCTCTTCTATGAACGTTTGGAAGAGTTTGGGGCGAAATTAATTTAATTTACCGTTAAAACCTATGCAATTCTATCCCAGATTAACTTTTTGACCTCTAATTACTTAAATAAAGTTCTAATTTTTACCAGCTAAATTTTTTAAAATAAAATTATCCTTCCTTACCGTTATTTGATGTTTTATTTCCACTAGAGCTATCCTATTGACTTCATCATTGGTACTGTTTTTAAGAATTCTCGTAAGAAAATCCTAAAGAGACTCCGGATTTGAGACCTTCTGCTATGCAAAGAACAAGCAGGCTAAAATATTGTCGCCAAGTTTTAAGGAAATACCGTTATCACTTACCGATATACAGCCATTTTACAAGTGGAACTATCCTATTGATTGGGAAATGCACGGAAAAGGGAAAATCATCAGTTGATAAGAGGTGGCCCAATTGGGTGCGACATGGCAGTGAGGGACAAGGGATACATGATTAAACGATTACAACATTTTGAAAAACATACAAACCCAAGCAGAGAGAACCCAATATTAATAATTTTAGACAACCAAATATCACATACAAGTCTAGAAACACTTACTTTTGCCAAAAACCATCTTATTCATCTGCTAACTTTGCCACCTCATAGTAGTCACAAAACTCAACCTTTGGACCGTTGTTTTTTTGCACTTATGTCTCCGTGAAAATTGTGCCGTGGAGACTTGCCTTATATTCATTTAATTTATGATAAATGTGAACTCGCGGTTTGATAGATTGTCGATGACACCTTTTCTCTGTGAAATAAAGTGCAACTGCAATGTTTTGGCTGGCAAAATGTCAAAAACCGGTGTGGAAACTTTCGTGTGAAGTATGTACCACCAAGCGAATTAGTTTTCACAATCATCAAAATTTTGACAGTATTTGCATGGATATTACGTGAACTGAAACAATGTTAGTACCTACTCTAACTATGAAAGTTAATTTAACCACCTAAACTTTTGTACCACAAAAGAGCGCGAGAGATCAGAGGCAGAAGGAAAGAGAGTGAGAGAGATATAAGGCTGGTTCGAATCTTATGAATTTGAAAACAATTAAACTTATTTCATTATTGTTAAAGAAAATGAAAGTTAATTTCAATTTCGCTGCGAAGCTTAAAACCTAATACCTATAAAAACATTTATAACATTTTTATATTCGCACAAACACATTATTCCAAATACCCCATCACAAATTCACAACTACAACTGTATAGCATGGATGGCAGTCCATTTTTTGTTGGACACGGAAAATTACAAAACATAAATCTCATAAGAATGAGGTCTTAGAAAAATAGTAGAGTGCGCGATGGGCGCTCGTGAACAACGACAGGCAGTCAGGATCTAGAGAACGGATTGCAACTGTTTACCTTTTCCTCCCATAGCTCTTTTGGTCCTTTTTTCCGACCCACTTCTTTGCCATCGCCGCGTCAATGTCCAACAAAGCATATACTGCAAATATTTCATAGTCCCCGGCACACACCGCCATGCCATGGAGAGAAAGCGGCAAGGAGAACAAAAAAAAAAACAGAAAACTTATAAAGAAAAACAACTCCAGCTCGCCAGAATGGAACCAATACCAATAACGCGAGCCGTACATATTCCGCTAGCTGGACAATAGAACAACCGGCCTGAACGGCTAACACAATCTTTCTCGCCGGACCACGGACGACCGTAGAGCAGCCAGGAGTCTGTTCCACTCTCTATACGTGACACGAGTAGTTAGTTACCCGAGTATAGCGCCCATTTTGTATTATACCACCTCAATGACCCATACCTCGTGTCGTACAATGCCATATAGTCGTCATCCCTCGCGGCGTCGTCGGTGTTCACCAAGCAAGCAATCCGACCAAAGGAAATTTTTTTTATCGATTTCTGGTCAAAATGAAGGAAAAAAAAATTCCTTTATCGTATATAGTCGAGCTATATGCCCTCTTAGACAAGTGCCTCTACTATACAACCCTGTAGACCGCGTCACAACCCTCTATCGTCGCTACAGCTTTTATCCTGGACGGACTCCTTGTATTTATTATCGCATATAGCAAACTTTTAGTGGACATAGAAAAATACTCATCCCCGCGCGTTATCTATATCTTCCGTTGACCACTCGTTTCTTCTCTTCCTGGATCATATCCTTCGGTACGTACGATAGTGTTTCAGCCAAATATGGACGCATCGCGAGACAAGGGGAGAGACTTGATTGCGTTCAAGTGTTGCATTCCCATCCATTAGTTATATTAAATTTTATATAGTCGAGTTAGTCCTTGAAGCTAACAGCTCTGTCGCAGCATTCAGTCCTGTATGAACAATACAACCATAAACTGGTATAGAGAAAAAAAATATTCGTGGCCTGAACCACACACCCACACCCCATCCCACAATTTCATTCTACCACACATTTCATTATTACTATTCTGGACTCATCTTGGCCACCCTTTTGTTGAATATCTTCAATTTCACGAGAGCAAACGAATTATTCGACTTCGAACCCCCTACGCTTCGCGACTCTGCCGCCCGACCAAACGTAAAAAGGATACCGACATCCACGTCGGATGGTAAGAGAGAAAAAAAAGACAATTCCCCATTATAAATGGAAGGATGGATCATTTCTGTTTCGCCTTGTGTTATATTTTGTCGACCTCGGCCACAATCGTCTCTCCCATACCGTCCTGCCAACGGGACGAGGTTATTGGAAAAAAATGTATCTTTTTAGTTGAACCAAGAAAGAAGGAAAAAAATCGGTTAGCTGCCCTCTCATGGCCATTGTGTGCCCAGCTTAAAACGACACCCTCTCCTTAGGTTTAGGTGAACGGGCGGCCGCCTGGCACATTCACATTCTATGTAAGAACCATTATACATACTCTCGTATTGCGGACTTGACCGATCCATGATAAATTATTGTAACCGATTTTATGGGGGAGGCTGTAAAATGATGTTAAAAGGGATCCATCGAAAGGACAATGGTCCACCCCGAGAAACGACATCCATTAAATTTTGCAATATTAGAAAATTTATTAAAGACCGGTCATCGTCCCGTATCTGCTATATACAGGACAAAGCTGAGGATCGAATAGGTTATATGGGAGGGAGAAGAATCGATTCGACAGTTTTTGTCATTGCAGAATGACTTATGGTTCGAAATTTTATTCTCGGAGATACTGAATAGATAGTTAAAGCTAGAGGGTTGCTGAAATGACATAAAGGCTGTTTACTTGCAGGTCCTCATTTAATATCCATAATGGATAAAGCTTATATAGTTTTGGTTGTTTTGAAATAAAGTTTAGTCGAAAAAATCAAAAATTGTATTTCTTTATATTGTTATATATTCGGAATGCAGGGCGCAGGGGGATATTCTTCAATAATATCTTCAAGGTGAAAGCCTTTTCTTTCCAGGTGAGGAATGATGATGCAAGCCACACATTGGTTAATACCTACTCATATAAATTTTATATGGACGTCTATATGAAACGTCCCCAACGACACCAGGGAATGTTCGCAACGATGAAGACGATAAAGTTGAGAAAAAGATAGCGAAAAAAGGTGTATATTATTCGTGTCCTTCTCCCGGACGAACGAAATATTATTGGTCGATGCGCGATATTTCTCGTGTATATTGCGCAATATCCCAAGTTATGGCGATTTCTTTTTCATCCTGCACCAATTTCAACCCTCACAAGCGTTATGTCGTATGCCTTTGGCCGGGTGGTTGTGGTGGTGGTGTCTTTGTTTCTTTTGCTATATGGGTGGTTTGTACGACGCAAGTGGCAGCAGCAGCAGGAACATACACCGATATAATATATAATAAAACACCACCACCCTATAGCCACCCACAACAAAGCCATACCGCAGTCGTATCGTGTCGTTGTCGTCAAAGAAAATATGATATCCTTTTTACGACCATATCCTGAATGTTGGAGAGAAAGTGAGCTGAACTCTCGACCTATGTGTGTGTGTGTATTTAATATGAAAAAGCGTCCACCGGAGAATATTCCAATAGCGTTATTATAGCAATATTCACCCCCTTTGGATTTGTCGGCTCTATATTCGTAGATAGGATATAAAACAGAATTGTAGGTAGATTTGGGTGTAAGTGTAGTGATGAAGTCAGCAAAATGTTAGTCCGGATTTCCTCCCACTCGTACGAAGGTAAAACTGTATTTTTTTCTGGGGTCGATTACATAAGGATATGCGCTTATAATATTTCATAAATTTATTGGGCGTGGTATATTTTGTTGGAATATTATTTTTGTGGTTAGGAAGAACAAAATGGTGAATATGGAATTTCGGTTTTAGGTTTTAGCCAATGGTTGTGAATTATGACGATAAAAATCTGCAGATGGTTTTGAAAACATTACGATCCGGAAATTTGTAGAATAATTTTAAAGTAAACACATTTAACAAATATGAAGACGTTTTTGTGGTTTCGATAAAGGCACTTTAATATATTTGTTGGAATTGATGCAAAAAGAAAAACAAATTTTCCTAGACAAACCGAAATGGGGGGTTGCGTTTATACTGCAGCCACATGACCCCATATGATCCGATTCCATCCATTTTTACATATTGCCCACTTATTTCGTTTTACTTACCATTTCCTTCAGACTGCTGACTGTGTCAGGACATCATTACATACATTCGTCCGATTGGCAGTTGTGGTTCTGAAGTTTAGAGCAGTCATATTAGCATTTCAAATAGAAAAAAAAGAGAGTAAGGCTATTTTTTATTGTTTTTGAATCAGTGGGCTCCCAAGAATCTAGAACTGATTTCGCTTAAAAAATTTTGATCGGAATGGTCCCAAAAAGGACCCAGTCCTTGACCGGAGGTGGCCATCCGGGGTATCATAGCAAAGGGGACGTCGAGTACATTACATATCCGGTGTTTTTTCCTGTTTCAAGGACCCTCAACGGAATAAATCGAGCTTAAATGGAAAATTTTCGAGTTTTCCGTGTATCTTTCCAAAGTCATAACTACGAGAATAATTCAAGTTGTCACTACTTTTATCACTTTCCAGAATCTATAATAGCTGAAGATTCTACCATTAAATTTGCTAAGAAAAAAGTTAGCTCTGAAAAAGGACATAAAAGGACACTAATTTCACACCTTGATCGAACGTGGGCATGTGGGGTGTCATATCAAAGAGGATGTCAAGTACATTCCATATCCGGCATTTGTTACTTGTTCCAAGGACCCTCAAAGGAGAAAATTGGGCTCAACTTAAAAATTTGTGTGTTTCCCGTGTCTGTACCTATATTTCTAAAGCCATAATTTTCCATTTAAGCCCGACTTATTCCATTTAGTGTCCTTGAGACAGGAAACAAGCACCGGATGTGCAATGCACTCGACATCCTCTTTGATATCCGATATGACACCCCACATGCCCACGTTCGATCAAGGTGTGAAATTAGTGTCCTTTTATGTCCTTTTTCAGAGCTTTCCGATCAACTTTTTCTTAGCAAATTTAATGATAGTATCTCCATCTATTATAGCTTCTGAAAAAAGATAAAAGTAGGGACAACTGGAATTATTCTCATGGCTTTGGAAAGATACATGGGAAACTCAAAAATTTTCCATTTAAGCTCGATTTATTCCTTTGAGGGTCCTTGGAGGAAACAAACGCCGGATATGTAATGTACTCGACGTCCCCTTTGATCTGATGCCCCGCATGCCGACCTCCGGCCAAGAGTATCCTTTTTTGTCCTTTTTGGGACCTTTCCGATCAAAATTTTTTTTAGCAAAATCAGTTGTAGATTCCTGGGAACCCACTGATTCAAAAACAACAAAAATTAGCCTTACTCTATTTTTTTCTATTTGGAGGCCTGAATTGGGATATATTGACTGCACTAGTTCTGATGATAATTGAATCGCTTGATCTGAAAATGGAGTAGTTGTTGCTGGTCCTGCACTATTTTTTTTTTCAAAAAATCGTTTTAGTTTGAACATTTATAGGCTATAAAAATTTGTCATAATTTTCAAATGCGAATATTTTTAACGCAGATTTAATGTTTCGACCGACAGTTCAAAATTTTTGAAATCCCCCTTGCGGGGATATTTTTATTCCAACAAACCTTTCCGTTTATTTATATTGTTCCACACATAAACGGAGAAGCGGACGGCAGCGTAGAGGGCCCCACGGGAGTGTCGTGGTGTGCGGTGGCTGCGTCCGAAACATGTTTTTCTTGTAGTTATTTATCACTCGCTAAATAGAAGCTACTAAAAAAACACAATCTCGATGAGTGCGCCTACATGCCTGTTTCGTATAACTGTCATTGATCCTAGACTAAAAGCTTCTACCCTAAATGTGAAGATCATGTCAGCTAGCAAGCTCACAGCTCTGACGACCCTGACTAAGTTAAGTCGTTGGTGTATCCCTGGCGAATTTCATCGATTGAAATGAAATTCATGGTAGAGCCCTCCAAAGAAAAATTCGTCCTGTAAGAGAAACGACTGATCCGTTATCTGGACAGAAGGATATAGCGGCATATGTATATATTTCTTGATTTTATGATTCCTAGATTAAAAAAAAACTTTTTGGCTTAATGAACAATCTTTAGACAAGTTCATTTTTTTCATGTTGGAGCAGTCCCTTTTCTTTCAGTATCAAAAAAACTCAACGAACTGGGTCACAATGCCTTTATTTTACTCAAGAGCCGTTAAGATTAGCACTCCAACAATATTTTCGTGACCAAAATCCAGAAAAGCTGATATTTAGACAAATCTCCACTCAATAAGATTGTGAGACACTTTCTTCATAATTGACTGATTGCTTTGATTATTGTTTTACTGCAAAATTATGCCAATTGTAAAGTTGCGGCTCTCCGGTATCCATAGTTGAATGCTTCGGAGTTCAAGCTTCCCCGTACACAAAATTAGTAGTTTCAGAATCAGTGGCGTAACGTACGGTGTTCCTTGTGCTCATTGTTACACGGGTCCTCAACTCAAAAGGGCCCCAAAGGCCGAAATCCATATATGCCATATTGCTTCAAATCCTCATTAGTCAAGAGCGCAAAAACGAAGTCAAGCCGCGGGAACAAAAGTGCCGAGCTTTTCCCGCCGATTTTTGCCTTAAGTTAAAGTTAAAAGTATTGGCACAAACATGCTCCAAATTGACGAATTTTCATAACAAATTCGCAAATTTAAAAATGATGTTGACGAATTTCCAGTACATGTGGACGATTTTCCATGTCCTAGTGACGAAGTTCCATGTTAAATTGACGAATTTCAAAATATTGTGAAAAAATTGCCGATACAAATAGACGAATTATCATCACATATTGACGAATATATTGGAAAATCAAGACTATTTTGAAATGTAAATCCGTCAATTTCATCTAGAAGTTCGTCAAAATTATTTGACAATTCGTTAAGTTGACGTGGAAATTCGTCAACATGATTAAAATTCGCCAATTTGTAATAGAAATTCGTAAATATGATGTTGAACTCCAACAATTTAAAATCAGCTTTAAGTTTGAACACAACAATTTTCAAAAGCGTTACGCCACTGTTCGGAATGTTTTGTTTCTATGTTCTTCAACTGGTTTGCCTATTATCTTGCAATCAAAATAAATGTCTTAAAAAGAACAGTTACCTAAGAATCTATAAAAAAGAATATTCTATATATTTTCGGCCTTGGGGGCCCCTGTGCCTTGGGGGCCCGTGTTCCACTGAACACATGGAACATTGTACGTTACGTCACTGGTAGTTTCAGAAAGTGAAGTCATATCTCGGATGAAATGTTTGGTGGTGTGGCAAATTTCGATTTAGTTGGGCATTTTTACAAAAACGTAATTGTAACGGTTAAAAATAGAGGGGTCCCGTTGTACATTAATTTTCCCCAAATGTATCACACTATCTACCATAAGGGCAAGTTGCATTCCGATAAATATTGAAGGGAAGGTGCTCAATAGCCCATCCCCCATCTTATTATCTGAAACGCTTTCAACAAAAGAAAGAAATGCTAACTCCTCTCCACTATCCTACCTGGTAGTCGGTCCGTATCTAATTGAAGTTGATCTGATGCAAATAGCTAAGATTTCTATAAAAGTGAAATTTTCCATAGGGGAAAGATGTCTAAGATCCAAATATTATGCTAAGTGTTCTAGCGACAAAACAATATTTGTGACATGAATGTTAGAGCCAAATTTTAAAAAAGGGAAACGGGAATGATTTTCTACACCATGGCACCTGCTCGTGTTTTGACTTTGACTCCTGATTCTGATTATATCGAACTGGCCTACAATTTCTGCTTTTCAAACCGTAGCTCGTCTACATTTAATGCTAATTTTTTACTCTGCATAATAGTATAAATACTTGTAGTTTGAAAGAGAGTTTGTTTCTTCTGTTCTGTCACTGTTTTTCAAGTCATTTACAAATCCAGTTTTGATAGAAATACGGTTTCCTAAGTTTTACGCAAATGTATTTCTGTTGATGACACACAACATATGTGAGAATGGATCAAATCGGACCATGGGGTCATTGGGCTGCTATACCACCCCAACCCCCCATTTTGGTTCTTCTAAGAAACATTTTTTACACCAATTTCAAAAACCTTGAATTAATGTGTCTTAATCAAAGCAACAAAAAAGGTCAAATGAAATGGGATCGAATCATGAGGCCATGCTCCCGCATTTCCCAATAAAATTTTCGGAGTAAATATTTTTATTTGCCCACTTATTCCAACCAAACCCCACACAAATATTGTTTTGTCGACGTCACCGAACTTTTGTGAAGACGGAAGGAAGAGAATGGTGGGGGGGGGGGGGTTAAATCCCAGTTGTAGGTACGCCCAAAAAAAACTTTTAGCCCGGAGGAGAGCAAAGGGTATCCAAATTTCGGCCGCGCCCGAAATTAGCCTCCTTTATATTTAATTTGTCAATTATGTACTATAATTGGGCTCCTGAATTAAATTATTTTATTGAATGCGATAATGCCTTTATAAGTGACGTTTTGCATTTCCTTATACTTATTCCTTAAGGGAATCCTTATTCCTTAAGTAACGACTATGAATTCCGCCCTTAATTTTTCAAATGATAACTCTTTTTTATTAAATTCTCCGAAACTATTGCCGTGCGTCCAAACACGTATTGTGTTTTTTTTGCAGTGCTCGTAAACCACCATCACTAAAAAATAAACAAAAACGAAATATGATGGAATTTATTTTTTTTACTAAGGGATCGTGGTGAGTTTTTAGGCGTTAATTAAAGGAGTTCGCTAACGCGGATTATTTGGTTTTAGCTCCATAAGGAACAACTTCATCACGTGCGTGAGCATTATCTAAACGGAAGAGTTCGGCAAATTAAAAATTAAAATGTTTTATTCTTTACTGCAACAAATAATCAAGGCCTTGTAAAACAGGAAAAGTTTATCGTTCTTATAGCAGTTCCTGGTGTAAAAATGTTTTTTGTCTTGGAAAATTATAGCATCTTCAGGTAATTAATTTTGTGCCACCTTGTATTTGATAACAAATTTTTGTTGAATACCTTTGGGGCACATAAATCCATCAAAATCCAGCTAGCCAAGAATTCGTAAAAAATAATATCAACATTTCATAAATATTCAGATAAAAAGAAAATCCTTCCAATTCCATTCATGTGCTATATTAAAGCACACCTATAGCACATTATACAATAATGATTTCCTCTCACTCTAACATGAAAGGATGCAAGGACTCAATTAATTCAAATCCTACTTTAATTACTAAACTCAAATAAGTCAGTTAACCCCAAACGTATCACGACCCAACTGCACCCACTTCGCACTTCCTCCCCATTCCATAAAACTGTCTAAATATGTATACGCAATCCGCTCCGATGTTAAATCAGTCTAAATACTCCAACGAACGAAAAAAATGGCAAACGGAATATACATATAATGTACGTAAAGTTATTAATGAAACCTTTTCCAGAGGACTACATTTAAATCTGTCCTGTTTCACTGAAATGAGAGAAGAGACGTGGAACTGGATTGCGTCTCTGTTTGGGTTAGACTGAAACGCCAAACTATTCCGGAATTAAGGGAGTGAATATTCATCCCGAATTTGAATGGTTTTACACAAAGAAATGTCGCTGGAAAAGCCACACGCCAATATAATGATCCCAGTCTGTGTGAAAAGGGAAAGTCATGATAATTCCTATGGTACTAAAGGGTTATACACGAAGGATTTCCGAATTAAAAGGTTTCCATCATGCCCGTACCCGAGAAAACTAAACCGCACCAACCTCTTATCCCGGAGCGTTGCCGGTGGTGGTGTCGACTCTATTACTATACTACACAGTTGAGAATATGCTGCTGAAATGTGCAGGGCAAAGACAAACAAATAATTTTGTAAGACGCGAAATTAAAATGAAAGAAAGGCATCCTTGTGAGATATAATCATCATCATCATCATAGTCGTCGTCGTCATAGCGTTCATCTTCATCTTCATTTTCATCGTTGTCGTCATCATCAAGCAAGAAGCTGGTGGAACTTATTTGGTGCTTTCGTGATGGTATGTGTATTTGAAAATTACAATTTTGCCATTAAGGACATAATTTCATCTGGAAAGCAACCCCTTTTTGGGGGATATAGGTAGGTATATGTTTTCTTCGTACTCCATTGTACGCGTCGTTTCAAGGGAAATCGGGCGTGACGTAATAATAAACGGATGAAGGACTAAAATATTGAATGGATGAATATGCGACAGAAAGACAAGATGGAAGCATTGTATTATTTGATGTTATATATCTTCATCTCATAATTGTATATATTGCGTGGAATGGTAACAATTTTGTAATTTTCAGGCAAATTAAATTGCAAAGGACCCGTGTCGTGTAGGAGTGTGAGTGATTCTAATTACTTTGACTCTAGTTTGAAAATAATTTAGGTTTTTGTAATTTGTGATAATCCTTGATACAAACATATAAAGAAAAGACAGAGAATAGCATAGAATAATTTCTTTTTTTAATAGTAGTCTGGCTGGTCTGGCGGTAAGTGCGTGCACCTTCGGTGCACAGGGTCATGAGTTCGAATCTCACCCTAGTTCATGGTGTTTTTCGAACTCACGAGCTTGTGACGGACTATGATCTCACTCAGATGTTAAACCAGTGCCGGATTAAGCAAGCGCGGGGCCCGTGGCAAATGTTGAGCGCGGGGCCTCTGGAACTCCGATTAAACAAATTACTAAAGGGGGTTCTCTGAAAAATAGGGGCAAAACTATCTGTTTTGAAAATGATTCAAAATTGTTTTACAAAAATGTTTTCATTGACGTGTGTAAGCTTGCCAAGATTTGTTTTCTTCAAATTAATAAAACGGACAGACAAATGAAGACAAATTATATTTATTTGACAAAGAAAAATTTGTTTTTGGACGACCTCTGAAAATTTGAAAATTCGACATTTACCGAAAAGTGATAAAATATGGGCAAATATTTTATTTTATAAGTGTTGTCTATTAATATAGCTTTCGATTAAATTGACCCTTGTCAGGGTTACTCAAGTTAAAAAAGCCAATAATAAAGACACTAACGTAGAGCATACCAGAAGGCCAAATTTAAGTTAACTTCTTCTACATTTATTCGGGTTTACCACGTAAAATACAAAATCTTGAAATCTTACCACTTAAATATAAAACAATTTTCAATCATTTTCTAAACAGGTAATTTTGCCCCCACTATTCGTAACGTTTAAAACGGTACGCCACTCTGAATGAGAGATATAATTGACCGCTTATATACCGGAGCAAAGATAAAAAGTTTTAGACAAAGTTAAATTATTTTTGGACGGCATATACGGGCTGCACTAACTAATCGAAACTAAATTTAGTCCCGCTCGCAACAGATGGCGAGGTGCTTGCCAATCCATTATGCCTAGACAAGCGACTGTCTCTTAAATTTATCCAGGAAGAGCGAAGTCGTCTTGTTATTGGGGTGATATCGTTTTCGATTTTCGTTTTGCTACAAAGTTGATATGAAATTCGTGGTTATAAAAAACGCGAGATTAACAAATTCCAATCATAATATTGTCCAAATAATCGAAATGTCAGATAAACCATTTCTAAACATCTGCACATTCCGCAACCAATTCGAATAAAAAGAAGAAGAAGAAAGTTAATACGCGAACTAGACTAGGACGGTATATACACCCTATGGAAAAAGTACTATCTCCAAAAATGCTTTAAGATAGTTTAAATTAAGAGCCGGTGTATAAGCGCTCATTGTAATTTCTGAATTCTATGGATGTGTGCGAATACATTTCCCAACATCGACTTCAAAAATCGTATGTTCCGGTAGAATATGAATATGAAACACTGTAAACGTAGGTTTACGGGAATGCCATCATGAATTAGAAAGAAATATTTCTGTATTTTTATGCATTATTAACCTTGGAATAATTTTAGAATACCTTGGCGTAAATTGTTCAATGATAACGTGTTTTAACAATTTAAAAGGAGCTGGCTTTTAGAATTTGGTTGGTTGTAATAATTTGTGTTGGAAAAAACGCGGGGCCCCTTTAAGCGCGGGGCCCGTGGCATTTGCCACCTTCTGCCACGTGGTTAATCCGGCACTGTGTTAAACGTGTACCCATTTATGGGGATAAATAACACTGCTGAGCGTGATGCTGAGCTCATTACCCCAACAAAAAGCAGATAAGATCTTGGAAATAAGATGTCACTAACACACCCTGCGGCCTTAGTCCAATGTTGGATTGTCGCGCCTGTTATTTTTTTTTATTTTTTTTAATACAAAATAAATAAATTTTCGTGAATTAAGGAATTTCAAATAAAAAAGTCTTCAAAAGTAGCTCTCTTTCCTAAATTATGATAATCTGGTAATAATAAGTATAATACCACACTACATAATTTTCAAAATTTAATTTTACTAAATTTAATTCATTGTAATTCCAAGATTTCCGTAAAAGCTTATTCCCATACAGCCTCGGCAATAGCGAAATACCAGAGCAAACTCAAATAATACACGGAACACACAAAAAAAAAAAAAAATAATGGGCCTATAAATGTTAACCACTTACTATACCAACTAGTTGCCTAACCAGTGGTTTTGTCCACAACATTGAACCACACTTTCTCGAAACCCCAAAAACAGAAAAAGAGACCAAACTGCACTTATTCACTCTATCGACTCTCCAAATCACACGCGTCCTGGGCAAAATAATACAAATGAGGTAAAGAGTATATCCATACTATATTCCAACTGTCCAGCGAGCATTATATGAGTACATCCATGCAATACGAATATGTATATGCATACATGCCTGTATAAGTATACTTACATTTCGGCAGGGTGGCAAATATTCAGCCCTCTATTCTTCGATTTATTCCAGTTTCCGAAATAAATGGTAGGCGTCCATTTCAGTGCTATACCTAACATTCGCTTGACCGTTGTCCGTCTGCTAATTTATCTGGATAATTGCCAAATGGGGAATTTTATTGCTGCCTATGGTTTATCTCTCTGGGGTATATCTAATGGGCAAAACGAATACTTTCTTCTTTTTTTTCTGTGCTCTACTCTATCTTTAATTATAATTCATAAATTATTTGTGTCGTTTCCCTTTCTCTCGTTTTGGGTTAGAATAATATTATAACTATTGATTTTTTTCTTCGTTAAGCGTAGTGACGGAGGTGATTGAAATAGAGAACTAACACTAGAAACTAGCTAAATAAGTTTAACGCAGCTTTGCCAAAGAGATAAATTTAAGGACAATAGAATTTTGGAATGAATTATTTTTTCTTGTTAAGATTTCTTGTGCAATGAGGTATACCCTTGAATCAGACTATTTAAAAAAAATAGGCCATCACTCTAAACAGGTATAAAAGAGCAAATGTCATGTCATGACATCGAATTGACTTTGAATTGTGGGGCTCACATAAACCTGCCAACCGTAGGAAGGCTGAAAATTCTGAACATTGGTGCAATAATAGGGCATCACACTAGTTATATTAGTTGTTAATGACAATGTCCTGCCTATATCAGCGATCGAAACTTACAGCCGTCTGAAAATGCGATTCGATGTGTTAAGTTTGACCCCTCTAGGAGCTTAACGAAATAATAGTACTTTTATGTTTCGCAATCAAACAGTTTTCATAATTCGGGTTTCTTTTCTTTAAAACTTTGTAAACTTGTCCAGAAACTTGACACCGACATTTGCTCCGGAGGCTACAGCTGTCCAAACTCCACTTTGTGTTTTTCAATCTAAAATTTTCGAAACCTCGGAGATTTTTCAGGTCGTTTATTATTCTTCGATAAGAAGATTATATTTTTCATCTGAATAATAAACGTGCGACGGGCTATGCTGAGTTTAGAAAACTCGTTGCTCTTAATCTCTATATCACAGAGTGGCGACCGAACGATCATGGCTACACGGAGAGAAAAAAGTAGTGAAATTTAATCAATTCTGTAGTAAATTTTACAAAAATGTAATTAATTTTGACCCCATCGCATTTGTAGTAAAATTAACTACTCGCATTGTGAATAACTTTATTAAATTTTAATAAAATTAACTTCCTCTACTGTAAAAGTTTACTACAACCGTAGTAATAATTTACATTTATGACAATTCGAGTTTCATTACAGATTAATGAATATTACAATTTTTACAGTATCTTTTCACCACGAAATAATGACAATCGAAAAACACAATTTTTTATTGTTCGTTATACAAGAAATGAAAATAACAATTTTTCAATTTAATTTAACAGTTTTTATTGTTAAATCATAAGACTATACAGGAAAGTTCACATGGCTGGTCTGGACTGGAATCTTCTTTTATTACTTCAACATTGTCAAGTAAGGAGGTTTACACACTTGTACTTAATCTGGCAAGATTACGTAATCTGAAGTGTGGTGAATTAAAAAATATATGGAATTTGACAGCTCAAATTAAGTAATTTGCACAGATTACGTAATCTGGCCGTAAGTGTGAAAACCTCCTAAGAAGCAATTCGTTTCATTCACATTCCGCTATTTGTGTTATGTCCTAGAAGGAGCAACAAAAATCAACCAATTAAGTGAAAAAAGGAAAGAAATATAGATTCGATATCAAAACGAGTTTCATTGCAATGCATTTATTTAGTCACCTTGTCCTCGATGTATGTGTGAACTCCGCCTTCATTCTCAACTTTAAGACTGAAATGTTGTTAACACTAAGAACGTTTTTCTTGTTCCTGTTAAATCTTACATTCAATATACGATGCTAGTAATCTAGAGGTCCGGAGATCGAATCTCGGCGTCGTCCAAAATTTTCCGTACATGTGCAGATAGGAAATACATATGTAGTGCTTGCAACATTGTATACACTCCGAAATAATATGCAATGTAACGTTGACTAGTGGTTGCATATAAACGGCTGAGTTAACGCACCATGGCCCCACATGGGGCTATACGGTACTGAGAAGAAGAATAAGATAATAATGTAATTAAAAAAAAAAATAATTATGAACGGAAAATTGTAGATGTTTGATCACTTACCACCGGATTACACGACTAAATTGCAGGATAATCTTGAATTGAAATTTCACGACACGACACAAAAACTAATTTTTCAAAAAATATTGTTTTTTTTGACATTTTATATTTTTAGAAAGTTTGTAAGGAAATTAGAGCTCGGTGAAAATTTATTGCATTTGTAATTAAATTCTACCGAAGTAGTGTGTAATAACTTTTTTCATTACAACGTAATGAAAATTGTATTATAGCAACCGATATGTCAAATTCACAATATTTTGTAGTAATTCGATAAAAATTTATTAATTATGCAATGAATATTATTATTCGTTTTAATAAAATTTACTGCAGAAATTTCTCTCCGTGTACAGAGCACGGCGATTTTAGCTATGAGCGTTCGGAAATTATAGCCGCCCAAAGATGCGATTTGATGTGTAAAGTTAGACTCCCTTATTAGCCAACGAGGTAACCGTAATTTTATGCTTCGCAATCGAACACATTCCATAACTGGGGACTCGTTGGCGGATTTGTTTTTGGAATTTGGCACTTTTGTAAAATTAGTATTTTAAATAAAGGAATCGATCCATATTGCTAACGGGATTTATTGAAATTAAGCAACCTATGTCAGTGCGGAAATTGTGTATATATGTAGGTTGATGGAATTTGACGAAAGCTGCGCTGCGGTGACCCTTGTTTTGTTAAAAGTATAGTAATTTTACGACCTATCGAAGAGGTCATTTGTGCCCCTTACTTTGGGAGACCGGGAGAGAATCTTCAATCAGCGGTTAGTGTTATGATAATTCGACGGTCCGAAATGTTTTCCCATCTTTAAAACATTTGTGGTGTATGATAAAACTGGTGTGACGCAGCAACATCCCTTACAGCCCAAGCCCATACAGCTAAACTTGGAAGTTCATAAGCTGAATTTCGGAAAGAAGACAGACTATAGCATCGCAGAAAAAATATTTGCCGTTGGACACTTCTGGTTCGGGTTTTCCGTTCTGATAATGCTATTAGTACCTTTGTAGGTACGTGTCACAGCATCATCCGTATAAGCCCCGTTATGTTGGGGAATCATTATACTATGAAACTACTACTAGCTAATTGTCCTTCTAACTGAACAAACGCGAAACTCCTATAAACTACAGTTATCGAAGCATATACCTGTAAACTGAAGTTAGCGAACCATACGATGCTTTAAGGCGAGCCATTGATATTTGAACACGACTCTGCAGCAGTTTACGCCGCGGGGGATCATAAATCATTGATTTCGGTGGAACATGTTACTGTTGTCGACTGTCGGCATAACTCTCCTAGTGTTAACAAAACAGAAAATAATTGGAGGGAGCTTATTGCGGAGTCGTAAGCACTGGAAAGCAATACAACTCTGTAGAAGTGATCCTTCTTATGCCAGCCCACATGTTGTGGGGTTGCCAGCCCCATCACAAAAGATCGATCCAAGTTCGGTAACGTGGATCGCATTTGTCCCTCTCAGGCCTGTTTTGTTAAATTATACGACTTACTGTCTAGTACATATTTTCATAATTTGCATAATTAAAATGGTGGAACACGATAAATAGTACAGTAAGACACAGATAAGTGCACATCGATATTCCACGATAAGTGCACATCGATAATGCACGATTTTTTTTTGTGCACTTATCAGTGTTTCATACAAACTTTCTAATTTACGTTGTATTACTGAAAACTAGTGGTATTAGCTGATATTGTGTGGCTTTTTTTTGCTAAATTGGAAAAAGGTAAAGAAAAAACATTAAATAATAGCAACAATAAACTTGTTAGGAAAATTTTCAAATGTATTCCAAAATAAACAAATTGTGTCCATTATGTACTTAAAATATATCTTTCGTAGCGGAAGTGCTAAAGATGTAGGTTAAGTACTTTAGGGACATATACAAGTGCCACGCCATCAATAAGCTGTACTCAATTTATTTTAAAATCACTCTGACTACTCTCGCTTATATAAATAACAGGCGCGACAATCCAGCATTGGACTAAGGCCGCAGGATGTGTTAGTGACATCCTATTTCCAAGATCTTATCTGCTTTTTGTTGAGGTAATGAGATCAGCATCACGCTCAGCAGTGTTATTTATCCCCATAAATGGGTACTCGTTTAACATCTGAGTGAGATCATAGTCCGTCACAAGCTCGTGAGTTCGAAAAACACCATGGAACACGGTGAGATTAGAACTCATGAGCCTGTGCACCGAAGGTGCGCGCACTAACCGCTAGACCAGCCAGACTACTATACTCAATTTTAAATCATCTCGATATCCACAATTCCTAAATAACAAGCCCGGGGACAGCCAGGGTAGTTGGGAATGTGCTCCTTGAATGGAAATCACAATTTGATACATAAATCGAAATATTTCGCTATTAAGGGACAACTATTTGATATAAATTTTAGAAGACCAAACAGAAAAAAAGAAACTTTTGGACCCCTCATATTTTTCAAACCAACCAAATGACGTTTTTAAGCAGGATTCCATATTATTGAGCTTGTGTTCGCGGCAAAAAACTGAAAATTTCAAACATAAAAAATCATTGAAAATTATAGCCTTCAATTTACTATATTTTTGACGATTATAATCGGTGATTTTTGCGCTGAACAAAGCCGATACGGAACTTGTAAAGTTTTCGAACTTTGACAGCAAATATTATCAAATAAGATTTACCCACTATCTCTTTGAATCATATCAATTCAGGGGTCACTTGTCACTACTATCAAATTAACAGCTGACTGCAACAATGCCGTGCAATTGAAATTTATAAATGTAAAAATTATCACCTTGCTTGCACAAATTCTGGGAAAACGATATAAAAAAAATGTTAGCTTTCAAAAAAGGAAAACCAAAATTTTCTAACATCTAACGACCATCTTAGTGGTGCAGTAACACCAAACGAGGAGACTGACTGAGACGTGAACGTAAACGCTGGAATCACAAAGTACTGCCACTTTGCTGAACATTTTTTCATCAAAATAATGTGCGATCTCAACCCTAAGCTGCTCCCATAAAGAGTAATTTTTAACTCTCACATTTCTACTTGAATACGAAAATCGTCCTGCCGACTTGGTTTCCGTGTTGGACTTAACCGTGTTTTATTGTATACGAAAAATGGAATGTATATTGAAAGTTTTTACTAGCATTTCTAGAAACTCGAAAATCGAAAGTGAAATTTTTCACATTAAATCAAAAGTTCAAATAGTTTTTATTAACTAAAAAAAAAATAATGAAGATCCGGGGGTTGGTATGCAGGTACATATATACATACATATGTACATGCGTCACCTTCATTTGTAAACAATGCTGAATATGGCAACTCTATTGACAAATTCCGAATTCGACATAAGCAATGCTCGTCACCCCAATTTGAAATTATTTTAAGCTGCTCAAAACCAGCGATGAGTAGGATTAATCCACTCAATAGGTTTTACCACCCACAAAAGATTTCTAGGCGACTAATTAAATTACTTTATCAAGAATTATTATATAATACAATGGTAAAAAAAAGTCATCATACACATCCCCTCAATGGCACCACTTTTTGAAAATTTCAAAATTAATTCCCAATTTTCAATTAAATGTCGCATTCGTAATGCGTCTTAAGAAAATTTATAAAAGCTTTCAATTTTATTTTGACTTCAATTGTTCAATTGTTGGGGGTTTGTTTCTTTTTTTCTCTTCTTTTTGTCTGTCTTAGTTTATGTCCGGCACTACACAACTCAAACAGGCAAAAAATAATCGCCTTTTGTTTGCCCAAATGCAGAAGCTTCAAATACTATACATATATAAGACAAGGACAAGGAAAAAAAACTACTAGTATACGGCATTGCAAAAGAAAAATTCTTTTTTCCTTCGGACTAACAAAATGACACTCTTCTTTACACTCAAGCAACATAAAAGGCAGCAATAACAAATTAATTAATTCATTTCGAGCAGAAAATGCAATTAAAAAGATTTTCTTTTCTTTTTTAAATTCAGCTCCAGGCTTAACAGAAAAAAAAAAGAAAATAATAAAACAAAAAAAGGACCATTCGAGACTATGCCGAACGACTTGGCGACTATATAATATTATACTGAGGGCGTACACAGATATGCTAGATTGTACCTAGTAGAACACTATTTCCAACAGGACGAACATAATGGTGAGGATACGAAATACACAAAAATACTAAAGTGAATGAGAAAAAAAGATTAAAATTAAAATGAAAAAAGTGTATTTTTCATTCGTTTCTCTTGACGGGCAAATTGTAATCACGAAGGGTGGAAGTGGGGAGGTGGCCCGCCCCGTGCTGCTGGTCAGGAGTACTCAAATGAAAAAACCGGAGAAACATAAGTAACACAGAGAAAAATTAAATTGAAATTAAAAAAGAAAGGCAAAAGCTACTTGCAAAATGGAGATATCTTGTGTACGCGGCCGTTTTGGAATGGATGCGTCTATATATTTCGGTGTTGCGAGTGAAAATAATGTGACAACTGACAAGCTAACTCAAATCAATGAAATAAAGTCAAACACTTTTCGGAAACGAATATTATAAAAACTTCTTAAGAAAGGTTTACAGAATTTTAATTTAATATATAATTTCATGTCTATTGAGAAAGTTTTTCTGATTGACGAGTTACAAAAAAGGAAAAAACTCAGGAGGTTATGAAAGCCCCACACAATCAATGTACAATATGTATACAATCCCCAAACATGAAACATAGAACCCCTAATAAAAAGAATATCTTAGCTGGTGTGTCAATTAAGTACCACGAATTTTACTATAAGGCGGTCCCGCTCTGTGGCTCACTTGGTTGAGTCACACTCTACGATGCTAGTAATCTTCTAGAAGTCGGTAGATCGAATCTCGGCGCGGTCCAAAACTTCCGTACATGTGCGGATAGGAAATATATAGTGCTTGCAACATTATATACACTCCGAAACTATATGCAATGTAACGTTGACTCGAAGTAGCCTATAAACGGCTGAGTGAAGGCACCATGCCCCACAAGGGGTTACGGTACAGAGAAGAGGATACGGCGGCTACATTAGTGCAAGTTCTAGACAATTAGGTATAACTAAATATGTCATCTCGGTCAGGGAATTATTTAGCTGAAAATACCCTGGCATTCACAAGACTACAATTAACTGTTATAATGAAGTTCTAAGAGATAAATTTTTTTCTTGTATTTTACATAGAATTTAGAACTGAAAAAACGTGAAATTTCTTAGAATTTTCGTTCACTTTGTATAGGGGGTACCCTTAGTTTTGATCCGATGATAATAATTTTTGGTGGGGATAATGGGGATAATGGAGCTTAGAATAGGCACCCCACCAAATTTGATCTGCCTGGCTCAATTTACAAAGAAGCTACAGGTATGCCTTTTTGAAAAATGTGAGGAGGAGTGAGGGGGGTGTTAATGATCGGAGCACTCCAATTTTTGGTACAAATCAAATACATTTTGTTATCAATATATGGACAAGATCTTATGACGGTATGTATATTCTATCAAGAGTTACAGTGCGAAATCTAAAACTCAAAAAATGTAAATTCACTATAATACTTTTGGGTCTAAGGTATAATTTTCTGAGAAAATCTCTAGACTGTTATATTATATCATTACAAAGGTAATTTTATGTAGTTTGTTTCGTCCTTAGGACATTTTAAGGTCAGACTCATAGTTTTCCAGATATTTTCAAGAAACTGAATTTTCACCCCTTTGCTACCCCCTCCCCCCTTAACGCATGGCGCAAATTCAACAATTTGGCATCAAAAATTCCTTTTTTTTTTGATGTTTGGGTTTTGAACTATCTGTACTAGACTATTCCTAAACATTCTCTCCCCGTTTCATACGCTGCCACTTTTTATTGGTCCAAGTGTAAAAAGCACTGTACAGCAAAGTCTTTGCAAAATCGTCTACTGTGCAAACGGCAAAAAAAGAGATTTGTGGTAATTGCTGCAGAACGCGTTTGAGGTTATTTGACGTGAAATAGACCCTTTAAAAATTTTCTAAATGTTCAGATCTCTGTTGGACATCGCATACGTACTGAAAATCCAAGTATTCGCTAAATACCTTCTGAATTGCTTAGATATCTACCATTCAATTAAAAATTGTACCTCATTCTTCTTATACTGAAGTGAAAAGGTCGCTGCATCGCTACCTTTATTAATAAGTGCCTTGCCTGCACAGAATGACAATACTTGAGCAGCGAAGGATCTCGAAAGGATAGCACAATATGGAACTATCCATTTATTGTCTACCTTGTATCCATTGGCAAGTGTATGTGACTGGCCACCATCTGCTGGAGATCTTCGCCCATATTTTGGATTAGAGATGTAACGGATGTCCGCATCCGCAATCGCGGATTATCCGCATAAAAATTAAACTCCGCATCCGCATTCTCATCCTCATCTTATAAGTTTACATCCGCATCCTCATCCGCAATCCTCATTTTTGTATGCAGACAATTAGCGGATATATGCGACCCACGTGCTACTTTGTAACTACATATAAAGAAATGCATTGAGACAAATTGTATTCTGTATCGTATACACAACTGAGCTTCAGTTTGTCGGTCAGCACAGCAGGAGCGCGTTCCATTTATATGATCTGAGTAGTCAGCGATGACTACAGCTACGACTACGAGTGAATTAAGGAACGCACTCCGGTTCGCATTTTTGTGACTAGTGTTTGAGTGGTTTTGTTTCAAATGAATTGAACTGAGGCGGGTGAAGTGCGTTTTTTTTAAGGTGAAGCGAAGTAAGGAAGTATGCAACTTTTTAATTTTTAACCACACTAATCAGAGGAATTTCAACTTTTTTTCATCTTCATGAAAAGTGTGAAACCTAAATATTTTTGTCTACATATTCGATCATATCCTCATCCGCACCCTCATCCGCATCCTCAAAAATTTCTCCATTAATATCCGCATCCGCAACCGCATCCTCAATGTTATACTATTTTGCATCCTCATCCGCTAAACAAGATCCGTTACATCTCTATTTTGGATACACCTTCTCCCGTTTGCGTTTGCAGATGGAAATATCGAGGGTAGCTTTTTGTGCATAGTCCATTTATCATGCAAGGTGATGATGGATTGCCAGATCCACAAGGACCGAGAATCATATTTTTGCAAACGATCTCATAGAGAAAAGGATCTTCCAGTCTATTTGTAATTTCATCTGAAATAATTGAAATTAATTTTATTTGTTAGCCAAAATAATATGTGAGCATGCTGCAAGCGCCGCTTTTGCCCTTCAACACTAAACATATTGGCACCTCACTTTACCGAAAATTTATTTTTTTCTTATTAAAGAAAGTCATAAGTTGATGTAATTATATGAGACACCCTTGACACAATATTATGCCGCGCACCTGGTCTTGAATTGGGAAATAAATGATGAAATGAATGAATGTCTTTCCGTTATCATATTAGCATGTGTCTACGTAGCGCTGGCAACAAACTTTCGATGAAATGACACATTTTACCATGAATTTTGTAAGTTGGCATGAAATCACCTTCCCCAATCTCCTTACTTTCGGACGAAGTCATAGCAAAGCAGCCGTTATACGTTTTTTATGAAGTGGTTTGACGCCTGATGTACACCAGTCAACAATTCTGTAATGTCCATCTCCATAAGCTGCACATGACCGTTGTTGCAGCATATCCCTTTTGCCGCTTTCAAACACCTCTTCGCATTGCAATGATTACAAATTGCGTCCATGGAACCCATAGAAAGTAATGGAATGATTATTTATGCACAAACGCAGTTTGTCGAGCTTGCAAACTGATACCACTTCTTTGCTATGAATATCCTTGTTCCCATTTAAAGGAATCAAATTATTTCTGAAGGACTAATAAATAGTTTACCCTGTACGCTTCAACATTAAAGGATCCGATATGCATGCTAATGACATGCCGCAAAGTGGCCTTGCGCCTACGTGAAACTGGTCTCTGGCGAGCGCTGGACTATGGGCATTCAGCGATACTTCGTAATTTTAACCTGCCCCTAGCGACTGAGTACACTGTTCCCAATCACTTCTTTGGTAGGAACCATTGTCGTTTGATCCCCTCGAGGGAATCTTGGGATAGTAACAGCTTCTTGGTCAGTGGATCCATTTCCATTTATACTGATGGTTCTAAGACAGATGCAGGAGTTGGTATAGGAATCCACTCGGATGAGTTGAATATTCATTTGTCTTTCCGCCTGCCTAATTTTTGTAGTGTCCTCCAAGCGGAAATCTCCGCGATTTTAGAAGCCTTAACTTGGTTGGGCTGTCACGTCATCACTGGTAGGGACGTCTTTATATTCACAGATAGTCAGGCTGCAATTCGATCAATTGATTCAGTGCTGACCACTTCAAGAACTACTGAGAAATGTCGTTCAGTACTTAGAGAGATGGGTCGCTTCTTCAACATTACGCTATGCTGGATACCGGGCCATAGTGGCTTTGCAGGTAATCGCAATGCAGATGACTAGGCCCGGCATGCGTCAGCAGGTAGCGTTGAAGACGTTAATTTCTTCTTGAAAACACCTACTGCGGCTTGTGCATTGTTAATAGAGACCGCTACAATATGCAGAACCAATGCAAGATGGATTCATGGCTTGACATGCGCAACGACGAGAATGATCTGGCCAAAGCTAGACAATGTCCGTTCTAAGATGCTACTTTCCTTAGACAGAAAGCATATTCGAAGTGTCGTGGGAGTAATAACAGGGCACTGTCTTATTGGAGAGCACGCGAGAAGACTCCAAATTCCTCACAACGACTTCTGTAGAAGTTGTGACGATGAAGATGAGGAAGAAAGTGTGCATCACTTACTCTGCCACTGTCCCGCCCTGGCTGAGAAACGAATGCGTTTTCTGGGCTGAAGGTATTTCTACGATACCGATGATCTTCGGGATGTGAGCCCAATACTGCGCAATAAATTTATTGTAAGCACGGGTTGGTTTTTAGGCAGTTAGTAGAGACATGATTCTCTCGGTGGTATCACAATGGACCAAATCTGGTCTAAGTGCGCTGGGTGCAAATCTGGCGGCCCCTGTACCTAGCCTAACCTAACCTATGCTAATGACATCCATTTAATTTAAAAATTATCTACTGCTTTATTATTTCCACTCATATGACACCCATTGCCCTACATATAATTTTCTTACTAACAACTTTCTTGCTCTCCCGAAAGAATTAAAACTGTTTATAAAGGACTTGAACTGCGTGTAAATTTATTCTGTTGCATACGCTTCAACATCCTCAGTCTTATGACACCCATATTACCTATATACCACTTGCTAAAAATATCCTTTATATCCTAAAGGAGCGATTTCGTGAGAATGTTATTCCAGTATGTTGCAGGATCTATACATAACGGTGTGGTATAAGGATGACATTCACATGCCTCAAGGAAGCTGCACACCCAATTTGGTCAAAATCAAACCACAGGAAATATGTCATTATGCGTAATTTGAAAAGACTTAAGCGAGTAACTAAAATTTTAAGCATAACGGAATTTATCGTATTTCTACATAAAAAGTGGAAAAACTAAGTATCCTATTCTCGTTTCCGTCACAGATTCAGTCAAGTAGTTTTTGAACCAAACCATTACAAACATTCCCATATAAGCTATTTTATATAATTAGTTTAGATAGCTTAGATTAGTTTAGAATAGTTTAGATTAGTTTATATATGTACACAAAAACGTGTTAAAAAATTGATTGTTATTTCGCAGCTAAAGTATCGCAAATTTTGCGTTTTTGATCAGCTTGCGCCTTTATGATTAGATGTTTGGTTCACCGTTTTGTGGAACTGTATTGTTTGTTAGTCAAACTGTGCTGAAGAATATTAGACAGCTTAAGCATGAAAATTGGAGACGAAATACGGGGCCTGCCGCCAAAAAATTAACAAATGGTAATATCAAAAGTTATACGCATTTATAATTAGTAGGTCTCAATTGGCCCACCCCGTGTATATAGATTTTGTTGATACCGGAAATGTAAACTGTCTTAAGTAGACGCAAATATCAGTTTTATAAATAAAATATGTATTTAATAATAAATTATAGTCCCTTTTTACACTCATAAATATAATTCACGATTAACTTAAAATTAAAAGTAATTGAAAAATTCGCCATGCTTACAAGCGAGACAATGTGAATGTGCACATTACTAAAATTAAATCAACATCCCCATTCCTCACATCTCAGCAACGTACATGCGACTATATCACACCACGTATATACCCCATACGCCAATTTTATAATATCGCAGGGCTCTTTTAAACGCGAATTATTCAATTTAAACAGTATAATGGGGTCGTGTCATATGAAACACATAGTGAGACTACGACACACGGGACGGGGTGAGCGCGCTCTAAAAGAAACAACACAAGGACGAATGCACGATTCTATGCCTCATCCCAATTGCCTATACCAAGGACTGACTGTGATGATGACGACGATAATGTCGTTTCGTCAAAGACGAAGTATACGCGTAATGCAAACGATGAAAATAAATACAGTGATAATCCGTGTCAAATAATGTGGCACAAAATTGAATTTTCATATGGCACCCCCTTGAACAAAACCCCCATGGGTTAAGTAAGTAAGTAAGCCGGCTCACACAGTTATAATTCGATGCCACCTACCCTTCGGAATGATTCGTACAGGATATGTATATTTATAGGCGCATAGTGGCAGAGCGGAGTTCAGTGACAAGAAAGAAAAACGGAAGGAGTGTGGGTTTTACAGGGAGCGAAAAGCAATGTGATGCCTGTCACTCAAATATACATAATCTGTGTGAGTGGTTTCGTATATGTATGTTTTGAGTTTCCTTCAAGGAACCACATGTAAGAAGAATAAATAGAAAAAATCGTGTAGCAGTCAGGGGTGTTTCGATGAGTATCGATTATTTTTCACACATTTTTTTACATGATTCAAGATATTACGATACAATTGAATTGCTAAAGCTTTTTTCAAAAATTATGCTGAACTTTTTTATTGCGGTACATGTTGTCTTCTTAAGTATAAATTGAAGAAAAAACAAAGGCCAATTTTAACATCAAACAAAAAAGCACTTGAAAATGAAAAAGGCCAATTATGAAAGTCATTCATTTTATAGAAACTAATTATATTTAAAAATTCGCAATCAAATTTTCCAACAAACCCTATAATGTTATGCCACCCCTTATTGCTGCACCACATACCATTGAACAACCCAAAATCGACCCCTAACGAGTATCACTTCGTATCGTCTTCCTGATGCGTTACCCCCGAAAATAAATTCTGTCAACTGTGCATATTTCAGCTTGTTCACAAAAACAAGCATCCTTCATAAAATAAAATAGAATTTTTGTTCCGTTATAAACGTCCACCGTGTCGAGAGAAACCAAACAAATGCATGCACAAGGACATGGGGGAATTATACGCCCGCGAGGAACCAGGAAGTGTTGGGAAGCAATCGTCAACTTAAACAAGTGGCATCTGTCAAATGAACTAAGTGTGAAATTATCCTTACAAGTTATTATTGCACTATATGAAATTTTCGAATATATTTCATACAGAGGTTAGGTAGGTGGGTGGGAGGATAGAAAGATGATGACACAACCGGCCGGAATGATACACCGCCTGAGCATTGTTGGTATAGTCTATAGTGTATAGTGCTCGTCATTGCCGGGCAGAACAAAAAGGCAAATTATCCTGCTGTGTTTGGTTTGCCGAGGGGATAGATTGAACACTTGTTCAATGTTCTTTATGCCATAGTCAAAGCTACCTACAACGAAAATCTACACAATATGCATGAGGTGATTTAATTCTTTCCGGATTAGAAGAAGGGTCACATAGTTTAATTCATTGCAATTGGTATGGGTCGTCGTCCTCCTTGTCGTCGGAAGGGGTCAATAAAAATGTTCAAGTGACGGATTTTTATTGACAAATTTTCAGTAAAGTCGAGTGACAGGTACATTTTTGATAAATTATGATGAAGTTTTAAAAGTGACTTTGCAGGGATTTATTGTTAATCTACTTTTTATTTTTAATAAAATTGAAAAGGGGCGTTTTAGTTTGGGGTTTATATGACTTCATTTCAAAAAATGGCACTTACAATATTCGAATATATTGGGGGCCCTACTTTGGGTAAACAATAGTGGTAGGGTTAATTGAACAATTATATGAGTGAAAACTATATGAATGTCTTGTTAGCTGTTTTTATGCTATGCTATTAAAATCACGAATTAGTAAAATAGAAATAAGCCGCACTCCTAACGAATTGATTAAAAATTTAACTTCAGTTTCTGAAACTATTTTAGAAAGGAGACAAAATGAACGGCCCTTCCTTTGTACGTGAGCGTACGGGTGTTAGTGGGGCAACCAGGATTTTGTTTAAGCTGGTGTTTTAAGCTTATTTTTGATGCACATTTTTTCGTAACCTGTATACCGTCTTCTTCCTTCTGTTCTCTTCCTTAAGACCTAATTTTGAATCACTCTTCCATAATTGTAAATGGGATTTATTTTAAACAAAAATATCACAATACTTTTTCTCATTTTTATCAACGATATATGTCGAGCTGGGTGCAGTTTCTTTTATTCGCAGACGATTGCAAAATTTTCAAGGCTATTTCCTCGCCGGATGATCAATCGATTCTACAATCTAATCTCGATAACCTAAACACTTATTGTATTAATAATTGCTTAAATTTGAACGTGGATAAATGTCAGTATATCATTTTTAATAGAACTAATATACAATATCCTCATTCCTACTCAATCGATAATGTGCCACTGAGACAAGTTGACAGGATTGATGATTTAGGTGTCACTTTGGACACATCTTTTAATTTTAATCTTCATATTAATAACATATGCGATCAAGCCCGACGAAGTTTAGGTTTTATAATGAGGAATACCAGACAATTTTCTAACATCCATGCTCTAAAGACCTCGTACTTTTCGTTAGTTAGAAGCAAACTTGAACTAACTAACTATCGAAAAAGTACAACAAAAGTTTTTGTTGTACGTATACGTATCAGAATATTGTTTATTTGGAGTTAAACACTATTAACACGACGGCCCTCGTTAACCGTAGAACTTTTTAGTAGTGTTTCTTCACATGGTCTTGAATGGTGACCATGATGTTCCTGACATCCTTGGTGACATATCATTTAGAGTTCCCTCCAGACCGACTAGGAATAAAAATATCTTTCAACTATCAAATTGCAGAACAAATTATATCAAATTTTCTCCTATAGAAAGGATCAAACTTTTTGGAAACTGTGTCTCCAACCACATTAATATATTTAATACGAATTATAATGAGTTAAAATCTGCGGTTATCAATTTGGATTTGAGTTTGTTCTCAGTTTTGTTATAACAATTTAGTTTTTAAAAGTATTTGTTTTTTCGGGTATTTTATTTTATTATCATATTATTATTTTTTTCTTATTTGTTTATATATATGTTTTTTTTGTTTTTTTTTTTTTTAATTTTATTTCCTAAGTTTTTTCTTATAACAAGGACTTTAGTCCGTGAATGGTGAAATAAATGAATAAATTTGAGCAATTTGGACTTTTCAATAGATCAGAGGTTCCCTATCTTATCCGTATTGCGGCTTTTGGTAGTCGCCTCTAGAATCTATTTTAAAGTGTGTTTACTATCGGTTATTTGATCGACGTTGTAAAAGTGTAGTACGATTGCCAACCCTAAGTATTTAAAAATGCTTGGTAAATATTCTACTAAAGAAAGCGTTTTAGACCTAACATTGGTATAGTTTCCAATCGAGGATCCTCAGTTTGGTCTATGTGGAGACTTCTATTTTTCTCCTTGAACGGAGTTGCAAAGACATTTTGGAGCAATAATTTAATCATAATCCGGCTAAATAGGTTGTAGCCAGAAAACCGGCTGAAAAATCAGAAAACACTGAAATTGCGTAATAATACACATAATAAAAAACCTGAATCTTGCTACTTCTTCGGAGAACTACCCCTACCCGACCTTTTTCATCGACATTACCACCATGTCTGGTTTCCGTAAATCTTTTTTTCTTTCTTTGTTTGATTTTATTTTATTTATTTATTTCGAAAATACTGAACAGATAAAATATCCAATTACAACAGTAAGTTATAGAGATTAACATAAGACTACAAGAAAAAATGCAAGTTTCTGATTATTTTTTTCAAAACTAAAAACACTACGTTAGAAATTCAAATTAAGCAGCAAAATCAAACTTTTTGCAAAAGAATATTTTTAAAGATTGAAATAGAAGAGGGTAGAGGTCCAATCTCCATAGAGTCATACGTTCTCATCATTCTGATTAAAGGCGAATTCGCAAAGAGGGCAAGATCGGTAAATGGAGGATTGAAAATGGCATTTGATCGTGTGTGATATGATGGAATTCTGTAATTAATTCTATCTGCCAAACTAGAATGCAGATACCCACGGCAAATCTTGTATAAAAAACATTGTTCAAGAAAAGTTCTTCGCTTCTCTAGGCAAAGAATCTTAAGGTAATTAAGTCTTTCTGGGTAAGGAAGGTAAGGAAGATTAAACTTAAAAAACAATGATTTTGTAAATCTTCGTTGAACCCGCTCTAAGGTGTCAGTGGACCCACCAGCAGTCGGGGACCAAACAATTGAAGCGTATTCTAAAACGCTACAGAACGAAACTCACTAGTACAACGAAGAACAAAGCCTGAGAGCTTCGAGCCCCTTTTTATTATATTTTCATAGTGATCGTTGAAATGAAGCTTAGAATTAAAGGCAACTCCTAAGTCTGTGATCGAGTCAACATTTTTTAAAGCCAGATTGTTGACTGAATATGAATATGATGTTGGAGAAATCTTCAATGAGTAGACCATTACCGAACACTTTGATGCATTAAGAAAAATATCATTGGAGGTACACCAGGAAGATAATAAATCCAGATCGGCCTGCAACGAAAGGCAGTCTTCTAGGCGTGAAACAGTGGTGAAAATTTTGCAGTCATCTGCGTACAAAAGACATCGGTTTCTAAGAACAGCCGGTAGGTCATTCACAAAAAATGAAAAATGGAGAGGTCCCAGGATAGACCCTTGAGGTACTCCCGATGTTGCTGAAAATTCAGAAGAAGTAACGTTATTAAAAATTACTTTAGAGGTTCTGTTGACGAGGTATGATGACACCCAGGAAATAAGCCAAGGAGGAAAGCTAAGTCCACGAAGTTTGTTTAGTAGCAGAACATGGTTAACCGTATCGAAGGCCTTAGAAAAATCCGTATATATTGTATGGACCTCTAGACGCTTGTGAAAAGTGTTTGCGACGAAATCGACAAATTCAGTCAGATTTGTGGCCGTGGATTTTTTCTTACGGAAACCATGTTGACAAGAGCATATTAGTTGACCAAAATTGTCATCAATATAATTGTACACAATACGTTCTAACAGTTTTGAGCAAGATGATAACAGCGCAACCGGTTTATAGTTTGATGCAAGATTAAGGTCTCCAGTTTTTGGAATTGGTACTATAAAGGACGTCTTCCATTGACTTGGGAAGATACACTCTCGAATGCTTTTATTGAATATTATTGAAAGCGGACTAGAAATCCCAATCCTAACCTTCTTCAAGAAAGTGTTCGAAAGACCATCAGGTCCACAGGACGATTTATTGCCCAAGGACATAATTAATTGACTGACCGAATCAGGAGTAATTAGTGGTAGGGAAGGAAGTGTTATGAATTGGTTTACTCGATTGGAAAAGTTTGCTAATGTACTAGAAGATCGGTGGAAAGTACTAGCAAAATACGTTGAAAACAGTTCACAAATCTCATCAGTGGAGCTGGCAGACCGATTAAAGATATAGTGGAGGGTATCGAAGAAGATGATCGCATATTTTTAACATACGACCAGAAAAGTGTGAAATTATTGTTCTCAATACTATTTTCAACGCTGTAAATGTATGCAGTCCTGGAAGTTTCAATAGCTTTTTTTGTTTCAGACCGAAGTCTCCTAAAAAGGAGAAGATCGGATGAGCGTTTGAACCGTTTATAACGAATACGCAATCGGTTCTTCCTCTGTATCAATCTTTGGATTGATCTTTTTATCCAAACAGGCCCCTTGCGAGGTTTTTTAGTGTACATTGGAACACATTCCGATAATACATTGAAAAGAATATCATAAAATACAGACAGTGCAGAGTCACAGCTCAAACTCCCCAGTACTAGCGACCAATCCACGTCAGACAACCTGGCAATAATTCCTTCATAGTCGGCTTTATGAAAATTGAACCTTGTAGTAGGATTAAATTTGGGAGCGCAAGGAAAATGAATTCTTATATCCTGTAAGAGTGCTGGATGGTAAGGGTCACATGAAACAATCACTTCAGAAGCCTTGGACGAGGTCAAGCATGATGGCGGAAGATTGCTAAAAACAAGGTCAACATTACGATCCATGAAATTCTTAGTAGTACTGAATTGGAGTAAACTACAAAACTCCATGAAAGAAGAAACTGACAAAAACATAGGAGAAGATGAAGACAAAGGTAGCCCTGGAAACTCAGGCCAACTTAAATTAGGCAAGTTAAAGTCCCCGCAAATGATTACACTGCAATTAGGGTGGAACACATTAACAATGTCTGAAAGATGAGAAAATAGGTTTTCATAATCAGTCAGAACAGAAGTAGGAGGTACGTAAACACAGGATAGTAGAAGCGAAGAACTCTTCGATTGAACTTTAACAGTTACACAATCAAAAGAAAAAGCGTTAGTGGTAGCTACAAGTTGGCAGTTAAAGATACAACGAACAGCAATTAGTGAACCGCCACCGCGAGATTTACCCATCAGATCAAAGTTACGGTCACAACGAAAGACATTGTAGTCCTCCAAAACCTCCGCGCTGTTTATAGAATCACATAACCACGTTTCGGTAAAGCATATCAAATCAAAATTGGAAGCTAAAGATAATATTCTTGTGTTATGGAGTTTAGACCTTAACCCTCGTACATTTTGATAGTACAGAGAAAGATTAATTATTTTAGGATCTTGTTTGGTTGTTGACGACGAAAATTTCGCTTAGTGAATTCCTTTATTAGGATACCCTCGGGCCAAAATGTTCGATTTGAAATCTCATCGATGTCTTCCGTAAATGTCAACTTAAATGATGACACAATTCTATTTGGAATGTTGTCCTTCGTGAGTTTTCTGCAAGTCAACAACGCAGGTTCGAAGCCCAATTTATCAACAACATAATGTTTGATATCGGCTTCCGAAGTATCATAGGCTAGCCTCGAAACGAACAATTCTTTTGGAGGCCTGCACACACGCAACATACCGAGCTGTCCAACTGAAGCATTATCGGTCCTAGGCGGCGGAATTGGTGAGAACGGATTTGGTAAAAAAAAGGTTTGGAGACGGAATCCGTTGCTGTTGGATACCTGATGTTGAGGCATTTGTATATATTACAGATGATTGTTGCGTGGACATGCCAGATGTCGTTGAGGCAGAATTTGACACACCAGATAGTTGATGGATTTGTCAAAGCCACTTATTAAACTGGTTTGCGGCTGCTGCAGTGGAAATTGTAGCGACGATTGAATGATATGAAAATCATTCGCGGAAGTCACCGGCAACTGGTGGGCCAGTGTAATTTGCGGCGACTGTTGTTGAGACGGCTGATGATAATTCGGAATCAGCAGTTGTAGTTGACGTTCCGGTGGTGCCACTATGACGGGCTCCATTGATTGAGGAGGCTTTGTCCGTTTATTCTCCTTTTTCTTTTGAGCCTTTTGGTGACGTGTAGTGACACCCACAGGCTCAGAAGATACGTCGTTGTCGTCGGCGGTGTCCGTTGTAGATGAAGTAAGTTTAGTTACCTCATTGAGCGCTCCCAAAAGTTTTGATAAGTTTGCCTGGAAATCGGCTGTTACGCCACCAAGCACTTTCCTCGTTGTAAGCCTTTTGGAAGCGTACGTGGACATTGAGTTCACTCTACAAGAGCTGCAGAACCAATGAACGCCAGAATCCGCCCTGCGTATGCAGTCTGCAACCGGTCCGGGAATACCAACACATTTGCTGTGATAATGTTTCTCGCAAAAACCAGCGCACACAGGCGTTCACCTTATCGATACATGAAGATTTAGAGCATAAACTCATGTTTAACGCTAATGGTAATTTTCTTTTCCAGAACAAGTTTCAGTTTCTAGAAAAAGTTTTAGTTTTGTCCACAACCCTACAGGGGTATGAACAGTCACAATATGAAAGTAATTCGTAACGCGCCAAAAGGTACGTACTACGTACTACCTACTCAATTTATAAACTGTAGAACAAAGTTGTCATGGGTCACTTTGTATGGGACGTACCCTTAGTTTTTATCCGAATGAGCTGATTTTTGGTGGGTGGGGTGACTATGACCTCCAATCGCAACAAACCAAAATTTAGCACTCTGCTCCAATTTTGGGGGAGTTATGGACATGCCGTTTTGACAAATTCAAATGAGGGGATAATGGGGGTCCTTGACCGGAGCGACTCAGTGTTTACGTTAAAATTATCTTAAACTTGTTGTGAATACTTGTACAAAATTTTACGGCTGAACTAACATTCTTTCAAAAGTTATGGAGCTTTTAAAAAAGGTCTAAAATGAAAATATTCTAATTTATATTCTATTCTAACGCCGAAATATTCAATTAAACTCTAATGTGTTATATATCATTCCAAAGATAATTTTATGTAGTTTTTTTCGTCCTCAGACCATTTTTCTGTATCTCTTACCGGTACATTTTAGTATTGATTTAAATTAACTCATTTGCTTTTGTTTCGACTCTACATTTTCAAACAGTTCAAATTTTTTTTACAGTTTCTAGAAAGGAACGCCCATAAAACTTTATTAGAATCCCTATTTTATCCCACTATAAGCAGTTAGAGAAATAAATCTTTTTTAAATCCAACATTTTTCTGCATTTGCATTTTTAGATTTCGCTATCAGCATAATTGTTGCCTGCTAAAAATTCACCCTTTTTGAGAAACATCAAAGCAACTTAAAAAGAATAATTAAAAGCAAAATGATTCAAGCAATGAAAATAACGAGAGAAAAGTCTAAAGCATAATGCAAAGTATTAGGCTTAAAAAAATAACAGCACAGAAAGCTTGTATTCATAGTTTCCGCCAGTGCCACTTATAAACACACCATCTTCACCACATCCTCCTGTGCCCGTCCCGCTTGCTCTTTCATTCAGGAATATTAAGTGGTCCATGTCGCCTTCATGTTTCACCATTGTCCAGACGAGCAGTGTGATGGTAAAATTGTTTCCACATCCATGCAACATTGTCGGAAAGAAAAGAGCAAGCGTCCATCCATATCGGTGGGGGATAAATTAAATCTGTTTCGTAAGACAAATCGCCAATTTATATTCCGCCTGCAGTTCACCGAAAAAAATATAGATATTCGAATTCATCCACCATTTTTGTATAAGGATATAAGCCATGACAAAATCACCCCCCGGAATCATCCTTCCGACAACCGCACTCTGTGTCACCTTATATACTCACCCTTTGTCCTGCTTGTTGGGTATGCAAGTCAGAGAGAGCTTTGCAGATAAAAAAAAACCGAGAGTCTATATGAAAACGTAGACGAAAGGCGATACATATTGGTCGATAGTATCGCACCGTTAAGCGGGAGGACAGGACGACGCTAGAATGGTCACGGAGAAAACGCAATGGACAAGGTATACTCGCACGGTCGACACAGTATGGTGGACCAGTCAGGAGAAAGATGCTTTTCTTCATTTTCTTCTCATCTTTAGTATTTTCTGCCGCGATCCGTTATGAATACTGAGTAGGACTTCGTCTAAGCATGGAATCACGTCGTGTAATGGGGAGAAAAACGCTTAATGCAGAACATGATGCCGACATGAACCGAGAAACACCAATCGCAACTACAACAACAAAAAGGACAAAGACGAAGGAACAAACAAAAAAATAAATATAGATAAAGAGCAGTAAAAACTTACAACCCAACGTCAATGGCTATAGAGTTCCCATACAGCATACCAACTCATCCCCAAGATCCTGCCCATCGTGACGGTTTTTACGATTCTCTATTTGGATATGGTGTACGGGAGGAGGTGTCGGAAAAAATATGGGGAAACATAAAATAAAATCTTTTCTGTATTTTTATTCTTTTTTCTCTAAAATAACTTTTTTTTTCTGTGCAGTTCTATGCTAGTATCGTCACCCTTGGCAGTCTTGTTGGGTGTCCCTGTGGTGTTACGAGGGTGTACTGTAATCGGGTATACTCCTCGTTGCTTTATATGTTGTTGATTTCATATAGAAAGGGAGAGCGAGAGAGACCAAAGGTACCTCAGCGGGGGCAATGGAGGCAACTATGGAGGTTTAATTTGTTTCCAAAGCAATTTAAGGGATTTTAGCAATTTATGTTGTTTGTCAATTTTAATGAAAATTTTATTGCGCTTATATCGTATCGATGAGATAGAAAGTGTATTTCCTTGGCTTGTATTCATATCAAATGTGTGTTGAACATGATTTTATTTTGTCGGACACTATGTTGTATAAGTATTTGGACAATAGATATTTAGAAATACAATATAGCTAAAAATCCAGGACTGGGGAGTTTAGCAGGAGGGAGGAAGTTGTGATGAAGTACAATACTCGTATAATAGAAATTCCAAGTACGTATTGGCAACTTTGACACGATCGAAGATAGAGCTGTCAGTACACGATCCAAGATAGAGCTGCCTGTAGAAATATGCTGAGATATTACTGCCAAAACGGGCGATGTGCCTACACCGCAGGTCGAGCAACGCGATTCCATGGAGCGGTATAAAGAACGAGGCAAGGAAGAAGAAGAAGATTGGCAACTTTGCAGAAACTTAGCTATATGGACATTGGATGTAGTAATAGGTACTTCCGAAATCCCAGTTATATTTCTTTCTGAAGAATGTTAAAGGAACGTCTTTTAGTTTTTAATTGTATATTTTAAATTAATTGAACTTAGATTTTTTTGAACCAGTGTATCAATAAATCTGCTAACTGAACAAAATGACAACAGGGCACCATAGAGACAAGCTAGACTATTTGGTATTCTCTCGATTCAGTTGAATCCTTGACAATACGAATTCATTGTGCAACACGCAACTTTGCTGCTGAGATCCTTATGTCTCGTCGTATGTTGATCCACTTCTCTATTCTTCTCATTGGCAAAAAAAGTGATACAAACATACTATTGTCTTAATGGTTCTTGGGCACCATGGTGTTGCGTTGATTCTATACTAGTATGCATATTATCGTGACGATAAGACCAAACGGATCGGCACTGTGCGGCAGCATGGCAGGATGAATATTGGGTTTTACTGAGATTTATTGGATATTGAACAGCGGGCGGTGTTAGGCACGTATCCATCAATTGTGTATTCAATATTTCCCCTGTTTTTGCTCTGTTTGCATTTCATAGACATCAGAACATTTTATGTACGCAAACAACGCCACAACAACAATACATCTCACCATCATCATCATCCTCCGTCAGCTTCCTTCAGCACATTGCGAGGTTAATGTGTACGCGCTTGCTATAGATGGAAAGATTGAGACGAGAGACAGAGCAATTGCGTTAAATCCATGACTTTGTAAGATACCTGTCTCGAATACGAGATGTGACAATTTGATTTTCTAATTTAAGCCAATGTTTATTCGTTTTTAAATTAACATGGAAATTTATTTTGTGCCACACGCGTTTCGTTCCGAACAGAAACACATCGTTCGTCCAGTTCTCATGGATGTTCTGCTATGATATCAAATAGGATTTGGATGCTCGTCTGATTTTTTTTGCTCTCTGTTTCTCGTATATAATGGCAAATCGATTTTAATTAAATATTTTATAGCTTTTAATAAAGTTTTATTTAATGGCTTTGCGATAATATTGGTGTCGATATTGCTTTGGCTAACACATCAAATGAGTTTTAATTGAAACTGATATTATTCGGAAAAATTGGAAAATGTTGTGATTGGAATTGATAAAATGATTTTTGGATAAAGCAGGATTTAAAAAAATGTAGATTGCCTTTTAATAAAGGAAATTTTAAAATAACGTATGGGAAAAATCCTGAATACAGGGGAATAAACAGAAGAGTAGTCTAATTTAATTTATGTTACCAAACGGCGCTGGAGCGTCTCGCCTGCCAAGAAAAAAAAGAGACACGACCAAGTAAGATTACCGGACGAAACATTGTTTACCGATTGATAGAGCCAACGAGTTGGTTACGATATCCCGCCCATCATATTCCCGTTTTTCAAAATCCCAACATTCATTATCCCGCCAGTTTAAAAGCACGCTCAATTGAAATCCCATCTAATCAAAATCCCGCCAATTTAATATCCCGCCATTTCAATAACCTGCTGGTTCCAAATACCGATTTTCAATATCCCGCTTTTTAATATCTCGTCATAGAAGGTAAGTATTCTTTCATAAATCGTGCGAGCGATTTTTGAAAGAATACTTACCTTCTATGATGGGATATTCAAATGGAATATGTATTAAAAAGCGCCACCACATTTACCGTTAAAATAATGGGTCTCCTCGAATGGGGATACTTAATTCTCGAAAACCTACGGACCAGGTGACTTAATTTGAAAAATAGCTGGTCTGGTCCCTCGGTAGTCGAGACGTAAGTATCCCCTGTATGAGTCTTGTTCTGTAGGGGCTAAATTGCCATCTTTATCGAAAAAATAAACAAATATTCCGACGGAACTATGCTAAGAGAAAGTATCGCATTAACTGCTTTGAATCACATTACATAACTATTGATTTGAGTTTGTTAGCAATGAAAATAATTTTTGGCGGGATTATTTCACTCTCTACTAGCGGGATTCTAAAACGGCCGGGTTTTGGTGGGCGGGATTTTTAACGGCGGGATTTAGTAATGTCGGGATAAAGTTAAACGGGATTTTTTTTTGCAAAAAGCGGGACTATAGACGGGCGGGACTTTGTTTATCGGGTTTATGTACGCATCCCAAAGCCGACCTTCCAGACAACTTTCCGAAATTTTTTTTATCAAAATATTCTCTCTCTCTAGTTCCTGTCAACCCCTTGTGGGGCATAGGGCATTAACTACGCCTGCTCTCCACCTCGTTCTGTTTTGCACCAACGGCGCTAGCTGCGACCATGTAAGATTTAGCGTTTTCGCCTCGCTTGTTACCGATCTCCTCCATGCGTTCCTTGGCCGTCCAACACGGCGTCTTGCTCCGGAATCCTGTGGATTCCAGTTCAGGGCCTTTTTTGCGATGTTATTGGGCTCTCTTCGGAAGGTGTGACCTATCCATTGCCACTTAAGTCTTTTGATCGAAGTGCCTATCCTTCCTTGGCCAGTTATAGTGAGGAGATCCTCGTTCGAAATGATCTCCGGCCAACGAATATGTAGGATGCGCCGTAGACACTGATTTACAAAAGTTTGCAACTTATCAGTAATCTCTTCAGTCACCTTCCAGGTTGAACAGCAGTATAGCAGCACGGATTTAACATTGGAATTGAAGACTCGAAGTTTGGTGCGTCTGAAAATATTTTTGTTTAGCCAGAAAGGAGTCAAATTGAAGAAAGCCGCCCTAGCCTTGTTTATCCGTGATTTTACATCAGCATCCGCTCCGCCATCTGCTAACTACGGTCCCGAGATAGCAAAATTCATCAATTTTTTCGACTGCCTGTCCCGAAATACAAATTCCGCTTTGCTCCCTCTGAATATGTGCTCAAGAACTTAGTCTTGGCAGCATTGATTTTCAGCCCCGCATTACGACTTGCGCAATTTAGAGCTTCTGTCATTTGAGCGACATCATCCGTATTAGTTGATAGAAGACAAATGTCGTCAGCGTAGTCAAGATGTTGAAGGTGATCAAACAATTTCCATCTGATACCTTTGTTACGATGTAATTGAAGTGCGGAGCCGAGTACATCACTAATGACAATAAGGAAGAGAATAGGTGACAAAATGCAGCCTTGTCTCACTCCACTGTGCACCTCAAAAGGATCTGAAAACCCTCATGCAAGACGTGACATTGGGCTCCATTGTAGGATTCCTTAATGATGGAGATTATCTCATCTGGAATATTTCGTCTTCGTAAGGCATCCCAGATGTACTGACGATCAACACTATCGAAGGCTTTTTCAAAGTCGATGAACATGAGATGTAATGGTGATCTCCACTCCGCGGATTGCTCGATGATAATACGGAGGGTGTTAATGTGGTCGCTACAGGAGAACCCTTCGCGAAAGCTAGCCTGTTCATCGTTCAATGTGCTATCGACTTTTTCCTTGATTCGACCTAAAACAATCTTAGCCATCAACTTGGAAATTGCAGGAAGTAGACAGACCCCACGCCAAGTATTACAATACTTCAGGTCACCTTTCTTCAGAATTTTAATAATTAGGCCCTTTTTCCACTCACTGGGAAGAGTTTCAGTTTCCCAACACTCTCGGATTAAGAGAAGAAGAATATCCGCTGTAGCGTTAATATCCGCTTTTAAAAATTCTGTCAGAATTTCATCAATCCCCGGGGCTTTACCGGCGTCCATTGATTTGATAGCGTCTGTTAGTTCCTTTTTGGATGGCGGACCGGAACTAATGCAGTCTATTTGAGGTACGTCTTCTGCTGGCAACGAAGATACACAGGCCCGAAAGTGTTATTCAGGACCTCTAAAAACTGTTCTCTCCATCTTTGTAGCTGTTGTTCTTCGGTAACGAGCAGAACACCTTCCTTATCTTTCACAGGATGTTCCGTTAATAAATATCTGCCAGTTAATGGCTTTATAAGTTTGAAGAGTGTTCCACTGTCACCGCGGAGAGTCGCATCCTCTGCCTCCTTCGCAAGTGCGTTGATATTGTTACGCTTATCACGCCTCTGAACGCCTTTTTGGAGCGAACGGTATTCAGCTCTGTATCGTTCTTTAGCTGAATCGTCAGCAGCTGAGTTAATCTGCTCCTTAACTCTCTTGCGTGCTGAGATAAGAGACCAAGTAGAGTCGCTATAAACATCTCCCCATTCTGGTTTCTGTCGCCTAACCCATGATTTCCCATAAGATGTTCCAATCCTTGGTTATCTGACCCGACTTTAGCGTTGAGATCCCCCATTATGATTTTAATGTCACCTCTGGGAGCCCTATCAAAGGTGTCGCCAAGTCATTGGTAGAAGACGTCTTTATCAGCTTGATCAGCTGGTTCGGTTGGTGCATAACACTGAATTATCGTGATATTTCGTACTCTGGATTTGAATCGGGCGGTGATAATACGGTCGGAAACTGGTTTACAATCGATAAGGGATCGACGTGCATCCCTTGTCAAGAGGATTCCGACGCCTGCCTGCCGAGGAGCATTTTGGTCATCATTTCCAGAGTACAATAAAACAGTATGAGAGCTTGGTGATAAAGTCGCTCCTGATCCGAGCCATCTTGTTTCGCTCAGTCCTAATATAGCGATGTTATACGCGGTCATTTACCGTTCGACTTCAGTGAGTCTCATGTTGTTGCACTCGCCGCACATCGTTCGAACGTTCCAAAACCCAATCGTGGTCCGTTGTTTATAGCCAAAAGTCGTTGCCGATGAATCAGTCCGAGGTATCCGAGGCTCGTTAAATGTTTCGAGTGTAAAGAAAATTTCAAGTACGTGGGTTACAAGCCACAAGTGGCATAATTCTAACCCCAAAAACCACAGGGGTCAATTTTTTGTTAAGTTTCGTACATATCTGAACCCTTGAGCGCACAAAACAGAGTCGCTGCGCGCACAATTGTAGAGATATGTTCGAAACATTTCATTCCTTGAATTTAGGCATCCCTGACTAAAGGTCGCCTTGGCTTGAGTTAAGGATTGCTTAAGGTTTGTTTATAAATATCGGTCTGAGTAAAGAACAATCGATCTGTAGTGAACATTATGTCCAAACGTTTTTATAAAGCTGTGTGGTTTAAGCTGTGATATGAGAAACATAGATTTATACAAAATGTGTGTAAATAATTTCCCCGGACGCTTCAGGAACAATAAATAATTGCTTGCGACTGCCTTCTCTTGGTGGAATAAAACAATGGCCGTGTTTTTTAATTAGCTAACCTACACTATCCGGGGTAATTTTCATACAAACGCTAACCTGTGACTTTATTCAGGTTAGAAATTATATTGCTATCCAGATTTAATGAGCTTTCCAAAACTCGCCTAAATGTATGCAATCCCAATTATTTTCTAGTACGTTTTCCAATGACTAGCAAAAATTAAATTTTGAAATGAAAAGCTCTAAGGTATAGTTTACATGCAACACACAAGTGTGTGCAAAAAATGTAGTTTCTGTTTGTAAATTCATGTTAAAAATGTTGTTCGTCGAATTCTTATTCTAACAAAATTATGATTCCTTCATAAAAATATGTTTTCATTAAAAAAAATTGCATGTTAACTTTTGCGTTTGTAAAGTGAAAACGGGGCTTTAATATTTTTGAGCAATGTTTTGAAATTAATGGCAATGCTTACGTGACAATTTGAAATTTAACCTGGATGCTACCCTCGATAGTTTTTTTTTGCGCGTCTGAGCTAGCAAACCTGCCCCCGATGTAAAAAAAAACACGGCCAATATAATAAAGCGACTGGGTCGCCTACCACCTTACTGAATGAAGGTTCATTCATACAATTTCTGTATTTGTAAATTTCTTTAAAATTTAAGTGTGGTTTTCATGAAATTTATTCGTAATTTGGTGCCAGTATGCTGATAAAAAAAAGGACAAAGTCGGACAAAAGCAGGACTTTCGACCTTTTGTCAAGACCGAAGATTAAGGTATAAAAAGCAGGATTATCCTGCCAAAAACAAGACGAATATACGACCGTTAGGAATAACGGTAAATTAATGCCTGCCAATTGCGTCTCCCGACTCTTTCCCGTGGACTATTTTATTCAGAGTATAGTATTTCACTTGTAGGTATAGTAAAATAGAAGTGTTCTGTCGCATATTATAGTGAGGACTAAATGTTCTTTTGGTTCTCGAAAACACGCATACGGGCCACATACGAGTATACTTATATCGAAATACTGGTTTCGTTGAAACGAGATTTCCATGAGACCTATTCTCTCAATCCTTACGGGATATAGTGCTCAAAAGGGCATTTTCCCCATTAAACATCGTATGGGCAAGATGGGTGTCATTAGAAGGAAGACATTTGAAAATTAAATTTTTTCCCGTTATTTAAAAGCCCGCCATTTCCATATCCGGCAAATTAAAAATCTCATTTAAATCCCGCCCGTTAAAAAGCCCACAAATTCAAAATACCAAAAAATCAGACACTCAATTGACGAAATGATAATGGTGACAGTTTTCTCTTGGACGTGTTTAATTATTGTCATCTTGAACTAAGGTATAATCCAGTATTCCGATGGAATTTATGATATAAGAGAATGTATCGCATAAACGAACTATGACTATATTTTTTACGTTAATAATGAACATAATTTGTTAGGGTATTATGACGGGTTCATAATGCATCCAAAAGACACTCTGAAAAAAAAAAAAAACTAAAATGAAAATTTTTTTTTTTTAAATAGAAAAATGTATAACACAGAAAATAAAATGCTTAGGCTACTTTCTTCAACGGTTTAGGCTCTGTTATGTTTAGAGGTGAGAGTCCCGAGAAATTTAATAAATTAGTTCGTGTTAAAACGACAAACAAATTAGAAATCAAAGGCCACAAATAATATTATAAATAAATAAACAAAAACGAATGAGTTGATAAAATAATTTTGGATTTGAACTCATCACCACAACTACTACATATTTTTAACAAAATTTCTCTATAATTTTAGGAAAATGTTTTTCGAAAAAAAATTTCGAACTCGTACACAATCACTTTTACCATGCAGATATTTTCTATCCTATTCTTACCAAATTCCGACTTTAACTCGTATCTCGTATACATAAGAGGGTGAAAAATTATAATTTCCCTCCTTTCGGACATAAATAAACCATTAACCCTGTATGATGACCAAATATGTGAAAAAGGATGCTCACTTAGGGATAACGTCCCACAAATTTGAACCCTTGTCTATATGCCACCCTCTCACTCTTTTCTTCGCATATGCACAACAGTTGAGTCGGGTGCCAATATGACATGCGGGGGGGGGTTGTTGTTTTGCCAGAAGAGTAAGTATTCTTGTGTGCTTCATCATCCGGGAGTATAGTGACCGAGAAGAGATTTCCATTTTAGAAAACAGAGCGTCATCGTTCAGTCAATGTCCTGAAAAAGTTGATATTTGTCCGAACTGAGCTGGTTTTGTATAGACATTCCAAGCTACTGGCTGTTACTGTGTATACCGTGTGTGGAAAGTGTCAAAGGGGTAAGCGCGCGGGCAAAGTATAAATGCCGAAGGGTTTCATCATGAAATGTCCACTGTACGACGATCTGCTCATATTCACACTTGTGCACGTGGGTGTGTGTATGGTGTATGGGCATCCTAAACAGTTATTTATGAATGGTCATGCTATTATACAGGAATATATCACCAAGCAAACGAACGAAATAGCAGGCAGAACGAGTCGTTAGCCTCTAGAAGCTATGACACAGATAGGATACAGAAAACGGTGAAAATGATTGTTCCATACGGCTGAGAGTGTTGGTGGTGGTTGTATTACGTTTTTGGGCTGGACGCTGCTGTATGGAAAATTCATATGGAGGTCGACTAAAAGAGATGACCTTTTTTTCTCTTACTCAAACTATAATAGCTTCGCAATAGCCGTTCTTGCTTGTTGGAGTCAGCAAAAGCAATCATCAGTATTTGCTCTCTTCCCTATAAATGTTGTTCGTCGTGACTAAACACTATCCTCTTCGCCATATGTAGTCCACTCTAACATTGTATCAACGTGTAAATATAACAGTGTCACGTAGATGAGATTATTATTGGTATCCTAGCAACTCCCTATAAATGGCGCTTCGTAAAATATATGTATGTACATATTTCTGTGGAAGTTTTTCCTATACACATGCTTCTGGTATAACTTCGTAGATGATGATGATTCGACGATTCAATGTCTGTCCACGTTAAGATGAGTGGTCAGCACAAATCGAATAAAATTGCACATGTGTGGTGTATCGCACGCATATGTGGGTATACATAAATATTAATTCTATGTCGAATCCTGATTCTTATTCTCCTGCAGATGGGATGGAACATTTTCTTAGTGGATAAGATGTGATGTTTGTTTTATATTCGGAATAAAAAAGAATCTTCTTAATCGAAAATTTGTATCTGATGCAGACAAGGATATTTTATTAGAATTATTAAAAGCTTTAGTTCAGCTTTAAGTTCAGGTGGGACTATCACATTCAGATCTTGCCGGAAGCCTTATAATTAATATACAGGTCTGCGATCAAAAAATTTCGCGGTGTCTGATAATTTATCTTGATATTCGGCCAGTTTCTCGAACATCTTAGTTAGTTTTATCGTATAGAGAAAGTTGGTTTCGGGAAAATAAATAATACAAAAGATTCAATTTTAAAAATGGTCAATTTCATGTCTTCATCATTTTCGATATTTTCTGAACTGACTGAATTTTTTCCTAAGGTATTAGTTAGTATGGAGAGCATCAAATGTATTTTGACTGAAATAGCAATTTTTCTATATTAACGGTTGATTTAAAATTTACAAAATATGTAGTTAATTGCAAAGGCTAAAAAAAAATCGTTCACTGAAAAATCAATATACAGTGGAAACTCTATAAGTCGAAGCTCAAGGGAACCATATTTTTTTTCGAGTTATCGAGTTTTCGTCGTGAAGAGATTTCGAGATATCGAGTTTATTTGTAAGAAAATTCGACTTAAAGAGTTTTTTTTTTGTTATTGTGTATTTTTTATATCTTTCCGGCATTATACCCTTATAAAACTGTATACATGCATTTAGAAATAAAAAAAAAAACATATTTATTGTGATATAATTCATTTTATTCAAAATTAGGAGGAACTTTATAAAAATACATTCTTACATATCAAGATTTCATTATAAGAAAATTAAACAGCTTCGATAAATTAAAATTCAATCAGCTAACGATAATTTAATAAGTTCATGAGTTATACTGGTGAAAAAAAATACAGAAAAAAAGAATGCAAATTACAATGGAATTAAATAATCAGTTAATTTTTTTTTTGTACGAAATTAGTGTTTGCGGAATTTATTATTTGTTCAAATAAATTATTAAGTGTCTGGAAACATTCTTGCGGCATATTTTCCATTTGTCCAGCAAATAAACGAAGTGTTTTAATTGCGGATCGTGCCTTCTTTACGGTTACGATAGGATTAACAGGTTCCTGATCTTCCTTGTCGCCTGCTTGATCATCGCAATTGTCAGCTATACATTCGTCGATAATATCGTTGTCTGTTAACTCAGCGCATATTTGGACGTCTTCGTCGACACTTGCAAATTCCTCAAATGAAATATCTGGAGGAATGCCTAGTTTCGTTCCAATTGTATCCCAAATTTCCTCATCAAATTCCTTCTCCAGAATATCAACCAAATCAGGACTATTTTCCAAGCAAAAGTCTGCCTTTTTAAAGCAATTAGAAACTGTTTGTTCACGAATGCTTCGCCAAGCTTTATTCGTTAGATGGAGGGCTTCCAATACATTGATGCTCGTGTATGAACCTTTTTCCTCGATTTCCATTAAAATCCTTTGGATCAGCTGTTTTCGGCAAAAAATTTTCAAGTTTTGGCTTATTCCCAAATCAAGTGGCTGCGGTTTTGAAGTAGTGTTGGGGGGGGGGGGGGAGGCAGAAATTGCACATTGGTTGCAGACAGATCAGGTATCTGGTTAATATAATTTTTCGTTTTTTCTGCAACATGTAGTTGTCCAACTTTCTTAGCCATTCAGCAAATAAATCAGATGTCATCCATGCCTTTGTATTCGCGTTGTAGTCAACTGGTAGAGACTTGATTCCTTTAAAGCATCAAGACTTCTTTGCTTTGCCAATGATCATCGGTGTGAGCTTTTCTGATCCATACATGTTAACTGCTAACAGAACGGTGACATTTTTCGTTTCGGAATGTCAGTGTTTTTTGTGGAAGACATTTGAAAAATAAAGCCGTTTCATCAGCGTTAAATACAGGCGCGCACACAGGATTTCGGGGGCCCGGGGCAAATTCATGAATGGGGCCCTTTCGAAAAATATGTCTTCTTGGTGTGCTGTAACTCCTTTTTAGCATAGCGTGTGTAGTTGTCAACGTTTCTACGACAGGTTTTGATTCATTGATTGTCAGCTATACTACTTCCTAGCCGCAATTTCTTTGTGTATTATTCTACAATAAGAATTTTTATCACATTTTTGAATAATATAGGCACATGCGGCGGGTCATGCTGAGTAGCGAAATTCGTTCCTTTATGAATCAATATGACAGAGTGGTAACCGAACAGACTCGGCCGCAGAGCACGACAAAGAAGAAGGAAATATATGCAGGATGGAAATGTTATAATAACATTAATTAATTATGCAGCAGATTACAGATATTTGTCATAAGTCACTCAACTTCTATACAAATATCTGAAATCTCTCTCTCTCTCTAGTTCCTGTCAACCCCTTGTGGGGCATAGGGCATTAACCACGCCTACTCTCCACCTCGTTCTGTTTTGCGCCAACGGCGCTAGCTGCGACCATGTAAGATTTAGCGTTTTCGCTTCGCTAGTTACCGATCTTCTCCATGTGTTCCTTGGCCGCCCAACACGGCGTCTTGCTCCGGAGTCCTGTGGATTCCAGTTTAGAGCCTTTTTTGCGACGTTTTTGGGCCCTCTTCGGAAAGTGTGACCTATCCATTGCCACTTAAGTCTTTTGATCGAAGTGCCTATCCTTTCCTGGCCAGTTATAGTAAGGAGATCCTCGTTCGAAATGATCTCCGGCCAACGAATATTTAGGATGCGCCGTAGACACTGATTAACAAAAGTTTGCAACTTATCAGTGATCTCTTTAGTCACCTTCCAGGTTGAACAGCCATATAGCAGAATGGATTTCACATTAGAATTGAAGACACGTATTTTGGTGCGTCTGGAAATATTGTTGTTTAGCCAGAAAGGAGTCAAATTGAAGAAAGCCGCCCTAGCCTTGTTTACCCGTGATCTTACATCAGCATCCGCTCCACCATCTGCTGTAACTACACTTCCGAGATAGCAAAATTCATCAACTTTTTCGACTGCCTGTCCTGAAATACAAATTTCGCTTTGCCCACCTGGATATGTGCTCAAGAACTTAGTCTTGGCAGCATTGATTTTCAGCCCCGCATTACGACTCGCGCAATTTAGAGCTTCTGTCATTTGAGCGACATCATCCGTGTTTGTTGATAGAAGGCAAATGTCGTCAGCGTAGTCAAGATGTTGAAGGTGATCGAACAATTTCCATCTGATACCTTTGTTACGATGTAATTGGAGTGCGGAGCCGAGTACATCACTAATGGCAACAAGGAAGAGAATAGGTGACAAAATGCAGCCTTGCCTCACTCCACTGTGCACCTCAAAAGGATCTGAAAGCTTGCCCTTATGCAGGACGTGACATTGGGCTCCATTGTAGGATTCCTTGATGATGGAGATTATCTTATCTGGAATATTTCGTCTCCGTAAGGCATTCCAGATGTAGAGACGATCAACGCTGTCGAAGGCTTTCTCAAAATCGATGAACATGAGATGTAATGGGGATCTCCATTCCGCGGATTGCTCGATAATAATACGGAGGGTGTTAATGTGGTCGCTACAGGAAAACCCTTCGCGAAAGCCAGCTTGTTCATCATTCAATGTGTCATCGATTTTGTCCTTGATTCGTCCTAAAACAATCTTAGCCATCAGCTTGGAAACAGCAGGAAGTAGGCAGATCCCACGCCAATTATTGCAATTCTTCAGGTCACCTTTCTTCGGAATCTTAATAATTACGCCCTTTTTCCACTCACTGGGAAGAGTTTCGGTTTCCCAACACTCTTGGATTAAGGGAAGGAGAATATCCGCTGAAGCGATAATATCCGCTTTCAAGAATTCAGACGGAATTCCATCAATCCCAGGGGCTTTACCGGCGTCCATTGATTTAATAGCGTCTATTAGTTCCTTTTTGGATGGTGGACCAGAACTAATGCCGTCTATTCGAGGGACGTCTTCTGCTGGCAATGAAGATGCACTTGCAGGCCCGAAGGTGTTATTAAGGACCTCTAAAAAGTGTTCTCTCCATCTTTGCAGCTGTTGTTCTTCGGTAACGAGCAGAACACCTTCCTTATCTTTCACAGGATGTTCCGTTAGTAAAGATCTGCCAGTTAATGGCTTGATAAGCTTGAAGAGTGTTCCACTGTCACCGCGGATAGCCGCATCCTCTGCCTCCTTCGCAAGCGCGTTGATATTATTGCGCTTATCACGCCTAACACTCCTTTGAACGCCTTTTTGGAGCGAACGGTATTCAGCTCTGTATCTTTCCTTAGCTGAATCGTCAGCAGCTGAGTTGATCTGCTCTTTAACTCTCTTGCGTGCTGAGATAAGAGACCAAGTGGAGTCGCTAATAAATGGTCTCCTACCGCGATCCAATCGTCCTAAAATTTCTTCGCCACACGAAATAAATGAGTCCTTAGCGACTTTCCATCTATCGTCAATTGTCGGATTCTCATTTAGTGGTGGTGCATTAGCTTTTTCGCGCAAAGCGGTGGAGAACGCACGCTTGGTTGATGGAAGTTTGAGCTTCTGCACATTATATCTAGGGCAAATATTTGCACGGTTAGGACGCTGGATTGCTGCCGTTCGTAAGCGCATTTTTGCGATGACAAGATGGTGGTCACTGCCAATATCAGCACCACGTTTCGCCCTAACGTCTAAGACACAGTTTCTCCACGTTTTGGAAACAGCAATATGGTCAATCTGGTTCTCAGTTCTGCCATTCGGAGAGGTCCAGGTTGATAAGTGGCAATCTTTGTGTTTAAACAGAGTTCCACCAATGACGAGCTGACGAGAGTTACAAAACTCTATAAACATCTCGCCATTCTGGTTTCTGTCGCCTAACCCATGATTTCCCATAAGGTGTTCCAATCCTTGGTTATCTGACCCGACTTTAGCGTTGAGATCCCCCATTATGATTTTAATGTCACCTCTGGGAGCCCTATCAAAGGTGTCGCCAAGTCTTTGGTAGAAAACGTCTTTGTCAGCTTGATCAGCTGGTTCGGTCGGTGCGTAACACTGAATTATCGTGATATTTCGTACTCTGGATTTGAATCGGGCGGTGATAATACGGTCGGAAACTGGTTTCCAATCGATAAGGGATCGACGTGCATCCCTAGTCAAGAGGATTCCGACTCCTGCCTGCCGAGGAGCATTTTGGTCATCATTTCCAGAGTACAATAAAACAGTATTAGAGCTTGGTGATAGAGTCGCTCCTGATCCGAGCCATCTTGTTTCGCTCAGTCCTAATATAGCGATGTTATACGCGGTCATTTCCCGTTCGACTTCAGTAAGCCTCATGTTGTTACACTCGCCCCACATCGTTCGAACGTTCCAAAACCCAATCGTGGTCCGTTGTTTATAGCCAAAAGTCGTTGCCGGTGAGTCAGTCCGAGGTATCCGAGGCTCGATTAATGTTTCGAGTGTAAAGAAAGTTTCAAGTACGCAGGTTACAAGCCTACGTACCCTATCCCTCAAGTCGCCTTTTACGACAAGCCGGGAACGCTGTGGCATAATTCTTACCCCAAAGTCCACAGGGGTCAATTTTTTGTTAAGTTTCGTACATATCTGAACCCTTGAGCGCACACAACACAGTCGCTGCGCGCACAATTGTAGAGATATGTTCGAACCTCAGGAGAGTTTTATTCTCTCCTGTCCCTTTAGTCGCCTCTTACGACACGTCGGGAAAGACGGAGGCACTATTCTTGACCCGCGCCACAGGGCGTATCTGAAATCTACTATATGATTAATTTTATTGATTATATTTTCTTGCCTTTAAGGTACTGAACTCCTGAATTATATCCTCGTATTTGATAGCGCTGGCTTTTTCGTTTTCGATGGAGATTGACAGTAAATGATTCAGTCTGTCCTCAGCCATTGTCGATCTTAACCTGTTCTTAATTAGAGCTAATTTGCTGAATGCTCTCTCTCCGGAAGCTACAGATGGTGGAAGTACTAGCAGAAGCCGAAGAGCTATACATATTTGTAGCAAAATATTTTCATAGCCACATGAACAGAGAAGATTAAGAAGTTCAAAGGCAGAAGTTGTGTGCCATTTCATTAGATTTCTTATTTTTCTTAAGAAAGCAATCTCTTGCCTTAAATCATCCTCCACTAAATCATTTGGATATGCCTTTTGTAAATTATGTGCAGCATCATTGAAGGCCGATTGGGTCTCTTCAGTATTTACAGGCATATCTGGCACTGGCTCAGTCGGTTCTAAAATTGGCATATACAGTCTCGACACGTCACTTAATCTTATGTGTAGTTTGCTTATCTGACTTATAAGAATATCTGTTACGGGAATGAAAACTTCCACCTTAAATTGTTCCATGGGACATTGAAATATGTGTTCATTGGCACTACTTTCCTCAAATAATCGTTTCCGAGTTACCTTTCTTTTTTCAGTTACTTCGGTATCAATTTCCAAGTTTGACGCAATTGACTTCGCTTCGGCTAATAGTGTAGTTCCGAGGTGATTTCAGATTGCAAAGTGTGGTGGAGAATTTTTTTTTTGTTTCTTATGTTTTTTTAGGTGCTGAGCTCGAATCCGGAGCTTCCCACCAAAATTTCGTTGCGGAACAGGATCAAAACCGCGAAAAAACCCAAAATTTTCGGAGTTTTCCTGTTTTTTTGTTTATAACTCCGAAAGTGTACCTACATTTCTCCGAAAACCTGTCCATGAAAATATTAAAGAAAACATAACTGCGGGTCCAACGCGCCATTAATCATTAAAATGTGTTAAGCGGTATTGCTACAATTGATAGTCATTTTTTTTGCGTTTTTTGCAATTTGACCCTGTTTTGCAACGAAATTTTGGTGGGAACTTACAGATTCAGGTTCTGCACTCCAAAATACACAATGTACAAGATAAATGCAACTTTTACGACCAAAAATGAAAATCCGTTCAATCTCAAAATTGTTTTCATAAAATGGAACTATGTTAAAAATGGCAAATTTAAATTATCCACTGTAGTAATACCGCTCAACAGATTTTTAATATTTATGTCTCTTTGGACGCGCAATTATGTGCTCTCTAAAATATTCATTAAGAGTTTTTCGCAGAAATAAATAGTTGCAAAATTAGGGGGCGAATAACGGAAAAACAGCAAAAATTTTAGGGTTTTTCACGATTTTGACCCTGTTCCGCAACTAAATTTTGATGGGAAGCTCCGGATTCGTGCTCAGCACCCCAAAAAACATAAGAAACAAAAAAAAATTTGTCTCCACCACATTTTGCAATCTGATGTACTAGGTTTATCACATAGTAACTACACTATAAAAGATTTGACCACGAATCTCTCAAACGACGAATATCTTCCAGTAGTAAATATACATATATAAATATTGAGTTTTGTAAAATTTTGTTTGTATCATCCAAAGATTGTAGCAGTTTACTCCATATAGTTGTCAAAAGGATAAAATCAAAAGATTGAAGCCAGTTAAGTATTGAGGAAATATCAGATTGGATGTCTGATGGCAAATCCATTTCAATGGCCTTATGAAGCGACCGCAGTAGTTTTTAACTAATGGACGAACCGATTCAATTCTGGCACTCCACCTTGTCGTGGATATTGCATGTAGAGATATATTTGCCGTTTCCTTCAGAATTTTCCATCTTGATGGACTAGATGAAAATATCTTATATAGTTTTTCCATATTCCCAAAATACGTTTTTGTTTTGGTACTGGTCTCCATCGCATGTACGCCACAGAGATTCAAGCTATGTGCACTACAAGGTGTAAAATATGCCTGCGGGTTTTCTTTCAAAATTAACGCTTGGACTGCCGAAAATTTTCCCAACATGTTGGGGGCGTTGTCGTACCCCTGTCCTCTACACAATTTTAAATCTAGATTGCAATCATGCAATACTTCCTTGATTTTAGAAGCAATGTCAATCCCTTTTTTCTAGTCAAAATTCACTAGTTTGATAAAACTTTCCCTAATTTTCCATTTCGAATCAATTTTCGATACATAGCGAATTATAAAAACAATTTGTTCGGTATGGGAAACATCCGGGGTGCCATCAACAATAATAGAATAATATCGGGAAGATCTGACATCTTCCAGTATGGATTGGAGTATTTTGTTCCCATAGAATTCCAAAAACTCATTTTGAGTGCGCCAAGACAAATAATGAGCCTGCATTCGTTTGCCAGATCTAGCAGTTTCAGCAACATTAGACAAGTGGTGTTTAATATCTGGAGAATAATTCGCGACCAACTGCATGGTTTAAAGAAAAAGACCAGATTTTCCATTTTCCACCGAATAATCTTCACGATGTCTTCGAAAAGGAAGGCCGTTCCTTCCGAGATAAAGAACAACGTCAAGAACAGCTGTTAAAATTTTGGCCCATTTCTTAATTTCTTCTTCTAAGAGTGAAAGATCTATTTTGTCAATGGTGGTGCGTTTCGACAATCTTTGGGTAAGCTCCTTCCATTTAATGTATAGGTCCTTGTGTATGGGATTCCGATCATGCTCCTCAATCTTGTCATACAATTTTCTCCACTTGTCCGACATGCCAGATTGTTGACAAAGATGTGACAAATTCGATTCAGACGCTTTCATAAGGCAACAAGGAAAACAGTACAATGCCTGCCCTGCTGGACTCCAAACCAACTAGTCTCGAGAAATTTTTTCTTTATTGGATAGTTCCTTATAAAAAATATTTACCGGAAATGATCTGCCAGTAGAATCTCTAGGGAAAATTTCAGGAAGTTTAGGAGGCCCTTTCAAAGCTATAAGATCAATTTCTCTAGTATCCAAACGACTACGCATGAATAAATAAGGATCGTTCTCGATAACCGATTCAGAATTGAGATCAGCACTATTACTACAAGAAGCACCATATAAATTTTCTTTTTCGGTAACCAATTTGGGATTGCTACTTTCAACATTGTCATCCGATAGATTTAAACTTACAGTTTTCGGGCATTGAGGCATTGCCGTAGCAATAACTTCCGGTTTTTCTTTAAAGTCTTTGTACATACATTTTCTGTATCCTGCCTTGCGTTTAATGCACTACTAGACTCACCATATACCAAACACTCGCTATCAGGTTTTGATTTTTTCAGAAAGTCATCAATTGTCCTTCTACCATGCTGATCTCGAAGTTCTCTTTCCTTTTTGAATTTCCGCTTTTGCGCTCCTGAAGAGTATTTTCGGTTCATCTATTCACATAAACACAAATTAGATGAAGTTCGCACGAAATACACCCAGTTTATGAAAATCAGTATAATATATGCACATACCTTGTGTACAGAGGAAATTAAGAAAAACGAAGTAACACACGACGTTATATCAGCAAATCTTTTGTAGACCTAACACTTAACACAATTCAAATCTCAAAGTATTCAATTACGCGCTGAACGTAGACAAATAGTATTAGGATGAAAATGAAACGAATTGGCTAACGGTAAATTTCTTGAAATTCCGAAAAACACACGACCCAACTTGTTGTGCGATAGCAATAGCAGCTATCGACAAGATACGAGAATGTGTTCTCCACAAGTATTCGTAATGCATTCGTAATTTGGATCTTTGTTAAATTAGGTCCAATTCAGATCAAATGCAACAAACAAAAGCAGCGATAGAGATAGCAATATATTAAAAATGACTGCGGACGAAAAACGATGCTGTTGATATTATTATGTATATCAATAAACCAAAAGCAATGTTTTTTTTTAAGAAAAAGGTTTTTTTTTACTTATTCTTGAAAAATAAATTTGAAATTTTAAGTATGTGCACAAATTCGGGGGCCCCTGTGGGGCCCTCTTATTTTGGGGGCCCGGGGCAGATTGCCCCTGTTGCCCCTCCCTCTGTGCGCGCCTGGTTAAATACATCCTCTGTGGAGTAGGACTTAATAATTGACGGCGATTTGTTTTCCACGAATCGCATACTTTATCGCTGACTGCGTTGCTTTCGCTGCAAATTACTTTGCAGGACACTTCATATCGTTTCCTAAATTTCCCCAGCCACCCAACACTCGCCTTGAAATCATGATGACCAAGAGATTCGGCAAAATATAATGCCTGCTCTTGAATTAGTGGACCACTTATTGGGATGTTTTTATCTCGGCAATTCAAAAACCATTTGTGGAGGCATTTTTCCAGGTCCGGATATTGGAACAATCTTTCCCTTTTCCTTTCTTTTCCGGTAGATAACAAAACTTCGTCTCTTTTCTCTAAAATTGTAGAGAGCGTAGGTACTAACCGGAATTTTGAATTCGGCGGCTATATCCTTATTTTTTCGACCTCCGCTTTTATAAGCTCTTTTTTTGCTGTACAGTGGGGTTTGTAACGTTCTTTTTGACGCAGACATGTTTCATTGGCTGAATTCCTCAAACTGCACGAAACGATTACTCTTTTGACAGTAACAACTTACGTTGAAGGCAATATTGAAATGCAAACTGAAACAATTTATGTCAGCAAAGTACCATTGTTCTCGTTTCCGGAATATGCAGCAATAAAATTCAAATTTCAAAAGAAAAATCGTCTTTGCAGGTATAAAAAATTCGTCTTATAGAGTCTCGTATAGCAAAGCTTTGACTAATAGAGTCTCGCCCGTTTACCGATAAGAAATTTTAATTCGAAGTGAAGAGTATCTGAAATTTTGACTTATAGAGTCTCCAATATCAGCACTTCGACTTATAGAGTTCACAAGCGGTGGAATCAAAAATTGCTTTTCGAGTTATAGAGTATCGGTTGGTAGGTAAAAGTGGCGGCTTAGGCAGAGGCTAGCCAAAAGCCCAATTAGCGCATAAAGCGCCGTTTTGAAACCACAAACTCCGTGAAGTTTAACTAGTGTATATGATGGTAGGTAATGAATTTAGGAGTGGGGAGGTGCCTGGAACCAACCAGTGTTATTTAGGAAGTACAGCAGCTCCCCTAATTTCACATTAGCTGCATCCTCCAAGCCTCCCAGAAAAGCCCTACCGAGCGTCCTATACCTACCGGGTTCTGGCAAGACCCGGGCATTCACACAGAAAGTGAATCAGGGTTTCCCTCTCATTTACACTACCGCAGCTGCGGCAATGCGCGTTGTAGGGGATGCCCAGCATGGCAGCGTGGATCCCCATTGGCCAGTGCCCCGTGATAACAACATTAAGCTTGGCGATATCTCTACGCGGTTTAGAATATCTATCTCAGACGTTCTTTTCCAGTCGTAGGAGGGCCACATCTTCTTTGATATATCGCAAGTCCTCAGATTTCGCCAGTTGGAATAAGCAGCTCTTATATAGTGGTTGGAGATCTTACTCTTAACAGCTGCCATCGGAACGCAAACACGCTCCGCATGAGATCTGTCAAGAGTGGCACCCATTTTGGCTAGTTCGTCAGCCATCTCGTTACCCTCTATGTTCCTGTGTCCGGGTACCCAGAGTAGGGCACCTGACGCGATGATCATTTCCCAGTCGGAAGCAATGACGTACGCCGATATCCTAAAGAGGGTGAAGTCGGAACCACGACTGAAAGAAATGGGAGATAGGGTAAAAGAAAAGGAGGTAGACGTTGCAATTATCTGCGACCAATATAAAAATCTACGTAGCTCGGTCTGGATCGCAGACAAGGGCAACGAGGTAGCAATTTGGACTTGTGGACGTTATGCGTTCCAGCAGGGTGTATCGGGAGAGTTAAATGGGGTGATCACAGCTAGGATCAACGGCGTTTACGTGTATAGCTGCTATGCTCCGCCACGGTGGAGTGACACAGAGTTCGAGTGTTTTTTGGACACACTTGTGCACGACGCAAGTACTCACACACCCGTGATAATTGCGGGAGACTTTAACGCGTGGGCTCGGGAATGGGGCAGCCGCGAAACAAATAAGCGGGGACGGACACTTTTAGACGCTTTCTCCCGGCTCGATATCGTTCTAATGAACTCGGGGAACGTTAACACCTTTAGGAGGGGAAATACGGGGTCCATTATCGAGCTTAAATTCGTAAGCAGTCACAACCACGGAGTGGCAAGTTAGTGAGCACTATACGCACAGCGACCACCAGGCAATTCTATTCTCGATAGCGGATAGATCACACAGGAGTACAACGACAGCTCCAACTGAGGGATGGTCTACCAGACGCTTCGATGAAGATTCGTTTATAGAAACCCTATCCAGTTTAGGTACAACTAACGGCTCAGCCGAAGAGAAGGCATTGCAATTGATCGACCAACTATCAACAGCATGCGACGCCTCCATGCCAAGAAAAAGTTCGATCACTAATCGCCGAGAGAACTACTGGTGGACCGAGGAGATTGCCAATAAGAGACGTGATTGCTTATAAGCTCGACGCCTTTGTCAACGCTCCATCAGATCAACGACGTATAATGTTCTACTCGAGGCTTATAAAGCAGTCCGTAGATCACTCAAAAAGGCTATTAAAACTAGCAAACAAAATTGCTTCAGACAGCTTGGTGAGGACGCCGACGCAAATCCTTGGGGAACGGCGTATAGAGTGGTCATGAAGAAGATTGGACAGAGAGCTCCCCAACTCAAATGTCCGGTTCTGCTCGAAGATATTGTCTCCACTTTGTTTCCGCAACATGATTTGGAACCAGCGACACAAGGACTTACATCGAATATCAATATAATTCCACCGATTACAGAGTTAGAACTTTTGAAAGCAGCATCAAGGCTTGAGGACGGTAAAGCACCAGGTCCTGATGGTGTCCCTAATAGGGCGTTGAAGGCGGCCATTCGGACGACGCCAGCAAAGTTTATCGACGTCTTTGGAAAATGCCTAGAAGAACGGACTTTCCCACAACCATGGAAAAGACAAAAATTGGTGCTTATTCCAAAGCCCAATAAGCCTGCTGGTGAGCCTAACTCCTACCGCCCTATTTGTTTGCTAGACACAACGGGAAAAGTGCTCGAGCGAATCATATATAACCGATTATCGGATGTAGTGGAAGCACAGGGGCGTTTATCGGACCGCCAATACGGTTTCAGACGAGCACGATCTACGGTGGACGCAATTACCATGGTAACTGCTATTGCAAGGGAGTCATTACGTAACAGCACTTGTTGCGCTGTTGTAACTTTAGACATTAAAAATGCATTCAATTCTGCGAGCTGGGTTTGTATCCATGCAGCTCTACAAAGAATGTTTGTTCCCGACTATTTAGCTACTATAATTAGGAGCTACCTCTCGCAACGCGTCTTAAGCTATGACACTAGTGCGGGACGCAAGGAATACGTGGTCACAGCAGGGGTGCCACAGGGATCCGTTCTTGGTCCACTTCTGTGGAACATCATGTACATGGGCGTAGCCAGGGGGGGGCAGGGAGGGGCAGCAAATACCTTTTCTACCAATCCAAATGCCGCCGGAGAAGCCATGATCGGGACAGTTTGCAGTCAGGAAGCGCATGCAAATAGAAGACAGCGAATGGCCTCTCGTACCTGACGGAGGCTGCGTACCAGCACACACATTTCACTTGTAAGTGTGCTACTGTGGCTGCGTGGATCCCATATTTTCTGTTTCATTTCATGGCTTCTGAGCTGGAGTACACAATTTAAACCGTTAGGTCCCTTCGGCAAGTTAGTGGAATTAAACTTATTTTCATCTGAAAGGCTGACAAATGGTATACAGCTTTGCTTTGTTAGCCCTGGAAGGTCATGCTTCGTCGAATCGACTACGCATCATCAAATTTATCCCATTTTTCGTGACTATTCTCATTATTTGGAGCTAAGTTTTCGTACAGCACTTACAGTGCCGATGTAGGTACTTGCCGGGTACATTGCGGCTAGACGAAGTAAGCAGGATAAGTTGGATTTTTGGAAATTGGCGTCGTCGAAACGTCGGAGGATAAACTTTGTGTAACTTTTAGAACTCCAGTATTTCCTATGGCTGGTAGTCGACAACTAGCTCGTTACAAATATGTTTATTTTTGAAATGTGGGAGTGGGAACTATTTTTTTTTTAAATTATGGAAAAAATATTTACTAGGACAAAAGTAGGAGAAATCGGGAAAATGGCTCAAAATTCTTCCTCATTTTAGTAAGATTGCATTTCGAACTCATAAAAATCGGCTCCAAAATCGTTTTTCCATTCTAAATAAACTAACGATTGAAAATCTGCCAAATTTTATAAATATTTTGAGAAAGGATGATTTGTATGAGGCTTCAAAGTTGAGCGTCGTCGAATCGACGAAGCATGACCTTTCCGTACTAAAAATAAGCATTACCTTCCATGGTCTGTAGTCTGGCTGGCCTCGCGGTTAGTGCGCGCACAGGCTCATGAGTTGGAATCTCACCGTGATCCATGGTGTTTTTCGAACTCACGAGCTTATGACGGACTATGATCTCACTCGGATGTTAAACGAGTACCCATTTATGGGGATAAATAATACTGCTGAGCGTGATGCTGATCTCATTACCTCAACAAAAAAGCAGATAAGGTCTTGGAAATAGGATGTCACTAACACATCCTGCGGCCTTAGTCCAATGTTGGATTGTCGCGCCTGTTATTTATTTACTTTTCCATGGTTAAGGACCTTGTCAAGAACGGGTCCCATATTTCAGTGTCTTTCAAGTTCTTATTTTTCTTCTCAATACCGTATAGCCCCTTGTGGGGTCATGGTGCGTTAACTTAGCCGTTTATAGGCAATTTCGAGTCAACGTTACATTGCATATCATCGCATATCGGAGTGCAATGTTGCAAGCACTATATATTTCCTATCCGAACCTGTACGGAAATTTTGGACCACGCCGAGATTCGATCTCCGGACCTAGATTACTAGCATCGTAAAGTGCGACTCAACCAAGTGAGCCACAGAGCGGGTCTTTCAAGTTATTAAATCAAAATTTATTTTCTAATCATACCAGCAATAAAATTGAGCCACTGTCAATACTTTGATAAATTTAGAGGAAATCTTATTAACCCTTCAGTGGGCGCGCGGGCTACAATTGTAGCCCACACTTTTTTAAATGGCAACCATTTTCAGGATATAAACCGAATTCATTCGAACTGCTCAGTAGCTGTTAAAATGCTGCTTCTTAATCGAATAAGAATGTTTTTAATATTTGTTGAGCCTAGAAACTAATATTCTTTTGCGATCAAAGTCCACTGGGCTACAAGTGTAGCCCGCGCGCCCATTCATGTAACTTTTTTGGTACTCATAGAAACCCATTAAAATAAAAATATTATTATAAAACATTGTAGAAAATAGCAACAGTAAAATGTTTGACAAAAAAAAAACGGTTTCAAGATAAGTGTGCAAAAAATAGATTACTATTTTCACGAAACACCTGGAGTCGAAGTCAAAATTTCTTAAAGCGTGCATCTGTTACATGTTGCTAACACAACTTAGTTTCTGGATGGAATTTTTATCAATTGTAGGGTAAATATTGTGAGAACAGTTAATCTGAATATTGTAAGTAGAAATTCAATCAGTTTGACTTACAATATATTTAGCTTTCTAGCAAGAAACTGTACTCCCAGAGTCCCAGTGTAAAAAAGTGTGAATATTGGGTACCCAAAAATAGGCTAAATTTGAAATTCCACAAACTGGGCATTTTTAATTGCATTCTCTCGCTCAATGTTCCATTTCGAAGATTTTTTATTGAATTCTGCGAATATAAACTTTTCTTGTAATTTTCATTTTAAAAAGTAACTATTTTGTCCACCTAAGTAAGTTAATATGAAAAAGCACTAAAAATAAGACTAATTGGCGCTTTGCCCTCTTTTATTATATATGTTTTATTGGAAAATTAAGGATTTCATATTTTTTATTCTGTACAACAATCACCAGACCGCAGACCGAGCAGGAAAAAAAAATTAAAATTGAACCATATTTTTTATATTATTTTTTATTTGGGCTACAATTGTAGCCCGCGCGCCTAACCACGTGACAAATAGGTGCGCGCCTAACGAAGGGTTAAAACCGTTAACCATATTTTAATCAATAAAGGATTTATAAATATTCTGACGATGCTACTTTGCTAAGATGAAAGTGACAGACGAAAACTGATTTCGCAAGTGGAATATGCAGTCCGAGATACAAAAAATGCACTGAAAATAGACAAACTACGCTCTAAAAGGCAGATATTGGAGGCCAGTTGAATGTAATCAGAATGCAGAAGAAAATCATTCTCATCTCCATTTTAAAAATTTGACTCTAAAATTAGCAAAGAGAAAAAAGATATAACATGCAGTCCACCAGTAAACTAGGGCCGCAGATGTGTGAGTGACATACATAATTTCCAAGATCTAAACTGCTCTTTTGTTGAGGTGTTGAGATCAACAGCATGCTCAGTAATGTTATTTATCCCCATAAATGGGTACTTGTTTACAATCTGAGCGACATCATAGTCCGTCACGTAGGTCGTGAGTTCGAAAAACACCATAAAATGAATTCGTTCACGGTAATTCTGGAATCCATGACCCTGTGCACCAATCCAACCACAAGTAAGGCTACTCTAAAATTTGCTAACAATATTTTTGCGACCGGAAATTTCAACTCCTAAGAAAATCATGATTTTGAAAAAAATTTGGGCTTGCCCCCCCCCTGACTGAAGTCCTGGCTACGCCCATGATCATGTATAATGCTATTTTTGAGCTTGCTATGCCAAAAGGTGTGACAGTGGTAGGCTTTGCTGACGACATAGCTGTCGTTTCGGTCGCAAAAGACCCGGAGTTGGTCGAGATATACACAGGCGAAGCTATTACAACTATAAAGCTGTGGCTTCAAACCGTTGGATTAGAGCTCGCTGATCAGAAAACGGAAGCAGTTCTAATTAGCAAGCGGAGAAAAAAGTGTTCCCTCAAGATCCGAGTCGGAGAGTATGACATAGCCTCTAAGCAAGCCGTTAGGTATTTGGGAATCACGATTGACTCGAGGGTAAGCTTTGGAGAGCACATAAGGTATGTAGGTGACAAGGCGGCGACTGCCAAACATAGGTGGTCCGAAAACAAGTAGGAGGCTGCTACTGTCAAGAGTGGTAACATCTATCATTATATATGCCTCGCCAGTTTGGGCCAGTGCATTACGTTTCGCATGCAATGCAAAACCTCTAAACGCGATATATCGTAGGTGTGCTTTGAGAGTGTGTTGTGCGTACCGTACCACATCGCATGAGGCGGCCTACGTGGTGGCTGGAATGATGCCTTTGCCGATCCTTGTATACGAGATCAGCAGACTGTATAGCGATCGCCAAGGCGAATCACAGGAGATGCACCCAGGGCGAAGAAACAATGAAAGGGTGGAATCTATGAGAAGATGGCAGGTTCGATGGGATGAGGCATCTACTGGCCGATGGACACATACCCTTATTCCAGACATAGCCATATGGGTTAATCGAAAACACGGAGATGTGAATTTTTACATGACCCAATTTTTAACACGATTCGCCAGAATGCCCGAGTTGCAAGGGAGTTGCGGAAGATGCCAAACACGTTGTGTTTGATTGCTCCAGATTTGGACATATCCGCAGCCAACTAGAAGCAGAACTGGGAGACAACATAAGCCCCCAGAATCTAGTGGCTCTAATGCTACTATCGGCGGATAACTGGGACTCAGTATGCAGGGCTGTTAGTGCCATTCACATGGAGCTACAGAGAGAGGAACGCAGACGGAAGTCTGGTACCCGGTGATGGCTGATTAGCCGGAATTGGCCCTGTGAAGTGCTGAAAGGTTGTCCCGCGGGGTCAAGCGGTGAAAAAGAGGTGTAGGTTTAGTCGGTAGAAATCCGACATAATTGCATGCCGGAGGTTTTCTGCTACGCGGCATGCAGTATCTAAGAAGATTCCCCATCTCTACCCAGAAAAAAAAAAGTCTGTTTTTTATTGTAAAAATTGAAAACTGAGGCTCGCATTTTGTTCTATTTTCAAAATTAATCATATTTCTAAATTTTATAAAGTAGTTTAAGCCAGAAAACAAATGGTCAGGCCGGATTTAGTAGTTTCTTCCGGCCTAGTTTCCGCAAAACGGCTAAGTTGGTAACACTGATTATTATGAATACAGAAAAAAGAATTACCTATAAATAGAAAGTCCATAAAGCGCTACTTGTTTGGGCATACATAATTTAATAAGGACAATCTCGATTATTAATATTTATTAATTGGCTAATTACAGACAGGTACGTGCGACTGTCCTGTATTATATTACATTAGACTACCATTGATAAGTAAAACTTTTAAATAACGCGCAACCGCTAATCAAACCAATTAGTAATCGATCGTAATCCGCATATTCATGTCATGGTAACTATCAATAAATCGTTCATATCGCCTGCACGACCATGCGTCTATAATTATATTTATTATTAATAAAAATTGAAAAGAAATATATTGCAAATTGATTAAATGCGTAAGTAAAAAACTAGCTCAAGTTTCTGTTACACATAATTCTTGATAATAATTTGCTTGCAGTTAGAATTCCACACACGCTATGAAATTCCTTTCGTGTAAAGAGCAACATATCACTCAACAACACTATACAATCCACTATCACTTTTTAATCTGTATGGATAAATAGCTGCACACAAGTTTGTCAGTGTTGTGTCATCACTTAATAAGATCGACACTATACAAGTCCAGTAAAGTGCAGGTTTCTATCTCCTGTACATACTGTGAGATCTGGCTGTATAAGAAGCCTATAAGTCGTCAAACACATTCAAGAAAGATCTCCATGACGCACAGTCTTGACAAGATCCATAATGACCAGGTGTCATAAAAGGTAAACCCAGATATTATAGCCAGTATAGTAATCGACAGTACGTAATATATGAGCCGATATTAAAGTTATGAGTTGACTATATTGTGACAGTGGTATTGGACTTGTTGAAAAATCTAGGATTTTGTGACTCCTGATTTCAGAGAAGAAAATTTTCTAATTTGGAGATAATAAAATCCCGGGGAATGAAATATTCTAGGACTTGTAAACTGATTAAGATTTTCACACAACTGAAAACGCAGTCTCGCGGACTAAACATGCTCTACAAAATTGGTATCTGGTCGAGTCATCTAAGTGTCCCATTTCCCCAGCCTTTAGGTCACGGAGACTGACGAGAGCTTTCACATGAAATATGCTTTGCCGTATACATAACTCGGTCTTCTAGTGAAATATGTTGGGCACCACTGCTTCTTCACACACTAGATGCACTCAGCGCAACGCACCTAAACTAGTCTATGGTCATATTTCCTATAATGCATCAGCCAGCAATGCAATATGTCTCCGTGTCAGTAAGTTGTTGTGCATTTCGTTATTATTACCAGTGTGATCGATGGAATGCTCCTTATTTGCTTCAAACTGCTTTACCTCTTTTTGTCAGATTCGTATGGAGCTGCTGCTGCAAGTAACAAGCTCGGCGCACACTATGCACTCACCATTGAAAAGTCTTGCTATTGCATTTTGCGCACTCAGAGCATTCTACTTAGATAAAGTAAATTCATATTGCAACCACTATCATTGGACATTGGACAAAGTAGCGTTGATACGCGATCACGAAGCGGACACCGCGGATCTTTCCTTATTAACCCTTCTGTCGGCACCTACTACAATTTGCATATTATATACCCAATAGGTCTGGCTGGACCTACTGAGAAAATTTTTTTATTTTTTAGAAAAGGTGAAATTTTTAGCGGTAGAATCATTCTACGAATTCCTTACTGCCATTTTTAAACAATAGAAGTATAAAAATAATTTTTGTAGATACACTAGCAACGTTTTTAAGTGGACATATTTTGAGGTGGTATTATTATAAACATGTTTTTCCCTTATTTTCATGTCTTTTTTCATGGCATATATCTAGTATTAAGTTTGTTCGCATTTTTCAATATCAATGCCTTTGGGCAAATATTTGGCGCTTTGTTAGTAGATTTTACCTCGATATTAGTCTGCAGATTTAAGGAAGTAGGTGGAAAGAAATAGGGAATTTTCAAGCACAAAAATCATTTCATTCTAAATTTTTCGTAAATTTATTGATCAAATCTATTTAGAAAGACGTTCGTAAGTCTCTCATACTTAGTCCTAACTATTACAAAGGAAAAAAACTGGTTTGAATTTCCTTGAATCAAATCTCAGTTGATTCGGTGATGTTATAAAACGTGATGAAATTAGGCATACTTATTTCCCGAGCTTCACGGCTTTCCAAAGAAAGATCTCAGAAATTTTTATCGTTTATAGTACAAATTGAATTTTAATGACATTCTTACATCATAAATAAGAGAATTTTAAGAGAATTTCATATTTGCACCTTTTACCTCAAGAGAAGAATGGGAGGAAAAACTGTAGGTCTGGCCAGACCTATTGGGTATCAAAAAGCACTATAAATTTAAAATCATCAAAAACATACTCAAAACTTCAACCGATTTTTTCAAATTTTTTCAAAATGCTTCTAATCATATTATTCTAGGATATCATGAAATATGAAGTCCCTACGTTTTCATCTTCTATACTTTTATGACCAAAATATAGTGCCAAAGGTCTGGCCAGACCTTTGTGCCGACAGAAGGGTTAAATATAATCAGACGATGAAAACGACGACGACGACAGTGGACGAGTTCGTATTTGCGGATTGAGTATCATTTCAATCATTTTTTGAGTTATGGATATCTTATGGAAAAAAATTGCACTGATTTATGGTTATAAATTCCATATGATCGCATAGTGAGTAATAGCCAAAGAAAGACGCAAATAATCCGCATTGCTGGTTGCTTATTGATATCTTTTTGAAAAGTAAGTGTCTATGAAATCAGGATTTATGATTGCCGTCATTGATGTTGAAGGAGCTGCATCGTGCCATGCAAGCTTGTGGTCGCACAATATTTATGATAGTGATAACGATATAGGAGAATGTGATTAACACGTTGGTTGACCTACACTTTTGCAATTTAAGCAAATAAAACAGATAGTGGTTAAAGGACTCGTTCTGGAAAAAAAATACGACATTAAATACATTTTTGTCATTAATACGAGTATTCTTCTTCTTTTCTTGTTCTCTGTACCGTAACCCCTTGTGGGGGCATGGTGCGTTCACTCGGTTGTTTATAGGCTGTTTCGAGTCAAAATTACAAAGATGCATATTAGGGATACCTACATAATCCTGAAGAACAAAATCCCTCCCGTTCATAATCCCGCTTTTTTCAGAAAATTCCACTTTACGTTATCCCGACATTACAAAATCCCGCCATATCAAAATCCCGCCATTTCAAAATCCCGCCACCTCAAAATCCCGCCACCTCAAAATCCCGCCACCTCAAAATCCCGCTATTCCAAAATCCCGCCATTTCAATATCCCGCTATTAAATAATAAAAAATCCCGTCAGAATACCGCCAAATTTTTTTTATTGTTAAGGAAAAAAATATAGATATGCATTCGACTTATCAATTATTTACATTAGTTTATGCGACAAGTTTCTCAAAAAATCCGTTTTTCCATAGTCCTCTTTAGGCTACGTCTAAAGGTATTTTTCCCATGGATATAATTAATTCCAAACCAATCTGCTATTTTTTGGAATCTGCATCCTCCAAACTTCGTGTCAATTCGGAAAAATACATCGGTATTTTCACTAATATTGAAATTGAATCTCTCTGAATACTAGCTTTCACTTTCCAATCGCGCGCGCGATTTTTGAAAGAATACTTTTGTGACGGGATATTGAAAAGCGGGATTTTGAATAAGCGGGTTATTGAAATGGCGGGATTTTGGATTGGCGGGATTTTGATTAGACGGGATTCTAATTGAGCGGGATTTTTAATTGGCGGGATTTTGAAATGGCGGGATATTGAACGTCGGGATTTAAAAAAACGGGAATATGTTGGGCGGGATATCGTACCCAACCCTGCATATTATTTCGGAGTGTATACAGGGTGTCCCACTCATGGTGGAGAATATTTTAATAGCAGGTAGTGTAGCTCATTTGGGGAAAATTAATGTACAGCGGTATCCCTCTATTTTTAACTGTTACAATAAAATATTTTTTTGTCAAAATGCCCGACTTGCTGAACTAAATCAACATTTGCCACACCACCAAACGTTTCTTCCAAAATATGACTTCACTTTCTAAAACTACACTCAGGGCCGGATTTTCCATATGGGCAACCTGGGCTACTGCCCGGGGCGGCAAATTCTTAATTTTTTTCATTGGTCTAAAATTATGGGAAAGATGGATTTTGAAAACTGAAACATAATTGTAGAAAATAATTTGTTTTTTTTTTTTAATTTATTCTAGTTAAATGTACATATTCGTCTTAATCCAAAGTACCTAATAGCAACCTCAACTCAAATTTTAATGTGATTTCGCCTTCAAAAATTGGAGCTACGCGAAATTTTTCTTGAAGTATTCACTCTGAATGGCGTGGCGGCCTTTAGTTCAATTAGAGTAGCAGTATAAATCATCTTTGGCTTCACTTTAAACATTACATATGCCCAGTGGCGGCTCGTGGTGGAAAATACCGGGGGTTCACAAGGAAATATAAAAATGTATTGACTTCGGGAAGAATATGATGTAATTAAATTTTTCATAGTTTATATTAAAAAAAACTAGTATGTATACAAAAAAAGCCAAAGTTCAACAGAAATTATTGTTTTTATATTACATATTATTCTTCCGCAGACTATTTCTTCTATTTCTATTTTTCCGTCAGCTGGAATGTTCGTTTTCACTCCCGCACAACAAACAAGGAAAACAAAAGGGTTTTCTATGCCGCTCGCACATGGGGAATCCATGGATTTTATTAAATTTCCATTCTGTCAAAATCCAAATCGGCCTGCGGATAAGCTCATTGGACAGAACGAAAATACATTACAATCCATGGATTCCACATATTCCCATAAATTTACTTGTTTTTTCGCGTAAATTGCCGCTTTAAAATCACACCGGAATTGATATTTTCCGTCACTTCCAGTTGCACTAAAGAAATCACGGGTGTACCCCGAGTTTTTTATTTTAATCTAATTTTTTTTTAAAAGATTTTTAAAATTCGCTTTAAAGAAATTGACCGTTGCAATTCCATTCATCGCGATTTCAACAGAACAGACATTATGCGAGCATCAGCATGGCACAATCTCTCTTCTTTTAGAATTCAGTTCGTACGATTTACAAGGCGCTGTGCACAACGGCTTTGTGCACAAGGTCTAGTGTAAATTTTGCACTACCCCCTTGCCCCGAAAACCGCTAAGATATCCAAAATTGGTGCGTGTGCTCCTCTACTCAGATGGTGCTGTGCTGTGCACTCATCGTGATTGCAGGTTGTTGGTCGCAGTGTCTTGACCATGTCGTATGTGCAGTGAGCAGTCGGCAGTGTACATACATGAATTGTATATGGGCATAGATTTAGTAGGTGGAATGTGTATCTGGATCTAGGTATATCTATAAATAGATTAAGGACGCGATTTGCGATACATTTTCGATTTGAAGAAGTGAATTACGTGCTCTTACGATTTTTTCTCAGGGGGTGCACGTGCACTTGTGAACATATGGGCGAGCCGCCACTGCATATGCCTGAAGCCACATTAAATGATATAAATACGCGAGTTCTTGGATGCCAGCACATGTTTTCAAGCCTCTAAAATTGCCCCAGACTTGAAAAAAAAACGAAAAATATTTTTGGTGGTAGCGATCCTTTGGAAAGTTCAAAACGCCCCCAAGCAAGTAACTCATCTAACCACACATTTTCATGTGTTCAATTACTTCTTAAATTTGTCCCCACATCAAATTCGCTGGGAAGCAAGCATTTGGTTTCGGGAGAGGTGCAAGTCTCCATATTAGAAATGCGGCATTGGCTATCAAATTTTTGAGTTTCTATCGGGTGAATAGGTTTAATACATTTTTAAGAATTTTTACCCTTAAATTTCCGAATTTGCAATTTTTTGTTCAGAAAAAAACGGGAAATCCCACCGAAAATAAAAAATAATTTAAAATAGTTGAAATTCTAGAACTTTTTAGGCAGGGAATGATTTTTGCTGAATAACATCAGTAAGCGCTTTTCCGATTCGTTTTCGTTATAGTATTTATCACCCAAAACACATTAGGTCAAGGTGTGTTCAAATTTTAGCGTAAGCTTTCTTAATTTTGGGTTTATTTGGTATGACGTTGTTTGCTTAAATATGATGCTAATATAGGAAATTTTATTTGTTGGGGTAATTGGCAAATTATTTTCAAAACGATCGACAAAGAAAAAAATTTAGAAAACAGGAACGCATTTCTAAAGAAAGTGAAAAAGCGAATGTAATAAGAATTGCACAGTTTTCTATGTTTTCATTGGAGCTTCAATCATTCCTAAAGCAATCTTGGAAGGTGCACGGAGCACCTGTAAGCCTCCCCTGGGAAGCAACATAAAAAATGTTCAAGCAAACAAGATACGCTTACTACACCCAGAAAAATATCACTTTTTAATTGACAACAATGAATTATCAATTTTACGTAACAGCCAATTGAATGCTATCTACTGTTATCATTACAATTTTCGTGAATTAAACAGTTAATTTGTTCAAATTGACAGTGAAATATGAGAGCATTTTTAGTTGTAATTTCAACAACAAACTGTGAAAATATTTTGTAAGATTCATAGTACCTCTATGTTGTAAAATTGACAACCAATTCCATCAGATGCCGTCTATCTATTATCGTGCGTGGTGTCTGCTCACGTCGGAAAATTTGAAAGTTCCTTTTTTTTTGTAGTGAGTGAAATTTACGAAATAATAGAAAATATTGTTATAGACAGTGAATATTTTTCTCTGGGTGTAGTAGACAACTGCTACCTTCAAGCTTATCTAGTGGTGGAGGGCGGCGAATTCGTTACTGCCCAGGGGCGCAATAGAGGCTAAATCCGGCCCTGACTACACTGATTTGGTTTAAGTAGAGCGAATAACGGTAAATTCCTTATAAGGAAATCAAAGTACATATCCACAGCAATAAATGTGCTCAATATTTTTCCTGTCCGTTTTCGCACTCTCTTGCTATCAAGAAAAGAACATATGGATATGTGCGTAATTCTGGCGGGGCATAAGTATTTTGACAATATTTAAATCACCAATCACCATCTGTTCCAATTTCTGAAAACAATGGACAAACATAATTTTATTAATGTTTTGTGTTTATATTTTGAATTCCAAGTAGAAAATGTGGAAAGTGGCTTGCAACCATTGGCGGAACAACTTCACTCGGGGCCCTCCCGCCAACCTCTTGAGAAAAGAGCAGAATGAAATCAATCAGAAAAACTATTGAAGATCGATCCACACTTTTCAGTCATCAGTCACACTCATGATGCTAGGCGATTTGATAATGCCTCAAAAATAAGATTATTATTAATGCGAAAGTTAAGCACAGATGCACATGCCAGGTATGTAAATTATATATGTATTACCAAACCAAACAAAAAATGTTTCCTTGTGTTGTCGGCTTCTTTGCATCGACCAAGTTCAGTTTTAAGTTAACCCTCGGATGGTTCAGTGGGGTCTGACAGACCCCAGAGAAATTTAAATCTTAAAATTTTCATAGAAAAACTTGTTGAATGGTATTTTGATGCATATGTAATTTAAGTATGTGTCACATACGTTCATTTAAGCATGAATTTGTTTGAATTGGTGATTCTGTTAATAAGTTATAGCACTTTGAAAGTGCTCTGGGGTCTGTCAGACCCCACGAACCATTTACGTAGGTCTTTTTTACAAAAGTACATTTTTCGTTTTGTGGGAAATTTTCAAAGTAAGTTATTTGGAAAACAATAAAATGTAATAATAATAGTCGGGAAGTGTTGAAACTTTGTAATTAGAGTACATTTGGGAAATTATATATGTTCATTTTGAAAGAAATGGAAAATTTAGGGTGTTTTGAATTATGGGTTTTTAAGTTTTTTACTCAATTCATTCAAAATTGTGCCGTTTTTTACCTGGTTTTTATTTATGAGGATATCCTTTCACTATTGTGTCATTACCTTATAGTTTTTAAGGCAAGACATAAATTAATGACTTTTATGAGCGTAAGAATTAGGTGGGTATTTTACATAATACATAAAGCTTCTTCAGCGAACTTGGCTATACACTTGTCCAACCTCTTCTAAGAAGGAGGAAATCGACGGGCAATATTCGCCGAAGCACAGTACAAAATATTGAAGACATTCTGTACATTGTTCAACTTGACCCCCCCCCCTCCCCGGGGACTGATGCCCCAGGCCCCCAATGGGGTCAGATGGCCCCCAAAGAGGCAAAAGCGCGTTTTCTATGCCCGCCAGCAAATGATCGGAAGACAAAATAGAATGGCAATGAATGCAAAAAGCCAATCTGCGAAGACAATCGAGGAAAAAACTGTGAAGAAGAATGGTCTAAATATTGACTAACTTTGGATCCCGATTTAAGAAAAAATATTAGCCTTAGCTAAAAACTGTTGATGTATTTATCTTTGTTCATTAGTATTAAATACGTTTTGACTAATAAAAATAAAATTTTGTGAAAATTTTAGTTTGTATATTGATTTATTTATGATAAGTTCAAATTACCCTCAAATTTGACACCACCTAATTTTTTCTTCCACATACTAAAACGTACTGTCCGAATTCCACTGTTTTTATATACCACTTAATCAAAAGGCTTCATAGTTTCTTTTAGTTCGAACAAATATGCCAAAAAGCAAAAATTTAAGTTTTAGAGCGATTTTTGCATTGGGGTCTGTCAGACCCCACTGAACCATTTACGTATGTAAAATTTACCTGAACCATCCGAGGGTTAAAAGACTTGTATTTCCTTATTGTCGATGAAGATGTTTTTTAACTTAAAACCAAACAAAAAACTTTGATTTTAACGACACAATCGAAAGATTGTCAAATATTTTCGGAGAAACAAAATCGATTGTAAGCATCAGTTTCAACTGTTTTCAACTCGAAAAACCATCAAGCATGGACTATATTACATATCATGGAATCGTTACTAAGCAATGTGAGGAGTTTAATTTTAAAAAACGGATTAAGACATAAAAATAAAATTACTTGCAAAGTTAGAAAACATACGGCCTTCAACAAATCAAGTAAGTACAGCATCCGGAGACAATTTGAAATTAATCGGTGAGTGATTGGAGTGTGTCATTTGGTGTGGCAAATTTTGATTTAGTTCGGCAAGTCGGGCATTTTGACAAACAATTATATTACACTACATTAATTTTCCCCAAATGAGCCACACTACCTACCATTAAAATATCCTCCACCATGATTGGGACACCCTGTATAATGTATAAATAAATATAAAGCACTATACACAGAAAGAAAAAAGTAGACCGGTTATCTAAACAGTATTGATACCAACTAAAGTTCGTCTTTGATTTTCAATCTATGATTCTATGTAGTTCAAACAGCTATGACAATATGGACAAATTTTCTATTCGACATTGGTTAAAACTTCTACTATATTTGCAAATTCAATTAATTCATTTGTAAGGGCAGCTATTAATTATCTATAAATTGACCAATGTAAGATAGCTAAATCGTGTTGAAGAAAAGTTTTACTACCTCACGGAAATATGAACGATTGTTTGTAGTTATATTTTATAATCAACAACTTTTGTGGAAGAATTGACAAAACTTTTTCTTCTAATCTTGCGTGGTTATATGAACGAATTTAATAGTATTTTCAGCAGCGAAGATTAGAGAAATCAACAATTTCTTTGATAAAACTATCTAAATTTATGTTAACTATACTTTACATTAGATAAGAAGTCTAAATCCTTTTTTTCAGTGTATATATTCCCTATCCGCACATATAGGGAAATTTTGGAACACGCCGAGATTCGATCTCCGGACTTCTAGAATACTAGCATCGTACAGTGCGACACAACATAGTGAGCCACAGAGCGTGCTATTCATTAATATAGTAAATTGAAGATTATTTCATATCCATGCTGAAATACTTTTATATCAAGCAGCGTGTCATGAAGTAATTCTTATCCTTGGAGATCCACTTTATTGTCAGTGTAGAGAACATTTTGTTTAACTACACAATGTCTGCTTCTGATTTTAATCGTTCATTTCAGTCGACATATACCTGTTCACAAGATCCCAAACAAACTGACAAAGTGACGCCTTCATAAATTCAAACTAATAAATATATCATACTAAGAAAATTCAACAGCGCAGAGTATAAACCTCAAAAAATCAATAAAACTCAAATTAATGCCCTTATTAAATTGGACAATCCAAACATTATTAATAAAAGCATCGGAACATAAATAAAAATCATATTGTCCACATGTCAGGACACAATCGCTCTTAATCGATGCATGGCATCGTTGTCGCTGTGGGCTCCTTATTTTCAACATTTAATTGATTTTTAATAAGAGGAATGATCGTAAAAAAAGCCAATAAAGTGCTCCCCATAGGTCATCATATACATCAGAATCCATTCGTTAGGCGAACATTTTACATGAATTTATACTTTTGTTTATTTTTCATTTTTATGAATAATATTTATATTTTGTTGTTGTTATTAAAGACGTTATTTTGTTTGGTTTTAATCAAATTGTTTCGGGGTTTAATTAAGCGTCTCCAGATTTTATAGGAAAATGGTTTCAAATTTCGGCTACTTGATTTTACGTATGGGAAGAATTAACGATGAAGTTATAAATCATGTGCTATTATTATCGATGATCTAGCGTTGAGTTCAAGGAAAAGAAGGAATTTTCTGAATAAAAAATTAGAAATAGATTATATCCGATTAAATTAGATGCTGTGCTTCTGGTGTTGATTAAAGACTATAGATGCAAGGGTGTATAGAGAAGTATTTTATAGCTATTGATGAATTATTCATAAGAAATATACTACTATTTTGATATAATTATTGATACAGTTTAAATCGCTTAATAACCTGTTGACGACATTAAAGTGTATGATACGAAAATATTTCTCTCATTATCCCACGATCTCATAATAAGTTAACGAAGATCTGCTTTAATATTATAGACATTCATACTGAACTGCACAAAAAAAACAATGTTTGCTTCCAAATAACCGCGAGCCAAATTTTAAATTATGATTCGCTACTATTTATTATACAAGTTTTATTATAAAATGATTCAATAACAAAAACCTGATATCAATTCGTTTTAAAAATTATGAATCACAACACAGCCAATTAATAATAAATAAACAAATTTTGTGAGCCACTCATCTGCTGTTCCCAATAAAACGACGACGGTTACAGGAAATTTTATTAAGTTTAATAAATCTTCAAATATGAATTGAATCGAAATGACATCATCGCAAACCGTTCGCGGATCAGACAGTCATAATTCAGAATTTTTGATGGAATTTATTTGTGTCCTACGTGTCTGTCGCGAAATACGAATATAAATAATCCGACGAAAAAAAAAGAAGAATGAAATGAACGACATGTTTTAAAAATTTGTATTTTTAATAATACGTCAAAGTCTATGATTTATGGTGATGTGTAAGGATTTATTGCATAACAATTAGAACTGGTTTCGTTTTAATCTTTATTTATTTTTATCCCACAAAATGTTTTCAAAATTCTGGCGAACGGAAAAAACCGAATAAGGAAAGTATTATTAGCGACCAATGGGTCAGGGGCTCCTATGTGATAGACGTAGCCAGGGGAGGTATCCGGGTTTGGATGGAGGTCGAGTATGTTGATTTTTTTTTCTATTAGAAAACACGCATCTATAAATTTGTTAGATTCTAGTTTCGGAATCTGTGGCGTTTTCTACTATATTCGCATTTTTTTTGCATTTTCGAAGACAGAATATTTTGAAATGCACGCATTACCATAACTACATATTTCCAGCCTAAAATTAGCAAAACTCTGATTAAAATAGTTTGCACAAAAATTTCATTAAGTCTGGCTGCAGTCGCGCGTTGATGTACGTGTAGTTTTTTTTTACCGAATTTTACTGAATATTTGTACAATACAACATTTTATGCAAAAATTTTAATCTGAAATGTTATATAACATTTGCTGGTGCATTAAATGTATGGGAATTTTTGGAAAAGTTCCCTGTAACGATCTAGAAAAATAATTTTATAGATTTAAGCAGAAAAAAAGATTAAATTTAAGTTTATTTGAAACAAAACTTCTTAGGCAGACGGATAAAAGTGGCTAAACGGGCTTTAGCTAACCAGACGTACATCATTTTGCTGTAGTACAGTATAGCGTTTTGACCTGTCGTACAGCATTAGTAAATGTACAGCAAAGCGTACAGCATCCCCAATGTCACACAAAGAAACCTAAGTCCTTACATATGCTCCTTGTTTGGGCCTGTGATCAGTCTTGTCTGTTTTTAGCAACATAATCGCATTATGCAAACGTTCGTTTTTCATAACTTGGGAACTCTTTGATCGATCGTTTTGATATTTAACACACTTAGAGCTAGAGCATTTCCTCCATATTTTAAGGTCCTACCTATCCGCATTCGACAGTTAAAGCTGCTTCAACATACATACATACCTCCATATACATCCCATACGAAATGACCGGAAAATTGCCTAAAACTTCAATTTTGGTTGACTTGTTCCCTTATTTCTTAATAAACTAGTGGCATTGAATTTGAATAATTTGTATGGGAGGTACCCTTTGTTTTAATACGATCGAAGTAATATTTTGTGGAGGGTCTAATTGGACTTAACATTAACGTTTGCGAAAATTTTTTCCAGCCTGCTGTGATTTGGAGATAAGTTACAGGCATGTCTTTTTGAAAAATGTTAATAGGGTAAATATGGGCATGCTTTGTCGGAGCAGCCTGAGTCTCCGTGTGGGCCAGCTATATGTATATTGATAGGAATAGTTATCCAAATGACCATGGCTCCAATTATATTACTTCAGGAGCTAGAGAGACAAATAACTATCAAAAATTCGGAATTACATCGGATGTTTTTATGTCTAGTATATAATCTGCCAAGAGAAGGTATACGATATTATATATCATTACAAAGGAAATTTTGTGTAGTTTAAACTGTTCTCAGAACATTTTGCTGTAAATATTACAGTTAACAAGATATTGGCGAAAAATTATAATTTCACCCCTTTGCCACCCCTTCCCCCCCAAATGTGACGCGCAAAAGAGTGTAGCTTTTTACTGCGTAATGCGGTCAGACCATAGAACAATTTGGCATCGAAAGTCAGCTCTTTTTTTGGATGTTTGGATTTCATCATTTTTTCAGCTAAAATCACTATAATATATTGCTGGCTTGCATTCTGCATTTTTACATAATAACAGTGACCCGATTATTAATATGTATACTGTTGAGGAAATTTATGCTGTGTTTATTTTGCATTGCCATCAATATTGTTGAGTGCGCGACTAGTGAGCCTATAATTGCTTATAACAATGAGTCATAAGTGCACCCTTCAGAATTGTACCGCGTTTGATAATAAGACGTGCTTGGATGCTCCCCGATATTGGTTCTCGCCCTATCTAGCAGAACATTTTATCTGCTCTGACTGTCAGAACACAAAAAATATGCTCCGTTACATATTCGAGAAGATTATCGAGCATATTGTGACAATATCAATTCAGACAAGGACAATCTGCTAGCTAAACATCACGCCCAATCCAAAGCTAGTAATGATAGCTTTTCTGAAATGTCAAGGTGCTTCGACGGATTGACGAATGCCATCTCTCACGACATTGACGTTCGTAACATTGCGAAAGTCATCTCCAGGCTGGTAGCTTTTGAAAATCACTTTAGTCTGACAAATATAACTACTCTCCCTCCAATCAACCAAAATTCACCAGAGCCTAATCGAACGGCTGAACTTCTCAACGTAATCAACTGAATTAGCACAGTTATGGATTAGATCGACTGCTTATCAGTTGCGGCAAATTATGTCGTTCTATTTCAAGCGACATGCTAAAACTCTCTAATATGTCTTTGCAGTAACCAATATATTTCAGGCCGGTGGACCCATTTTCACGGTTATTATAATTTTGAAACTTAGATGTATTCAAAAGGAAATACAATAACATTTACTTCGTCTGAACAATAGAATACACGTATATTGAACAAAAATTATGTAAAGTTTGATTCCTGTATGATCGATATTTAGCGAGATAAGCGCACTTTTATGTTCATTTTCCATAATTCGGAAACACTTTGACCGATCTTTCTGAGTCGACACACATGCAGTTTGTAGAGCAACTTGGCGCTCACATTTCCTCCGAAATTCAAGGTCCTACCTATCCGCGTTTGGGAGTTACAGCTGCCTAAATCGCACTTTTGCGTTTTTTAATCGAAAATAGCCGACAACTCGGAAATTTGTGAAACTTGGCAGATTTGTATAGAGCGTCGCACTATCCATATTATATAAAAATTCAAAGCGTCTATAGTTGCCAAGGTTCCAAAGTTACAGCCGTGGACAGATGCGAATTTTATCATTCAGGAAACTATCGAAAAATCATTCTACTCCATCCGATTCCCGTATTAACCTCTATAGAAAAATCCATACTAAAGGACTCTGCTAGGGTTTACAGGTAAAGTTTTTTTTTTCCAAAATATGTCCGTCAAATCCAATAAAATGGCGCTAAGAGCTCAGGCGACCGCGGCATATGGCATCACTAATATAACCATGGAGGAATGCGTACTCTGCTTCAAAAACAGCGCAACCAGGATAGATCACCCTTCCACCGCTCAGGAGGTTCTCCTCGGAATCCACTCCGTAGATGTGCCCGAAAAGCCGCTAACGGCTCTGCTGAGTGAGGTATCAGTTTATCTATTGCAATAAACGAAACGAAGCTTCTAAATAAGTATAGATACAAGGAGTCAGTGGCGTATTTACAGGGGGGGGCACAGAGGGCACGTGCCCCCCCTGTGAGCACATCAAACTTTTTTCACACCATACTAAAAATTGCAGTACTAAATTTTCCCTTTTTATTTTGAGCGTTTCTATTACTAAACTTTGTTAATCTTTTTCGAAACATTATCATCACATCATCTTCTCAATTCGCCAGATCTCCTCATTGATGAACCCTTTCCATTTTTCGAACGGGTTGAGTTTATTTTCATAGACGCGTGGTTTCAAGAACAAGAACTCTCAGAGAATAAGTACAAGCTATGATTATGTCGAGGCAACGAGGTGATCATGAAAGGTTGCCCAATCTCGACATGAATCTGTTCGGAAACAAGGACTGCTATTGAAAGTCTGGTCATGTGTGAAGTGACCCCATCTTATGTTGATATAAGTTGAGGAGATGTTGTTGCGGTATCGATGTCTTGGAAGCCGCTGAATTTATAAATATTTGAAACAATCGGTCTGATATTCGATTGGGCTTGTGTATTTTAATTTGGCCGTAAATTCGTGTTGGGCTGCTGTAAAGGTCTTTAACCCTTGTGTTGCCACCCAAAAAACTTACACTATCTGCCACCCGGGTACCTGGGTACCCCCCTCTGAAACTCTTGCTAAAAGTCCATTGTAGCTGAAAATAATTGTTTGTATTTTTACTAGGAAAGTTTAGAATAGATTGTAGTTTTGTTTAGAGAACTTAGCGTATCCAAAACATGCACTGAATTATTGCCGTTGGCGTGAAGAAGCCAGGCATTCAGTCACTGCTGAGAGAGTTTCGATGGAAGAATAAAAGAAAACGATGACGACAAAAGAAACGCTGAGGAGGAGAGTAGCAATGAAAATTTTTGTCACGGAATCTCTCTATCGTCGGTATTTTGAAAAAAAAATGCATTCCTCAAGAAATGAAACTGATGAACTGTTGACCGTTATTGTCGACGCTTTTGGATTTGACGAAGAGGTTCCATCTGTTCTTATGTTCCGAAGAAGAAAAAGCGGTGATTCTTCCCATTACGATATCACCGGTACCACGTACGTTACTTACTACGAAAACAATGATATGCTTGCAAAAAAAAACAACGGGCGCAGAAAGGTACTAAGGAAGGCCAGTAATAGAAGTGGTTACTAACGATCAAAGAAACGCTAGAGGTACAAAAGTTGACGCATTTTTACGATATACTCGAAATATGTATACGATATTCTATACGAAAATCATTCTTTTTATATCGGGGTACCCGGGTACCCGGGTAGCTCATACGTGTTGTTTTTTTCAAATGGAAAATTTTTTAAGTTAAAATATTTCTATAAATACGTAGAATGCAAATTTCGATACAAATTCGATTAAATCATGGAGATTCGAGAAGGTTTTGGACAATCTTTCCAGGGAAAAAAAATTATTTAGCAAAACGTATCAAGATGGGTACCCGGGTACCCGGGTGGCAACACAAGGGTTAAACCAGATGCTTCTCTTTCTGTTAAAATGTTAAAAATTGAAGTGTTTTGGTGGGAAAGCATTTTTAGCATACATTTTCGAATTCCTACGGTTCGGTGTCTGTGGTGCCCTGTCTGGGGTACTTTCTTCAATGCTTCAATTTTCACGAAGTAAACATCATCGTAGCCATTCCTTCTCATTTCTATTTTGCAATTGATTTGTTAAAGCATGTTGCTTACCATCTAGGACTCGTTTTAAAAGGTATTGCAGATACTATAGATTTGAAGCTAGTGTAGTACATATGGAAATAACAAACAATCATACCTTCCTGCTTACTTTTGTTGCTTCATTTTAATTAATCGATTGATCACTTCCCGGCTCTATGCCACGGATAGTTCCTACACGGCTGAAAATTTTGGTGTAATTTTTATAAAAAAAAATATATTCATACATTGCCATATAAAAACTTTACCAAAAGTATAATTGAACTATATTAAAAGTATAAGTATTCTTGATATACATTTTACTCTTCAATAGTATAAAATTGATAAGCAAATTTATACATACCGCTCGAAAAAATAAAAATTGTAATACGAGTGCAGTCGGCTTCGAATCCATTCCAATTCTGTGATTTGTAGGCAAGCGCGCTGTTCACTGAACCAGACAGACTACAAATCAATAGATTGCTAGGTTGAATGGGTTTCTTGCGTTGATAGTGTAGATTTGATAACCTAGAGGATTACATTAGGATTACCCTTTTATGTTATAGCAACATTCAATGCAATTTATTCTATCCCGGACGATGTAAAATGTATAATATTAAAAGGGTATTTGGATAGTTTTATTCTGTAGCGGTTACAATTAATATAATTTTTGAATAAACTAAAATTATAAGTTGAAAAGGGTCAAATTTGCTTCAAGTTTATGAATAGATAGGAGTTATACTATTTTATTTATAAAATTTACTCCCGGTTTACACCAAAATTTACAACCGTGTAGTATTCTGGATTGTACTTGTAAAATATTATTCGGCACTTGTTACGATTTTACGGAATCTGTTACTAGATTTTTGACAAAAAATACATCCTCTTTTTCAGTAAATCCTAATTTTGCATTCAAATTCGCTTAAACTTGCCATGGAATTCAAGACCACAATGTCAGCCAAAATTTGTTGTATCAGCTTTTCATCTGTGTTTCTTTCAAAAGTAAGCAGAACCACTCTTTGGCGAAATTTGGTCGAAATTTGGCAGAATTTCAGACGATGTATGAAATTTTCTTTCAAAGAAAAGAGTTCCGTCTGGAATCCGCTTTATCATATGGAAACAGTCTCTTTGGTCATGCATTAATTCCATAGCCAATTAAGTACATATTCGTAAATTTCCTTTTCGCCTTCAGGCTCCTTCGAACTACACTACGCAAACTTTTTTAAGGCCCTCCGTATTTTGGTTCAGGAGAAGCCAAAAGCAGTAAATAAGTGTTATTCTAAGATCTGTCAAGAAAACTAAATTTTTGGTGTAATAAACCTGAAATGCAAAGGACTCTCAGGCCCGTATTTATAAACATACCTTAACTCAAGGAGACCTTGAGTCAAGGATGCCGAAATTAAAATAAATGTAATTTTCAATACTTTTTCATTGAAATCACTTATATTCACGAGTCAATGCATCCTTGATTTAAGGAGAAACTCAAGGAGACATTGAAATTTTCTATAGTCAACCTCACTTGAAGTCAAGGTAGATACCCACCTACCTTGAACTATTATATTTCAAGTCTATTGAAAACTTAAGGTCACCTTGAGTTTCGCCTTAAATGAAGGATCAACGATCCCTCAGTCTTGCCAATGTTTTTCCTATGTAGCTGCTCTCGGGTATCCCCACACCAAAACTTTATGTAACAAATTAGCCCCGTACTCTGTGCCCCCCCTTTGAGAATTTTCTAAATACGCCACTGCAAGGAGTAGAGCCAGTGGCGTAACGTACGGTGTTCCATGTGTTCGGTTGAACACGGGCCCCAACCATCAGAGTTACGCAGAATAGCAAATTTGTTGGGATATTGTTGTTGACTGTTGAACAAGTTAGAAGTGTTCTTCTTTGCTGCGAAGCAGCTTTAAGCGAGAGTTTCAAAGGCCATTTTAGTGCTGCGGTGAGTTGAAGTGTGAGGCCACGGCTAGTGCGGGATCGTGGGTAATTGCCAGGCTTGGCACCTACTAAAGCTGCTATTGCCTGTTAATATTTTAAGCGGAACTTCTATTCTGTTGAAATTGTTCGAAAGTTAAACACTCACCGTAAAAATACACTAAATCCATCATTTTTAGCAGTTAAAAAGGTAGATTTTGCTAGAAATTTCAAAACGCAGTTCACAATAATGAATGATTCCTCAAATTTTTGATGGTGGAATGGTTGGTAACTCTTGTATGACGCGAAAGCAATCGAGTAGTAAAATTTGTAATGCATAATTTACATGGTGATAAAAACTTATCCTCATTAATGAGGGATGTATTTAAAATTGAATTTTGAAGCAATGAAATATGAGTTCAGGAACACCACAGAAATTTGAATGCACTAGCATTTTGTACAACAATTCAGCTTTTGTACAAAAGTTCAGTACGATCGATTAATTAAACTATGTAGACTCAGGCCGCACAAAATTCTCTTCAGACTTTGTACTTTTGTACAAAATTTTCGTTTGCACAATGTGTTGCGGTCTTAAGTTTTGTGGGAAAAAAATTCTCCCCAATATTTGTACAAAAACTAGTCGGTGAACTCTTAAGGTTATTCACGATCATTTTCCTTTGAATTGCATTTTCCTTTTTAAGGAAAAAATGTAGTCACAAGGTATTTTTTTTGGTTATCCCGTGTAGGTTTGGGTAACGAAATTTCAAATAAAAAAAATGACAGGTGGGTCAGCTGGCATTTTTTTTTATATGGAAAAGCTATCTACGCGACCGCTCCTATTAAAGTAGAGGATACGAAACACTGCAATAAAAATAATAGCCATAGCGGACAAAAAATATGGTAATTTCAAAAATGTTGGCTAATAGTATAGTACACATTATATTTTGTAGGGGCCCCCACTTCGTTCTGGTCACCATACTTTAGGGCTCCGTCACACGTCACACGTCACACGTAACGCGATCTGCGTGATCTCCAATATGTGTTTGTCACGGACACTGTATTACGTTAATTTCACTATTATTAGAGAGTCTTAGCTTATCGTCTGAAATAAAACGACATAATTTGACATTCCATATAAAAATTCGCTTGCTTACCGTATACGAAAAAATATCTTAATTTTGCATGTCCCAAGTAGGCATGGGTGTATTTCCGTATTTATGATGCTCGGGAAATACTCCAGGCGTTTGGTAAAATCAGAGTGCATGCCAGGCACTGTCTGAGATTATTTTAGAAATCGGTAGGGGCTTAGTCCTAAAGCTTAAATTTAAGTTTGCACCACTTGGAAAATTTTCTAACGGTACTTATCAGGGTTTTTGTCTTGTTTGGGTTTTTTGTGTATACCTCCGCTCCTGATGGTTGGATTTTCAAAAGAAAGACACTAAATTGTTCGGTACAAAATTGCCTTAATCTTTTGTTTACTGACTGTTCATCTCAAAGCAGTAGATAAAATGCTACAGCGTGTCAAAGTGGAAAAAACCGTTTTGTTCATCAGTTTTTTTGCAAATAAGTCGATAACGGTAAATTTTCACTAAATAATTAATCATATTTCACTTGTAGCTTATTGAATTCCCTACAATCCAGAAAAAAAATTAAATCGATACGATCATCCACAACCGAGATATGCCCAAGAGAAAGTCGACGATCTGAGATAGCAATACACTCTACGGGTATGTACTAGGGTTGTCAAAAACCGGCCCATAACCCGATTTTCGGTTTTTTCCGTTTTTTTTTTTTTGCAAAGCCGGTCAGGTCAGACCGTCCAGTTTTAACCGGTCTCAAAGTACCGGTTTTCCGGTTAACCGAATCTTTTCATTGATTTGCTTAGAGTTCTAGTAAAAACATGCATACACACTCGTGTTGCTATAGTTCGTATCGTATGCAAAATAAAATCAAAGCTACAAGGAGAAGTAATTTGACGAAGCGATGGTTCTACGAGTAATAGCAATAAGGAGAGTGTTCGAATATATGTTTAAGGGCTGGAACTGGCTGTAGAGGATGCGGATACACAAATTGTTCAAACGGCTTTAGGCATGTCGTCCAGGTTTGACTCAATTTTCATCGTTGGAGAAGACGTTGATCTGCTGGTTATATTGTCAGGTATTGGATATCATGTGTAGAGCGTCTATTTTAAAAAATGGAGCGAGGATCCGAAAATACAATTTTGTATTCATCAACAGGTTTAAAACACCAAACTCATTCTTCACGCCTTCACAGGGTGTGATACGACTACGGCCGTTTTTAGATATGGAAAAAGTAGGCTTCTCTCCTTTTTAAAGAAGAAGGACCATACTCGCGTTTTACAATCGCTCGAGGTTTTTAAAGCAGAGTGCTCAGATGCAAACACTATATGCACTATCGGAAAGAATGTTTTCATTGCCTTGTACGGAAGTACACGTAACGACACATCACTAAGCGATTTCCGTTTCAAACTTTTTGCTCGCGCAGGAACGAAAATTAAAGCTAATCTTGCTGCTTTGCCTTCCACCGAATCAGCCGCTGATCATCATTCCTTACGAGCGTACCACCAAATACAGACATGGCTCGGCAACGTTTTAAATCCAGAAAACTTGGGCTGGAAACGCACTCAGGTGGGATTAGAGCCTGTGATGATTTCGGGAGAAATTATCCCTTCATACCTATTAAATATTATTTCGTGCTCTTGTAAAAAAAACTGTGGGACAGCATGTGGTTGTCAGAAGGCTGGACTCACATGTACCAATATCTGTAGAACGTGTTGTGGCAAAATATTCTCAAATGTCGCAGTCATAACCGAAGACATAAATGATGAAGATTGCTACGATGACATTTATGATATTCCAACGTTGGTCCCCCTTCCACAACCAAGTAGATCTGTATATCATATTCAGGATTCTACTGAAGAAAATAATAAAAACGTACCCTCATCACTAAATAAACCATCCAAAATTAAAAGAAAGTAAATTAGGTACTTTATCCCATTAGTGAACTGCCAGGTTTTTGGAAAACCTTACTTTATGGGGGTGAACCTATTTCAATTTCCGCTACTGTATTACAAATATCGGGTGGGTAAAACGTCCCTTTCCGATGAGGAGGAAAGATTTTTGGAAAATTTAATGATGAAAATGCTAACATAAAATGGTTACCGCAATCGCCTGTTCTGATGGCTTCAGACTTTTTCCCTCAAAAAGAAGGTATACGTCAACAAACTACAGACTTTAACAGTGTTAAAAGAGAATATTTGAGCAGAAATTGCGCAGATCACAGCGGTCGCACTCCAACTTGTTTTCCAAAATGTCGTGCAAAGACCCGAAGCTTCACCATCCTAACTGCATCTGCAACAAATTATACCTATAAGTATGTACGAGTATAACGCATAGTTACTTCGGAATGCTCACTTTCTTTCGGGTATATCTCGGCTGCAGCTGATCGTATCGACTTAATTTTTTTTCTGGATTGTAGGGAATCCAATAAGGTACAAGTCCACTCTTATTAATTTTTGCGCGAAAAATCACCGTTATTGACTTATTTGCAAAAACCTGATTTGAAAAACTGTTTTTTCAACTTTGACACGCTGTAACATTTTACCTACTGCTTTATGGTGAACAATCGCTATGCCAAAGATGAAGAAAATTTTGTACCAAACAATTTGGTGGCCTTTTTTTGGAAATGCTACCATTGGGAGCGGAGATATACGCCGGAAACCCAAACAAGACAAAAACCTTCATAAGTACCGTTAGAAAATTTTTCAAGTGGTGCAAACTTAAATTTAAGCTTTCTGACTAATACCCTATCGATTTCTAAAATAATCTCAGACAGTGCCTGGCATGCACTCTGAAGCCCGATTTCACGACCGATCGCCTGGAGTAAAACAGTCGAAATTAGTGAAATAGTTTCTCGTTTTTTACACCTATGCCTACTTAGGACATGCAAAATTAAGATATTTTGTTTCGTATACGGTAAGCAAGCGAATTTTTATATGGAATGTCAAATTATGTCGTTTTATTCCAAACGATAAGCTAAAACTCTCTACTATTATAAAATTTAGCTACTTGAATTGTTTTTGTTTCTAATAGTTATCAGCTATTTAAGCATCTTAGTTTTGAGAAATTGATATTTGTTTAATTTGAATAATAAAAATTAGATTAATTTATTAGTATGTAATAAAAATTTATTTTTTTTTTTGCAAGATCACTATTAATGAAATTATCATGGTTCTATATTGTGTGCTTAAAAGGAATAAAGGAGGAGAGCAAAAGTATACAGCTTGCATACTTGTATATAAATCTCTTCCTCGATAAATCAACAAGTAACTACAGAAAACAAAAATATATTTTGATAACCATTCATAGATATGCATGAACATGAATTATTCATTTTAGTTTTGTTTCCACACGTGCTATATAGGTATATTAGCGTCAAAAATAATTGACGCCGTTCAATGCCGTTCGTTCACAATGCGTTACACTCGTATTTAACGATATCCAATTTATAATCAATTTTTTTCCTTATTCTCACATTGCCCTATTAGCGTTTTAGATTTTATAGATTTTCAAATTAAATCAAATAACAAAAGAGATGAGCCGTTAAAATTAAACAAATATGAAACTATTAACAGCTTGTATTTTATATTTGATTATTAACCTTTCGGCATTGGACTCGTCTGTAGAGTATGGTTGATATAATAAAAAATAAATTTTAAATTTATTTTATGGCCATCTAATTTGCATCAAGTATAACACTTCATCCTAAATGTATTATTAATTTGAGGAAATATGTATACACTCGTACAACATGTGAAATTTTCCATGCAAGTGATTGACTGTTTTTAGAATTTGAAACACTTTTATCTATACAGGGTGTATATCCTTATCCTTGCTAAAGGTATTTTATATACAGTATGATTAAAGTTTATGGTGTTTTTTGAACTCATGACCCATGTGACGGACAATGATCTCACTCAGTTGTTAAACGAGTACCCATTTATGGAAATAAATAACACTGCTGAGCGTGATGTTGATCTCAACACCTCAAGAAAAAAGCAGTTAAGATCTTGGAAATTGGATGTCACTAGCACATATGCGGCCTTAGTCCAATGTTGGATTGTCGCTTCTGTTATTTATTTTATGATTAAAGTTGTAAATATTCGTATATTGATAGATTTAATTTGTTCTTTTACTACACAATCATAACTTATATTGTAATTCTGAGAGGATCCAAAAATTATTTATGTAGCGCCATCACCGTTTGTAATTTGGTTAGTATAAAAACACTCAAAATCAGTACAGAATTGGAAGAGCTCCTGGTAGTGGTAGTTTGTTGACGAATTACTGAACAGTAGACCAACAACTTGTATCTCTTATCCTGGATTAAAATATTCCAAACATTGCAACATTTTTTTTATTTTTAAAACATTTCAACTAGGCAACCCTTTAATAGCTGATGCATTTAAATCCGACGAAACTCAAGATGAGACCGAAATCTTAGACTGTTCTTCACATTTGTATGGGGAGTAAATCGAAAAAAAACCCTCTACTCGTAATTTCACATTCTGTTTTCAAAAACCAGTAGGTATGTATAGAGAAATGAACTCATGGATATCACGTGATTTTGAAAGATTTCTCCATGGAAACATTTTTTATTTTAGTTAGGCATTTTGAATCAGGCTGTTAAGAGAATGTATTTTTATGATCATTATTGATTTCAGTTTTTTTTCTCTTATTCAATTTTATGGCCAAAATATGGTTATGCAAATATTTAGTTCTTGGATGTTTTATTGACAGAAAGCTGTTTGAGGCTATATTAATTTTCCACTGCCTGAAGTGGCTTAACTCCATAAGCAATTGTTCCGTATAGGTATATGTACATATATAAATTTCTGCGGGATATCTAAGAAAGCTTTCGACCTCACCTGGATTTATACCGACAGAAATTTTAACTAAATATTTTTGGCTTATTTTGCTCTGGGAATCTATAACTTCAAGGAGGTGCCTATAGAAGAAGCCCCAGTTGGATCGAATGCTAATTAATTACTCAATTTGTAATTTTCGCTCTCAATTTATTTAATAAAAATGTCATGAATAGGTACCAAATATTGTATCCACTAGTATACAGAAATTGGGTATAGGTAAGACGACCAACTTTTTCAGAAGCCAATGCGGGACATGCAGCTAAAACTAAAAAAAAAAAAAACACGTTATGTATCATTTTCATATATCGAAGCTTGGAAACTTCAAACGGTTTAAGAGAGATTGAGTAAGTAAATGCTATCATCCGATAGAAAAATTCATTTAAGTTCATCTTCTGCTATATAAACCGTAAAATATAATTTATAAGAATAAGAAATATAATATATAACTATACATATATATAAGAATAGCCAGTCCCGAATTTCTTAACAATTTCAATTAAGCATACCTTAGCTAGAATAAATCGATAAAACGAAACTTTTAAAATAACTTATGCTTCCTAAAATGATAATCAAAGGTACGGGAATTTCGTTTTTAGGAAAGTTTCCCGTTAATGAAAATAGCGACAATTGTAATAGCTGGAATTTGCGCACAATCATGAGAACGATTGTTTGCCTTTTGCCAAATACCGAGTAAGTTGATTAGTCGGAGGTTCAACTAATGAACTTTGTTTTTTACAATGCAATGAGTTTCTTCTTAATTCGGAGAACCACGAAGCTGAAATGTACAATATCTGAGAATATGCGTGTGAGGATTATCATTTGATTATATGCACAGGCTGGAACTAGAATATTTTGACGCAAGCTGAAAATTTCAAAGACCTAGATGCTAAAGAGGTTAAATAGTCAAGATGTGTGTCGATCAAAAGCGGATGCTGTGAATAACGCTGCAAAACCTCAAGCGTCTTCCGAATCCCACAATGAGACCCACGAGGATCATCGTGAGCACGACTGATCAGGCTAGGCCTGCAGATTTCAGGGACCCGCTCAACTCTTTTCGAACAGGAGGTTTGATCCCGTCGTAGGGTGGTTCGACTATCGAGACTGCTCCTACATCTCCCGCGTGGGATAAGGCCCATGGTTGGCCATTAGACTTAGGTAGCAACTCGATAGTTGACCATCTGTGCTCCTGGAAGTTTGCGGTCTCTCACTGATCTATATCCGGTCAGTCCGTTGTATATTTGGTACAATTTTGAATTAGTTTGGAGGAGAGATCGCAACTCTACGACGCGACGGAGGTCCAGTCTCCTTAATTTTTTTTTCTTCTTCCCCCATCTCAATTTTAATACCCTCCCTCCCCACTCCTTTGTGTTTATCTAGAAGGATACGGAAGAACTCTACTTACTTAAATCACCATTTGTCTTGAAGTCATATTTCTTTTCTCGCTCAATTATTCTCAGAGTTTTTTTTATTCATTTTTGCCCGCACTATCAATTAGTATAAATATTTTATTGAATTTATTCGCTGAGTTAATTCGAATTAAGACTAATTTTTAAATATGGCACAAAACGAAGAACGAAGAGTGTGCATATCAGACTTAAACCTCGAAGACACACCTAGCGTTCCCCAGCCGTTGTCAAGTACTGTTGCTGTTGAACCGCAACTGAACGAAACGTCGATCGCAAATATGGGACAAGTTGAGAATTCCACACCGGTCTTACGCCTAGTGGACACGCCGAACGTCTCGCGGCCACTTGTTAACATCACAATGCCACCTCGAAGACACGGCGTTGATATTATCAAATGGGGGTTTCATTTTGACGGGTCCCCTGGCGGCCTTACCGCGCAACAATTTTTGTTTAGGGTTAAGACCCTAGCGAAAGCTTATGGGTTGGCCGATGATGTCGTCGCGGGGATCTTCATTTTTTACTGAAGGGACCGGCTGCCGATTGGTATTGGCAGTTTCGTGGCCAGAACCACTGCCAGCTGTGGTCTAACCTCGAGACTGAGTCCTTGGAGAGGTTCCAAGTTTATAAGACGCAAAAAAGGAATTCTCGAGGCAATGCAGGCCCGAAAACAGAGGACTGGCGAGTCAATGCGCGATTTTTGTGCTGCTATCGACGCACTCAACTGCGAATTGACAGTCCCGCTAGGTAGCACGGATATATACAGGTCATATTGCGGACCAATATGGACCGGCGTATGCGTGACTACATGGCGGGTTTCGTTTTCGAGACAGATCGCGAGTTGATCCGTCGATGCATCGCAGTTGAGGAGGCTTGGAATCGCTCCAAGGCCCAAGTCAACGGCATCCTGAAAGAGGCTTGTATTGCGTCCATTGTATCTTCTGATCGAGATAATAGGCCTTTTGCCGAAATTGTCTTGCAAGGCCGGAAGATCAATGGCTTGTTGGACAGTGGCGCCAGCGTTAATATTCTGGGTTCGGGAGCATTGGATCTGATTACGGATATTGGTTTGTATCTTCATACGATGCAAGCTGACGTCAGCATAGCATCAGGTCAAAGGGCTCCCGTCCTAGGATACGTGCGATCATTGGTTGGATTTAAGGACAAAAAGAAGCCCATGAGTCTTCTTGTTGTCCCAAGTCTCAAAAATTCATTATACTTAGGGATGGATTTTTGGGACTTGTTTAAAATGGTTCCAATGCAGGTCGCCACTGTCGAACAAGAGCATATGCCTGTTTCAGGAGATTCTCTATAATTGTCTCCGGTTGATGAGCAGCGACTCGAGTTTGTGAAACAACAATTTCCGTCTTTCCGCGAGATGGGTCTTGGAAAAACCTCACTGGTTTCGCACTTTATTGATACCGGTGATGCCAAGCCCATCAAGCAGCGGCATTATGTTGTCTCGCATGTGGTACAGAAATTGATGTATGATGAACTCGATCGAATGCTATCCCTGGGGTTAATTGAAGAGAGCCATAGCGCCTGGAGTTCCCCAGTCACGTTAGTGCGAAAACCGGGCAAAGTGCGTCATTGCCTCGATGCTCGGCGGTTAAATGAGGTTACCATCAAGGATGCGTATCCTCTCCCGCTCATTGACGGATTATTGGCCAGGATGCAATCTACTAGATTCATCTCTGCTGTCGATTTGAAGGACGCTTTCTGGCAAATTCCTTTAGAGGAGGGATCTCGGGAGAAAACGGCTTTCACCGTTCCTGGCAGGCCCTTATACCATTTTAAAGTCATGCCTTTTGGTCTCTGCAACGCGCCTCAGACCATGTGTAGGCTCATGCATAAGGTCATACCACATGAGCTACAAGACAAGGTATTTGTCTATCTGGATGACTTGCTCGTCACCAGTCCCTCCTTTGAGGAACATTTGGAGCTCCTGGCAAGAGTTGCAAATTTGCTCAAAGAGGCTGGCTTAACTGTCAACGTGGTGAAGAGCAAGTTCATCCGTGGCTATGTGGTTAGTGATGGTGTCCTTATGACTGATCCTGACAAGGTCTCAGGCATCGTTGCATATCCAGAGCCCAAAAGTGCAAAGGACGTGAGAAGGTTTATGGGCATGGCAGGGTGGTATAGGCGTTTTATCCCGAATTTTTCTGCCGTGACCGCCCCTCTTACTGATTTGCTTAAGGGAAAGCGTTCGTTCAAATGGTCAGCAAGGGCCCATAATTCCTTTGAGCGGGTTAAAGAGCTATTAGTTTCCGCTCCAGTGCTAGTCAATCCTGATTTTACAAAGCACTTCTATATTCAGTGTGACGCAAGTAACACTGGAGTTGGAAGTATTTTGTTTCAGAAGGATGATGATGGCGGAGAGCATCCCATCGCATATATGTCCGTAAAACTTAACGCTGCGCAACGCAACTATAGTGTTACCGAGTTGGAATGCTTGGCTGCAGTGCACAGCGTTAAGAAGTTTCGGTCATATATAGAAGGGCTGCCTTTCACCATCATTACGGACCATGCAAGTCTGAAGTGGCTGATGAGCCAACAAGACTTGTGTGGTAGACTAGCACGGTGGAGCTTGAAACTGCAGTCCTTTAATTTCACCATCGAGCATCGCAAAGGGACTCAAAATGTAGTCCCGGACGCACTTTCGCGAGCTCACGCGGGCAACGTCTGCTGCCTTCCCGAACACTTGCATATAGACGAAATTATCCCCGATACCGCTTTCCATGAACCTGATTACAAAGACTTTTGTGTCCATAGGTTCAAGGAAATCCAGACAAGTTCGAGAATTTGTATGTCCGGGATAATCGCGTCTATATTCTCCAAAGTGCCGGGGAGACAACAGACCTTCCCCGCGCTAAATACTTTTGCTCGAAACAAAATATTGACCAAATTTAGAGTAATAGTTTTTTAGGGTAATTTCGTCCTTCGGAAGCCGCTTTCAATCATATTATGAACCTTTTCATAAGTTACTGTCATTCAAATTTCCGATAAATTATTTGCCGTTCCTTTATAGCAGGATGGACTTTGTGATTTTTGAAAGAATTGAAAATTGTGAAGTCCTTTGAAATACCAAGTTTCTTCAATAGAATTTTTTGAAATTTTCCATGGAACCAACATCATTTCCTCAATCATTATGTATTAATTTCTGAACCAATTAAGATGATCTCTGCGCAGAAACTGACTGCATTTTATTGATGAATGTGTGGATTTATTCAACGTCAACTGATTAATATATAAAGCAGAAGGTTCATTACAGAAGATTCGATAAATTGTTAAGCATTTCTATAGAAGAAACTAACCATTTGTAGCTTTAACGAGCAATGCTGACTTTGTCTGAGGTTGGCCGAGTGGTTAGCGCGTAGGGCGGGCAATACGATAGTCATGGGTTCGATGTTGCAGCGGGATTTTTTTTTCATTTTTTTCGCAAACGCGAGAAAATGATGTTATAAGACACATGATGTATGCCTTTTTCGAAGCATAATTTAGTGCTACTATAAGGTTCAAGTGTAGTCTGGCTGGTCTAGCGGTTAGTGCGCGCACCTTCGGTGCACAGGGTCATGAGTTCGAATCTCACCATCATCCATGGTGTTTTTCGAACTCACGAGCTGGAAATGTCGCGCCTGTTATTTATTTATTATACGGTTCTATTGGATTAAAAAACGGCGCCAAATGCCATTATTGGACTATTATTCAGCGTTTATATACCCTGTAAAGTGTCCTTATTACAGTTATAAGAGAATATTCCTTGAAGCGTTGAAGGAATAAAATTGTTAACAAAAAGGAGGGATTTAGTATTTAATCACTAATTTTTTTCAAAAAATTGTTACTTGGGATGAGACAAATGTTCATGACTCCAGCTGTCATCTGTCAAAAGGTTCAGTGCAAGTTGTAAATGCAAAAACAATTAAATACATACCTCACAATATTAAAAACCAAAATTTCGGGTTCCTATATTTATAAAGTACACGAGCAACAACCTAATTTATTATACTTTGTGAAATTCTATTCATATTCTGGAATATAGATAAAAATTCGAGGAATCATGCGATACGTAACGTAAGCAACCATATTTCCTTCGAATTCTTTCTTTCTACCAATCAATTCTTGTGTAAACTTTCCAATATTGTACTGTAGAAAATCCACTCGCGAAATAACATCACTGGCATTACAAAATCAAACTTCTTCCAATCCGGCATGAAGGAAGTTCTTTTTTACTAAAAAGGATTAAATTCAAAAGAAGAGACGAGTCATCTTCGTTGAAAAAATAACCTAAAATATCCAATCTTTTTTCTCTTCAAACATATTCTGCAATTTTGTCTTTTATACTTCGTGTACACTGCACAAGGCATTTCATTCCATTGCAATAGTAGTAAGTCACTGAGTCAAAAGTTTATTTTTCTTTGGAGATTCTTTCGGTTTTCTTTCACTCCACTGTACTTTGCTTTATCCTACATAGTATGATGTAGTCCTTACTCGTTTGAAAAAGCAAACTTTTCTTATTTCAGTCTTTGGACTACGGCAAAAGAAAAATCATTGCTGCTTTCTCATAGTATAGTGAGTGTGCAAGAACTTTGAGGTGGATTCGTGGGTTTATTATTTTAAGTTCTCATTCAGCCGGTTCTACAGTATTTAGATGTTTCAGTTGCAGACATTGTTTATGATAGTACTAAAAGCAAAGTGGATAAAAAATTTCCAAATCTGCAAAAAATATAAACTCCATACTAAATTGATAAATTTAAATCTATTTTTATTTAATTGATTTGTTTAATCCAGTTCACATAAAAAGTTAATTGATTTATTCTAATAATTTCTATTATAAACTATTATTTTTTGAATCTGACTGAATAGATTCAAAGATATCAATTTACTCGAATTGTGCTGTCCCGAAAGAGTGATTGAATATCTTTAGAAATTCCACTAATATTCAGCTAATTTGATGGAAGACCATACATTTTAACGGTCAATATTAAGTGAGTTATATTCTATCTATTGATGTGGGAATAAAATATTTTTACTTTTTGCATGGCTTATGAATGCTATCAATAATAAATTTGTGCCTTTCAAATGCAAATGAAGCAGAACTAAAAGGAGAAATTAGTAGATTCTTTCTTTTTTCTAATATTTAGTAGATGGTTGAGGATTTTAGAAAGGTTTGAATTATTAGATTTTGTGAATGGTTTTAAGTATCACGACGTGAAAGCGACTATTGATTTGTACCTTCGATATATGTAAATCTATGGGTAAAATTCATATTAGCCTTTATGGATACATGTACAAATGAGATTTTTCTTGTATTTTTGCATTGAGTTTTTTGCTTGCATAATTATGTACTTAAACTATGACCGAATTTTTTTTTTATCTATACCTAAGCATATTGCTATTTGGTACTTGAAGGTGTTTTATGTTACAACTGCTCCAATGAGTTTTTAAATTTATCCAAAAATAAAAACCAACACCAATTCCCTCCCTTTTACAAAATATCTTCTTTCCGTACAATCAAACTTCTCACCGATATACAATTTTCTTGAAAAACTAATTTCTTAAGACAACCAGAATGCCTCACCGCACAATTTAACTTTTCTTCAAAATTAGACACAAGAGCCGCCAATCTTATATTGAATATTGAGCGGCCCGCGCCACACTCTGCAAGCATCCGACGAATGAAAATCTTTTCTATCGCACTTATCGCACTGACTGGAAAAAGGAGTTTAAGCAATTTTCTTGTTATTCGGTGTCTTCCTTCGTCTGCATCAAAAGCGGATTTGGTTCAGTACTTTTGTATAACAGGAAAACTTGCAAACCCCCAATAATTTACTTGTGTTGTATATGTACGTATGTTCACAAGGTTTTTAAAGAAAAGGCTCGCTTCTTCTGCTTCTTCTTCTGATCTAAGGGAAACAAAATCCGTTGCTTGCATAAAAGGCTGCGCAAGGGTGTGTAGTGTATATAAGTTTTGTAGCAGTTAGGTTGAATGTTGTGTTGTCTTGACAAGGATATTGGATGATGTCGTGGTTGCGAAAACTTTTCTCTCTCGAAATTCTTACCGCACAGAAAGTTATTTTAGCCGAAAATTGATTTATAATTGGAAAATGCTTTTCCGGATGGATAGGTGAACAAGGTTTGTGTCATTATGTATAAATTGTGAATGTTTTAACGGTAATTGGTTAAGATGAATAAATGTGATTCGGTATTTAGTCATAATTGGGGGCATAGGTTCGACATTTTAAATATAAAAATCCCCACCTTCTGATGAGCATTTTTGATATTTTTTTTAATGCATGAGAACTTTTATTCAATATTTAATCCTACTGGCCAATCACACTACATTGACCGTAGAATTGTACAAAAATTTAGTGGACAACCACGTCCGACACTGGATACGCAAAACAAAGACATAGGAGTCTCCAATAGTTGTGTTCGTATACCGCACAAACCCATGAATTAAAACAGCTCTGAAGGCTTGATGAATTCGATCGTTTGAATCAAAAGGATGGATGATAGTTGGGAAATTGGCAAACACATACAGCAATGACAACATCGCATCGGCATTAATTATGATAGTGGCATAAGAGCATCGAGAGCCTATTCTATGCCGGGGATCATGACATAATAGAAGCCTGTGATGGAATTAAGTTTAACGAAATTAAATTCGTTGTGAAAGCAAGCACGTTCCAAAGTATCCATATACCTATATGCACACACGGACACAATGCTCTTGACAAAATCCAAAATTCTCTGATAGCCTTGTACCAAGGGCTCCTATTAGACATTAGTTCCATTCTAGGCATAGGCAGCAGAATTGTCCATTACATTGGTCCAAAACTTACACGTTATACACGTAGGTATAGGTACGGTTGAAAGCGAAGCGGTTTCAATATAGATGGCTAAATACCATGAATATTCGAAATATCATTGAAGAGTTGTGCAGTCCGGCAAGGACATTTATATGCACATACATCGGAAACGCACACAGGAAACGTAGCAAAGAGAGCGAGTTGGATGCACAATCGAATTTAGAATTCGACCGAGGATTCAAACATCTAATACAAAAGGCATTTAGATTGTATCATGTATTGGAGGTGATCTGTATAAAGCCAGCAATAGGAAAAAATGTGATCTAGCGAAAATGAAAAATCCAGTGATTTACTTAGACAGAGTTTAGCAGGGGTTGCATTAACTCCTTGGATATTATTTAGGGTTGTGAGTATTTTTAAAATTTGTGAAACCATAGTTTTTTATATCTCTGTGCCTCATTTGGGCAGTAATCGTCAAATGGCCGCCGGTCGCCACTGTTTAAGCTTGGAAGTAGTAGTAGTCGCACATGGTATGTATAGGTAAAACAGCGGGCGTACGTGAAATGAAAATTTCATTCTTTCTTTAAGAGCAAGCGATGCATTTTGCTTGCTTGAAAATATGTTGCCTTCCAGGGACGTAGCTAGGGGAGAGATCCAGGGGTTTGGTTCATAACCGAATTGTTTAAAAATCGTTAAAATTCCAAAGGACACAACATCAAAGCTGAACAGTGCATTCAGTACATTCGTCTTGAAAATCATGATGAAATAAGTCCAAGTTTTACGAAAGTTTACTTCGACCTCATCTGAGGAGTTCGAATAAACTAGACGCAATTTTGCGGTTTCCATTGTCTAGTGCTATTGTCCTGTGGCTCGATTTCCAGAGATTTTTTTGTTTTTGGTGAAAAAGGCAACTATCACACATTTATGCTATTAAGCAAAGTCATTCAGTGCCTAAAAAGTGCTATATGCTTCCCTGATCTTAATTATTATTAATAATTCATTTAAGCAGATTCACACGATGGAAACATATTACCGAAAAAAATGGCTATCGAAAGGCGCGTTTCCAATATCGAGAGTTTGATCCATCCGGAAACCCAATCCTGGCTAGTGGGGTGAGGAAAATTTCAAGTAGTAATAGAAAACGCCGAAAATATGTACTTACTTCTACGAACTACAGTTGCCAATTTTTGTATGAATCTTACGCGAAGACTTATCTTTGGTACGAAAGCGAGGTTTTAGTCTTCATTTATTTCATGGACCCTATCAAAAATCTCAGATTTTACTCGGGGGATCAATATGAAAACAGAGACCGTGGTTAGTGGTTAGATGAGTTACTTTCTTAGAGGCGATTGAACAACACTAATAAAAATGGAAACTGAAGTATACGCTAGATCCCTGCTCTTCTTTCTCTTCTTTGGAGTGCAGTCAAGACAGTACGAGGATGCTTTTTACTTCTAGTCTAACCAAATACACGCCACAAGTAGGCCGTTGGGAGTGAATGCTGTTAGGAATAATTTTGCGTGAGGTGAGGGTGCTATTGGGCGGCCTGGATTGAGGCGAATACACCTAACTAGAATAAATCAAAAAGAGGAAATTACAGTTATTCTAATTATATCAACTGCTCCTTGAATTTTTAAAATACAAAGTACTTTAAACCAAGGGGAGCTGGGCAGTTGCACATGTTGCCCCTGTTAATTGTATCCGAAACTGGCATGCCCATTAGTTAAAAAAAAATAAATAACAGGCCGAACATTCGCGACAATCCAGCATTGGACTAAGGCCGCATGATGTGTTAGTGACATATTATTTCTCAGATCGTATTTCCTTTTTTGTTGAGGTAATGAGGTCAGCATCATGCTCAGCAGTGTTATTTATCCCCATAAATGGGTACTCGTTCAACATCTGAGTGAGATCATAGTCCGTCACAAGCTCGTTAGTTCGAAAAATACCATGATCCTCGGTGAGATTCGAACTCATGACCCTGTGCACCGAAGGTACGCGCACTAACCCCTAGACTACTGCCCATGTGTTAGTGACAATAATAATTGATAACATCATCAGAACCTTTATGCACTGGCCCAAACTGGTGAGGCATATATAATGATAGATGTTAACACTCTTGACAGTAGCAGCCTCCTACTTGTTCTCGGACCACCTATGTTTGGCATCATTCGTGCTAGTGCTGCGGTGGCAGTCGCCGCCTTGTCGCCTACATACCTTATGTGCTCTCCAAAGCTTAGCCTCGAGTCAGTCAAAATTCCCAAATACCTAACGGCTTGCTTAGAGGTTATGTCATACTATCCGACTCGGATCTTGAGGGAACACTTTTTTCTCCGCTTGCTAATTAGAACTGCTTCCGTTTTTTGATCAGCGAGCTCTAATCCAACGGTTTGAAGCCACAGCTTTATAGTTGTAATCGCCTCGCCCGTGTATATCTCGACCAACTCCGGGTCTTTTGCGACCGAAACGACAGCTATGTCGTCAGCAAAGCCTACCACTGTCACACCTTTTGGCATAGCAAGCTCAAATATAGCATTATACATGATGTTTCACAGAAGTGGACCAAGAACGGATCCCTGTGGCACCCCTGCTGTGACCACGTATTCCTTGCGTCCCGCACTAGTGTCATAGCTTAAGAGGCGTTTCGAGAGGTAGCTCCTAATTATAATAGCTAAATAGTCGGGAACAAACATTCTTTGTAGAGCTGCATGGATACAAACCCAGCTCGCAGAATTGAATGCATTTTTAATGTCTAGAGTTACAACAGCGCAACAAGTGCTGTTACGTAATGACTCCCTTGCAATAGCAGTTACCATGGTAATTGCGTCCACCGTAGATCGTGCTCGTCTGAAACCGTATTGGCGGTCCGATAAACGCCCCTGTGCTTCCACTACATCCGATAATAATCGGTTATATATGATTCGCTCGAGCACTTTTCCCGTTGTGTCTAGCAAACAAATAGGGCGGTAGGCGTTAGGCTCACCAGCAGGCTAATTGGGCTTTGGAATAAGCACCAATTTTTGTCTTTTCCATGGTTGTGGGGAAGTCCGTTCTTCTAGGCATTTTCCAAAGACGTCGATAAACTTTGCTGGCGTCGTCAGAATGGCCGCCTTCAACGCCCTATTAGGAACACCATCAGGACCTGGTGCTTTACCGTCCTCAAGCCTTGATGCTACTTTTAAAAGTTCTAACTCTGTAATCGGTGGAATTATATTGATATTCGATGTAAGTCCTTGTGTCGCTGGTTCCAAATCATGTTGCGGAAACAAAGTGGTGACAATATCTTCGAGCAGAACCGGACATTTGAGTTGGGGAGCTCTCTGTCCAATCTTCTTCATGACGACTCTATACGCCGTTCCCCAAGGGTTTGCGTCGGCGTCCTCACAAAGCTGTCTGAAGCAATTTTGTTTGCTAGTTTTAATAGCCTTTTTGAGTGATCTACGGACTGCTTTATAAGCCTCGAGTAGAACATTGTACGTCGTTGATCTGATGGAGCGTTGACAAAGGCGTCGAGCTTTTAAGCATTCACGTCTCTTATTGGCAATCTCCTCGGTCCACCAATAGTTCTCTCGGCGATTGGTGATGGAACTTTTTCTTGGCATGGAGGCATCGCATGCTGTTGATAGTTGGTGGATCAATTGCAATGCCTTCTCTTCGGCTGAGCCGTTAGTTGTACCTAAACTGGATAGGGTTTCTATGAACGAATCTTCATCGAAGCGTCTGGTAGACCATCTAGAGCTGTCGTTGTACTCATGTGTGATCTATCCGCTATCGAGAATAGAATTGCCTGGTGGTCGCTGTGCGTATAGTGCTCACTAACTTGCCACTCCGTGGTTGTGACTAAAGAACTGCTTACGAATGTAAGGTCGATAATGGACCCCGTATATTTCCCCTCCTAAAGGTGTTAACGTTCCCCGAGCTCATTAGAACGATATCGAGCCGGGAGAAAGCGTCTAAAAGTGTCCGTCCTCGCTTATTTGTTTCGCGGCTGCCCCATTTCCGAGCCCACGCGTTAAAGTCTCCCGCAATTATCACGGGTGTGTGAGTACTTGTGAGTACCCAACCACCTCTGTTTGTGATTATGTTGCCCAACCTATTGGGGATCGAAAGAAAATATTTTGCCATCAAAAACTCCCAAGCCCATACTCGTATTTTCTGTATCTTATGACTTCTGGGCTTAAATGTATTATAACCAATTTGCTAACCGCAATGTTTTAACGTTAGAGTAACATGCAGCGCTAGCACTTTTCTCTGGTTAAAGAAAGTTTACGGAATTGAACACCACTTCGCCTGAAAGGGATAAATTTGGTGACAAAGATGAGGTATTATGATAATGATGTAATCCGGAGTAAAACCCTTAACTCTTGCAGATGCGCTTTTGCTCACTAAAAGGTGAAAAAGAGCCTTATGAATCGTCCTTTCTTAAGATGTCGAAAAACCTTTTCCAACCATATTTTTGGGAACCTTAATTTAATTCCTAACTACGATCCTGATGGTAAGCTGAACTCAGAAACTCCACGCCCATTAACATGACGAACTTTCAAAAGAGGGCACACATATCACAGTGATTTTACATAAAAACCTGGCGAGCTCATTCAAATATCACGTACTGTGCATCCCTATTTTATACGTTTCTGAAAACCATAGTACAGACTCGCTGTGTACAATACCATGCTTGCTGATGAATGCGTTTGAAATCCTGCAAAATGTGCGGTGAAATCAGAAATGTCAACCGACAAACGGAAAACTTCATCTCTACCGAATTATACTCTTGGAACGTTATGTAACGATTCAGGTGGAAATCGAATACATACGAGTACACACTTTCATCGTTTTGCGTTAATGAGCTTCTGTGTGACAGCGGGCAGCGACAACGACGACGATGATTCTGACGATCAACGTCGATATTCAGTCAGAGCCAAATTTCAAATTTGCCCCTGGATCCCGTCAGGATATGTGCGATAAACCATCCGACCTACAGGCCATTGCGAGGGAATGACCATGCATTAAGTGTAATTCTTAAAACAAATATACAATCGTTTGTTACTGGACAGTATCGATAGGTTACTAAAAGGAAAAGAAGTCGAAATTTAATTGCGTATCTGTTTGCAGTTCATTTATCTGAATTGGAATGTTTAGATGTTGAATTTATAGTGCATCAAGATGGACTATGTTTAAATTTTCCTTTTTTGGGTTATTACTATTAAATACTTGACGATCGATTTTATCTTTAAGAAATATGGCTGAGAAACTTCTTTGGTAGAAGCATAACCAGCCTTCCTTTTCACATATTCTGCAAAAACACTTCCCAACGGTGCTTCATAAGGACATGTCACTCAAATTTCATCCACCTAAGTACATTTTCGGGTATACTTTCAATCCGAATCATTTTAATCCTTTCGACAGTAAATCGCATCCATATGACAATATTCTCGTGAAAATCTATAAAAAATGCAAAATCGCATCAGGAGACCGATGCCAGAAATCCACACACATACTCCTTGAACATGCCAAAGGAATGGGGTGTCAAACATATAGCAGGCAAGCGAATCGTACCAGTACCAGAATACACTCATATAGTCCTATGGCAGACATGCATTCATACATCACATTAGTCTCCATAAAGTGACATATTGGAATATTACTCGTATCTCGGCGTAGAATTCTTTGCCCACGGCATATAAGGCATATGTGCCAAAGTGTGATATGTGACGCGAGTGTGACATATACGTATACCCGAATAGATCTACATATTCAGCAATATGTGAATATTCAATGTTGACTACAGACATACATTAGAGGGCTCTAAGGGAGATTATATCAAAGTGATTTCATATGTAGCTTCTCATCTGACATTTCCATGTATTATCCTGGCGTCGCGCACAAGGCTTATGGATCACACAAGATGAGATGATATCTGAAATTTACAGATATTGTCAGATAACATGGTTTTCCCTTTTAGTTGATGTCAATGACTATAATGATAATATTAAAGTTGTTGCGAATAGCACCAGGAAGTCAATGTTTTGTTTTTGCGCTTAAACCATACGTATGGCTTCTTGGTTTTCTAGTGAAATGGTAATTTCTGGTTAAAATATGTCTTCCAATAAAATTCGAGAGTTTCCTTAATATATATATCGCTGTGCACTGCAGCCATTACAACATTTTCTTTATATTTATAGTTTCTTAATTATCCTTAAAATTATTTTGCGGTTTATAGTTCAGTAATATCGTGTCGATTTAGTACCAATCCGTGAAAAAAATACAGAAGTTTTTTTCTCACTCTTTCTTTATGTATTATGGGGCGCTGATTCCGAATATGAACTATGCACCCTAAAAAAAGTGCCGCAACCTTTAAAAAAAGGGGGGAAAGGGGGGCATTTTTCGTTTTTTTGCGATTATTTCAAAAACGGTAAGAGATACAGAAAAATGGTCTGAGGACGAAAAAAACTACATAAAATTATCTTTGCAATGATATATAACACATTAGAGTCTAATTGAATATTTCGGCGTTAGAATAGAACATAAATTAGAATATTTTCATTTTAGACCTTTTTTAAAAGCTCCATAACTTTTGAATGAATGCTATTTCAGCCGTAAAATTTTGTACAAGTATTCACAATAAGTTTAAGATCATTTTAAGGTAAACATTGAGCCGCTCCGGTCAAGGACCCCCATTATCCCCCCATTTAAATTTTTCAAAACGGCATATCCATAACTCCCCCCCAAATTGGAGCAGAGTGCTAAATTTTGGTTTGTTGGGATTGGAGGTCATAGTGACCCCACCCATCAAAAATCAGCTCATTCGGATAAAAATTAAGGGTACCTCCCATACAAAGTGACCCATCAGGAGTTTGTTCTACGTACTACTGTATGATTTGTATATGGTAGTACGTAGAACAAACTCCTGATGGGTCACTTTGTATGGGAGGTACCCTTAATTTTTATCCGAATGAGCTGATTTTTGGTGGGTGGGGTCACTATGACCTCCAATCCCAACAAACCAAAATTTAGCACTCTGCTCCAATTTGGGGGGGAGTTATGGATATGCCGTTTTGAAAAATTTAAATGGGGGGATAATGGGGGTCCTTGACCGGAGCGGCTCAATGTTTACCTTAAAATGATCTTAAACTTATTGTGAATACTTGTACAAAATTTTACGGCTGAAATAGCATTCATTCAAAAGTTATGGAGCTTTTAAAAAAGGTCTAAAATGAAAATATTCTAATTTATGTTCTATTCTAACGCCGAAATATTCAATTAGACTCTAATGTGTTATATATCATTGCAAAGATAATTTTATGTAGTTTTTTTCGTCCTCAGACCATTTTTCTGTATCTCTTACCGTTTTTGAAATAATCGCAAAAAAACGAAAAATGCCCCCCTTTCCCCCCTTTTTTTAAAGGTTGCGGCACGTTTTTTAGGGTGCAAAGTTGATATTCGGAATCAGCGCCCCAAAATACATATAACAAAATTGAGAAATAAACTTCTGTATTTTTTTCCTGACGAAAATACCATATGATTGGACTATTAGCCAGAAGCTGCAACTTAGAATCGGAAAAAAATGAAATTAACATTGGCATTGTGTAATGTGGTCTTATGTGTGATCTTTCGAGACTTCTAGCGGGTGACGGCCTCTGCATAGATATGTGTGTAATAAATATTAAAAATTTTCGTGGCAATATTGAATGTTCGTTAATTTCTTCCACAGTTGCCGAACCTTATGATTGTGTTACAGTCTCGATCAGTATTTCAACAGGTGTTTGCCTAATTATTTCATGCATCCATGTATCTTGTAGTTCACCTTTACAAGTATATGACTGTATATAGGTATTTAAGCACTTTGCAAATATTATGAATATATTGCCGTCTAGCTCAAACATATTCATTTGCGGGGACTTCAACCTTCTAAATGTCTGTTGACCGAACTTTCCCGGGCTGCCACTTTCATCTTTCTCGCCATCTATTTTTCTTACTCTTTCGACATTCATGGAGTTCTGTAATTTGGTACAGTTTAATATTGTCCGAAACCCTTTAGGACGTACTCTTGACCTCGTCTATAGTAACTTCCCTACGTCCCGTCTCTCGCTATCAAAAGCTATCGATGCTTACTTGCCTGTGGATCCTCACCGCCCTGTGCTTGAGGTTGACCTCTCAATACCTTACGAGCTTCGACAACAAAATAGTTTACCGACTCGCTTCAATTTGACAAAGGCCGATTATACAGCCATTAACCAACGAATAAATGCAGTAGACTGGAATTGTATTTTTCTCAATCTGAACTGTAATGAGGCTGTATCCACTTTCTATAGCCTTTTGTACAACATTATACATGTGCTTGCTCCACTACGGGTACGGATGTCTAGAAAACGCAAGGGTCCTATTTGGTTTACTCCTCTCATTTATAGGATGCTACGCAGAAAAACTCGAGCCCGTGCTCGCTTCAAAAAATCTCAAAATTCATCCGACCTGCTTATTTTTCGAGCCATCAGAAGCAACACCAAAAGACTTATCGAAAGTGCTCGTTCGGCGTACTTCCTTAGTATTGAGAATAGTGTCAGTAATAAGAAAAGTAAGCTCCTTTAGTCGTATGTCCGTAATGCACGTTCTTCTAATTCACTCCCTTCTCGTTTATCTCTTGGGGATATTACCGCTACCGCTCTTTTAATAAGATCGCTTAGTATAAATTCTTCCTCAGGGCCTGACGGGATTCCAAACTTGTTTTTGAAAAAATACACAGTACGGTTTGCTATTCCTCTTGCTGTTCCAGTGTCCAAGAAGGACTATTTCCGCATCAATAGAAGAATTCTTTTGTCGTTCCAGTTTCCAAAAAAGATGACCCTTGCCTTGTGTCTAATTATAGGCCTATTTCACTTTTATCATCCTGTTCCGAAGTATTTGAGCGAATAATATTTAATTAGATTTGTTCTTACTTTGGACATCTGATTGTGCACAATCAACATGGGTTTTGCAACTTGGTGGAAATAGTAAACTATATTGCTAAGTCGTTAAATAGTCATTATGGTACATGCGGTATACACCGACTTCTCAAAGGCTTTCGATAGATATAATCACTCTTTCTTACTGAAGAAATTGTTACACTATGGTTTCGCTAACCATATAGTGTCCTGGCTTTCATCTTACTTAGTTGAACGCTCGTCTAGAGTAGTTTATATACAGGCATTTCTTCAGCATTCTTCTCCTCAACCTCTGGAGTCCCTCAGGGATCTATTCTTGGTCCCCTCCATTTCCTATTTTTCATAAACGACCGTCCTACGTAACTTAAGTGTCACACAGTGCTTTATGCTGGCGACCTAAAGATTTTCACCTCTGTATTACACTACGGATTGCTTGACCTTGCAAAGTGATCTAGATTGGCTTTACTCTTCATCATCTTTACTCTTGGTGTACCTTAAATGAGCTCCTCCTGAACATTGAGAAAAACTCAGGTATGATTTTTTCATTAAAAGAACTCCCTACATCGTTTGCCTATAAAATCAATGACTCCGCTTTGAAGTGTGTCTCTACGGCAACTGACCTTCGTGTTGTCTTCGATGCCAAACTTAGATTCACTGAACACTATGCCCTCAAAATTCGAAAAGCTTAAAGGCTTTCTGGATTTGTACTGCAATGTTCGGCTAACTTTTGCTCATTACGTACGAGTGATAACTTGTTTTTTTTTTTCGCTGATCCGCAGCGTACTCGAATATGTCTCGGTTGCCTGGTCGCCTTGCACACATATTTCCTCTGGCGCCCTTGAAGCTGTCCAGCGTAGGTTTACCAAGTTCGTTTTATTCAAATTCAACCTCCCATACTTATCCTACCCTGAAAGGATAGGATAGTTTTCTCAGAAATGTACAGTTTCAAAATGAAAAGTAAAAAAAAGGAAAAACTCCGAAAATTTTGGTTATTTTCACAATTTTGGCTCTGTTCCGCAACGAAATTTTCGTGAGAAGCTCCGGATTAAAAAAAAATTTCTCCACCACATTTTGAAATCTCAAATAACAAAATAAATACAATACAGATGTTTGAAATTTCTGGAACGATTTCAGGCTGTTTTCCACTAAAGCTTTTCGAAAATTCTACGTCCCTTTTACAATACAATGTTCACAACAAATAAAAGGTGAAGTTCAAAGTACGCCACTTTGATATTTTTTTTATAAATTATCCGACTCGTTATGCCCACACCCCACAAGTATTATTTTAAATTGAATGTTTGCACTAGTGAGCCTAATGAAAATCGCCTTTATTAGAACTCCAGTGGCTTTCAAGGTAGCAGAATTAGCCTAACTCGTAACAAGTCTTGAAACAATTTATAAGCTACTAACCGATGCAGGAAGTCCGGCTCAATCAGTGACATAGATAGCTTTTTCTAAAGGGAAAGGATCTCTGGCTAGGCTGGGTTTTACAGAACAGGAAAAATGTCCTAAATTCATGGGTAAATAGTGCTACCGAGTCAGGTATATTTTTCACGTTAGTGGTTCACAGATAGTGCAGCGCAAAGAAAGGGACCGGTGAATTGGATATTTTTTTTTTATTTCGGTTGAATTTTGTTCAACCGAAATAAAAAAAAATCTTTTGAGAATATTATCTTGGCTGAATAGCCAAGTAGTAGCCAAGTAAAGAAATAGTCATACTTTGACTGAAAAACTTTCTTTAATTGTCCTAGCAGTGGAATGTTCACAGTACTGCTGTTCAGTTCTTATTTACCTTAATCTCAATGTCAGCATGATTTTATTTTTTTTTATTTATGAAAATCTTGACCTAATGGTAGATACAGTTCAAATTAAGTCTCAATACTTGCAGTTTACTTATCGGATTCTGAAAGTAAATCCTAATAATTCCATATAAAATGTTTATCTAGAAAATTTATCCAGGCTATCTGCCTATAGAGCATAATACCTAATGGAATATATAGATCATCTCCTTTAGGTATGCCCTAGATAGCAGCGCGAACAATTTCCATAAAATGTCCCCTTTGCCATTTTTTCAGTTTAATTGGTTTTAAATTTTAATTATAGTACAGGCGACGAGTTGTGCTTTAAATCTAACAAATGCTAACCGGCTAATTGCCAGTTAAAATGAATGCAATCCGATCAAGGACACGCTTGTTCCGCTTATTATAATTTTTAAAGACGATATGGAATTTTTCCTCTCAAGGGGGTATGGAGGGGTGAAGTGATACTGTGCAACAAAAATTAGTTTAATGTGATGGAAACTAAGGGTACCTCCCGTACAAGGTGACCACATTTTGCTGTACACATTTTGTTCTACACGATTTGTTGACTTAGCTGCATAGAAATACGTTATGGTTTTCGTACTGAATAGAAGCAAGTTTTTTTTGGGTCACTTTGTACGAGAGGTACCCTTCATTTTCATCCGACTACATCTGCTTAAATAAATTTTCGCTGTGCGCTCATTAATTATTATTTATCGTAAAAACAATTTTAATTTGAACTTGAAAATCAATTTTCTGATAATAATACGAGCAATTCTTCTTCTTTATGGCACGATAGCCCGACGTCGGGCCTTGGCCGCCTGAATACGAGCAATTGGATGATTTGATTTTGACTTTATCAAACAAAAAAGTAAAAATATGTCAAATAAGGTAATTTCTTCTTAGATAAGAAAAAACACCGCAATTTGAAAAATATATAAAAAGGAAATAACTAACAGCAAGTTGATAGGATAAGTTTCGCTACAGTTGGACAGTGAAGGGAACGTATATATTGTTTTTCGTGATACCTATAAATAAATTTAATAAATTTATGAATATCTTTGTGATATATTATATTATTTAAAAAAATAAATTATACATGCAATCAGAACACATATAAAACCAAACCAAAGACGAGTTATCCGACAAAGATTTGAGACCAGCATCCTGAATCATGTGAACAATAAAGTCAAAATAATGCTAAAGTGAACACTAACACCAACCCATTTTTTTTTATTAAAGCCACATAATCTGAATGAAATTATTTTTATATGGCCGATATTAAAAACGAAATTTCAACTTCAAAATTATATCTTTTGGTGCAGGTTCCCACAGTTCTTGTATTCTTCTGGCACTATTTCATCTTTTTTTTTCAGCGCAAAGTTATCCGCCGAAAAATGTATTATAGTCACATTTAGGCAGAACACATCACATACGGACGTTAAGTTATTATCAAAAAAAATTATATTGTTGCAAAAGTTGAATTTTCGACATTTCGTTGCGTTCGTGTATACGTATTATATGAGTTAAAGTTGAATTTTTGATGGCACCATACTCATAAAATTATTTTATATGAGTCCATAATTTCGTTTATCTTACACAGTTTTGTTTTAGTGAAGATTCGTATAAATGTGTACATATGCATATGTGTATATTTTTTTTTCGATCAAATTTATAGAATAAAAAAATTGGCCTATATTGATGCATATGTGCAGACATTTCTCAACATTTATTCGAATTTTCATGGGTGAACTTAATTATCTTAAGGTGTATTAAAAGCATGTCTGCAGTTTAGTTGGGCTGAGCTGAAGAATGTGAAAGACCTTGGAAAGTCAACGAGGTGATTGGACGTCCAATAAAGACCACATACGTACAGACATATAAGGAAGATGCAAATTAATGATCTTTATTGCTTATACAAGACTCCCCAAAAATTATGAACGTGGAGGAAAAAGATAATAATTTAAATTGTTCGACAACTGTAAAGATTCTTGGGTAGTTTATTATTTATTGTGTTGACTTTGATGTCAGTTCTCCAAGCATTTTTGAGGATAAAAATTTAATATCGTTCGTGTCGTCTGTTTAGAATCACTGAATACTCTAATTTGCCTGAAACAAAATAAAAAGGTCTTGAACGTTTTTGTAAGAAAATGTAAAAAAAGACACATTTTAAATTACAATTTGAATTGCAAAAACAATTCTACAAACTCTATATTTTTTTTTAAAGTATAGTACCATAAAATTATCAAATCTAAATTTTCATCTGATAAACAAAATTTAAAATACACAAATTACGCAAAATTTATGACTTATTAATTCTATACATTGATATTATTCCAATATGCAAATTATTTAAAACGATTATCTTTTTTCTTCAGATTTTGTACATACACTGCCTGTCATAACTATAGCCGCACTTGGAATCAGTATGGTAAAAACTGTTTAAAAAGCCGAAATTGAGGAAATTGATAACGGGAAAAATATTTTAAAATAAAATTGACTCTGGAGAATTATTTTATTTATTTCTCAATTAATTATTATAACGGGTTTTCAAGAGTTTTGCTTATTGACTTCTCAGTATCGATAACCATTTCTTTTACATAGAAAACTCTTTGAAATTGTATTTATTTTATGAATTTCACGTAATAATGATTCCTAAAGAGTTCCTGTCTAATTTTGACGAAGGAGGAGCGGCCTCCGTAACATTTGTTCCATTGGAACCTTCTTGAAGTGCAATATTGGCGAGAGATAATGCAAAAACTTGCTGGAAAATCCGTTGTGTGCCATGTCTTCTGCATTAAAACGAAAGCAGTTTATCGTTAGGATATTCCAGAGAATGTTCACTGTATTAGAGGTTGTTATATCAACTTTTAAACACATTATCAACCCTGCTTAACACTATTAAGCAACTCTGTCCATAATTTGTATTGAGATCTATAAAAATCTGGTAAGTGCGCATTAAAAGTATTGGACAGGATCAACCGATGGAATACTTGATTTCGTCACTTCCACCATAGAAAAAACTTCATAGGATTGTCCTGACGATAAAATGCTTCCATTTTACACAGCAGATAGGACAAATAACGGATTTTAAAGCAAGGAATTGTATAATCTCTTACTATTCGTAGTACTTAAAGTTGGTTGCAATGTTTCAAATGTTGGAGAGGAACCTCCCATTGATTCAAATTAAACAGGAAACCTTCGAGAAACATTATAACGTAATAATTTAAAATTTAAAAACACGAGTTCAAAAAGTTGTCTATGTAAAAGCATCGGTTGACGATGCTAACATAAGCTAATAAGCCTAAAACTCGAAAAACAGTTAAAATGATTTCGTGAAACATAAACAATCTCTCAGAGTTTATTTTATTCGAAAGAGATCTCTCCGTTGTTAATTTACTCAATATCTGCTTTTTAATCAGTTTTTGCTATAATAATCCCAAGTGCGGCTATATATGACAGATAGTTATGATAAATAACGGTTTCAAATAGAAGGAAACTGTTTGTGCAATTACATATTTGTGTTTGAAGTACCCCTTTTGTTTATAGTATGTAGAATAGCTGTGCTCTCTTTAAATTTCAAAGGATCAGTCCGTCTTATGGTGCGGCTATTTTTATGACAGGCAGTGTGCATTTGATCAATCATAATATTGTCAATTATTTTTTATAATCTCTGCCATTTATATTTTCAAGGTCTTTTGTGGTAGAAAAATTAATACACAAAATAAAAAGTGTACGGCGAATATAATGGCATCATTTTTCCATGTAGTTTTTGTGATTCGATTAACCATACACAGCGAAATGAACCGGATTAAATTTATTTGATTAACGTGAATAGTCAACACTATTCTAACAAGATGAAAAGTTGTTTATGAATCAAAAAATGCCACAAATAGTCGCACAAATAAAGCAATTTATTGGTAAATTTAGTGGCGATAAATGTGACTGTTGTGTGTCATTAGAAACTGCCGTTTTTTTGCGTATGCTGATGCGCTAAGATTCTTTTGAAAATGTATATGGTAAACAGTAACAGGCTTAGCATATACATATGAATGTATATTTTTTTATACGCCTGATAGTTCTACTGGGGGCGATTGTTTCTCATTGGTAGGTAGGTTCGGTAGTTGGGCAACTTACACATTCAGCGGGATCAGTGGCGTATAGTAACAAAGGTGGGGCAGGTAATGGGATCACACTTTCTTAATCGGAAAGGGAAAAAAAAGTAAATAAAAAGGATTTTTACGAAAATAATATATGAAGCGCCAAAAGTCGTCGTTGACATAAAAATTACGGTTAAATTCTCTGGGCACCACCGCTAATAGCTATGACACATATTCAAATCATTATGACGATAGTCCGTCATAATGATGAAAGTTCGAAATTGAGGTGACACATACCTATGTTTTCGTCATTAGAATTCGTCATTTACTTTTGACGTTTGGGTAAATGATGAAAATAACAACAGCGATATTTTGATGAATATTCTGTTCAATAATTTAAAGACACACTTTTCTTGAAGAATTTGAATAGAAATGTGTAAAGATTAATAACAAATTTAATATTTTTGCAAAAATTCTTGTTCTTCAATTTTGCAAAAGATGGCGTCCCCTGTCATTATTGAGCAAATGATGGTCCAAATGTTTAATTTGTAATTCGTGCTAATGATGGTAAATTTTCGTCATAATGACGTATTTACGTCATTCGAAAATTATAAGTGTGTGAAGCTTGTAAAGGAGGTATCAAATTAAGTTCGACCAATGACTCAAAAAGTTTGTCACTATAGTATAATAGAAAAATAAATGACTCAAAATCGGTTTGACCAGAAATAAATGACCATTGTTGTCATTCATTTCTGGTCAAACATATGACCCTAGTGTAATAAGAAAACAAAGCTGTGGTCAAATTTATTTAGCCGTTTTTGGTCATACATTTATTCGGAAATTGGCAATTTTTTGTGTGGCATGGTGATCATACGAATCAGGGACGTAGCCAGGATTTGGTTTCGGGAGGGGTCCAACGCTCAATACCAGGTAAAGATATTTTTTGAAATTACAGTTTTGGTATTGGTTCTAGCGGATATAGTATTGTCCGATGGTAGAGGAAAAGTCACTTCATTTATTAAGAAAAAAAAATGGTCTCAAATGTTTGAGACTTTATGAAACTTTCCGTCATTTTCCAAAGAACCATGTTTCCATCGATCTTCTAGATTTCGACCTATACCCTTTGACCAATATTCACGAATTACACTGACTTAATATTTAAGGAACGTTACGCTATCATAATTTTTTCTTCATTTTATCGACACTAGCGACACTTACCTTGCCATCCGCCATATAACGGGCAATAACGGAACCCCAAAAGTTTTCCTTATGAGAACGGATAGCATAACAAGCCATATTTAGACACCCAAATCGTTCGTTTTATATCATTAATAATAATAATAAAATGTGCGCTTTGAAACCCGCATGCCTAATAACGTTCATTTATTTTAAACTCTAAAACCGCATAAAAAAATAAAAAATAACAGGCGCGACAATCCAGCATTGGACTAAGGCCGCAGGATGTGTTAGTGACATCCTATTTCCAAGATCTTATCTGCTTTTTGTTTAGGTAATGAGATCAGCATCACGCTCAGCAGTGTTATTTATCCCCATAAATGGGTACTCGTTTAACATCTGAGTGAGATCATAGTCCGTCACAAGCTCGTGAGTTCGACAAACACCATGATCCACGGTGAGATTCGAACTCCTGACCCTGTGCACCGAAGGTGCGCGCACTAACCGCTACACCAGCCAGACTACTAAAAACGCATAGTTCGTGAGAATTTTGAGTCACGGAAATCGTGACGTTGACACGTTTTTTCTGCCTATCGAGTGCAGGACAGAACGGCACAACTTCACATACAAATTCGAACATGAAGTTGGTTACGAGTTTTTCTATATAGAACACAAAAGCGGAAGATTTGATTCAAAAATTGATAAAAATTATAAAATTTCATACGTCTTTTCATCAACGGAGGCGTTTTCGGGAATAACCCACAATTGTTTTTGCAGCTCTTTTACACATAACAACGGTAGCTCAATTTCATCAAACGAGATAGAACCGGCTTAGAAGTGGAAGCCGCGTCACAGCCACAGCTGATTATGTTAACACTGGACTGTGTCGCCCCATATTTATGCTTATGCTCTTGCCAACTTGTATTTTCACTTTAGAAAAGAGGAAATTACGGGAAGGAATCATAGAAAAAACCCAATGGAAACTTATTACAGTGTCCATGTTTCATGTCGTCACTGAAATTTAAAAGCCCATTCAAAACATTTCGGGAGGGGTCAGGACCCCCTGGACCCCTCCCCTGGCTACGTCCCTGATACGAATTGATAAGATTATGCCCATTTTATGATGAATATAAAAAATAACGTCATTTGTGTAGTTTTTTCGAACTTTCGAATATTTAAAAATATAAAACTTGAATTAATGCGTGGAAGGACATCGAAGAAAATGCTGTTAATAGAAAAAATGAGACTCGGAAATAGCTTCGAAGTGGAACAATTTGCATGTTCAGTATACACTGCTCGTCATCAGATTAGCACACCCCTTCGCATGAATAGTTTCAGCTGATTTCCAACCAAACTAAAAGAGCTAAAATTTCAAAATTATAACTGTTAATAGTCTATTCAATTCTGAGTTAATTAACACAAAAAGTATTGTGTTTACATTTTTTAATATTATTTTATAATTGTTTTTCGAAAAAGAACACACAAAATAACCATTTAAAATTTGTCATCAGGATAGCACATGCAATTTCGTTTTTGTCTATCTTCCACAATTAAAGACGTAGGACCCTCAATTTTTTGTGGTTGTTTGAGTAAAATATTGACTTTAATATGAATAAGGAAAAATCATTATCTGCGGAAGAGGGACCAAAATTTGAGGCATACAACTCCACATTTCAAGAAACTAAAACTATAAAGAGTAAACTCCAACTTAACTTTCCCCGAAGGAAAATACGTTAAAATTAATCATGAGAACACTTGACATGGAACAAAAAATGGCGATATGTTATCTTTTCGGATAAAAAGAGTTCACTTTAGAAGAGTAACACAGTTATAATGTCTACTTCCATGATCTTTGCTAGGAAGGACACCATTAGGATCGCATTCATTGTCGGACAGATTGTGTAATGGTCTCGAGGGCCAAGTGATACTCTAAGATGATACTTCTTTTTTTTCGAAAAGACAATATAGCGCCATTTTTTATTACATGTCAAGTGCTCTCGAGTTTAATTTAAGCGCATTTTCCTTTAGTTTTAGTTTCTCTAGATGTGGAGCATTTTTGTATCACTATTGGAACAATAGGCTCACCTTAATGTCAAAATTTACCCTTATCCTTGTGACCGAGTCATGAGGACTGGATGTTTCTCTCAAAATTACTCTCTCATAGGGATTGACATGTACTCAATTTTTATCGCCTCTGTTATTTTATCTTAACGCTACTTATTACACACGAATTCAGATTCAACTTATCGATTTTTATTATTTTTTTTCTCGAAATTTCACTTTTTGACTGCCTTGACTCCTTGTAAGCCTTAAATTTTGATCCCTCTTCGGCAGATAATGATTTTCCCTTATTCATATTAAAGTTAATATCTTACTCAAACAACCACAAAAAATTAGGGCTCCTACGTCTTTAATTGTGGAAGATAGACAAAAAAGAAATTGCATGTCTATCCTGATGACAAATTTTAAATGGCTATTTTGTGTGTTCTTTTTCGAAAAACAATTATAAAACAATATTAAAAAATGTAAACACAATACTTTTTGTGTTAATTAACTCAGAATTGAATAGACTATTAACAGTTATAATTTTGAAATTTTAGCTCTTTTAGTTTGGTTGGAAATCAGCTGAAACTATTCATGCGAAGGGGTGTGCTAATCTTATGACGAGCAGTGTACCTACTCTAGTTTGGCGATTTCATCTCTATCAAACAATTTTGCAGAGCCAAGTCGCTTGGACCATTTTGTCGACTTTTTCTGGCTCTTCTTTTTTCCTTAAAAATTACCCTTAATCGGCTAGATGCGTTGTAAGTAATTTAATGGATTAATTTTTTTCCAGAGGAAACGATTGACATATCACATATCCGCAATGAAAACTTTGAAAGAAGAATGGAAAATATTGATTTCTTGAATTGACTTCTACCTTTTAGTTTACTGTTTGGTATAAAATCTGGTGGTTAAATTGTTCAAGTGATATGACAATGAAGATCTACTAAATACACTATCTTCTGCTAGCACCTACGTCCACATTATTCAGTATGTAATTAGCATCGTATAATGCCATTACAAAAATTAATGCTGTAGTCGTGGTCGTGCATTGAAAGCAAATATGTTTTTCATCTAAAGGGCGCCACAAACCTACCGATTTCTCGGCCGATCGATTGGGCAATCGATTGCCCACTATCGATCTGCCGCCCGTACAACACATACATTAGGCAATTTATCGGACAATCTGAAATAGACAATCTCACTGTCCACAAGACACAACGCAAAATAGCAAAAATTATACCATTTTTGGCGATGGAAGATAGACATCCATTCCCCCTTGATGGAGAATGACCGCCACAACCACAGCATGAAGAACGACCACAAGTTTATGTCAAAAAATCAGCAACTGAGAAAACATGATTCTCATGACAGCCTGTACGGAAAATTGCATTGGCAACACGTTCTACATGTCAAATCAAAAAATTTAATCCGATGGTCCCATACACCTTCCGATTTATCTCGCAATCAAAAAATCTGGCCGATCGATCGGAGGGTCTGTGGCGCGTCTAAGACTCCTAATTAGTGGGTAAATTCTTTTGTTGTATCAATCATGTTCCTCCATTCATCCTCAGTTGACATAAGGACAAAATCAAAGTATTTGCTTTATCTTTAAATTGCTCCTTTAAAGCTTTGTGCACTGCCCTGCATGTTTCGGCGACAATTTTGTTTATTGCCTTCTGAAGAACCAATAGAAACGGAGATTTGAAACTTTCGACGTCTCTAGAAATCTTAAAGTCACGATAAACCGTTTTCGCGCTGAAATTACTTCGTTCAGGACGGCAGCTTGTTTTTTTTTAATGGTCGAACGTACTCTAAAATCACAATAAACGAGACCGAGGCTTATTTCGGGCACAGCCGAAATTTGAATACCCGTCACATTTGAATTAAACTTAAGCTTCTTTTGTGTTAACAATTTCCACCGTAGCCTTATGACGTGTTCCGATCCCATCTGTTCCTAGATGCGTTGAGGCTAGTCAAGGATGAATTTTGGTTAAAATTCAAAAAGAAAGAAAGTTTCTCTTCATCTTCTACATTTATTTGGAGGTTGGTTTGTATGATAACCCTATTACACAATATTCCGATTCCATCCATTCCTAGATTTTAAGGCTTTGCAAGGAACACATTTGAAGGAAGTTTGTTTAAGATTGGTTCATAAAGAAAAAAGTTTTCCTTAGAAGAACCTAATTTCGAGGGATTTGTTTGTATGGCAGCCCTATGACGTAGTGTTCCGATTTCATCCGTTCCTATAGATATATTTTGAGGCTTTGCTAGGAACACATTTGGGTAAAGTTTGGTTAAGGTTGGATTCAAAAGGAAAAAGTTTTTCTTAGCATAACTTAATTTTCAGAGGTTAGTTTGTATAGCAGCTCTATGGCGTAATGTTCCGATTCCATCCGTTCCTAGATATGTTTTGAAGCTTTACTAGGAACACATTTGGGTAAAGTTTGGTTGAGATTGATACATAAGGAGAAAAGTTTTTCTTAGAAGCCCCTAATTTTCAGGGGTTGGTTTTTATGGCAGCCCCATGACCCCATGGTCCGATTCCATTCGTTCCGACATATATACAGCGTACACTAAAAAGAAACTTGTATACAAAATTTCAGCCCGATAGCTTCAAAACTGAGTGACTAGTTTGCGTTGCAACAGACGGACATACAGACAGAAAGACAGACAGACGGACAGACGGATCGCTCAATCGGTTTCTCGCGTCACACTGATCAATAATATAAATACTTTATATAGTCGGAGATGCTTCCTTCTATGCGTTGCAAACTTCATGACAAAGTTCACTTTCACTTAGTGACGGGTATAAAAATGAATATAGCCTTTTCACTTATAAAGTGAAGGATATAATTATTAATTGAAACACACAGAAAATTTGTAAAAAGTACTAGCTGCGGCTCTAATTTTCTCATTAAGTTCTTTTTCATTCTTCTTCTTTTCATTCTACAGCTTCCCGTCTTTTTAAATAGCAAGAGTCAAAATTGCTAAAATAACTACTAAAGACATTGGAACTAAGTTAGGCTTTGATCAATATGTTTTGAAACGGACATACGAGTACTAGTGTGATAGGTGATAGGTCTATTGGCATTGGTCGAACAAATGACCCAAAACTCCACTGACTACGTGATTGGTCAAATAAATTGGTCATTGCTGTTTATCGCAAAAAAAAAAGGGTTCTTTTGGCTCGATTTTGACATAATTTGAATAAATTTTAGCAAATAGCAGAATTTTAGGGGCAGTTTAAATTGATTTGAACTAAATTCGAGCTAAAATTAAACCTACTTTTTGGCACTTAACGTATCAAAAGTGTTAGAGGTAATTAAGCTAGAATGAAATAATAGCAGAGAGATATTATCGTAAGATTATGCGCCAATTTTGAAAATAATCGTACAAGAACCTCGCCTTGGGATAAGTTGGCAAAAATTGAGATGAAAAAATAATGAGTTTTTGGGTCAAAACACAGAAATTTAACTTTGAAGCTCTGTTAAAACCAAACCTCTTATCCAATTTTAGAGTGGCTAGTTTTAATATTTAGGTTAATTTGTTGGCTTTAATAATCATCTTATTTCGCTATTCTAGCTAGTCCAGCTTTGGAGAGATTGAAGCTTGAGTCGTGCAAGAAAATGATTTTTCCAAAAAATGTTCAAATGCCTGTGGCTGCTAAAGGGTTAAGAATTTGGGGTATGTTCCTGGCAACTTTTTTGCTGTAAATCAAACGAGGAATCACAATCCGGTGCGTTTATGCGACCGTTTCCGGCCACCCTGTATATAAATGATCCAGACCGGTCCCTGATTCGAATAAGCCATGTTTGTCTGCCCGTCTGTGTATATGTCTGCTCGCACGATAACTCCCGGAATAATGAAGCTAGCGGTTTGTAATTTTGGTCATATTTTTGTTTTGATAAAATCATGAACGGCATTGAAAATTGGCTAAATCGGACTAAAACTCCCCCTTACCTCCCATTCAAATTACTTCTTCTTGATATTTTAATTCGTTTATAACTTTCGACAAAATATCGCTAGCGATCTAAAATTTTTGTCAATGCATAGGTAACTGTGACATATCCCTGAAGTTGATGGTAAGTGAAGTAGGTTTTACTACCCTTACCCCTTCCTAACCCACAAAACTATATTCAGTCATATCTTTGGATATAATGTTGCGAAGAACTTCAAATTTGTGTCAAATTGTGGCCGATGAATGTCCTTATAAAAGATGAATGGTGTGCAAGATCCGACCCATCTACTCCTTCCTCCCCTACAAAAAACTTCAAATTGAATATTTTTGAATATTACGGGTCGATTAAACTCGGTCTTGTTTTTCACTCTAAGTGCGCAAGGTTGTTCCAAGACAACTGTATGGGTCCGGAGACAGTTTTTGATATTGATGATAATGATGACGATTATAATTTCCCTTACGGTCCTTTTAGTATTTTTTTAAACTATTACGCAAATAAAACAGTTACATCTACAAACATTTATAATATCGACTTAAATATACATAATCATAATTTTATATCGCCGCTCCATTCACAGACTATAACAACTAAAAACAGTCTTTCTCTTTAAAGGAATTCGACTCTTGGCTCCATTAGGACCGCCACCTTCAAATCTATACTTCAAAGTGACCATAGGAAAAACTAACTTCTCAGAAATAAATCAATCAATTAACTGTTCAACATGAATTAGGTATATTCTCTTGTACAGGAATATAAAGGCTCGCCCATGTGACGACACGGCGACAAACAGAAGAAGCGCGTCGATCAATATAAGAACACACAATACTTTTAAGCAGTAATTAAATATTTTTGCTATCAAAATTCTGAACGATCCATCCTTTCATAAATGACTCAAAGTTCTGTCCTGAATACCATGAATTCTTTATAAGGATTATCACATGAACAAGAAGAAGACTACTTACTACGGCGGCTCTACAGGCAACATTAGTTACTATCAAGATACGAAACTCAGCGAGAAAGATGCGATACTCAATTTCTGGACAATCATATATAAAAGTGTATGATGTACGTGACGCGTATTCGTGTCCTATTCAAAAGAAATTGACGTGGAACATAAGTCATATTGACTGTCGCCCATGTGGTATGTCTCATTTGGTGGGCGCCATTCATCTCCATAATAAATTCGTCAAAATTCCAAAGACATCATCTTACGATGTGGTCCTGTTGTTGAATAAAAACCACGTTTGGGCTATTTGGGTGATTTCGAATTGCTTTGAATACGTACCGCTTCGCATAGTACGTATGGACAGATTTTGTAGGTAGGTAAGATCTCAGCTGCGAATTTTTGGCATTGACCAACAAGACTGAAAAATATAAAGATACATTTTTCAGGAATAAATTGGTTATAATTTTGGGATATCAAAAATATGCCTGGAAATTATTGTTTAATAGGTCATTGGGGTAGACGGTAAGGTAACCTATATGTTTGCGGTGAAGAGGAAATGCGATTGTTCATTAGGCAGCTTGGCAGAAAAACATATTTTTAATAAAAAATGTAGAGAATTCAATTTCACGACTATTTAAAAAATTTCTTTTTCCTACATTTCCGTTTAACTATCTATAAAAATATATATACGCAATACGTCATACCTCTATAAAAATATATATACGCAATACGCCTACATAACCGACACTAGAACAAAATTACATTCTTACGCGTTTTCATTTTTTCAACAATTATTGGAATGAGAACAAAATTCTTTACTTTTAATTAGCATTACAGGCACTTTACTGTCGCCCCTCATTTTTATTCAACATTACGAAAATCTTTGCATAATTTCAAAACATGCAAACAAATTCCAAACAAAATAAAAAAAGACCGAACTCAACAACAAAACGTTGACTACATTTCTAAAAACGGCAAAACTGTCAGGATCTCTCCCGCTATCGCATCTATGTAAGTCGTATTCATACTTCGAGGATGTAAAAAAAAAGTCAACACGAGCAAAAGTAGCAGGGAAAATCCGCCACCAAACTTTTCTTCAATAATTCATTCTGTTCATTTCATTTAATACTTCGCCATAATGACAGTCGAATTTTTCCGCTCAACTCGACGATGATGAAGTGAAATGAAAATTAAAGGACCAGTAGCGAGCTGCTGTATACATATAGTCAGACTTCCTGATAAATTGGGGTCGAATTTTTCTTTTTACAATTTTTTCTTGGGTACAGAAATTTTTTTTTTCGTCCTGAATGTCGGTTGAGTTTTTTTTTTTGTCAGTTTCGGTCCTATGAACGGAAGAAGAATATCATCATCATCAAAGTTGTCGTCCCTGTTTCAAGCATATCTATATACCGCACTAGCCCTAAGACGTCAAGAAAAAAAAATTAAAGAAAATATAAGGACTCGATGGGGGCAGGCAGTGTCAGTCAGTGTATGGTATGGTGGGTGGGTGTGGAAAGCATGTAATCCGGAAAGCCCGAATAAAAAACTAAGTTAACTTCGTTATGCCAGACGTCAATTGAAATGATAGCGCATATACTCGTAGTATACGTAGTCCTGTTTGAAATATTGAAGGTGAGCCACGTGGTATAAGATATTGTGGAGAAGCGTGAGTTGGCCCGTGGCAAGCGTAATGCTGGGAAATTAAATCATGTCGACAGATTACACTCGATTTAATATAATTGAAGAAAATCGTTTGGTTGCGTGTTCATGATGGTAATATGGACGCAATTTTATTAGCAATACATAATTGAAAAGTAGTACAGAATGGGGCTGGCGGATAATGTTTGTGCTTAGTGTATTCTTTGTCGTTGTAATTTTTTAGGATTTTTTAGAATTTTATTTTTAGTTAGAGTTATAGTCGCCAGGTTTTTTCGAAATTTTTAAAGATTTCGCATTTATCTACTTTTTCAAAATTGTAGTCTGGCTGGTGTAGGGTGTAGGGGTTAGTCCGCGCACCTTCGGTGAACAGGGTAATGGGTTCGAGACTCACCGTGAACGAATTCAGTTTATTATGTTTTTCGAACTGACGACTATTATCTCAGTCAGATGTTAAACGAGTACCGACTTATGGGGATAAATAATACTGCTGAGCTCTCAACACCTCAACAAAAAAGCAGTTATGATCTTGGATAATCTTAGTCCAATCATATACAAATAATACATATATGTCCAAAGCTCACTCAAAATCGGGTACACATTTTTTTGGCCATGTAGTCCGATCGGCACCCAATGTCACAAATACGACAATAAAGATACACGTATACAGGCTATTAAAGCTATTTGCTCTTTTGCTACACAGTTCAAGTTGAAGAGAGTTTAGATACTCTGCCAGAGCAGGTTTTCGTGCATTTGTCGACTTCATGAGTGTATCTTCTTCCACTGTCCCATGCCATGGGTCGGGGTGGCTTACGCAAAAGTATCTGCGCCTGCGAAAACTGCGTATTGAAAAAAGATGAAAGATGATTTGATCACAATGCATTTCTTGAGGTTGCGGAACAGGTAGCCATGCGTTCATTGACCTCATTAGTGCATTTCGTAAGTTGCATGCCGCGCTGTTAATGCAATGTGGTGGTAGCATGCGGTAGAGTGAGTGGATTTAGTGCAGGAGAAGGTAACACAACTTCCATACACATTTGAAAAGAGTTATATTTCTATACAGAACATCAACTGAAAATTTGTATGCAGGTTGTTCTGTCTGGTTCTGTACTCGATTCAATTAGAGGGATATGAGAACGAGAATGAGTTGAGTATTGATCAAATAAAAATACGATATTTGATCGGCAAAAATCGTATATCGCTGGATTTTGCAGGATGGTTGGTGATGCTGATGGCGTCCTGATTATGGAAAAAAAACTCCCCAACGATTGGAGGGCTCCAACCTTGGAAAAAGGGGATAGGGGAGTATTTTTTTTACTTTTTAGCAAACATTTCAAAACCGACAAAATACATATACAGAAAAATGGTCTGAGAACGAAAAAAAACACATAAAATTACCCTTGCAATTGTATATAATACATTAGGATTTTAGTGAAAAATTTGTCGCTAGACTAAAAAATAAATTAGAATATTTTCATTTTAGACTCTTTTAAAAACCTCCAACCTCTGAAAACGCAAGTACGCCTCCCTCCTTTTCAAGGCTGCAAACCTATAATCTGTTGGGACTCCCCATAATCAGGAGGCCATCCCCAAAAATCCATCAATGTAAGATTTTTGTCGTTCGACGTCCATATTTTTTTTTCTTCGGCTATAATAAGATCATATTGATTAAATTGTTTGAAACAAATCAGAATGCCCACTTTAGTATGAAAGTTTGTTAACGAAATTTGTATCAGAAGTCTGAAAACGCAAAAGTCTCTATTGGAGAGTAAGGAATATATGAGTTTCAATTTTGGATTGATTTTGATATAATTTGAATAAATTTTACCAAATTGCAGATCTTTAGGGGCAGTTTCAATTGAATTGAAATAGAGCTAAAATTAACCCTAGTTTTCTGCACTTAAAGGTCCATCTAGATTAGTCGCCAAATGGCGACACGTACAGCCAAATGGCTGTTGTAATTCCATCCAAGCTAGTCGCCATTTGGCTATGCGTCCAGTTTTGATATTCAATATGGCAACTCAACCAACCGCTTGTCAATTTCAAAGTGACAATTTTACAACTTTTGTTCGATCTTTTGTGTGAAATTGAATAATTATTGAATGGCCATGTAATAATTCAAACGCGCAGAGTCCGATTTTGATAATTAAATTTTAAAAAATCACCAAAATGAAATGTTGGTTATGTCATTTCCTGTCTCCATTTGGCTGCTACAGTGTGGCTGCTAAAGAGCAGCCAAATGGCTGCACGCGATGCCAGTTTTTGGACGCGCAGCCATTTGGCTGCTAGTGTAGATGGACCGCAAGGCATTAAAACTGTTAGAAATAACAAAGTTAAAATAAAATGATGTAAGAAAGAAATGATCTTTAGACTATGCGCCAATTTTTAAAAGAATCTTACAAGCACCTCACCTTGGCAGAAGTTGGAGAAAATTGAGATGTAAGTATATTTTGTTATTGGGTCAAATCACAAAAATTTGACTTTGAAGTTCCGTAAAAACCAAACCTCTCATCCGATTTTAGTGCGGTTAGTTTCATTTTTTGGGTAATAATCATCTGTACCTAATAATCATCTTATTTTGCTATGCTACCTAGTCTAGCTTTTGAGATAATGACGTTTTAGTCGTAAAAGAAAATGATTTTTTCAAAAATCTTCAAATGCCTGTGGCAGCTAAAGGGTTAAGCTAAGAGGGTATGTTCCGTACAACTTTTTTGCTGGAAATCACAAGAGGAAGCACAATCCGGTTCGTTTATGCGGCAGTTTCCGGGCACCCTGTATATTTTCTTAACTTACAACTAATAAAAAAAAGCTATCGGAAAATTGGTTTTGATACCGAAATTTATACTTTTCGGCCCGTATTTATAGACATATGTATGTCCCTTAACTCAATGCGACCTTTAGGCAAGTATGCCAAAATTCAAAAATTAGATGTCATTTCCAGTAGTTTTTCATTGAAATAATTTATATTTAGAAGTCAATGCATCCTTGATTTAAGGCGAAACTCAAGGAGACCTTAAGCTTTTAATACAAGTGTAATATAATAATAACTCAAGGTAGGTAACTAGCTACATTGACTTCAAGTGAGGTTGACTATTGCAAAATTTCAAAGTGTCCTTGAAATCGCCTTAAGTCAAGGATGCATTGTCTCGAGAAAATAAATTATTTCAATGAAAACTAATGGAAATGGCATTTATTTTAAGGTAAGGTATGTTTATAAATACGGGCTTTCGTTTTGGCTAATTCTTGCTATGCTTGTTGCGGCCGGCATATCAAGAAACAATACTATGTATACTATAAATTGAAAAATCTAGAGCTGTCTAGACGGGATCGCATAAATGCAAATTTAGAAAAGGTATTGAATAAAGTGGTCGCAACATGTAGGAACAGCTTCTTCCAAAACTAATATGTGCAAAATTTGAACTTCCTTTATTCTGTCACAAGTTGTGGAGTGAGTAAAATGCCCGAAGGGACTAACAAAGAAGGTATTTTTTCAGAAACTCCATGTCTTTGACCCTAAAACTCACCTACATTTATATTAATTATCGTCTCCAATAGAGACTTTTCATTTTGACATCGGCTCAGATAATCTGAACCTCAAAATATAGATGCACGTGCCACAGACGAATTTTAAATGGTCCACTTATCTTGCGCGCGCCGCGCCGCGGTGCCATACATCGCACACCACACAAGACGCGGGCGGGACGTGGCAGTGAATGAATTTCATAATCATTTCTGTGTTCATAACATAACATATTGTCCGCAACGGCAAGTTGCTCTCTTCCTCGGACCCACTCGGTCCACTTGTCATGCGTCACGGAGTACGGAGATATCCATCACACACCACGGAAGTCGCAGGCAATGGCAAGCGATGAGTGATTCTTAAAAGATACTATAAAAAGAGTCTCTTGACTCTCTTGAACTGGAAAACGTTATCTCAAATTCACACGCACACAGGCTCATGCGATTCACTTGAAAGCTCTAGGAAATTTCAGATACATTTTCATAGGAACAACATTTTGTACCAATTTGGACATATGTATATGTATTATTTGTATATGGTCCAATGTTGGACTGTCGGTGTAACCGAAGTTGAAAAAGTTGACTCTTTTAATTTTTATCAGAGATGGGCGTAGGGGTACTCTAATCAAAGACCTCGACGAGTACATTTCAGTTTCTTCCGGTTTCGAGTGACGGTACCGGAGTTACGGGTGTAGACCGTTATGTTTCACTAAGAATAAGCCTAATGCGAGTGGATTTAAAATAATTATATGTTGTCAAAGAGGAGAAACTTATAATTTAAATTCAAATTATACAATTCTTTAGTATGGAAAATCTACTCTTAATACCTCCACTGAGTTTCTTTCATTTTATGTGAACTGCAAGACAGCAAAAATATTTTTTAGGCTGTTACAGGTTTTACAGGTTATTAGAAGCTTTCAAATTTAATCAGATTTGAGTTTCTACATCGATGAAATGTTAATTTATAGCCAACAGACCCCTTTAAATAGATAAAAATCCGCCTTATAGGTCTCCAGTACGGTTTCCCAGGATCTTGATTGTATCGGCTGTGTCAGCTCAAGTTACCTGAGCAACGAACTAAAATAGTTCCCACGGCTTCTTGATAGGCGATTCTCGACATCCCTTTACAACCTGCTGCGTTTTTTAGACTCATGTCTGCCGTCAACTTCTGATTCATGCCCATCGGGGTCGCAACTGGGTTGTAATCTTTCATTTGGAATTCGGACAAGATTTCGCGTATGTACTTGCTTTGGAAATCAATGGAAATAATTCCAGCTTGTCCATCGAGATTAATTCGCACTCCGTGTACAAACTTATCGAGATAGACAGACCAATCAGACAAAGCAAACGATTGGTTGTTTCAGACTCGGCTGGCCTACTTCAAGCCATAAAAGGATTGATTTAATCGGCGTACTATCAAAGAACCATCGTCCAACGTTTTTGAATGCTTCATAATTACAACTTCGTTGAGATCAATTAAGGAACGATTTTACAACGTATGATCGATTTCGAAATTGTGTTCGGCCGCTGTTGCAATTAGGAGCCGGATAGATCTGTATCGCACAACTGGTGAAAAGTCCTTGAAAGTCGATGCCTTTCCTCTGGAAACCCGTTTTATCACTAATCTGGTTTAGAAACTATAAATTCTGCCAAATAATTTGGTTTTCTTTCTAAAGGTCCACACTCAGAAAAATTTCAATAGAAGCTTCGTTATTTCTAACAGTTTTAATGTCTTAAATGCAGAAAACTAGGGTTAATTTTAGCTAGATTTCAATTCAATTCAAACTGCCCATAAAGATCTGCAATTTGGTAAAATTGATACAAACTATATCGAAATCGATCCAAAATTAACCCTACTTGCACTTATGGCATTGAAACTGTTAGAAATAACGATGTTAGGATAAAATGATGTACGAAAGAAATTATGGTTAGACTATGCGCCAATTTTTAAAAGAATCGTACAAGCGCCTCACCTTGGTAGAAGTTGGAGAAAATTGAGATGTAAAAATAGATTGTTTTTGGGTCAAATCACAAAAATTTTACTTTGAAGTTCGGTAAAAACCAAACCTCTTATCCGATTTTAGTTCGGTTAGTTTTATTTTTTAGGTTAATTTGTTGACTGTAATAATCATCTTATTTTGATATTCTAGCTAGTCTAGCTTTTGAGATATTGAAGTTTTAGTCGTACAACAAATTTATTTTTTCAAAAATCTTCAAATGCCTGTGGCAGCTAAAAGGTTAAGCTGAGGGGGTATGTTGGGTACAACTTTTTTGCTGAAAATCGCATGAGGAATTACAATCCGTTGCGTTTATGCGGCAGTTTCCGGACACCCTGTAGTGTCATAGTCGCAGTTTTTTTTAAGAACAACGACGTTTGGCCATGTCGAGTATTGAATATCCGATTTCCTAGTACTCTGAAGAATTTCCAGAGTCAGAGAGAGGCAACTGTTTGATCACGACTACGGAGCATAATATTGGTTCTTGTGCAAAATGAAAGGCATATCCCATAAACGCAAAAGGGCAACATATAAAACAGTTCACCTTGGTAATGGTTAATATATTCATTAAATCCGATACGCGGAAATTATCAATATTACGATTCATTATTCTGGGTGTAGTTAATTTTATTAGTTTTGTAGTTGTTTTAATGGAATCCCCCTATTATTAGTTAAATACAGTGGCGTAACGTAAGGTATTTCGTGTAAGCCTCACTACTTTTTAGGTGATATTCTGCTAAATAATTACACGACGTTTTTTTTTTCAACATTCTTTTCACTTTAAATTCCTAGAATTCCTATAGTTAAATAGAGAGGAGAACAAAAAATGTACAAAATTACGTTTTTACGCGAATTTCAGTGAAATTTCTAATAGTGGTAATGTTTTAATGCGAAATTCTTGTTTTTTTTCATTTACAAAATTTCCGCACCTCTTTATTAGTTAGTCTTACATCGAACGTTTTTCTTCAGTCATATTAACATTGTTAGGTTGAATGAGTCTATATTATATATACAATATACCTATACAATTACAATACACAATTTATTGTTGAATTGCCCTTCAAAAGCTACTGAAAAAATACCGAGCGTACAGTTATTTACTTTTTCTTAGCAAATGACACCAGTCTTAGTATTTAACGCATATAAGCTCATACTAACCAATCTTTGTGCAAAGCTTCATATCGGTACCAATAACGGTTTAGAAAAACGGGGGTGGAAACCTAAGCTTTGCTTCAAACGCCCATAACTCTGTTACCGTTACCCGAAACTGGAAAAAAGTACCTGATGTAAAATGTACTCGTCGAGTCCTTTGATCTGAGTACTCATGCGTCCATCTCCGATAAAAACTAAAAAAATCTACTTTTTTTCAACTCTTCGGAACACCCTGATATCTTTGCCCTATACCTACTTCTAAGGTATTCGTGCCAAAGACTGTTACCATTCTACACATTCCTACGAAATTTCATGATGTTCGGTTGAACTGTTCGCGAGTTATTTAGTGAACAGACGGACGGGTTGCAAAAACAAATCTTTGTTCCTAATTATTAGTTTACGGTTTGGATAAATATTTAACAAAAAAATTAACTTTCAATTGTCAAATGTGGAATTAACCCGTGACACTCGTCTCTAGTCGAACATACGTGATACTCCACAAATTCAAAGCAAAGCAAATCTGTAACATACGAGATTTATTAGATGAAAAGCATCTAAAGCCGGGCCCACACCGACCGGAGTGTGGCACACACCGCACAAAAGACCGGTTCCATGAATGATACCTTGGAGTCGCCCAACCACACTGCTGCACTGCTGCTGCACGATTTTTCGTATCAATCTTTTGTGCGGTGTTTGCCACACTCCGGTCGGTGTGGGGCCGGCTTAAGAGGGTCAGATTTGGGAAAAGTGTAGCACAGAGAAACAATAAACTTAGAATCATGTGTATTTTCATTCAGATTTCTACATATTACTTAATTAATATGCTTGCAGTCGGTTAATTTATGTATATTCTAAAAAAAGTATTTATAAACGCGCATAGACGTGAATAATAGTAAATTTTATAGATAATTTGGAAGGCACATATAGATATGACACTCGTTCTTTACATGGTTAATAACAGGCAAAGCTGTTTACCCTTTGTCACTATCCCTGTCAAATAGAATGATGTTAAATTCCAGTAACTTCCCAGAAATGTTATTCTGCGAAGAAGACGACGAGACTTCCACCCATGTCCTGTGTGAGTGCGATGATCTAGGACAACGTCGCCTGGCTTCAATTAGCTTCTCCACTTCTTCTAAGAACGATCGACCTTGATCGTCAGGCATAGTCCTGCCCTCCTTCAACTAGGGTGATAGCATAATAGGTTTATGGCTTCAGTGCTGCGAACCCTCCAATGGGGGTGGAGGAATAATTGTTAACGAAAACCTGCAATTTTGTTTCTTTTAAGCAGATAGTGCAAAGCCATACATATCCTCAAAACAAAGCGGCACGCGATTCTCTTCCCTTTCTAAAAGACTATTGTCAACATTCAACGGATTGCTTCTTATCGAAAAAAGTCAACTAAACTAGCGGTTATCGCGTGTCAAAAGATAAAACAGACAGCCGGGTTGTTTGATCGGCAAATTCTATTAACCGCACCGCACTATCATATCTTGGCCAAACTATATAAGAAGCCCAATAGATGGTTTAGCTAGCTTGTGTGGAAATATTGTCTAGCTATAGATGTTCAACGTTAGACTAACAATTTACCTATAAATGGCTTAAAAGGCGCGAGACCACGTGAATCACTGCACATATACCTGTACAGGTTTCCTATATTCCATCCTAGCTTGCTATCATAGGACACTTTCAGACCCACTCATAGTCAATCTTGGCGGCGGTATGGATATATAGAAGAAATATAAATTTGCATTCAGTCGATCGCATGTTCGGAACCTTGTTTTTGGCTTCACTAAAAATCTATCGATATGTCGTAGCGCATCGCGTTGTCGTCGTCTTCATGGTCGTCCAATACCCCAATCCTCCCATGGCACCATGTCCCAATATTATGTGAATGTCACGGTAGGAGTAACTATCTGCAGTTTGCGTTGATGCATTTGTCCTTCCTGTATAACATTCATACTGTATGGCCTGGTCAGTTGAACTTATGGAGTGCTGCACCGTTCTCTTATCAACGATCTCAAAGTGTTTGTATTGAATAATTGTTACATATGATTGCAGCCCATTGAATTGATCTGATCTCGCGGTTGCAATGGTCCATTGCAGCAATTGCATGGTACTGTCACGGCAGCACAGCCCAGAACAGAAACATGCTGACTTCTTCTCTGTTTTGGTTTTATTTGTATACGCGAGGAACGCGAGTATGACGATCAGTATCATTATTGCACTTTGCATCCATTTGGATATCGCAATTCACGGTTTATTTTCAGTCATTTATCTATCAATTAGCAATCAGCAAATTCGATAAATAGGAAACAGGATGAGTGCAAGCAGAATATGCATATGGAATTATTTAAAAATTGGAAATGGGAAGAAAATATAAATAAATTAACCAGCGCGATAGTTTAATATTTAACTAAGACCGCAGATGTGCTAGTGGCAACCCATTGACATGATATTGACGATTTGAGATTCGAACCCACTACTCTGTGCTTCTAAGGCGAGTGTAGTAACCACTACACCAATCAAACTAAATAAAAAAAAAACAGGCGCGACAATCCAGCATTGGACTAATGCCGGAGGATGTGTTAGTTGTGTTAGTGACATCCTATTTCCAAGATCTTATCTGCTTTTTGTTGAGGTAATGAGATCAGCATCACGCTCAGCAGTGTTATTTATCCCCATAAATGGGTACTCGTTTAACATCTGAGTGAGATCATAGTCAAACTACCAATGGGAATAAATTGCATTATAGGAAGATATTATGTAGACTGTGAATTTGGGTTTTATTCACAACATGAACATATGGAAAAAACTGAAAAATCATCTAGCACGGAGGCCGATCTTAACTCTACTGACTTCGGAGAGATAACTATCTATTTTTACCCAAAAGATATCCAATAAGTCTCATCGTAAAAAATCCGGCGGTTTTTTTGTGTGGCAAGGCTTAGGTAATTAATCCTGGAATTCCTCGGTTCTTAGTTTTATATGAACCGTTCAACGCGATGGAGACTTTCACCAACAAGTCAAATCCCAATCATGAATTAATAATAGAGGTATATGTATAATCGCTTTTAGACGTTAGCATTTCCCAGTTTTAGTGTTTAGTATTATCATAATCAACCCCATTTCTCCTTCAAAGTGCTACAACATACTTACATACTTACCTAACTACACTCTCGAAACCATTACGCAATTTACGCATTTGAATATCCATAAAACCAACAAACTTTCGTGACATTTTTATTGTTTGGCGGAATATTAAGAATCCATAAGTGCAGAGAACGATATTTTACCACTAAATGCCACACAGCCACAACAAGTCAAAGTGACGAATTGTTAACTTTACGCCGGCCGGCCGTGCCGTCATCGTCACCGGACCGATTCGTCAATGAAATACGATCCATTAAAGCAGGAAGACCGCTACTCGAGCACAGGTTTCCACTTTTAGCACCATTTTCACTACCCCCGAAAAATAAATTTTCATGAAACGCGACCGACACTCAATGAACAGTGAACGTATTATGCGAACATAGGCCTCCTTTTGTGTGTGTGCTTATTGCTCGGGTGTCAGGATATCATTTTAAGTGCCACCTATAAAAAGTTTGAAGGGTTTTTCTGTGGCATTTTCACGAGTTTGCATCTAAGTGATGGAAATGATTTCCTGGAAATTTTCAAACAAATCGAGAGGGTCGAAGGACTTCGACATTGATTCAGTTTTGCGCTGCTGCTGAATGCAAATCTTTTGGTAACATGACGAACGTAGTCGACGACTGCACGCACTTTTTGAGAAGCAAATCAATTTCCACCTACATATTTCACCCATACATCATGATTCCATAGGTCATATTGGATATTACGAAAATAACTTTTTTTTCTGGGAAAACGGAAGAAAAAACGAGAGCCCAGGAAAAATTGTTGTACATATAAATTCAATCAGAGCCATCAATCTTGTTGGCATAGGTTTCTGTTATTTTTTCGACAATTTCCATATTTAGTTTTTTTTTTTCTTAGTACATTAGGGAAACATAAAAAGGAAACTTCAGAAAACTATAAGTATTTGATGTGTCAATGTCAAGTGGAAAGCATCAGTCATACGCATACCGCCAACTTGCATAATATGGGAATTGACAAGGAATGAGAACATCTTGCTAAAACTGCCTTCTATTCACTTTACAATTTTGATTCCTCATCCTGTCGATGTACGACATACGCGACACTTGTCTTATTCATAAAGCATTTTCCATATTACGTGAAAATCCACCCGACAAAAATGTCAAACATTCTTCGTTGCAAAACCGCTAGAAATCATGAAATATAAATGACACACGACCAAAACGAAGGTGTCTCTCTGGGGATGCATATATTACTTTATTGTGTCAAAAAAGGATCTGAAAAAATCCTAAAAAGCAAATATGTATACCAAACAGAAAAGCAAAAAACAAGAAATCTTTTTGTTTACCTCAAATAAAAGCCATTTTTCCAAGATATGAAAACCTTTGGTTTGATTTTTGGGAAAGTCCCAGGGAGCAATTTCGTTACCGGAATTGAAATCGAAATACAGTGAAAAAACATCCGAACGGGAAAAAACTTATCATAGTTTCAGTGGAGCGGAACACAAGAATATTCTTGCAATGTCGGTGATTGATCGATAGGTAGAGGATTAAAGGATAGCCTCGACTATATGGAAATGCAGTATTTATGGGCTGTCGATTGACTTACATAGAATTTATGACTCCCGAAGCTTCCCTAGTGTATTCCGTTTATATGGTGAAAGTTAGTGCGGAATTGAATCCAAAAAAAGAAAAAAAATGATGCTGATATGTTTGAAATGGAAAATTTCAATAGACCGGAATATTGAGTATGGGTTGGAAGGGAAAAATGGAATGAAGGATGCAAAAGGAAGGAAAAAGGGTTAGTGGTTGGATTAATGGCCTCATACATTTGAAATTTTAATAACTTTTATTATATGGGTGGTGGAGGGTGTATTGCAAATTGATTTATATTATTCTTATAGAAATAAAACAATTTTCAATATTCTAAAATAGGGTTACGCGCTTAAGTCTTTCACCATAGCGAAAACAGGAAAAGCTTAGTGTGCCTGCGGCGATTGTATTTCGGTATATTTGATGCTTAGAGAAAACATAGCAACACATGCCATGCGTTAGTCCAGAGTGGCTATGTGATCACACAACCCATATGTGTTTGACTCCAAATTTTATTACACTACACTCCACGAAATAATTCAAATGTCAAAATATTGTCGATGCAATTATTAACCCTTCTGACGCCGCCTACGAGCTATTATGCCTAAGGTGTAGCTGAATCTTCTGTGAAATCAATCTTATTTTTTGAAGAGGTCTAATATTGGTTCTAGAAACAGTTTACATACTGTGTCTTACGATAATGCGCCGTTTTTTCTATTCTTTAGACATAGTTTACATTTCGCCGAACGTTTGATCGCATTTCTGCCCGTCGGTTCCTTTGAAATTTATATGGAAAGGGGTGGAAAATATTATTGAACCATATTTTTCATCAAGATATAGTACCAATGGTCTGTCTGGATCTATATGCCAACAGAAGGGTTAAATATCACGTCGGCATTTTAAGAGAGTAATGAATATTGCGCGGATTTTATATTCTCAATTGTAAACAAAAAATTGACGTTTGCATAAAATTTTCACGCATACTATGGACTGCAATAGTGTGAGAACGGTGCCGTTTTTATTTTCTGATGCCCACTCTGGACTAACGCATGCTTTCTCTAAGATTTGATGTTCTATAAACAGTCGAAATATGCAAAATTATTTGTCGTGATTATACACCCATGCCTACTTGGGACATGCAAAATTGTGATACACTGTTTCGTATACAGTATGCAGTGGCGATCGTACGTATGGGCTGGTTTGCAACTGGTTTGAAGCTTAGTAACTAAATAATAGAAAAAAAATAAAAAAATCGTATTATCCTTTGGCAATCACATTGATTTTATCGCGCTTAGTAGGTTTGGGATGTTAATTCGTGATTGACTTTCTGACCAACGTCAAACTTTTTACGGGAACCCCTCCCAAAATAATATCTGCGTACGCCCCTGACGGTATGCCAGCGAATTTTGCCATAAAATATCAAAGCCTATTCGTATATTTTCTACGACATGCTAAAACTCTCTAAAGTCTTTTACTTTTTCTGTATCAAGAGACGCGAGAGCGTCTCTCCCGCCAAAGGAAAAAGAAAAACGAAAGCGAACAAGTCTATGATTACCGGAGACAACTTGCTTTTTTGTTTGATCAGGCTACAGCCTTCCAGGCAACAGCCCCCAAAAAATTTTTTTTACCAAAATATTCCACATATCCTGTTCTAGTGCCTTTCCAAATAAAATCTTCGATCGGCATAATAACGGGTAAGAAATATGCAATAAACGGTGAAATTTTCACCCTCACAGACTTAAGCGAGTAACCCAATTTCAGAAGTCTACAGTTGCAGAAAGACTTGCTTCTACTGGCTCTCTTCGTGATGGGATTTTTATGAAATTTGGAACGAATGATCCTCTGGTGGTCCTTCTAAAGAATCAATGTCTTCCATTTAGATAAGTGGATGGAATAACGGTAAATTAAAGGTAAAGTTAACAAAAGATTTCCAACAATTGCGTCTATCGGCTCATCGCATTGACCATTTTTTAAAACACACTGCGGCATTGGGACATTTGGATATTGGGACACCGGGAGACTGGGAGACTAGGATCTTGGGGTAGTGGGATATTAGGAAATTGGGACATTAGGGTCTTGGGACATTAGGACATTGGGGCATTAGGCACAATGTGGAAACAGGGACGTGGGGACATCGGCATATTGGGGCATTGGGACACCGGGATATTGGGTCATTGGGACATCAGGATATTGGGACAATGGGACATTGGGATATTGGGACATTAGGACACTGGGAGACTGGGACATTGGGACACTGGGATATTAGGACATTATGACCTTGGGACAATCGGACATTGGGACACTGGTACATAGGGGCATTGGACCACTGAGACATCGGAATGTTGTGACATTGGGACATCGGCATACTCGCACATAGGGGCACTGGGATATAAGAACATGTGAACATTAGGGTCTTGGGTCATTAGGACATTGGGATATTACGACATCAACACATAGGGACATTGGGACATTAGGTACACTGGGGAAACTGGGACGTGGGAACATTGGGGCACTGGGACATCGGGATATTAGAACATTGGGACATTGTAACATTGGGATATTGGCACATTAGGATATTCGAACATTGGGATACTGGGACATTAGGGTACTGAGACACAGGGACATTGGGATATTAGGACATTAGGCTATTGGGACCTTGGGACACTTGGTATACTGCGACATTGGGACACTGACCACTGGTACATTACGACATTGGGCCATTGGGATATTATCACATTAGGATACTGGGACATTTGAGACACTGGGGTACTGGGATATTAGGAAATTGGGACATTAGGACCTTGGGACATTAGGACAGTTAGACATTGGGATATTGGGACATTAGGTGGGAGACTGGGACATTGGGATATACCGATACTGGGACATTGGGACACTAGGGTAGTGGGACATTCGGACATTAAACCATTGGGGCACTGTGATATTTGCACATTGGGACAATAGGACCTAAATTGGGACACTGGGACATCAGGATATTGGGACATTGGCACATTAGGATATTGGGACATTGGGACACTGGGATATTAGAACATTGGGACATGAGGACACTGTGACAATGGACCTTAGGGCATTAGGGCATTAGGACATTGGAACATTGGGACACTGTGACATTGGGACAATGTGACATTGGGACACTGGGTCAGGGGGGCATTAAGACAGATCAGTAACAGAACGTTAACAAAGCGTTGGCAAGGCAACAACAGAGCGTTAGCAGATCGTTAACAAAGTGTTAACAGAAAATTAACAGAGCCTTAACAGAACGTTAACATAACGTAAACCGAGTAATAAAAGAAAGGTAACATACCGTTTACAGAGCGTTAGCCGAATGATTAAAGAAAATTAAGAGAACATTAACAGAACGTTAACAGAGCATTAACGAAAAGATAATAGAGTGTTAAGAGAACGTTAATAGAGCATTAACAGGGTTAACAAAAAATTAACAGATTACTAACAGAATGTTAGCAGAGCCATAACACAAAGATAACACAAATCTATTTTGCACGAAATACATATTAATAAACTGTACCCATTTCATCCCAAAATTATTTTTAAAAAAGCTCAGCAACAGCCATTTGCGGCGTATTTGCAATTGCGTTTGTAGTATCTATTTATTTTAAAGAAGACCCTGTGAATATAACTTATGATATTAAATTTATGGAATATGCTGAACAAAAACCTATTGAAACTTTTCCCAAAACAAAAATATTAGTTGGCTATTTAAGTATGCAAAAATATATGATATCTGACCAAAAACAACAAAGTTGTAAAAGTTACCCCTCCAAAGAAAAATTCATCTGCCGCAAAAAGAATACATATCACTCCAATCCGCTGCTCATATCTAATTTGGTTTGCTGGATGTACTTTTGTTTTAGGTGTAAATGCTGGAGAAGTTTAAATGTACAGAACTAGTTCTTAAAGTAATTTGGAGGGAGCCGTCAAAGTGGCACTGAATAAAATGTTAAAGCTCCCACCAAATTACTTTAAGAAGTAGTCCTGTACATTTAAACTTCTCCAGCATTTACACCTAAAACAAAAGTACATCCAGCAAACAAAATTAGATATGAGCAGCGGATTGGAGTGATATGTATTCTTTTTGCGGCAGATGAATTTTTCTTTGGAGGGGTAACTTTTACAACTTTGTTGTTTTTGGTCAGATATTGGTTTCGAAATTTCTTTTCGATTCGAATACAACATTTATGTAATGCTAGAATAAGAATGCCTAGATTAAGAACGCACACTATGTAATCAACAACCTTTGTAAACCCACCCATTAAATTTGAATAAAGTCACAGTTGATCTAGAAACGTGGCATGGCGCAGCCGTGATCGCATTTCGCTCCCGCACAGTAAAGGTTTGTGTTCGTAGAGACGACTCATCACTTATGGGATCATCGCTCAGCGATCGAAGTGACACCACCGGTTTTGAGCACTATATGGGTATATTTTCTATACAGACATGTTCCTTTAGTCCATAGTCGATACTAGGAAAGTAAAACCATTCAAAAAATATTTAAAAACGCCTCGAAATTGGATGCCAAACTACGATCGCTGAGCGATGATCCCATGAGTCGTCTCTACGAACACAAACCTTAACGAGTATTCGGTCTCAATCAAATAAAAAATTTTTATAATATATAATAATAATAAGAAAAACCAGTGGCGAATTAAAAGAAACCCACAGTGGTTATTAAATTATATAAGCCAGTAGGTATAGTGCAATTGTGCAATTTGTCCATGGTGACAGCTCAGTTTAAAAAATCGCGTCGATGACCACCGAAAAAAATACATATATACCTACCGGTACAAATTACAGCTAACCACATGGAATTTTTGAAACCCGTTGCACAGTTAGACCTGAATTCAGACAATTTAGCTGATAGCTGGACAAAATTCAAACAGAATTACGTATTCTGTACTGCAGCAGAATTAAACGACAAATCGAATTCCGTACGAATAGCGGTATTTTTGAATGCAATTGGACCAGATGCTGTGGAGATCTACAATTCATTCAATTTGCAAGAAAACAAAAAACAGCAATATAATGAAGTTGTAGCTGCATTTGAGAACTTCTGCAAAGATAAAACAAACGAAGTTTATGAAACGTTTGTCTATCTGGGAAGATGGTGAGCCATTTGACAACTACTTGGTGGAGCTCAAGAAAATGTTGAGGAAATGCAACTTTGGCGACTAGGAGAGTTGGATGCTTCGAGAGAGGATCGTTATGGGGCTACGCGACAAAAACATCCAGAAAGAAGCCATGTTGTAAACGCAAAACTTGACGTCGGAGAAAGCGATCGAGATTGTAAGAGCAGCGGAAGCAACAAGAGAGCAGTTCAACAGAATGCAACCTAGTGGCGTAGATAAGGGGGGGGGGACAAGGGGATCAATCCCCCCCCCCTGGTCACACATTTTTTTTATTATTACTTCAGGTACGTAAAACAAAGTAAATGTAAACGTTTTGCTGGGATTATTCAGCGTGTGTAGCGTTTCATAAAAACGTAAAACCATTTTCAGAACGGCAATAAAAAATTTAGCACTTTCTGAAATTTCAAAAGTATAATAGAAGCGTATCGATAGAATAGAAACACTACAGCACAGGGCTCTACGTTCATCTACTTTTTCACATTGGTTCTGTACCCTCGCACAGGCACAAATTAAATGATACTGTGGAACACGGGGAGCTCTTCCACAGAAGCACAATTTCCAATGGGGAAATACAAATGCAGTACATAAGATTATAAAGGTTTCTTCAGGAGAGTGGAAAACTAATTCGAATGGAGAGAAAACGCTGCAAAACTGCTTCCAATTTTTGAGTATCCGTTATTGTTTGAGTTTTTCAACATTCTTTTGTTCGCAATTTTATTGAATTTAATACGAAAAACTTTCAAAGCCATAATCATAAATAATTTGCTTAACTAAATTTTCTATAAAAAATTGCAGAAATTTCCATTGTAAGATAAGAAATCATATGCAGGCAGTAATTTGGAAACAAATTAACAAACATCCGGAGTTCCGCGGTACCCTAGGGTTCCATGAAGATTTCTCAGGGGTTTCGCGAAGATATCGCAAAATAGGAAAAATGTAGAAAGAGGTTTTAACAACAAGAAGCAAACAATCCATAACTATAAGAGCATTATTCAATCGATTGAACAATCAAGGCATTTCTGTGGAGAAAGCTCATTTTTTAGGGTCCACTACCGAATCCGCTATCTCCACAGAAAATGTGCTTTTTCCACAGAAGTTAGCTTTGATTGTCCAATTAATCGCACTGTCTATGCCTATCATTTATTTGAACCCCATTTTTGAGGGGATTCGGCCAGAAAAGGGGCGATACTGCACAGAAAAAAAAAACGTGTGAATTTAACTCCAAAATGAGTCGAATAATGTCCCTCCGTTTGGATAAAATATTTCTATATCCAAATGGATGAACACAAAAGGGTAATTCCAATTATACCAAAAGGAGTAATTCTCGATATTTTTGGGATAAAAAAACACAATTTTCACAGGGAATGAACATATAACTCATAAATGAGTTTTGTATAACTAGCATTGACCTCTCTATGAGTGGCGACATATACCTACCTACAGTGGGATTCGATCCGGTGAACCTATGATTTGTAGACGTAGACTGCACCACCCAGGCTATAAGTGATGAAGTTTGTAGTTTATACCAGACATTGTGACATCCCTCTACCATTTGTTGTCGACCGACTGCCAGTGTAGGTATACCAAAAATAAATGACAATCGGCATTTCGTCGGAAATACAGAAAATGGAATTACATACCAGATTTGGAGCGAATTTAACACCATTTTGTTTAAATTTAAACATCATATAAACAAAAACTGATATAATTACGAATAAATTTTCTGATTTATCCAAATGGATTTTATTCTCAGTGTTTTATCCTAACGGATAAAAGAAAAATTTTATACTTGTGGACAGAGTTAAATAATTTTAGTTAACCCCATATGTATAAAAAGAAACCCATTTGATAATTTTCGATTCGCACCGCCTGATTTTTTAATGTGTAGGTGTTCCGTGACTCCGACAAGTTAGAGGAGCACTGATTCAACCCAATATAATGATACTCCAATCACAGTAGCGAAAATTGGTATGAAAATTTAAATACTGTTGATTCACTCGCCGTAGTAAAAAAGCAAAAATTATTGATGCAATATTTTAAGGACTCAGTTTTTTTCGTATGGCCAAATTGATATCTATTTTGCAGCAAAATTTGCTCAAGAAACTGTTAATTTGAAGTGTAGTAAATACAGAAATGGTTATTCTGAAATTCAACATATGATAACCGTAAAAGTATAAGTAATTCTGCAAAATGATCCCCCTCCTCTCTGAAAAGCTATCTACGCCACTGATGCAACCCAATACGGCAAAGATGTGTGATGGCGATGAAATTTTCCAAGGACTGAAGATCCAAAGATAAGTATACAAATTAATTCCATAAAGAACAAATAAATCAAAAATATAATAATTCAAAAAACAATTCTAGATGAAACTATTGTAATCCAACTAAGATTTGGCTTCATTGTTCTTTCTGAAATTCTAATCATGGAATAGAGAAGACTAAATCTAGAGCTCGACCATTAGTTTATTGGCCAGTTAGGTATAGATCAAGATATTGAAGATCTTATCTGTATGTGTAAAGTATGTCAAAAATATAAGTCTAATGTACCCAAAGCCCAAATGATTTCTTACGAAGCGAAAACAATTCCATTCACGAGCATCCCCCCGTCCCGCTCTGATAAGTATGAAGTACTTGATATTTTTTTCGTCCTTTCGTTTTCGTTATGAGTTTCCGTTTCCTTTATCCATTTGCAGATATTCAAGAAACTTCGCGTTTCAAATTAACTAAAATTACTCATTCCTCTTTTTATTCACAATAAACGTATGCCTGATTACAATTCAAATAATAAACTTATCATAAATGCCGCAATAGAAACGTTCACGTACTTTTATGATTCCACCAAATTTCTTAGATATAATAAAACAAAGAAAGACTAAAAACATAATCTGAATTGTTTCTCGCATAGCATTTAAGGCTTCATTTGGCCAACATACAATTCAATCAGGCCAAACATATAACGCTTAGCGTGTGTAGCATACACACACACTGACTGTTGTCCTAGCTCGCTTTTCGAGTCTCGTTTATAATACGTTTTAACACTTATAATTGGCCATGTCATAAAACTGACGTTTATCATAATTTTTGTGTTTTTACTGTTTGGGGTTTCTTTTGGATTCGCGTTTTATGTCTTTGCGCTGACCGTAATGACGGGGAGAAGCATATAAAAAATTAAAATTATAGAGCACAAAAATTAGATTTATGATTTGATAATGTAATAACACATGCATAAGCTCATAATGAGCCGACGATATTACAAAAATTTACGATAGATAATAATATTTTTGTTGATGTATCCTACATACACGTACACAAATGGTTATGTATACACAAATGAGATTAATACGTACTCATTCGAAAGACACGAAATGGAAATTTTCAGTAAGGAAAATATAAAAAATTAGATTTTATATGAGTCATAATTATGTTACGGTATTGAGATATGTAGACATAAAATTGAGATGATTTCTAGAAATTATTTTTTATTTTTACCAGTTTATTAATAATGATGAGACCAAACAGCGAGGAATATTAGCTGTAAAGCTTTTTAAGCTAGTAACATATTTTGAGTATACCTATTTTATTATAGCTCATTAGACCTTCTTTGTAAATATCTACAATTATCGTCTAGTTTTTAAAATTTTCAGTTATTTTGTTTAACTTAAAGATGTAGAACCGGCTGAAAGTATTCGATACCCAAAAAGGCTTCGACCCAATTGCACATTGCTTAAATCTCATTAAAATTATATCTTATTAATTTCTGCTTAAGCAACGCATACCATTTCTCAACTGCACATAATATCGCGTTACGTGATCATGTCTCCTGGTTGTCTCTCGACTTGAGCGAGTAGATCGTTTCGCATCAAATCGATTATAAAGAACAATTACAATAATATATAAAATGTCGTCAACGGCGATGACATTAAGAATACTACATATGTTATGGACATCAAAACTACACATTGACGCGCAGGGACGCAACTAGAGGCTCAAGTATAGTAGAGTTAAGTCCAAACCCATCAACGACTTGATGAATTCCTGCGATCGCGATTAAATATTGAATGAAGCGTGCCATAACTTAGGTATGATCAGGCATAGTTAGCATTGACTCTTATCCATAAATGCACGTTATGTTGGCTTACCATTTATGCTATGGTGACAGGTTTACTGTGATTTCTGATCGTTGACTGTCTGTCGTTATACCATACCGTCACAATTGAGTTTCAATTTCAGCAAGCCTCACTCGCAAAACGCGAGGAGAGATACAGATTGTTTTCCCTCTGACTTTGGTATGATAGTTATATGAACATTATATGCGAGTGCTCCTGTTGGCACGGTTCTACTATACTTGCAATGTGGATGATTGCATCATAAATTCGAAATGAGATACTTTAAATAATGATTAAGAGACGAAGCACTGTCGTAAATATGGTCGAGAAAATATGATTCGTTTGATGTTTTTTGAAAATGCCGCACCGCTTACTAATAGAAGTCCCATCATTTTTAATAGGTCATTCATTCTCTTGTGTCCACACAATATTGTGTTGAGTTGGAACTTGAGGCTGCTTATGATCAGGCATAATTTCAATCGATCAACGTAATGAAATTTAATTAAAATTAACGAATGATTTGTAATGGAGGTGATTATTTTTCTGTATAAGATTGATTTTCTTTGTGTTTGAAAAATATTTCTTAAGTTTCTTATACTTCAATTGAGACTCAGTGACGCAAGGTGAGTCATGTATTATTGACCAATTTGAGCTCCGGATAGCTCCCGTGAAACATTTTCTAGCTTCCTGTTTTTCTCATTGAAGCCAACTGTTTAGTGAAGGCCGCAGGGGCGGCGCATAAGGGCCCGCAGGGCCCGCGTCGCGGGGGGCCCACGAGATTTAGGGGCCCAAAAGCCACATGAAAGATTCCTCGAACCACAAAAAAGCACGATTGCGAGAAACAATACGTACATATATTTTTTTTTGTAGACAGAGAAATACACTTTCGAAGCAAAAACAAATACTAAATTTATTGTTGCTCTTTTACCAGGTCCTTTAGATAAGCCTCTGCTCCCAAAAAAGTTCATTTTGTCCTAAAATTACCCGTGTCGGCCAGCTATATATTGATAGGAATAGTTATCCTAATGACCATGGCTCCAATTAAATTACTTCAGGAGCTAGAGCGCCAAATGCAACTATCAAAAAATTTATTTAAATTAAATTAAATTAGACCGAATGTTTTTAGGTCTAGAATATAATCTGCCATGAGAAGGTATATGATATAATACATCATTAGAAAGGAAATTTTGTGTAGTTTAAATCGTCCTCAGAACATTTTGCTGTAAATATTGCAGTTAACAAGATATTGGCGAAAAATCATAATTTCACCCCTTTGCCACCCCCTCCCTCCCCCAAATGTGACGCGCAAAAAAGTCTAACTTTTTACTGCGTAATGCGGTCAGGCCACAGAACAAGTCAGCTCTTTTTTTGGATGTTTTGGTCTAGAGCTAAAGTCACTATATTACAAACGTTCTTAAAAATGAAGGATTTCAACTAGAGCACACTTAAATTTAAAGGTATGTACCTACTATGTTCAGCGAGGAAAAAACTTGCATTAATGTATCCCTTGAAAAATATGCCGTGTAGACTTGCCTTTTATTCAACCAATTTAAGATAAATGTGCACTTGCGGCCCGATTGATTGTTGATGGCACCTTTTCCCTGCGAAATAAAGTGCAAATGAATTGTTTTCGTTAGCGAAATGTCTAAAACCGGTGTGGAAACGTGTAGTTTTTTCAATTGTCTAGCAAGTTACAAGCTTCATGTCGTATAGTCTTGCTCGTGCGCTCGTCTTGAAAGCATATGTTCCCGGGGTCGAATCCCACCATAAGGCCTGGATAGACCTCAGGCGGAATCAGAATGAAATTTTTGTCCGCTGCGATTTTCTCAATGAAAATGCATACTCACTGCCGTAGAATATGTGGAAAATGCTAGCGAATTCCATAAGCTTATACTCTGAAAACGGTTCAATAATTTTTTCGTCCATTTTGTGTATTATTTTTCGATAATTTCATCGTGGAAAATATCAAGTGACCGGGAAATCGAAAAATAGTACATAAAATTGGCGAGAACATTTTTGGAACCATTTTCGGATTGTAGCTTATGGAGTTCCCCAGTATTTGCGACATGTTCCACGACAACGAGTATGTGTTCTAATTGAGAAAATCGCAGCGGAAAAAAATTTCATTCTCATTCCGCACGAGGTTTATCCAGACCTTTAGGTATTTTATTATGCTTTTAGGAGCGTAATGAGGTAAATCTGAATGTCGCCAACACCTATAATGGTCAATGCTGGGCTGTATGAGCTTTTTTATTTAAAAAAAACTATTGATGAAATCATTAAATTAATAAACGTTACAACATGGACGCCATTCTCAACGCAAAGAGTCAAAGTCGCTCTTAACAAAGTTATTTTAAGTACGATTTAATTTTAGTAGAAACACTCTAGCGTCAAAATTTCTCTTAGTGTAGGGGGCCCATTCAAGAAGTTGGCGGGAGGACCCCGAATAAAGTTGTTCCGCCACTGGAAGGCCGCCAAAAATTTAGTCACCCATTGAGAAGATTTAAAAAGTCCATAGTAACTGATCGTACGTGGACTTTGGTACAACTACTACCGGGCTCTGAAGCGATTGACTGCAAGTGCACTCAGAAAAAGTCGTCTAGTGATTATACAAGTTTTTGTCCCATTATTTTACAGAGACGGAAATTTACCAGATTCCTTCAGTAAAGTAAACAGATGATTATTAGAACTAGATGGATCCTATTGATGTATTTTGTATGAAACGAAACGTTCCTCATAAATTCAATACGAGATCCTGTTTTATTTTATTAATGTTGTCCTATTAAATTAACAAGATTTGATACGTTTAACCAATGGCCGACCGCTTCTAAAATATTTGGAGTTCAGAATCCAAATGGGGGCCCTACAAAATTTAATCTGCAAATAGCAAAATTTCTTAAACCACATTTTTTTTGTTTTCTAAGATATATAGTACTTCGGATTTAGTTAAGATTCTAAAAATCACCATCAGCTCGGTCGACCGGCTTGAGTAACATTTTGTAACTTATTTAATATTTCGGGATCTACTATAATGTATCAAGATTTCATTAGTATGAATCGCGTTGCAAAGTTCGTTAAGTCCTGGTCAAAATCCAGCTTTTAAACTGCTAAAGCAGGCTTGTGGAACCACCGAAGAAACTGGTCATAGGCGCCTATGAAAAATGAATCGGCATCTACCTTTTTGCCAAATATTGAATACATGAATAAAATATCGCCAGGCGTCTATAAAAAGGATAGGATCCTTTAAAACGGTGAGTCCGCTTATTACTCAGCGGGTTCCTGAATGCTTGCGCTATGCCAAATATCTCCCTGGCAAACCTGGCCACTAAGTTTGTGATGGTGTGATGCCGGACCAGTCGATGTACACATTTGCTAGTACTGCGATGTTGTCCTGCTCACTGGCAGTGTTCGGCGATTTGTTCGTATGTTTTCAAAGTCATCCTCCCATTCATAAAAAACCCTTCAACACTAATCAAATGACTATTTTGCCTTTCACTAGAGAAATTACCGAAAAAATTTACCACCATCTCAGATTGCAGATACTTAGTGAGCTAACGAACCGCAAATACTTAGGGTGAAAATTTTTGGCCAATTTTCATGAAAATTCGCCAGTAAACGTTTCCTTCCACCTCGTCTGATTTTACTATACATATGTAGTATAGTAATATGTATTTTCCTTCAACATTTTTTCCACCATCGTCGAAGCAACGACGAAGTCGCGCTGCGCACGGCAATCTCTGGATTTCGTTCACAAGGAGCTCACTCAAGGTTCTTGTATTATATACGCTTCACCCCACACAGTAGTGTTGGACAAACAGACCTTGAAATCAAGTTGAGCGGAAATGATTCAATAACACTCAAATATCCCGCAAATTTCGCACTCTATATAGCATAATGTCAGAGGCCACATAATATTATGGTGTGGAGCTCAAGATGTATTATGCAGCATTCGCGCGACATTGAATAAATTCAACAAAGATGACATGAAGATGCACTTAATCAAGTGTGCATGGTGCAATAAGCATCGAAAATGATTAAGAACAGCTATTATGGTAAAGTTGGAAAATCATTGCATTCACAAGTGGAATTGAGTTTGATAAGAGGCATAGTGTCAAATTTGATTATGTTTCTAATCATGAACACTTTAGTTTACAATGTTGTTCTAGTTGGGCATTGTTTTGGGTGTTCCTGTTGTAATATCAAATCATCAAAGGAAATAATTCACTAATTTGATGACGAAGTATTTACTCGTCAAACGTCGTCGAGTAATCAAGCAGCTCCATGGTGAAGAGTTTTGTCTTTGAAATATTTCTTTGAATAGAAGACTTACTACTAAATCTAAACTGTAAAATGAAGATCAACATACTAATTGGAGTTTTCTCACTTTTTCTCACTCAATACATTTACAAAACAATGTTTATAAGCATAGAAATAATAATAAATTAAAAAATATTAAGGATAAAAAAGCATGTGTGCTCTCCCTTTATCAATATTTTTAGATTGTCAATCAAATTGAAACCCATACCATTATTTCAAGTTCAGAATGTCAACTAAAAAGCACCATTTCTATTGAAATAGTATGACCAATTCAATAAATTAATTGCTTGAGACTGATACGTCAATTATTTATCCATCCGTTCACTGAATCCAATTTGTCATAATCCTTTTAACGATCCCTCTAGCTCTATAACCCTTTTAATTTGACTCTTTTCAAAATTAATATGCTTTTTACAATAAGTTTTCTTCAACTTGACTTCATTTCATGCTCGCAACGACAAAACATACATATACTGCATACACCCCTCTTACAAAATTCTTTGGAAAATTTCATCAAGTCAACAATATAATTGAATTCATCAATTTAATCAACTAAATGTATGTTAAATGACACAAAAAATATGTCGTCAAGTCATTTTTACAAAACATATGTACAGATATGAGTAAAAAAAGGAATAAAAAGAAAAGAATAAAAACGAAAGGAAAAAAAACATCACAACAACTGCGGAGTGGATACAGAATGGTGGTGGTTTTATAGCATAGCAGAGAAGCTATACGCGATCCCTTCTTACAGCTTACACCACGCATTACTCCTTTCTGTCTGGGCACCCCTGTTTTGAATTTATATTCATGCAATTCGATTGAATATGGAAATTAGTTCGGAAGTTCTGAAGACATATTGGTGAAATTCAGAAGAAAATATAAATCATTTAATGATGATGAGCATGACGATGGTATGCTCCAGGACGACATTGGATGGATTGGATATGTTAAGTTGATAATGTATGGTGAGATGAATTCGAAAGGGTGAATATAAATTAGAAAATGATTGGTTTGATGATAGCAAAAAAAAAACACAAAATTTAATATATTTTAAAATGGGATAGCTTATAAGATTAAATGTATCAATTACATGGTTGGGGGTATGTTGGAGCGATTATCGGTAATTTGGATTGACTTTATCTTAAAAAACATTAAAATGTAAATATAAATGAAATAAATTTTGCTACTATTGCTAAGTTATCAGGAGGGCTGCAAATTATGATTTTGCATGTCATGATTTTCGATGACTTAATGACGTTACATACTATATAATAATATTGTATATTTTATATTTGATTTGTGAGCTACTATACAGGTGTAGGATATTTTATTGGTAGGTAGTGTGGCTCATTTGGGGAAAATGAATGTACAACGGAACCTCTCCATTTGTAACCTTTACAATGTAATAGCATTTTTTGTAAATTGTGTCAAAATGCCGACTTACCGAACTAAATCAAAATTTGCCACACCACCAAATTTTGCATCTGAGATATGACTTCACTTTCTGAAACTACATAAAATTTTCAATAAAACGACACCTCGCCCATTACGAAGTTGCTCGTATCTTTCGAGATACACCCTTGCAAACTTTAAAGATATTTTGAAATCGGTTTTCATCAATTCTTATCATTTGAATTTTTTGTGTTCTTGCTAGGTATAAGAATAGGTCGTAAAGTATATGTATTTCATAGTGCCTCCTCTCCTCTTCTTTATGATGAACTTAGTATTTTACACATTATGAGAAGTCATTTTGACTGAAAATTAATCTAATATCAATTTTTATTGTCTTGGAGTCGTTAGGATTCCAGGATTCTAAAACAGTCCAAAATGTCTCAACAAGGACAAAAAGGACACAAATTAATCCTTAACCGGAGATAGGCATGTGACGCACCAAATCAGGGTAGACGACGAGTACATTATACCTCCAACGTTTCTGGCATCAAGGACTGCGAAAATTAGGTAAACAGCATTGACATACAAAACTCCCAATTTTTCGGTGATTTACAGATTTAAATGTGGAATGTACTCAACGTCTTGCATATCTCGATTAGCGACAACTTTTTCTTTTTTTCTGTGAGACCATGGTGTATTATATTTTTCCTAGCAAAACGAGTAGCTTTTCCAATGTCTCTACTATATACAATAATCACAATGTTTGTGGTCGAACGCCTTCGATACGGCTCGACCATTTCTATACCCTATACCAGTGGTTCCCAAACTTAATGAAAACGCGGAACCCCTGAGATCGTCGAATTCGTTCGCGGAACCCCAAAAATGGGTCGTTAAGACAAGACGAGCATTGATAGACAATACAAAACGTTTATCGTACCCATACAAGGAAAAATAATGTGTTATTAGAAAAAAGTATTAATATTTAGTTGAAGTATGTTCTTATTAAAAAAATGGAGCAATTTAATGAGAAACATGTGCCTGGTGATTTTTACATATTTCAGTGATATTAGGCCGAATATATGATAGCCACTCACATATCCTCCTCCAAGTTCCTGAGGCTTTCACGCAGTCGCGCAACCAGGATCTTGTCCTGGAGGGGGCTAAGGTCATCTATATTACTGGTTGATTCAACGTGTTATTTACCAGTAATGGAACAGCTATACGGCGGTGTTGTAAGCTCCCATTGCAACCACGCTTTTCTATTAAACCGAACCGTTAGGGCAAGGTTTCACAAGTAAGGTAAATAGGTGCAACTGAATATTGTGAAACAAATGTCGCACCGCAATTAGAGAATAAAATTGGAATTTAGACACAAACAGAATCCAGAACGAAGTTGAACTAACGTCAATCTAATAATTTAATGGCTACAGAGAATTGAATTTAGTGTGCTGACAGGACCCTGTCTTGCAAATAAGTAATTGATAGCTTTAGCCCCCTTAGCCCCTCCCGTCGTTGCGCCACTGCTTTCACGGTTTCTTGTTTTTATATTGAGCATAGTTGAAAATCCGATTTCACAGAAATATGAAGTTGAATACAATAGCAGTATACTTACAGCTTTTTTTTGACAACACAGTGTATTTTTCCTTGACGGATATCAAAAATTCTTCAGGCGAACATTCTGCAAATTTTCCTCTTAAACCTCGATCAGAGGAAAGCGATGTTAATTCTTCTTCTTCCGGCAAGGTGAAATTTGAAATATTGGATGCCACCAAGAGATTTCTTATCCAATCAAACTGCTGTGTGTTTAACAAGGGGAAATATTTTACAACAGTTTTAGGTTTCCAAATGCTCGACTATTAGATTTTATCATTTGCGGTATTGAGGGATGGAAATATTACCAGGTTTCCCTCTGAAACATGCCTCTTCCAAAATAATAGTTTGCCTTTCATGGCACTTATTTTATCAGTATATACGTCAAAATATTTTCGTCCTTAAGCCTTAGTACTGACATCGAGAGTGAAATTTTTGTCCGCTGCGATTTTTTCAATGAAAATGTATTCTTACTGTCGTGGAATATGTGGGGAATGCTGCGGAATTCCATAAGCTACAATCCGAAAACAGTTCCATAATTTTTCTCGGCCATTTGATGTATCTTTTTCGGTTCCCCGGTTAAAATCGCATCGGGAAGAATTTCACTCTCGATCTTAATTCAGCCCTTTACCTTGAATTGACCGACGTGAAAAAATCAAAAATGTCTGCCAAATATGCTAAAATGCAGCGCCAACTTTCATCCTGAAGCTATGCCATGAAACTCTCTAAGTAAACTATGTATAACGGGTTTTCTATAGTGTGTCGGTGTACTATTATGTCTATCATGTATTTATACACAAATTCCTTAAAACTGCCAAAAATAGTTAATGGGAAAACTGATGGCAATCATTTCAGAATTTGCTTGTACTTACAGTGTTATTGAAATTCTCAGAACATCAAATTTTTAAAATTTTTTCGCGGAACCCCTGGGCTGGTCTCACGGAACCCCAGGGTTCCGCGGAACCCCGTTTGGGGAACACTGCCTATACCCATAAGATGGTATAGGGTATATTGTTTTTGTTACGCCAATATTATGTAACACCTCAAAGGAGGTATGGCAAAGTATATATATAAATGATCAGGGTCTGTCCCTGAATCGAATATGCCATGTCTGTCTGTCTGTCCGTGTGTCTGTCTGTTAGCAGAATAACTCCCGAAATAATGAAGCTAGCAGTTTGAAATTTTGGTAAAATGTTAGCTTTGCTAAAATCTTGGACGGTATTGAAAATGGACCAAATAGGACCACGGGTTCCCCTACCTACCATACAAACTACCCTCCTTGATATTTTAATCAGCCATTACTTTCGGTAGAATATCGCTATCGACTTGAAATTTTGATCAATGTCTCATTCTGACATATACTTTGAGTTGATGTAAAATGGAGTAGGTCCGACTATCCCTACCCCTACCTCACCAACAAAGTTATATTCAACCATATCTTTTGATAGAATGTCGCGAAAAGCTTCAAATAAGTATCAAATGGTAGCCGTTGGATGCCTTGATAAGATAATAAAGATGTACCAGGTCTACAGGTCTACCCCTCCCTCCCCTAAAAAAAATATGAAATTGAATATTTTGGATTTTGCGTGCCTTCTATGTAGGTCTGTACGTGGGTATAGGGTATAACCTCATCGTGCTATTCACACGATTAGAACTCGGTCTCGTTTTTTTTTTAATTTTTTTTTTCCTATTTATACAACCGAATTGCAACCATTGCAAAGTCATTTTTTGTCTTACAGTCCTTTTTCCTTACGCAATATGAGCAAAGTTTATTTAACCGTTTTTAGGTCGGTTTTGATTTCTAGAATTTCCTCGATAGTGGACACAAAACATAACATAAAGGACACACTGGGATGTGAGGTACCCCAATCAAACTTTCATACGACTGTGTTCCCTTCTCATAGTATATTCAGAACAACCTGAGGCCGCAAATCATGTACATGTGAATAGAGGTTATTTACGTGGAAACACAAATCGCCCAGCGACACTGGGGACAAAATAATGGCGAAACCAGAAATACTGGGGTGTGAGATACCCCAGTGTGTCTTTTAAGGGTTAATATTGCGCTGGCAAAAAAAATCTTTCAAATGAAAAATTTAGAAGAATTCTGTGCTTTGATTACTTTCATCTGTTATATTAAAATCTGGTGCGATTTGGCCCAACTTTTATGTTTTGGTATGCCCCAATTCATTTAAATTCCAATACACAATGAAAACACCTTAATTTGCGCGTTTTCCATAATACTTTGAGTTTTTCAAATTAAAACGTGTAAAAACCCAACACCTAAATTGCCCTATTAAGCACATTTTGGCTCACATTGATATTTTAACTGACACCCGAAGAAATTGTTCAGTTTCGTGTGTTTGCCAATGTTTTTAATTTCTACAAAATAAGGAAATGAACGACCAGTTTGAAGTGACCAAAAATGTTGCAAATTGTCAATGTATTGTAACTATACCATCATTGAAGAGAAATCATAAATCAGTTGCTCACAGACCGCCGCGCCGGGCTATAGGGGGTCGCATCAGCGTATTTTTTTACCTAAGACGATTAATAGGTAAAATAATAATGTCGGTTGTCATATGAAATTACAATTAGTGCACTCTGATCACTTTTTCTGATTTATGAAAACGTACGGCGTAATCAATCCTTTTTCGACTACTCTGAACACATTATAAAATAAATTACTACGAGGGATTTAGTCATTTATCGCTCATTGACCACAAAGACAGGTGGTGAAAGCATCTATGTGCATGAAATGCAATGCCTTTTTAGCGAAAACAATAAATTGCAGAAGTAAAACACTGTTCAACAGAACGCGAGCCGAAATAGTCAAAGTTTGTATCCAAAACAGTTTCTCATAGTTTATAGCATGGGTGTCCATGAGGTAGCGTATAAAATAATAGCTTGTTGGCGACAAGGACTCTCACAAAAGAGCGATAAAATAAAACGTCCTACAGAAAAGGAAAGAAATGTCCTTTTTATCGGTTTACTGAATAAATTAAAAAGTTTACAGTGCCTTTCGAAGAGAATTTTCCCTGGAAGCAAGCGAGGTGTTGCATTGTAAAAAAAATCTTTATCGATCGCGGAAACGTGAATAATTTTATGAACATACCAACCCTACTAAGATATTTTTCCCGATCCTTATTTTTATCTAGTATTATTATTTATATTTGACCCGATTAGAACATTAGAATCCTGCAACATGCACATAATTGAAATCTTGGATAAAGTTGTCACATACTTGAACCTATTACGATATTTGCTAATATGTACATACTTTCACATTACATACATACTCATGTATTAAATTTGTATTAGATTTAACCTTGAACTTGAATAACGTTTCAATCGTTCGATACAAGGTTTCAAGGAAATTCATATTAGAAATAGCGTTCACTTGAATTGTTGACCCCATCCGGGATTATATACTTTTATACTTGCATTTAAACCCCTTACGCCTTACGTGAATTTTACCTCGATTCGATGTAGCTATTATTTGATTTTATGTTTTGATTTAAGAAGGTTTTCACACTTGCGCCAGATTACGTAATCTGCGGCAAATTACGTAATCTGGGCGCTAATTAAGCTGCAGATTACGTAACCTGCTTATTGCAAATTAAGTAGCCAGAACGATTTTATCCAATTCACCACGCGGTTGAGGTGAATTTTAATTAATTTTTCTGTCATAAATGTCAATTGTAATGCATGAAATGTCTATTTTAATGTCATGGATTTCATTTTTCATGTCAAAAATCTTATCCTATCCAAGCAATTAATTACACGGCTGATTAATGGATCGGAAATATACATTTTGAAGCAATATCCTAAAGCGCAGAGAAGTGTTTCGAGACCAGGTCTTCGAATGGCAAAACATGCCGAAGCATTGGGCGATTTGTTTCAGCTCATTCGTTCATTTAATTTTTTATTTGTAAAAAGTGTTCATCGTATATGCGAGTATATGTAGGTACATGAAGTGGGATTGGACCGACTCAAAATTAGAAAAACGTTGGTTAGCTAGGGAATCCTGTCCAAGCAGCAATGCGCGGCCGCACATCTCGTCAGATGTTAATTCATTTTCGTTGTGTCGTCACTGTTTCAACGTTTTTCCAATTTTTAGTCGTCGCAATTTCGTCGTTTTAGGTAGTTTCGCGGTACGTACGACTTCTTCATCAAGTTTGATGCGCTGCGCTATTTCTGGCTGGCTATTTCTCAAACATCACTCGAGTAACTTCTTTATGCGCTGTTAATCGCAATACATATTGAAAATCTTTTAATATTTTTTAAACAAATGAATTTATTTATGGTAAACACTTATTATAAATGCACTTTTACTACACACTAAAAAATTAGGCGGTGTGAATCAAAATTTATCCAAATGGGGTTATTTTTTTTATATATATGGGGTTAACTACACTTATTTAATCTGCCCACAAGTATAAAATTTTTCTTTTATCCATTAGGATAAAACACTCAAAATAAAATTCATTTGGATAAATAATAAATTTTATCCGAAATTTTATCAGTTTTTGTTTATATGGTGTTAAAATTTACTTAAAATGGAGTTAACTCCGCACAATATGACAGGTAATATATGGGGCAAATTACGAACGTTGTCCCGTATAGTCTGTGTGGTGTAGCAGGTAGGGCGTTAGTCTTCAAATCATAGAGTCTCGGGATCGAATCCAACTGTAGGCAGGTAATTTATTATGCATTTTTAGAGCGCAAAGAGGTAAATGAAATGTCGCCAACACCTATAGAGAGGTAAATGCTAGTTATACAAAACTCATTTATGAGTTAAATGTTCTGTGAAAATTGTGTTTTATTTTTATCCTAAAAATATCGAGAATTACTCCTTTTGGTGTAATTGGAAGTACTCTTTTGTGTTCATCCATTTGGATAAAACAATATTTTATCCAAACGGAGGGACCTTATTCGACAATTTTCGGAGTTAAATTCAGACCGGATTTTTTGCTGTGTAATTAAATAAAAAAAAAACATTTAAATATATTCGTCCGCCTCTAAATCGTATAAATGTCGTTTGACATATTTATCACTAAAATATTTTTTTACGTCAAAATGACTTCATTCTTGATCAAGTAGGCATAGTGTGAACACTAAATTCACCACAGCTTGATTTGCCTGATTAGGTTCCGCAGATTAAGTAATCTGGCGTAAGTGTGAAAACCTCCTTAAATGAAATTTTATGTACTTCTTTTTTTTTTTGTAAATAGACCTTTTAAACGAATGTTTTTCGCGAGTTTTTTCATTTGTCGAATATTGAAAATTTGGTCCGTTGAAATTGTTCTATCAAATAATCCAACACAGCAAAAAATCCGGTGTGAATTTAACTCCGAAAATTGTCGAATAGGGTCCCTCCGTTTGGATAAAATATTTTTTTATCCAAATGGATGAACACAAAAGTGTACTTCCAATTACACCAAAAGGAGTAATACTCGATATTTTTGGGATAAAAATAAAACACAAGTTTCACAGAACATTTAACTCATAAATGAGTTTTGTATAACTAGCATTTACCACTCTATAGGTGTTGGCGACATTTCATTTACCTCTTTACGCTCTAAAAATGCATAATAAACTACCTGCCTACAGTGGGATTCGATCCAGCGATCCTATGATTTGAAGACTAACGCCCTACCTACTACACCACACAGACTATACGGGATGACGTTCGTAATTTGCACCATATATTACGTGCGGAATTAACTCCATTTTAAGTAAATTTTAGCACCATATAAACAAAAACTGATATAATTTCGAATAAAAGTTATTATTTATCCAAATGAATTTTATTTTGAGTGTTTTATCCTAATGGATAAAAGGAAAATGTTATACTCGGGACGGAGTGAAATAAATGTATTTAACTCCATAGGTATAAAAAATTAAACCTTTTTGGATAAATTTTGGTTCACACCGCCTGATTTTTTGCTGTGAAGCTTTCCGTCTGCAGTCAGTTTTGAATCTGGATTCACATTAGGATCTCTTCGGGCCTAACGCTCGTTCCCCAACTTGGGAAGAAATACGAGTACGCCTGAATAGGCTTCCGTTAGAAGCTTCTGATATTGTGGTAGCGGATAGGTTTCTTGTGATCGACTAAACGCCTAACCAGAACCGTAAACTACCCGAAGATTTTCTTATGTACCTTTTTTTACTAATTTTAATATTACGTAGACAGAAAATTTTACGTGCTTCTAAAATTCTCTATTTATTCTCATCATTTACGTTTATATTTGCATAAGTTAATGTAAATGTAAAATATAATTAAGCAGCACCCGCGAGACTCCCATTAAGCACTTATTAACCTGCAAAGTCTTAACAATAAATAAATTCAAATTTAATTTATTGCGATTTCATGCAGGCTCATTATTCAAACATTTTTCAACCTTACAATTTTTCCATAGTACCTAGATATGCATACATATTCTGCTATATTCACTATACTCTCTGAACCGGGGTGAAAAAGTCACATGTGTATAGGATAGGAACTGAAGAAAAATCATTTTCTATTCAAATTATGACAACAATTCAATTGTAAACACTAAATCACCATCAAAATGACTAACTATCTACTACAATTTGCCGTCGTATTCTTATGGAAATTTGCTGAAACATGCGCTTTGTTGACTACACCATTAGGAAAAGCATTATACACCAGCATGATATCGATCCCGTTGACCGGAATCACATTTGTATTGCTATTAAATACACTCTAATGTTAGCGCATTTAATTCATAACAAAACTTCCGGAATATGGAACTGAAATTCATGATGTGGAAATTTATGAGGTCGGAAATTCATAGTCCAAGTGGACGTAAAAGAAGTCCAGTAGCAGCCGGTCCGTTGGGGTGGAGGTTATTATTTTTCGTAATAACTTAACTTGTAATATACATACCTATCCGTACGTCGGATATGAAAGTTCAATATCCGTAGCAATGAATATAATATGACCCAATTTATTGGGTCTCTATTGTAAAACAGTGAAGACATGATGCACATGAGAAGTAACGCGAATCGCGCTTATGAATACGTCCAGTCACACCTCGCACTGTGATCCAGCCAAACCTATTTCCTACCATAGCTTCCCCATCAATGCGCATACATATGCAAATGGGATGGGCGATGAGTTTATATATATATATTTTTTTTTTCATAAAACATTTATTACAGAACAATTATCCGATATAATTGTTTGAAATATCTTGATTACTGAACATAAAAATTATAGGGAAAATGTGGTATTTTGGACACAGTTTATTCCTAACTGAAGCCTGACATCTAACTTGTAGAAATAGTGCTATAAAAGCACACAATATTCATCCCAGATATGCGTATGGAGCCGTGTGAAAAAATCCAAAAGTATTTTTATGGTTTTATTGCTTATTTAGGGATACTTATTCCAAAAAGTGCCCAAAAAAATAAATTTTTGTTATTTAATACTAGGTTTTCGAAACCGTCCTATATATAAGACAGTAGGCACTGTGTGCGGATACACTGTTTTAGTATGATTTTCGACAAATTACTTAATGAAAATAGCAGTTTGCAGCATCTTGGCCATGTTTTACGGACGTAATTTGTTTAGTGAGTAGTTTACTCATTATGTTCGCTATCTATGAGACACATATGACATATGGCGTTAGTAACACTGTCGTCTATGAGTCATATGTGCCTCATAAAATATAAAAATATTCAGTTATTTCATGTTAAAATAATATTAGATTATTTATTTATAAGTATAACTACACAAAAAATTCAATCCACGTCAAAAACAATTAAAAAGTAGAGTGAAGTCGAGAGTGAGTAGGCCAGAATCTTCATCTAAATTTTTCGTTCCGAAATAGGTATAGAGTTTGTAATTACATTTTCTGATATCCTGGCTATTTTCTAATATCATAATTGATTAAAATAAAACTAGGGGGCTTCGCCCCCCGGGGCCGAGGCTAACTTCGGGCGCGGCCGAAATTTGGATACCCTTCGCTTGGGCTAAAAGTTTTTTCGGGCGTACGTATGACTTGTATTTAATCCCCTCCTCAGTGCCGGATTAACCACGTGGCAGAAGGTGGCAAATGCCACGGGCCCCGCGCTTTTAGGGGCCCCGCGTTTTTCTCAAACAAAAATTATGCCAACGAAATTCTACAAGCCAGTTCCTTCTAAATTGGGGCAAAATTACCTGCTTAAAAAATGATTCAAAATTGTTTCACAAAAATTTTGTTTTTCATTAACTGTATAAGATTTCTAAGATTTTTTATTTAAATTAGTGAAACCGAATAAATGTAGGTGTTAACGTAAATTTGGCCTTTTGGTATGCGCTACGTTAGTATATTTAATATGAGCCTTTTTTAGCTAGATGTTTGGTTGTGACCTTTTATGAACCTGAGTTACCCTGAAAAGGGACAATTCAACCGAAAGCTATATTAATAAGCAGCACTTTTAAAATGAAATATTTTCTCATGTTTTATCATTTTTCGGAAAATGTCGAATTTGTAAATTTTCAGAGGTCGTCCAAAAAGGGACTTCTAAAATAAATTCTTCTTTGTCAAATAAATATAATTTGTCTTCAAAAATTTACTGTTTTACTGATTAAAATAAAAAACTTGGCAAACTTACACAAGTCAATGAAAAATATTTTTGTGAAACAATTTTCAAAACAGATTATTTTTGCCCCTATTTTTCATAATGCTTTGAGAGGTACGCCACTGTGCATGAGGGATATAATTGTTATTCTATATTCTATTGATATCAGTAATCGCATACTCACTCTTTTGATTTTTGTCCCGCTAGAATGTGAGTCTGAACCACTATGCGTGGAAGATAATAATCTTCTTCATTTTAGATTGATTTTTTAAAGGGTTTCCAATTAATCAGAATAAATTTGTAAATTGTAAATGCAGAGTGCTGAGAGTCCACAGAATCACGAGCACAATGGTTTACAAACACCATAGTTTTAAATATCATAATAGCATTTCTTTTATTGCACATTCGTCGCATAACGCAAGGCTGTAATTTCGATATTTGCTAGCAGCTAGCCGTTTTCCTAAATCCCTTGAAAAATGACTAATAACACCGAAATAATTATTTTAGAAACAACAAACTAATAAGGTTAATCGAAATTCCATAGGCCCCGCGCTCAACATTTGCCACGGGCCCCGCGCTTGCTTAATCCGGCACTGCCCCTCCTCATTCTTTTTCTTCCGTCTTGACAAAAGTTTTGGGCTTGGTTGAAATAAGTGGGCAAATAAAAATATTTACTCTGAAAATTTTATTGGGGTTGCCGGAGCATGACCCCACAGTACGATTCCATTCGTTTTGAACTTTTTCGTTGCTTTGATAAAGACACATTAATTCAAGGTTTTGTGAAATTGGTGTAAAAAATGTTTCTTAGAAGAACCAATATGGGGGGTCTGGTTTGTATGACAGCCCAATGACCCCATGGTCCGATTTGATTCAATCTTGCATATGTTTAGTGTCATCAATAGAAATACATTTGTGTGAAATTTGGTTGAAATTGGTGCACAAATGAAAAAGTTTTTCTTAGAAGAACCTAGTTTGGGGGGTTGGATTTGTGTAGCAGCCCCATGACCCCATGATCCGTTTTTATCCATTCTTATATATGTTTTGTATCAACAATAGAAATACATTTGTGTGAAATTTGGTTGAAATTGGTGCACACAGACAGACAGACAGACAGACAGACAGACATGCTCCAATCGACTCCCCAAGTCATGCTGATCATATATGTATACTTTTTATATGGTCGGAGATGCTTCCTTTAATGCGTTACAAACTTCATGACAAAGTTAATATACCCTTTCACTCTATGAGCGAAGGGTATAAAAATAGCAAATCGAAAACACTATGCTTGACGCATATAAATACATATATATATATATTGTAATGATGACACTTCAGGAAGCGAGGATATGGAGTGGCCGTTTAGGCCTGGCAACCTAAATTGACGTACAGAAAAAAAAATCCTCTCGGGAAACCTCACGTTGATGCGTGCTTGCAGCTGACTCAGCTAGTGGGAGTAAAGGGGGGGTTATGGTGCGGATTTCCCGCTTCCGTCATCAATTACCTATATAACTCACGCATCTGCCCGTAACGACAAAAGACAAGAAAAAGAGAAAAAGGGGTACTACCCAACAGGAGAAACCAAAGTGAGAAAAAAAAAATAATAGGGACGCCTATGCGCCCAAACTCCCGAAACTCAGCAAAGAATATTGAAGTGGCTTAGGCTGCATCAGCCAAACAAGATAGCCAAAAGAGCGATAATTAAAACTAAAAGCGGCACTTCCGGCAAACGCTGTTGTTAGAAAAGGCAACCACCCAAAAGATACTTATTCCCCCGGTCATTGAGCCTAAAGGTCTTAAACGGCTCCCGTTTTTTTTTATGAGCCCAGATGTTGTGGGCTTTCGGGTCTCTACCCACCCTACCATTGGGATTCAGCCCATTTAGATATTTTTAGAATCCCCCTAACTACTTCAACATTTCATTTTTAGGAAGGAGGGGATTAAATGCAAGTCATAGATACGCCCGAAAGAACTTTTAGCCCAAGCGAAGGGTATCCAAATTTCGGCCGCGCCCGAAATTAGCCTCGGCCCCGGGGGTGGCGAGCGAAGCGAGTAGGGGGCGAAGCCCCCTAGTTTTTTTTTTTTTTTTTTCCGACGAATCCAAGGATATACTGCCGTGTAAGAATGATGAAAGACACGTCACCGCCAGTCAACTGCTTGACAATTTGGCAACTGTCTACGTCATCCACCGGGCGTTAAAGACGATCGGACTCTGGTAGGTTCATTATTTATCCACGAAAGAAATGCTTCAACATCACTTTGTCCTATCAATATGGGAACTCTTAAATAAGTGTTCAACAATAAATTCAAATAAAGCTATATCCTTGTTAGGATTATAATCGCCGATGGGACGATGCAATCAAATTGTCCTATCAATATATGACCTAAGATAGTAGTACGAGCCTTTTTCCAGTTCACACGGCACAGCTTGTTCATCGCGCTGCAACAACTAAAGAAAACGATTTGATTGCCCGGCTGCGAGGTGTGGTGATGCTGCACTGAAGCCCACGGCAGCGGGATACCCTTGTCGTAAAGTATCTCCCGGGAAAATTGTTTTTACTCGTGCTACAATTTCTTCACCCGAACGTATTCCAAGTGTGGGATGCAAACGACCGTGGGCATGGCACACCTAAACGGAGTGTCCGCAGGTATTCTGCCGATCCCCGCGAGTCAGAGTCCCAATCATCTTCAAATTATATGTAATAAAGAGTATGTAAAAAAAAAGTATATCACTTACCCCACGAGAAGCAGGTTCGTTAATCCGTTTGCAGCATCACAATGAAGCAACTTGGCTCGCAAGAAGTCGAGATGATCGGAATAAACACTTACCGGGAATTCGAGATGAGAAAGACGCTATATACTCCAATCAACGGGGAGATTTTACCTTGCAAAAATTGGGGACTTTTCAAATTTTTGATTTGCTATAAAGACAGGTGGGGTAAGTTAAAATCCAAGTTTGCGTCACTTTCCCCCATGTGCTCCCGCCGCTATCTTGAAAAAACCATCTAAAATCGGCTCTTTTACCAGTTTGCGGTCTATAACTTCTTCCCAGTCCATTTGAGCACGAAATGTGCCGAGACAATCTTGTAGAGCACAGAATTTTCTATAAATTTCATCCAACAAGTTTTACTCTACAATCAAAATTGGCAGAGTTAATAGCGCAAATAATATGCTAAAAATTCCAAAAATCATTACTAACAAATTTCAAAACATACTTCGAGAACTCTATACTAAAATGCAGAGGAGGCTATGAGTTATTGGTATATACAATGCGTTTTTTGTGAATTTGAAATTGGCATGCTTTTTGATATTTTCTCCATTTTCTTGGCGCTATAACGATTGTAGAGTACAACATTTTAAATTAAGTTTATAGGAAATTTTGTCCTCTACAAAATTGTCTCGGCAGATTTTGTACTCAAATGGACCGTAAAGAAGTTACAGACCAAAAAATGATGAAAGGGCCGATTTTAGATGGTTTTTTGAAGAGAGCGGCGAGAGCACAGGGGGAAAGTGACGCAAACTTGGATTTCAACTTACCCCACCTGTCTTTATAACATATCAGAAATTTGAGAAGTCCTCAATTTTTGCACGCTAACCCCTATTATTTCGTCTCTATTGATTGGAGTAATAGGACACACTAAACACAAATGCCACATTAGGTATGAAACTCAACAAAAACCAACATGCGCAATTTTTTGCGATCCATTGAACTGTTAACTTCCAAACGAACTTTGTTTCAATAATTTAGGTCAGTGGTTCCCAAATCAGAAACGTTTGCGGACCACTTAGCCTGAAAATGAATCTCCCAGTATTCAATCATAATAAAACATAATAAAGGTCTCCATTTTGTTGTCGATGTATGGCAAGGCTATGCAGAGCCGGATTAACCACGTGGCATAAGGTGGCAAATGCCACGGGCCCCGCGCTTTATGGGGCCCCGCGTTTTTCTCAAACACAAATTTTAACAACCAAAATGCCAACGAAATTTTAAAGGGCTGTTGTTTTCAAATTGTTATAAAACGTTATCAATTTACTTGTGGGTGTTTCAAAATTATAGCATGTAGCATGAACATACTGAAATGTTTCTTTTTAATTCACGGTGGAATTCCAGTAAACCTCCACAGTGTCTCAGTTCCACATTCTAGCGGGACATAAGATTTTTGAAGTTCATTTTGGGAAATGTATTTGCACACATCCATAGAATTTAGAAATTACAATTATATCTCTCATTCGCAGAGGCGTACCGCTTTAAACATTATGAAAACGGGGGCAAATCGACCTGTTTAAAAATGATTCAAGATTGTTTCTCAAAAATATTGTTTTTCATTTAAGTGTGTTATTTTTCCAAGATTTGTTATTTTAACTAGTAAGACCGAATAAATATAGAAGATGTTAACGTAAATTTGGCCTTCTGGTATGCCCTGCATGAGTATCTTTATTACGGGCTTTTTTTTAGATAAATGTTTGGTTGTAATCTTTTATGAACCTGAGTAAACCTGAAAAGAGACAATTCAATTGAAAGCTCATATTTTTCCACTTTTCCGAAAATATCGATTTTTTTAATTTTCAGAGGTCGTCCGAAAAGGAACCTTTAAAATAAATTCTGCTTTGTCGAATAAATATAAATTTGTCTACAGAAATTTGGTATTAATTAACATTAAAAAAAATCTTTAAAAAAAATCTTAAAACTTACCGTCTTGAAAAACATTTTTGTGAAAGAATGTTGAATCATTTTCAAAACAGATAACTTTGCCCCCATTTCTCATAATGCTTTGAGAGTTACGCCACTGTACTGTATAAGGAATATAATTGATAATATGCAAATGTATTGCCCATAAAAATCTTCAGTAATCGCATATGTACTTAGATACTCCTTTGATTTTTGTCCCGCTAGAATGTGAATTTCAACTACTGTGCGTCATACCTCTCGTCTCGTCTGGCAATATGTACATATTTGGCTTTCAGTAATACCGATCGGCGTTCCTACCTAACACATTGTCATTAGAGGTACGGAAATTTATATATTACGAAATAGATGCATGAGGCGAAAATTTCTCATTTTTGCGAATATATGCGAAATGTTTTAACTTTGTCCTTTTTACACGAAAATTTTAATTTTTCACAAAAAAAAATCAATTATGGAAGATTGATTTTTGTAAAGTTTCCTTTTAATGAGAATAAACACATTGTAAATGAGTCCAGAAAGTTCATACAATCACGAGCATAACGGCTTACGAAACATCGTACCTCCAAATATCAAAATTGCAATTCTTTTATTACACAATGCACATTCGTCGTATATATTGCCAGGCTGTACGGCTCATATTTGCTAACTGCTAGCCGCTTTCCTATGAAGTCATTCGCTTCCAACTAACTGAACTGATACGCGAAAACTATTTCTTTTTTAAAAAGAGAGAGGAAAAACCCCTTGAGAAATGACTCTTAAACCGAACTATTAATTTTAGGATTCTTTTATTAGTTTGGTTAATCGAAATTCCATGGGCCCCGCGCTCAATATTTGCCACGGGCCCCGCGCTGGCTTAATCCGGTACTGAGGCTATGGCATTATTTGCGACCAAAACCAAAACCTGCAAGTTCACGAATTGAATCGCAGACGCAAGGACAATCTAGCTGTAATCTGTACTTGCCGAGACTTATGGCTGTCCGACAAGGAATTCAACGGGATTAAGCGGAGTGGATTTTCACCTGCCATGCGCTAAAAATTCAATAGAATTGTGGGCCACAATCATAGACATAGTTGCCTCACTTTAGAAAATTTTTGCACTAATTTAATTTGTATGTTAAAAAAGAAAAACGAAAAATTCTTGTACACTAATTTGATAGTCAAAACCTAAAAGGGCTCGTTTCCGATTTTTCTTGCCGAACAAAATTGCACCTGCATAGTTCAGCCGAGTAACTCCTGAAAATCAGTAAATGAACGGATTAAAATTGAACAAAATAGCGCAGGCTTCGAGCCAACTTTGCGAGCCGACACTTCTTGGTATACACTTCTCTACTAGGAAAATCCTTTCGGGTTAACGGTAAAACTCATTTATAAGGGTCCTTAATTTTGTTCACTATCCAAAACAGACAAACCTATTCCGTTCTTCAGCGATAGCGAAATTCAGGAAAAACATAGGAAAAATAGCAAATACGCCCGGTGCGCTCAATTTTAGGGGCGGCTTTTTGGATGGCTCTTGAATAAAAAAAAAGTTTGTAAAAGCCGAAGGGAAAAACGTATTATCAACTTCGATTTATTTGAAAGATAAAGTAGAACGGAAAGTTTTGTTTGAAAGAGTCCTTCAGTTGAATCCAATTGCATTGACTCATCTAGAATTGAGAGGATAAATTTCAAACAAAGTGACTTGGCACAAGTACAAGTACATTTGGCACCTGATGAGAGTGCCATGTCATCATGCATTCGATCGAAACCGGTCGAATGTAATTTTTTTGCATTTTCCGAGTCGATCTGCCTGTAAATAAGAAATTCGCTCGGAGTGCATCTTTCGTAAAAACGTTGTACTTGTGTATAATTTGTGTACCCGCACTAAATAGGAACAGGGACGGCAGCGGAGGGCTCCACGGCTGTGGTGATGCGGAGTCGGCATCCCAACATGCATTTATATTAAAGTGATTTGAGTTTCAGCAAGATGAGGGATGGCACCACAGTAGACATTGCCAAGCCGCAGTCCTCCCTTATATGTTTCCGGGCATGCTTATATTGGGATCTGGCTAGGTTCCCCTAGCAGCTACCTTATTCTCTATAAGAATTCTGGAGACGATATATTTATGAAAATAAGCAACGCACTTTGAAATCCTCCGCCAAGCGATCTGGCTAATTTAAATTTTTCTGTTTCGCAGTGTGTAAGAAAGTTATTGATAACTACTCCAGAAGGTGGGTAATGAAAGGTAGGTAATACTAACCTTTAAGTTTCTAATTAAAAAAGAGACTCTCTTCAAAGCCTTGCTGAACTTTGGTGAATTGCGCTTTAGAGTCTAACTATGATAGCGGAACATGTTTCCCGAGAAGTGCGTAAATTACTGGAACGTTGGTATTTGCACCACTGTGACCACTGTTGTTATAAAAATGTTCCTATGGCAGCCGATTCCACAATGAAAATCGTTTCGGGGTTACTTGTTTTAATGTTAAAAATATTGTGAGTCCGAGGAGAAATTCTCGGAATATTGTTGGCGGCAATATATGTATTTCTTATAAAATTCATGTGAAGCTTTTTGTTCAAAAAATTGCATCCTGTAAAAAATATCAGCAATTTTAACATCTCAAATTTGAAGAATCAGATTCATTATTATTTTTACTTCAGTGCTATTATTAAATTAATTTGTTGGTTTGTGAAACATGTTCATGCATATTCTTAAAGTACAAAATGTGTCTACCAAGGGGGTGGGGGATTCATCCCTACGCCACTGGCTGCGGATACAACAGAGCACATCTGGTAGGTACTTAATTTGTAAGATTTTTAAAATGGCTAAATAATAGACAAATTGTGTTCCTAGGGACAAGCAGTCTCCATACTCCCCTATACACAGAATCACAGGTGCCTCAGTAACTACCAGCTTTAGCTTCTCTACCGTTAGCATCCTAAGCCTATAACCGATATGCATGGATTCATGCTCAAACGATTGTCGTTATGCAAATCAATAACCGGATATGGGACTATTGATATTAACCCCGGTACGTATAGTTAGATCAGTCCAGATATTCACATTTTTGTAAATACGATATTTAGATATACTATCGTCAAGTTGGGTCGTCGCCTGACATTGCTGACATAAATTCATGCGATCAAGTTAAATTATTGCGATCGTTTCATTATAACGCTACTGTACAGTGTATGTATATGTTTGTATGGTAGTGCGACAACCGCGAATGTGACATCGCTACAAAACGCCTGAGTCTAATTATTTTGTAATGAAATTTTTATGTTAATTTGATTTTCTGATGTTTTTTATGCAAATTCTTGCATTCATTACGCGTATGGTCGTATAGTTTATACATTTGTCACCCTAGACATTTTACACGTTTATACCCATATAATGTGAGTAGCCTCTCTCTGTCATAGCGCGATCGACAATATATTTATTTCATTATACAGTTTGGGGTCAAGTATTGGTGACTTCTTACTTCCTTCGTGCGTGTCGATTTACCTTCGTTGTGCCCTTTTAGCGACGCGCAGGTTAATGAAGTAGCCATGTGAGACGGTGTGAAATTCTACTGTGTGTCGACGCACTCGAATTAATCGAATTCAATTTTCACACGAAATTCTTATAAGAGTAACAACATATTGTGACCGGTATTTGGTATAATAAATATGTGTGCATGCGCATATGTTATGGAATGTCATACAAGACGATTCCATATAATGCGGGCTATGGGGCTTCAGACAACCCTTGCTTCCTGTCGAATGACCGCACTCGCGGACTTGGGTATTTATTGAAGAATGTCCGGACAAGACGGAGTTGGACCTTGAATGACAACCGGTACTTAAGAAACATGAACTACTTGTAAGATACCGTCCGCTTATTATTGAATGTGCGGATTTAATGCGACTTTCATGTTAACATTGTTCCGTGTGACTTTAGATAAGTTGCATTATGATGAGGGCGAGTCAATGAATTTCAACACTTAAATCAGCGAAAAAAAAACAAAAGATTTCGTTATTGATATGAAATATTTTTTTCGTATGGAATTGGAGAAAAAGACGTTTTTGATATGTTCTACAATGAAACCGTCTAATTTTACTCCAAACCTAAAGATGTTTTTTATTGAGCCAAAAGTAGGTACAACCTACCATACGAATATATTCATTTTGCAATTAATTCTACGTGAGACATGCTGATGAAAAATTGTCTGTCTATGATGGTACTACATAGCGAACTGGTAACAGTGCTATACCGAGCCTTTTTTGTTCCGAGGGAAACAGTATGTATAATGATTGTATTCTGTCCTTGCCTAGGCAATATAATGTAGCCCTGCGAAGCCTCCAGAACAAATCATGCCCCGTCGTACTGCACCTATAATAGTAACTTCTAGTCCAGAAATACCTTGATAAAGGCGAAAGCAACTAACTAAATGGTGTGCTATGGTGCGACAGAGTGCTACAAAATAAATTTTATATATGGAAACAGAAAATGAAACCTCCAAGTTTTAGGCCTTCACATTTTAACGTTATAGGTAATCGTCGTATAGTCGTCGTCGTCTTCCGCCATTCTTTCGTGCGGGACCTATATCTAGGAAATTCTGTGTGTGTGGGGCTTACGTACGTCGTACCTATACTATGTCGTATATAATATAAAATGGAAAAGGCGGGCATAATTAATCTCCGTAAGTCGTCCGCGTAATTAATTTACATTTATTGTGCTCTAAATCATCGAGGGTGGGTGGTTATCGTTTGATTAAGTACAGCTATTTATTTAGCCAACTAGGTATTCTGCTTTTTCCATTTTTTTTTCTTTTCTATATAGAACAACGTGTCTGCTTTCCTCTATAGTCCGGGGAGGTTTTATTTATTTATTTTTTTGCTTACGTATCATTTAGCTTAAGAACTTTGCATGAATTAATGCGCCAGTACATTGTCTAACAAATGCTTACCTACATCAGATTACGACATTTTATGCAAATGGATATTTTTTTCCTTAAAATAACCTGCCTCGCGAAATTATCTGTACTTATATGCTATAGGTAGGTTACAAATATTCATAAGCACCTAAGTGTATAGTTTATAAGGGATTTTATCTGTATTTCTTCCGTTTAACCGCAGATAATTGTAAAAGCCTACTTCAAGCATTTAATAATTACCACTAAAGGCCTTATAAATTTCAGTTTCAACGGAAACCGCTCCCTAGGCTCAATGACTGGATATAATCAAAACGGGACCGAGGCTAATTTCGGGCGCGGCCGAAATTTGGATACCCTTCGCTCCTCTCGGGCTAAAAGTCTTTTCGGGCGTACCTACGACTTGTATTAAATCCCCCTCCCCCCATTCTTTTCCTTCTGTCTTACTAAAGTTCCGTTGCGTCGGCAAAGCAATATTTGTGTGGGGTTTGGTTGGAATAAGTGGGCAAATAAAAATATTTACTCGGAAAACTTATTGGGGGATGCGGGAGCATGGCCCCATAGTACGATTCCATTTGTTTTAACCTTTTCAGTTGCTTTGATAAAGACACATTAATTCAAGGTTTTGTGAAATTGGTGTAAAAAATGTTTCTTAGAAGAACCAAAATGGGGGGTTGGGTTTGTGTGCGGCAGCCCCCCATGACCCCATTGTCTGACTTGATCCATTCTTACATATGTTTTGCGCCATCAATAGAAATACATTTGTGTGAAATTTGGTTGAAATTGGTACACAAATAAAAAGTTTTTCTTAGAAGAACCTAATTTGGGGTTAGGTTTGTATGGCAGCCCCATGATCCCATTGTCCGATTTGATCCATTTTTACATATCTTTTGTGTCATCAATGGAAATGCATTTGTGTGAAATTTGATTGAAATTAGTACAAAAATAAAAAAGTTTTTCTTAGAAGAACCTAATTTGGGGAGTTGGGTCTGTATGGCAGCCCCATGACCCCATTGTCCGATTGTACCGATTCAAACATACAAAAACGCCTGCAGCTGATTTACCGCTTGCAGAATTTTTGCCAATTTGAAATATCACTGAATTTCAACTCCTCGAAAATAGCCAAGCCATGCTTGCATCAATCATTCCAGAGTATATTATCACTATAGAGGAAATTGAACAGTGCGGAATGAAGATGTTTATGACGATGCATCAGACGGAAATCACGCAAGCAACGGTGAGTCTTCGCAAAGCAGCGACGATGGTGTTCATGATATCGTGGAAGCTGTTTCCTACTCTGCAGCCATTCACAGTGTCAACACTGTAATAAGGTGGTGCAAGAACAGTCAATTGTATTCGGCTAGACATATGCACAATCTTTTAGCAATCCGTAACGACATAGTTGAAAAATTGGGCGTAGTTGAAAAATAAGACAGAAAATAAAAACGTCCAGAAATTAGAACATTTCAGAAATTAGAATCACCTCATTTACCAAGTGGTTCTAATTTCTCAGCGTCTACTGTATCTGGATAACGGTAACATGTACTGAAAATTGGTGTATGGCGAATTTATAGTTCTTGTGATTTCAGAATAACATGCCAAAAGTCAATTTTAATTGGCGCATTCCCAACGGTGTCAGGAGGTCTAACAATATTTTTAACAAGTTTTCACGAAAATCTCTATAACGGACTATAACTATAAAAGACTTTGTATGGGCAATTCGTTTCAAATACGGTTCTGAAAAAAGTCGCCAAATTTTTCATCATTATGTACACCTTTGAAGGTGCTATGGGGGTTAAAACCTCAGAAAAACGAGAATTTTTGGTTTTATCGTGAATACAGAAGTAACGGTGATGTATGCTGTAAGGTCATCTATGACATATTTGTAGTTTCTGTGGCTGCAAATAAAATGCCAAAAGTCCCTATAGGTTGATGGACACTCAAGAAAGTTATAAGGGGCCAAAAGTCAAAATTTTCTGTTTTTGGGCAATATCTCTATAACGGCAATGTTCACTAAAAAGTGTTATGTGACAAATTTGTAGCTTGTATAACACCAGTACCAAATTTCAGATCGATGCGTATAATCATAAGGGCGCTATGAGGGTTCGTTCAACCCATACACAGGGCCGGATTTCCCATATGGGCAACCTGGGCAGCTGCCCGGGGCGGCAGATTTTGAAGGGCGGCACATTTTTGAAGCCTTCTATTGGTTTTACATTCTATGAAAGATAGACTCTGTCTCTGACTCGAGGAGCAGTTGACATAATTAGCAAAAATATGAATTGCTTTCTAAGTTATTTTAGTTAATAAAAATAAATAAATTTTGTTGTTGTTGAGGTAATGAGTTCAGCATCACGCTCAGCAGTGTTATTTATTATTTTTATTTATTGAGATCATAGTCCGTCACAAGCTCGCAGGTTCAAAAACACCATGGCTCACGGTGAGTTTCGAACTCATGACCTTGTGCACCGAAGGTGCGCGCACTAACCGCTAGACCAGCCAGACTAAGTTATTCTAGTTAGGTGACGCCTTAATCCAGGGCGCCAAATGTTACGTTACTTATCCTTTCAAAACATTGTTGTTGGACGGTGGATCAATCATCAAGCTTCAACAACTTGTTTGAGAGATACACCGTCCTATTTGTCCACAGTGGGAACAACACACTTTTATGCTATCATCGCAATCAATGCGGCGCACATTGTGTGCATTGATTGCGATTATCCTTTCAATTTTTATACTTCACGCAAAATTCTGCTGGAGCTATTCATTCCAAAAGGCGTATACTGATGGCGGGTAATTTGGCTGGACTAGAAGTGACATATATAGTGTTGTGGCTTTATTTTGAACAAGGACAGAGATGCCACTGATCAATTTTATATCCGATAAGAGAGTATGTGTATATGAGACACAGGATATCTCTGTGCTGTGGCATGGTACACGGATTTTTCGGTGAGTTGTGATACAACGGACACGAGCAGCACAGGGACCCTAGTATTTTGTGGATTGATGATTACTCGGCCTGAGTCGCATTGCTGACTAGTATGCTGAAGGACCCTCATCCGGATGGTGGACTCGAGGTGGCTGGGGGTTGTTACCCATTCGGAGAGTGTAAAGCACCTCCAACGAAGCAACTCATCGAACCACACCCTTTTTTCATATTCCTGTTGCTCCCGTGGAAAAAAATCGTTTTAACTGAACTATTTGAAAGGATCCAGTCATGCTTCTATTTTAAAAGATTTGAGATAGAGCTTAAGTAGTTTTTATTTTTTTAACGGAATTTACCGTCTTCACACTCAATAAGCAATGTAGGTCAATAGCTGCATTGACGCACCTGAAGAATTTTTGTTTATAAAAAAAAGTTTTATTTCTCCATCCGGCAAAAAAAAATAGATAACTTTCCACATTTTAAACCCAGGTCTAGAAAATTAACACATCCATTTAGTTTTGCCCCACTTTAAATTGAGATGAGAAGCAACAGTGACGAGTGTATAAGGATTTGTTTTCGGGAAGGGTCCAAGTCTCTCTGCATTGACTACCATTGTCTATATTTTCTAAGTATCATGTTTCCATTGTGTGAATCGGTTTAAATTAATTTTTCCCAAATTTAGGTTTAAATTGTCATATTTTTTAGTATAGAAAAATTAAAAAATCCACTGGAAAAAAATCGTTTAAGATGACAAAAAATCAGTAAAGCGTATAAAAGCGGTTCCTTATGACTTTTGTTGAATAACATTGCGAGCTTGCATTTTCGAAATTTATGTTAAATTTATTTTTTATCCTAAAAATACAAAAAAAAAATCACGAAATCCGTACTTAGGTTAATTGCATCAGACCAAGGACATCTCCTCATCAACCTCAGAAATTGAGTAGGTAATTTGAAAACATTCTGAACGCATTTTAAATAAGATGTATATAATCGTACGAACTTCAATGCTTTTTTAAAAAATGTCTGAAAAGCCCCTGATTAGGTCCCTATGGGAAGCAGGATATTTTCATGCAAACGAAAGACATGGTCCATCCAACGTCCGTTAACGTTACCATATATGTACGCGACTTTTACTACTTCCAAGCTAAACTACTGAGGGCGGCCATTTGCCTATTGCCCAGGGGCGCCATACAGGTTAAATCCGGCCCTGCCCATACAAAACGCAATTTTTTGTTAATTTCATGAATATCTTAGTAACGGTAACAGATGCGGGAAAGTGGTTTACAATGAATATGTTTCTTCAATATATCTAATAAATAAAATACCAAAACACCCGATCTGTACCTGCCCCCAATTGGAGCTACACGGAGTAAAACTTAAAAAAAAAAGTTTTCCGCGAATTTTTCTATCTATGTATTGGACACACTCCGATTCTCAACCATTTAGCTGCAACAGGCATCTGAAAATTTTTGAAAAATTAATTTTCTTACACATAGCTTAAACCTTAATATCCCCAGAACTATACTAGCAGGAATAGCGAAATAAGCTTATTATACAGCCAACTTATTTACCTAAACAACAAAACTAACCGCATTAAAATCGGATGAGTGGTTTGTAAAAAGTAAAATTTTTGTGAATTCTACCCAAAAACATATGACTTTTTCATCTCAATTTTCTCCAACTTTTACCAAGGTGAGGTGCATGTACGATTCTTTTGAAAATTGGCCCATAGTCTTACAATATCTTTCATAAAGCGTTTTATTCTATATCTTCGATAATGCTTACCCTTTAATTGCCTTAAATGCTGAAAACCACGGTTAATTTTGGCTGGATTTCAGCCTAATTTGTATAAATTTTGCCAAATTGCAGTACATTAGGGCAGTTTGAATGAATTTTAGCTAAAAGTGGCTCCATTTTTCTGCAAATGAAGCATTATACATATATAGAAAAAATGGAGCTAGAATAAATTGATATGAGGAAAATACAATCGCAAGATTGTGCACAAATTTTTAGAATAATCGTACGAACAACTCACCTTGGCAGAAGTTGGAGAAAATTGAGGTGAAAACATAATTTGATTTTGGGTAAAATCCCAAAAATTTGAATTTAAGGCTCAGTAAAAATCAAACCACTTGTCTGATTTTAGTGGGGTTAGTTTCTTTGCTTAGCTGAATTTGTGGGCAGCAAGAATAATCTCATTTCGTTACTCTTGCAAGTCTAGTTTAGGAGATATAAAGGTTTAAGTCGTATAAGAAATCATCGTCATAGACGCCTTTACAGCATACTCCCCGTTACAGAGATATTCGCGGAAATCCCTAAAAATCCCGTTTTTTTTCGAAGTTTTGAGCCCCCGTAGCATCCATGAAAAATTTGGCCACTTTCCTAGAAACCGTATGGGCTACAAACACAATTTTTTAGCTGGAGTTGCCGTTATAACGATTTTCCTGAAACTTTGTAAAAAATACAGGCATCGTTAGGAGTAGTCGAATCAAAATCTACCTTTGACAGTTTATTCACAAACCACAAGAGCTATAAATTTTCCATACACCACTTTAGTAGTACATATTACCGTTATCGAGATATTCAGAAAAACCTGTTTTTGAGGGTCTTCGACCCTCTGTACAACCGCTAGCGGCACTCGTGCAAGACTTTTAGGGTCTTGTGTAGGACCTTGAAAGGAAGGCTCATACAAAAATTCAGCTTTCTCCTAATTTTTGCGAAGTTTGCCCAAATTTGTGTTCAAATTTCCTGGGGTACTATATTATTGGCATAAAATAAAAAATAAGTTTAAACACATCCTCTAAGCTTTTTTTTGCGTAATGTCATTTCAATTGGCAAATTTCGCAATTTTCCTATAAAAAATCACAAAAATCGAAATATTTCGGTAACCGCTAAAAATATGTAGAACATTCATGCCTTCATTTTGTTGCATTTTGACACTATTTTAAGTCCTGGAATGACTAAGGTACACTGTAAAAACCAGGTTGAATTTTACATCGAAAACTCGTTGAATTTTACACCTTTTTTCTAGAAAAATTACAGTAAACGTTTATTTTTCAACCAAATTTCTAGTAAACCCACAAAATAGTGTAATATTACACATATTTTTTAATATTACTCAATTTTTGTGTAATTTTACACCACATTTGGTGTGAAGATCTGTCATTACTTTATTTTTGCGTAACTTTACATTTTCAGCGTATATTTAGGAAATTTTCATGTAATATTACGATTTTAGTGTAAAAATTACACCTGCATTGTGTAAAACTGTTACAATACTTTTGTGCATTATTGCATTTTCCTGTATCTGTCATGTGGTTTGTTCTGTGCGCAATTAGTCTGTTCCGTCCGAATTATATTTTTGTTGTTGTTGTAGCGCTTTTTTGCTGTTGAACCGAAGGGGGAATAGCAGCCCTTGGCCGTTGGAATAACGGGGAGCTCCAGGACGATTTACATCGAAGAACCGGCTGCCGTAAATATTATTAATTAATTACAGAAACCCGGATGTAAATTTACATGTTCGCCGGTGTAAATTTACATTTTTTACAGTGCAAATTTGCTTATTTATGATTTAAATTTACATAAATCTAAGAGTATGTTTACTTATTTATGTGTGCAAATTTACTTATTACCGTTTGTAGATTTACACCAATTTTGTAGTAAATATTTACACCGTAAAGTGTAAAATTACTCTCGTTCATATCGTGGTGTAAATTTACAACTATAATAGAAGGAAAAAAAATTTCCTCCTATTATTGGAGTAAATTTTTTTGTATAATCAAAGATTTATTCTTTATCCATAAGCATAAACCTAGCAAAGTTTACGTGAATTAGAGATCAGGTACAATTTCACGAAAAAATCGATTGATAATATTCTTTAATTTAGCACAAAATTAATAAATTGACTTTATCGCTTCTCATACGAAAATGATTAAACATCAACTCCTAACGGCCGTACCAATCAATTCCATTGAAGGCAATCATCTATCATTCCTGTCGTTTGAATCATCGTTACTATCATTTTGATCTGCGTTACCCCCGTCTATTACACACCCATCGCACCAATGTAAAATTTGATTAAAATCGTTATATGCCATAATCATGAAATCGGCTCCAGCTTCAAAAGGACTACGCGACGCTTCCTCAATTATTGTACATCAATCCATCCATCCAAAAGCCAAATCTCCATCAAAAACTCCCCAACTCATACCTGCCACAATATAACCCTCTAACTCAATTACCCTTACGAGCCGCCCTAATGTATGTGTATGTTTGCGGGGTTCTATGAAACGACACGGCAGGACATCTCGAAATCCTTCAGAGTCATTTGACAGAAAACCGAGATGCAGAGAGGACGTGGTAAGTAAGGACTATAACGATGGGGAATACATTTTACATGATAAATTTACTTTTCGGGGGGTCTCCAAAATTATACTCACACAATTTGAAATTTCCACCGCGCCATTGGAATTGGCATACCTATTGGTTGTCGTTTGGTGTGAGGACATTATAGACGGTTCGTTCAAAATGCTTCAAATTATGCAGATATACTGGATGGATACCGAAGTTATATATTGCAATGTTTGCACGGGCGTACAACTGGTGGTGGGTTTGTCTGAATCGCATTCATGACGACGCTGATGATTAAATGAATTGAAAACTTGAAGGATTTTTTCATTAAATTCTGTATATTTGAACAAGGACAGAAAGTAGCAGGGTGCACGATCACATGTAGAATATCTCATGCCTTTTGGATATCCGCACATCTAAAAATAACCATCCGCCTAAATAAAAAAAAATACAAGGACTTCTGTTGTTTGGATCATCAACATGTCTCTATAACACACCAAGCATGCATCATTAATGCCTCCCATGTTTATGGAAAAATGCAGCATTCCTCGCATAAATCAGAAAACATGACAATTTCAAAAATTTATGATTTCCAACCAGACTCAATATGTCTCGAAAAATTCCCCCCAAAAGATATTCCTGACATCTCTCGCTTGCTTATCCAACTTTCTTCAAATTCATTCTTCCCTGAAATGATACACGAGCCGCCGAAAACTGCTGTAGCAGTTCCGATAAATTTGTGTCATGCGACAATGTTAAGTTCAAATAACACTCCTTAAAGGTCAGACAATAAATATTTTTCTAAATTTAGCTTAACGATAGCATTTTCTTCCCCCCATATAGAAGAAACAAAAATTATGGAAACATGAAAAACTTTCTTTGGTTTTGTCTTTTGAATTGGCCCGAACCAATCCCAAATGGAACTTTATTAAGATGATACTGAAATATTAGAACCACAACAACGTGTTATAGAGAGAGATAGATTCAAATCCCGCAAGATGGTGCGGCGCAGCGCGTGTGCTATATATGGAGATAAAGAGGATTCAAAAAACGTTTTAGGTCGATCAAGCAGATCATTTTGTTTGACTGTTGGTAAATGAATGATGAAGAAAAAATTAATTTTGGGAAATTAAGATAAAGTATCGTCATTTTCGTGCAATAGCACTGATACATATAGAAGATGTATCTGCTGGGACGGAGTAATCGAGGTTTATCCTAGTGATCTTAGTCCTATCGCGAGAGGGAGAGGTGTATAAATTCCACTACAATAAAAAAACTATTTTAATTTAAGGATATCAGAAAATCAGTCTTAAATTTAAAAAGATTTTTTATTTATCAACTCCAATATTTTTAAAAATTACCTGCAAAAAATCGCATTAGGTTAGATCTTTTTTTTTTAAACAGACTTCATAAAATACGTTTAATAATAAATAAACCTTCAGAGCAATGTTTGTTGTTGTCTCATAAAAAATGGTTCTTTTCTAATTTTCCCTGATCATTTTCGTTGAATTAATTTCCTTCGATATACCTACGGACGCGAGATAAAATTAGAAATATTGATATTGTTTTTGTTCCGTATCTATACGTTCTCCCTCACACGTTCCTTTTCATAAAACGCGAAGTGGTGGTTAGTCGTTGCGTGTTCAATTTGTCATTTGTGTTTTCATCAATTTGAAGTCCTCCGCACTTTCCAATCATTTATGCGAGTCCGTAGGGAGGGCGGGCAACTTTAGATTTTTTGTTGTAGAAAGAAAAATCAGGAATGTTTGGTTGACGAATTTTGGGATGTAGAGTGCAATTCCCCCAAATTAAGTGCTTTCTTTGGAAATCGAGCATTAGAGAACGTGACGTCGAGTCATTTATGGTTTAATGTCTTTGACTTTTGTGTCATTAATATTCGGAGATAATTGATACCGTGTATCAATATTTATTACGTTTTGACACACAGAAAGGTTCCGGCGTTTGGATGGGTATTTGAGATACCAATTTATTTAGTAGTTTTTGCTTCTATTCAAATACATGGGCGTAGCCAAGGGGGGGCAGGGAGGGGCGGTCGCACGATCTCGGCTACGGAGCATGATGTTGGTTATCTTGCAAAATACATATGCTTGCAATTCAACTAAAAGGCCTATCCCATTAATGCAATAGGACGTCATATAAAACAAATGGGATACATCCTTTTATTAGTTAATCATATCAGATCTTGTTAATTTAATAAGACAAACTGATTGAAATATAATCTGATGTCCCATTGGATTTACGGGACACATTTCATTCCATACAAAATATCCCAATAGGATTCTTCCAGTTATATTAATTATTGCCTCTGTTTACTTTTGTGAAGAAATCTGGTAAATTGCCGTCCAATTAAAATAATGGTACAAAAACTTTTAAATTTACGGGCCCCATTTTTCTGAGTGTATTTATAAATATTCTGACGATGCTACTTTGGTAAGATGAAAGTGACAGACGAAACAAACTGATTTCGCAAGTTGAATATGCAGTCCGAGATACAAAAATTGCACTGAAAATAGACAAACTACGCTCTAAAAGGCAGATACTAGAGGCCAGTTGATTGTAATCAGAATGCAGAAGAAAATCATTCTCATCACCATTTTTAAAATTTGACTCTAAAATTAGCAAAAAAACGAGACCGAGGCTAATTTCGGGCGCGGTCGAAATTCGGTTATCCTTTGCTTCCCTCGGGCTAAAAGTTTTTTCGGGCTTACCTACGACTTGTATTTAACCCCCACCCCCTATCATATTCCTTCTGTCTTCACAAAAGCTCGTAGTCTGGCTGGTCTAGCGGTTAGTGCGCGCACCTTCGGTGCACAGGGTCATGAGATCAAATCTCACCGTGTTCCGTGGTGTTTTTCGAACTCACGAGCTTGTGACGGACTATGATCTCACTCAGATGTTAAACGAGTACCCATTTATGGGGATAAATAACAAAGCTGAGCGTGATGCTGATCTCATTACCTCATCAAAAAGCAGATAAGATCTTGGAAATAGGATGTCACTGACACATCCTGCGGCCTTAGTCCAATGTTGGATTGTCGCGCCTGTTATTTATTTATTTTATTTCACAAAAGTTCGGTTGCGTCGACAAAACAATACATTATTTGTGTTAGGTTTGGTTGGAATAAGTGGGGAAATAAAAATATTTACTCTGAAAATTTTATTGGGGGATGCGGGAGGATGGCGCCATAGTACGATTCCATTTGTTTTGACCTTTTTTGTTGCTTTGATAAAGACGCATTAATTGAAGGTTTTGTGAAATTGGTGAAAAAAAAATATTTTTTAAAAGACAAAAAATGGGGTGTTGGGTTTGTGTAGCAGCCCCGATGACCCCATGTTCCGATTTGATCCATTCTCGCATATGTTTTGTGTAATAATTAATAGAAATACATTCGTGTGAGATTTGGTTGAAATTGGTGCACAAATAAAAATGAATCCTTAGAAAAACCTAATTTGGGAGGTTGGGCTTGTAAGGCAGCCCCCCCTGGTCCGATTTGATCCATTCTTAGATATGTTTTGTGTCATCGAGAGAAACAGATTTGTGTGAAATTGGGTGGAAATTAGTGCACAAATAAGAAAAGTTTTTCTTAGAAGAACTTAATTTGGGGAGTTGGGTTTGTATGGCAGCCCCATGACCCCATTGTCTGATTTTACCGATTCAAACACAAACTGCCTACAGCAAAAACAAGCATTTGTGCAAAATTTCAGCTTCACAGCTTTGAAATTGGCCGAGTAAAACGCATCGCAACAGACAGACAGACATCGCCCAATAGACTCCCCAAGTCAGGCACGTAGCCAGGGGAGGGGTCCAGGGGGTCCGGACCCCTCCCGAAATGTTTGCAGAAATAATCGGAGTCAGCGTTTTGATAACATAATTTTGAAAAAAATTGACGTCTTCTTAGCTCCGCTATTTTTTCAGACATCATTACTCATTCACCTAAATAGCAGTCGATTTCAGAGTTTAAATATTCAATATTTTCAAATTGTTAGCTTAGTTGAAAGTGCCGCTAGCAGTGATGCGGCTGAGCACTACTAATTATGTGTAGAAAATTACTATTCGCATTCGGTACAGAATTCTCGTTATTATTTATCCTAATTTGCCTAAGAGTTTGGTGTTTTGAACTCTCCGCTGCTGAGGTTCTAAATGTTGCTAAGAAATAATTTCAGAACGCGATGAACAATAGTTTAGCCTAGAAAAGCCTAGAAAATCCAGAATGCAACATAGTCGAGATTTCCAGCTTACACCTATGGCTAAATTAATATATCTATTAGTCATTTGAAAATGTGCATGGGATAGGATGGCCTGTGCTCCGCATTTCAGCCCGTTCGAATTCCGGATTTCTTCCCACGATTCCTGAATAAAAAAAAAACAACCGCAGATAGAAAAACATCCATTGTAGCCGCGCCACATTCCGATTTCAGTAAGCTTAAAATATTTAAGTTTGACGGTGGTGTATCATGGATGCTCTTGGAAAGTATCGAGGCCCTAAATGCGAGCCAAATACTACTTTATACCACATTGGTGTCAGGAAAACTCGGCATTAAAATCATGCTGATGACCAACATTGTGAAACACGCAGCCACAATCAATAATTTGCCGTATTATTAGTTGGAGACAGTGGCGCAACAACGGGAGGGGTAGACCGAGAAATTTTGAAAGGAAAATATGAAAATAAGAACTACACAAGTTTGAGTTTTTAATTTAGAATCTTTGCTATTAAATACCGTACCGTTCTATCAAAAGAACTTTAGTAACACGTATTTCACAAAATCACACTGTTCATTTCGAAAAGGAATTCCCCTTAATTTTTTTCGGGACACATGGAATCTTGTGGTAATTGGTGTACCACCCTGTTAAAATTAACCTAATAACACAGACCATAATTTAAATTTGAAGATTAAAATCTTTTTCATCAAATTTATAGAAAGCAAAAAAATAGTACGGGGGGCAATATTTGGACCCCTCCCGAAACAAAATCCTGGCTGCGTCCCTGCCCCAAGTCATGCTGATCATATATGTAGACTTTCTATATGGTGGGAGATGCTTCCTTCAATGCCTTACAAACTTCATGACTAAGTTAATACACCCTTTCACTATGAGCGAAGGGTATAAAAAAGAAATAACATGCGTGGCAGTCCACCAGTAAACTAGGGCCGCAGTTGTGTGAATGACATCCAATTTCCAAGATGTTGAGTAGTTGAGATCAACAGCACACGCAGCAATGTTATTTATCCCCATAAATGGATACTTGTTTACAATCTGAGCGACGTCAACGTCATAGTCCGTCACGTAGGTCGAGAGTTCGAAAAACACCATAATATGAATTCGTGCACGGTGAGTCTGGAATCCATGACCCTGTGCACCAATCCAACCGCAAGCCAGGCTACTAAAATTTGCTAACAATATTTCTGCGACCGGAAATTTTAATTCCTAAGAAAATCATAAAAAAATTTTGCGCTTGCCCCCCCCCTGACCGAAATCCTGGCTACGCCCATGTTCAAATAATCCTAATTTCTGTTAAGTTAAGTTTTTTGAATCATACAAATAGTTCCATATTTCTGGTGTTACATAGTAATCTGTCTTTTGTGGGAAAAATCTGCAATATTAAAGCTTTGAAATGTCATGGCGTAATGTTTCAAAAATATCTTGTGTTCGAAAACGAAATGGGGTCCCCTACTCAATATAATCTATTAGCCAATATTTTTACTCTACCATTTACAAAAATACTTTTAACCTGTTAAAGCTGAATTCTGTAAATTTTTCAAACAAATAACGTTTGAAGCTAAACTTATGAAATAAGCTATTATTTTTATTGCAGCGATTCGTATCCTCTTCTTTGGTAGGAGCAGTGGTGTATAGCTTATCGGAGAGGGAGGGGATCTGTGACCAGATGTTGCCCTTACAAGGGAAATTCAATTTAAATGACTGGGGGATCGTGTATATAACCTGAATTCTTACACTAACTAGTTTTTGCACAAATATTGGGGATAAATTTGTTTTCTCAAAATTGAGGCCCGCAACACATTGTGCAAACGAAAATTTTCTTCAAAAATCCAAAGAAGATATTTGTTTGTGCGGCCTATGTAGTTTCATTAATCAAAAGCACTGAATGTTCATACTAAATTTTATGTAAAGATTTGAAACTGAATTGGTGTACAAAATGCCAGTGCATTCAAATTTGTGAATTCGTATTTTATATCCAAAAACTTCACAAATCCAAAGTAAACAATAATAAAAACATAATTGCACAAAAATCGATTTCAATCACTTCATTTATATACTAAATCGACAAGTTCATTCAATGTGGTTAGATGTGGTTGATAATGGCTGAGTTTTTGGTTTAAAATACGATTCAAAAAATCCTAGGGCACTGAAGAATTATTTACCACTGCACTACCGGTGGAACTCAAAGGCATGGATGGCAGCCGAATTATTCCAAGCATGGTTTAAGGAGTCATTCATACCGAGTGTGGAAACTTTTTGTAGGGAGCAAAAAATCCCGTTCACAGTCTTACTATTTATGGATAATGCTCCCTGTCATCCGAAACAATTAAGTGATTTATATGATGAGATTTTCCTTCCGCCAAACACGTCATCCATTTGCGGCCAATGGACCAGACGTAATTGTCACCATCAAATCTTATTATCTACGGCGCACTTTTTCAAAAGCGATAGGGGCGATAGACCTCGATAGTTCTGATCTAATGTGCCAAAACACAACAAGCTGAAATCTTTGTGGAAAAACTTTACAATTTTGGATGTAATCAAAACAATTAGAGATGCATGGAAGGAAATCAATGAACCAATTTTGAAATGTGAACTAATTTATTAATCACTTAACTCATACATTAATAAATTTTATATGTTAAAGAAGCGCCACAGACCCTCCGATCGATTGGCCAGATTTTTTGATTGCGTTCTCAGTTGCTGGCTTTTTGACATAACCCTGTGGTCGTTCTTCATGCTGTGGTTGTGGCGGTCATTCTCCATCAAAAGTAGCAACAGATGTCCATCGCCAAAATCGGTATAATTTTTGCTATTTCGTGTTGTGTCTTGTGGACCGTGAGACTGTCAATTTCAGATTGCCCGATAAGTTGCCTAGTGTGTGTGCTGTACGGGCGGCAGATCGATTGTGCGCAATCGATTGACCAATAAATCGCTAGGTATGTGGCGCCCAAAAGGCGCATGGAAAAAACTACAGTGGATATCAGCCGACATTCAAGCTAGTGGGAATCTTGTGAAATGCAACATCTGAGGTTGTAGTGATGGCGAGACAGTTGGATTTAGATGTTTATCCGGAAGATGCGGAGGAGTTGCTTTCTTGACAAAAGTGCAGTGGTCAACTTGCTTTTAGATAATTTTTCAGTGCCCTAGGATTTTCTGAATGGTAAATCATCGGTTTTAAATCCATATTGCCAACTGTGTTGGCACCCAGCAAAAGGGTCAACCGGCTTTAAATCCTGGCATCGTTTTTTCTTCCTTTCAAACGAAGGTTCTGGATGGCATTTTTTTCCAAAATAATGCCGTCTCGTCCACATTAAAAATTTGTATTGGCAAATATCCCCATTCATCCATAATTTGTTTTAGTTCCGCGGAATATGCCTCGGCTGCCACTGTATCGGCACTATCCGCTTCCCCATCAATTTTAATGTTATGTAGATTGGAACGCCCTTAAATCTATTAAACCACCCCTTACTAGCAACGGATGTTTCTTCCGTCTCTCCTCTTTCATTCCTTGGTTTTAAAAAGACTTAAAGCCTTGGTCTGTATAACTGAGGTATTCAGAGGAATATTGTAATGAGTGTGGTCCTGAATCCAGATGCTTAAAAACATTTCTATTTCGGCAATTATACTGTCGTTTATTCCTATTATTTTTGAATGGACAGGCGTGGAATTTTTTATCTCGTCCAACACTTTAGTTTTATTTTTTTTTATAATTGTGCCCACTGTTCTTAGAGGAATATTTAATTTACGGCTGACAGACATTCCTCCTTCGGCGAGCTTTATCAAATCCGATTTCTCCTGCAACGTTAGCACTTTATGAGTTCTTTTGACTCTTTCTTTACCACGATGCACCTAGTAAAGAAAAAAAACCGCGACTTATCGATTCTAAACAAAAACAAAGCGACTCGCGACGTAAATTTGTCTAAAACAAAATTACTTCACAACTAAACAAGAACAATTTTGCAACGCGATTCGAAGAAGAACACACAGTTGTAAAAGAAACTTAACAGTGTTGGCTACAGACTCTAACATTAACCGCTTACTATAACCCAAAAGTGCCACCAAGGCGATTTCTAAACCGATTTGAATTCCCACAATTCTCAGGAATACTCGTAAATACGAAAAAAAAACCGGCATTCACAATGCAACTCATCATCTGGAGATGGATTCTGTTTAAAAACCGATAATGTTAACCACCAAAATTTATTTAAACGGAATTTATCTCCAGATGATGAGTTGCATTGGGAACAACGATTTAAAAGTTTTTGGTATTCATTCCTCAAAATTGTCAATTTTTAATTTTGGCGAAAGAGTGGAACTTGTGGCGAATAGACGAATTGTGGTGAATTTTGAAAAGCGGCGAAAGACCGAATCGGCGAAAAGCGGAACGGCGAAAAGCGGGGGACGCCTGTATATGAAAAGTGATGATCTTCCTGGGCTTAGGATTATTATGGAAAACGTGAATTTTCACTCCAAACGAGGCGGCTTAACTTTAGTAAAAAGAATTAAATTCTGATAGAGGGACTTAGTTATTATAAACAAGAGTTACTCTCTTGCAATAAGAATTTCGCTCTAATAAAAAGAGCTGCCCTCTTGCAATAAGAATTTAAGTAATAGTCAAAAGAGCCGCCCTCTTGTTATTAGAACTCCAGCTTTGTATGAAGTAGCCATATTCAACGATAAAATTTTAGTCGCATTCAAATGTGGACCCATATTTCTGGAATAAAAACCATGTTTTTCCCAAGCAAATATCTGCGTGAAAAATTTCATTTTAGTTGAGGTCGAAATAATAACACATGACAATTAATAGACGTTCTCTTAATATCTAGTTATATTTGACAAAAAAAAAAGATAGCGAATGTAGAAGCCTTAAAGTCTTCTTATAAAACATGTATATCTCCTATAATGAGATTTTAACTCTTGCTACAAGATCAAAATAACTCTTGGTAAGTGCGTCATTTTATACTTATAAGTCTTTTATAAGGATCTTATAGTACTCTTGATGAGTTAAATTTCAAGAGTTGATGTGTTGATGCTTGCTCTTGTAAGAATCTTGTAGAGTCTTATCACAACAAAATTGTTAGTTGGGGATGCCAGATATACATACATTTTAAATGAGTCATACAAATTCAGCGAGACCCACATAATAATTAGGCTTTTAACTATAGGTATAAAATTGTTAATCGATTTTTTTAACTTTATAAATACTAAGCGCTTCGCCCCCTGCTCACTACGCTCACCAAACAACCTTTCGCGCTCTGCGCGAACTTGCTCGCCCCTATAGTATCCCGCCTTCCAGAAAATGATCCAGCGCGTGCAGCAGTTCAAGCATCTCCGCCTGATAAACCGATACATACTCTCCTAGACGAAGTGAGCATGCAAGGTTTAGCTCCTCGGAGTATATTCCAGCCCCCGCTCTTCCATCCATGAGAGACCCATCAGTAAAAATAGCAACATCATGTGGATACTCCTCGTGTATCCTACCATCCTCTATGAGAGTGATGTGATGTCTTTCGACTACCCTACATCTTCTCATACCATCCAAAGGCATATGAGTCTCCCTGACATTATCACGAACAATATCAAGGATCCTCTTATGACCTTCGTTGCTACCAAAGTGATGCCAAGTGCCATCTCTTACGATTCTTGTTGCTGTGAGCGCCGCACTTTGTTTTATAAACAGATCCAGTGGCGGCAATCCCAGTATAACCTCCATAGCATATGTTGGCGTAGTTCTCATTGCACCACATATGCTTATATGCCAGTTTTCTGGCTACCCTTGGGCCACCAGACCACTGCTGCATAGGATAGAACGGACCTAACCATCATTGTATAGATCCAATGTGCCGCTTTTGGTGATATACACCACCTACGTGCACACACTCTCTTACACTGATGCAAAATCCTCGCTGCTTTTTGTGTCTTTTCGTTAACCCTTTCCCGGACAGAACGTCTATAGACGTCCAATTTTGAGCATTTGACATACAAATCGTGTCAAATTTTGGCGTTGTGTCCGGGAATGAGTTAACATGAGAGTTCCAAGTAAGTTTGGGATATAAGAGGTTACCCCTAGGACTCTTTTATCTCCGAACCAAAAAGCAGCATGGGAGTGGTTTCTACATCTTTCCTTTTCAAAGTAAAGACTATAGTGCTTGACTTGCTTGCGTTTATAGTTAACTCTTATTCATTACACCATTCTTCAGTTGCTTTGAGAGCTTGCCTCATGCAACCTTGAATAGTGTCCATGAATTTTCCACTGACCATAATTGCTAAGTCATCAGCGTATCCTACTGTATGTACGCCCATCGAGTCCAGTTTCCAGAGAAGAGAGTCTACGGTGATGTTCCACAGTAGAGGCGAAAGTACCCCTTCTTGTGAGCGGCCCCTGACTACCCTTCCTCTTATTCTGGCACATCCGTTACTAAGATTTACTGCCCTCCCACTAAGCATCGAATCGATCCATGTTATTATCAAGGGCTCGATCTTCCGCTCAGCTAGGGCATTTCTTAGTTTGCTGTATGAGATCTTATCAAAAGCACCCTCTATATCCATAAAGGTTAACATAGCGATACCGCTGTGTTAGTGAGGTTAGTTTTATTTCGTAGGGATTTTTTGGGTAGGAGAAGTGCGTCACATTTCAAAAATATGTGAATGGGTTCCCGAGGTATCGAAAGTCAAATATTTCGTTGCAAAAAAGTGCGGTTATCTCGTTAGCCAAGCATCGGAGACCTGCTAAAGTTTGCACTACAAATCGCATTTTTAGACGGCTGTAACTACTAAACGGAGATAGCTAAAAAAAAAACATCAAAATGTGTGTGTAATTTCTGAACGCTGATAAGTAGAACCATGAGCAGCAAATGTGGGCGCAGAAATGCTCTACAAGTGAGTCAAACCGCAAAATGGATTCCCCGGTTATCGAAATTCACATATGGAATAAAAAAAAAGTGCGATTATTTCGTTAGCCACGCATCGGAGACGTGCTAAAGTTGGCACATTAAATCGCATCTTTGGACGGTGGTAGTTGAAACCTTGGCCACTCACTAAAGTACTCCAGGACTGGGCTGAATTTCAAATTTTCAATTGTTCGCGAGTTATTAAAAAACTATTATCTATTGAAAAGCACAAAAGTGCAGTTTAAAATGAATTGCAGCAAAAGTCAGTGCCAAAATGCTCTACAGATGTGTTAGATTTCAAAAGAACAGCCAATGGGTTACCCGTTACCGAGTAATCGAAAGTCAAATATTTCGTAACATAAAAGAGCGATTAACTAGTTTTGAAATTATGCGTTGGCTAATTGGAAATTTTTCTAAAATCACTCAAATTACTGAAAGAAAATACATGTAGGTTTTAGCAATTTCAAATGTTAGTTATGTTTTCCCATATAATATGAAAAGTTCCCAATCAATTTTTTAGGACTTTCGTCTCAACTTACCCAGCAATTCTATTTTCCTTAATACTCTTTCAAATGATTTATGTGTATTTCCATAACAATAATAACAAAATATCCCCATCTTTACCATACCGATTAACCCCTCATTGGAGCGCAACTAAATATCCATCAATCTCAGAAAGATTCAATCTGTAACATCACTATATGACCTTAATCATCTCCTTGATTAAGCAAACATCATTTACATTATCATAAATGATACAAATCTGTGAAAAATTAAAGTCATAAATAGAACGCCTTCGGACACGTGCGCGACTCTTCCACACTTCCTTGTGTCGCATCGATGTCATCACATTATGACTGATGATAATCTTGAGCTGTGCACATTAACTCTTGCCTCGCGGAGGTCCTAGGGGCCAAAACAAAACAAACTTCTGACGCGCGGCAGTTAGCTGTTAACACGTCACAAAAGAGGGCAAATGTCATGTAATGTTGTGTTAGGCTTGCGAGAACATATTTATGCGATATAATACACAACCCCCCGAATTATGAAATTATTTTCCATAAGCGCAAGTATCCGTTCCCTTTTTGTTCGCTTCCGTGTATAGACGGACACGTGGCATCGTTTAGGTTGCAGAGTTCATCCCAGAAATTTTCACGTAATAGTGTGTTTGTTCAGGGCAAAGATTTTCAGCTATGTGTATGATTTATAGATCAAAATTTGGGAATTTTGTCGACAAAGGGTTTCACACTTGCCATGCAATATAGAAAGGCCAATGCGTAACCCAAAATGATTTCCCCTCGATACTTATCTGGTATGTGTTTTGTGGATATATGTAGTTTTTTCTCCAGATTTAGGTTTTTCGATTTTTCCAGCTATCATATTTATGTGGCAGCACATATGCACGGTAATCCACGCATGTACAGTGAATATTAGACAAAATTCAGTTGACACAGGATGTTGATGGCGTTTATGACGGTGTCAAGTATAAAAGAAATGGGAAAGGGGTGAGTGTTTATTACACAAAGTCAAAGCAACCGTGCTGTAATTAGGTAATTATCACTTAAAACTTTTCTGTTGTTTATAATGGAAAATATGAGATGGCAAGCAGCGTTCGAGTCATTGGTTTTAATGGAGTTTCGGGTAATATACAACATAGCAACTGTGTGGAAGAGTTGACAAATTTGAAAATGAAAGAATGCATTTAGGTATTTGAAAGGAAAATTTAAATATAAAATTCGCTTTGCCCAATTTTGATACCTAATGCAATTTATTATTGGCAACCCAATTAAGTCATAATTCTATTGACCGTACTTTGTTCGTTCTACATTCAATAAATTCACATGTACGAGTGTAGTATGATTACGTTTTTCCTTGATGCTCCCATATTGATTTTCATGATCTATTCTTCCTATGAGTTTCCATATAAATATGGAAATCTGAGATCATTATTTCAAAACCATTTCCATAGAAACGATCTCAACAACTATGATCACAACAAAAACGGACCAGCTGCTGTGCGGCTGCTGTGATAGAGGCCTCCGAAGATGCTACATAGTATTCTTGAAGGTGAAGAACAAATCATAAAAAAATGTATTTTGTTGTGTTCCCTATCTTTCAAAGCCATCAAATTGCCTCCTCGTGTCTATCCATCGATCCTGTTTATTTCTAATATGTAATAATGTGTACATTATAACAAAACCGAGTTTAATGTGTGGTTTCTTAGTATAGTCGTGGTTACGAGCGCGTTTGCCGGCGAATATCAATACGTCAATATGTTGTACACAAACATACTAACAAAATATTGAATTTCATGATCATTTTGGATCCATATGATTGAAGGCTATTAAAATAATTTTAATGTGAACCGGTTCGAAGAAAAATTCTCGTAGACAAACAGCTACTAGACAAAAGAGATGCGAATATTAAGTTGGACAATTAATTTTAATTATAGTCGAAAACTCTTCTATAGTGATTCTAATCGGTTCGAGTTTAATTCGACATTCGTTGGATTTGATCGATTATATGGTCCATCATCATCCATATCATCCATTGTTAGTGCACGAAATTTTTATTGATTACCGGAGAAATGAACGTGTGTGTGTTTCTTTTTTCATTCTTAATGGGAGAGTTCTCGAAAATAGCCAATCCATGGACATATTGGATGTGACTTTAGATATTTTTCTGGAGGAGAACTTTTCCAGTGAACTATATATGTATCCATAGCTATTGAGTATTGAGTACCTACCTAGTATCTATCCAAAACGCCCATCAAATAATATAAGAAATTTTAATTAGGTTATAAAAATGATACCGCCATCTTTTCTGTATTTTATTGATTTTCAATTTATATGCTGAAAATCGATAAGATTATTTTTTAAGAGTTCCATCTAAATAATGTTTGAAAATGGAGTCAGTTTAGTATATTGTATTAGTGAATTTATGATTTCATGGAACTTGAATCAAGAAATAAAATTTAAATGCTTCAAATTGAATTAATTGTGAATATTGTTGAATCGATAGGGAAATAATACACACACATACCGTGATAGGTCTTGGAAGACGAACAATAAAAATTGTGGTAAATTTCTTTTCGGAGAAATCATTTTTCCGCTGAGAAAAATCATCAAAAAAATAATTAATCATCATGAGAAAATTTGGTATTGAAATCCACTTTAAAGGGAAGTTAAACTTGGAGTTAAAATAGTTATTGCCGATTAATTAGAGAAGATCAATTCGTGTATTATTGTTGAAGTTCAGTTATAATTTCCAAATGTTTCCGTATTTGCGAATGTTTTGTTTTCCCATGTAAACTGTGTGAGAAATATTTTCTTATACGATTGATTTTAATCGATTGGGTTTCTACGTAAAGTGATTGGGTTGGTGTTTTGAGAAAATAAAAAAAAAAAATAGCCGGAAAAAGTTATTGTTGAATACATAAAATGCTAATACCCTCGAAATGTCGAAATAATGAGAGTTTCTATAAGAGTTGGTTTTTGATTATTGTATGTATTTCTTTCTGTAGAAAGCATTCAATTCAACTATATACATATGTATCTATTATTTTTATTCACAAAAAAAAAATATTATCTCTCGAAATTAATTATTATGTAATTAATAAGGAATAGAACAATTAGTCATATCTCTGTAGCTGTTTCAACTAGAAATAATCATAAGCTGAAAATCGAAGCCAAACTATATCCAATCTCGACTATAATAATATTTCTTACATGATTGATCTTCTTCTTCTTAGCCGCACCAGGCAAAACTAAAAATTCCCGCCCCTTAGATACTATATGATAAATAACATTAGATGTAAGTACAGGAGTTCCGAAAACTGTTCCTTACTATCATCAATCTTTCTCAGACTGTTTTGAAAACAATCGCGAGAAAAAAAGTTAAATAGCACTTTTCCCCAACTCCCGACCACAGACATGACCTTTTTCCGATAATCAAGACTTCACCCTTAACAATTCTGTCAAAAATCAAAGATACACTATTTTTGCCAGAAGAGAGGGCTATTTTGGCTTAATTTTTTTCTGAGATAATGTATGAAATTTCGAAATCGACAAATTACATAATAAATAAAATACTTCTTCTGCTTGATGTGCCCTAACTCCTAGTGGAGCATGGTGCGTTAACGACTATCGACTACACAATATACTGTTAGGTGTGAGTTGCACAAAATTCAAATTGTATTGATATCTTAATCAGGGCATGTATTTTTGTTATTCTAAAGTCAAGTATTGTATATTATACATGTTTTATTAGTAATAATATTATTTAGCTAACGGTACCTAACTCGTCACCCTAGGTGAACCGATGCAGTTACAGTGACCGGCCAAATATGGAAAATGATGAGTGGGTTTTGCATTATCCATGAAATTATAAAAGTATTATAGATTGTTGTTCGCTTGTTGTCTACCTTTCAAATGGGTACTCAAACACGTTTCTGAAATAAGCGGATTTTGGGTAATTAAAAGCCACATTTTGGCCTTTGAACAGCGACTGCAATTAACCTGTTTGATGTATGACCTCGATTTAGGTACCGTTTTAGATAATTTAATTAGAAATAAAACTTGTTTGCAACACTATAGGATCCCTATAACCAGAAAGATATTGATAAATACCTAAATTCGCCAATAAATAGGCAATTTCCTACAACTTCTCCAACCCGATAAATACGAAAACCCCGTTTTAGGAATAGCGTACGTATCCCAACATCCCTACCAAATTTCAGTCATTAAGTAAAATAATCTTGTTTATTGTACTAAATCTTATATTCTTAGTTTTCATTCGATCGAAATATAATTTTTGGTGGATGGCTTTATATGGGACTGTATCTTGATGCTTAACCCAATTTCACCTCCTCTGATGCTAGAAGTTTGAATTGTCGTTTTAAAAGTTATAACAAGCTAGGCAAGTGTCGAATTGCATCCATTTTCGGCTAAAGTCAGCTGATATTGTTATACCCCTACACCCCCAAGAAAACTCCAGGCTCATGTTATTCAAAAATTTTGTGCTTTGCACCCTGAAACGAAATCCTGCCTACGCCCATGGTATAGGAGCTTTAGATAAAAAAAATTTTTAAATTTTTTTTTCATTTATGTTTTTTCTTTCATTAATGGTAGCCTGGGATCTATTCTCCACAGCCAATAACACCAACAATTCTTTCGCCGCGTCAAAGAGACAAACACAAAGCAATGTCACAAAGTAAAGTATGTACTTAATTTAACTCGGTATTGCAAATATATCTGATATACATAAAGTATACAAGGAACACAAGCACACTTGTGCTTGAAATATCCTCATCAAACTTGTATGTTGTACGATGAATCTTGTATGGATTTTAATAGATATAAGTAGCTCAATCTCCATAGAGTAAACGACCAAACATTCGCCGAAGCCCCATCAGGACATCTGTATATAGAGCAGGGCATCCAATATAACTTTCAAGGTACTATAGGGACTGTAAGTGTACGAAGAGCATGTGATGTTAGATCCAATGCTGTTACACTTCAACGCCAAACTGGGAAAATGGAACCAGAAGCAACTCTAGCGCTTAACCAAGTGGATATAAGATAACAAACATATCTTCCATATAATAATGCCATCATTTGAATGGAGAACATCACAATTACCATTGTTAATCCTCAATTCTTATACTTTCTTCAATGTTGGGAGTATATGGTGGAGAAAATGAGACGAAAGACGATGGCGGGCTTTAGCTTATTGCAGCATCAACAAAAGTAACACCAGCAATGACAACCAGGCACGTAGCCAGGGGAGGGGTCCATGGGGTCCGGACCCCTCCCGAAATGTTTTCAATTATAACGGAATTTTTAGTGATTACAGTATAAAATATCAAAATATTCAGGTGGTAGCATATTTTTCTCTAAATTCTGTTGGACTGAACATCATAAAAAATATCCGACATGGAAAATTTATTGGTATAAGGGAGGTTTTCTTTTCAAAACTAGATAAATCCGAATATCAATACACACTTCTCTGAACACAACCCTTCAAAATAAATTGCGCGGAATCTATGCAAAAAATGTATGTTGTCGAAAATTATTATTCACTCTGATTTTATTTATTGGACTTATGGACGTGTTTTCATGCGAGCTTGGAACTTAAACTTTCCGCTGCGCACAGTGGCGCAACCAGGATTTTGTCCTGGAGGGGGCTAAGACCATCCTTATTACTGGACATTTAAAGTTGGTATTTTTTAGTAATGACGCTATACAGTAGTGTTTTGGTCCCGATGCATTCATACTTTCGTTGCTTGGAATAGTAAAATACATACTCGTAATCTGTACGTTCTTTCTATTGTTTTCGTAAAATTCTGCGGCTGTTGCACTACAGACGATCTCTTGTCCAGGGATGTTTCTAAAATTCATTTTATAGAATCTGCGATAAAAAATGCATTGCTTGATATTTAAGATTGCATTTTTCTTTCAAAAATATTTGGTCTGGGAGGGGCTTTAGCCCCCTTAGCCCCTCCCGTGGTTGCGCCACTGGCTGCGCAGGTTCTTTTGCTACAAAAATAGAGAATGTGATAAAATAGTCTTTAAACAGATCTTTTTTTTTCCAAGGAAACAATTTCTTTGAAAATTTTGACTAGTATCAATCGTGAAGGTACGTGATGACTTGTGTTTTTTTTTTTATAAAAACAAAAATAATTACGTGCGATTATCGGCCCTTTGGGTCGAGTGAAAGATAAGCTCCCAAATATTTTGCGCATGGTGATTGTTGGACTAAACGGAAACTTAGCTCTCGCTCGCCTAAGCTAATCGCGGAGATATAAAGGTACATGAAGCCCGTAGACAAAGAATGAAGTGAGAATTTGCATCTGTTACTTTTATTGAAAAACGGAATATATACGCCTGCTTTAATAGTCTGTGCAAGTAATAGTTATGTAGTTAAGCCTTTTTTTATGACCAAACGCTCGAGTTTTAGCGAAGCAAGACAATTTTAAAGATACAAATGGTAAAAATTAGTTTTTATAATTAGTCTCCCCTACACCACTGTATGCATTTTCGCCACCTCCCGGTAAGGTTTTGGAGGACCCATTCTCGCACAAACAATTTTACTTCTTCATAGCTTTTTAAACTTTTAATGGAACTTCCTCAATTCGTTCAATGCTGTAGAAGATGTGTACAAACTTCCGAGCACTAGAATTTGTACTTAATATTCAGAGGTTTTAGCACTCATCTGCCTGAGATTTTCGGTAGACTAGCCGCTCATGAATATTTTCCCAATACTACTTACGTTTATGCCCAACTCCCCAGTCATGTAGCGTACACTACTTCGTCGGTCTTCCATAATGAGTTTTTCAACGGTGGCGGCGCTTACGTTTTCATCGGTGACACTAGGTGGCACGCATGTGGCAACTTTCCCTCAACTTTTCGGCCTTTTCAAAACATTCATACCAATGGGTTTTAGAGAGGCACTCATTCTGGAACTTTTCTAGTACTTTTTGATAAGTTTCCGCGGATTTTCTATATGCTTTAACTAAAAAACAAATAATGATGCGTTCTGCAAGAGGCACTGGTACATCCTTTTCACTCATGATGGTTATAATTGCACTAAAAAATCAGGTTACGCGGTTCCAGCTATTCTCAACGTTTCATAACATACCAGTCTAATATTTACTGTATCCACTTTTTCAACAATAAATTTGTCGCGCGTCTGAAAATTCCGTTGGACCCCTCCCGAAACAAAATCCTGGCTACGTCCCTGATGACAACAACGACGGCATCGCATAGGAACAACGTGACCATCATCGACTTAGGAGACACCAAAGACAACACAAACTATACACTGATAGCAACATCAACTATGTCAGTGGCAATCACAATAACAGCAACAATAATGTAACCATCGCGGTACAGTATGGGAAAAGTTGGGGCGTGTATCTTGTATATCTCTGAAGTCTTTTGACACTGAAGTGTTCTTCGTTTCGTTTCGTGACTACTGCTTCTATAAGGAGTGCTACAGATAAAGGATATTATGCACTACGACAGTGTTGCTAATTGTATAGTTCTATTAAAATAATTTGCCTTTATTCATAGATAGTTTTGTGTTTTGTTTATTTTTTTTTTAGGTAGGTTGCTGATAAGATTTTTTTTTTATCTTTGTTCAAATTTGAACAAAAATTCTTGTAAAAATAAATTGTTTGGCTAAAAAAGTACTGAAATTCGAAAATGACATTTCATTCCATGACTTAAGGCCGCCTAGAGTTTAGGTATACGTTTATAAATACGAGCCTTTGTATTCGAAGGGCTGAGTAAAGTTACAGTTAATTGCATATTCGAAATTAGCAAATTAAGATTTAATTAAAACAATCAACAACATCATTTCATTGTTATAGAAACTCGATTTGGTAGGTAACACTTTAATTTCTTATCAGTGCGGCCCACATCACACCACATCGGGAATTGTAGCGACATATTGTACAAGTCGTCGATTCTCTCTCTTTCAAAGGAGCATACATAGGTACATATAAGTATGCATACGAAACAGTTTAGTTTAGGAGGAATATCTAAAAACCAAAACATCGCAAAATATAAGATGACGATGACTATACGGATGACGATGATGATAATGATGGTACCTAGCTATTTGGATTTTATAGTGGCTCAGCTCGGGACTACGAGGATGCTCTCTAGTCTAGAGCTAGAGTATACGGATTGGGATATACGTAGTCCAAAAACTTAATCTTAAGATGTTGTGGGGCAATTTTCTTTGGCTACCTTGAAAAGATAAGCAGGGCGTTGTCATATTGTTGTTTGTAGGTATGTCGGCGGTCGGTCCTTGAAGTAGCAATCGCGCTAAATATGAGACCCATATAGAGGATGACTTTGTACAGTGACTTTGTGACTTGATACCAAGGTGTACTATAGTCTTACAAAGTAGGTTAGAGTTAGAGTCTGCATACATATACGAGTAACAAAGCCAATCCATACATGGATGCTTATTAGATGTGCTTGGCAATATCCAAATATGTTCAAGATTCTGAGGGAATGAAAAGCTGAAAGTTGCAATTTTATGAATAAATACATACATTGTATGTGGACCTTTTCTAATTTTTTTTTGCGATGGCCTAGCTTCATGTTTTATATTGGTGCTTTTTCACATTTTATAGGGTTATTTAATTTCGACCGAATGTGACGGACTATGATCTCAATCAGATTTTAAACCATTTATCGGGAAAAATAATACTGCTGAGCGTGCTGTTGATCTCAACACTTCAACAAAAAAGCAGTTAAAATCTTAGAAATTGGATGTCACTAACAAATCTGCGGCCTTAGTCTAATGTTAGACTGTTGCGCCTGCTATATATTTACGTGAACCAGTAGCCAAATCGATTAACTCCATTTTAAAAATTTGGACCATTTGTTTTTTACATTTTCAATTAAGCTATAGAGAATTTTTGATTACAAAATCGAACATTTACAATGGGGAAAAGTATACTCGTTCTAAATAACTTCTTGCAGTAAATCGACGATTTAGATCATTTAGGCTATATTTGTTATACACTTCTTTATAGGTATTGCTAATTGTACCTCAATCCGATATTCCATGTAGGTATCCCATCTGTCGATATGAGGAGAAATTCTCATGATTATGATCATATCCTTTTTTTTCTGTAAACTCAATATGTTACCATTTTTGCCATGATCCTTGCACACATCAACGAAACTGCGTCTCCATAGGAAGAAGGAAGCGAACATTTATCTCAGTAATATTATCTAAAAAATATATTTTTATGAACATCTAGCAGACGCAGACGACAACTATCTTCCTAGTTTTGTGTAATAAATCCTACTGTGAAGGTCCTTTCGTATATATTTTTTGTCTCCTTAGGAACAATTTTAACGTTAGTACACGAGTTGATACACACGCAACTGTGTGATACCTGTCGTTTCATTTCAGGATGCCAGACACTGATTACCGCATCCTAATAACTTCGCGATGATGTATACAAAAAAAAGGGATTGTGTCGGGTTGTATAATATTTTTACGTAGGCGCCATTGTCACCGACATTTTGTCGATATGATGTTATTTATGCGCAAAGTCAAAATGCTGGGATGAGTGAAAATATTAATGTGATTGAAATGAACGTGATGATGATGTGGATGTGGTTGAATGGTTTGTCCTGATAGTTGCCTGAGTTCTGTTTCTGAGGCAATGAATTTCTCTGTGATATAAAAAACCGGAAAAACCCATAGGGAAAAAATCATACAAAATGCTATAGCTCTCACTGGTTTAATTGAGGCAAAATGTAGCGTTTTCAATGAGTTTTGTTGTGTTTGCACTATTTTTTCTGAAGTATTTTTGCTCTTGACCCGGTCACTCTGAATAAAAATTCACGTATTATGTTGAATCATTGGAATTAAAATAAGCGATTAAAAATAATATTCAAAATCTGACAAAGAGTCTGAATTTTATGCCACTTTGTCTAAATTTAGACTAAAGCTCTGTGTTCACACATTTTAATTCCAGAGCCAGATACCGAACAGTGACTTTTTGTTAATAATACACGGCGAAAAAAGAAACATTCTGAAATCAAGCATGTAGAGCGAATGTTCTTACTTTAAGTGCGAATAGAATTAAAAAGAGTATATTTTCGGTGTTATATTAATCTAAAACAGTATTAAGCTAAATTTAACAGAGAGTTGTAACAACTACTCAATTCTTAATATAATAGCCGCGGGGTTAAAAAAAATCTTTTGGGAAAGATTTTAACTCTGACGCTTTTAAATGTAACGTCAAAATTATATTTAAAAAGGGTTATTTTAAGCGTATTTTCGATTGATGACACGTATATTTTTTTGTCAGTGTGTACATGCGAATTAATCCAAAATTTGCCTTATAATTCAATTCAATTCAATTTATTAACGCATTAGGATAAAATTCACATTGTGGATGTCTAATTGGTAAGAGATACAGATAGTATTAATCTATGCAGCTTGAATATAAATGTGTAGCTATGCAATCCGATGATTCTAATTAACAGAACGTATTATTATTATTAATCAAGGAAAAATTTAAAAAAAAAAACCTCGCTTGGAACATAATAGACTAACCTAATTTAAAACTAACTTACGGCTAACTTATTACTAACTTATAAAATCTATACTACAAAAGCAAATTATTGGAATTACTACTGAGCTAGAGAAGATAATATGTGACCAAATTGGGATAGTTTGTTTTTTTTTAGTTAGTAGATAATGATCTTATCAACCAATTTTTACTGGTAGAACATTTTTGTAAAAAGCTAAGTGTTCTTGTTCTAATTAATTCCGAAATCATTAAGACTTGACTAGACTCATGTAGCTTACGTGTGGAATAAAACCTATGTTTATTTAGAATATATTTTAATATGCGATTTTGCGCAACTTGTACATTGTTTTTGTGGGTCTTCGCACACAGACTCCAGGCAGGGATAGCGTACGTTATATTGGGTTGAATTGCCATTTTGTAGACTAAAATTTTATTCTCTTGTGATAACTTGGAACGTTTATTTAGTAACGGATATAAGGCGAACGCTGCATTAGATAGTTTAGACTCTATCAACTCTGTATGCTTTTGAAAGGTAAGTTTTTTGTCTAAGTCAACCCCAAGGTAGATAATATCATCATCCCAAGAAATTAGCTGACCTAAGAAATTTAGCTTCCGAGATGGTAAGTTACTTCTGCTCCACTTTTTACTGAAGTAAACTGCCTTAGTTTTGGCTTGATTGATTTTTATCTTCCATCTATGGTAATATTGGTAGAGTAATTCAAGTTGATTTTCAAGGGACCTTGTTATTATATCTGGGTCTTCGGAGCAGCTATAGATGCACAAGTCATCCGCGAATAGAGCCATATCACAATTATTGGATTTAGGAATGTCAGCGGTGTAGATATTAAAGAGGATCGGACTTAATGTTGATCCTTGAGGTACGCCATAGCTCGTTCGAAAGTTATTAGAAAGTTTGTCCTCGATTTTAACTGCAAAAGTTCTGTTGGAAAGGAAGCTGTTTATAATTTTGATTAAGTAGGCTGGGAAGCCAAATGACATCATTTTGTGGATAAGCCCATCATGCCATACCGTGTCAAAAGCTTTCTCTATATCCAGAGTAACAAGCCCAACAGATTTTTTAGCTACAAATTTTTTCTTAATTGTTTTGCAAACTCGCAGTACTTGATGTGTTGTAGAATGACCTTCTCTAAATCCAAATTGAAACTCGGGGATAATTTTCAATGAATCTGTAGCCTTGCAAAGTCTTGAGAAAATTATTTTTTCAAAGAGTTTTCCTATGGCTGGCAATAAACTAATGGGTCTGTAACTTGTTGCTAGCTTTGGATCTTTTCCCGTCTTAACAATTGGGCGAATTATTGCGTGTTTCCAGCAGTCGGGGAAGTACAAATTTTTAAGGCAGCCATTAAAAATAAAGTTGAGCAGGACTATAGATTTTTTGGGTAGATTTTTTAGCAACAAATTGTTTATATTATCGTACCCTGGTGCTTTATTATTTTTTAAGGACCTCAAGCATTTGGTAATTTCTAAAGTGGTGCACATAAAAGTATCTAAAGGTTCGATTGGTAAACTAGATAAATTGCTAGTTGAAGCCTTTACCACTTGTTTGATTATGGTGCTTCCCAAGTGAGCACTTACATTATGCGAGGAAAAGAAATGCCTTGCTATTAATTGGGCTTTGTCCCGATTGTCGAAAGTCATTATGTTATTATTATCTATTAGCGGTGGCATCCGGTGATTATTATTGGTGAGTTTCTTAACTTTCCATAACCGCTTGTCGTTTTTTTGTAGGTTCGACAGATATTTGTTCCATTTATCATTTTTTGCTTTTAGAATGCTTTGCCTAATTTTGCGGGTTAAATGGTTCAGGATTTTTTTCATATGTGGAGATCTACTACGTCTACTATTTGCCTTATATTGGAAAATAATTGCGAGCCGGTAGATTTGTGGTATGTTACAAATTATTTATGGTATGTTACAAAAATATGTATATTCAAAAATCCGAGAGTCCCCGCTTCTAGAGGGAGTGCGTCTCGATTTAAGGCGTGAAGAGTAGATTTTGTTAATTATATTTCAAAAATCGTGAAAGTTACAGCTAAATATTCCGAGGACGAGTTAAAATAGATATTAACTTAAATTAGGTATATTGATAGATTTCATCCTTGAGCTAAAATAAAATTAGGGTATTGTCATTTTTAGACCTTTAAAGTTTTCACCACAAGTTTGAAAAATATGTTAGTTGAGCCAGGATATTTTGGGGTTATATTCCTATCTAAATCAAATCTACAACAATATTTAGGATTTCCCGTCAGTTTAGACAGTTGGTCCTAAAAATACTAGGTGTTAAAAATTTTAAAATTATTTTTTAATGAAGCACGGGGAATGAGCTTTGTTATTTTTTAATGTTTAAATTACATCCAATGGACAACGATTTCCTTTTTCGAAACTTCAGTTTTCAAGACTTCAGTCTCAGCAACCTGCCAAGTGCACCTTCCAATGCCAACACGATGAGAGGCAGCAAATCTTTCTACGAGTGTAGACTGCATTCTAACATCGGTTTACCCGCTTCAGTCTTTCAGAGGAAAAAATGCCGTTTTTTGCATTTATCTTTCCCATTATTGCACTATTTTTTAATTTGCTGAATATTTTGGAAAAATCATTTTCGGAAAGCTGCCTAGAAGGCTATATAGTCCTGGCAATCGTTAAACTATATTTCGTCCGGTTCCGTTCTATGGCGGGCGAGACGCTCCCTCGTCTTTGATCTGATTCTGATAACTTTCCATAACCCGAAAGATTCACCGCGTCTGCCTTCCGAAAATCTTTGGTTCTTACTTGAGTCACATGTGACTCATAGACGTGAACGAGGAGGAGTTCTTTTTGCAAATATGACTCATTAGCAATGAACGCGTTTAGTATCAGTGTACCTGTCAGTTTTTGTTTGTCCTAGAAAATTTCATTTTTAATCGCCATCAACTGTACAAAAATATCACTGCACAAGTATCACATGAGCCACATGAAAAGTGATACCCTTTGACAAATGATCCTAACACAAAAACATACATAAACAAAAAATTCATTGTTCTAAAATACAATTTTCCAAAATATTCTCAGAAACACTCCTTTTACGAATATCATCCTTTCCGGAGCGCAATTCAAAAATACCAAGTCCTTGAATTATGAAATATACTCTGCGCAAATAAGCGGTTAATTAGTTCGCAAAATATTTACCTGGTAACCACCTCCTTCTCCTCCTTTCCGTAAACACAATACAATATCGGCTGCACAGACATTTTGAGCGCACACCAATTGACATATACGAAAGTATCCCTTTGTGTCAGTAGCTGACCGTAAGGAGGATTTGACGATAAATCCTTAAATTGGCCGTAGTAAATTATCTTCCAGGCATTAAATTCTTTTCAGTTACGCACACAAAAGTTAAATACCCAAAATATGCATTTGTTTAAGCGGATCGCTATACACGTTTATATGGTCATGGATATGCGGCTACATACAACCACGCTCTTCTAAGGATATAAGTTTTGAAAATATAAATTCACCCTGAGAACAGTGTGACGACCGTTGTTGAATCTGGTATAGGTTATGTGTCGGTCCTCTCGTCAAAATGTTTAACATGCATACGGTAAGTTAGAAAGGATTTATTGTTTAATGGTCGGCTTAACTCAAATTTTGTTTACTTTTGTCAAAATACCTTCTGAATTGCTATGGGATTGGGTTAAGGATAGGGATCAAAAATATTTTTATGACTGCTATGAAATTTGAATGAGTTAGCTAGGATTCCAGTTAAAAACTAGAATATACAATGTCAGCATGTTAAGACCTTCCTATTGTGCTGCGAGTGCACAAGACGTAGTATGTGTATGTACATCGCGTATTGTATGACCGGCAAACATGACACGGATTTCGGTGGCTTTTTGTCCACATACGTGATTGAAATATTTACTCGAGATTTTTACAAAAACGCCATAAAAATTTCATTCTGATTGAAGATGATTCTTTTTTGGACGAGACTGTGCGAATGCCCTTCGTCATACAAATAAACAAAAAATATGAAATTGCTCTTCAGATCGATTGTACATAGGTAAATGTAATCTCAATGTCCATGAATATTTTTTATGTTTAACATACATCCTTATTTTATACTCAAACTGATAAATCGGCATTCCGAAGTTAAAATGATTAGGATGAGAATATTTCTAATGGCTTTTTATTCTAGTCATACAATCATTTTTTCACATAATCGCGGGTTTCGTTTTCAAGCAAATACCGCACATTTATTTGAAATTCAATATATCCTTTTTAATTTTACCGCGCCAACTCATTCAAGGTAAACTATGATAATCATATATCCATAACCGTAAGGAAAAATTGTAATTCTAATGAGGGTGAGAATAATATGGCATCATAAAAATTTATAAAAATAAAAATGTAATAAAAATGGAAACTGATATCCCTAAATTGCTACGCTAAAACATCCTGTGTGTGTCTGTCGGAGGCTCAAACGGCAGCCCTCTATTATTTGTATTTATATTTTTATATGACTTTAGTTGCATCACAAACAAACCAGCCGCATCCTTTTTTTTCATAACACATTAGAAATTCATCTTTAATTCAGTGCACGGAAGAAGAGATCGTTTTGTTTTTTATCTTTTCGAGGATATCATCAGATACGCGGTGATCTCCGAAAACTCACATGAAGCTGCCGATCGGAAATGTTCATTTTTTGGTTGTTTAATATTTTTCTTGAAGGATGATTCTTTGTAATTCATCTAAGAGGACGACGTGCACGGTGACAAGAGTGTGTTAATTATATACACGACACATGCACGCACACGTCTTAGATTTCCTTGTCGTAAATTTCATTAAAGTGTCTTTATCGAAAATTAAAAAAACATCGCATATGCATGATAAAAAAGAGAAATTTGTATGTGGGGGATGCATTTTTGTTTGGATATGTTATATAATTTGTTCTTATGGAATTTATAGGAAGCAAATGTTGCGATAGTCTAAAAAATAAGTCTCCAGAGAATGTTGAACAAGTCGATGTACATATATGCAATGCTCTCCCGGGAACAATGTCTAGTAAATGTGTTTTTCATTTTATTGAATTTATGTAGGTAAATGCATAAGTGTAAACTAAAATTAACAAACTGCTTTGTTGGCTGAATTCTCAAATTCTCAATTCAACAATGAACATGAAATTTGGTGGAAATGCATAGAATGGGAATAGTGTTTCCAACAAATATTTTTGAAATTTGTAGGACCAAGTTAACAGGGTGTCCCTGAATAGCTGCAAAAGTGTACTTGTTCAATACTCATAGGAAAGTTTGCGTGGGCTCTTATGTCAGGGCCAGGGGCAAGATGGAATCATTTCATATAAGTTGCTTTTCCTTGATTAAAAAACAGTAACAGTAGATTTACAGCTAATAATTCAGTTCGTACATAAAGCCAAGCGATCCTTACATTTGCCTGAGTTTCTTTTTGCTCAAAGGCCATCAGAAATCTTAAATCAAAAAATGCCTGTAGATTTGCCTTGGAGTACCTAATTTTATACAAACTGGGTAAATAGTAAATTCTAAAAAACTCTCGTATTGTGGGCGCAGCCTTCTGTACACCGGTATTTTTTTTATTGTTCTCAATATTTGCAAAGGTTCTCTCAAAAGGATATTAAATTCAATCAGTGCGGACAGAGTTGCGATATTCATTCAGCATCTACTTATTTATACTGTGTTATTATAATTATTCAAAATAACTTTTCAGTGCTGTATTTTTAGCACAGTAAGACAAACGTATCACCCTTGGGCACCTGATTTGCCCCAACCAACATTGATTCTGCAAACAAAAATCTACAGTCACTAACTTGGCTGAAATTACAGACTTTATCGCAAGATCGTTTGAGAAACATTTAGATGTCCATGTAATTTATACGGACTTCTCTAAAGCCTTCGGTTGATCATGGAATTCTACTTGATAAATTCTTATCACTTAATTTCCCGTATTACCTTGTATCATGGCTCTCTTCTTATCTGCTCGGGCGCTCTTCTCGTGTACTATTTAATAACACACTTTCTCCGCCATTCTCCCCTTCATCTGGAGTTCCACAAGGCTCTATTTTGGGGCCACTCCTCTTCAGCTTCTTCATAAATGAGTTACCTGCTCTGATGAATAACCGCTGTTTATTATATGCAGATGATTGTAAGCTTTTCGCTTCAATTGTTGGCCCCGATGATTGTTTATCATTGCAATCTGATATAAATACATTATCAACGTGGTGTAGCTCCAATCATCTTCAGCTTAACGCTTCTAAATGCAATGCCATGATATATTCCCTAAAACCCATGCCTTTGTCATTCCCTTACAAAATTGACACTACTGACTTAACTTACGTCTCTACTTTCAATGATCTTGGAGTTACTTTTGAGAGTCGTCTTAAATTCAACGAACATTATTTCGCCACAATAAAGAAAGCATCTAAGCTTGCAGGTTTTGTTTTACGCTGCTCTAGCGATTTTAACTCTGTTTGTTCTTCCATCAAATTGTTTGTTTCGCTAGTTCGCAGTGGGCTAGAGTATGCTTCCTTCATACACTCAAAAAATTGGGCTACCTAAAATTAAGAAACTCTTTTCTCATTTGTTAAATTCCCGAATTTAGACAAAATTTCTCAAAATGTGGAAATTTTTTCTTGAATCGATCCTATTTTCAAGACCTTCTTTTGAGAAATAGGAAGTAGATTCAAGCCTAAACCATTATTCTCAATTCAAGCAAACAAATGCTTGATAATAGATTTTTTTCACATTTTCCATGTAAAGCTCGTGGAAAAGCTTTATTTTAGCTTTAGCTTATATTGGAGCGTTGTAGTAGATTAGTCAGAAGTGTCTGCGGTTCAGTGGGTAGCGCGTTTGACTGGGAAGAATGGGGTTACGGGTTCAATGTTGGTTGGATGCAGGTTTCTTTTTTTGTTTTTGTTCAGATTCTCTTGTCTTTTTCATAAGAAAAGTTTGCTTGATTCAAGGTTACTATTCCTTAAAGCGCTGCTGTTGGCATTTCACTTGGATCAGTGTGGCTAATTCTCAAATGAAGAGAAATATTTCTTGGCTGTTTTTTATTGTCTTTTCTTCTTGATTTGAGCCATATTTTCTTTACTTTAGCAGGCGATTTGGTTCAGTGTATGGTCTCCCACATCTTCCACATATACTACCGGCATAGAATCCGTACAACGAAAATTTACAAGGGCTCTACTTTACAAGTTCAATCAGCCTTATCTACACTCTAAAAAGTGAATTTAAATTTCCGCTGAAAATGCGGTAATTTTACACTTTTTCCCGCTTATAATCACATACAGAGTACATTTTTCAACAATTTCTGTGTAAAATAAAAAAATTACACCAAAATCGGTGTGAAATGTATTTTTACGCTACACTTCTGTATAATTCGGATTTTCTGGTGCATTTTTACAACGTTTATGTGTATAATTCGGAATTGGGGTGTATTTTTACAACGTGCAGTTGAAGTTTTACTCATTTTTTGTAGCGTGCTCTCCAGTTGTCATACTTCAATCGGCTGGACTTAGCACAGTGTACCACATTTTTCCAAAAATTCTCTGCATTTAGAACTCATGTGTGCACGCTCTGTGGCTCACTTGCTTGAGTCGCACTCTACGATGCTAGTAATCTAGAGGTCCCGAGATCGAATCTCGGCGTGGTCCAAAATTTCCGTACATGTGCGGATAGGAAATATTTAGTGCTTGCAACATTGCACTCCGAAATGATATGCAATGTAACGTTGACTCGAAATTGCCTATAAACGGCTGAGTTAAGGTACTGAGAAGAAGAACAAGTGTACAGATCGTAAAAAAAAAAAACAATTTGCAACCTCCCATGTATACGAAAAATTGATCAGCAAAACTCGACCGATACTTGTTTATATTTTATATATCCTTAAATAGTTTTATTGATAACTATATTATTTGTAAAGGTTCGCCACTTAAATCTTTACAACGAAAAAAGAGTGAAACCGCATTATATTCCTATTATTACGGAGTGTTTTTACACATAGCACGGTGTAAATATATTAGAGTACTTTTTTACACATTTTTTATGTAAAATTACACTTGATTTGCAAATTTAGATTGCAGAGTAATTTCACTATTATAATAGAAGGAAACAAAGTTTCCTTCTATTATAAGAGTAAAAATTTAATAGAGTGTACCGTACACTCTATGAAATTTTTACTCTTATAATAGAAGGAAACTTTGTTTCCTTCTATTATAATAGTGAAATTACTCTGCAATCTAAATTTGCAAATCAAGTGTAATTTTACATAAAAAATGTTTAAAAAAGTACTCCAATATATTAGCAAATTTACACCGCGCTATGTGTAAAAATACTCCGTAATAATAGGAATATAATGCGGTTTCACTCTTTTTTCGTTGTAAAGATTTAAGTGGCGAACCTTTATAAATAATAGGTGTGTTTTTTTTGGTTATTCCGTGTAGGTTTGGGTAACGAAACTCCATATAAAAAAATGACAGGTGGATCAGCTGGCATTTTTTTATATGGAGTTTCGTTACCCAAACCTACACGGAATAACCAACAAAACACACCTAATATACCTAGTTATCAATAAAACTATTTAAGGCTATATAAAATATAAACAAGTATCGGTCGAGTTTTGCTGATCAGTTTTTCGTCTATATTGGAGGTTGCAATATGGTCTTTTTTGTGCGATCTGCACTTATTCTTCTCCTCAGTACCGTAACTCAGCCGTTTATAGGTAATTTCCAGTCAACGTTACATTGCATATCATTTCGGAGTGTAATGTTGCAAGCACTAAATATTTCTTATCCACACATGTACGGAAATTTTGGACCACGCCGAGATTCGATCTCGAGACCTCTAGATTACGAGCATCGTAGAGTGCGACTCAACCAAGTGAGCGACAGAGCGTGTACACATGAGTTCTAAATGCAGAGAATTTTTGGAAAAATGTTGTACACTGTGCTAAGTCCAGCCGATTGAAGTATGACAACTGGAGAGCACGCTACAAAAAATGAGTAAAACTTCAACTGCACGTTGTAAAAATACACCACAAATCCGAATTATACACATAAACGTTGTAAAAATGCACCAGAAAATCTGAATTATACAGAAGTGTAGCGTAAAAATACATTTCACACCGATTTTGGTGTAATTTTTTTATTTTACACAGAAATTGTTGAAAAATGCACTCTGTATGTGATTATAAGCGGGAAAAAGTGTAAAATTACCGCATTTTCAGCGGAAATTTAAATTCACTTTTTAGAGTGTATGCTGAGCGGCTTGGCTGCTTTAACTTGTTATCCCTTCAAAAGCGGAGAGTATTCCTAGATGAGTGCATCCTTTTTAAATTATGCCGTGGTCTATTAAATTCATCGCTGACTGATTATATAATTTTCCGTGTTCAGTCGTACAACACGCGCTCAACTCTAGTTTTTGACCCACCCACAGCGGAACTTTCGGTCTTCATGAACTCGCCTCTTATTCGTTCCATGCGCAATTATGATAGACTTCAACTCGGTCCTTTGGCTACTTCGCTCATTTCGTTTAAAAATCGACTACATAGTAAACTGTTAGTAACAGAAATTTTTGGTGATTTTTGATTTTTGTTTTCTGTATCTATTTTCTATTACTTGTTTAATTTGTTCTTTTCTACTTTTTTTACATTAATTAAAAACGTGCTTATTTTATTGTTTTAGTATTTTACTTAAGTGCATTTACTTAGTCCTTATAAATGAACATTTGAATTAATACTCTTTAACGTCATATTGTTAATTATACCGTTTTTGGATTATATTTTCCTGTTTTGGTATTCTTGAATAAATAAATAAATAAATAAATAAATACTTCATGTATCTATTCTTCGAAAGCAGCTACGAGGCAATACTAAATGTTTTGCACAAGAGCTATCCCCCTAACTTGTTCAAAAAATTAAATATATTTAAGGTTTAATACCCCAAACACCCAAGAATCTATAGAATCGTTTAAACTGCGAAAATTGCTCCTCTTCGTCGCTGCGTTTGAGAAGATTTAATTTCAGACTAAAAATTTCTGTATTTATTACACTTCAAATTAGCAGTTTTTTTAGCACAAAGCTGAGTCCTGCAAATATCGATAATCAATAATTTTGGCTTGTTTTACTATGGTGTGTCAATCCACAGTATTCCAATTATCGTATAAATTTTCGCTCTTGTGATTGGAGTATCTGAGCAGAGCTTTATATTGGGTTATACCCAGGCGCGCACACAGGGTGGGGCAAAAGGGGCAATTTGCCCCGGGCCCCGCGTTGGAGAGGGCCCCGTAGGGACTGTGGTCTCGTAGTGCGCGTAAGTCTGCGTTGTTTTGCGTTATTCAAAGCATTTCTAGGAGCTTATAGGATTTCCTTCACCTACTTTTTTCAATTAAAATTGCTAAATCTAAAATTGGCACTGATCTTGATATATTTTAGGCGTTGTGATCAACAGCACACTCTGCCGAAATTTATCTAATTAATCGGTACTCTCCTAAAATCTGAGTGTCCTCGAACTATGTGTGTTTTCTAGAGAAAGTGTTAACCAAGAAACTGAAAACGATGGATCCCCTTTAAATGACTATTTCTTATTTAGTTTTCATAAACTTATATTTATTCAAGTCTCTCTCTGATTGTTGTTAACTCATTGTAGTCTTATCTGTAACTATGCTCGCGAACTAGCAAAATTTCTCAACGTTTTCTAATGGTTTGGTTTTAGACTTTTGTTCTCCTATGGATCAGTGCACACAGTAACGTTTATGAAGAGACAAGAATTTCGATTTTTGCAATGCCATCAGCAGTGAGGGAACAACTTCACTTTGGGCCCTCCCGCCAACTTCTTGAGTGGGCCCCCTACACTGAGAAAAAAAGTAGAGTGAAATCAATCGAAAACACTCTTGAAAGTCGATCCACACTTTTCAGTCATCAGTCACAATCACCTTCCATACAAGTTAATTGATTGACTGACAATCTGTCAATTTGCATGAGAAATTACTGTGACTGCGACTGATAACTAAAAAGTGTGGATCGATCTTAAACCAAGTATTTTGAAACATGATTTTGACCTTACAGTTTTTCTGCTAAAATTAAGAACATCGTACTTAAAGTAACTTTACTTTGCTTTGACTCTTTGCATTCATACATTGAAAATAGCGTTCTTGTTGTAACGTTTATTAAATTAATGATTTCATAAATTGTTTTTTTTTTTTTTTTTTGATAAATAAATGCTCACGCAGCGCAGCATTGACCTCTATAGGTGTTAGTGATGTTTAAGCATAGAAAATTACCTGCGCCTACAATGAGATTCGATCCCGCGAACCTATGATTCGAAGAGGAGCGCCCTACCTATCTACCCTAATGCCGCTCTCTCAGGTACCAGCATCCTGGCATCCTGTAGTAGGAACAACATTTATAGAGTTTCCAAGGACAAATGTTCTTTTTCTCAAAGGGGCCACTTTTACTTATATGCCCCAGGCCCCGTATATCCTCTGTGCGCGCCTGGTTATACCAGTGGTTCCCAAACTTTTCGGAGTCACGGGACACCTAAAATCGCCGCTTTTGTGGCCGGAACACACCCAGACAAGGAAGCATATAGTTATATGTTTAGAAAAGGCAAATTGTGAAGATGAGAGCTCGGTGTGAATGCCCAGTAGGTATATGTGGATAAAGTACAGCTTTTGAGTTTTTAAATCGAAATTTCCCGATAACTCAAAAATTCGTGAGTAGATATTTCTAAAAATTTTCAAACATGTAGGACATGGTAGCAGCTATATTAGCTATAAATTTCGAGGCCCTGACCATCAGCTAATTGTTTGAAAAGGATATCAAAAATGTGAGTAGAACTTAAGATTTGGACTGTTAAACATTCGTTTAAAATAAATCGTATTCAAGTTTTGATTAACACAAATTTAATCCTTTAATCTATTTTCGTGCTTAACTTAAATCCCAAAAAGCTCTTCACAAACACTGTGGTAATTCTTTATTTTCTGGTACGCTTTACTTCCTTTTCCATTTCATATAGTAGAAAGTTCTAAAAGAAAATAGGTCGAGTCTCTGATGCTGACATTTTACAGTTATGTTGATTTCTAAGCTCCGGAATTTTCAAACTTACAAACATTTTTTCGTATGGATTGTTTGCATTTTTCCAATTTTTGGTCCAAAAATGTTGGATATCTTTACTAAACGCCTGAGAGATTTTCACGGAATCCTAGGGTACCGCGGAATTCAGTTTGTTTGCTTGTTAATTTATTTTCGAATTACTGCCTGCATAAGGCTATATATCTCTCAATTTTGGAAATTTCTACAATATTTTTTTCATAAAAAATGTAGTTAAAAGAAAGTAAAGCCTTGAGAGTCCTTCGTATTGAATTCAATAAAATGCGAACAACTAGAGAAAGGACTTGCTTTGCCCTGCTATACATGATAAAAACTTTCGATTAATATTAAATAAAAAAACAAAAAGAAAAAAACTGTTGATAAACTCAAACAATAAGGAATGCTCGAAAATTTGAAGCGTTTTCTCTTCATTCGCATTAGGTTTCGACTCTCCTGAAGAAATCTCTATAATATTATATACTGTTTATTTCACCATTGGACATTTACGCCAGTAAAATTTTACAAAAATAAGGGTTAACCTCGGAATAAATGCAAGATCGCCGTTTTTTCGCTTATCTATTTTGGAGTATTACTGGTTATATACCTAAATCCAGATTTGCAACCCTGAGAATCCTGTGCTAGCTTTTTGGCGGGCTCTTTTCTACATTTCCAACAATATTCTTTAAAAAACATTATCTCGGAAAAAAACGATGATCGGTATTTTGAAAGTAGACAGAATTTGCAATCCAATGATATCCTAACCAATTTAGGTCAAATAGTGACGGAATTACAGGTTTTTAAAAATAGGGTATTTTTCACCAAAAAATTGCGAATTTCGTTTCGGCAAACAAAATAAGCTTGGAATTCGCCTTTTTTTGTGGAAAATACCCTATTTTTGAAAACCTGTATCTCCGTCAATATTTGACGCACAAAACTGGTTAGGATATCATTGGATTGGAAATTTTGTCTACTTTCAAAATGTCGATCATCATTTTTTTTTATTCAAGATAATTTTTTTTAAATATTGTTAAATATTTTGGAAATGTAAAAAAAAACCAAAAATATAGCGTTTTTTCGCCCGCCAAAAAGTTAGCACAGGATTCTCAGGGTTGCAAATCTGGATTTATATAGTGTAGTCAGTGTTTACATTTTGACGGTTACAGATACATTCAAATATTGTCCATTTGGTCACACTAATGACATTTCCATAAAACATTAATGGATGGCGTTTAAATATTTTGATACATACATATGTAGGTAATATGGCAAGGCAACACGAGAGAGAGAACGGGTTAATTAACAACAGACCGTGTGCTCTGTGCTTGTTCGGAAGAAAATATAACTTGTGTTAAAACCAATTTTGTGTTTTAAATTTGAATAAGATAATACAAAAATAGCCAGTAATACTCTAAAATAGCGAAAGAACGGCGATCTTGCATTTATTCCGAGGTTAATATCGACTTTGACTGGCCTAATTGCGCTTCTGCGGAAGAGAACTCCGTGTTCCACATTATTTTTAAATTTTGGAACCGAACATTAAGATTTTCCGGCAATAAATGTTTAATCAATGCTTACATTTCATTTTTCCAGCGCCACTTCTAGATTACTTCAGTAGGGCTTGCCTGTCCGAAACTTCAGATCCAATGTGACAAAGTAGATGAACGTGAAGCCCGGTGCTGTAGTTTTCTATTCTATCGATACGCTTCTAATATACAATTTAAATATGAGAAAGTTCTCACAATTTTCTCTTGCATTTCTGAAAATGGTTTCACGTTTTTATGAAACAATATACCTATAGGTACGTTGAATAATTCTGGGAAAAAGTTTACTTTTGCTTTGTTTTACGTATCTAAAGTAATAAAAAAATGTGTAACTGAAGGGGGGATTGATCCCCTTAATCCCCCCCTTATCTACGCCACTGATTCGCATTGCTTCAAAGTTTTTCTTTTTCCGGGCCCACTTTCCGAGTTGCAAACGAAACGCTTTACATTTGGTTCATCTTTTTTTATTCTGCTAATGGAAGACGTGTTCACATTGCGTATTGCTCGCATATTTTTATTTCACTTTTTTCATTGAGAGTTAATTTAGTAATTTTATTTATAACACCCATTTTTCACTCGCGAAATACTATTATGATAATTTTTTGTGTTTAGTACTATAATTAAGATGGTGCTGTAACGTACGTATTTAGCCTTACTGCACAAAAAAAAACTAAGCAACGCAAACTTCACAAGAACTCCAGACATAAAGTTAAATAGTAAATTCATGTGAAATAACGGGAATAATTTCATTATTTCCGTAGAATTTCAGAAAATGAGATACATGTGTATACAAAAGTTGCACTTATCGCGGTAAATTTTCATTGAGGTTGCACTTATAGAGTCAACAGTTTTGGAAATTGGGTGTTGCGTTAATCAAGGTTGCATGTATCGAGTGTTGCGATTACCGAGGTCATGCTGTATTTGTAAATTGTCAATTTAACAATTTTTCGTGTTTGACGCAAAAACAAATAAGAAAAATTGTTGATTTCACCAAAGTTCTTTCAGTGAGACATAGGTATGCCGCCCCGGGCAGTTGCCCAGGTTGCACATATGGGAAATGCAGTCCTTTACCTACAGCAGTTACCGAAAACGATTCGAATTTGAAAAGGAGAAAATTTTTTTTTGCACTCCCGTAAAGTTCCGTTTTGGTTACTTACATATAGGGTAATACAGATTCTCGTGTATGGAATCAAAAATAAGAGCACATCCTTTGTTTGAATAGATGAACCCAAAATCTATCAAATATATTTTTATACACTTTTGTGGTTGAACTAACATAATCTCTCTGTTAAAAAAAAATAACCGGGAAATCTGTTGTAATAACAAAATATTTATTAGTTAAACATTTAAATTGGATCATTCAAGTGTAACTTAATTTTCCAATCAACAGAATTTCTGTGAAAGGTGCAGTGTTGTGTTGCCTCTATAGCGATTCACGATTATTTTAAATGAAAGTTATTATTTTCGTGCTAAACCAATATATTTCGGGCTAAAGTGCCCATCATCAGGGTTTCTAAAATATACACAATAAATAAATAACTTTAATACAATTACGTTTCACATGAAAATAAATATAGACAATTACCTATTTTCTATTTTTGAAAAACTAAGCCACACAAAGACTTTTGAAACAAATAATGACTAATTGGCGGAAAAAATATATAAAATTGACAGAATTCGTTGTTACGTTATTTTGGACAATATGTGACATATGTAAGTATACTAGGTTTTATATATGGTACAATTACTCAAAATTTATAATTACTGTTTAGTCCAAATTGAATTAAATTGTAATAAGTATTTGAGTAGTCTTTTTTGTCAGTTTTGTCATTACACGCATTTTCCTCGAATTTTATTATTTGATTAACCTCCTTAATTTGTAACTTGGTTTTGTTCTTTTCGCTGGATAAAAAGTAAAAACAGAATTTCTGTTAATTTACGAATGGAAATTTGATTAAACGTCTTGTTAAGAGTTTTACCGTAAATTCTGTTGCTTTAACATACATTTTTATTATGATTGAAATTACCGAAAAAAAATATATTGTTCTTTTGGCCGAACAGAATCGTTTTGTATTTTCCAAATTTCTTTAACATACGATTCTGTTGAAATCACAGAACTAGGGCAGCATTAACAAATAGGTACTCTATTTGAATAACACACTTATATAGTCTGGTTAGTCTAGTAGGTAGGGCGTTCTTCTACAAATCATAGGGTCACGGGTAGGTAGGTAATTTATTATGCATTTTAGAGCGTTAAGAGGTAAATTAAATGTCGCCAACACCAATAGAGAGGTCAATGCTAGTTATACAAAACTCATTTATGACTTAAATATTCTTTCCCTGTGAAAATTGTTTTTTTTTTTATTCAAACGGGAAAAAATGTTGATATTCCAAAAATTAGGTAGTCACATTCTGTTAAGCAAACAAAGTGATATGTTAAAAATACAGACAATTCTGTTACAAGTGCAAAGCTCTTTTCTCTGTTGGTAACATAATTGGTTTAGTTGGACTAACAGAATATTCTATAGGCTCGAAATCAAAAGAAAAATGTGTTAAAATAATTACCCTAGTGTTTTTTGGTACCTCTCTCTCTCTCTTGATACCGTAACTCCTAGTGGAGCATGGTGCGTTGATGACTACCGTGTGTAGTCATCAACGTTACGAAGACAACTGAATTCGGAGTGTGATACGGTTGTCAGCCATACCACTTCCTAGCCGCATTGTAGTTTATTATTCTACGATAAGAATATTTCTTATCATTTTCTTCTGAATAATAAACTTGCGACGAGTCGTGCCGAGTTTGGAAACTCGTTTCTCTATGAGTGTCTATTTCACAGAGTGGCGACCGAACCATCACGGCCACAGAGCACGACTTTTTTTTTGGTACCTACTGTAACAGAATATTTTTTAGTGTACACATTAGGTAGGTATGATGATTATTTTAAGCAGAAATCGTACTACCCATTTTAATGAGTAAATCAGGAGTGTCTAGTCTATGGACTCTACTGGTAGATATGTGTGTATTATTATTATAAATATTAATAGATGTGTAGTGTACCTACCTACTTCGGAAATACTATTATCAATAACTTCATTACGTACATAGGTACATTTACAATAAGCTGATTTTTATTAACCAACGTATATTAAATTTATTGCATACATCTTACATAAAATCGATTGACTTCCGTGGATATATCATAAATGCAGCAATACCACAAACCAGAACACATAAGCTAGATTGTCCTGGCTGACATGGCGTGTTCAGAATCGTCATTTTCGAATGACTTATATCCCGTCCTTTTCGTATTATGTCTTTCTGATATATCAAAAATAATGAAATCTTTTCCTTTTTCCAATGAGCACAGTCGTCAAATATACAATTCTAAAAAAATAAAACACATAAAAGCCAACGAAAAAAAAAAACAATAAACTCCACAAACAGTCATCTATCCCACTATATAAGGAGCAAAAATTTATGACTCCGCCCTCCTCGAACCAAAAATCTCTAATAACTTGCCATGGTTGTGCCCCCACTGCCCGGTTCGGACTTTTGAACCTGTTCATCGACTGCCTTCCCTCTTTCCACTATCAAACCAACAACATTGCAATATCATTTCAACATTTCATATTCGCTATGCCATAAAAGAAATGCTGCCACTATCTTTATCCTCTTCTCGCCCACAGCTCCGGCGGCTATATCTTTCTCTTTTACCCTAGTCGTGGCACCCATCACAACACACCTAGCACATTCTCAAGGCGCTTCAGTCGTGTCGACCGGGAGAAGAGAGCATATAACGACCATATTCGCTTATTCTCTATATCTGTGACGAGGGCCCGCGCCCCATTGCACCCTGTTCGAAAGTCCTCGAATCCTGAAATTTCCATTCACCGCATTTATACAAAATTCATAAAATGCGCCCGAACGCACCACACCGTCGTCTGTACTTCGAAAAGCGTCTTTCGACTCTCGCACACACATAGCAAGGCTCTCTGGTGCGGTGTGACCCCTCACAAGAAATATCCAAGAAATATTCGCGAGCGGTGCACACGGAAAAATGCAGACACAGCGAAAATCCGAGGGGGATGGAGAACGAATCCAACTATATCTTTGGGATGGCAAAAATGTAATAATGAATGCTCCATCTACCATCCTGCGAAACGTTCGAACAGCGACTCATACTTATATCCACAACCAGAGATCCGACTTATTGCGAAAAAGATACAAACAAACAGTATCGGGAAATGGATGAAACACAAAAAAAAAGGAAGAGATGGTTCGAAAAAGATGAAATTTTCCTAGCAAAAATGGGCGATGATGGAGCCGAATATGATGATAACGCAAAGAATGTTTTCAAGGGGAGCCCCGAGTGGTAGGGGGGATGACTGGTTCAAATTCGATTATCATATCGCTCCGCCTAACCTTGTCATAACCTCGTAAAAATTCTTTGGCCAGCCGAGCAAGATTCCAAGATATCACTCGCCAAATTGAGAAGAGCATAATCAGACGGTCGGTTCGGAGTTGAGATACGAATATGGAAACATGCGTAGCGTACAGCGAGCCAAAGTGAGAGAGAACATATGGAGAAAGATGCGTGCCGAAGGACCGAGTGAGATGGATGGGCTTTCGAAAAAAGTCTTATACGTTTTCGAAAAGATACTCTCATCGCAGCAATTGGTTTTATACGACCGAGATGTATCTTTTGAAATAGGGGAAGATCGTCTTTGCCTCTCTGAGTGAGGAAGTTCGAAAATAATGTGCAATTCGACTGCTCCGAGTAAATAAGCGGTCTTCGATGTCGAAAGATACAACTACAGATACACTCCGATTTTTTCTCTGAGCAGGCCGATGAAACCTGTTTATTGACCAGGGGGCGATAAAGTTATGACATGCCCATAAGCAAATCGTCATGGAGGGGCTGGCTGTTTTATGACATGTATATTACACACTTATATCTACAATCATACTGAAATTATCAAAAAGCTGCCTGTGATTCCGGTGGGAGGGGTCGACCGCTCGGTAGTTGAGACTGTGTGCTGTTTTGTTTGTCGTTTTACTCCGAGGTTTAGTATTATATTTTCTTTGATAATTTTCGAAGATATATCTGAGCGCCAGGTATGGATATTTTCGAATTTCGAGTGTTACTTTTGCTTCGCTCGCGCGGACTTGGGATAAAGGAGTGTCGATTGAGTTTTGCGTTTGTTGTTGTTGGATTATTCTTGGACGTCTCTTTCGTATCGTCATAAGAATGAATTTCGAATGTCAGAGACTTGGTGCGTTTTTGATATTACGAGTATATGAAGGTGTACGCGGGAACAGCGAATTGATATGACGAGTACGGTACAGTAGTGGTGGTGGTGGTGGTAGACGTTGGTCGCTTCTTGTAGTGCTATCGGCGAGCGAGATACGATAGCTTCCCATTGGATTCGAGTTTCGTAGTGTCAGTGGTGTTTTGACGCGCGCTCGCTGAACATATCTTTGTGCGATGACTGAGACGGTAGTTCGTTGATGACGACGCGTTTTGTTGACGTTCTCGCATCGAAGAAAAAAGCAAAGAAAGAACGAATATCGTGAGTTCGATACGGTGCGGCGTGTGTTTAATACATTTTTGAAAATTAATAAAAATAATCGAAAAAATATATAAAAGATAGTTTAAAAAATCGTGAAAATAAATTGTAAAAAATCAAATAAAAAGACGGATCAATTGTGCACAAAAATATTTATAAAAACACCAACGTGTCTTTGATAAAAAAGAAGTGAATAAAAATATTTAATCCGATACCCATACCGAAAAAATAAACACTCAACTCCACCAATATCTATATAACGTGATCGAAAAAATATTCTCATTTCGAATTTTGAAGGTTTCGATTGGTTCTTTATGTACATATTCCAATCAAACACATAAATAATATAAATAAACGATTAAAATCGACAACATTGGAGCAACAGAGTATAGTAACCACGAGCCACACGAACCATATACACACAACTCATCTTCTCTTTTGACAAATACATGCATTTCATATCTGTACCTATATATACATCACCTACACGTGTATATACATATACATAGTTATTATATATACGGCAAAGAATATATAGAAAAAAGAAGAAATCATATATGACTTCTTCGTTTCTCAGTGCGGTCACCTGTACAACATGTTTCTTCGGTTTGTTCTATAGTTGACAGTAGTTGATAGTATTGTGCAGCGTAAACACATGATGACTGTGTCAAGCCGGTTTAATAAGTCATAATTTTCTACAATACATTCAATACATACTCTTGTGTGAAACAAAACTCAATCATAAGTAAACGTGTCCTTGCTTCGATAAGTCGCGAGAAACCAATGACTTCGCGTTCCGCCCGCGTTCAACACAATAAAGTGTCAAGAAGAATTTAATAAGAAATTTTATTTATAGTGACTAAGAAACAAAAGTGATATTAAATTGTATTAAAAATTGACAACACTTGAAAAAATATTTATTAGTGCAATATTTACATTTATTTTAAAAAATTAAACAAAAAATCCCCTTTCCTTCTAAATCGGTTCGTATATAAATTTATTAGAAATAAAATATTTCTTGTTTTACCCTCTACACCAATAAAATAAAATATGAAAAGAACATTTCATATTGTTGTGGTTTTAAACACGTCTTTTGAAAAATTTCTCAGTGTTTTCGTGTAATGATATCGTGAAATAAATTTTTTTTTGTTGTCTGACCAAACACGCTCTGATAAGAAAAAAGAACAACAAAGAAATCACTTTATGTTCTGAATTCTGTGCAATTTGGAAACAATCTCGGTGAATTATAATTAAGAAAATTGAATTACCTATCTTTTATGTGTAGTTTTATGTTGTGCGGTGTGAAATGCGCAGTGATTTGAGAGATACATCAGATACTATCACTAAAATGATACAATTTGGTACCGTGAAATATGGAATTGTTAAACAGCTTAAGGATCGTTCACGTTCAGAACGGGGTAAGTGTTGTCCATAGAAAAACCTAATAAAATCCAGTCATAAAAGTAAAAAAATTAAACCTATTTGAACTTAGTAAATGTTTCTTGTGCGCAGTGCCGTCGGCATTTGTATTTTCATCTTGTCAAACGAAATTTGGGACAAATTGGGAATCAATCTGAAATCTCTCCAAAATCGATTCATTTTTGAGATCAATAGACGCTTACTTAATTCCACAGATAATAGGGAACCTTAGACTAGACAAAATTATCATTTTAAAACCCCCATTTGCTCTACCTACTTCATTTTTAAACCTCCATTTGCTCTACCTACTCTTCTTTGGTAAAACGAAGGAGCGATTCTGTAATATAAATTTTTGTTCGGCCTAAAAGTATGGACAAAATTAACTGCAAATGTGCAATTCTTCCAGCACTCGAAAATCACATAACCTTGTGCTGACTAGCAGTGGCGTAATGTTGTTTCTCGAATTTATTATGTTCGAAATCGAAATGGAGCCTCTCAAGTTAGATTTTTTTTCATCAGGCAAAATACAAAACATAACTCACTTTTCAAAATAGCAACGAAAATTTTCAGTTGTGGCAACATATTTCAATGGTTTTTTAGTTTCTTGTGACAGTTGTGGATCCTATAGACTGAAAAGGATTGTCCTAGATCTGAGGATCACACGCCGTCAACTAGCTGAAGAGTTTTGACGATTCTGGCCAAGTCCAGGGCCAAACTAAATCCCCAGAAATCAAATTTGTTCTAGTGATCCCTAAAAAATACTTTACGTAGGGAAAACGGCAGATGTATTATCTGCACTCACTATAGTTAATCGGATTTTTTCAGCATTAGTTGAAAAAAAAAAGACTTTCGCCGTATTGAGCGATCTTAGTAACCGTGGTTAGCCATTTCGGTCAATAGTTATCTCTTTGTAAACATTTTGCATATACTTCAAGATTCAAATACCTACTCCAGCAAGTGGATCATATAGGGAGGCTCAATTTTATGCAAATAACCTTCAAGAGAGGCACTCCTCCTAGCAAATTGAACCTTATGTTTCTTCAATATTCTTATGAGCTAAAGCCCAGACGCGCTGACCAAAAAGTTGCGTCTCTCCGGCATATACAAAGTTCAATACTACGAGGTTCAAACTTCTGCGTACTTTATTAACGTTTCCTCACTTTCATAGATTCTGCATCTGACTTGCGTATTTTTTACAAACTTATAAAAATAAATGTTTTTAAAAGAACAGTCAACCAAGCGTATCAAAGTAAATTTATGTTTTTGGATTTGATCCCGTTTTCCGCAGAATACATGAAACACTGTAGGTATACCGTATACGTTACGCCACTGCTGACTACTAGTAAACGCAAAGTTTTAATTTTTTTGCGGTTGATTATTTCGAATTTTTCGTTGAGAAAAAAATATTTTTTCAGAAAATATCTTTTTCATACGCGATTTGAATTTAGGTGACACCGCAAAGATCTTCTTATTTACTTATATTTAGTCCTTATTGTCCATAAATTTGATTGTCTTCAAAAACAATTAATATTTCGAAGATTGAGTCAATGGCGGATTAAAAAGTTGACCGGAGTCTACACTGAAAGAAATAAAACTAGACCGATCGTCTAAAAAATAGTTGATATCGGCTAAAGTTCGTCTTTGGTTTTCAGGTTATGATACGCAGCTGTGTAGTAGAAAAAGCTACGACGATATGGGGATTTTTTCTATCCCTTATGAGTAGAGCCCGGATTTTCGCGCAGTAAAATGTTTTAAAATGTGCAGTAAAAATCCCGAAATGTGCAAAATCGTGCAATATGAATCTCCAAGTGTGACTTTTCCGTGCAATATGAAAAAAGCCATGTTTTTAGGCTTTTAGAAGGTGTTAGGCTTCGGAGCATTGGACGCAGGAAAAGCACTGAAAAAAATTGAAGAGGACTTGCTTTAAAAAGTAGAAATTTTTTTCACATGTGTTTTCTTCCTGAATACTTTTTTTTGTGTTTTCTTTCTCAATACTTTTATTCGCTTCTCTGTCCATCGAAAAATTCTGCACATTGCATAATTTCTGCGAAAAATTGTTATGAAACAGGGTTAAAATGCATATGTTCAAATAAATTGTGTTCGAGATTGAAATGGGGACCCCTATACGGATTAATTTTCAACGCGCAAACACTTCTAAAACCTCTTCTTTTGTCCGGTAGTGGTTTGCTAAAATATACTACTACACCCTGTAGAAACAGAAACAAAACATGAGATTTCAGTTAATCTGGAATAAATTTCGCAAGATTTGCCATACCATAATTTTCGAAGATTTATGTACCCCGGACGTAAGATTTCAATCACCATCGGTAATTTTATCAGTCCTGTCAACGCTATTGTTTTGCAAGTGTGATTTTTATACGCTTATTTTAATTTCATAAATCGTTACCCATTAATCTTTAACATGAATTTTCACAATTTGGAATATTTTGGAACTGCAACTTTCCTTCTTCTTCCTTGCGTCGTTCGTTTATTACGCTCCATGGCACATTGCCGTTCTGGCGGTGCTGTCTCAGATATGAAACATCTTATTCCAATAGGAAAATACTATATATTTCAGCCATGCATCACAATTTAGTCTGGCTGGTCTAGCGGTTAGTGCGCGCACCTTCGGTGCACAGGCTCATGAGTTCGAATCTCACCGTGTTCCATGGTGTTTTTCGAACTCACGAGCTTGTGACGGACTATGATCTCACTCAGATGTTAAACGAGTACCCATTTATGGGGATAAATAACACTGCTGAGCGTGATGCTGATCTCATTACCTCAACAAAAAGCAGATAAGATCTTGGAAATAGGATGTCACTAACACATCCTGCGGCCTTAGTCCAATGCTGGATTGTCGCGCCTGTTATTTATTTATCACAATGAAAACCTTATAGCTTAGAGTGAGTTTACTGTACTTTTAATTTGCTGAAGAAGATCAATAGTGATAAGAGGATTCGAGATTCCTTAATGTGCCAAAAATTAATTGGTTATTGAAAATTGACGATAAAAGGCTGTTACTGTCTTGTTAAAAATTCACCTGGACAAAATTCATCTCGAAGAAACCAAACTTTTCAATTATACAACAAGAATGTAGATATCCCATTTTCGCTTCAAAGTGGATTTCCGCTTTAATTACAAATAAAAAGATGTTAGATTATGACAGGGTGTTTTTGGTTAGGTGGATTTTGACCGGATGGATTTTTCACGTTGAATAGATTTCAACTTTCGTATCAGTGCCTTTTTTAATATTTAAGAGACAAGATTGTTTTTGCAATGATAAGACAATCATATAATTATTTAAAAGCTGATCTGATTCTTTCAGTGCAACACTATAAAATATTACTCGTAGTTCTCGCAAAAGGTACTCCGAAGCAAAACCTACCGGTGCGTAAGGCGGCGAATGAGTCAATTCACACACGGATTTGGATCTTGGCAGAACGAACATCCATTGAAATCCATGAATTCGAATCCGTGAATGTGTGGCCTAGTGCAGTGTTCATCCTAATTTGTTTCACTTCCTGAAATGAAGCGATGTAGAGCAGAAAAATGCTACCTGTCATTTGCTCCATTTGCATGGATTGATAAAGGGTGTGCGTGGCGAGCAATTCTTATAAAAAAAATTTTTTAGTGACATTGCGCTTTCTTCTGCTTCGCTGAATGCACTCAATATGTAATTTTCAACTACTGTCCCGAAAATTGCGACTCCTAATTTTGACGAAATAGGATATTACCTAAAATGTATTCGAATTGGTATGAATGCGCGTCCCTCTAAATCATAAGACACAATAATGTAAACCCCAAATAATGACAGTGTCGAACCTTGACTTGCCTATGCCATGATTTTTATTATTTTAGGGGCCCTATCCTCACTCTATGAAATTTTTACTCTTATAATAGAAGGAAACTTTGTTTCCTTCTATTATAATAGTGAAATTACTCTGCAATCTAAATTTGCAAATCAAGAGTAATTTTACATAAAAAATGTTTAAAAAAGTACTCCAATATATTAGCAAATTTACACCGCGCTATGTGTAAAAACACTCCGTAATAATAGGAATATAATGCGGTTTCACTCTTTTTTCGTTGTAAAGATTAAAGTGGCGAACCTTTACAAATAATATAGTTATCAATAAAACTATTTAAGGATATATAAAATATAAACAAGTATCGGTCGAGTTTTGCTGATCAGTTTTTCGTCTACATGGGAGGTTGCAATATGGTCTTTTTTGTGCGATCTGTACACTTGTTATTCTTCTCAGTACCGTAACTCAGCCGTTTATAGGCAATTTCGAGTCAACGTTACATTGCATATCATTTCGGAGTGTAATGTTGCAAGCACTAAATATTTCCTATCCGCACATGTACGGAAATTTTGGACCACGCCTAGATTCGATCTCGGGACCTCTAGATTACTAGCATCGTAGAGTGCGACTCAACCAAGTGAGCCACAGAGCGTGTACACATGAGTTCTAAATGCAGAGAATTTACACTGTGCTATGTACAGCCGATTGAAGTATGACAACTGGAGAGCACGCTACAAAAAATGAGTAAAACTTCAACTGCACGTTGTAAAAATACACCACAAATCCGAATTAAACACATAAACGTTGTAAAAATGCACCAGAAAATCTGAATTATCCACAAGTGTAGCGTAAAAATACATTTCACACCGATTTTGGTGTAATTTTCTTATTTTACACAGAAATTGTTGAAAAATGCACTCTGTATGTGATTATAGGCGGGAAAAAGTGTAAAATTACCGCATTTTCAGCGGAAATTTAAATTCACTTTTTAGAGTGTACCAGTTGGAGACCGGTGTTCTTCCGAACATACCTATATGGAACACGCCACTGATGTGTTGTGTACCTATAAATTGATGGAATTCACTAAACTTTTTTCTGTACTCTTGCGAAGTTTAATCAGTGAATTTAATAGTGTTAGATGCAAAGATGAGAGAGATTGACTTTATAGTTGAACTAACTAAATTTAAATTAACTACTTAACTTTAGAGAAAAAGTCTAAATAATTGTTCTCAGTGTATAGCAAATTTAGGGGGCGGCATTTTGGGCAAATATTTTTTAAAAGTTATACAGAAAACATAGAAAGGAATTAATCACTTAAATTTTGGGCGAAAAGTTTTGGGTAATAGTTCACAGAATATAGTCGTTTTTAACAACCTAACACTGAAATATTCATTTGCTAAAAAAACAGGAAAAATATGCAATAAAAAACAGCCAAGGAAGAATTTTTCCTAATTTAAAACGTATTTTCTTGTTCCAAGAAAAGTTTTTGCTTAAAATAAATAAATAAACATTATTTTAAGCAAAAACTTTTCTTGAAACAAGAAAATACATCTTAAATTAGGAAAAATTATTCCTTGGCTATGTTTTTTATTGTATTTTTTTCTTGTTTTTAGCAAATGATTTTTTTCAGTGTATAGACTGCAACAAACATTTCCATACTTATTTCAGTATTTTTCTTTTGCGTATGCATATTTGGGCTTCCACAAGTGATGAACCTATCATCAGTAAGAGTTTTGTATACCATAAATGTACCTTTACAGTAAACCTGTGAATGTTGTATATATCCTAGGAAGAAAAAAGCAATACGAGATGTAGCGATTGAGTTACATAACAGTGAAAACTATAACATAACTGTAAAAAGAATTAAAAGTGACAGGAAAATATGTCATGTATATGACAAAATAGTTTATAGCTTGTCATATGCATACACTTTCATAAATGATATGATAATGTAAATATTATATTGAATTCGGGCAAGTTACTCTAAGAAAAATAAATAATTTAATTAGGTATATGGCCACAAATACATCTCCAACTCAATTAATATTTATCAAATAAATCTTAAAGCATAAAATGCAAATATTCGACACAAATTTCGATCGTACTAAAAACTGCGTCAACTTGGTTGCTATTAATTTTCGTATTTCATCTTTACCGGCATAATATTTCACCATTATAGATTACTTCATATATATAATATTGAATTAATTTTTATCATAAATTTCGCATATTCTTTTTTTTGCACTCACTTTCTTGATCATATGTCTTTAATATGTACCTAAATCGTTAAGAAATGAATAATCACCAAATACGCCCAAACGCCATCCATCTTAGATAGATTTTTTTATGTATAGTCGGTTCATCACAATATAATAAATATTTAAAATGAGTTCGAAGAAGAAGATACCGATATGAAAAATATCCTTCTACTCTGGAACGATCAAAATTTATTCAAATTAACACAAACGTGTCTGACTTGAAGCATATGTATGTATTATTCAATATTGACTTTCGCATTGAGGAAATGTCTAATATTAATGAATGCGCACATGTCAATAGGTTTTTTGGACACTTCTTCTCGCTGCCATGAAAATTAGGTATGTATTTGGTCTAGTCTAGACATATAGAATATGTAGTAGGTATAGCAAAAGCTGAAATTCAACATTTTTTCTTTTGTGATTGATGAATGCAAAAATTTACTATGGAGGGAAATTCGGATGATTGCATTTTATCATTTTTTGTTAGTTTTATTATAATTTAGAATAAAAATAAGTGTGCTTCAAGGTTCTCCACTTGGGCCACTCTATACAATACTGCGCACATATGCTAGAGTTTACTGTGCGGCCAAAACTTTTTTTTCTCTATTCTACTAGTGACAATAGTTTTCCTCGTGTATAATCCAATTTACCTACAAACATTTTCAAAGAAGCGGCCGCCTGATGACGTCTCAAAAGTAAAATCAACTTTATTTGACGCTATACTGCTCTTATCATATTAAGTCTCTATAGCTATGCCAAGACTAACTATAACTCGTGTCACACAAATCCATGACTTTAAATATGAGTTTTATGGTAATTTATTTTTTGACTCCATCACAAGTGTATGTGTATACGTTTTTAATTGTGTCCCGCGATTACCAAATTTGCCCGAGCCCCATTAAAACAATATTCATTTTATCCCACACGCACATTATATTTTAATCCTAAAACATTTACAAAGAAAAATGTAAATGAATTATAATATTTCTGTGTTTTTATCTAATGAAGTAATAAAATATATGGATGAACCTTTTAACATACCATATCTATACTTGTTTCAAACCATGCCCATTTGTATACGGAAAATAATGAATCAAATACACCATATATACACATATTCAAAAAAATTAAACAAGCCAGGAGCCCAAAACCACCAAAAACTAAACCATGAAAATGAATGTAAGTTTGGTTAGTTACATTATCAAAAATATTTTACATATCAAAATTGTCTTATCAGTTATATGCAAATTAAACTTGAAATGTAAAAAACATCGACAATTGCCTACAGAAAAATCAATGAAAACCACTATACTAACACCGTTATGGTATATGACTTTCCTTATCAGTAATCGTTAACATAATTAGCGTATAGAATATTTTATGTAAAAACTTTCAACAAAACAAATTGTGTAACTATCTGAAATATAATTTGGGCTTAACGTTAAGAGGTTTTCAAGAAGATTATTTAAGCCTAATTCGTTTTTTTCAGGTTCACATATCTGAACTAACTATATATATGACGTTTGTTATATTTACATATACACTTTACTTGATTTTTTTTTAGATCAAAGAATAATCTTCGAAACATTTTATCAGTTATCTGAATCTGAACAATATAATATCAATATCTATAATCTATATTTTGAATTCAAAATATAAATAAGCCATTGTGATTTTCTACTAATTTCAATAATATACAATTCAAATATTGTGTTGTGTTTCTCTTTTCTGTTGTTCTGTTCTACGCCGTTCTGCATAGCAATAGCTATAGGAGTATAGGCACAAGGCACGTGTCGCAATTTTGCATATTCTGGCATATTTGATAGGCAATATATATGCTGATAAGTGGAAAATATTAGTTTCATTGATTTTGGAATATATGTATTTTTGCCTGTAAAACATTTTTTTTTTGCATAATGTAGTAGGTACATACATATATAATTTTCAGTAAACATACGGTACATGTACATGTAACACATTGTTTTTTTCTAATGCAATATTTTCAATCATTTGTGTTTGAATTGAAATCTATTAGCGGTCTGGCAATTAAATTACTGGTAAATTTCGTTTTTTATATATAGATTTTTAACAAATGGTGGAAAAGTAAGCATTTATACTAGGGGCCATTTTATTTGGTGCCTCAGATCATTTCTGAAAAAATGAAATTACTTCAAAATTTCCTGTTTCCGTGTAAGCTATGGATTTTCATTATCCTCATCACGGAAATTCAAATTTGAGAAGGCATCACCCCGCCAAAAGATCATGCGAAATGAAGTTAGACTTCTGCGTAAAAGAAAATTGTTCAACATTTATATTTCTGATTACACATTTATAGTTTTACTGCAATCGAAGTAAATCTAATACTATTTCTATACGGAATTCGTCTAATTCACCACTGCATTTTTGTTCGAATCTACTGGAATTTTCAAGTATCAAAATTTGTTTCTTTTTCATTCACATTTCGTGTTTTTTTGTTATCTTAAAAATAAACCACTATTAATAATTGGCATAATAATTATTCTGTATAATTTACTCACTTTGGCGGCTCTTGCGACAGAGAGAAAAAACATTTTTTTATTCATTTTTGCTAAATATTTTTTGAATTTGATTGGCCTATTAATTTCTTATAATTTCTACCTTGTACAAAATGCAATAAAAACAATAATCTTACGAACGTAGTTTGCAAATTCTAAATGAATCTAATCTTTTAAAAATTAATTAAAATATTTACCAACATTAAATATATGGACTGTAGTCTGTTTGGTGTTGGAGTTAGTGCCTTCGATGCTGAGCGCGCTGTTGATCTCAACACCTCAACAAAGAAGCAGTTTAGATTTTGGAAATTTCGAAGATATCACTAACGTCACATCTGCGTGCTTTGTCCAATGTTAGACTGTCGCGCCAGTTATTTATTTAATTTATTAAATATAGGGGCAATGAGAAGTGTTTTTCAAATGGTCCTTAGATCATTGCAGTATCCCACCATATCAATCATGGCGTGGAAGGAGCTTTATTTTTTTCGTGGTTCAGTGGTGCAACAAGGAATTTCTTCTGAAGGGGCTCAGCTCATCCATACCTGATACTGGACATTTAAAGTTGCTGCTGGAGGTTGGGGGTATTTTCTAGTAATGATGATATAGTGGTGGTGTTTGAAGGCCCCGTTCCATTCACGCTTATTTTGCATGCAACTCATGAAAACGAGTGTAATGTCATGTTTGTTTGTTTTGTTTTTACGAAACCCAAATCATCGCTCTTTCCAGCATTGCAATTGAAGAGTTTGTAAACAGAAAATTGACTTTTCCAGAGACGTCATGTTCCTGATTCTCGCAGACTTTCAGAACAACATAATAAATGCTAAAATAAAAGAGTGCAGTGCGCGGATGCTGATTGGAAAGTACGCTACTTCCTAAGTGTCACAAGCAATCCCGTAATCGTTGCCCCGTAGAATACTGTTAGAACAGTTTCTATAATTTTGGCTTAGATTTTGGATGGCCATTTCGATTTTCGTCTACTGAAAGAATGCCTGCAACACGAGTAAAATAGGAATTTAGGCACACAAAAAAAGTGGGGCTAAATCGTTGTAATGGTTCCAGGAAACCTATATCTTTTCCGATGAAGTGAAATAGACAGAAAGGACTCTACTAGTTGCAAAAAAAAAAAACAATTCATTTTGAATGTGAACGCGTGTTACGTTAAGATGTAACGTCGAAGGATACAACATTGTGTATCCAGTTCATTTTTTTTTACTAGAAATTATTTATGCAAAAATTTAGGCTAAAATATTTTCAAGAAATGTCGTACAGAAATATAGGTTTTTATCGATAGTTACTTCTTCTTACACAAATTATACCAAGCCGCCCAATTACAAGTGAAATAGGTTTAACACGAGTTTTTCCACAACTTCAATTGCAATGAGAACTTCAAATTTTTAGCGATGTTCCTCACACTTATTGAGAGATCAGTAAAAACTATGATCGTATCATTCGGGTGTTTTTTAGAAAGAATTTAAGTTGGAGACATATTTTTTTTTTTAATCTGAAGTGGGCACGATTTCAGTATCTGCGGCGCCAAATTTTGATGATGTCATTTCATTAATATTGGCCTGAAACGACCGAATCTGCAACCCTTTTTCACGAAATCGTAACGGTTCTCCAGATATTCAATGTAAAATTTGACATTTATATGGGGTTCTTCAGTTTTTAATGGGAAATCGAAGTTTTTTTTTTACAACATCTTAGAATCAATAGCATTGCACCGAAAATAACATTTAAAATTTCATTGGCCTCACTGTCTAGCAAATTTTACAATTCTTGCTCGCAAATAAAAGTTGACATTTCATGTTATTAACATAACAATTAAATGGCATCGAACACTTTCCCCAATGTGGAAATACCCTCCTTTTCTTATCAAATTACTTAACTGGCTTCATAAAAAAAGTTAAATTTCGACATTGAATATCTACAGAACCGTTATGATTTCGCGAAAAAGGATTGCAGATTCGGTCGTTTAAGGCCAATATTAATAAAATGTCATCAACAAAATTTGGCGCCGCAGAAACTGAAATCTCCCCCTGAAGTGATTAAGAAAAACGGTCTCCAACTTAAATGTTTTACCAAAAAAGTCCGAAAGATACGATCATAGTTTTTACTGATCTCTAAATAAGTGTGAGGAACATCGCTAAAAATTTGAAGTAGGTATGTACGATCATAATTTTTACTGAGCTCTATATATGTGTGTGCAATATCGCTTAAAATTCAGACAATTCTGGTAAGGTTTTTGCAACTTCCACAGACTATCATAACTGGCGGATGACCTATGCTCCAAGAAGACGATTGTATAGCTTGGCGATGTTGTCGCTTGGAAGTAAGGTTGTAAGCACGCTTGATTTGTAGAATTTATTGAAAAATGTGCCGATCTGCAAAAGAAGCCGGATACCATCAAAAAAGACGCGCGTCGGCAGTGATGACAGATGACACCACAGATCACAACTCCACTGATTGCTAATAAGAGAGAAAAGAAGAAAAACAAAGCTAGATAAAAATCCTCGTATTACAGTATTCACAAGCTTGAATGTATGCTTCCTTAACATGCCAAGTCAAGGGCTAAGCATTGTTGCAATACAACAAAAAAAAATCTTAATATCGAGTTAATGACTATGTAAATCGCATACTTTTCACAAAACGTCACAAGGAGTTTGAATTGAATTAGTATTTATCATGAATAAAAACAGGCCCATAAATAAGGATCGGAGTTCCCCGCCTAGAACACCTGTATGAAAGCATTCAGGTCGATCCACATTTTTCAGCCATCAGTCAAGTCTATAAATTAACTGACAATTTGTCAACTTGTATGGAAAATGACTGAAAAGTGTGGATCGACCTTTAGAAAGAAACATGATGCGCCGCGTATATAAAATTAGGGTTCCGCGAAGACTTCTCAGGTGTTCCGCATCAATTTCGAAAAGTATTTAGGAAATGTATAGTATGTGAATTGCTTTTCATTAAAAAATTCAAGCAATACAAACGAAAAAATATATTTCCCAAAATTGCTGTAAGATTCGAAACTCTAAAAATTAGGCTGCCTACTGAGCAGATGACTGCCGCTAATGAACATAATTTACCCAAAATTTATGAAACCCACAGAAATCGTTAGATCGATGATATTTTTAATGTTTGACAAAATTTTGCAAAATGTCTATTTTGTTTCTAATTAGAAGAAACTATGGGAAGTATTCTAAATTAAGATCAGCGTATGCGGACGGTCGCAGTTGAATATCTAAGAAATATTTGAAGAGCGTCAGGATCATCGGCAAATCGTTGTTTGCAGTGGCGTAGATAGCTTTTCGGAGAGGAGGTGGATCATTTTGCACCTTCAATCAGGAATCAAAATAAATTATATAGTTTTATGCTCTGTGGCCGTGATCGTTCGGTCGCCACTCTGTGAAATAGACACTCATAGAGAAAGGAGTTTCCAAACTCGGCACGACTCGTCGCAAGTTTATTATTCAGAGGAAGATGATAAGATTCTTATCGTAGAATAATAAACTAACAATGCGACTAGGAAGTGGTATGGCTGACAACCGTATCACACTCCGAATACAGTTGTCTTTGTAACGTTGATGACTACATACGGTAGTCATCAACGCACCATGCTCCACTAGGAGTTACGGTAATCAAGAGAGATGCCTAGAAAAGGGAAACCGTGAGCTCGTTGGGAATGGCCAGTATATGTGGATAAGGTACAGCTTTTGTTTTTTACATTGAAAATTTCCGATAACTCATGGATGACATAACACACACATGCAATAATCTCTCTCTAAATTAACACATACATACGCAATAGTCTGAGTCTCCATTAGTAGTGAATCGGTTGTCTTAATAGTGTGACATTTATATTATCATCCGATAAATTGTTCACCGTAGTTTTATAGAAGGATGGACTTTGTGAAAGAATTGAGGCTTATGAGGTGCTCCGGAATACCAAGTTTCTTCAATAGCATTCTTGGAAATCTTGCATGAAACCAAAATTTCCTCACTCATTGTTAATTTATGAACTAATTAAGATGATCTCTGGGCAGAAACTGGCTGCATTTTATTTATGAATGTATTTAATCAATGCCAATTGATTGACATACAAAGTACAAGGTTCATTGCAGAAGATTCGATAAAGAATTTTGAAGCATTTCTATAGAAGCAACTAACAATTTGTAGTGTTTACGTGCAATGCTGATTATATGTGAAGTTGGCGGAGTAGTTAGCGTGTAGGACTGGTGATACGATAGTCATGGTACGACGATTTTTTTTTTGCAAACACGAGAGAATGACAGAAAAATATGAGACCAAGCACATGATGTATGCCACTTTCGAAGCATAGTTTAGTACTGCAATAATCTTGACTGGGCTACTGGGTATAGGCAAATTTCCAGTGTTGTTGTTAGAAGAGAATATTCACGAGGTATAATAGGGATAAAATTGTTACTGGGGATCGTAGAAAAATTTTGATTCACACAAATTTAATTCTCTAATTCATTTGCATCTTAACCTCATCACAAATACCTATACTATCACTATGTACACGCTTTATTATCTGGTACAGACTACTTCCTTTTCCATTTCATATATTAGAAAGTTGTAAAAGAAAATCGGTCGAGTTTCTAATGCTGGTCAAATATTTTACGGTTCAGTTGATTTCCAGCAGACTAAGCTTCGAAATTTTATAACTTTAAAAAAAAAAAATTCGTACGGATAGTTTTCTTTTTGTTGTCAAAAGCTATTTCTACATTTTTCCTTATTCTCGCGAGGCCCCAAAAATATCTTCACTCTAGGGTGCGGCGAAGCTCAGATTGTTTTGTTTATTTTGCATAGTTCTGCCATATTTTACTGGGTAACGCCATCATCTTAATAATTCAAATAAGCATGTATGGTTATAGGATTGAGAGTTCTTCGTATTAAATTCAATAAAACTGCGAACAAATAGAGAAAGTCATGAGTTGATTTGTCCTGTTATATACAATAAATAATCTTAATAAAAAAAATAAAAAGAATGTTGATAAACTCAAGCAATAAAAGATGCTAAAAAATTAGAAACAGTTTCGCAGCGTTGCTTACATTTAATTTTTCCAGCAAAACTTCTAGATTTCTTCAGTAGGGCTTGCCTGTCCGAAGCTCCAGATGAAATGTGAAAAAGTAAATGAACATAAAGTTCTGTGCTGTATCGTTTCTATTCTATCGACACGCTTCAATTATACAATTGAAATTTGAGGTAGTGCTAAATTTTCTATTGCAGTTCTGAAAATGGTTCTATGTTTTTATAAAACACCTTGTTTAACGTGCCTAAAGTAATAATAATAAAACGTGTGATCGAAGTAGGAGGGGGGATTGTGACCAGTTTTTTTTAGATTAATTTCAGAAGGGCAAATAAAGGGAAAATTAAATTTTTTATTTAACAACGTTCCACAAAATCGAAATAAAAATATTTCCTGCGTTGTTTTTAACGAATGAAAGACTAAAAAGAAATAGGATTAATTTACATGTCTTTCTTGTAGTGAATTCGCTGTGATGTGATTAAGAAAGAGCTAACTGCCAGTGGCAGTAGCTCATAATATTTGCGTAAAACGCAAAAACGCTTTTATGATTCACTGGCCAGTCACAGAATTTTCAAAGCATTTAATTTTCTTGTATTGCATACCTCCAAAGTGCCCCTTATTTTTTTTTTGTTGATTCTATACAAGCCCTATTTTACACAATTAAATGTTCCAGTAAAAATCTTGGTTAGAAGGATCAGTTCCATCTGTCTTAGAAACCTAGTAGTAGGCAGGTCATCCAGAAATTCCCCAAAAAAAAGTAGCAAAACTGCGTGGTCCGCAATTTTAAAAAGATTGAGAACCCCTAATCTAACGTTTGGAAAAAAATCAGTCCCCCACATCAACGATGATTGAAAATCAACAATTTAAAAAAATATGTGTCGACATCCGTGTAATATTTGTTTGTGTATTGATAGGAGCCAAATCGATGATGGTATCGATTTGGTCGGAGGCGTACCAAGGTTGGCAAGGCCGACCCTGCTTACTGAAATGTATCGATACTAATATCATGGAGTTTCACGAATCACGAATTAGTAATATATTTGTCTTTCGTCCTACTCCATTAAGCAACTAACCTGTACAATTTTAATGTAATTCAATCCCTAATCAAATTGCAATTATAATTATTAGCAAACCATAAATCAATTATCAATTATGCGACATATGAAATGAATTATCAATTTTTTATTATGTCCGAGTCACATTAAAGTCAAACCGCTCTCTTGTAGGAAAAATGCATAAAATCATATATTTGAAAAATAAAAACTTGTTTCTATAGACATCAATTTGAAAGAGCTTTACAATCAATACAGAACTTAAAAGTCAATTAAATATTTGTTCAATATTATATTGCTTAACTAGCGAAACATATGCCTTCAAGACATTTGTTGCATATATTCTGTGTATACTATTTGACGATCAGAGAGTTCACGTTTTAATGTTTGTAAACCGCATGTATACACATAAATTATTAAAGTGTCACTTAAAACTGAAAATGCAATGAAATATTTCATTACATTACTCATAAACTTTATATCACATTCACATACATACCATATATTATTTTGTATGAAACTTTTATGTACCTATATAGAGATCTATGCTGAATACGTATAGATTATGAACGTTTATTTTAGTGGCAGAATTTAAGCTCCTGCTGATGTCTGCCAAATACAACATACAAATCCATAGGTAAATGTATCTATAGTTGTGTACATTATTATTAATAAAATGCACATACATGTATGTACGTATGCCCATACGGTATTGTTTTATATTGAAACAATTTTCTCGATTTAAAAAGTTTGATTATATGTAAATTGTATGACGGATGTACGCGAACGAACGCGATGACGACGAATGTTTTTATAATTAATAGAATAATGGTCTCTATGCATAATTCCATGACAATTTTCATTTATGAATACTTAATTATTTTCTGTCAGTTAATATATACAAAGCGAAATGGGTAATAAAGCACGAAATATGGAAATTTATAAAATTTACTCGTATTATCTATACAGGTGACTTGCCTTGATTTCAATTCAGTTCATTTCAAAGTATACGGAATAATAATTAAAGTATTGTTATCACAAGTCCTTTGTCCCCGCTTGCTTTGCAAGCTAAAGAATTGGAACGGCATTGATAGTAAGTAGTTTGATATTATTAGTTGTTGCATGTAGGTATTAAGTAAAATATAATAAATAAATGCAATAAGCCTAATATGTAACTCCTTAACACCATGGAATGGAACAAAACCGTCTGAGCTACCGAGCGTGACCTATCTGAAAGCATTGAAAACAAAACACCATCATTTCTCAAAAAAAAAATGGTTCGTGAAAAGCCTTTATCGTGGTTGACCCTGCGCTATTTATTTTTTATTAACTATAATCTAAAAAATCAATTATCATTTTTAGAAAATATACTGCCTCGCAGGCTTTATCCAGGTCATTCGTGTTCATTTTTATTTTCGAACTTATTATGATCATTCCATATCAAATATCTGAATAGCAAATTTTTTGTTTTTTTTTGAGTTTAATAGCACATATTTTTTCCATATCGGTCTTTTCTATAAATTTCACGAAACATTAAAAATTTATAAATGAACAAACAAGTGCCAATCATACTAATCAGTTATGGAAAGGTGACCGATTCATATCCATTTCAACTCTCTAATGACACACTATTCATATAACATCTCACATATATTTGTCAAAACCTTATTTTCGATTCAATTTAATCATAAATATACAATATATGAAGAAAAACACAAAACTTATATCAATCCTATTCATAAATTTCGATTTGCGGCTCGAATCGCAAAAATGCAAATCAAAGATTTATTAAAACAAAGCGAAAAAACAGCGCAAGAAAACAAACCCGTTTCACAAACAAACAAAAAACTTGTTAATATATGAAAATAGAGCGTATTTTTCTATTCAATGCATAATATAATATTTATTCGCATTTTACAACTATTGTACATATTTCTTGAGAGAAAAAAATATTCATATGCGAATTGTATAATTTGCGTCATCATCAAACTCGCATCAATCAAAAAGCCGTGTCGAAAAAGAAACAACAAGACAAAAATTACTCGTTCCCGTTTTCATTGCGAAAATGCCAACATTTTTGCATAAATTTGATTTCTGTATATAGAAATCCTAAATCCAGATTATAATCGAAATTTTATTTGCTTTACCTGCGACATATACATATTCCAGTATTTTTATGAATTATGAAGATCGATATCCAATAATATGATTCAAAACGTGGGAAAAGCATGCCGACATATTTCGTCAATAATTTTGCGGTGGATTTGTGCAGAAATTGTATATATATGTATGGCGACGCGGCGACGAAGAAGCAGAAACAGCCAAAAAAGGAATGCAGAATACACAGATCAGACTAGATAACATTCAATGGATATTATAAATCCAAGCCCGCATTTGGATTGCGGAAAAAAAACATTTTTGAGATCTAAGATGTTAATGACGGGTTATATATTTAATTCATCCAAAATGATTTTTTTCTCGCTATTTCGTTTTGATGCAGAGTTAAAATCATAAACATACACTCACACACTTATGGGTTTCAGTGATTTTTTTTTTGTATACATAAACGGATTTTCGATATACTATACCATTCAAAAAACTTGCAAGATAAGTATAAATATGCAAGAAAGATGGATAAGTCTACTTTCGAACAGCAAAAAAAAAAAATAAAGCAAACATATAGTTTACAATCTTAACTGGTTGCGGCCGCCAGACCTAACTAATCATGCACAAAAGCGATCGTTAATAATTTATTTTAATTTATTGTTTATTTATTCACATAATTATTAACGCGAAAGAGTGTAGTGTAGTATCTCCATTTATGATATATATATACGATACGCGAAGCGAGCGATCTTTCTTGAAGTGGTTTTGCGGTATGTTTTTGTTTTTATTTTTTATATGTATATTTTCGGTTGTTTTTTATATTTTTCTGATATAGTTTTAGATAAAAATGATTTAAGTGAAACATGATTCAGGTTTTTGCTTAAAATGCGACATGGAATTGAGAGTGCGCGCGGCTTATACATATAAATGCCTTGAATATTTATACGAAATTTTGATATAATATTTATAATTTGCCGTACAGTTCCACGAATTAAGGCATTTATAAAACGGATCAAAAATGTTTTCAATTTATATAATCGTACGATAATGATTGCTTCAGTATAGATAAGAAACTATGATTTTGAAATCGGCTTATAGTGAGAGTGCGGAGTTAATAAAATACATAAATGTATTATATTGCTATCCGGCATTAGAGAAAGATATTTCTAAATATTTTCAATTGATTATTTTGGGCATTTACTAAATAATTATGGCGATTTATCTTTTTGATTATTGTCAACGTGATTCTATAAATGCGTCTTCCACTGTTAAACTATTACCTCTTTATGTCTATAGATGCGAACAGTTCCAAATCACCGCCAATCGTTTAGTAACATATTTCAGGGACTGTTCCAAGTCACCGCCATGAAGGAAACTTTCACTCTGAATGGAACTTTGACTGAATTGACTCACATAAGCTCTGACTCTTTTTACGTAGTCGTTCAAAATGCTTCATTTATTGCTCATATATCTCAATGACTTTAAGGCAGCCAAGCCAAAAAAAATTTTTTCATGTTTTTAACTCCAAATTTGGAATCAGGGACCCAATATTACCTTATGCCTTGATTACACAGCGCGAGCTATCGTGCAAGTTGGCCTAGACAGCTACTGCAGAGTAGCTACTTGCACCATGTGACCGCATCATACGTGATGCATCATACGTGATGCGGTCACATGGTGCAAGTAGCTACTCTGCAGTAGCTGTCTAGGCCAACTTGCACGATAGCTCGCACTGTGTAATCAAGGCATAAGGTAATATTAGGTTTCTGATTCCATCACGTATGATGAATGGAACTTTGACTGAATTGACTCACATAAGCTCTGACTCTTTTTACGAAGTCGTTCAAAATGCTTCATTTATTGCTCATATATCTCAATGACTTTAAGGCAGCCAAGCCAAAAAAAAAAATTTTTCTTGTTTTTAACTCCAAATTTGGAATCAGAAACCTAATATTATCTTATGCCTTGATTACACAGTGCGAGCTATCGTGCAAGTTGGCCTAGACAGCTACTGCAGAGTAGCTATACTTGCACCATGTGACCGCATCACGTATGATTTTTCGGGAAATCACTGGCCCCATCGGCGTGACAGTAACACTTATGCCTTGATTACACAGTGCGAGCTATCGTGCGAGTTGGCCTAGACAGCTACTCTGCAGTAGCAGTGATTTCCCGAAAAATGAGTGGTGGGTGCCATTCCACGCTCTGTGGCTCACTTGGTTGAGTCGCACTCTATGATGCTAGTAATCTAGAGGTCCGGAGATGGAATCTGGGCGTGGTCCAGGAAATATATAGTGCTTGCAACATTATATACACTCCGAAACTATATGCAATGTAACGTTGACTCGAAGTAGCCTATAAACGGCTGAGTGAACGCACCATGCTCCACAAGGGATTACGGTACAGAGAAGACGGGTGCCATTCTGAGGCGGCCAAACCCAACATTTTGACATCAAATTCGGAATTGGCAATCCAAAATTACAGTAGTGTTTTTTTTCACGCCGTTTGCGCTAGTATTTCCCCAGAGGTAACAGTATGGGAAGAGTAGTCTCAAAATAGGGTATAGGATATAAGTTATCACAGAAACTGAAGAACAGGAACTGTTGGGACTAAATTATGTTATCTAAATTCCTACATTGAAGCATTTGAAGGCCAAACGTCAGTGCCAGCGAGTGACTCAGGATATTGCTCGTAATGCTCTCCTAGAATCCTATAAAAATGGTCGAAGAGCATCAAAACCGCAGCGATCAGAAGAAGCAGAAAAATATGTTTCAGACAACTCTGTGACGATGCAGACATAAATTCGTGGGGAATGGCGTATCGAGTGGTGATGAAGAAAATAGGGCCAAAAGCATCACAAATAAAGTGTCCAGCGCTGCTCCGAAACATCGTATCGGTTCTGTTTCCTCAACACGAGCTATAACCCATAGGTCTACGTTTTTTAGAGCAGGCGGCTTACATCCCTGCCAAAACAGAGGATGAACTTTTGCAAGCGGTCTCAAGACTGGAGGAGAATAAGGCTCCAGGGCCGGATGGAGTCCCAAATAGGGTGCTGAAGGTAGCAATCCGTGCGATTCCTCAAAAGTTTATCGAAGTCTTCGATTTCGGCTTAGCTGAAGGCTCCTATCCAAGGATATGGAAGCGGCAAAAGTTGGTGCTCCTTCCAAAGCCAAATAAGCCGACTTGGAGAGCCAAGCTCATATCGGCCAATTTTCCTACTCGACTCGCTAGGAAAATTATTTGAAAGGATCATTTTCAACAGACTTCTATCAGTAGTAGAAGAAAAAGAGGGCTTGGCGGACAGACAATATGGTTTCAGACGGGCGAGACCCCGGGAGTATAAGGTTACTGCAGGAGTTCCACAGGGATCAGTTCTGCTTTGGATCATTATGTACAATGGCATCCTGGAACAACCAATGCCTAGAGGAGAGACTGTAGTGGGGTTTGCACACGACATCGCAGTAGTTGTTGTAGCAAAGAAGCCAGAGTTCGTTGAGGTTTACGCGAGCGAAGCGATTATGACCATAAAGCTGTGGTTATAAACAATCGTTTGCTGATAAAAATAAACAGAGGCCGTTTTTATCAGCAAGCACATAAAAAGGTGCTCACTGAACATTCGAGTTGGTAGCAATATCATAACCACAAAAGCGGCGGTTAGGTATTTGGGGATAATGATCGACTCGAAGCTAAATTTTGTAGAGCATATTAAGCATATTATGCCCAATATAGGAGGCCCGAAATCTAGAAAAAAAAGCTGCTGGCTCGGGTCGTTACATCCATACTGCTATACGCTTCACCCGTCTGGGCTAACTAAGTCGACACTTCTGGGAATGCTCAGAAATTTAACTCGGTTTACCGTAGGTGCGCATTAAGAGATATACAGAACAACCTCGCACGAAGCGGCATACGTCGTTGCTGGAATGATGCCAATGGGAATTCTGGTCGAGGAAACAAGCAGACTCTACCGTGGTCGTCGTGACGAAAGCTCTGCAGAGTTAGAAGTTCGGAAAAGTATGCAAAGAGAGGAAAGCCTGAGACAGTGGCAACGGCGAAGGGACGAAGCCTCAACCGGCAGGTGGACACACTATCTGATCCTCGATATCGCAAAGTGGGTTCGACGCGAACATGGAGAAGTGAACCACTTCTTGACTCAATTCTTGACGGGTGACGGAGGATACCGACAAAACTTGTATCGCTTCAAGTTGGATAACTTGCCCGATTGCTCTAGCTGCAAGGGAATCCCAGAGGACGCAAGGCATGTGTTTTTCGACTGACCAAGATTCGAAACAGGGCGCTTGCACCTGAATGCGGAAGTGGGCGAAGTTTTAAGTCCAGAAAATGTGGTGGTTATGTATGTTGGAGAAACAACGCCATTGGGAAACAGTGACTGAGTTTGTGTGCAACAACCACCAGCGCCGGTCCTAGGTATTATGGCGCCCTGTTCATATACTAAAAAGTCGCCCTTCTATATATTAATCAGGAATGGAATGTAGTAATCTGCCATGGTCATTTTACATACGAATTTTGTGGCTGTATGGCTGACACTTTGAATTTGTATGGAAGATGACTGTCATTGCGACCGATCACTAGATTTTGTGATGAAATAGTAATTCTTAGAGCCGGTATTCAATCGATCGTCAAATTATGTTACTATGTATACTATGGCCCGCACATGAATCGAACAGTGTATGATGTCATATTTCGATAGAAAAGTCATTTTTAAGAAAATATACGAGGCCTAAATATGTTATGCAAAATAATTGTTCATATTATCAACTCCTGACAACTTTCTTTTTAAATTCCTACCTAACATGGCTCATTTTTTACATTAAAACGCAGAATACGATAAAAACCGTTGGCACCGAAATGGAACTGACCGTAGTCCGCACCGCAGGGGAAATGTAATTCAAATCTAAAACGCAGAATAGCACCCGTGAGTGAAATTTTTGTCCGCTGCGATTTTCTCATTGAAAATGTATGCTTACTTACTAGAATATGTGGGAAATGCTGGGGAATCCCATAAGCTACATTCGAAAATGGTCCCATAATTTTTCTCGGCCATTTTAAGTATTTTTCGATTCCCTGGTCATTAGACATTTTTCACGATGAAATGACCAGTAAATGGAAAAAAAATGCAAAAAAAGGCCGAGAATAATTATGAAACCATTTTCGGATTGTAACGTATGGAATTCCGCTGCATTTTGCACATATTCCACAACCGTAAGCATACATTTTCATTGAGAAAATCGTAGCGGACAAACATTTCACTCACTCTTTTACGCAGTAAAATCTCTTCCTAAAAACTATACATCCTACAAAACTCCTCTATCGTCCACTCTCATACAATTCAAACATGTACTACGAGCTGAGACTACGAGAATGAGCCATCAAGTGAATACGCACATCTCACCTACAACGAGCCTGCAAAGCAGCTATTCCCCTCTTTTGCAGAATATAGGGGTGTACCGTGTACGCTCTACAACAATTCTTATGTGCACAATTTCTGCACTGCACAACTCTCACTTCTGCCAAGCATACAATATATGAAATCTGGCGCCCATAGGGCGCTCATCCCGCATATGAAGTGTATGGATTAATTGGAGCATGTTTGCAGTGATGCACAAGTTACGAGGGATTCGAAGCATTTTTTAACGCGAACGGATGGAAACACGTCTCTCGCTCTTCCTCTCGTGTAGATACAATGCGGAAAAGTTTGAAGATGTGTCTTTCGAGGTTTCACGAGTCGCGACTGCGTCTATGGGTCGGTCAAATAGAATGGAATACGATTAGCATGCGAATTGAGTTTGGTTGTTAGTGGAATATGTAATTTCTTGAATCGCGATAACAGCGGATTTTTGGGAAAACACACTCTTAAATAATAATTGAATCAGTTCTAGTTCGTTTAATATGTACTATACGTGGACGACGTGTATCAAACAATATAAATATGTATAAATAAATGCTATGCAACAGAGAAGAAAATTGATGTGATGCAGTTGTCATTAAAGGAAGTCTTAATCTTAAAGGCATAATAAATTTGTGATTTTGGCGCCCCTTTCGATTGGCGCCCTGTTCAAGTGCACAGTCTGCTCATATAGTAGAGCCGGCCCTGACAACCACAAAGACCTGCAGAGGGAAGAAGTAGGCGGAAGTTAGCAAATCGGTTTTAAGGCTAATTAGCCATAGCCTACCGTCCCATGGGGGTTGTGGCGAGAGAGATGGTCTGGTGGCCAGCATAACTGCAATTGCAGTATCTATGTAAGATTTCCCCACCTACCGACTACCATGCTGAGCTGGACTAATATGATACTATTGTGTACGCACTTTTTCCTTGAGGTTAAAATTGGAAATAAATTTAATTGAAGCGCGCCGCAGCATTAGTTAGGGATATTTTAAACATTTATTACCGTTACATGTAAATCAGATTTAAGGTCGATGCACACTTTTCAGTCATCAGTCACAGTCATAGTCATTCAAGTTGACAGATTGTCAGTTAATTGATCGACAATCTGTATGAAAAACTTGTATGAAAAATGACTGTAACTGATAAGATGACTGAAAAGTGTGAATCGACCTTTTAAAGGCTTTTTTCTCCATTTAATTTCTGTAGACAAATATGTACCAGTTTTGTCGATATTACTATGACTATAGTAACCACGCATTCTTCATTATTAGTATGGATTGAGTAGAGTGGAAAAATCATCAACATTCTTGCTCCCATTAATTTTCAATAATCTGAAACAAAAATGAAAATATTTTGTTTGTCAGTCTGCGTATAAAATTGTATTTGATAATAGTTATGGTCGGCATTTGTTTTTATGGAAATGCATAAATAAATTTTCAGTTTAATCAAAAGAGCAAATGTGAGGTTTATTATTCATTCAAGCTATTCACCTCTGGACTTTTGGAGATTTTTCAATTTATTATGATCGCTGTTATAGACAAAAATATTATTAGGTGATTAAATCAGTTGAGTTATGGCTTATTAATGCATTGTATTAACTTTGGAAACTAATAAAAAAAAGTTGTTTTTTTTTCATACGTTGTATAGTATGTACACTCGAAAAAAATTTACTCCAATAAATAGGAGGAAACTTTTTTTCCTTCTATTATAATAGTAAATTTTCACCATGAACATGATATGAACGAGAGTAATTTTAAGCTTTACGGTGTAAATATCTACTGCAAAATTGGTGTAAATCTACAAACGGTAATAAGTAAATTTGCACACATAAATAAGTAACTTATGTAAATTTTAATAAATAAGCAAATTTACACTGGAAAAAATGTAAATTGACAACGGCAAATATGTAAATTTACATCCGGGTTTATGTAATTAATTAATAATACTTACGGCAGCCGGTTCTTCGATATAAATCGTCCTGAAGCTACCCGTTATTCCAACGGTCAAAAGCTGCCACACCCCCTTCGGTTCAAGAGCAAAAAAGCGCTACAACAAAAACAACAATAATATGATCACTGCACACAGAATAAGCCACTTGTGAGATACTGGAAAATGCAATAAATTTACCAATTTCCAATTGGTAAATATACACTGGAAATGTAAAGTTACACAAAAATAAAATAATGACACATCTTCACACCAAATGTGGCGTAAAATTACACCAAAATAGAGTAATATTAAAAAATCTGTGTAATATTACACTATTTTGTGGGTTTACTAGAAATTTTGTTGAAAAATAAACGTTTACTGTAATTTTGCCAGAAAAAAAGATGTAAAATTCAACGAGTTTTCGATGTAGAATTCAACCTTGTTTTTACAGTGCAGTGGAAGTGGAAGCATTTATTGCTTGAAAGTTAAGACCCCACTACGGATGAGTCTAATTTGAGGGCATGTGTGCAAACTCTGCATATAGGTACCTACACTTCTAGACCGCGACTGTCGAATGTGATTGGCTTTTCTTTCTCAATAAAAAAAAAAAACAAAAGTGAGGGAGGGTCTGTCGCCACACACATTTCTAAATAAAAATCATCAATTATAAATTATAAAAACTTAAAATGATATAAATTCCTTATAAACAGCATTATGGGTAAAATATTTCGAGCAAGTTTGACAAAGTTTCAAAAAATATTATCTTCAAAACATAAAACCACAAAAACACAAAACAAAATGAGAAAAAATAATGAACCGCTATTTAGTAAATAAATTTTAAATCTAGCACTTAAATTTTGTTTCAAAATGCAAAATATCTATGCAAAAAGAAGAAAATTCAGATACATAAAATAATGATATGTTGCCATGAACTCGTCTTCTTCTATAATAGAATTTAGAGCTATATTGTCTGTCTATTGAGTGAAGAGTGAGGCTGTCGATCCATTAAAATATTTGTATACATAATTGATATAAATATGTGTATATCGAATTTTTCATTTATTTGTTTTTTAACTCTACCGAAACTTATATATCATTTGCAGCGGTGATATTTCAAAATATAAGACACAAAAAAAATTAAAATTAAACTAGATTGTCATCTATCCAGATGCAAAAAAAAAGAGGATACAGAACCGAGATGAGAAGTTATTAGTTTCGTGGTTTGTCATAGATATTTTGAAAATAATATCAGCATGTTGTCAACATTAAATTAGAATGACATAAAATATGATCATTTAAAAAGCATCTTTATAGATTGATGACACTTTGGGGTGTATTTTGAAAAAAAAAACTAGAGGACCGAATATAAATTATTTTTGAACGATATTTATTTCTTTGTGTATATTCGAAATGTATTTTATGAAAAATGAATTTTTATAAAGCAGATAAAGCATAGAGAAAAATGATTGGCAACTTTTAAAAATTAAATAAAGTACGAAAGTATTTGAAAAAAAAACTACGAAGTACCGCAATACCAGAGCGACATTTTTATTGTAAGCAATTTGTCGTTATAAAAAAATTCATAGCGAAAGGTTTTCATACATATTTCACACACTAAAGGCAGCTAATGTGCTCTAGCCTTTGGGTATGGGGATTAGAGTCACAATTACATTTCGAACCAACAGTCATGCCATATTTCATAATATTTCGAGTAAATAAAAATAAAATTGTAATTATGCATAAACGTCTAACATGATTTCAATATTTACCAGTATTTTGTACAGTTTTACTTATAATAAAGGAAATCACGCTTCTACAACTTCCAATACCGGCTCTGAAGCGTAAAAGCCAGAAAATCGACAATATCTGCTGCAACAGTTGAATTCAATTTTACACTCTAGCGCGTACGAGATTTCGTGTAGTGCATATGTGCGACTATACCTTTGGTACGTGTAATCGCCAAAAGTGGCGGCGGCGTTCATATATTGTAACGTACAGACAAATATTTCTATAACTTGTTGTCGTCATCAGGTGTAGATTAAACTGCATCAACAAGCACGAATTGAATCGAATCGAATTGCCGCCAATTGTTGGCGAGATTTTGCACATGAAAGATGTTGAGGTGAGGTGCAATAAGTATGGTTCGCGTGCGCAATCGTTATATAGTTACATCATGTTGTCTTCCCTGCGCAATTGCATTACCTCGAGATATAGTGTGAACAGAGTCCCGGCGCGCTCTCCCAGGTCCCAGGCAACGCACGACTCTATAGAGTGGAAATTAAGTCATCGCACCGCGCACACAAAGTATTACGGCTAGCTTTTAGCTGAATGCGTATATGGCTATATAAGAAAGAATATGCATTGCAGCATCCATATATGAGATGATGGTGATCTACAGAGACCCCCGTTGGCAAGATGGAAGATCAACAGGCGTACAAATGTACCACGCGATCTCCAATGCCCTCCAAAGAATGCATCTATAGAGAAAATATTGACTTTTTACATGCTTGACTATGTGTTATGAATTTTCCTTGCAATATAAGCACACGTAAGACGTTTTATTGGAATCGAACGCATGTTGAATTCTCATGCCTTTCATACCGCAAGATCAATTGCTTGGAATGAGAACACTTTAAAACACTCGATTTGCAGCTTTTGCTTCTGTTGGCCTCACAAGGTACAGCACAGACCAACGTTCTCCGCGGAAGTATGCTTCCACTATCTGATATTGCATTATAAAATAGATTTCTAATTCAATTTTTTCCCCTGATAAAGTGGCGATTATTGAATAGTAACAAGTGATTTAGCACGTGTCTATTTGTGCACCATCGCACGATAGGTGCAATGGAATCTGTATGATAAGTGCAAGACATTTTCTTTAGAAATGTAATTGTACATGTTATTCCCCTTCGCCGCATGCGTGCAACAGTTCTAATTCGAACATTTTTCTTTCTCTTTCCAGATGCAGGAAGTGATCAGGAAGATCAAAATGGAACATCACTGCCATGTTCGCCAGTTGCCGAGTGCAAGTCGGCCAGTCCTGGCTTGCGCGATGATGAGCGTAATAATGGATCCACCACACTCGAGGATCACAATCACAACAACAACATAGCCGACGATCATGTCGATTCGCTAAAAAATGACACATATCCTGCTCCAAATACACAGCACGACGACGATGTGCCGCCGCCAACGAAACGACCTTCGTCTGTTTCACCATCAACTTCACCCTCCGCACATAGCATAGCTACGTCACCGAAACGGCGACGTACACGGTCTGAATCGCAGGACGAGGAGGACGATCATATGTCGGACGGGGCTAGTGATAGTGGCGTTGCCGATAAGGATGACGACGAAGAAAGCCCGAGTACGGCTCAGCCCCAACATGAAATCGAAGATGATTCCGATCAAACAAAAATTGCAGGAGTTGCTGCAGCAGCGGCTGCAATAGAAATGCTTAGCAATCGTTCCACAAATTCCAGTCCGGCTACAATGCCACAATTCCCCAACCCACCAATGACCCTCGAGGCAATCCAGAACATGCAAATGGCAATAGCACAATTTGCGGCCAAGACATTAGCGAATGGCGGTGCGGATAATGAGGCTGCCATGAAGCAATTAGCCTTCCTGCAGCAGACCTTGTTTAATTTGCAACAGCAACAGATCTTTCAATTGCAACTGATCCAACAGCTTCAATCCCAGTTGGCCATGAACCAGATGAAGACTGATGACGATCATGAGAACAACGACGACGAGGATGATGAGGGCGATGGTGAAGAATGTAGTGGTGTGGAGGAAGACAGTGGTCGACGATCGCAATTAAATTGCGTGGAGACTAGCAATAAAAATCACCACCATCAGCAACAGCAGCCGTCACGTTCGCATCGGTCGAGTATGGACTTGAGTGAAAGTGAATCGCGACACTTTAAGGATGGTCGCAGCAATAGTAGTATGGATATTAGTGACGAATGTGAGAAGATGAAAGAGGATAGAACCGCATTGGAGTCGGATAAGTTTGATATGCCTAGCAGTCGGGTGAATATGCCAAAGGACGTTTCCCTGCCGAAACAGGATGAGAACACACCGCTTCCTTACGGATCCGATCTGGCGTCGAGTATCATAACGAATCACGACGAACCGCCATCACTAGACGAGCCCAACTCCCTCGAAATGCTACAAAGACGAGCCCAAGAAGTGCTCGATTCAGCATCACAGGGCATTCTCGCCGGAAATTTAGCGGATGAGTTCGCATTCGGCAAGGACAAGACGGGCGATGGAAAGAATCGCAATGAACCTTTCTTCAAACACCGCTGCCGCTATTGCGGTAAAGTATTCGGATCCGATTCCGCCCTTCAAATCCATATCAGATCGCATACGGGCGAGCGACCGTTCAAATGCAACGTATGCGGTAGTCGTTTCACAACCAAAGGCAATCTTAAGGTGCATTTTCAACGTCACGCGCAAAAATTCCCCAACGTTCCAATGAACTCCACACCGATTCCCGAACATTTGGACAAATTCCATCCTCCGCTTTTGGAACAAATGTCACCGGAAAATTCACCTCCACATCCGTCATCGATGCCTCATGTTCCCAACGTACCAGTTACCTTGCCGCTACCATTCCCACCGGGTGCTGGATTCCCGGGACTCCCACTCTATCGGCCACCGCTCGAAATTTTGAAATCGTTAGGGCCATACCCCAGTCCGTTTTTCGGCGCCATGCCATCCATGCCGCCTATGCCACCGAAACGTGATGCCGAACAGCCAACGGATTTGCGAAAGTCACAACCGGCTCCGGCAGCGCAACAGCCTCCCGCGGCGGCCGCAGTCTCGCCAAAAATTAAGGAGGAAGGTACGGAGGAGCGAAAGGAGTTTGAGGCAATCAGTCTTAGAATTAAGGAAGAGAAACGAGATCAGGAGGAAACAGCGAGTGTAAGTCCGCGAAGTACACGAAGCCCGCCCCCTCCACCACCTGCCACATCAACACATTCAACCCCGTTGGTGTCTTCATCAACATCACTAGCGTCTCCTGTCTCTTCGGAAGCGACACCTATGCAGCCGCAACAGCCATTACCATCATTTAGCTCCCATCAACCTCTGCCATCGTCTCTGCCAGTTCATCCACCGGTAAGCGTGCTCCAACAAATGCAACACCTGTCTACGTTTGGTGCCGTGAGTCGAGAAGCGGAGTTTCACGATCGGCTGTCGATGAATATGATGCGGTCATCGCCGGAAAGACGATCGCCCATACGAAGTCCAGTCAGCATACCTCGATCACCCTTCCTCGGTCCAATGAAGCATGAAATGACGCTCCTGCCGCGACCACACAGTAACGACAATTCCTGGGAAAACTTTATCGAAGTGTCGAACACATCGGAAACGCTGAAATTGAAGGAGCTTATGAAGAACAAGAAAATCACAGATCCTAATCAATGTGTCGTATGCGATCGAGTGCTTTCGTGCAAGAGTGCCTTGCAAATGCACTATCGCACGCACACCGGCGAGCGACCGTTTAAATGCCGAATCTGCGGACGTGCATTCACAACCAAAGGCAATCTAAAGACACATATGGCTGTCCATAAAATTCGACCACCGATGCGAAACTTCCACCAATGTCCTGTGTGTCACAAGAAATATTCAAATGCGTTGGTACTGCAACAACATATCCGACTGCATACCGGCGAGCCTACTGACTTGACACCGGAACAGATACAAGCGGCTGAAATTCGCGATTTTCCACCCTCCATGATGCCCGGATCGTTCATGAATCCGTTTGCATTTAATTTCGGCATGCCGCCGTCGTCACAAAACGGTCATATGGGATCGGAATCGTCGCAAGGCGACAATGACGATGCGATGGATTGTAGCGACGATTTTGACGACGAGGACATTTCGGATCATATGTCGAACGGCGGTGGTGACGAGATGAAAGGAATGCTTGAGCAAAAATTGAAAATCGACAGTACGACAAGCAGTAGTCGACCGAAATCGGAGGCGAGTACAAGTTCGGCACCCACTAGTCCTGTTAGTGCAATCAATAAATGTTCACCGGCTCCGTCGGATACGTCACAAGGTGCTTTGGATTTGACGCCACGCTCGTCGCTCCCGCAACCATCAATACCGCCACATCTAATGCCCAATCGGCCGCCATTCGGTATGTTCCCGAATCTACCGATTTTCCCGCCGGTCAGTTCAACGACGCAGAATATGTGCAACGCTATGAATTCAATTGCGCAATCGGTTATGCCCGCTGCCCCGTTCAATCCGCTTGCATTGTCTGGTAAGTGTATTGATCCTTAACTATGATAGTCCTTGTTTTGTTCTTATTTTTATTTTGTTGAATCAGATTGGCGCTTCTAAACAATTCTCTTGCTGCTTTTCTAAGACAATTTAACGACTTTAATCAATTAATTCACTATTTTTTACATTAAAATATTAGAAAATGCTTTTTTGTCTGAGTAACTAACATTTTGCCCATTTTATTGCTTGGCGACAGGTGTGCGAGGGAGCACAACGTGTGGCATTTGTTTTAAAACATTCCCATGTCACTCAGCCTTGGAAATACACTATCGCAGTCATACCAAGGAGCGACCATTCAAATGTTCGATATGCGATCGAGGATTCACGACAAAAGTAAGTAGACATGAAGCATTTTTCTTTTTGGTAACACTGTAGTGTCGAGAATTTTCGCCTGATGCTTTTTAACAACACTAAAACTAATTTATAATAAATTTTCCAAAGAGTAGCCAATGCTTTCTGACCCTCTTTTTCGCATTTGATGAAAAAAATATTGTCATAAAAAATCCATCTATACTAATAGAAATCCACCCGTTCAAAATCTGGCTAGTCAAAATCTAGACATTTCATTCCGTAAAAAGGCTATCTAGCATATTCGATCCAATATTTATGCTTTAGTTATTTCATTACGAAACAAGTTAGAATTTTAGATGGGTGGATTTTGTACGGATGGATTTTGGGTAGATTGACAAACACCTTTATTTATTTAATTTAAACTTACATTATTATTATTTAAGTATTTCTAAGCTTATTTTCGTTTTATTAATTTTTTGTTAAAAATTTTTAGAACAGTTGGAAGAAGTGAACACCCTGTAAAGGAAATCCCGCTTTATTTCATTATCATTATCATTTTTTTTTTGATTTCGATTTCTACAAAAGGCAAATTGCGATATCGAAATCCAGTTAATTCAAAATCGCTCCCTATACAAATCTCACTAAAGTTTCAAGCTTAAATAAAATGTTTTAGCTCGTATACTGGTACGCAACCTATATAATGTAATTGTTTAAAATAAAGCGAGATTTCAAATTGCGAAATCAGCTGGATTTAAATTGCCGCGATTTAAGGGGGATCTTGAATTGGTAGCATCTTAAATGGGTTGGCTACGATATCCCGGCATATTCCTGTTTTTCAAAATTCCGACAATCATTATCCCGCCATTTAAAAATCTCGTTAATTTAAATCCCGCCTAAGCCCGTCAATTTAATATCCTACCAATTCAATAACCCGCTAATTTCAATACCCCGTGCCACCTGTTATATTAAGTTCACTATCAATTAGTGGGATTTTAAAACGGCGAGATTTTGAAGTGGCAGGATTCTGTAATGGGGGGATTTACTAATGTCGGGATTATGTGAAGCAGGATTTTTGTAAAAAGCGGGATTATGAACGGGCTGGATTTGGTTGTTTGGGAATATGTAGGTATCAGATATTAGATAGACGGGATTACGAAGATATTCATGAAAGATGGTTACTGTAGAATTCTCTATCAATCAACCAAATTCGTCTAAAAAGTAAATAAGTGAAGACTGACTTCCCTTATTTACCTTTTAGATGAATATCTTCGAAATCCCGTCTATCTATTATGTGATACCTAATCCCAAACATTGCCAAAAAATTCAAGCATATTTTCCTAGTTTACCAAGGACATGTGTATATTTTTTTTATCAAAATACATACTCTCACGATTGATTATGCAAGCAGCTTTCCTTTTATCGTTTTGTTTCTAATGCCTATTCAAGGTATAGATTTTTTATCGGCTTACGAAAGAAAAAAATCACTTTATAAAATGTCATACGAAAATAAATAGGCGCTCATAAAGATTTGCTCATTTTGTTTTGTTAAAAATGAGCATTTATCTTGTTTGTCATGGCTCAAAATAAAAAAAATAAGACAAAATCGACCACCTCGAAATGATCATATCTTTCGATCATAACATGTACCTATGTATGTATCATTCTTGTTGGACAAACATTATAATCTATATATTTTGAAAGGTTATTAATATTTCTTATTTCTTTTTTTTTTTATTAATAGATAACTTTAAGCTGCTTTTTTTGTCATTGAAATTCCACTACAATGTTTTGAATCATGTCTAAATATTTTCTATGTTTTATTCGTTCTTCAACAGGGAAATTTGAAACAACATATGCTGACGCATAAAATACGCGACATGGAACAAGACGCGTTCAGAAATCGTGCAGTTAAATATGTAAGTATATTCTGTTAAGATTTTTCTATATAATAATAATAATATATTCATAGATAAGTAGATTTAGTTTTTGCTGTTAATTGGGTGTGAGGAAAAGTTCTGCGTGTTATTGGAATTGGAGAAAACAGAAAGCCAACAAAATTTTGTTTTAATATTTGGTACTAACAATTCAGGATCTTATATAACGGTAAATTTAATAAAAAATGGCAAATGCTGAGAAAAATTTTTTACATTGTATCATGTGCCAATTAAAGTGGGTCCAAACAATGTGAACATGTCATATGATATGATGAAAAGTTGATAACGCTAACTTTTTATTAAAAAGATTTTTTTTAGTATTCACCAAAATAGTTATCAACATTACCCGCAAGTCCTGACTTTACACTATTTAATTTTTTTTTTAAATGAATCAATAATAATTAAGGAAAGTATCTTGTTTTGCCCTTACTCCTTGAGGAGCAAGACGCGTTGACGACTAGCGTGTGTAGTCTTCAACGTTTCAACGACAACGAATTCGGAGTGTCACATACGGTTGACAACCTTCCCATTTTTTTATTTTTCTGAATAATAAACATCCGAACGATCACGGCCACAGAGCATACGGCACGGTATTATACCCATTATTGATCAGTGCGACGCGAGAAATCGATTGAGCGATGTCCCTCTGTTTGTGTGTCTGTCTGTTCGTCTGTTTATATGCAAACTAAACTAGTCCCTCAGTTTTGAAGCTATTGTCTACGCCAGACGTGTCAAACTCGCGGCCCACCTCGCAGTTCTATGTGCGGCCCGCGGGCATATCGAAGCAGCACAATGTGTATCAACACAAAAATTGTGATATTGGTAAGGTGAACAAATTCAGCCATTGAACTCAAGTCTTCAAAAATTACTAAAACTCGTCAGTGGCTTATGCAAGATTATTTTAGGATTTCCAAATACTACCAACAATTTGAGGATGTTTATTTGATTTTATAAGACAGCTCTTTTTTTGTACAAGACAGTACTAAGTCTCAAAGCTTAAAAAACTACGTAAATCTTGGAATTATGGTGACTTAATCACCTGGAGTGAAATTCCAACATAATAATTACAGCCATTTTTGACCTATTATCAAGCTGTATTGTGCATAGGCTTGTTTAAAATCACCTTTTTGCTGAAATTAATTTATTCTGGCTTTTTTGCCTCCCAATGTTTTTGGTGTCGTTGCTAGAATTTGGCGCAAATCATGTAATTAACAAAAAGTAGTTACTTGAAGATCAATCATATTTTCACGGCTCCGTTCTTGTCTTTATTTTTTAATGTTCTTGAAGTACATTTTCGAATGAAGAAAATTCTCATGGATAATCCTGAAGCCGCTATAGTGATCCAGACTCTCTGCCACATTTTAAAAATAATATTCTGTAATCAACTTAATACGTACTACGATTACAGTAAAAGTTTTTGAAATTTGCCTCCTGCGGCCCACCTAAGCCCGAGGAGAGTCTTATTTAACCCGCGCCAGGTTTTGAGTTTGACACCCCTGGTCTACACGATCCTTTCACTGTATACGTTGTATATATATTACAGTGGCGTAGCATTTCCGAAATTTGATGTGCTCGAAAGTCAAATGGGGGCCCCTACACTATACACTATAATTTAATAGCAGAAAAGAAGGCTCGCTTGCAAGTGAAACGTTGGACTACAGTGTGAGCGGATACCATAGAAACATCGCTCAACTTTTCATACGGCCGTCCGGCTTTTCCCAATTGCGAGGAATACGCAATAGTTGAAATTGTATATTCCAGCGAAACCATTTTTTATTCATTTTAGTTATTTTCAGTAGTTTCTTTTGGTTGGAGATAGAATCTTAAAAGTCTCACAGCTCCTCTTTTAAAAAAAAAGTGTGGAGAGAGTAACCCTCAATGCGCAAGTCTAACATTTTATAGACACCTGCAAATGGTCCTATAATTTTAATACATATATTTCCCAAAAGCTCTTTTACTGGTCAGCTCAAGTCCAAGCGCTGACATAGAAAATAAGCGTCTACTCCTTTGTCTTTATTGCAGCTATAACGGTATATGATTGCATCTGAGAATATATGTTTGTATACTAATTGTGACTTATCGTTCCATTCTATACACCAACTGCGGTGCATGTCTGTAGTATTTATGGCATGGCAACTAACCAGCTCTATGGGAACTACGCGGAACTTTGTCTGTTTGGAGGAGAAGAGCCCCAGCGGGAGAAATATCGAGTTATTAAATTTCGGAAATGTTACATTGAAATCTTTGCACAGAGACCTCTAAGCGTCTATAGCTATAGCTCAGTAGGTAGAGTTGCTGACCTTGTGGTGTATTGAATGGAACGATAAGTCACAATTAGTTAAAATTCGCATCCACGAAATTGGGAATCAGAATTAATACAGTAATTGCATGTTTGTACTTCTATGAAGCTCGCAAATTGTTCAACCACTTTTCAATTGCCCTGAATTGTTCACTGACTAGAATAGGTGCGCAGCCTTGTCCCTTCCTCCTCGTCGCAAAACCCACACCACACTAATTTGGAATATGTTATCTAGACTTAGAGTATAGCATGCTTTTGGGATTGCGCGATTGGCTGTGTGGCTGGCTCAAATCAATGATTGGAGCCCCTAACATCACAAAAAAAAAATATTTTGGAGATAGACATTTTTTCATTTTCAGTTAACTTGCTCATCGTTTAAAACCTATTGTTCTCCGTCGCTATCAACAATTGTTCACCGTCGCTATCAACAATTGACAATTCAGGCCTTTTTGCTCGTGTGCGATGTACTGCAATTTTTTTCCATTGAGTAAAGGACGTAACAGCACAAGCTCATGAAGTTAACTTCATGCTCTAATTCGACGAGAATTTACTTCATTCATTTTTTTCTCATCATATTGTCCACTATTTTTCAGACAAAAATCCGTTCTTGTTGACTTACTGGAGATAAATTGGCGGCATAGTCCAAATGATACCGTATACCAAGTAACTTCAAGAAAACCCTTATGATTGTGTCCTTATTTGGCATACCTTTTTCCAATTTTTAACTTAATTCTTCCCGAAATTTTGAGTGAATTATGTAAAGTTCAGTAAACGACGTCACCAAGTAAAAAATTACACTCCTTTTTAATGAAGCTAATCGTTCACCAGCTTATGAGGTGTAGTTAAGGTTATTATTCTGCTGGAATGATCACCTAACTGGTATAGATTTTTTAGCATAATGCGATATGATTCTTAACAGACAGTTCTATACTGGAATTGTCTCACTGTAACGGTTACTAGATGCATTTGGATGACAAAAAACCCTGAAAATACCCATTGACCATAATATTTTGGCCCCGGCTGAAAAAAGTCCTTTAATCTAGCGTTGATCAAATTTATTTTTCTATGAGACAAAGAATATTTCGATAGGAGTCCTTTATGATTCAAATTTATTACGATATCAGCACCAGTGGCGGCTCGTCATAGTGGGCAAGGTGGGCACGGCCTACCCTATAAATAAATACACTTATTGTATATTTACATCTTTTAACATCAGTAGAAATGTACAACAAAATTTTACCTTTGACCATAATATTAGGTGAACATCATTCATATTAATAGTTTTTTCCCAGTACTACCAAGTCTCTCGCGAATCTATCGATTACTGTTTGGGAGCCACTGCACAAAAACATTTCCGGTGTTTGTATTAATCAACAAATTAAGCTGCTTTTAGGCTTTTTTTTTGTTTCATCAAAATCGAAACTGCCTATGTGTATGCAATATTCAACTCACATATCCAAACCTTTAGGTATTGTTGAAAATCTACTTACCATCGACATAAAGACGATGCAACCAGTCCAAAGTGGGCCACTTGCGCCGGTGACCAAATTACAACAACAAATCATTCGGAATTTATGAAACTTTTGGGAGCTGTGGCATCAAATTCAATACCGACAAGGTAGGCCGGCCTATAGCAGCTCGAATGGAATCAGTTTAATAAGAATCAGAATGATGATGACGTAGACAATTTAAAAGTACAATTTTCGGGGTTACCATGAGCTGGTCAAAATGAATAAAAAACCAACGATGGCTCAATGCTATGTAGGAAAACATGTTTCACGGGAGGATTTGGGATTTCTTGTGTAATGGTGATTATTATTAGATTAATGAATTTGAAGTGTTTATTGTAACATGTATTAGAATGTAAAATAAGCTTTCGGGAACATGAACATTAGTGTTGTGCACTTTTAGCATTTTTGATTTGTTTTAGACTATGTACATTTACATTGAAAATGCTAAAGGAGCACAACATTAATTCGCATGTTCCCGCAAATCTATTTGATAGTCTAATAATGATATACTAGGACACTGAATTTAAAAACAAAATGATCCTTAATTAAAAAATAATAGCTTGATCTAAAAATGGTTGCAAAACTGTGAAATTGAAGCGGAAATTAATGGTTCCATTTAATATAATGCGAACTTTACGTGGAAAGTCGTTAATTTTAGGTGTTTCCAAAAGATTTTTATTCCGTGAAGGTGCCCATCCTGTGCAAGGAGGCACGGGCCGCCACTGATCAGCACTTAAATAAAATATTCTGAATATTTCTTTCTTTCTTTCGTCTCGACCAAGGAGGACTATCTCTCTCCATAATTGATCGCACCGTCCATATTTTTTTCGATGGCGAAGAAAACTTCGAATCTATTCGCCAAAATTGCTTTACTTCTTGTATAGTCTTCCATTGACTTTTCGCAGAGATGAAATATTTCCAATACTCCCGCGATAAGCATTGATAATTCCAAGGGAATTTTTTTCGCCATAGTCATAATGTGATTGTCAATTTATCTTTGAGAGCCTTATTATGGACTTTATCGTAGTTCCGTCTGATTTTCTTTAGTTCTTAATGAATTATGAACTGAATGCACGGTCAGAAGATTTCTTTTATAATTGAGCGAATAGTTTGACGCAATTTCAAATCTCTGGACCCAACACGCCTTTCTAAAGAAAGTGTATGTCGTGTAAAAAAAAAGCATTCGATTTTCACTCACTAATCTCGATTTTAAACCATTTAGTTTTTGGACGGCAACTGTGCACAGCTCCGACCTGATCCGTTAAGAGAGCGTACATTCAACAATCCGAAAGCCAAAATTAGAGAGTATGATTATGTACATGCTTATTTTTCTCCCTTTTCTCCGATATTTTTTGTATTAGTTTTAAAATAGCTTTAATATAGCAAGGTTCTTTCCGTGTAGGGGCCCCTGAAAAGTAAAGGTTCTTTGAGAATTATGTCCTCTCGAAAGTGGTGACCCTGGACGATCGCCCAGTTGGCCCATTCCTAGGACCGGCCCTGCGTGTTAAATGACATTAGAGCCAGCCAAAATTACTCTATGAGACCAATATGGTTCACCAATCCAGCCATTCTACAAATATTAAATTCATCTTTTCTTTTGGCATGCTCCGAAACGAAGACTGTGGGGTCAATAGTAGGGAGGATATGAACCAAAAACACATCGGCTGTAGGTAAATGCAGAAAGTCAGTTTTAGATAAAGGGTATGTCCATTAACATCTCTTCGAAATTTCTGCCATGAAGTATAGATTTTGTATTTTAAAATAAATCTCATTTCTTGTAAAAAAAAGTAAGTAAATCAGTGACCAATTCCTATATGACATATGACTTGGATCGGGGGCCCTCTTGGCATGGGGGCCCGTGTTCCACTGAACACATGGAACACCGTACGTTACGCCACTAATATTACGGAACGGATGGATTCGGACCATGGCGTCATGTGGCTGCCCTAGAAACCAAACCAAAATCCTAAATTAGTTTCCTCTTGGTTCTTTATGAACCAATCTTAACCAAACTTCATCCAAGCGTGTTCCTAGTGAAGGCTCATCCAGGAGACAGAAACGAATGGAATCGGAACACTACATGGTATGGTAGGGCTGTCATATAAAACAACTCTCAAAAATTAGGTTTCTCTTCAGGCGACAAAAATAAAAAATTTAAAATATGTTGTTTAACTACAATATTTAAATATTCTAATAAACATCTGGATAAAGCCAAATTAATAAAAGTAAAAACTTTTCCTGACACCCAATCATCTAGAATATGACCATACAACACGCCATAATATGCTTTCTGTTATTAATTTATTATGATCGTGTTCGAATACGACAATTTATAAAGTATGTTACGTAAAAGTATACTCGATTTGTCGTTTCAAATGTATATTGTAGAATAAGCGCGAGCGCGATTAAGTCAATTGAAATATACATACCTGCGTCTGTGTAGATACATTTTTATTTATGATTTATCTCTATTTTTCTCGCACCTTTTATATAGATGAGCAACTGGAAAGAGGGTTTTGAATAATGTGTGTGTCCCCGCCGATATCAATGTATATTAAGTATAAATTTGGATGGCAAACGCGCTTTAAATCGTTTCACGACTATACAAGCAACTAGAGAAGAGATCATCGCATCAATATTATCATCATCAACATATTATCAAAGTGTTAGTTTGATTACAAAAAAGACGAAGAGGACGAAATGTGTGAGTGATTGTATAGGTGTATATGAGTCTTTTTGATATGTATCATATATAAAATGCCCGCTATCGAATTGTGGATTAAAACGTTGTGTGATCCAAATGACCTCGATAGATGTCACCGCATATTTGAAAGTAAAATTTATGGCTATCACTGTATACGCGTTGTCCATACAGTGTAGAGTGTGTTATAAGCCTGTGCTGTTCATCATAGTCTGACATGGTTGTTTGATAGATTCGAGAATAAGAAAAAAGTTCAACGCGTGTACAGATACCCTAAAACGAGCAGAGCTTTGACAAACCGATGATGATCGATATCACACATCATGATCGTTGCTGCTGTAATGATCGATGATCCGCATCTCATCTCTCCTTTCTGTGTTAAGCTGGACTTAAACGGTGTCTCATGCAATATGCGTTCGTATGTATTGTGTACCATATTTTACCACCACCGACACAAACAAATTCAAATATACAGCCGGAAAATGTAAAATAAAATAATTAATGGACAAATTGAATGTAAGTGTAAAAATATTCAATTAAAATATCATCCCAATAGTTTTCAAAGATCTCAAATGATGAAAAATGAAGATTAAACAGTTCAAAATGGATACCGAAACTTTTTGAAATGCGGGAAATTGACTGATTGTTCATGTTTATATTGAAAAACCGAAAGAAGCATATAGTCTTAGAATTTTAAAACAAAAATAATAGTAAATAAAATAAATTCCTTTTAATTTATTGAATATGTTTTAAAAAGTTTATTTAATTCCTACTATATGTCGTGCAAGAACAGGCTGACCACAATGAATAATTTCTTGTCTCTTTAACGTACATATATATATAAATATCATAAAATCTTGCTGTAAAACATAGAAAAGACTATTATTTAAAGGAAAACTATGAAACCAAATGTTCTGTATAAAATTATGAATACTATAAGTTACTCAAAATAATCCTATTTCTTCCAATGTCACTTTTTTTTTTAATTCTGATTAAATTTATTTTTTTTTGTACATATTTAGAATAATTTTATTGTAATAATATTGAATGCAAGAACTATATTATATATATAAAAAAAATACATAATTATAATTAAATAAAACAAAGAAAACCAAATTTGTGATATACGTTATACATAAATCATATGAAAATAAGAATGTAACTAGAGTTGCAAAAATATAAGAAATATAAAAAAAAATAAAAATCGGTAGTTTCTATACACAAAAATCTAAAAACAAAATATTACCCTTTGTTAAACAAGCATAACGAAACGTTTACGATCAGTGATAATTTTTATTCGTATAGAGTCAAAGCCTATGAATGAATACACGCATCAACATACAAAAACTTTATTTATGTGAAATATAAAAACAGACCCTGATCGACGTAAAGGCAAAAAAAAAACACAAAATGCAAAAAACTTAAATCAAACAATCACTCTTCGAACAATCCCATATTAAAAATGGATATAGAGATTATTTACTGAATCGTAAATTTCAAAAATATACCTATACGTGCGTGCGATATAATATTGAACTGCCATACTGCTACTATATGGCGTCGAAACTCACAGTGCTAGCAAAATCAAAGCAAAAATTTCTACTTTTTTCTCTCATTTTCATTTCATCATTAAAATGAAAGTATAAAAGTAAATTTAATTATAATATTGAAAAATAACACCAATTGTACAATTTCGCGAAAGTACTCGGTATATCTACCGAGTTTTGTGATGTGAATCACAAAAGCTTTTGTGACCTATGTGCACTATATGGGCGTTATTGTTCTTGTGATGTTGCGTGATTTTTTCCTTTTGTTTTCGTTCGCTCTTATTATTAGTCATATGTTTCCGGCAAATATTTTTTATCTCTCCCCGTTAATTTTGTTTTTGTATATATAATTTGAACCATTTAATTGTGTATACATCAAATGTCGAAAAACCTACATATTTTCTTCCAATATGTAAAATGTTAGAAATATCTTAAAATGCTTATAAAAAAAAGTATATATAGGGAAGATTAGAAAACACCTGCATAGATACAGTCGAATGATATAATTTAAAATGCATACAAAATAACTAGTTCTATATAAAATTATCATAATGCAAGTTAAAGAAACACATACGCATCTAGAAATAGTCTTTACTATTATTTTTAAAATGTAATTAAATACACATTTATAAGATAAAAAAAACTCGTAATGGTTTAAAACAAAAAGCAAAAATACAAAAAAAAAAACAAACTGAAAAACAAAATAATATTAAATATTAAAGTCGTAATGAGATTAAGGTAAAAATGTGTAGTGAAAAATAAATTATAAAAAAATGATTATATATATAATTATACAAAAAAAAAATAATAAGTATCAAATTCTTATTGAATATAAAACACGGTGAAATAAAAGAAATTTAATGGAACTATTTGTGGTTGATTTTATTTGATCTAATTTTACAGGTTTCACATAACATTTCAGATCTCCGATTCATTCAATTCGAAGCAGTAGCGTAGGTAAGGGGGGATCATGGGGATCAATCCCCCCTCGGTCAGATTTTTTTTTATTATTTTAGGTACGTAAAACAAAGCAAAAGTAAACCTCTTGCTGGAATTACTCAACATGTGTAGTGTTTCATAAAAACTTGAAACCAATTGAAAATGAAAAAAAAAATGAAAATTAGGCACGTTATTTGTTTAATAGAAGCGTATCGATAGAATAGAAACACTACAGCACAGGGCCTTACGTTCATCTACTTTTTCACGTTATCTGGAGTTCCGCACAGGCAAGCCCTACTGAAGTAACCTAGAAGTGCTGCTAGAAAAATTAAATGTAACCACTGATTGAAAATTTGTTGCCGGAAAATCGTAATGTTCGGTTCAAAAATTGAATAATAATGTGGAACACTGAGTGCTCTTCCACAGAAGCGCAATTTCCAATGGGGAAATATACAGTACATAAGATTATAAAGATTTATTCAGAAGAGTGGAAAGCTGATGCGAATTAAGAGAAAACGCTGCAAAACTGCTTCTAATTTTTGAGCACCCTTTATTGTTTGAGCTTATCAACATTCGTTTTTCTTTTTTTTTAGTTTTATCGTATATAGCAGGGCAAAGCTTTCTCTATAGTTCGCAATTTTATTGAATTTAATACCAAGAACTCTCAAAGCTATATTTATTTTTTTTTTACTAAATTGTAGAAATTTCCAAAAGTGAAAGATATATAGTCTTACGCAGGCAATAATTCGAAAACAAATTAACAATCGCACAAACGAAGTTCCGCGATACCCTAGGGTTCCGTGAAGATCTCTCAGGGGGTTCCCGAAGATATCAAAAAATAAAAGAAATATGGAAAGAATTTTTGAAAACAAAAACCCATACGAAAAATGTTTGTATGTTTTAAAATTCCGAAGCTTAGTCTGCTACACTGCACCCCAAAACAACTTAACTGTAAAATATTTAACCAGCATCAGAGACTCCACCGTTTTTCTTTTACCACTTTCTACTATATGAAATGGAAAAGGAAATATGTAGTATGTCTACCAGAAAATAAAGCATGTCTACAGTGTTTGTGACGAGGTTTTCGGGATTTAAATTAAGTCCCAATAAATTTGTGTTAATCAAAACTTTTCTACGATTTTTTTTAACGAATGTTTAATAGTCCAAATTGTAAGTTCTACTCACATTTTTGGCAGGGCCGGATTTAGCCTCTATGGCGCCCCTGGGCAGTAACGAATTTGCCGCCCTCCGCCACTAGATAAGCTTGAAGGTAGTAGTTGTCACATACACAAAGGAAATGTAGGCAAAACGTTACCGGACGTATGTATGTGAAAAATTCAAAATTTCATATTTTTACCAGTAAGCGTATTTCATTTGCTTGAACATTTTTTATGTTGCTTCCCAGGGGAGGAATCCAGGTGTTCCGTGCACCTCCTAAAATTGTCTTAGGAATGATTGAAACTCCAATGATAACATAGAAAACTGTACAATTCTTATTACATTCGGCTTTTCACTTTCTTTAGAAATGGGTTCAAGTTTTCTACAAACCTTTTCAATTTCTAAATTTTTCTTCATTGTCAATCGTTTTGGAAATAATTTGTGAATTACCCCAACAAATAAAGTTTCCTATATTAGCATCATATTTAACCAGAAAACGTCATACCGAAAAAAAAAACAAAATTAAGAAAGTTTACCTAAATTTTGAACACACCTTGACCTAATTTGTTTTCGGTGACAAAGATAACGAAAACGAAATGGGAAAGCACTTACTGATGCTATTCAGCAAAAATCATTCGGTGCCTAAAAAGTTCTAGATTTTCCTGATTTCAATTATTTAAATTACTTTTTTCCGGCGGAATTTCCCATTTTTCTTTGAACGAAAAATTGCAAATTCGAAAATTTAAGCGTGAAAATTCTTCAAAATTTAGTTAAACCTATTTACACGATAGAAACTCCAAAATTTGATATAGCCAATGACGTATTTCTATAATATCGGGACCTGGACCTCTCCTGAAACCTAATCCTTGCTTCCCAGCGAATTTAATATGGGGACAAATTTAAGAAGTAATAGAACACATGAAAATGTGTGGATAGATGAGGTACTTCCTTGGGGGTGTTTAAAAATTTCGAAAGGATCGCTATTACCAAAAATATTAGGTTATCTTTAACGTTACTCGCAATATGGTTATCTTTCTAGGGTTAAGATGAATGTGTACATTTAACTAGAATAAATTAAAAGAGGAAATTATTTTTTACAATTATGTTTGAATTTGAGTTTTCAAAATGTATCCCTTCCATAATTATAGACCAATGAAAAAATTTAAGAATTTGCCGCCCCTCAAATTGTGCCGCCCCGGGCAGTAGCCCAGGTTGCCCATATGGGAAATTCGGCCCTGATTTTTGGTATCCTTTTCAAACAATTAGCTGATAGCTAGGGCTTTGAAATTTATAGCAAATATATAAGGCTGCTACGGTGTTCTACAAGTTTGTAAAATTTTTAGAAATATCTACTCACGAATTTCTGAATTATCGAAAAATTTAAATTTAAAAACACAAACGGTGTAGTTTATCCATATATACTTGGCATTCCCAACGAGGTCTCACAATTTTCCTCTGTTGGGCATATAACTATATGATTTAATCCCTGTAGGTGTTCCGGGCGTTCCGGCCAGAAAAGTGGCGATGCTAGGTGTTCCAAAAAGTTTGAGAACCACTGAACGAACCCAATATAAAGCTCTTATACTTCAATCACAGTAGCGAAAATTTGTACGAAAATTGGAATACTGGTGAACTGGAACACCGTAGTAAAGAAAAAAACAAAGTTACCTGTGCAATATTTTCAGGACTCTGTTTTTTTTTGGTTATGGCAAAATTGCTATCTATTTTGAACCAAAATTTGCTCAAAAAACTGCTAAATGTGAAGTGTAATAAATACAAAAATTTTTACTCTGAAATTCAACATTTGATAACCGTAAAAGTATAAGTAATCTTGCAAAATGATCCCCCTTCTTTCCGCAAAGCTATCTACTCCACTGATTCGAAGTTCATGCTTGACTTTCATTCGCGATTTCAAACACTAAATTTTTCTTTTTAAATATTTCCTCTTTCAATCAATAATTTTCTGGCATTGATTTGGACAATTAAAATTGGCAAATGTTATTTTTCTATAATTCGGGAACTCTTTGATCGATCGTTCTTTGATTTAGCGCACTTGTGGGAGCTAGTTGGCACTCACATTCCATGTAAACATTTCAAACATCTACTATAGCTTCAGAAGGTTCAGAAATTACAGCCGTGGAAATGCGCTATTTTAAATATTCAAAAACGATGGAAATATCACTGTACTCCATTGGATTCCCCAAATTCTATTTGAAAATGCTAACTAAAGGAGTTTGCCAGGGTTTCCAGATAAAGTTTTTTTTCCCACAATATGTCTATCAAATCCAATGAAATGGCGCTAAGTCCCCAGGGGACTACCAACCGCTTAAGAATTCTCTGCCCAATGAGGTATCACTTTATCTATTGTAAGAAACGAAAGTATTCTGTTTGCAACGATATGCACTACGATATTAGAGAGTGTGAAAATGCAGATTCGACTACTAGCACGTCACAAAAATTTCAAATTTCAACTTCAAATAACCTACTACATAATTTCTGTCTCACGATCTCGGATAATCAGAGACATTGAACGAGTTATTAACATCGGCATTAATGCTGGCGAGACTTCAGTTTGGAGCACTGAATTTCAAAAGTTGGAAAAACTCTGAGTGTCGACTTTCTAAAAAGTGAACCTTGCTTTACGAAGGCTCACCACATATTTCTTAGGGTATCGGCTACTATTTTTTTCAATTCTGTTCACGGAAATATCACTTATACTATAAAGCGAAGGAGAAAATGGGGTCGTTTTGTGGCATGCATACCTAACTCTTGTACATTTTTTAATAGAAAAAAGAGGGATAAATGCACCAAATATCATCGTTTGGCAGGACGAGACTATCAAAAAAATAAGTACATAAAAAAGAGCAACCACAAATTCCAATAGAGCAAAAATTCGACTGTATAATTTTCCGTACCTTCCAAACTTATCAAGAATATCTATATTTGTGGGATTTTTTTTTACAATTTATAACATATAGGCCCTCAAGGAACAGTCTACAATCTTCATTGGTTTTGGACACCTAATATCAAACACAGACATTATAAAAACAACTGTAGTCGCCAACGGCCTTACAAAATAAGGGTTCTGGATTTGATAAATTTCTATGATTTTTAAGTGAAGTTTTCTCCAAATCTGTGTGATGTTTGGTGAAATGACCAGTTGACGTACAAAAACAAGACAAATCAAGACAAAAGCAAGACATTCGGCGTAATAGCATAGCATGATGGCAGGTCGATAAAGCAGGGCTGTCCTGCAAAAACAGGATGGATATGATCATTGCACCATTGCAGTTTTTGTCAGATTTCAAATGGAAGTCCAAATAGTCCGAAGCGTACGCTGAAAATTATTTCTTGAGGGGATTCAGCAAAGAGTCTACAGATATCCTAGAGCTGTGCTAAGCGTGTCAAAGATTGCCAAAAAAACACAAAACAAAACACAATTTGCATAGAGGTTGCAAAATACATATAACAAATTCGAGAATTGACACTGTTTTAAAAAAAATCCGAAAAATATAAAAATTAATTCTGTTTTTTTTTTTATTTAGAAAAGTTGACCTTTTTTGTAGAAATTTGGTTTCTGTTTTTTTTTGTTATTGAATAACGGCTATATCTTTTGAACGGAGACAACTAGGACTCTTGCAAAATTTTAGCTACAACATGCTTTACATTGCCCCGTTGATTCTCCATTTATGAAAGTTTTTGGATATTTTTTTCAACTTAAAGATTGTTCCAAAAAACTTAAAAATTGTTTTTGGATAAATTCTGAAAAATTTACCCTGTGGAAAAGTTATGCAAGTTTATGTTGCAAATAACATTATAGTTTTTAGTATTTGGAAACTCGAATTATTTCAATTACTTTTTTATTATATTTGATTTTTAAGCATAGCCCTAGTATCAATCCAGTTACTTTTAAATCATTAATCTACCGGTCCTTTGCCGATCTATATATGTAGGTTAAGATCACACTATAGGTTCCTTATCTCCTCTAATTATCCTACCTAAAGGACCGATGCGAAATTAACTGAAAAAACTTGTATGTGTATATCTCAAGTTAGTTGAAAAATTGTGTAAGATAAATACAATTTTGATTTTATCACAGTTTGTTCAAGATTTGAGAGACACTAAGCAATCAGTCTTTCTCCATCGATAAAATCTGGATCATAATTACCAACTGAAGAAAATTTAGATTAATTTCAGAAATTCCTTGTATGATGTATGCCAAATTCCATACTTTCCAATTGTTAGGTTAGAACTGCAATTTTTGAGCTATTACAACCACCGAAAATTTTGGAAAGTGCTTGAACCGGTAAAACACTTAGGATCGCCTCTATACAGAGTGCATTGCTTTACCAGGTTTTACATGTCTTAATGGCTGGATAGACCTCCATTGTGAAATTTATTCCGCGGCCATTTTCTCAATGAAAATGTATACTTAATGTTGTGCAAAATGTCGCAAATGCTGGGGAATTCCATAAACTAAAATCCGAGAATGGTTTCAAAATTTATCTCTGCAATTTTATGTATTATTTTTCGATTTCCCGGTCATTAAATAATTTCCACGATGAACTCGTCGTGGACAACGAATCGGCTTGACGGCGAATATGCTGCCGAGTCGACCCATTTTCATGTTGAAAAAGCATTCGGACAAAGGGGAAATTATTTTTTTTAGTTATTTTTAAGATATGATTTATGACGTAAACGCATTGTAGCAATGGTTAAAGCTAAAATTATAAACTCACCATGGTATTTTGCCGGTTCATTACCGTTTCATTTTAATTTCCGCTCCGAGGTTTATCCAGGCCTTTAGAGTCAAGGAAAAGGTATTTATTTAAAAATTCAATTTTTCCTCATCGAATCTCTTCTATAAAATTTGTATATTTGAAATCAACTTGTTCACTTTCAGATGGGCTACTTGATATGTTATCACGTTGGACAACATGGCACGACAGATACGAAATGTGTTGTTCTGTTATGGATTGTCACAGATCGTTTTTTTTTTAGAAAGGATTCTGTACTCTTATTAAGCACAGCTAATAATGTACGAATTCAGCACCATTATATTAAATTATTTAAATTATCCATGGAGTTCGGCGAATATTATTATCGAATCATCCGGATAGTTTTTGTGAATTATTTTTTTATACAAAGTTCCTTCAGACTTGCACATAATGCAACCGACAGATAGCATAACGAACAAAGTTAATAATGATGGTAAATATTTATCATCATGATTACGTATATATTCGCAATTATCTTTAACGTCATCTTTTTCTCACTGTTATTTCGAAACAACTTGCAAAACTGTCGATCTATTTCAGAGCCGGATTTCCCATATGGGCGACCTGGGCAACTGCCCGGAGCGGCAAATTTTGAAGGGCGGCATATTTCTAAAAATTTCATAGCAAACAGTTAATTAAACTCAGTAAAAGCGGATGCTTGATCAGTGGCAGATTTAGGTACTGGCGTATTTGTTTTAAAATATTGCCGCCCTACCGACCTTAACAAGTTTCAGCTAAAGTTTATAGCAAATCGTTCAATATCGCATGCTAAAAAGGACTAAGCTAAGTCTTCTCAAAGAGGAATAAAGGCACCGTCCTAAGCAAATTGACTAAAATTTTCATTATTACTTCAAGAGGAACACACACAACACTCCTGTTCGTGCGGGCCACAATATTTTTTGGTACAAAAAAAAAATGTCCCCAAAGATTTGAATGCTTCACAAAAATGGTTGAACTGCTTAATTCCCGGGATAATATTTTTTTCGCTCTGAATTGTGTTGTTGCTTAGTGTTCACGATTTCAAAGGAAAAACTTATCGATGTAAGCAACAAATTTTTTGTTCAATGTCTTAAAAGCCAATTTTTGTATAATATATTAGAGACGAAATTCTTCAAAGCAGAAGATGATTTTAACTTGACTTAACTGAAATGATTCAAAGAGATAATTCGAATCGTATTAATGCTTTAATGGAAACATTTAAAAATCAGTCGGCGCTCTCACAATTTTTTGAAGCGATAGTTTTTTAAATAAATTTTAGGAAGATATTAAAAAAGTGCAACATTGTAACCGTGGAGGCTGCAGAAAGCGCCGCACCCGCCATTTATATATAACTCCTACCATAGTGACATTAGGAACAAGAATGTTGGATTTAAAGCTTATTTATATTTCGATTTTTCCCATAAATGTATCTAAAAAACATTATCTAATGAATCGACACCCCACAAATCTCGTTACCTCTTTACTGATTAAATACTATAAAATTTCCTGAAAGAAACAATAAAATCCTTTAAAATTTTTTTTTTCGACCGTCACAGCTATGTGGCCCGCATTAAAATAAAGTAGAACATCCCAAAAAGTTGTTTGACTGCATCAGGAAAGTAGTTTAGGTGACAGAATTCGGGAAAATTAATTCTGGTGTCCCAGCAGAATATAGTGACGGACAGAGTGAATCAATCGAGTGTAAAGGTAAAACTTAATGATCGCGATGATCGAAAAAAAGGGGGGGGGGTGAACTGCACCATAACATATAGTCACACCGTAAAGTAACATTGGTCTCTCTTTAGTGGAACCCCTACAAAAAAAAAACAATACATATACAAACTTGAATGCAGTTGATTTTAAGATTTAGTTCATTTTATGTTTTGACTTTTTATACTGTTTTTCCTACCTTGGACAGGCCTGAAACCCACTATTTTCACGAGATTATTTTCGCAGTTCTAAATGCAGTTTCATTTTTCGCACAACCTCACTGGAAATTGTTTATAACATTTACCCTCGTTAAGTTTCCTATGTAACACGACTGCTCTATTTCCATGGATATCTAAAAACTGTGGGCGGCAATTTAACAACTGCCCAGGGGCGCAATAAAGGGTAAATACGGCCCTGATCTAGTTATTTAGATGTTTTTGAATAAAAGAATGCTTTCGTTAATAGAAAAATCATCAAAAAATCTTTCCGTTTTCAAATTAAATAGTTTGTTATGTCTTCTATAAAGTTGATTTTTACCACTCTTGTTTTTGAATAAAAATTTTGTTCTTAGGGTCTTGCACACAATCATAAGCTAGAACATATTGAGAGTCCGCAAAAAAAATATTATCAGAAAAATTTATTGAAAAACGGTTGGAGAGCATTTTTTTGATAAAAAGCACATAATGCTCCAACATTTTATATAACTTTGTTCAATTCTTCTAATGTTTAGGATTATTTGGTAAATGAAAACGAGTAACAACAACGCATTGGTCTCGGCGATGACACGATCCAAGATAGAGCTGCCTGTAGAAATATGCTGAGATATTATCGCCAAAACGGGCGATGTGCCTACACTGCAGGTCGAGCAACGCGAAACCATGAAGCGGTATAAAGAACAAGGCAAGGAAGAAGATTTGGTAAATGAAAACAATTTGGATCGGATTTTCTATAAAGTCCAATTAAAATATTTTTTGGCAGCTGCCAAAAATGAAAGCGAGACGGGCTTTAGACGTTAGTTATTCTAGTTATTAACAATACTATGAAACACAAAACGAAGAAAGTTATGCAGTGGAAACCTTGCTACTGATATTGCCTTCGCTTTATACAAGAGTTATTATGGATAGCTATTTGTTTACTTAATTGAGTGTTAAAATATAATTAACGTTCTTTTTTGTCAAACTTGCACATCATGATCTCTTGCAAATTCCAAGATGAGATCCCTTCATCCCGTCTTTTTAATGTCACTGCCCGTACTGCGTGCACCCTAATGCTTTGAGTATTTAGACTTACTTACAGTCCGCCATGGTTCTTAACCCTAGAGAGATAATCATATTTTTTACCCTTGAAAAGATAATCATACGTCGATTCGACGTGTTGCTAGTTAACATCCTTGTAACTTCTTTGTTAAGAGTAACATGTTGTTAAAAGGTAGATATATAATCATTTGTATTTAATATTAATCTGTTAAACTCACGGTTTTGCAAAATTATCATTTTTTTGTGTATATAATATTAATTTTAAAAAAGTGGTTCTAGGAGAAAGTGCGCTGTCTTTTCAATAGATTAAAATAGAGGATATCTTTATCGAAACAGGCTTTTAGTGATGGTTATATCCAAGTAAATACACATCCACATTATGAAGATTTATAAAAATCTCAATTCGGAGCAAACAAAAAATATTTTTCAGTACAAATTTGTTCTGCATTTTTTACTGACATTAAAGATAATCATACGTCGATTCGACGTATATTTGACTTATGACCCCCCAATATCTTAGGCTATGTGGCACCCAAGCCAATAATTTTGCCACGTAATTACGCCTACAGACATGAATTGAGTTAAATCTTGGAACCAACAAATTATGAAGCTTCACTTATGAGATATAATAAAAAGAAAAATGTCTGTACGTCGATTCGACGTAGATTATCTCTCTAGGGTTAAAGGAAACAAAGAAAATCATTTAAAAATCTAGGTAGACATCTAGATAATAACAAAAAGAAAAAAAAATATTTTAATAGCCAACTAAAATTTAAATAAAACTTTGATATTAAATTGTTTTTACTACGAAATATATAAATACGCGTTTCAAAATTTTTACTCAGAATTTGATAAAATCTTCAAAATTATAACTCATAGTTTTCACGTTAACTAATAATCATTTTTTCCATACCTAATTAATATCCGACATTAATGTTACGTTCACATTTCATCGATACCCTTTCATATTGTTTTTTGAAAGAATAATGTCCAATATCAATCAATCCGATAGAGATCTGAAAAGCACAAAGTCTCCTTCAGCGTTGCGCTGTGAATCTCCATCTATGGGAGAATCAATACGAACAATATTCCCATAAAAGTAAGCCACGTAGCCGTCTTAGTATGTTCAGCTATACAGAACACCTGAAATTCTGTCAAATGGAATCTGTACACGCAGGTAAACTTAAGTTAGGCTCCTGCTGATGTGACGATCTGTTGCTATCGTTTAGTGAAGGTTGCTTGAAACTAAGTTGGCAAGATATGACATCAAGTCATTGTGGAATTTGATATATGTCCATATCTTGGCTAATTTATATGAAACGATTGTTAAGATAAAAATTTGTACTTATCCTTCCGATGAATGACGCCGCCAGATTATCGAGCAGAAATGTATCGGCAGGTTTGTCTTAAAAAAATATTGAGTAGGTTAGGATATCGGGATCGCTCTTTTAACTTGGAAAATAAGAAAAATATGGATTGTGGAAGGTTTTTCAAGTTAAGTTTTTCTTTTTCATTCAAACTTAATTGAAAAAATTAACGCTTTTTATTTAATCTCTATCATTATCAATCAGAGGCCAACATAGAAAGCATATATTTATAACTTTTCTTGAACTTAACCCTGTACAGAAATTCTCTCTTACAGATTATCGAAATTAATTACTAATAACGAAATTGTTAACGTTCCAAGATTTGAGGTTCATACCATCATCCTCCCCCGGTAAAACCACATGTTACAAAATACTTTTTCGGTGTAACGAGATTTTTCGTGGATGCTTTATGGGAATTAGTAATATGTTCTCGTGAACCGAGTAAGGGGTGGATAAGGATGAGAAGTTTTATGCCATAGATCACACTGTGCCACTTTTTCGACACATATGAATGCATACGAGAAAGTTTATTACTCCCATGTTCCTAATTACAAGTTTTCGTCCTTTTTCTCCTTCACAGCAAAGGTACGAGTGCACAGCCGTCCAAAGTTTCGTGGAGATTCGATAGATTCATGAACCTATACTCTATGGTTATAATGTTGCAGAGTCGGTTATATTCGAACACTGACTTTATTCGACGAGGGTGAGTTGAGTACGAGAACTACATACATACATCAGGTCATATAATGGACGGCAACAAATGCATCGGTGTGAGACAATGAAACCAGGAGGAACAAAAGTCGAGCCAGAGTTTGGGGAAGACCTCGGGAATGAACACAAGTAGTCGGTTGAATTGTTAGCAATACATTGTGTATGCTATGGTCTCTATATGGTCTAGTTGAAGTCTGGTAACTTATTGAACGAATTATATCTTCATATATTGATGGTAATGTACTACTTGGAAACTTCACTTTCATATAATTTCAACTCGACTGATTTATTGACGGCACAAAGTTTTGCTCTTGTTTGAACTAATGGCAAGCCACCAGGAATAGTATACTATGCAGAAACATTTCCGTTAGAGAAGCTAAGGATTTAGTTGGGATGAAACACGAAACGGGTTGGTTTGATTTCTATAGGTGAACTTTTCCAATTTTTATGCTTGGATGTGCATACTCACTGCACTGTTTTGATTTTTTTACTAGATTTATCTTGTAAGGTTACTTATTATTAGATTAGAGAATATTTTCCGTCTGCATCGATAGCTGGAATTTAATTGTTTTTCTTGTAATTAAGTGGTGATATTTCCGTACAATAATAACGGACAAAGATGACCTTCATCCACGGCTGATCGCCAAATTTACATTGTTTGCATTCAGAAGATGATCTAAACATCTGCGGCATTAGTGAAACTCTGAATCACAGAAACATATTCAGTAGCCGTATACACTGTCATAACCGACTAAACTCCACTATTTATGACCACCCAGTTCAACCCAACTTCCAAGAAAGATATATTCATCCTCAAGATAAAATCTGGCTAGACAAAAAACAGCATTTAATTACGATATTGCTATAGCCATTTCATAAGCATGTTTCTCACAATATATTCATGACACACATATGACATATTCGATCTGCAATCATCGATCATCGATTTCCTTTGTAAAACGAGACACGAAAGACGTGAATTATATGAAGTAGCCGCCCGCCGTTTTTTTCTTAGACTTAGTGGCTAGTTTACGGATCGTATCTGCATCTATATCTGTAAAAGAAGTACTGCAGCAGTCGTCGTCACAGTCGGTGTGAAAATGTTAAGAACGATCGGCTAAATTAACTGTAAAATCCTTTCGTCATTTTATCAATTAAATATCATCATTCAAAAATAAAGCTACACACCACAGCAAACCAGCCCCACGCTGTGATTTTCCACTGAGAACGAGCATATCGCGCTTCTAGAAGGATTACCGCTTCCCAAAAAGAAATCCAAAAGCATGGTTAGTAGTTATCATACAAATGAAAATCAAATCGAAAGAGCGAAAAAAAAGATGAAGAAAAAATGGAAATTAAAATTCCAGTAGAGACATCGCATTTGAATATACTCCAGCTACTTCAGAGTCGCTATATTATGGAGCTGCTGCTGCGGTAAGACTATGGCATGAAAAAGAGTTTGGTTTGAAACGCGGTTCTTATACATAGGTGTAACACAAAACTTATGCGCGTTTTTCTAACTCTAGTATGCTCGTATGTCAACTTTATCTAATATTTTATTCAGTAACACTATTCACATATGGATACGTTGACAATTTAGCTCGATCTACTCTATACACTATGGGGCTTCTCGCGAACGAGAGTCAATTGAATGAAAATAAATATGTAAGATTGATCGCCAAGATGTCTCGTATTCAAGCGAATTGTTTGCGGTGATCATTGATTGAAAAACATGAACATTATGTCGTTCCCGATTCTTTCTCCATTTGTTTTGTATTTTGCCTATTGTTATCATATTGATTTATTATCGATACAGACAGGGTTATTGGAAATTCGATGCAAATTTAAACGAAGTAAGGCACAAGATTATTCAAATAATTTTCAATATTTAGGTCGGAGTCATAACTTTTAAAAAATATTTAATTTTTAACTACGTGATATTTTTTATATATTTTATCCCTTATCCCTTAAGAGGATAAACCGATATTTGGATTTTTTAAAGGAATTTGCTGGTTTTCACATTTGATACAGCGGCAAAACATAAAAACTTCAACAATTCCGAAAATGAATAATATGTGAGTTATTTGAACTTAGGCGAGTGCAGTTGTAATTATTGGTTTTTAGATTAGAGTATATTGAACAGAATTGATTTTAAATTGCCACCAAGAACAGTTGATTTACTGCTAGCCTAAAAAAGGAGATATAATTCTAATGATATTGAATATAGATCGCAGATGCATCAGTAATATCTAATCTGTCCAAAAACAACAAAGTTGTAAAAGTTACCCCGCCAAAGAAAAATTCATCTCCCGCAAAAAGAATACATATCCCTCCAATCTGCCGCTCATATGTTATTTTGTTTTAGGTGTAAATGCTGGATGAAATTTAGTTTTAGGTGTAAATCCTGGGGAAGTTTAAATATACAGGACTACTTCTAAAAGTAATTTTTTGGGAGCTTTAACATTGTATTCAGTGCCACTTTGATGGCTCCCACCAAATTACTCTAAGAAGTGGTCCTGTACATTTAAACTTCTCCAGGATTTACACCTAAAACCAAATTACATCCAGCATTTACACCTAAAACAAAATAACATATGAGCGGCAGATTGGAGGGATATGTATTCTTTTTGCGGGAGATGAATTTTTCTTTGGCGGGGTAACTTTTACAACTTTGTTGTTTTTGGACAGATATCATATATTTTTGCATACTTAAATAGCCAACTAATATTTTTGATTTGGGATCCTGATGTCCCAGTGACCCAATTTCCTAATGTTCTTATTTATTAATGTCCCAATGTGCAAATATCACAGTGTTCCAATGGCCTAATGTCCGAATGTCACACTACCCAAGTGTCCCAATGTCCCAGTATCGCAATTTCCCAATGTCCCAGTCTTCTTGTGTCCCAGTGTCCCACTTAATGTCCTAATATCCCAATGTCCAATTGTCCTAATGTCCCAATTTCCTAATATCCCAGTTCCGCAATGTCCCAGTATCCTAATGTGATAATATACCAATGGCATAATGTTCTAATGTACCAGTGTCCCAATGTACAAATGTCCCAATATCCCAACATCCGAATGTTCCAAAGTCCTAAGATCAGAGTGTCCCAATGTCCAAATGTCCAATAGCCCGATATCTCAATGTCCCTATGTACCAGTGTCCCAATGTCCGATTGTCCTATTGTCCCAAGGTCATAATGTCCTAGTATCCCAATGCCCCAACGACCCAGTCTCCCAGTGTCCTAATGTCCCAATATCCAAATGTTCCCATGTCCCAATATCCTAATGTTCCAATGTCCCAATAACCTAATATCCTGATGTCCCAATATCCCGATGTCCCAGTGGCCCAATATCCCCACGTCCCAGTTTCCTCAGTGTGCCTAATATCATAATAATATCATATATAATGCAAAAATGTCCCATTGTCCCAATTTCTCAATGTTCCAATTCCTAATGTCCCAATATCCCAATGTTCCAATGTCCTAAATCGCAGTGCCCCAATGTTTCAATATCCCGGTGTCCCAATATCCTGATTTCTCAGTTGCCTAATGTCCCTATGTGCCAGTGTCCCAATGTCCGATTGTCATATTATCCCAAGGTCATCATGTCCCAATTTCCTTATATCCCAGTGCCCCCATGTCCCTGTATCTCAGTGCCCTATTGTCCCAGTATCATAATGATCCAATATCCCAATTTTCTAATATCCCGATGTCCCAATGTCCCAATATCCCGATGGCCCAATGCTCCCACGTCCCAGTTTCCCCAGTGTACCTTATGTCCCAATGTCCTAATGTGTTAATGTCCTAATATCCCAATGTCCTAATGACCCAAGACCTTAATGTCCACATGTCCTTTAATCCCAGTGCCCAAATGTCACAACATCCCGATGTCTCAGTGGCCCAATGCTACTCCGTACCAGTGTCCCAATGTCCGTTGTCCTATTGTCCCAAAGTTATAATGTCCCAATGTCCTAATATCCCAGTGCCCCATGTTCCAGTCTCACAATGTTCCAATATCCCAATGTTCCAGTGCACCAATGTCTCAATATCCCGATGTCCCAATACCACATGTTCCAATGGCCCAATGTCCCCACGTCGCAGTTTCCCCAGTGTGCCTAATGTCGCAATATCCGAAAGTCCTAATGTCCTAATGTCCCAATGTCCTAATATCCGAATGTCCCAATATCATGATGTCCCAATGTCACAATATCCCGATGTCTCAGTGGCCCAATGTGCCTATGGTCCAGTTTCCCAATGTCCGATTGTCCTTTTGTCCCAAAGTCATAATAATGTCCCTATATTCTAATATCCCAGTGCCCCATTGTCCCAGTATCCCAGTGTCCTAATGTCCCAATATCCCAATGTCCCATTGTCCCAATATCCAGAGGTCCCAATGGCCTAGTTTCCCCAGTGTGCCTAATGCCCCAATGTCTTAATGTCCTAATGTCCCAAGACCCCAATTTCCTAATATCCCACTGCCCCAAGATCCTAGTCTCCCAGTGTCCCAATATCATAATGTCCCCATGTCGCAGTGTGTTTTGAAAAACTGTCAATGCGACGAGCCGAAAGACGCAATTGTTGGAAATCTTTTGTTAACTTTACCAATTAATTTACCGCTATTCCATCCACTTATCTAAATGGAAGACATTGATTCTTTGAAAGGACCACCAGAGGATCATTCATTCCAAATTTCATAAAAATCCCATCACGGAGAGAGACAGTAGAAGCAAGTCTTTCTGCAACTGTAGACTCCAGTCTGAAATTGGGTTACTCGCTTAAGTCTGTGAGGGTCAAAATTTCACCGTTTATTGCATATATCTTACCCGTTATTATGCCGATCGAAGATTTTTTTTGGAAAGGCACTAGAACAGGATATGTGGAATATTTTGGTAAAAAAATTTTTTTGGGGGATGTTGCCTGGAAGGCTGTAGCCCGATCAAACAAAAAAACAAGTTGTCTCCGGTAATCATAGACTTGTTCGCTTTCGTTTTTTTTTCCTTTGGCGGACGAGACGCTCTCGCGTCTCTTGATTTCCATGATTTTATCTTTTTTTCGTACATTTATGTTATTTTGCATCCTCGACCCTCTGCCTCGAAGCTGAGTGTTCTAACCGTGATATAAACTAAACTACAACTGGAAGTACCATATTCTACTTTCTGCGGTCACTGCAAAGTGCAATAAATGCAGTATGTTGAGGATCTGGGATAACCGTCAAAGTACAATATTTCACAAAACGAATGCTCTTGTCAATTGTCAACCTAGATGTTAGCCACAGTTATTTTACGATCGAAAGACCTTATTCTTTTGGAAATTGTCGATATCTCAGCAATCCTTTGGCGGTGTGATACAATCGAGGGGTCGCTGATTTCCCAAAAAAAAAAATTACCTAAAAGATCATCGAAAGCTCGTCCTCAGGTCGGTCAGATCAGAGATAACCGTTAAACAGGATAAAAAATCGTGTTGCCGGACTCGCCAAAAAGGGCGATTTATTTGTGTAAAACAGTCCGAACAATGAGTCAAAACCTTCCTACCTTCTATACTATGTCTGCGACCAACCGTGAATATTTCCCTTTTGTGGTGAGTCCGGCAACACCCCGATCGTATCGCTCGGCCGAAGAATTGCAGAGATATCGACGATTTTCCAAAGAACATAGTACGAAGTTGATCGTGAAATTGTTGTGGCCAACATCTGGATGACGATTATCTCTGACCCTCCTGTGTACTGATCGGGGAAGAGGCTCCAATGACCGTTTAGGCAATTTTATGGCGCGTCCGATGACAACCCGACCGTATCACTCCGCCAAAGGATTGCGGAGATATCGATGCATTTCCGAAGTAGTACAAAGTTGATTGTGAAATCGCTGTGGCCAACATCTTGGTTAAGGGTCATCGCAGATCTAGCCACCCTGAGCACTAATCGAGAAAGACCTTTCAACGATCTTTTAGGCAATTTTGTGGCGAGTCCAGGGACACCTCGTTCATGTCGCTCCCCCAAAGGATTGCAGAGATATCGACGGAATACGAATTCTATCATAAAATTGCTGAAGCCAACATCTTGGTTGGATTGAATCGGTGTTGAAAAACCTGAATAATACACTGATTTATTTTTCGCTTTTAATTGACTCGTCCGCCAGTTTTAACTCAGTACCAAAAAATCGACTCGTGCGTCGGTCGATTTTACCTCGGTACCGAAAAACGCACTAGTCGGTCGGTTTTCACCCGGTACCAAAAAAACTGACTCGTCGGTCGGTTTTAATTCGGTACCAACAAACCGACTCGTCGGTCGGTTTTAACTCGGTATCAAAACAACGACTCGCCAGTCGGTTTCAACCCGTTACCAAAACAAAACTGGAAAAACCCAGCTCATGGTTGAAGTGAAACGGTACCAAAAAACCGACTAGTCGTCGGTCGGTTTTAACCCGATACGGGAATTTCAATTTTATCTAGACGTAAATTTCGGGAAAAATTGTTATTTTTGCGAAAGCTGCGAAATGGTCTAATTTGTACTTTTTTCGCGATAAAGTTAAATTCCCCCCAAAAATCTATTATGGATATTAATTTTTCATCTCCACCACGTTATTGTGAATAGATACGTTGGAAAATGCAAGGATTTCCTGGAAGTACGAGCACGCTTGCTTACCAAACACCGAGCAAGTTGTTTAGTCGGGGGTTCTATGAATGAGCTTTTTTTCTGCAAATGTAGTTTTTATAGGAAGCCTTTCCCACGTTGTTTGGTGAGCCCTGAAGTTGAATTAAACTATACATAAAAAACCAACAACATTGGCGTGACTATGGCCTAGAAGTATTTCTTTTTAGTGTGATTCCTTGAGAAGCATTCTCGGCTAGTACATATAATGTCTAAAAGGTTTTCTCGACAAAAGCCAGTGGCGCAACCACGGGAGGAGGGGCTAAGGGGGCTAAAGCCCCTCCCAGACCTAGAAATTAGGAAATGAAAAATTGCAAATGAAATATGAATCAATGCATTTCGTTGCAAATTACATAAAAATTCGAGTTTGAGTCGGTTCATAGCAAATTCGCCAGTTTTGGTGGTTTGTGTAAGTTTCAAACATTTTTATTTTATCTTTGCACAAATAAGAACAAAACAAATGAGCAGGTATCATCAAATTATGCTTAAAAGTAAATTTAGATATCCCGGGAACAATGAATGCTAATAGAGTTGAAATTTCGACAGGCGACAGCATCTATTTATGGGTCCGTTGTAGCCATAACCGGTTCGATGTTGATACAATGTTGAGCAGTAGGCATACAGCTTTCCTAAAAGACCTACGTCTCAATTGAAAATTATTTTTCCAGATAGAAAATCAGCATTAACATCAAAGGTAAAACATGCATTGAGTAGAGTTCTTCTAGAGGAGAGTGTCAGTAAATGTTTGTATTGGTAAGAAGGGATGTTACGAAAATTGGCAGGATCCTATAGATTTCTCAGTGCAAAAACGAGAAATTGTTTTTGAATTCATTCAAACCTGTTGCAGGATATTTCATGAAGGTAGGGTAGGGCGGGGCTAGTTGAGCAATTTTTCACTACAGCGTTTATAGCTCCTCAACGGTAAACCTTAATGGCTTCTTATGCATACTGATAGATTGGTAGTATATCCTTTTGCAAATGTGCCCAACAAAATTATTTCTAAAAAGTCAAATTATGGAGCTGTATCTGTTTAAATGAAGAAAATCAAATGTGCTCAACCTACCCCATAGGTGGGGTAAGTTGAGCTAGGGTATGGGGCAAATTGAGCACATAGAAAATTTAGCCGAACCATGTGTTAAATGTTAGCTAGGCATGAAATAAAATTTCCGCTTCATAATCAACTTTTTATTTATAGACTTTAAATGACAAAACAACAAAACTTAAATCAATTTTGTTTCAAAACTTAGGGTTGGGGTTAGTTGAGCAACTAGCTTCAAAATGTAGGGCTGGCTTTAGTTGAGCAACTATAGCTCAACTAACCCCAACCCGAAATTTTTAAACAAAATTGAGGTTATAAAAAAACGGTTAGTATTATACCCAGAAACTATATACATATCAAAAGGACAATAAATTTATGAACTTTTAACACTTATCTGATCAAAGAAGGATAATATTTGACTATTATAGACGAAATATTGAGGTTTATGATTATTTTACTTTTTGGTTACAAAATAAACAATGCGCGCGCGTGTACTTCAGTTTATCGACGAATCGCTGCTGACGTTTGTGCGATAAGTTCTACTCCCGCGACTCGTTATTTCCGCTATATGATGATTTTGCGTGCGGTGAATAGTTTCGGAGATATTTCGATTGCCCAACTTGCCCCTATGCTCAACTAGCCCCGCCCTACCCTACTGGGTTCCAGACAGCTCAAGCATATTCCAGTGTGGTCACTGTAAAAACAAGGTTGAATTTTACATCGAAAACTCGTTGAATTTTACACTTTTTTTCTCGCAAAATTACAGTAAACGTTTATTTTTCAACAAAATTTGTAATATTACACAGATTTTATAATATTACTCTATTATGATGTAATTTTACACCACATTTGGTGTGAAGATGTATCATTACTTTATTTTTGTGTAACTTTACATTTTCAGTGTATATTTACCAATTTGAAGGTCTAATGTTACGATTTTGGTGTACAAAATTGCACCAACATTTTGAGCATTATTGCATTTTCCTGTATCTGACAAGTGGTTTGTTCTGTGTGCAGTTAGTCTGTTCCGTCCGAAGTGCGTTCGTGTGAGCATCATAATATTGTTGTTGTTGTAGCGCTTTTTGGCTCTTCAACCGAAGAGGGTGTGGCATCTCTTGGCCGTTGGAATAACGGGTAGCTCCAGGACAATACATCGAAGAACCAGCTGCCACAAATATTATTAATTAATTACATAAACCCAATGTAAATTTACATATTTGCCGGTCTAAATTTACATTTTTACCGTTTGCAGATTTACACCAATTTTATAGTAAATATTTACACCGTAAAGTGTAAAATTACTCGCGTTCATATCGTGGTGTAAATTTACTACTATAATAGAAGGAAAAAAAGTTTCCTCCTATTATTGGAGTAAAATTTTTTCGAGTGTAGGTATATAAAGATTTAGTGAAAAAAGATTATGAAACTCTTTAGTTCGTTTTTTAATGAAGCCAAGTTGCTTATTAGCCATGGACAGTGTTACATCATATTCATATTGTAAATTGAGGCATAGTCTGTTGCCTAACACTATACATAGATCTTTCAAATGGTCAATTCGACTCAGTTCATCGTTAGGCAGCTGGTAAAACTGGGTTATAATTACGGGAGAAGCTTCTTACATGGCTACAGACGTTAAGGGATAAACGATTTTGATTGCACCATTCTTCGAGGGATTGTAGCTTCAGTTGAAGAAATGTTGCCTTAAAAATGTGTTTGTGGTGTTGTACAATTTAAGGTCATCAGCATAGAAAAGATGTGGAATATCAGAGAAAGACTTTGATAGGTCGGAAATAAAAATGTTGAAGAGTAGGGGACCCAAATGCCCTGTGGTACACCAGAGGAAACGAATATACCTTTGGATATACAACCTTCACAAATTGGGTACAATTGACAAGGTAGCAACGAAGCCAACTTAGAATGGACCCAGATACCACAAATTTGTGTAATTTTTCAATTAGAATTTTATGGTCAACTCTTACTCTTTACTAAAGTCAGTATACGTAAACTGCATCAGCTTGATTCCCCTCGAGACCTCGAGAACCACGGACGGATTATGAGGTTGGTTGTTGTCGATCTGCCTTTTCGAAATTCATTGTTGGGAACACGAATCCTATTTTATATATGTACGAGATCGTGGAAGTCATGACAAAGTCAAATTATTTCCTATCGTTTCGAAACGTCCAATTTCATCGAATATAATTTTTAAGTTTGGGTTAGCGATATGTTTCTATTTTTTAAAAGCACCAATTAAATGCTGAAACTGATTTAAAATTATATTTTCACAAAACCATGAAAAGAGATTGCCGCTAACGAATATAACATTACACTTACCCTCCCACGACGTAATTATAAGCTATGAAACATTCACATAAAAAATAAGAGGAAATGTACCACTACCGTATAGCTCTATCCATTACTGGACAAATTCACCATTATTGTAGCATGGATTTCAAATGAATAGTTTTAGCCCCCTCCAGAGCAAAATCCTGGTTGCGCCACTGGCACTGACAATAGCATTCAGTGTATGATGGATTTATCGGCCACACTACTTTCTAGTCGATTCTATGCTTTTGTAATCGATGTTTTTGTAGTGGTGTATTTTATATAACTGTGAATCTATCGAATTTTCATAGTAAAACAGCAATAAAATGTACAAAATGATATGCTGATGCGAATTTTAGCGAATTGTTTTAATATTCAAAATTAATTCCTGGTAAATTCCAGTTTTTTATTTGCGAAACCTCCGTACTTCTAGTAATATTATTTTATTTAAATAAATAGATGCGTTAGTGACATCCAATTACCAAAATCTTCATTGAATTTTTCGCAGAGGTGCTGAGATCAAGAGCACGCTCCGCTGAGTTAATTATCCCCATATGGGTAATCGTTTGACATCGGAGTGAGATGGGTCGTGAATTCAAAAATTGAACTGAATCCGCTCAGTGTGAGACTCGAACCCACGACCCTGTGCACCGAAGATGAGCGCACTAACCGCTACACCAACCAGACTACAAATAATTGATTTGATCATTCATTTTTTTAAGCATTTTAAATTAAAAAATAAATATTTCTATAATTAATTCACTCTTGATGATATGCTTTCCTCCCATAACAAAATCCATGTGTCATACTTTACCAATAAATTTAATACAATATTTTCAAAATAAATTGTACAAATACTGTGACATTTTCACACCATTTTAATAGATGTAAATAATTAAAATATATTTTAAACGAATATAAAATGCCTTCGCACTTGTGCACAGTAATTGCATTAAAACCCCTCGAGAATATGCCATTTCGGACAATGCAATCTACTTTTACAAGATTTATTCATGTTATAACAAATAAATCAGATGTACGTTATCTATAAACGCTTTACGCTGAAATCATATAATTTTCCATAATATTTAATGTATACTTGCAAACACCTAAAACAAATGGATATACGAATACAACATAAAATATCCCTTCGCATATATAAGTATATGTAGCTCACAGGACGAATACCTACTCCTCGGTGTGTTCATCCAATTTATAACATTCATATGACAATGTAAAATTAAATGAGATAATTTATTGCTGGCAATACATAAATTGACGGCTCATATATGTGAAATTGGGATTTTATTTATGTCACATTCAGAACGAAATGAAAATGAAATGAAAAAAAATAAATCTGAAATCTATATTACACTCTTCCTCGCATATGAGCTCGATGTAGTCCTTTGATGAAATTTTCCATTTTGTATGAATATCTCATTGAAAGGTCGTTGTCGATGTCCACTCTGGTCCAGAAGGACACAGGTCCATTTCCGTCCATCATACACTGTACAACCACTCCATTGAGCCTGTCGAAATCAAAAACTCCCCCTTTGGTCTTTAACCAATTGCTCATCGTATGCTCACATATACGTATAAATGACCATTGTCCATATAGGCATTGGACATACACTGCTTCCAGCTGAGACCATTATTATCCCGACAGTCTTTATATGAAATGTGGATAGGAATTTATTGGTAACTGTCAGTTTTGCAATTTTAATAAAACTTCATACCATTGCAATTCATTATATTTACGTTAAATGGATTTTGTACCATACCCATAGTCCCGGAACCAGCAGCAGGACGCTCATCTGTAGATTTTCCGACGCCTGTAAAAGGTGAAGGGGATGCCATTCATGCAATTTGTGAATCTCGAGTTTCGTTTTGAGTCCATACATATCGAAATATGTACGTATGTATGTATATATGAAAAGCTGGATTTACGGTTTAAATTATATGAGTCGCTGTAAATCTGCACCAGAAAATATTGGGTTGAAGCTTACATAGACAAAAATTGATTGGACAACTGTCAATTTTAATGAATTAACAGGTCTGAAGTGATAAGTTTTTACAATAGATTTAATTATATTTGCCAAATGAATCCTTTTGTCTAGCTACGTTCGTACTCGTATTATTGAAATTACGGATAATATTTGGTAATGATGATTGGATATGTAGGCATAAACACTGCGCTTGTCATATCTTTAGCTGCACTATAAATCAGAACGATCTTTAAAAATTTAAAGAGAGCGCACAATTAGTTGTTGCTGTAGTAGCGATTCAAGAGAGAACGCCCATGGTCACAGTGGGATCCGAACCCACGCTTCGCTAACTCAGAGATAGTGTCATCTCTACCAATGAGTCACCAAATGCCCGTATTATACATATAATAATCAGTGGCGTAACGTACGGTGTTCCATGTGTGCGGTCGAATACAGGCCCCCAAACGTAGTGATGAGGAATGGCAAATTTCGAACAGTGATTTAAAAATAACTTTTTATAGATTTCTGTGTCACTGGAATTCTGGAATATTGAAGCTTAATTTGCGATGGATGTTGCAGTGCTCTACGGGGAAACTTTTTTTTTCCTACAAAGCAATTTGAAGCGATAACTTCGAGGAACGTTTTACTGTTGCGCTGAAGAACTTCATTTCTTTTACCATGGTACTAACTTTTGTGAAGCCCGAGAGAAAAAAAAATGAAAAGACGCGGTTAACCGGAAAACCGGTACTTTGAGCCCGGTTAAAACCGGACGGTTCAACCGGCTTCGCAAAAATCCGAAAACAACCGAAAACCGGGTTATGGGCCGGTTTTTGACATCCCTAGCCTCTAATTCCGCACAATTTCAAATTTCAAAATAATACCAGAAAATATAATTCAATTATTGCGCCATTTTTATTAGGGTTTTTTAGATTTTTCAAAAAACCCTTATGAAATCGATTTTGTCCGTCCGTCTGTCCGTCTGTCCGTCTGTCCGTCCGTCTGTTCACTAAATAACTCGCGAATGGCTTAACCGATCGTAATGAAATTTGGTAGGAATGTGTAGAATGGTAACAGTCTTTGGCACGAAATACTTAAAATTTGGTAGGACAAAAATAACAGGGTGTCCCGGGCATTTGAAAATTTGTTCAATAAATAACTTGCGAACGGCTTAAGGGATCGTCATGAAATTTGGTAGGAATGTGTAGAATGGTAACAGTCTTTGGCATGAAATACTTAAAAATTGGTATGGCCAAGATAACAGGGTGTCCCGGACATTTACAAATTTGTTCACTAACCGAACGTTATGAAATTTGGTAGGAATGAGTAGAATCGTAACTGTCTTTAGCACGAAATACTCAGACGTTGGTAGGATCACGCAAACAGGGTGTCCCGGAGATTTGAAAAAGTCGAATTTTTTAGTTTTTATCAAATCAAAGAACTCGATGGGTACATTTCATATCAATAGCTTTTTCTAGTTTGGAGTAATGGTAACGGCGTTACAGCTAATAAATCCAGTTAATATGTGGAGCCATGATACATAGTAAATCTATTATTGGATTGGTCTAATTAGATTCATTAAGTTTGTGCATAATTCTTATTATTACCTACAAAATATATGTGCAAAATTATTCACTATGTATGTATCCAAAATCTAAAAAACCCTCGTATTGCGGGCGCAGCCCTCTGTACGCCGGTATTTTTTTGTATTATATACAGCACAGGATTCCTCGTAGCCCTCACCACGATCAATCGTCGTTGAGCTCCACGTAAGTTCCTTCCGCCGTTCCTTTTGTTGCATGAGTAAGTTATTTTCCTAGTAATATGCAAATTATTTGTTTTCTCTCATTGTGAATTCGCTTTTCTAATTTCTACTCTCATTCGTACATTTTTGTTTGCTTATCTCCAAATCAAGTTGTTTTTTTTATTTGCTTCTAATTCATTTTATTTATTTGTGCCCTCACATACTTTAATATAGTTTTTTTTTTAATAAATTTGCTTATAACGTAATGACGAGCTAAATTTCTAGTTATTTGAGATCTTCCGTGCCCCGAAGGATGGGTGCATCCCTTCCTCCTTCTTATCCCTCTTTCATTCCCATGTTCATTTCCCTTAAGTCGCTTTACTAGGACCAGTATGCTTGGTTTACATCCTTACGACCCCCGCTGGTCTGGCCGGGACCGGTGCCGCTGAGCCACAACATCCTGGTTAAATAAAAATAAATATGTTTGTTGCAATGACGACTACTGGGGTAAGCCGTGATTCGCAACAATTGACAACGCTGATCAGTATTTTCAAGAAGCTCTGTCCAATATTATTTGCATTTATATTAGGAACCGTAAAAATCTGGCAAGTTCTTGTAGCTCATATAGGTCATAGTGTTGACCATAGCTTCTAGAATTGATCTGCTTCAATGGTGTACAAGGGTTACGAAATCGAAGGGGCTTTGTAGCAAGACATTAAATCAACTTTTAGCGGTCGTAGTATTTAAGTTGGTTCTAATTTTACAAATATTGCGTAGGTTGCCTCTCGTAGATCGGAATTAGACAGAAAAGCTTCAATTGCAATACGATTGTACATAGTTTTCCATGTAAAAAAGTGGTTATCGATACTCAGACGTCAATAACCGCGAAAATCGAGAATCCCTTATATTTATTTGATTGAAAAATAAACAGAAAATATATTATTCGAAAAATATCTTTCCCGTTCCAATTTCCTATGCAATAAAAATTACAAAAGTGTCGTCAGTTTAGTATACAGTTACTTTAAGAATTCATGCAGCTTTAAAAATTATTATTTGTATGAATTGGTTCTATACTAAACTGATATTAACGAATTTCATTCAATTCATAAAGTTTTTTTTTTTCTCCTTTGACCAGAATTCATAAAGTCTGAACTATATATTTGCATGCTGTCATTTTATCTGATCAATTTCATTGATTTTTCATTGAAAATTTACTTGAGTATACTTTTCAATATTCAATTGGGCATATCTGCATCCATAGCATTGCACTCTTTACTGACAACCACTACTTTTACATGCCAGTCAAGTGTCAGGGTGTGTCTACAGTTATGGCTAGAGAGCAATGCAGATTACGCGTCTGTCGACTGGACTATATTGGCGTTGTCACAAAACTCTGATTTTCATGCCCTTTTTTTTTTTCCTTTCGTAAAATTCATAGCATTCACCCGTTTCATATACGTGCCGTAGTATTTCGTATCCGACTTCTGATGGTATTCAACACTGAATAATATCCATCAGGACGAGAATATTGCATGGATGAGACGAATAACTGTTCATGCGCATATTGTGCTCCTCGACTTAATATTCGTCCTGATACATATAACGCGACAGCTCTGGGATGTCGTGTTATGATGACAAATGCTTGTGTGAGAACCATTTTGATGTCGCATTTATGCAAAGTAGCATTTCTCCAGGACACGTTTGGAACGATAAATATTGATGATATCATAACGCCCGGACTGGCTTTGACGAAGAGTGTGGCCAGAATCGAGACACGCCCTCTCTCTGACTACGGCAAGGGATTATGTCAGCCTTTGGCCGGATATCCTTACGATTTATTGTCCTTGCTTTTTGGTTGCAATATTGTATAAGATACATCATAACATGAACCATAGGGATGTCAAAATGTTTTGATAGCGAACAATGCCCACATTTTAGTTCGGTTCAATGGAGACACGTGACCGGGATTCCCATTCAGTCGGTCCGGGATATATATGGACAATCATCCCAAAATGAATTAAACTTGTCAGCTCTATATATCTATGAGTAAGGCCAACACATCCGTTGATTAAAATCCCCAAATTGCACCTAATATCTGTTCGGGTGTTCATCTGATGAAAAAGGGATTTACAATATTTTGCAACTGATTGTACAAGCATGTGTGCAACATACACATTTTGTATCTATACGAGTGTATCGTAGTTCGTAGTATCTCTCTCGACAATTACTTCACGGGACAGAAGAGCGGACATACTCATTGTTTTGCGGGAGGAGAGTTAGGGTAGGTGTAGAGCAAAGATTAATGGAAGTATTATGCAATTTGTATTTACGGTTGAGTCCCGGGGAATAGAAAATTGCATGTTCCATGTTGCCTTTCTAGTTATACCCCATAAGCATTCTATTTTGAATATTTTATTCGTTTCATTTTCGTTTTGGGGAGTGATTCTTATCGTTGTATAGTTTATGGCTCATACTATTTTCTTTCAAGTTTCGCGCGATTTCTATACATACTATGAACATACCTACATACATTTTTTTTTACAAGCTACCCTCAAACCCCCATAACCATACAAGTGTATAGTAAAAGTGCTGAACACATCACTATAATATGGTCGACAGGGTGGAATAAGGTAAAAAAAAAAAATTCTTTGAAATGAATGCTTTTGCAAGAATCTGCATATGTTATTGCGCAAAGTTTTCGTATACATATCTACCTTTAGCTGATTTGAGATTTAAAGTGACATTTTTATTAGACAAAGACATATGCGAAGGTATTAGCCGTAAAAATGTATTGAATTTTGCTATGCAGGACATATACGGGTAATTTGAATTTGAAAGAAACAAACTTAAATTCTATATATATTTGAATACAAGTTTTAACATACTCATGCAGTTTAAATTCAGTAAAAAAAATGTTGTAGATAAATACTTCCTATTTCAGTGTCTTTAAATTATTGGAAATTAAATTTTCATTGTATCTGATTTTTGTTTTTACACTTCAGAAGTAAATTTTTTGATTCTAAAATCGTAACCTCCCCTAAATACCTTTTAGTACATAATAGAAATCTATGAGCAGAGCTTGTAGATGATAGTATCATCTCTGAAGGAGCCGTTGTGAGAATTTACTGGACACTTTTACATGGGCGTAGCCAGGATTTCGGTCAGGGGGGGGCAAGCCCGAATTTTTTTCAATATCAAGATTTTCTTAGGATTTGAAATCGTTGGTCGCGAAAATATTGTTAGGCAAAATTTAGAGTATTTTAGCTGGTGTAATGGTTAGTGGCCGCACCTTCTTTGCACACGGGTTCGAGACTCACCGTGAACGAATTCAGTTAATTTGTTGTTCGAACTCACGCCCCTTGTGACGAACTATGAACTCACTCAAGATGTTAAACGAGTACCCATTCATGATTGTTTTTTTTTAATTTTAGGAAAGGACAGGATTTTCAAGACCATTTAAAGAAAAATTGCCCCTGAAAGTGTTTAGACTTTTACTGGTTATTCTGATTACATTCAACTGGCCTCCGTTTCTGCTTTTTAAAACGTAACTCGTTTATATTCAGTGCTATTTTTGGCTTTTGGGCAGCATATTCCACTTGCGACATCAATGTCCGTTTTGAAATCTGGCTTTGCTTGGTTCTACAGGATCGCATCTCCTGCTGAAACATACCGAGAAGCCTCTTATCTCACATCCACAGCATCCATAGAAAAAAACATTATCCCACAGTCGGCTGGAGACATTTAGGGGTACATGCTTTTCCACTTCCTTAAAATAGGAGCCCAATGGAGCTCTTAAACTGTTTTTCCTTTATCAAATAGAAGCCCAAGCGCTCAGTTATTCCACTGAGAGCCCTCTTTAGCTGCTCAACTCAGCTGCTCCTCTACACTTCTACAATAACATCGGGAGTCCTAGCTAACCCTCCCCAGAACGGAATCCCACAGTAAAGTTTAAAACGAAGTTGGGCAGGATTCCATTCTGATGGTAGTTTTTTGCTCATTCGACTTAAGTTGCCGGGACGCCGTGGAGCTTGCATGATGAAGTTTTGACAATTAAGTACTCTCGCACAAAATCAACGATCTGATCGTTATAGCTCTGGATCTCGAGAAGGAGTCAAATGCAGTCGACTTAAAGAAAAAATTAAACAAGACCAAAGTGCTTTTGAGTCCAGCTTACGTACGTTGTCCTCGACGCGGCCGCACGACAGCGACTCGCTCATTCCATAAAAACTCGTTTCTCTCTCATTTTAAAAACGAGTTTTCATATGGAATGAGCGAGTCGCTGTCGTGCGGCCGCGTCGAGGACAACGTACCTTTTGTCTGAAAGGGAATTTAAGTCCCCCATAAATATTAATTCATCTATTTAGACAATATCGATGCCACGGATGGCGGTATCAAGAGCATTCCACAGTCAAGTTCTTGTCCAAAATTTTGCAAACCAAATTGTAAAAACCAAACCTGTTGAAAGGGAGCAGTACTTGGAGAGCGTACCTAAATTACTGGTCGATGCAAACAGGCCGACAAAATTTCACGCTAGTTCTCTGAATGCATTAGAGTTCGACTCAAAAACTGTGGTCAAATTAGGAGGCATTGCGAGAAACCGTATACGTTATGGGACGTAAGTGCAGTCGATTCTCTATTTTCCACAAGTGGTTTACAGCCCTTATACACCTGCAACATGGTTGCCAACCTAAATTGGTAACACGCAAAAAAAAAAACGGAAAATAAGTGATTTGTAGGCATGGTGCAGGTTGCAAGAACGTGAATGTCGTGGTTGCCGGAATGTTGCAAGTGTGTAGTTAGGTACCTGCAACCTAGGTTGGCAACGAAGTTGCAGATGTAGAAGGCCTGTAAGGCACAAGAAAGTCGTCCACTGCACTTTTAAAGCTAACAAAATTTTCTTTAGTTTGAGTGCAACGCCAGCTTTGTAGGTACAAAGGATCCCAAGATACAGCATTTCGAACTTTTTTACAAAAAAAAAAATGTTTAAAGTGCTGTACGAGTATTTTGAGATCCTTTGCACCTACAAAGCTGGACTCAAATTAAAGAAGGTTTTATTAGCTTTGAGAATCAAGCAGACGACTTTTGGAAATCACAAACCAAAATATGAAAAACCTTCGAAAATTTTTAGGTTTTTTGAGGGTCACGGGGTTAGGATAGGTTTTCGAAGTTGCAAACTTGGTGGTACACTTCTGGTATCTACCCTAACAGTATCCCAAAAAATCAGAGCCGAGCAATTTTTTGCGACCTAAAATCATAAATTGACTGACCTATAAGGGAATCCTTATAAATTTTACAGTTCATAGTCGCTCGTATTTGAAAAATAAATTTAAATTTTGCAGCTACTAGATTCTTCTTTATATTTTATTTGTCAGTTACTTTAATTAGGCTTCCGAATTAAATTATTTTATTGAATGAGGTAATCCATTTAAAAGTGACGTTTTGTCCCAATAAGCATTCCTTTATAATTATTCCTTAAGGGAATCCGTATTCCTTAAGTGAGGACTATGAATTCCTCCCTTAATGTTCATGTTTTAGGGCTTTCAAGACTTGTTCACGTTTCAGAGTAGTAGCTCACATAAAAGTGTTCACCTTCACGTTTGGCGAAGTACACGTTTACCCTAGTCTACTGTATAGACATGAAAAGAGCTATCCATAGCGCTCAGGATTACTGTAAATCTGGACGAAATAGAATAGAATTAGGTATGTCCATATATATCTATGTAGATGACTATGTAAGGAAGAAGAACGGCTTGTAATAAATTGATATGGAAATGTTTGTGTGGTTTTCGGAACATGGAAACTGAAAACGAAAATGCGAAAAAGTGAATCTGAAAAAATTATCCCTGAAATATTTTTTTTTTCTTTCAGTATTATTAATATTCAATTCAATAAAAAAAAGTTTCACCGGCCAGGGAGGGGCGGTCGCCCCCCCCCTGCCCCCCCCCTGGCTACGCCCATGCACTTTTAGTATTGGGGCGATTCTTGGAACTCGAGTTTGGCGAACTGAGGCTGAAATGCACTTAGGGGTAGTTTTTAAGTGGTAGAAGGGGCGCGACAAATTTTTTGAAGGGTGCAATATGCCATTCGGTTCCTGCTACAATTAATTGGATACTTTTTGTTTTACGGAAATGCGTGAATTGGCCGCTACCGGGGTGGTAGTGCTAACTTGACGGGGGTAGTTTTTAAGGGAAGGAGGCGCGCGACAAATTTTTTCAGGGTAGAAATCTTCTAAGCAGCCCCTGTTATATCTTACTGGACACCTTTAGCGTCGGGGAGATTCTTGGAACTCGAATTTGGATAACTGAGGCTCAAATGCACTTAAGGGTAGTTTTTAAGGGGAAGGAGGGGCGCGACAAATTTTTTTCTTTTTCCATTGAATTACGACAAAATCGCGACATTTAATGCACTTTAGCGCTTGTCGAAATTTTAAAGTGGTAGTGCTAACTTGACAGACGTGTATATTGGCTTCATTAGAGGTGGTGGCTCCATTTAGCGTATGATCGAAATATCGTTATATGGATATCAATATTCAAAAAAATCAGAGCCAACCAACACGATTTTGAGAGAATCATTCTGCAAATTTTCCCCTCACACGGGAATAGATAGTAGATACATGTGAGCTTTGAGCTTTCAACTTTCCTCTGCATCGGTCCTGGGCGATCCTGATGATTTTTTGTGAAATGTCATGGAGACTTCCTTAGTTGCAATCCGCTTCACGGTCTTGAGCATTTATATAGCAAATGGCGGAATGCAATAAATTATTGCTTAACCGTACTTCGAATAATTGAATTTTTTTTTATTTTCCCCATTCCATTAACTTTATGTTGAAGTGTTTCCTATAATCTGGTAAAATTGGTCAGGGTAAAGTGAAATTAACTAACTAAAAAGAGAAATCAGATCCACTCGTCGACAATTTTGTAAAAAGAGAAATTACGCCTATTTTCATCCACTACATTCAATAATAGTTTAGTACAGATAGCTGAAAACCCAAACACGAAGAAAAAAGAAATTGTTGATGCCAAATTGTTGAATACACCCACCAATACGCAGAAAAAGTGGTAAACACCCAAGGACACTTTAAGGTCAGACTCATACTTTTCCAGATATTTGCAAAAAACGGAATGTTATTTTTCTGCATATGCCCCTGTACTCGTGTCACACAAAAACCTGAATGAATGCCTCATCTAGAAAATTTTTACTTACTTGGCTTTTCTCCGCTCCAAGTGCTGCCGGAGAAGCCATGATCGGAACAGTTTGCAGTCAGGAGGCGCATACAAATAGATGACAGCGAGTGGCCCAGTGGCGTAGATAAGGGGGGGGGGATCAAGGGGATCAATCCCCCCCCCCTTCGGTCACACATTTTTTATTATTACTTTAGGTATATGTAAAACAAAGCAAAAGTAACATTGGATCTGGAGTTAGCACAGGCAAGCCCTACTGAAGTAATTTAGAAGTGCTGCTATAGAAAAATTAAATGTAAGCACTGATTGAAAATTTGTTGCCGGAAAATTTTAGTGTTCGGTTCAACGGTTCGGTGGAACACGGAGTGCTCTTCCACTGGAGCGCAATTTCCAATGGGGAAATATACAATACATAAGATTATAAAGAGTGGAAAGCTAATACAAATGAAGAGAAAGCGCTGCAAAACTGCTTCCAATTTTTCAGCATCCTTTATTGATTGAGTTTATCAAAATTATTTTTTTCTAAGTTAAAATTTGACGAAAGGTTTTATCGTAGCAGGACAAAGCAAGTCTTGACTTTCTCTAGTTATTTGCAATTTTATTGAATTTAATACGAACTCTCAAAGCTAAAACCAGGAATATTTTTTTTAACAAAATCTTCTACAAAAAAAATTGTAGAAACTTGCAAAATTGATAGATATATAGTCTTATGCAGTAATTCGAAAACAAATTAACAAACAAACAAACGGCGTTCCGTGAAAATCTCTCAAGGATTTCGCGAAGATTTTAAAAAATAGGAAAAATGTAGAAAAAGCTTAAGACAACAAACAATCCATACGGAAAAATGTTTGTAAGTTGGAAAATGCCCAAACTTAATCTGCTACACAGCACCAGAAATCAACTTAACTGTAAAATATTTGACCAGCATCAGAGACTCTACCGATTTTCTTTTACAACTTTCCACTATCTGAAATAGAAAAGGAAGTACAGGCATACCTCGACTAGGACGCTAATTGGTTCCAGGAAAATGCATCCTAAGTCAAAAAATTTGTAACAATATCGGACGTAGGCAAGAAGACGGTCACACTCAAATTCGTCACTTTTCAGTTAATTATACAGTTTTATAAGGACAAGAGGTATTTAAAGTATAGATTATGTTCACCTCAACAGCAACTAATTTGAATATTCTTCAAATCTTTCTTTGGTAGTCAGTTATTCTGAATTGGGGAAGAGCTCAGGCTTCTTTTATTTTAATTCTTAAACTTATTTAAGCACTGGTGATGGAAACTTTATCTTATCTTATTTGTTGAGCTACTCGTTTTACATTTCAAAAAGGAACTCACATCGGTGGTTCGGAACAAGAACACAAAATTGATCAATTCAGTTCGAATCTCTACTCAAGGTAAAAATCCACGCTCCCGTGCGATATTAGGCCCGACTGGTGAGCACAATTTTTGGAAGCATACATTCCCTTATCAATTCCACCTAATGGCGGAAAATAAAGGTCGATTCCAAATTGACGACTGAACTCTTTTCCTGAAGTTTAGAACAAACTTTCAGTTAAAATTCAGTAAGTAATTAAGAACGCACTTGTGCGCGTTCCTCGGTACAAATAAACAATTTTGCTCATATCTACGATCACCGGTATCAAACTTACAATGTATGCTTAAAATTTGCTTTTTTTAAATCATTTTTATTTTTAATTTGCTTCATTTTGTAAGTTTTCGTAATTTAGCAGAAACTGCTTGCCGCCAGATTCGTTTTTAAATAAAAGACCCAATGCTTTACACAATCGTTGAACTCTACTTGGAGGTCCTCAACGAAACTAGGCTAACTGCCATTGACAAAAGAAAATTCCTGCAACAACGGCTCAATAAGTAATAAGAAGCTTTATGGATCAGGAAAGGAAAAATGTGTTTTGAAAAAAGCGAAAATTGGAATAGTGTGGATACACTCACCATACTAAAAAATACCGGCGTACAGAGGGCTGCGCCCGCAATACGAGGGTTTTTTAGAATTTTAATGCATAGTGAATATTTCTTGTACATATATTTTATAAGCAATAAATAAGTATTGTGCACAACATTAATGAAATGCTTCCTGTAAATCTATTCTTGGATTGGTCTAAATAAACGCGTTCCAGAATGAAAGGCTAGCGCCTTTCATTCTGTTCCACCTTTAATTAGACCAATCCAAAAATAGATTTACTATTTACCCAGTTTGTATAAAAGTACTCCAAGGCAAATCTACAGGCAACGATTTAAGATTTCTGATGGCCTTTGACCAAAAATAAACTCAGGCAAACGTAAGGATGGCTTGGCTTTATATATGAACTGAATTATTAGCTGTAAATCTACTGTTACTGTTTTTTAATCAAGGAAAAAATATAAAATGATTCCATTGTGTTCCCTGTCATAAGAGCCAACGCAAGCTTTCCTATGAGTACTGAAAAAGTATACTTTTGCAGCTATTCAGGGACACCCTGTTAACTTGGTTCTACTAACTTCAAAAATTTTTGTGTCAAACACTATTACCATTCTATGCATTTCCACCAAATTTCATGTTCATTGTTTCATCAAGTTAAAAGATATACATTGAAGAAATGCTTAAGAGGCTTGCATTGTGAAAGGCCCATACTAAATACTTATTTGGCTATATTTCCGGTTTGGATACAGTTATTCGAATGAAAATTCGTAGACATATTCTATATGTAATTTTCTAAAAACCTTAGCAGCACTTTCATATTTGGAAACCTAAAAGGGGCTACACACGAACAAATTGAAATTTTACAAATTTACTGTTATTTACTTTTCCTTTGCAAAAGTCAAGAGTCTTAATATTTAACGTATATAAGGCCCTACCGACCAATCTTTGTGCAAAGTTTCATATCGATCCCTATAACGGTTTAGAAAAACGGAGCTCGAAAAGGAAGTTTAACTTTAAACGTCAATAACTTTTTTACCGTTACTCGAAACTGGAAAATTTTAACTGATATGAGGTGTACTCGTTTAGATCTTTGATTTAAATACCCATACGTCAATCTCCGATAAAAACTAAAAAAGTCGACATTTTTCAAACGTTCGGGACACCCTGTTGTCTTCTTCCTACCATCTTCTAAGGTATATGTGCCAAAGACTGTAACCATTCTACACATTCCTACCAAATTTCATCACAATCGGTTGAGCCGTTCGCGAGTTATTTAGTGAACAGACGGACAGACGGACAGACGGACGGACGGACAAAATAGATTTCATAAGGGTTTTTTGAAAAAAAATTTCTAAAAAACCCTAAAAAGGCAAAATTATCCATGCAATATTTTCAGGCCTCTGTTTTTATCGTATGGCAAAATAGCTATACCAAAATTTGCTCCAAATAAAATACAGAAATTGTTATTCTGAAACTCCGCATTTGATAACCCTAAAAGTATAAGTAATCATGCAAAATGATCCCCCTCCTCTCCGAAAAGCTATCTACGCCACTGGAGTGGCCTCTCGTAACTGACGGAGGCTGCGTACCAGCACACAAATTTCACTTGTGAGATTGCTACTGTGGCTGCGTGGATCCTATATTTCCTGTTTCATTTCATGGCTTCTGAGCTGGAGTATACAATTTAAACCGTTAGGTTCCTTCGCGAAGTTAGTGGAATTCAACTTATTTTCATCTGAAAGGGTGACAAATGGTAGCTTTGCTTTGTTAGGGACCTTGTAAAGAATGGGTCTCATATTTCAGTGTCTTTCAAGGTATTTAATAAAAATTTATTTTCTAGCTGAATCATACCAGCAATAAAATTTAGCCACTGTTAATACTTTGATAAATTTATATGAAATCTTATTAATACCGTTAACCATATTTCAATCAATAAAGGATTTATAAATATTCTGACGATGCTACTTTGCTAAGATGAAAGTGAAAGACGAAACAAACTGATTTCGAAAGTGGAATATGCAGTCTGAGATACAAAAATTGCACTGAAAATAGACAAACTACGCTCTAATAGGCAGATATTAGAGGCCAGTTGAATGTATTCAGAATGCAGAAGAAAATTATTCTCATACTATTTTAAAAATTTGACTCTAAAATTAGCAAAAAAAAAAACACAAAAAAAAAAATATATTATTTGTGTGGGGTTTGGTTGGAATAAGTGGGCAAATAAAAATATTTACACTGAAAATTTTATTGGGGGATGCGGGAGCATTTGTTTTGACCTTTTTTGTTGCTTTGATAATTCAAGGTTTTGTGAAATTGGTGTAAAAAATGTTTTTTAAAAGAACAAAAATGGGATGTTGGGTTTGCGTAGCAGCCCCATGACCCCATGTTCCGATTTTATCCATTCTCGCATATGTTTTGTGTCATTAACAGAAATACATTCGTGTGAGATTTGGTTGAAATTGGTACACAAATAAAAACAAATTCTTAGAAGAACCTAATTTGGGAGGTTGGGTGTGCAAGGCAGCCCCATGACCCTAAGGTCCGATTTGGTCCATTCTTAGATATGTTTTGTGTCACCGAGAGAAACACATTTGTGTAAAATTTGGTTGAAATTGGTGTACAAATAAAAAAGTTTCTGTTACAAGAACCTAATTTGGGGAGTTGGGTTTGTATGGCAGCCCGATGACCCCATTGTCCGATTTTACCGATTCAAAAATACAAACTGCCTGCAGCAAAAAGAGGCATTTGTATTTGAGTAATACGCGTCGCAACAGACAGACAGACGGACAGACTGACATGGCCCAATCGACTCTCCAAGTCATTCTGATCATATATTTATACTTTTTATATGGTCGGAGATGCTTCCTTAAAAGCTTGACACACTTAATGACAAAGTTAATACACCCACCAATTTCCAAGATCTAAACTGCTGTTTTGTTGAGGTGTTGAGATCAACAGCACGCCCAGCAATGTTATTTATTCCCATAAATGGATACTTGTTTACAATCTGAGCGACATCATAGCCCTTCATGGAGGTCGTGAGTTCGAAAAACACCATAAAATGAATTCGTTCACGGTGAGCCTGGAATCCATGACCCTGTGCATCAATCCAACCACAAGCCAGGCTACTAAAATTTGCTAACAATATTTTTGCGACCGGAAATTTCAATTCCTAAGATGATGATCATGATGTTAAAAAAATTTTGGGCTTGCCCCCCCCCCCTGACCGAAATCCGGGCTACGCCCATGTATGCAGGTACTGCGGATATTCTTGATTTGCCGTAACTCCTGGAATTTGGAGTGTGATACGGTTATCACCCATACCTTTTCTAGTCGCATTTTAGTTTTTTTGACGGCGACGGGCCATGCCGATTTTTGAAAAATCGTTTTCTATGAATCATTATATCACAGAGTGGCGACCGAACAATTTTTAAAAGAGAAAATAATGATCAACTTGTCAGCTGATAAATAAAATATCAACCAATTTTTTTATAAGGTAATAGGTGTCCTTCTTTACCCTAAACACTATTTCTAAATTGCAGTCCACTATTCCGCTGTTTAAAAAAAATTGTGCATAACGATTGTAAAATGCTTTTTGTGGGTATCACGTATCAGTTTGTTTCACGCCCTGCAGCATTTTACTTCGATGTAGTTTCTATGTTTTACTTTCCACTAAATCGAAATTTAATGAGTGCATTCAGCGAACGAAATTTACTGGAAAAACCCTGGAAATGCTACAAGAATTACCCGCCACCGACCTCTTCCTCAGCTGAAAAGCCTTCACGCGGAATGAGAATCTAATTGGAAGAGCACTTTTCTGCTACATTTTTCGTTCGCTGAATGCACTCATTGAATTTTTCCTTTCGGATTTTTACATTTTTTTTATTCGAGTACTAAAAGCCGTCCCCCGTTAGAGCGGGCGCTGCCTATGAGACGTCTCGACCGCGAAAGAGCGGATTACCTAGCTTTAAGGGCCCAATGCTAGAGATACTTGGAAGCACTGTTTATTAGATGTATCAGATGAAAAGGCGAAACTAAATCGTATGTCTCAGCGGTGGCATAAAATACATACCTACATGCACAGTGGAGCTAAAAAATTATTGCAAAAATGAGGGACGTCCCAACACCAGCAACACGACAGCTTACACTGTATAATATAGGGGAGTATTGATGTGTGTTGGTTCCAGGTACGTAACCATTTCAGCTGAAATCTTTAAACTAGGATAACTGGATCCTATTAAATATAATCATTTTTAAGGATCTTTTTTTTTTTATTTGAAATTTTCAATTTATGCTTATCAAAGGATCGTTATGACAAAGCGGTTTTTAATCTGTATTCCAAATTGAGGGTATTTTACGTGGCTTGTAGTCGGAAAATCGGAACTCTCGGCCAAGCACTAAAACATGTCCAATATTTAATGCAGGCTCACAATTCGTTGATTGCTACGATTGGTGTTGTTCAATGAACACTGAAGCATATATGCTTTTAGAACTAGAATAAAATAAAACAAACTCCTTTCACAAAATTTAAAACAAATAGCAAATTTCAGAAATTTGCTGCCCACATACGAAATCCCGTCCTGGATGAAGAAGATCGCGTTGATTTCTATATTGGATTGAAGTCATGATTTAAACTTGGATATTGATTTACGTGTTTAATTATTTGCAGAACAACAGCTTAACATTCTATAAATTAGATACGGATAAATGATGACCTGATTGAGAGTCACCACGGACAAAAGTCCAAAGCACCCATAAGGCTACTGGTTTTAAAGGCCCTGTCGACAAAGTAGAGACTTGTTGAGTAACTATTTATTATACATTTAATGAGTATTTATTATTTTTGATTTAAGTACAGTAGAGCGTCGATTATCCGAACGTCGATTATCCGAACATTCGATTAACCGAACCGGGGATCTAGCTATTTTCATATGATATGCTTCGAATCAAATGAAAAAATCGAGTGCCTGTAGGAAGCAAATTCTCACCAACACCACTTAATTCCTTCGAATTTAATTCTTTTGCTCAGTGCTATTCGTTTCGCACATTTCCAAACTGTCGCTTATATTAACTTTTAGGCAATCCTCCAGTGTTTCTATGAAAACTCGATTAACCTTTCTGTCGGCACGAAGGTCTGGCCAGACCTTTGGCACTATATTTTGGTGAAAAAAGTATAGAAGATGAAATCGCAGCGACTTCAAATTTCATGGTATCCCAGAATAATATGTTTAGAAGCATTTTGCAAAAATTTGCAAAAATCGGTTGAAGTTTTGAGTAAGTTTTTGATGATTTTCAATTTATAGTGCTTTTTGATACCCAATAGGTCTGACCAGACCTATAGTTATTCCCCCCATTTTTCTCTTGAAGTAAAAAGTGCAAATATTAAATTCTCTTATTTATGATATAATAATGTTATTTAAATTTAATTTGTACTATAAACGATACAAATTTCTGAGATTTTTCTATAAAAAGCCGTGAAGTTCAGAAATGGGTATGCCTAATTTCCTCACGTTTTATAACATCACCAAATCAACTGAGATTTGATCCTAGGAAATTCAAACCAGTTTTATTTTCTTTGTAATAGTAAAGACTAAGTATGAGTGACTTGGAAACGTGTTTCTAAATAGATTTGATCAAGAAATTTACGAAAAATTTAGAATTAAATGATTGTTGCGCTTGAAAATTCCCTATTTCTTTCCACCTATCTCCCTAAATTTGCAGACTAATATCGAGGTAAAATCTGTGAACAAAGTGCTAAATATTTCCCCAAAGATATTGAAATTAGAAAATTTGATCGAACTATCTACTAGATATACGCAATGCAAATAGCGACGCAAAAAAAGGAGAAAATAAGGGGAAAAAATGTTTGTACTAATACCTCCTCAAAATATATCTACTTAAAAACGTTTCCAGTATGTCTTCAAAAATTATTTTGATGCTTTCATTGTTGAAAAATTGCAGTAAAGAGTTGATGGAATGATTTAACCGATAAAATTTTTACTTTTTCTTAAAAATAAAAAATTTTTCTCAGTAGGTCCAGCCAGACCTATTGGGTATAGAATATGCATATCGTAGTAAGTGCGGACAGAAGGGTTAACCGAACTTTCGGTTATCCGAACCACCCCTTGTCGACATTAGTTCAGATAATCGACGCTCTACTGTACAGTATTGTGGTTACACTATTTTGTTATGCTTTAAAACAAATAGCAAATAGCCCCATGTTGCCAAGGAAGATTCCCTTGCAGCCAACAGAAACAGAAAAATTATTACTAAGTCTAAAACTGCCCTTAACCTATCAATCATCTGAGTGTATTTACTCTTAGTTATTGGAGTACTTCTATTACATTATTGTTTTCCCAAATACATATTTATCGGTTTTTGTCAACTAGCAAATTTGAATTTTTTTAACAAATTGATTAACAATCGTATAAACAACCCTTTTACCGGCTTTCTAAAATTCCGGATAAATGATTTTAAATAACTTTTCTGCACTTATCCTTTACGCAATATTTAGAACATAATTTTTGACCGTATTTTCACAATTCTTCTATTATAATTGCTAAATTTAGTAATACTGATGTACCTCAGGACGGGCATACGGGTTACGCGACGCATGAGACCAGTACCTACAATAACGGTTAATTAATGTCGAAAATTTATAATTTTAGGTATTAAAAAATTATCGAAAAAGAATATTAATATTTGCATAAAAAATGTAATAGGATGAATTTATGCTGACGTTCTATTTTCCGTTTTCCAGAAATGTCTAAAAATTATTGAATTTAGATTTTTTTAATATGATCTGTCGATTTTTGATTTAATGTTGCTTTTCCGTGGCCATTAGTAGACAAATAAAATCCTCTCATCCTCTTTCCTTCAAAAGCAACAGACGTAATAAATTGTTTGAATGGTGTACAATTTAGTGTTAATTTTATAAAAGACATCTATGCACAACAGATTTGACTGAAAGCCAACTATACAGAATTAGATAACTATCTTGTAATGTAATCCATACTATTCAGCAAGCAAAATTAAAGAGTTTTCATCTGAATCACGACTTAGCTGCAAAAACAACAAAAAGAAAACTATTAAAAGCTGTATATCGCCTAACCTTAAACTCTGCTTGAATTTCTTTTCACCGGTGTAAAATTGCAGTAATTATAGAAATTATTCCATTAAATTCATTTCCGGGACCAATTTTCCAGTCACAACTCCATTGGGCAACAATTATATGTCAAACAATAGAAACACTAATCTTCAATTTAAACACGGTGCGGAATTGGTCAATTTCGGTATCTACGTAGACACGTTACTCTCGTTATTTTGCGGGGAAAAGACACAAGAATTCCGCAGTTTTTACAGTGCGGGAAGCTGATGAATACAAGCGAGTAAATCATTTCATCTAACTATCAGCCAAAGCCATATCCCTGGACAACACAAATCCTTGTGTTGTTCATACCTAACCTTATGAATGTATGAAGTTAAAATGTTAATGCATCAGTAAGAAAAAGTTAGTGCTCCAGAAAAGAGGTGAGTGGTCGTTTATGTGTGTTCGTTTTGTCTTAAAGTCATGACTCGAGAGAAGTATTTTGAGTTTTTCTTAGACACTTATATTATATCAGAGCGCTTTAGAAATCAGCTTATGTGATCGCGCAAATATATGTATACATAATGATAGGTTTTCAATACACCACTATCAACATGATTTCGTTTAGTTGCCACGCTCATTTGACATGGCCTGATGGAATGATTGACTATATGGGGAGCATTGTTGCACAAGAAAACTCGCTATACTTCGATCGGAACCGCCAAATCGTTACGTTCGCTAAACATATGATGAACATATGCACTTGTTGTAACGGAACATTTGAATTATATGATCATGAAGAATAATTGTATGTACGAGCAGTACATTTATCAATAGAATAAATTTTAATAGCGCAGCTTCCCAGAGAAATCAAAGACTGTAACCTCGGGATTAGATTAAGCATTTATGCTGGACTCTCAACAATAACGGTATGGTATAGTAATTTCCAGGATATTTTAATGTCTCTAATAAAAATTAAATTAGGTATGCGTCTACAGATTGCAGCAAGAAGATATCCCTTAGATATCCAATATGCAATGGACAAGATATCCTTGGGCACAAAACGTTAAAGATGTCTGCTGAATGATATAATATGTACATATATTTCTTGTACATACGTATTGAATTTTAAAGAGTTTAGAAATTCGTGTTGAAGTCCAATTTGCAATAGAAACAAATCAAAAGCGCAGACCCCTATTAAAGAGATGAATAAGCCAAGACAATTTCTCTATTAAATTTGAAAATTTCTTTCTTGTTTACACGCAAGTTTTCTTCGCTAATAATTCACCTGAAATGTAATGTGCTATACGAAACGTGTATTGACGATTCAAAAACACGTCAACATTCAATCAGACAACGCGCGGCCAGAAAAGCAAACAATCTGTCAAACTTTTATGTCAGCATTCAATCAACGCCCGTTAAACAGGCAATCAAAACTATATAAATGAATCCGGATCTCCCACTCTTTCATGACTTTTAGGATATTCATGCTTTCTCCTAAAATCAGTATTTCAAATTTCAAAAAAAAAAAAAAATGTATATAAAAAATATTTCATGCCTATATAAATCTGTGTAGTGTTAAACGTTTTCGACATCAAACGAAACGGCATGCCGACAGACTCGTGTAAACATAAGCAAATTGTGCGTGTGATCTAGACCTACATATAGGTTCATTTCTAATATCATCAAGTTCTCATGTATCTTTTGCTGAATAGTGAATATGCCACAAGACAAGAACGCGGCTATAGTGCCGCCGCTTTGCCGGCCGGTCCGATCCCGGTCGTACCTTAAGCTTTGATACTTCGGTTCAATTTCTTAAATTTATACAAAAAAACAAGAAGTACTCGCACGTACATCATGTCAGACTGATTTTTCAGTTTCACTTGATCTGTTTACAGCTGTTTTCGTTCATAAACTCCAAACATATAAAATATGAGTACATTGATTTATGATTATATCCAGGGGCACCTGGTTATCTTAATTTCGAAAAGAAGAAAAAAAATCATATCATTAATGAGATCATTTAGACAGCATTGAATGATCTTTCAGATCAGTCTGGTGAATGTGTCAAATTCCCTTTTTTACACTGCATGTGATTCATAGGATTGGTACCGGAGAGGATGGTGATATTGGGGACATCTGAGAGAGCTGGTAAAAAAAAATGTAGTGTTGAAATTTTAAGATTTTTTTGGTGATATTTTTTAAAATATTCAAATATCTTAAAAAAAGTGTTCAAATGCACTCTCTGTACGCTAAACTAATAAAATAATTTAATTTGGTTTTGGAAAAAGTTTGATGTCGCAAAAGCTTGTGATAAACATAGCTGACGCGGTCACGTTCACGTTGGGAGGTTCTCGGTACAATATACACAGTAAGATTTTTTCAACTATAGAATACAGTAAACCGCAACTAGATTTGAGCTCCTAGATTTTCTAGTGGCGAATCTAGTAAAAATTTTTTTACTAGAACTCCAGCAATTTTTTTCGATAGAAATCTAGTTAAATAAATTGATAATCTAGGGCTCAATAACTAGAATTCTAGTGAACCAGTCACCTGTATCCCAATGCTTATCTAGTGAAGTTTACTAGATTTCGTTAGATTTTAATAAATCATCTAGTTAATTTATTAGTCTAATCCAATTGTTATCTAGTGAATTTTACTAGATTTCATTAGACTTAACTAGATAATCTTTGATAAATTATATTTTATTCCGTTTATATTTGTTTCAAAAACATCATCATCTTCTTCTTCTTCCTTGCCTTGTTCTTTATACCGCTCCATGACTTCGCGTTGCTCGACCTGCATTGTAGGCACATCACCCGTTTTGGCGGTAATATCTCAGCATATTTCCACAGGCAGCTCTATCTTGGATCGTGTCATCACTGAGACCAACTTGTTGTTGTTGTCCATGATTAATAATAACATCATCTATTTCACGGGAATAAAGAAAAACCTAAACAAATGCCCTTCTAATTTAATTTATCATACCAGAACATACAGAGGAAATTTTCGTTGTCGATTTTGACTACTTACCTCTAATTCAGAGACAGTAACTCAACAACAGACAACAACTAATGAGCTGGCCAAATTGAATAGACGAGAGAAAACTATTTGGAGCTGTTTTCTACCAAAACTTAATAGTATATCAGTAAAATATACTGTTTTTCTAGGAATATATTACCTATTTGCTGAAAAACTAGTAAAATTGGACTTGGTATCTAGGTCTTGTTCGAGACTCGCACGATATTACATTCATTCTAGTTAAAAATAGTGGATACCGGTTCTACTTTTTCAGAATCGCTAGAATGATAGTGATATTATGCACTAGAATCAGTCTAGTAAAATTGTACTGGGAAAATGACTTACAGAGTATATATGGGCAGAACGCATTAAATAATTCTCTTGCAAAGTAACGTACCTTTTGTATCAACCATATCTTAAAATTAGTTCTAACCGCCACACACAATATCTTAAAATAAGTTCTAAACGCCAGATTTGGTAAAAAGCTATCCATTGGATATATTTATTTCATTTATTCTTGTCGGCTTCCAAATTTATTTCATATTTATTAAAAAAACATCAAAGTGTATGACATAGTCCTTTTTCAAAATCCTGAAAATGGCTCAAGTCTCCCCAAGTGGCGGGACAGTTGAGCCACCATATTGGGAGACATGACCATACTCTGAAAATTCACAAAAAAGTAGTATTTTTGACGGACATATTAAAATGTTTTGTCGTTCTCATCACATTTTACGAAAAAACGTAATCGTGCCCTTTTTTGATTGTGACTGAACTATGTAAGTTCAATTTAATTTTAATATTAATCATAATGATTTTTTTATGTTAATTTGTGTCCACCCAGAAGTCATTCCGACTAGGTCTATGAAAGTTTTTAGCTTAACCCATTTCTTTCCAGCGTTGCGTATACGCAACACCAAGTTTGACCTCTCTAAACACAACCAAAATTAAATTGCAATACATGAAAAATATCGTCATGGATTCATTAAAGGACATTTCTTCGTTCTATTTCTCTGCATTTATTCTTACGGAACAGTCATTGTTTCCTTGAGGATGCGAAGCGAAAGAAAGTGATAGTAAAAAAATATTCAAATAACTTAAAATTAATTTCCATATGCACTTTCTGCACGCCAAACATGTGCTTATTAATCAATTTAATTTGGTTTTCGAAAAAGTTTGATATTTTTCGCAGGAACATTTGATAAACATAGGTGATGCGTTCACGCAACGTTGGGAGTTTCCCAGTAAAATAAGAATGAGTCAAGGGCATACCACATTCTTTTTCTATGTAACTCAGCTTTGGTGTAAGCAATATCTTATCTTAACATTAGTTATAAGCGCCGCACTATCTCCACATCACATCTGTCTCATTGAGTACAGGAAAAGCACAAAAACAAAGTAGTGTCGGGCAATAATAGCTAGATATTGGTCAGCTTGTCTTTAGCAACTTACAAAATTTCATTGTGGTACTCAGATTACTAGAAATATAGTAAAGAAAGCCCATGTGATGATTGCATATCAGTGGCGCAACCAAGAGAGGAGCTAAGGAGGCTAACAGCCATCCCAGGCCTATAAATGAGGAAAGGAAAAATTAAAAAATGCAAAATAAAGCAATGAGTTTCATTAGATATTTTATAAAAATATGAATCGTGTTGGTGGGACGAATAATCAGCCAGTCTCATTGATCTGTTCCAAGTTTTTGACTTCCTTACCAGCATTTTTGTTTTTGTTTAGATTGTTTTTTCCTTTTATCACCAAGAATTAAGAATTGGGAATAAATTCGAGATCAGTAGCAGGACAGAAGACAAACTTCTCGGTGATAATTGTAGCTATTTTATGTTAACCACGTGGCAGAAGGTGGCAAATGCCACGGGCCCCGCGCTTTAAGGGGCCCGCGTTTTGCTTAAACAAAAATTATAACAACCAAGATGTCAACGAAATTCTAAAAGCCAGTTCCTTCTAAATTGTTATAACAAGTTATCGTTGAACAATTTACGCCAGAGTGTTGAAAGAGTCAAAATTATAGCAAGGTTATAATATTGCGTAAAAATGCAGAAATATTTCTTTCTAATTCATGATGGCATTCCCGCAAACTTACGTCCACACTGTTTCAGATTCACATTCTAACGCGACATAAGATTTTTGAAGTTTATGTTGGGAAATGTATTTGCACACCCAAGTAACAATTTCATCCCTATAATACTTCGTAAAATATTCTCTTCTAACGACAATAGGGGCACTTTACAGGGTATAAACACTGAATAATAGTCCAATAATGGCATCTGGCGCCGTTTTGATCCAATAGAACCTTATTGTAGTACTGAATTACGCTTCCAGAAAGACATACATCATGTGTTATGTCATCATTTTCTGTCATTTTCTCGCGATTGCGAAAAAAAAGAGAAAAAAAATAATTCCCGCAGCCAGCGTCGAACCAGCGACTGTCGTACGCCAGTCCGGCGCCCTATAACCACTCGGCCAACCTGACATAGTAAACATGGCTCGTAAACACTACAAGTGCTCAACACTTCTTGATCGACCCATCTACAATGCACCTTCTTCTTTATAGGTCAATCAGTTGAATAAATCCACACATTTATCAATAAAATGCAGACATTTTCTACGCTGAGATTATCCTAATTGATTCATAAGTTAACAAGGAGTGAGGAAATGTTGGTTTCATGCAATATTTCAATGAATTCAATTCAAGAAACGTAGTATTCCAGAGCACTTCATAAATTTCAATTCTTAGAAAAATCACAAAGTCCATCCTTCTATAAAACTACGCTGAACAATTTATTGGATGACCATACGAATGTCACACTATAAAAATGACACCGACTGTGCTATAGAAGAATATATGCATGTGTGTGAGTTAACTTAGAGAGACTATTGCATGTGTGTGCTGGATCATCCAATAAACACAAGAGTGGAGTATTTAAAGGAGTGTCTTTTTTAGGTTAACGTTTAGAGACAGTTTTATCCAAATTTTATACTACCATCTTTAAATTTATTCCATAATGATGATAGAAGCTTTCCGGAAAATACTTTAAGGATGTTTTATCGGATGAAAATATTAATTTAAGCGATTTCACACGATAAATGAATTTCGTTGTACTATATGATTGCTACAGTGTTAAGTGCCTCTTTAAAGCAAACGAATTGTTGCTTGGGCACATCCATAGAATTCAGAAATCACAATTATATTTCCTATTCACAGTGGCGCACCGCTTCAAACGTTATGAAAAATGGGGGCGAAACAACAATTATGTTTTTCATACCCCCCATTGAGAAATGATCACTAAAACCGAAATATTATTTTTAGAACCACTTTATTAGTTTGGTTAAGGTAGGCCCCGCGCACGCTTAATCCGGCGCTGATGTTGGCCAGTCTTTCTCAGGCTCCGCCATCTTTTACGTCGGCATGTAAAAATTTCATGCATTTGCAGACAGACACAATGAGCCACATTGAGTTACCACAACTAAACGACTAATTTCAATGTAAAGAGTCGCGCTTTTGTTTCGGTGTGAAGCGATTCATAGATAAAGTTGTACTGAATTTAGGTTTCCAAAACATTTGTAACCAAGTCAATCGGTTTGTAAATGTCGAAGTTATTCAATGTTTACATACCGACATAAAACATGGTGCACCCTGTATGTTTTTTGTCTGATAAATAGATAGATAGATAAAAGGTTTATTCCAAATTCAATATTTTATAAAGTGGTACAAATGTAGTTTACAAACCGATTAAAGGCATGGCATAGCCGTCTGCCTGATTAGACTGATTTAAAATTCTACATTACATTTCAATTTAACAATTATGAATAATTAATACGAATTCATGTAAATTATACAATACACTTTTTTTGTTATTACTTTGTGTAGCTATTAGTATTTATTTGTTTAGTTCAAGGTGTTTGAGTTCTCGTGTTATTATAACGTGGTTCACGGGAGCCGGGTGATGAAGTTCACAGAACTCCGTATTCTCCATGTTCATCTACCCTAGCCCCCGTATCACGTATTTTATATTAAGCAATTCATTATATTTCACCATTAAGAATTCGACCGCGATATTTCAAAGCAATGCTACAATATTTGTATAGGGTCTCCCAACTCGAGCCATTCGGCAGGTCGTACACTTCCTGCTCGCTTAGAAAATCCTTTCCAGTACATGATCGTCTTGTTTCCATTAGTATGGGACATATGCCAATAAAATGACGGGTATCTTCCCTTGCTCTCATGTTGCATAGTTCGCAGATTATCGGTAGATCTTCACGATGAGGCATGTAGTTTACCGGTAAAAGCTCTCCCCGCGCTTTAAGTATTAGAGATATTTTAAAAACATTAAACTCGTTTCGAAAATAAGTTTGCATCTGGAGTTGATGGTTCAAATTAGCATAAATTTCGCGATGCTGTGTTGTTCTCGCTTTTTCCGCCGTTGTTCGTATGAGCATATTTTTCTCATCAGCTAAGATTTGCAGGAGCGTGTGAGAGTTTTCGCTTGTTCCATCCCAGTTGAAAGTTGTTCTTGCTTCTGCTGCAAGCGTCTCAAGATCCATATAAAATAATGTCCTCGTTTGAACTGCAAAAATTAGCACCTTCTTTGGTAACCTATCGGTATACATGTTGGAAACTTTTGTAAGGTAACGTATGTGAGTTGTTAGCGTTTCAGTAAATAGCGGTAGCAGGCCAGTTTCTTGGATCAACATATAGTTCGGAGTCTTGTCGGGTAGCCGAAAGGTACGCTTCAAAAAGTATCGTTGCAATTGTTCCACATTTGCATGCCATTTCCCGCCCCAAACCTGGGCACCATACAACAACACTGATTGTGACACTGCTTGATAAATTTTATACTTAGCCGTGTGAGATATGTCTCTGTTGATAAAACACGGCTTCCAGATTGAGTTGATTTCCCATTTCGCTTCTTTTAATTTCTGCTTCAAATGCGGATTCATATTTAGATTGTAAGCTATTATTACTCCGAGATATTTATACTCTTTTACTGTTTGAATTTCATTTCCCCTAAACGTCCATTTCTCATTCTGTGCTAATATAAATTTTTTTTGAACACTATTATCTTCGTCTTCTCCAGATTAACTGTTAGCTTCCAGGTTACACAGTACATGGATAAGTGATCAATCATTTTCTGTAGATCACCTGGTGACTCTGCGAGCAGCACTATGTCGTCCGCATATAGTAACCCTTTTAGTAGCACACCAAATGCATTTGCGCCTCCGGGACAATCATCTAGTATGTCGTTGATGAAGACAGCAAAAATGTCTGGACTCAATTTGCATCCTTGTCGAACACCTAGATTGGTCTCGAAAGATGAAGAAAGTTGTTTCCCATTCCACACCATTGCCGTTGTGTTCTCGTACATCTGTTCCAGCACATTCCCAAATTTCGATGACATCCCACGATTGTACAGTTTATAAAAGAGACTATTACGATCGATGGTATCGAAGGCGGCCTTAAAATCGATGAAACGTGCGTATAGCTTTCGACCATTTTCCATGAAGTGTCTCGCCCAGTTTTGCAATACAAAAATGTGATCGCTTGTCGCGTATCCCTTTCTAAATCCCGCCTGACTCTCTGATATTTTTTGCTCCACATTTAGCCACTTCGTGAATCTTGCCTGCAAAATGGTTGTAAAAATTTTTCCACTAGCATTCAGAAATGAGATGCCCCGATAACAAGCTGGGTCGTCAACGCTGCCTTTTTTGAAGATCGGGAATATGATCGCATCTCGGAACTCGTTTGGTATATCTCTCTCTCTCTTGATACCGTAACTCCTAGTGGAGCATGGTGCGTTGATGACTACCGTGTGTAGTCATCAACGTTACGAAGACAACTGAATTCGGAGTGTGATACGGTTGTCAGCCATACCACTTCCTAGCCGCATTGTTAGTTTATTATTCTACGATAAGAATATTTCTTATCATTTTCTTCTGAATAATAAACTTGCGACGAGTCGTGCCGAGTTTGGAAACTCGTTTCTCTATGAGTGTCTATTTCACAGAGTGGCGACCGAACCATCACGGCCACAGAGCACGTATATCTGCACTATTAAAAATTCTATTAAATTCTTGCCTCAGGATACTTAATATATTTTCATTTGCATATTTAAAAAATTCAACAGGTATCCCATTACTTCCGGGTGCTTTGTTTTTTGTCTGTTAACTTAAGTGTAATAAATTTTAATTTATCCAGAAACCTCATAGTTTCGCTGTATTTGTATCCTTGGTAAGAAATGGGTTATAATCTTAAACTTAAACTTCTGCTACAAAAACTAGCTGAAATTACATGTATTCTAAAGGTGGCAAACTTCAACAAAAATTCAACCTCTAGTCATTAGATTCCAAAAAATAAACTCAAATGGTTCAAGTCTCCCATATGGTCAACCCTCCCGGACTCCCTCTATCTTTTTGAAGCTCCCACCAAAGAACATTGAAAGATAGTCCTGTACATTCAGGCTTATCTAATGTAGGTATCCACCCAAAATGCGGAACAGGATTTGAGTGGCGGATTGAAGTAATACCAATTCTTGTTTGCAGCTGATGTATTTTGCTTTGCCGGATACCTTTTCAACTTGTTAATTATAAGGGAAGACACTACTGACTTATTAAGCCTTTTGAAAGTTGGGACCTTATGCATACCAGGATATGAAAGGACGATGTATGAGCTCTATACAAGCGAAACCATTGGGCTCGAAGTTCACAGTCATAGAATGCCGTCTGGCGTGTCATCCTCTTTTATTTTCAAAATATATTTTTAACAAAATTCATGTGACGACTACGACCGATTTTGCACAATCTTATTTCCTGAACACATTTTCCCCTACATTTCCCATCATATTAGAAATCACAACTCTTTCCGAAAAAAAAACCGATACGTAAATACATACAACAACAACGCAACCAAATGCCTATATCCAAAACACCAGACCGCACATATTATCGCCCGCAATATTGCATCTACACGTATGGACACATTTTGTCGGTGGCAAGGAATCAAAAAAAAGTAACGAAGGAGTATATTTGGATAGTTTGTTGCGCTGTCTAACATTGATTGAAGTCAAAAAAGAAAACTCTGCGTACATATTAAGTTTATGAAGGAGGAAGTATATTGATGGTGTTTAGTTTCAGTGGTGTTGAAAGCAGATCGCCCATGTAATGATTACGAGCGCAACAATCTTGGATCCTTCTCGCGCTTCATCGACACATTCAATTTATCGATGGGTATCATAATTTACTGAATTGGGCATCTATCTTTTGATGCCTTTGTAGTTGACGGTACACTTCAATACGTTAATTGCCATTATGTCTTATAAAGTTTTTCCCTTCTACACAGTGTTTTTTTTCTCTTAATTCGTAATCGTTAATTATTATACGCGATCACGATCGTAGCCGCGGATTACCATGAAAATAATTGGCATCTTTTTTTTTAAGTGGATCATTTATTTTCATCGTACTTATAGGTAGCCAAACTAATGACTGAATATTTTTATTTATTTAATTTTTATCAAAGACTTTTTGGTTACGATACATACACGCTCGCGTGTTGATCGAATGGTTTTTGGTTTGTTCGCATTTTCATCATGATTATCCAGGAAAAGAAAATCAAATGTAATTGAAAATTTGGTGAAAGATGTATTACTGAAAATTGAATTGATTTGAAATGTTTAGGTTTTTTTTTTCTTATTTTACGTTGAGTAGGTATCTCTTGTTTGTATTTTATCCGTGTTTTTGGCAGTTTGTTTTATTGCAGGAAAAAATCGAGATTGGAATAAATCAAATCATGAAGTAATTAATCTTGGATATAACAAAATACGATGTAAACACTCTCTTTGAAAGGTGCGCGTAAGGAATTTATGAACGTGTTTGAAATATTCTCTCAAAATAACATATTATCAATAATTTTGTAAAAAAAAAATAGTTTTTGGCGTTATGCTGGCGATCCTTACATAATTTTTTTTCAGGTTTTGGAGTACATACTGTCTCTATACAATTTTTTTTTGCGAATTTACATACCCGCATTTTTATCGCAAATTTTATTCACAAAAAAAAACTATTATGGGCTTTAACTCAATTTGCAAAAACTACCTAAAATCTACATAAAATTGAAGTTAATACCATAATCTTTCAATGAAACACTGTATCTAATCCGGAAGATTATATCTTATTTGAATACCTACACAGACTAATTTTCTATTCAACACAATGCTTATGTATGTACTTATTTGAAACACTTGACAAATTGTATGTTTATGTCTCGTGTCCATATCGAAACTAAGCGGAGGATTATACTCCTAATAGCATCATAATGGCCGATTACAATATAAATATCTTTTTATCTCTGTATGTTACAAATGCCGCTTATATGGATGCCAATATACATTTTGTCATCATTCATTTTTACCTGCGGACTATATATCCCACTATTACTATCTATCTGTTTAATTTTTCACTTAAAAAACGAAAAATTCTATTCAATTTTGCCTATATCGATAGGTACCTATGTATGTCTGAGTTGTACCAATGCGCGGCGACCGATAAATGAATGAGTTATAGAGCACAGCTAAGACGATAATAATCCTCTCAAAGAGGTAAAGTTGTGTGTCGCGTCTATTAGACTTCCACCGAACCGGATAATCTTACTAATGCAATAGCACAATGACAAAAAAAAAACATTTTTAAAAACGAGTGTGGGATAGTATGGTAATTATTATTTTTCGGATTGTGACCATACAGAAATATATCCAATATGAACAATAGTAATGAATACGTTACGTACACAAATATATCCTTTCAAACATTTGAAAGGATTCTTGACATTCATTGTGCAATCCATCGGAAGTACTTAGCCCCCAATATAGGGATACATTTCAATATTATTTGCATTGTGTTTTCGTTCAGCTTATATTATTTGGTGAGTATGCAGAATATTTAACCCTTTTAATATGATTTTATGAAATGGTATATATTTACTGGTTTAAGCCATGAGATACATTTTCTCTGGTCCTGGACCTATTTTTTGAACAAAAATTTGTAGACGTCTCACATTTGTAAAATTGTATACAAAAAAAAATCCCAGAAAAAATTTCATACGTTTCTGGTAATTCAGATTTGCAAATTTTTCTTAGAAAATAAGCTTTTACTCAAAAATTTGAATGATGACTTTTTCCCGAATTTATGACAAGGTTCTTTTAACTTTGCTTGTAGTCAGAGTAGTATACGAGATTTGCATCTTCCTTATTTTGGCATATTCGGATGGCTGTAACTTGAGAACGCTGAAAGCTAGGACTTTGAAATTTTGAGTGAATGTGGCTATTACGCGGTGGCCTACAAATGTCCTAAATTTTTAATATTTCTAGAAAACACATTCAGAAGTTATCGAAAATTTTCGTTCGTTTTTTTTTTAGAAACAGATAAATGACATTTAAGCGACTGTAACTTCCATACGGCGATTGGTAAAATTTGAAATCTAGAGAAAATGTACGCGCCAACTTGCTCTATTAGTGTGTGAAATTGCAGAAAGATCGTTCAAAGGGTTCCCCCAGTTGTCGAAAATCTCATATTGCCAAACATAAAAGACCGATTATCTCGCTTATTATTGATCGTACAGACATCAAACTAGTGGCGCAACCATAAGAGGGGCTATGGGGGCCAGTGCAATTCCTAGACATTGAAAAAATGAAAATAAGGTGAATAAGGTAATCCGAAATTAGTATTTTTTTTACAAAATGTACTTCTGCGGAAAAATGTGTTCAAATTTTGCTAATGTGCAGAAATATTTTAGTACAATTTTATACACAAGTAGGCGGCCGCTTAGGGCGCAAACCTCCGGGGCGCACGCAAATTTGGTAGGTTAAGGGAGCGTACATAAAATTCTCGGCGCAGATGAGGTCAAATTTTTTAAAGCGGTCTCACCAATTAAATATCAATTATCACCTTGTTTCGAACATACATTATTTATTCGTGCATATAATTGCTCTCTACTTTTTGACCTAGTTACACTCTAAAAAAAAAGATTGTAAATTTCTAGCAGATTCTGTGAAAAATGAGTGTAAAAGCATTGTAAAATTAAGCAACAGTGCAAAAACTACACATTCTTTGTGTATCGCAATATTTTTGAGCATTATTACATGTTTTAAAGTAAACTTACACAAACATGAGTGTTTGCTTTTCCATCAAATTCTGTGAAAAATTTACGACGAAATATTCACATTCAGCCGCTGCACTAAAATTTGTGTAAAATTTACAAAACATTCTGTTGAAAAAGACACAGATTATGACGATTTTCGAATTTTTCACCAATTATGAGGTTCTTTTGAAGTTTACACCAAAATAATTGGAAAACATGAATAAGTTTTCCGTAAATTTTTCATATCACAGTTGCTGTTTCGCTGTCTAGTGGTGCAGTCATATTTTATGGGCGCCACAAATCCTCTGATCGATTGAAGAGATTTTTGGATTGCGAGATAAACTGGAAGGTGTATGTGACCATCCAATTCAATTATTTGATCGGACGTGTGGAACGTAGTGCCATGCAATTTCTCGTGCAATCTGTCATGACAATCATGAGTGTTCTCAATTGCAGATTTTTTAACATAATCCGGTGGTCATTCTTCATGCTGTATGGTTGTGATAATTTTCGCTGTATCGTGTTGTGTTGTGTGGACCGTGAGACTCATTGCAGATTGCGTCAGAAATTGAATAATGTGTAGGCTGTACGGGCGTGAGTTCGATTGTGTGCAATCGATCAACTAAATGGGGTACCGAAAATATTGTAATTTCGCTTTATGCTGTGGAAAAATACACAAAAAAAACAGTATTTCCAATCAGAATTCTTCTTCAAGTGTGGAAAATTACTACATAATGATAAAAAAGCCCCCCAAAAAGTGTGATTTTACACTTCTTGTTTGTAATAATTACACAAAACAGCGCGATTCTGAGTCAGATTTAAAATATAAATACTTCCAGAAATATGTGAATTTTTAAAATACACTTCGTTGTAATTTTACCCTGTAGATAGATGGTTTTCATGTGCCATTTATAATCAGGGAAAATTTACATTATTTTTTTTTAAAGTGTAGATACAGTGTCTTTAGCAGTTTCCGTGCTTATACTTAGCATAGTGAAACACATTTTTTTCAAAAATTCTCTGTGGCTCACCTGGTTGAGTCGCACTCTACGATGCTAGTAATCTAGAGGTCCAGAGATCGAATCTCGGCGTGGTGCAAAATTTCCGTACATCTGCGGATAGGAAATATATAGTGCTTGCAACATTATACACTCCGAAATGATATGCAATGTAACGTTGACTCGAAATTGCCTATACCTAAACAGCTCCCATGTAGATTAAAAACTGATCAAAAAAACTCGACCTATACTTGTTTATATTTTATATGTCCTTAAATAGTTGTATTGATAACTGTATTATTTGAAAAGGTTAGCTACTTAAATCTTTGCAGCGAAAAAAAAGAGTGAAAAAATATGTAATATTACAAATTCCAGGTGGAAACCGCTTTATATTCCTATTATTACGGAGTGTTTTTACACATAGCGAGGTGTAAATTTGCTAATATATTGGAGTACTTTCTTAAACAAATTTTATGTAAAATTACACTTGATTTGCAAATTTAGATTGCAGAGTAATTTCACTATTATAAAAACAAACAAAGTTTCCTTCTATTATAAGAGTAAAAATTTCTTAGAGTGTAGCTATTTCATTGAAAGCGCACATTTTAGTTTAAAATTAGAAGAAGTGGTAATATAGAATGATGTGCGGTTTTGAAATCGAATTTTGAAGCTGATTTTAACCAAAACTTTGTACGCTGAATAAATTAATTAAAATATTTTTTACAAGCATATATTTTCCACACCATTTTGCCACTTTGCCAAACATCCCGAACTCTTAAAATTGACAAATATTTGTACAACAATTCGGAAGGAAATTTTTGCGCAAAACTTTTAACAAAAATTCTGTCGTTCGTTTGTATCCAATTTTAAGGCCATCCATACGTTCGTTACCTTTCGTTACGTTTCGCTCCATACCGAATGAATGACCAAAATGCTTCCGTTCAGTTCCGAACACTTGTCAAAGTTGGTCCAATGGAGTTGTATGCAACTGCACAGACTGAACGGACCGGTACGGAAGCAAAATTATACTAGCTACACAACGTAACGCAACGGAGGTATTCTGTTCCAAACATTAGTTTCCAAATACCTATTTAGTCCTCGCCGAAAGTTATCGAAGCATGAAAATTTTTTGAGGAGTACTCAATTTTTTGAACGCTGAGTTTTTAATGCGAACATCTCCTCAGCCTCCTCAGCCATGCAAATTATTGTACTTGTACAAGACGCCCTTTTACACAAAAATTTGCAAACGCGAAAGTTTTGCTAGTATGTGGGTTGCTTAAGGTTACATTATGTTTGCGCCCTTAAGGAAAACCATTTCAGCTTCACAATTGGCTTTCGCAGCAATTTTAAGTTTGTTCACTAAGTGAACAATGTTCCGTGTAGACTTGCGTTATATTCACTAACTTTAGGAGAAATGAAATGTGAAATAAAGTGCAACTGCATTGTTTTCGCTGCCGAGGTTTACCGATCTGAAGACTTTCGGATGAAATGAAAATATAAATTTCACGATCATCATTTGACAGTATTTGCATGGCTTATGATGATGATGTTAGTACCTATTCTTAGGTTAGACCAATGTAGTAGAACTGAAGAATAAGGTGACGTGACTGCGACAATTGGAGGTTAACGATTCAGCCGGCCAAGGCTCGACGTTGGGCAATCCTGCCACGTTGATGATGATGAATTCATGAGTATGTATATTAAATAGCACTGACACAATACAAGAATTTGTAAGGGGAATTGTTGCAATTTAAATAATTTTGATTCGACCCTTTACTAGAGACTTTCAGAAAGTCGTACAAACGCGAAAACCGTCAAATATAAATTGAAATATTTCCTTTCCGTGCATACCCTGGGATACCGTTAATGGTGTATTTTGCTTAATTGAACGTAGATAAATTCGATGGAATAACCATTCCTTATTTGATCACCACCTATTCAAAGATGCACGCCGATCCGTACACCACAGCTTTTCTTACGACTTGTTAAAACAGTCTACTACAGTAAAACCTGTGTATGTTGACCACCTCCGGTTCCCGCTTAAGATGATCAACATAGACAACTTATGAAGGGTACAGCAAAATACGATTAAAATATGAGCTGGTATTGCATATATTGATGAGAAATATTTGCGACGTCCCATGAATGCTTAATTTTTAGGGAGTATAGCGAATCATACAAAATTGTTCGTTTGGTTTCCTTCCTTGGATATGTACCAAAGCCACCTTAATTTAGAAAGCCGGGAAGCAGCAATACATGCACACAAAGCGAGCCTATGAATATGTCGTATATACGTTGCACGATGCACTAACACAAGCACAGCGCATGTAAAACAACCGTGTCCGCTCTGATAAAAATCGCGAAAGCATCTGGTGGGCGTCCTCACATACATAGAATGTTCCCATCTGGCTCTCGGTCGTCCACGCAATCTAGCTCCGTCCACTCGTTGCGCGTTCATCACTTTTTGGGCATGCAATCGTCGTTCATCCTTTGTACATGTCCCGCCCATTGCAGTCGCTGCAATTTCACGATCTTCGACACCTGTAGCTCATCATACAGCTGATACAACTCAAGGTTGTACCCAATGAATAAGAAAATCTAAAAGGAAATGCAAATAACCGCAAAATACACTGGATATGCGACTTTTTTTCGGGACCAAAATATTTTCTATGGTAACTTGATCGAAGCTACAAGATGACATTTCTCATACGAATTTTATATGGAAAATTAATTGTGAACAAAATCATGCACATGCGCAGCTTGATGCTGTAACTTCGTAGTAGGGGCGTTGGAAAAATGGGGGCAATGAGTACGAAATTTCAAAATTAATAGATGCTTAAAATTAAATAATCAACAACGTTCCTGTTGCATAACTTTATACCAACAGCATCACAATTTACACTATTGCAAAAAGTACGTTTAAATGGGATTGCAAAGCGTTGCGTGGTATAAATTCGTTTAAATACAAAATTTTAAATACTGTGTATTCCAGTGCATTGTGGTTGAATACTCCAACCAATGAAAAAGCCAAAAAGTATTAAACCATACCAGCTCCAAACACTAAATTTCCTACGCCACTGCTAGCTATAAAAAAATCAAATTGTCCCCTTTATTTTCAGATATTTCGTTTCCTTCTTTTTCTTCTTCATTGGTTGTACCGGATGCGCCATTCGCCTCGTTCACGAACGGCCCCCAAGATTCTTCGGAGAACCTTTCGAATGTCTCCAACAGGTGTTCAGAGTTTTGGGTTATGGTCCATGCCTCGCAGCCATAGCATAGCACAGGTCGGATCATGGTTTTATACACGTGGAGCTTCGTGTTCCTGTGCACCAGCTTCGAATTCATAATTGGGAGGACCGCAAAATAACACTTATTAGCTATTTGTATCCGTCGCTTTATCTCATCTGTTTCGTTGGCGTCCTTTGACAAATTGCAACCCAGGTAAGTGAAATTGTCTACCTACCCTATATTGAGGTCCCCTACTGTGATGCTTGAATTTATTGAATCCATTTAATAAAAAACATTAGAACCGCACATAATATCACGAACCCATGGAATCAATATGGACTTAGTTGGATCAATATCCAAATCCGCCCGTGGGTTCATTCGACTGAACTCTTTGACTGAAATCCATTTTAATACAATTAAGTCCATAAGTTGCCGTGTAAGTGCGGCTTTATGCATTTAAAAAAAAAGTGCATTAACAACCGTTGACCACGCTTTTCCAATCCCCGAAATCTCCTTTTTTCATTTTCATTAAATATTTATACACCCTATTTTGCCTTAACCTCATTGGAACAACAAAATCGCAAATCAGAACAACTCATATAACAGGAAATAAATACAACAACCGAATTGAAGTTTTTATCTGTGAATTCTCGGGAACTTCTTTGACGGAAATTCCTAAGTGGTCATGTTAGTATAGGGTGCGTTTACTTGAAGCGTTCTGCAATTGGGCGGTCAAGTTACAAGGCAGGTGTCCAAGTTATGAGGGTGAAATTCTATGGGAGTCGTAATGATCCAGCCAAAATCGGTCAAAGTCACTGGCATAGATAGCTTTTCGGAGAGGAGGGGGATCATTTTGCAAGATTGCTTATACTTTTACGGTTATCAAATGTTGCATTTCAGAATAACAATTTCTGTATTTATTACACTTCAAATTAGTCGTTTCTTTAGCAAATTTTGGTGCAAAATAGATAGCAATTTTGTCAAACATATACGAAAAAACTGTGTCCTGAAATAATTTTAGCTTTTTGACTACGGTGAGTGAATCCACAGTATTCCAATTTTCGTACAAATTTTCGCTACTATGTTATGGAATACCAAACCTTTATATTGGGTTAGATCAGTGGTTCCCAAACTTTTCGGAGTCATAGAACACCTAGCATCGCCGCTTTTCTGGCGGGAACACCTCAAAACAGTTATATGTCCAAAAAAGGGAAATTATGAAAACGATAAAGTAATTCGTAAGTATATTTTTCTAAAATTTACCAACTTGTAGGACACCGTAGCTGCTAGCTATATTTGCTATAAATTTCGTGGCCATGCATAAATTTTACGTCTGTGATGTTAGCACCCGCCCTACTTTCGAAAAGCAAATGTGCTAACTAGGTCATTCATTAAAAAATATACTAATTGGAGAATTACTCCTCTCCGCCTCTCCTTTTCACCAGAACTAAGGACATTGAATGATCCCTATTTTTTGCCAAAGAGAGGGCTACCCAATTTTCAAATAGAGGACGAAGCATGCATTTTTTCGTTTCATTTATATGCGATATGCCGCGCTTTGATTTCCGGAAGATGCGATCTAAAGTTTTTGTTTAGGTCTGATGAGTGACAGGAGAGCACTTCCACTGAATAAATATGGAGATCCCGAGGAAATTCATATGAAATGAGAAATAGGGAGTCGCATAAACGCTGGCCGCATAACGGCATTTAAAACAGACTCTTTTGTGGGAAATCTTATGTCCAAAGGCATTATTTTCATCATTATTTCTTTTGGAGTCGTTTTCCATAATTTTCATGGAACTTCAATTCGCCAAACCTTAGCGTGGATTTCTTCAGTTGGTTCCGATTGCATTGATTCATCTAGTATTGGAGGGAAAACTACGAACAAGGTGGTTTGGATTTCAGCAATATGAGGGATCGAACCACATAACACATTGCCCGAGCTCCCTCCCTCAGAAATACTAATACATATTGGAATTTGGCTAGGTTCCGCAGATTTAACTATCTCTGCCCTTATTCTCTATTAAAACTGTCGAGATAGTGCATTTATAAAAATAAGCCATGCACGTTGAAAACCCTGAAGAAATCCGGCTAATTTAAGTTTTGCGGCTGCCCAGTTTTTCAAGGAAATTTTTTTTATGAAAACAACTGCAGGAGGTTACTAATGAAAGCGAGCACAATTTGTTGACTTAACATCCTTGAGAGCAGAGTTTTCTAAAATGTGCTGAGTGTTTTAGTAAAAAACAAAGTTTTGCATTAATTTACGATTTCTTACATCAAGCTTTAAATTTGAAATTCCAAACAAACTCTTGTGGTGAATTGCCCTTAAGACTATGAATGATAGCTGAACGTTCGTTGGAATCCCATTGTGAGCATGAATTTTTGTGTTGTCTCTACATCAACTGGTTCCAATATATAAATCGTTTCGGAGCAACGACCATGAGGGACCCCGCGATTAATTCGATTTATGAGGAAAAAATTCTTTGAATCGATTCTACAACAAAGACGTACATCGATAGTATGATAGTAAGTGCTAAATTTTCTATTGCTGTTCTGAAAATGGTTTCACGTTTTTATGAAACACTACACACGTTTGCTTTGTTTTATGTACCTAAAGTAATAATAAGAAATGTGAGACGGAGGGTGGGGGGGATTGATCCCCTTGACCCCCCCCCCCTTATCTACGCCACTGGTCAAGGTAGGCGATTGGCCAACTTATAGAAGTGGTCAAGTTGGCAGGTTTTACTGTATTTCCATCATCTCCATAATAAAGTTTATCGCTGTACTAGTCTTTAGGATTTTCAGCACCCCCCCCCCTCCCGTTGACCCCCCCCCCATGCCTTATTTACGCCACTGGTCAAGGTAGGTGATTGGCCAACTTATAGAGGTGGTCAAGTTGACAGGTTTTACTGTATCTCCATCATCTCCCTCCATAATAAAGTTCATCGCTGTACTAGTCTACTAGGGTTTTCAGTTCAGCTCCAAGTTAGTCTAGTCTAGTGGAATCCGAGCATAAGAAAATTTATTCACTATGTCTACCCTTTTCACCAAATATCAAAGGGTTAAAAATAAATCTTCAAATATGTACGTTGTACTTACACCGTTCATCATCAATAAATTTCTAAAATGTGTATTGGTCACATTTGTTGCATGGCTTCATAATTACCATGCATTGTCTCTGTACACTAACTTTATACATTTCCAACGAATTCTTGTGAAATTGTATGGACTTTTATTATGTCGAAAGCAAAAATTGTTCGCACAAAACGATACCGGACGGATGTGAAATTGATACGACAAAGCGTAAACTGGCGATATAATTTCGCTTGTATGGAGCTGTGAGAAAAATCAAAACTGGATCGGGACCCTTGATCGATTTGTGGTTTCATCGATTGTCTGTGTGATGATGTAAGGACAGTGATTTTGCCATAGGTTTTCCAGGTGAGTTAAAAATGTACAAAAGTGTTGAATTACCACTAAGAGCACATTGAGAGATTTATGAATAAAAAAAGGGAAGTTGTATGATAATATATTTTGCTTTGTTTTTGTTTGTACGTATTGAGGGTACTTTAATGAATTGCATTTTGGTGGACATAGTGACATATTTCGAGTTTTATCGCATTTTAGACTAAAGACACTTTAAATGTTACGCAATCACACAGAATAGTATTCAAACAATGCCACCTTAAAATTTGGTTAAATTGAGTCCTTCCTCTATTCAAAACAAATCAATACTGAAATCTTGACCTTGCCCGGCAACAATTGAACTCGAAAAAGGACAAATGGTTCGGATTTTCTATAGGAAAGTATCTAGCTACCCGTACAACGTTATACATGCACGTGTCTATATCCAATAGTGCAACGTCCCTTCTCTTCTGCTCCTTCTTTGAGTTCTTTCATTCAATGCACACTGACATCAATGAAAGGCCTATAATGTGTGTTGTAGCAATCGGTTCGAACAAAATAGGAGTAAAGAATCGAAAAGTATCTCATGATCCCTTTAATTTTCGGTAAACATTTCCGCAACAGGACGACTATACATTCACTTCGTATATAGAACTTACGGTAAACGAATATAGGAAACGTATATCGTTCACGGGCCCGTATATGTATGGAATCATTGCCGAATGCGAATACTAAAGCAAGTGTTCGTTCTTTATTTCCTTTAAACGCTTTGATCCAAATACGAATTTAACCAAAAGCCACTTAAGAGAAAACAGATTTCAATTGCTGGCATTAAGCGATATATAGGGAAAAGGTTCGAGACGTGCCAGGATAATGATGATAAGAAGATGAGTCGAGAGGATGATATTGATCATGACGATGGCAGCGTATACGTATATGGTGTGCGTCATAAAATATTCAAAAAATGAATTTCTGAATCAATTTTTGTGCTTAAAATGCTACCGTCATCGCATACTATATCCTCTGATAAGGCTTTAATATAGCTAACTGATGCGTCTCTCTCTCTGCCTATATGGACCTTTTGCCAAAATCCCCTCGTAATAACTCTGAAGTGGTACGGACTCGTCCATATATGAATCCTCTTCGGTGTGTACGTGCATGACTGCTTCTTCAGTGATAAAAATCTATTACTTTGTAGCTTCTTGAAAGCCATGGTCGTATATCACTGTAACATCAGATGACCACTCATAGCTATATTAAAAATAATGGAAACAAATGGCCTCACATTTTCGTCGATAATAAAAAGTATTTTTTCATAAAAGACTAGACCAGGATTTTTTTCTCTGGTCCCTCTTGTCAGAGTGTTCGACTGATGATGATGATGGTCAACATAACGCACAAAAAATAGTAACTCGGTGGCGAACCACAAAGTTGAGTGTCGTTACGAAAATACTTTTTCATATTTTCTAATAAATCTTTGATTTTATTTCGTAGAAGAGTGGAAAATTTGAGCATACTATACTACAGTATGCAGGCTAATAATGTAGAGACTTTTATGACTTTTAGTGGCAGTCGTGGATTTTATTGTTTTATCTTTTCGAAATTCACCTCTAATGGGTACTGTATGCCCATAATAATTATATTCACCCGAAAAAAAAACAATCAATCGAACTATTATAATCAACTCTAACCAATAATTTCAATATCAGATTTTCGACTTCTTGGAACACTTAAAGAAGCGCAGTTAAAATAAACCTTAACTTATATTCTTATTTCAACCCCTTGTTCAAACAAACACTAAATTACAAAATGATAAACTGTTGTCGCCATGTCTTGTCTCTGTCGTTTTTCATATTGATTGAGTCACCTTTTGTTACTATCTTCGGAGACGCAGGATCATAAAATAGACATAAAAATGTATCTAAAATAGTAATGTTGGTACAGGTTGTATCACCTCATTTCAAATTAGCGTGAATAAAAAAAGACGTATACTGCTCTATAATAACCACTAAAAGACATATTTGTCAAAGTTTAGACCACGATGTCTGATTGAACGTTATTAACGTGGAAAAATTGTCATGGCGGATGTCTTTATGATTTTGTTTGGTTAGGAAGATACGCTGAATTGAGAGGGTGATTATTGCCCGAATTATTATCGATTATTTCCTGTAGGTGAGTGCAATATGTATTTAAAGTTAAGCAGATATTGGTATTGGTATTCTGGCCGATGAAGTGGTTAGTGTGCGCACCTTCGGTGCATAGGGTCATGGGTTCGAGGCTCACCGTGAACGAATATAGCTAATAGTGTTTTTAGAACTCACGACCCATGTAACGGACTATGATGATGATCTCATTCAGATTTTAAACAAGTACCCATTTAATTTTCCCAGCCCGGGTGTAGAATGCAGTAAGCTTTGGTATCAACTCTTCTTTTGCCCACTGGTTCCATTCATCGAAGATTCTATAAATATGTAATATGTATGTATAAATACATCCAAGAAGGTCCTTAAAATACCTCATTTCGGATGAACTCTAGCATTTCAAGAAATATAATTACAAGTGTAAAAGACATTTTCGTTGTAACTTTTCCATCTTACTACATAGTGCCGCGATTCTCACCGCAAACGACTTTTCCAATTAAACTTTGTCGTCCGTTTTAATTTCGTTCGTAGTGTCTGTCTTACCGCGCGTTGTACTCTATGATCGGTCAACTATTAAAAGTTCCTCTGAGTTGTCTATACGCTTTGCAGTATTTCAGTTAAATTATATTATACATTGAGAATATCCTTTTTGTTTGCTATTTGCTATTACGATATACTTTTTGAAATTTTGTCATAGACAGCATATTTTCCCCAAATCACCGAAAAGTTCGTAAATCAAAAGGCATACTTATATTACGACAAAACAAATAAAAGAAGAAAAAAAAACATTTTTTTTTATCCACTATAATGCCACTTTTGGAAGACCATCCAGGACGCATACATTGACCAGTGAACTGAAATATGATACCAAAGCACTCTTACAATATCATTCCATGAGAGAATGAGAGAATGTTGTCCATGAAAAAGTTATGGACAAATAATTTTTGATATAGAATGCCCAATGGACCATTATCTATATCAATTATGGTTTCGAGCCTGTCAAGAAGGGGAAGAATGTGTCCTGTTCCTGAACGAAGTATAGGAAGTCCAAAGGTCATAACTTTAACATCCTGATATGATATAGAACAGAAGATAGATGTCCTAAATATATATGATTTCGAGTCAATGTATCTCACCATGACATTTAGATTACGATTTTTGCATGAAACCGTAGATCGTAGGATGCAGCATATTTTTATGTATATTTAGCAGTCATCATAGCCATACATAGTATAGGTAGTTCATCTTGTGAATAATTAATTCGCCATAATTTCAGTTTTATTGACCATACATTATGGTGTGTGCAAGTATAAAGCGTGTGAAGGGTCGACGACCATAAGAATATTACATTTCGTTACAAAGATTTCACGTAGCTATGTACATTTTCATGAAGCAATGATCCATTCAACGATATGGTCGCATTGCATGGTACTTGAATCAGGTGTGTAGTGTAGGTGTTTTATGTTCTTGTACATGAATATTTCCAGAATTTATTTAGAGTCAAAATGCTGCATTAGAATATCATAAAAACCATTATGATGAAATATTATGTGAAGTGAATTTATGATCATTCATTATGATCGTAGGCCGTAAGGTGAATAAGTATATATGGGCATATGGAGTCAAACAATTGTCGAACTGTTCCATAGTTCCATATTATGAATAAAACTTTGAGATTGAACGGTTTTTCATTTTTGACCGCAAAAGTTGCAATTTTCTTGTACATTATTTATATTGGGGTGCTGAACCTGATTCCGTAACTTCCCACCAAAAATTGTGCTGCAAAACAGGGTCAAAATTGATAATTGATACAAAGTGCTGTATTTAGAATCCTAAATTGCTGAGTAAGAGTAGCTCAGTAAGCACTAATCAATAAAAGCCAGAGCAGTACGACCAACATTTTTTGAAAATCATGACCCTAGAACGAAATTTCTTTAGGAGGTCGAGGATATGAAATTAAGGTATAAAAAATAAATAAAAAAGTTTTTTAGGATGGGGCAGTGGCAGAACGTGTGGTGTTTCATGTGTTCAGTGGAACCCAGGCTCCCAAAGCCCGAGAACGATATTTGTTTTAAATATTAATGTTAATTAGTCAAATGCACTTAAACGCTGTCAGGCCTACCGAGCTACTACCGCCGCTATATGCCTTAAGTTAAAGTTAAGAGCTATGCTTATAAAATATTGACACAAACACATTCCAAATTAACGAATTTTCTATCAATTCCAAAATCATGTCGATTAATTTCCATTTCTAATTAAGGAAATTCCATATCAAGTCCAATTTTCAAATCTTGATGAGGAATTTTCATTACAAATTATCGAATTTTCATGTCAATTTCATGAATTTGCAAATTATATTGAAGAATTTCCATTATTCCAATATATTCCAAAATTACGAACTTCCAAATCTCGTTGGCGTTTTTCCATTACAAATCTAACAATTTTAATTGATGAAATTGCAGAAAAAATTAACGAATTTCAAAATCAAGCTTACAAATGTCCATATCAAATAATGAATTTTCAATTAATATTGACGTATTTTCATTTCAAATTTATAAGTTTCTTAATCTAGCTGACGAGTTTTCTTTTAAAAAAAATCCATGACAAATTAATTTTAATTTCCATTTCTAATTGGCAAATTTGAAAATCATGTGTACGAATTTTCTTATCAAATTGACGAATTTCCATTTTAAATTTGCGAACTTCCATGCCAAATAATCGAATGGTTCCATCATTTTGACGAATTTTCATTTCACATTGACGCATTTCCGTTTTAAACTATAGTCTTGATTTATCAGTTCCCCAGACATAATTATACTGAAGAAATTTATGTTAACTGCCGGTACACGCAAAATGCCGCAAAATTAGAATATTTAAATTATAATAATTAAAAATCAAGTGCCTACAACTGGCAGTTTTTGGCCTTTTTAACAACGAGTCGCTCTGGGAAGATTTAAATCGAAAAACTGGCGCGCGCGGCCGTGGGAATATTTTTATAGACAACACTAACATCCATAGTGGAACTCGAATCTACGCCCCTGCAACTCAGAAATAGAGTTTCATCTACACTGAGCTTCAATGAAACCGGGCCACACGTAAGCGCGAACTCTAATCAAAACAGACATTGTGTTTGTTGCGTGAATTAACGGTACTTCACATAAAAATCATAGTCATTTGAATTGGCCATTAAATGCACTTTCTGTAGATATAACTTTCATAGTTGTAAGTTTCATACTTTTAGAGAAAATCAAATTTGAGTTCTAAAGTGGCGAGTGGCCGGATTTTTGTGAACCCGAGTGTATAAAACTTAGCCACCGAATGCCCTTGAAGTAAGATTGAAAAATAAACAAAGTAACGATTGAGGAACAGAGAATAGCCACTCCAGTCAGCGGGCATTATTCTAAAAATAATGAATAAATAAATAACTGAGCGACAGACCACATCCACATCTAACATTGGACTAAGGCCGCAGATTGTATATGGATTTTATATAAAATAAATCGAAAATTCGACTTTGATTTCGAATACAACAAATTTGAAAAACGTTACGCCACTAGAAAAGAGTTTTAAGAAATGGCAATAAAATTCTATAAATGATAAATTTAACCCCACAATCATGGTGTGATGAAACGCGGAAAATATGGGCTTTCTGATGGTGAAATATTTTCATTAATAAAGTTTGTGGGGCGACATGATCGCAAACATTCTCACTTAGAGAATAGTTTAAGTTTCGAAAGCCTAGGCAACGCGAATGCCTGAAACTGCGGCCTCAACAGCATTGTGCACACTTTTAGAATCCTTATCTCGGAATAAAATCTAGCTAATTAAAGTTTATCGGCAGCACAGTATGCAAGGTAGCTATGAAAAACTATTCGTCTACTTCAACGACGCACATACTAGTCAAGTACTATCTACTATCAGTACAGTATCTAAGGGGCGGCAATTTGTCCTCTTGCCCGGGGCGGCGTAAGTGCTGCACTGATCCATACGGTGTCGACTTTTAATTGTGGCAGTTTCCTTCCCCGAGTTTCACCAGATATATCTGGGATTTGTAAAGGAATGTAAAAACAAATTAAATACACACATGAAAAAGACAATCCATAACCTTTGTTGACGATCTCATTTGAGCGAAACTCTGTACGCCGGACAACGACGTTCAAAATTAAACAGTCTAATATCAATTGTTGGCTCTCTAATTCTCCGTTTAAGGCACACAACGGATTCTAAGGCATTGTGATGTGCACCACAAGAAATGTCGGCAATCAGTTAGACATAAAGTAAGGCTGGATCCTTTTAGACATGTCAGCCAGAACGAATTTAATGTTTTCCATAAGGAATTTGTTAAGAAAGAAGATTTGTTTTCCCTTGCAAGCCTTGGAAAAGACGGATACTTTGCATCGTGAAAGTCGAAGTGCCACTTTGAAAATTAATGCTTCTAAGACTAAATAACTGAACTTGACACCAGTGGGGCAAAAGCACAATTTCTATCTCTGATGGACAACTGATAGAAAAGGTTGAAAATTTCACGTACCTTGGAAGCGGGCGGTGGGGCTGATCCCGGTGTTGAGTCACGCATAAATAAAATCCGAGCAGTATTTTTTTAGTTTGATCTCCAGAAATACCAAACTGTGGATTTTCGAAAGCAGTGAAAAATCCATGCTTTTATACGGGTGTTCCTCGTGGAATGTGACCAGTAACATTGCAACTAAACTTTAAACTTTCGTGAATCAGTGCCTACAGCGCGTCCTACGAATTCGCTGGCCTGAGGTAATATCTAACGACGATCTCCTCGAAATTACTGGCCAAAATAGGAGAGGCACCATCATAAAAAGGCGGAAGTGGCAGTGGATAGGTAACACATTTCGAAAAGAGCCTAAAAACGATTCGGTCTTACCTTTATGCCCATCCAAATGATCATCCTTTGATATCGCCTTTGTCGAATGGCTGTGTAAACACCAACCTACTTAATACACTGCTACAATACGACAAAATCATCCCCTCCACAAAACATCCTGCCCATTTAGGAGCGTACACAGATAAACCCTGTGTCAACTTTATGATTTTTTATCTGCATATGCAAAGTAGCTATACGCTATTCACAAAAAAGGAGCCAATTCACCTAAACATTTAAGATAACAAGCGTAAACACCGAGAGCGAAAACAATATGCATTCTATGTTTGTAATATGCCGCCAATAATTTCAGTGTTAGAGATAAGATCTCGCGACCTCGCATACTAGCAGCAAATAAATACGCCTAAGTGGTATAAAGATATCGGGAAGAATTCCTTGTCAAGTACCCGGTACAAACAGTACGTACATGCTTGTGTTCTTCGTCTGCACTCCATCCATGGGCATAGCGTGCTTGTTCAAAGTTGCATTCAAGATTCTCCGCATTGGACAGTGATTATGGAAAATGTTGGTCTACCTAGGTATGAGATATTTGCCATGAAAAAGCACATCTAAAACTAGGCAATTGAAAGTGCAATCTTCCATTGTGTCTGTGAGGTAGCCGATAAACGAACACCAAGCTTCCATGAAAGGATCAACGCTTAGTTGGCCACACTACATGAAAATTGATATTAACAAATTTCCAATAAATTTACCAAATACTTTTCGTTAGCAGTATGAAAATGAAAATACATTTCGTATATGTGCTGAAACGATATAGCATTGGTTCCCATAACAATTGTGTAGTGCTCTCCTCTTATCAATGAGAATACCACACCGCCATGTTTTATTTCATGTTTATATGCGTGCGTATTGTTTTAAATGCAATAACGAAGCAACCCTAGACAAAAGGCTCCGCTTGCTTGCTATACCATCCTGCGATGGTACTACGCATACACAGCATCCATACAGAAAGGGCGTAAGGCAATGTAATGTATGCAAATTTATTTAATACATAACACAAGTTGGGTACCTGAAAAGCCTCAAAATTCAATGCTCCATCTCCGGAATATGGAATAGAATTTCCATAGGCGCGTTCGCCTATAATATTCTCAGATCGTAAATGCCTAAAACGCCGCCAACCCTAAAACGTTCCATATTGCGATAGATATAGATGTTTCCCATTTGATCCGCAGATTCATCAGCTTCGTTATAATACCGTGTGCCATGCCTGTTGTATTGGATATTACAGACAAGCCCCAAGCCTAGACTATGATGATACACCAAGCAAGCATCCAGGCAATATGTATTCTAGAATGGTTATAGAGGAAGCAGAGGAGGACGACACTTTACGTGTGTTAGCTAAAAAGGGTGATTGGATTCTGCGGTTGAATTTTCGATATGCGATTAATATTCCAAAGGATAACGTTCTAATTCAAATAGAAGTGCGTGCATATTGAACGAAAATATGTATGTCGATTGGGTGCCTAAATGCTGGCAATTGTATAAGCTTAGCTGATTCGGTGTTGGGGAGACAGCACGGAGAGAGGATAATAGGGTTTCCAAAGTGTTTGCTTAACTGTGGGTTCTATTTAAATGGAGAATATTTAACATGTCGGTTATACGAATAATGTACTGCATAAATGTAAATGTTCCAGTGCCTACGAAATAACTAATTTTATAAAATTTTCATCATATTCAGTAGATAAATATTAACTTTTAATGTAATTTTAGCTGCAGACATAGCAACTAAGTAAATTTAATTTATCTAAATTCCAAATGCAAATAAAATCGTTTATTCTGTATAAAGGCCTGAATAGACCTCGGGCGGAATGAAAATGAAATTTTTGTCCGCTGCGATTTTCTCAATGAAAATGCATTCTTACTGTCGTGGAACATGTCGGTAATGATGGGGAATTCCATAAACTACAATCCGAATATGGTTCCAAAATTTTTCTCGGCCATTTTATGTATTATTTTTCGATTCCCCCGTCATTAGATATTTTCCACGGTGAAATGGCCGGGGAATCGAAAACTAATATATAAAATGGCCGAGAAAAAGTTTGGAACCATATTCGGATTGTAGCTTATGGAATTCCCCATCATTTCCAACATGTTCCACGACAGTAAGCATTCATTTTCATTGAAAAAATCGCAGCGGACAAAAATTTCATTTTCATTCCGCCCGAGGTCTATACTGCGCTTAACCCATTAACGACGAGACCCTAAAATCTTACCGATTGAGCTGAAATTTTCCACGTCGGCTTAAAATGACTAAAAACACATTTCGTAGAAAAAATTTTTTTCCCCAGATGCCGGGTTCAGGCTCCCGGCACTGTTACATATATGTAACATCAGGCACTCGAAGTACTTGAGGGTGTTACATATATGTAACATCAGGCATGATACAGGGAAAGTGTATTCAAAGTATATTTTTGATTTTTTTTTCAAAAAGAAAACATTTTAGTATTTTTTTTTGAATAAAGCGAAAAATATATGAAAGCCGATATTTTGCATGAATTTCGGAATATAGATAATGCAACAATAACGTAGAAATAATACGAAATGTGTGCGAAAATTGAGCAGCCTTACAAAAGTATTATGCCAAATATTGTATTATTTTATTTTATTATATATGTGTTTTTGCATTTGGAGTTGTTGTTGTTTTATTGAGAAGTTTCTTGAACACCCACAGAAGTAATAGATTTGACAGTTTGTGAATAGGAAAAAAGTTTATAGAACTACAGTAGTTAACAATACAGATTTTGAGGATTATGGAAGATTTGCCAGTAAATTATAAAATTATTGTTTCATTTTTTTTGTCAATTTGTCCATACACCCAATTTGTCTATAAAGGACTAAATAAATATCCTATAATTCCTCCTTGTCTATAATTTGGTCTACATTAGAAACCATTTCCTCTTTCGTAGCTCAAAATATATCCTTTTAAATATTATATTAGCAGAATTAAATAGACTTACTAATCCTTGGCCTCATGAAAATAAAGCCTTGGCTCGTTGCTTCGGATACCCTTGAATCCGGCTATCATTTTAATCCACATAAGACAACTATTGTATCCATATTCCGGATTTCTAGAGCAATTCTAATTTCGACTCTTAATATTTTTGGTATGTTATGCCAAATATGGCCGCTCAATTTGCCAGTCAAGAAGACACAAGGGTCTAGAAAATCATGTGACATGACTAATTTTAAGGAAAAACCTAAATAATAGCATTTTTTTCTTTTAAATTTTAACATTTATGAAGACTATTTATGCTATTTTCCTAGATAAAAATGTCTTGTTAAAATCCGGAATTTTCGTTAATCCGGATTTTTTGAGAATCCGGACTTCTTTTTTGTTGATAATTTACCCGGACTATCGCGTCAATAGTGTAAAAAATCCATAAAATAATAAAAAAACACTAAAAAAGTACATACTCATACACCTCGTATACGAAGAGTGCACTTTCCCCATATCAGGACGGATGTTACATATATGTAACAGTGTTATAAAAGTACTTATAAAACGTAAACTACGGACAATATTTATTTCATTTATTTTTTTTATTGTTTCAAAAAGACCATGTAATGACATACGATTATTTTTTTTCCCAATTTTTTCCATACAATTAAATATAAAAATAAAATTCCTCTACTACTTTTGCCATCGTGACGATTTTCGTCAACATCGAAAAAAACAGCAGAAAGAAACCTCTATAACTTCCACAATAGTCAATCAAATTCAGCTAAATTGATTTCTACGCATTGCTAATAGTGTCCAGTACAGGATAAAACACTTTTTAGTGCCGAATTGATATCCTATTCCTTTAGCAGCCGTCTGAAACGAAGGATGTCTTACTGTTACATATATGTAACATCAGGCATTAATGGGTTAATATGGGGATGACCTGACGACAGCAGTATAGCAGTGCCATCATAATTTCCCGCCTCAGTATAAGACTCCCACAGTCCCACACTTACAAATGATAAAGCCAATATGTTTAGCAATTCAGCACATACTAATGAGCCTCTAAATCACCAAACAATCTTTATTCTAACATTTCTAAAAACTCTTCAGAAAGACAATTGTATTGTACCTTCTTTTAGACACGTTTCAATATTGTATGGGTGATTCGTATATTAAAATTCATGTAATGATTTTAAGCTTGATGAAAGGTGCTGCTGTTGTCACTTGATGTATTTTCAATTAAATCATTTTTTCCAGTGAGTAATTGCTTGTAAACTAATGGCGTATCTATTTATGAGATCTTTTGTTTTTGACTTGTTGTCTGGGGCTGTGTCCAAAATTTCGAACACATGACTTGTGGCGCTATTATTTTCGATAATCTTGCACCGTGATAATTTGACATATCGAACGTGAGTGGTGTACGATATTGAGGTATATAAAAAAATATTGAATTATTAAAAATAGGTTGCATGCTTTCTCGTATGGCGGGACATGTCGCCAAAAGTATGTACGCCGAAAAGAATACAAACAATACCTTGCTCGCGTGTGAAAATGATGAAAAGACTAACGAGATTGGAATGTAAATAAAAAACTCCATAAAATAATATCAATGAAAATTCTTATTTAACCCTTCTGTCGGCACAAAAGTCTGGCCAGACCTTTGGCACTATATTTCGGTCAAAAAAGTATAGAAGATGAAATCGCAGTAACTTCCAACTTCATAATATCCTACAATAATATGTTTAGAAGCATTTGGCAAAAATTTGAAAAAATCGTTTGAAGTTTTGGGTATGTTTTTGACGAATTTTAATTTATAGTGCTTTTTGATACCCAATAGTTTTTCACCCCAATTTGCTCTTCAGTTTAAAAGTGAAAATATAAAATTCTATTGAGTTTCACCTTTGTGATGTATTAACGTTAATAAAATTCGATTTCTACTTTAAACAGTAAAAAATTCGTTAAGAAGCCGCAATCATCGGAAAATGGGAATACCCAAATTTAGTATATTTTATAACATCACCTAATCAACTGAAATTTGTTTCTAGGAAGCTCAAACGAGTTTTATTTCCATTGTAATGGTAAGGACTAAGTATGAGTGACTTGATAGCGTCGTTCTAAATAGATTTATTCGAGAAATTTACGAAAATTTTTTAGAATGAAATAATTTTTGCGCTTGAATATTCCCTATTTCTTCCCAGCGCCCGCTCTAGGACTTACGCCGCCCCGGGCAAGATGACAAATTGCCGCCCCTGATGATATACCAGGCAGATTGATAGTAGGTAATATGTAAGTCGTTGAAGTAGATGAGTAGTTTCCCATAACATCCTTGCAGACTACGCAGCCAATCAATTTCAGTTAGCCGGACTTCTTCAGTGTGGAAAGTCCGTGGTTTATTTTCATAAATGCGACATCTTGAAAATCATAGGTGTAGCCCAGGAGGTTGGGGAGGCAGGGCGGGGAGTGGCGCTTCACCCTCCCTCCCCCTGTCTGGCGGTTGATCAAGGATACATTTTTTTCTTACTGCTGTATTACCTCATAAAAATCGATGCTCTACGTATGAAAATTGCAGTGCTACAAATCTGCGTGTTGGTGGTGTCAGTTGGCGCCTGGTCTCAATCGCAATTTAAAAAAAGATTTCAGTCTGGTGGTCTCGGTTATTCCGAGACAGGGATTCTAAATGTATATCATCCGCACAATTCTATTGAGACTGCAGTTTTAGGCATTTAATATCCGAAACTTGAACACCCACATGTAGGTGTCATCAACATCATCATATCCATATCCTATCCGCGTTTGCGTGAACTAGTCTTTCGAAACTTAAATTATGCCCCAAGTGACATCCTAAGCAGCGCCCGCTCTAGCACTTACGGCGCCCCGGGCAAGAGCTAAATTTGGCGCCCCTTAGGTACTATATCGGGCAAATTGATAGTAGAGATAGTATGAACCTACTTGTATAGTTGTTGTTGTAGACCTGAATCCAGATTTATAGCGACGTTTTTTTCGTATCGCGGGTAAATCTGACTCGAAAAAAACTATCGTGGGTAGCATCCCGGTTAAGACCAAACAGCTGACATTTGACAGTTTTTGCGCATCTTTGACTCACCTTCGTCGGCAGGTAGGCACATTTTTATAAAAACAACACAAAATTCATGGTCACAATGGGATTCAAACCAACGTTGCAGTACTTCAGATAATAGAATCTCTACCCACACTGAGTTCAGTAGCCGAGTAAGCATATGTATAGTAGAAACAAAAATTCACCACAGTTCAGGTGGCTTTGTGAAGAGTTTGTTCGGAGTTCCAATATAAAAGCTTACCAATATTCCACTAAAACACTCAAATCATTTTAGAAAAATCCGCTCTGGAAAATGTTGTGCCAAAGATTGATGTTCATTCGCATTACACTAACCTTTTGGAGTAGTATTCGATAACTTCTTTACACCCTGCGCAAATAAACAGAACAGATAAACTTAAATTAGCCGGATATCTTCTCGAAAGGATTTCTTTAGCGGTTTTAACCGACGTCAGAAATGCCTCATCTTCAAAATTATTATTAGAGAATAAAATCACAGCTTTTTAAATCGGGGAACCTATCCCAATCGCGATATTAGCATGTCAGGAAACATATTAGAGAGGAATACTATCGGTGGCTCCATCGTACCCACTTATATTACTCAAACCCAATCCCAATGTCGAACATGTCAAATTCGATAAGCAAGGATGGGAAATTGCAACCCATTAAAATCGACTTTTCTGAGTCTTCCCTTTCAACATTTTTCTAATTTGCTTTGTGGGAGGAATTTATCGGTGTTTATCTTCCAACGACTTGAGAAAAGCATGTTTTAATTTCTGAGCGACTGAATAAGTTGTAAAATGTTTTTTGGCATTTAAGTTTGAAAATTGAATAATTAACACTAGTATTGCCTAATCTTCTTCTCCAAGAAGCTATAATTTATGCGTTTTGACACAAGTTGCAACAAATACCTAACGACGAATGATGAAAAAATGTGGGCAAATTGAGGAATTCATGTCTTATGTTCACTTGATGCTATCAATCACAAGTTCAATGTTGAAAGAGGAAACGGAACTTGAAGACAATAGGGAATAGCCAAATCAATGCTATTGAAACTGAAGGAAATCATCCACGGAAAGATCAGGTGAAATGAAGTTGAATTATTGTAATCGAAAATGCTTTTATGTCTCGAGTGAGAATGTTGTCTTTTATTTAAAAATTTGGTTGCCCTTCCCTTTAATAGGAATTATGGATAAGTAGGTCTAATTAGAATCCTTTGAAGAAAAGGAACTAACTTTTCAATAGGAACACCAATTTATCACATCATTCTGCAATGAAAAAATATTTTTTTTTTGGGAGGAACTTTATTATTATATAACTTAGCGAATTGGGCCATTTTGCTTTTCGAAAGCGGAATAGGTGCTAGCATCATAAGCGGAACATTTAGGAAACTTTCTCTAAGCACCTCGTATCGATTGTTGATTTTTTTGATAAATTAAAAAAATGTTCAACAGGTTTTTATAGTTACCTAAAAAAACCTTATTCTGCCGTCTCGAAAAAATGGGTATATCTGTTGTAAAATGCTTCGGTGCCAGTTTGTTTCCTACCTTGCGGCATTTTGTTTTAACTCATTTTATTTTTATGCAGTTTCTACGTTTTGCTTTCTACTAAATTGATGTTGATGTTAAATTTGTTTCACTCGTTTATTTTTTATTCGAGTGATTGCCAAAAAGCCGCCCCTAGAATTTGGCGCCCCGAGCGACCGCCCGGCTCGCCCCCCCCTTAGAGCGGGCGCTGATCCTAAGTTCTCTTTGTGAGCATCCTAACCACCTATGTTTCCGATCATGTTGGATAAACCAACCTCATTCAAGAAAATATTTCGCCGCCAAAAAGCCTATATTGTCCCTGTTTCATCACTCCATGACTTCTGGGCTTAAATGTATACTTTATAGAGTTTTTGCTGTCCGCCATGTTTTAATGTTAGAATAAAGGCCTCCTCACACTAAGTTTCCTTTGGGAAGTTAATCGATTTAAAAACATTTCGTCTGAAAGGGATAGTTTTGTGACAAAGGTCATGTGATGTATTCAAACGCCAATTATCGTTAAAAGGAAAAAGGCCGCTCTCGATTTATCTTTCTCAAATGTTTAACCATTTTTCTAAAAATATTTTTGTTGTCATACAGTTTATTGGGAATGACATACCCTCCGACCCACTAAAAAAATTCCGGGCTAGGGGCATGATGTTGACAAAATGTTTATGTCGTTAGGAAATCCAGCCTACTCGGGGGAATCAAGCTAAGTCCTGATTTAGCATGTTGGATAAAAAGGAAGTACTGCTACTGCGGCTCTGATAATGTGTACTGTGATTCCATCCCTCATCTTGCTAAAACCCAAACAATTTTGTTCGAAATTTGACCTTTAAATGCTAGATGAATCAAAGCAATGACAACCAACTGAGGCGATCCATCCACGAGAAGATCGGGTGAATTGAAGTCAAATTGCCGCCAAAGGTTTATAGAAGGTTCCAAAACTCCTGCAGGGGTATGAAAATTTCTCTCAGGAGACTTTGTTTTAATCGCTATTATGTGTTTAATTTCAATTTCTCCGGAGGATTATTTTTTTTAGGGGACGTGCTCTCCGCCGATTCAATAGACTAAAATAAAGTTTTAGACCTTACTTCCGGAAATTGAAGTGCGACGTTCCCAATATAAACTCAATAATTAGATTACGTTCTATAGGTACTTTCGTCCTTTATTTAAAAATTAGATGGATCTCCCCTTTGGTAAGGTAAGACTAAGGGATCATGCATAGAAAGATCAAATATAATCCTTAATGCTGGTCAAAAGCAGGGGTACTAAATGTTTAATTGGAGGATAAAATTAGCAGTTTTAAAGTAGAACTTGAATAGAGCATAGCTTCGGAAGTAGGGCGGGGGCTAACATCACAGACGTACAATTACGCAACTCTTACTAGGCAAGCATTTTAGGATTCTAAATGCAGCACCGTCTATCAATTGTTGGCTCTCAAGGACTTTGCTTCTTCAAAACACAACTTTCAACTATTTATTTCATCTGAAAGTTTCGTTTCCACTTAATGGAAATTGATATTGAATTTTTCATTCTGGGTTTTATTTTTTTTCTTCGAGTTCTAGCCAAAAAGCCGCCCCTAAAATTTGCCGCCCCGGGCGACCGCCCGGCTCGCCCCCCCCCCCCCCCCCCCCCCTAGAGCGGGCGCTGTTTCTTCCCACCTATTTCCCTAAATCTGCAGACTAGTATGGGGGTAAAATCTACAAACAAAGCCCTTAATATTTCCCCAAAGAAATTGGAATTTGAAAATGCGATAAAACTTTCTACCAGAAATACGCCATGAAAATAAACAGGCAAAATCGAAGAAAATAAGGAGAAAACATGTTTGTACTAATACCACCTGAAAATATGTCTACTTAAAGACGTTCCCAGAATATCTACAAAAATGATGTAAATGCTTTTATTGTTTAAAAATGCTAGTTTATAATTAGCAGAATGACTCTACTGATAAAAATTTCACTTTTACTAAAAACTAAACATTTTTTCTCAGCAGGTCCAGCCAGACCTATTGGGTATAGAATATGCATATTAAAGTAGGTGCCGCCAGAAGGGTTAAAAGTGTAGTTCGAAACCCACGGAAAGGGAATAAAAATTAGTAGCACTGCTAATCAATGACAGCGGTGAGTTTGTCAACGAGCAACTGATTTAAACATTGCTTCAAAAAGTACGGAGGAATTAAATCAGGGCCAGATCCTTTATCTTTACTTAGTTCTACAATTGCTTTTGATATTTCCTCCTGTGTGATATTAATCCCATCAATAAGACATTGAGTTAGAACGGGTTAGGGGCAATGAAGATCTCGAGTTTTCCACTGAGCAGAAACTATTTTGAAAATGATCAGCGAAAAAGTTGATGATTTCTTGTGGACAGGAGGAAGAAGCCGCAACAGAGGACATGGAAACAGGAAAACCGGCAGTCTAACGTTTCATGTTGACAATCTAAAGAATGTTTTCGGGTCATTGATAATTTTCTGACCCATTAAATTGACATACGCAGTTGATATGCTTCGCGGGATTTCATGGCAAACTCATTTGCTAGTTTTGCGTGGATTTCTTTTACGTCAGGACTAACATTGGAGTCATTTTTAGTAAGCTTGGAGAGTTTGTTTCTCTGGTTTTTAAGGCTTCTTAGATTTCTGTCGAGCCAGGGTTCGGAAAGTGGGTTGCGCTTTTAATTTTGGGTACGTGCATATTAATTACTCTGAGGATTATGCGGAAGAAGGAAGATTCTGTATCATCTAGAGTAGACTTTGATAAATTAGGTGCCTAGTCTATGGAATCAAGGTAATTACTGATGTCCTCATAGTTTGCTCTTATGAAAAAGTAAACATTTTAATTTTGGTAAGAATGTGTAAATGATATATTACTTATTACGAACCATTGGCGGAAAACGATATATTGTGTCCATTTATAAGAGACTCGACATTTTTTGTGCAAGGCTGTCGGCTGTCGAAAAAACTGCATTCCAAGCTTGCATAAATGTTTATTTAAGAATGGGAATAGCGTTTAGTCTGTTCAAAATGCATGCACAGCAAAACCCCGATTTTCTGAACCCCCAAAATCCGGAATGCCGATACTCCCGATATGGATTTATATTCCAAATTTTGTTTTAATTTTGATAAAATTTAGAACTTTGCTATCGTTTATTCTTGTGTTTTATAAACTTAATGGAATGTAGTATATTTTAAACACAAGATTATTTAAGGTTAAAATTGTTAATACTTCAATGATTTTATTATCACCATAAATTCGAACAACTCGATAATCGGAATTGGGTTCGGTCCCAATAATTTTGGAATATCAGGGGTCTAATATTATAGTTGCTATACTGATAGCATTATTAGTTTGGAGCTAATCAGGAAAAACGTGACATCCCTTGTCACCTACGCCTAGAAGCCAAGGTATTAGTCGATATGCTAAAAGTAACTGAAAACAATCCACTGGGTTGCGTTTTTGCTACAATTTACTTTCCCTATTTTTATATAGTTTTGAAGAAGAACGAGCCATATGGATAAGCCGAATTCTGCAGCTAGCAATTAGTAGTGGCACAAACCGAAACGAATCTCTAAAGTTTCCCCACGATTCTCCTCAATTTGGGAAGTAACACTCTGAATTGCGCGGGCAAAATATATGTCACCTAACTTCACTGATTGTTGATGAACCTGTTCACAGATTATAATTACAGGATTTTTGATAGAAATTTAAAAATTGTCAGTCATACAGACGTAAAATGTGTATGCAAAATCACAGAGACTGTGACTGTAACGAGTGAATCGAAGAATGCACTTTTTTTTACAAATAAACACGATCATACCGATTACCGATAATATTGTTAATTCTACCCAAATATAACAATACAGCATGACTAGGCAAAATAAATTGACTAAAAGTATTTTGCATCGTTTTCCGCCATTGGTTCGTCATTTTTTTCCTACTAGGTAATCCGCGAAACCCAAAAAATTAAAAACCATTTTTTCTCTAAATCTAAGCTAAAACATCAAGAATATACAAAAAAAAAATATAAAAACAATCTTTGTCGAGGTGCGGCAGGAAATGGGTTAACATAAAAAGTACTGAGGTTCAAATCAGTTAAAATAAATAAGTTAAAATCATGAGGTTAAAATCGCTATAATTGCGATCAGATCTAAATGAACGGATTTATTTGAACAACAAAACACAGTAAAACATTGCTTTCTTCTTCAAATAAATTCTTAAGGCCTGGATAGACCTCGGGCGGAATGAGAATGAAATTTTTTTCCGCTGCGATTTTCTCAATGAATATGCATACTTACTGTCGTGGAATATATGGCAAATGCTGGGGAATTCCATAAGCTACAATCCAAAAATGGTTCCATAATTTTCCTCGGCCATTTTAGGTATTATTTTTCGATTCCCCGGTCATTAGATATTTTCCACGGTGAAATGACCGGGGAATCGAAAAATAATACATAAAATGGCCGAGAAAAATGTTGGAACCATTTTCGGATTGTAGCTTATGGAATTCCCCATCATTTCCGACATGTTCCACGACAGTAAGCATGCATTTTCATTGAGAAATTCGCAGCCGACAAAAATTTCATTTTATTTCCGCCCGAGGTCTATGCAGACCCTTAGATGCAAATGCATATCATACTATAGTACATTCATTGATATTTATTTAACGTTTTGCAAAATAGCAACTCACCGCGCCATGGTGTTAAGTTACGGACATGCCAGATATTAACAGTAGTTACCTATATGAGTTGAGTACTCACATATTGTCGTCACGAAAATCAATTACTGTTCGTCAACAAAAAACTACAACAATAAATATGTAAGTCAGATTAAACAATTTATTCAAATTGAAAACTACCTATAATAACCATAAATTTATGACTTGATTAACGACATTCTGTTACTGTTCTTTATTGTGGGTTAGTCCGAAACGGATTCTGTCACTATATGCGTTCTGACTTGCATTAATTCTACCATCAGCTTAGGCTAGGTCAGTGGTCGGAAAACTTTTTAGCCAAAGTGTCAAATGTGGGCAAAACACTGTTTAAAATCACAATTTAATTTGAACAACCGAAGCAAAGAAACGAATAAGAAATATCTCAAAATGATTTATCTACAAGTTCCAGAAAAAGCCACCATAAGTTGTCATAAAATAAAACAAATTGAAAATGCAAAAGTTCTCTAAAATAGAAAAAAAAAAATAATTTTGAAAATAGTTTGTGGACGTGAAAAAAAAATTAGGGGATCCTCTTGCAAAAATCTAATCTGGAATGAAAGGGTTTACAAAACAGAACTTCCGCTTTTACTACATATGTCTCCAAATTGTAAATTATTTTCCAAATATTTTATTTGTGCTCATTGGTACGAAATTCCACAACGAACCGAAAGATATTGTTATATAAACATGAAAATTGTCACTTATAAGACAGAGCTTGCTTAGGGCTCTCAACCGCATATGGCTCGCGAGCCGCACTTTGCTGACCTCTGGGCTAGGTTCGTGATCAATTATTATTATTATTGTTATTGAAAAACACATCTGTAGAAACGAGCCCATTTGTTTTTATGCAAAAGAATTATTGTCCATAGTATTTTACTAGCAAAAACATTTTTTTTTGCATTGATCCACACTTGGTGTACACTGTACAGGGTATCCAGAAAGTCAACATCAAGCTGTCAACGAATAATGCTCAACGGCATCCCATATGTCAAATTGACGAATTTTCGGATAAAGACGATTTTCAAAATCATGTTTATGAATTTCCATTTCAAATTGACGAAACTTTATATCTTATTGACGAATTTCCAAATCTTGTTGACCAATCAAGTTGACTAAGTTTCATTAGAAATTGACGATTTTTCAAATCACATTGCCGAAGTGTCATTCAAACTGACAAAATTTCATGTGAAATTGATGACTTTCCATGTCAAATTGACTAATTTCCAAATTGTTTTGATGAATTTTCAGATTGAATTGACGTATTTCCATTTCAAATTAATTTTAGTTGTTCAGTTTCCCAGACAATTACTCTATATATTGAGGCGGTACACGCACAATGCCGCAAAATAAGAAAAATTAAATTAAATAATTAAAAATCAAGTACCTACTACTAGAAAGTATGCAGCTAGAGCGGTGCGATTAGAAGTTCCTTGTTGATGTTGCAGTACTGATTCAAAAGATTTTTTCTTGGTGAATCGAAGGGCGTTTTGACAGGAGGACGATTTTAAAAGACAACACAAACTTCCATGGTGACTGTGGCATTCAAATCCAGAAAGTGCCTTCTCAACCCGTTGAGCTACCGAATTCCCATAGTTCCCAAAGGTAGAACTAAAATGTTTTTTGCAATGCCGCTGATGTAGAACCCAAAAAAATCGTTATGCCAGTTTCATGTCTGAAAAATTATATGAATACCATGCTACTGTACATTTTATACATCAAAACTACTATTTTGACCAACTTTTCTCCCCATTTTTGCAGCTTCCGATGAAAAATAAATGTCTCTTTCAATCAGTCAAACAAGTTACAACAACAGATACAGATTCTATTAGTCCCCGCACAAAATTATAAACAAGATAATGTTCTGAAGGCGTTTATCTATAGTTATCCATTATGCTATGCATTCTCATCAAAACGCGTTTTTAACCAGGGTTGCATTTAGCCTAGGGATATGCCCAACCGATATTTTTGAGTAACAGTTCCAACTGTTACTGTGACTCGCAAGTAACAGTTTCTTGTTACCGGTCCAGTTCCTGTTCCTAATATTGTAAATTACGTCACGTCGCAAAGCAAGTTACTCGAGTGCAATAAGCAATGTATGTACGTGACACTATCAACTTGCAAAAATTGTTCCCAAATTAGGCTCTTTTTTATTCGATTCGACATTGCTACAGCGTTGAAAATGCCACTTGATGGCTTGATTGTTGTATTAAAAAAACTATAAGACAGAGTAATATTCCACTGCGCAATACACTTGATACTCGTTTAAATTCGTTCACTGAAACTGAAAGCCACAGTTGTCCGAACAAAGGGGACTTCCCCCAAATGCGACAACGATAGGAAATTGTACGAAAATTGGCATAAAAAAGAAGTCTCTGGTGTGACTTGTGACAGCATCCCTGACTTCGCTGACTGTGATACCGTCCCTGACTGTGACAGCGTCCGTGATTGTGCCACCAGTGACAGCGCCCCTAACTGTGACGTGGCAATGTTCGTGGTTGCGACAAATGTATAGTGACTAGCTGCACCTGTGGCTGTGCCACGAAATAGTGACTGGCTGTGACTCTAAACTCTTTTCTATAACTAACACTTCACAAATAGGCTGGATTATCTTCTATTCGAGATGCCATTATTTTTATGCTCAATGCATCTTATATTGTTATCAATATTAACACTCCTCTAGTAGACCGGTTGCGACCAACAGTGACAGCTGTGACTGTGGACTCTGACAGAAAATAGTGGCTGGATGTGACTGTAATAGTATAGTGACTGATTGCGACCAACCGTGACAGTGCCAGCAGTGTTTAAACCAGGAAAGAAAGAAAGCAAACAATAGCGCGGAAACTGTGACTGGCAGGAACAGGTATTTTTGCTCCTCGGGAACAGGTAGTCACAGTGACAGGCAAATACCCTGTTCCTAGTCACTGCTCCTGGAATATCGGCCCATCCCTAATTTAGCCTTTATGGCGCCTCTGGGAAGTAGCCAAATTGAGAATATTCTAACAAATAGAATTACCTATTGGCGTCAAATTTAACTGAAAAACATCATTCCGCAAAAAAAGGTGTTTTTCTGTTATTTCGTGAATTTTTTTCGGTGAAAAAATTGAAGCACTTATTGCTGTTTTTTTTGTTAAACGATTGTTATACCCGTCACTATGTGAAAGGGTATATTAACTTTGTCATGAAGTTTGCAACACACAGAAGAAAGCACCTCCGACTATCTAAAGTATATATGTATATTATTGATCAGTGTGACGAGAGAAATCGATTGAGCCATGTCCGTCTGTCTGTCTGTCCGTCTGTTGCAACGCAAACTAGTCCCTCAGTTTTGAAGCTATCGGGTTGAAACTTTGTATGCAAGTTTCTTTTTAGTGTATGCTGTATATATGTCGAAACGAATGGAATCGGTCCATGGGGTCATGGGGTTGCCCCTTAAAATTAGGTTCTTTCACCAATCTTAACCAAACTTCACCCAAGTGTGTTCCTAATAAAGCCTCAAAACATATCTAGGAACGGATGGAATCGGAACATTACGTCATAGGGCTGCCATACAAACAACCCGTGAAAATTAAGTTCTTCTAAGAAAAACTTTTTCTATTTTAATCCAACCTTAACCAAACTTTAATCAAATGTGCCTCAAAAGATATCTAGGAACGTCTGAAATCGGAACAGTACGTCACGGGGCTGTCATACAAATGAACCCTGCAAATTAGGTTCTTCTTAGAAAACTTTTTTTCTTTATTAACTTAACTAAACCTCACCGAAATGTGTTCCTAGTAATGCCTCAAAACATATCTAGGAATGGATGGAATCGGAACATTACGTCATAGGGCTGTCATACAAACCAACCCCCAAATATTAGGTTCTTGTAAGAAAAACTTTTTTTTTCTTTTTTAATCTTAACCAAAATTTATCCAAGTGTGTTCGTGGATTAGCCTCAACGCATCCACATGGAATCGGTGCACGTCATAGGGCTGCGGTAGAAATTATTAACGCAAAAGAAGCTTAAGTTGCATTCAAATCTGACGGGTATTCAAATCTCGGCTGCGCCCGAAATTAGCCTCGTTCTCGTTTGACGTTAGAATTTTTCCTTTTACTTTGAACAAAGAATGAGCAATTCGACAAGTTAAACGTAAAAATTGTGAAAATTTGATTTGGTCGTATTCGCCATGATGTTACATTTATTCGATGTTATTTAAAAATTTGATAGACACCTTTCGAAACTAAATTTTCAAAATGCATCTGCCAAAAAATTTAAAACAAATAGCAAGTTTCAAAAATTTGTCGCCCCTTAAAATCTGGCGCCCCGTGCAGTTGCCCGGATTACCCATATGGAATATCCGCCCTGGTTTTAACACATCAAAACCTTTCTTTTACAACGGAAAAATTCATGACGATAGTTTCTCGAGAGTGGCCTATCTCTCGAATAAATTTTCAATGCAATCCTTCGAATAACTTCTAGTGGGCCCAGATTTTTAATCGATTCTTAAAAAAAAATTTAAATGATAAATATTAAAAATTCACTATAACTTGTTGTTTCAACTTTCTTTAGATTACGTAATGTAACTGGAACATTTTTGAGGGAAGTTTTTAAAAATATACATATTTTTTCAGAAATAATCAGAATATGCGGTTTACTGGACACCCTGTTTATAAAAAAAATACTAACATCAAAATGAAACTTGAATATGATAAATTTAGTTTGTTTGATGTTTGATGATGCACGTAGTTACTTATAAATTTATCATATTATTGTCTGATACATGTTGTATAGAAACTTTCTTTGATCTTGATCCTTACTACATAAAAACAATTTTGGTTTATCCAATTTTTATATTTATATGATGCACGTGTGCAGAAATTCAAAAAATTTATAAGTACTTGAACAGCAATATTCATTCATATTTCATCCATTTATTATAATTGCGCATAACTCAACCCAATTTTGTGCATTGAATACTGATTCGTTGTGTGCAAATTCAGCGGGTTGAATTGTCATATCTTCATAATACAATCAGTTGTCACTAGAGTGTGTGGCTAGAAATTTTAACGATTGCATACGTCGTATAACATACATCGCAGGTACACTTGTACGAGTACAAATCTGGGTCGACCGATAAAGTGCGTATGGGTCAAATTTCATGGGAAAATTTGTGCAAAAATTATCTTGAAGTGAACATCTGAAATAACATATAATAATGTACAACATTAACATTATGTGTGTAAACTGTTCAGCAGCTGTTCTGTGCTACGCCCAAGAGGGTTTTAACTTTACAGTAGCCAAGAAGAAGATTGAAAACGGCTTTGGACTGCCTGCAGACTGACACATTAGGGCAAATTTGCATCTGTTCAACAATTAATTCTGAGTTTAAAGAATTCGAGTGTAGAGCAATCATCTGTTAATTTGATATGATTTTGGATGATCGCTTTTGCCTCTTCAACTGTTAGGTTAGCTACTGCTGCTGCTGAGATACATAGATATGTACTAGCTTTTGAATCCCATCACCGCGTCCTTTTGATGGACGAAGTATTTTAATTTCGCATTCTACACGCACCTTGACAACTTGGTTGTGAAATCTTTACATTATTTATGCGATCTTTAAAACTCATTTTGTCACCATGCTGTTTGCTAAGTGGTCCGACGTGACCATTGTCTCAGTCATTTAATAAATCATCGGCAAAAATTTGTGTCTCCCGCACTGCAACACTGGGCGACTTTGTGCGCTATCAACTCAGTAAAAAACTGAGTAAATATCCATCATTTTAAGACTTCATGTAAACCAACCAGATACAAAAATGTAATACATATCCAATAATTTTTCAAAATGCTGCTTCGTGTTCATTATGTACATATACATATTAAGAATAAGTAAATCAGGATATTTTTTGAAAATATTAATTTTTTTTTATAATAATATTTTTAACTGTTTAATGTACCATACAATACTCGTATCCTCCAATCTAATTTTATTTTAATTCCTTTATTCAGATGTCATGGCATGACAATAAACTTTTCGGAAATGATGATTTGCGGTATGAATTCCTTCTTGTTAAAGTAACATATCGGCTTTATGGTATTTTGATATTTTATCGCTGCATTTGAAATCAATAGATAGGTGGGTTTCATTGTATTAATGCTGATTTGATTGTTCTTCATTTGATTTTATGTTTTTTTTAATGCCTTTGTGTTGATTCAATTTTTCGTCGCATATTTATCGGACTGCGTCGTTAATATGTCATCATAAAATAAGTTTATACATGTATGTACCTATTTTTCGATGCAAGATCATTAAAATATAAAAAAGTTTATTTAGTTTTCCATAGATTCAACGAAGATTTGTTTTATTTTTTTATTTAAATATAAACTATGCAAGTTTTTATAGAAAATTAAAACATATAAAATGCAGATATGGATACAGATTAGTTGTGAACATCGATCAGGTAACTTTTAAGCATTATAATTATTATTTTAATAACCTTAAAGTTTTCGGTTTTAAGCATACCTACGACTTAGGCCCGTATTAATAAACATAACTTAAGGAAGCCTTAACTCAAGGATACCTTAATTCAAGCAATTAAATAAACTACGTACAATTTCCTTTGTATAGCATACATGTCGTTTATTTCGTCTTTAGGAAATATTGCGAACAGACCAATAGTTTCCCCGAAAATTTCTTGTCTTTGTCACCCCCAAATTAGCAGTGGCGTATCGTCCGGTGTTCAATGTGTTCAGTGGAACACAGGCTCTCAAGCCAAAGGGGCCCCAAATCCGCAATCATAATGAAGTTTTCTTTGATAGATCCTTGAGTAACTGTTCTTTTAAAAGACATTCATTTTTGCTAATCTGCAAGAAAAGTAGCAGAATATTCATTTGCGTATGGAAAAGCTTTAATCTCTTAGTAAAACTCTGTTTGTACCGGAGAGGTGCAACTTTCCACTTGGCTTAACGTCGGATTCAAACAATCATCACATCAATCCATACAGTTTTTTGCACATAAAAATATTGAAAATAAATAAAGGTTCAACCTCCAGCGGAGTGCCTCTTTTGAAGGATCTTGCGTAAAATCGGGCCAATGATCCCGTTATTGGATTATTTGAATCTTGAAGTGATTGCTACGCTAGGGAAAATGTGTTCACAATGTTGAAAAAAGGATAAAGGATGAACTATTAATCGAAACGGCTAACGACATTTAGTTATATCGTTAATAAGATTTAAGTCATAAAACCTTTTTTTAACTAGGACTCAAGAAACCAAGAAACAGATACCTGCTCGATAAACCAGTGAGTCTAGATAATTATATCACTTGTTTCCCCTACATGTTAAGTATTTTTCTTTTGAGGATCTTTACCATGAATTTTATTTCAGTAGATTTAGTTTTCGTTGGACATGAATGTGATCCTCATATCCAGGGTAATCAGTTTTAGTCTAGGATCAACGACTTTTACGTGATAGGTATGTAAGGGCACTCCTCAAGGTAGTCTTTTCGCCGCATCTCTTGAATTTTGTGATAAATAGAAGATCTTATACAGGTTCTCCTGTATAAGCATTCAAATTTCAATTTTGTCTCAAAAAATTAAAACAAAAACTTTTAGAAACTGCTTTAAATGTGGGCTATGTTTAGCCAATTTTTCCTGGTGAACATAATCGAACGTGAGGGGCCCCATTTCGATTTCGAACGCAACAAAACTAGGAAACGTTCAAACGTTACCCCACTGAATTATTGTAACATTTTAGTGCATATGAAGGGGAGGTTGTGCCTCAATTTGGCGTCAAAATTTCCCTCGTTTTTGGCTGTTTGGGTCTAGAGCCCAATTGACAATTGTACTATACTAACTAGCTAGAAAACTAAAATAAAATGTTTGTCAAAGCAAACAAAGCCTAAAAACTAAAATTATCTGTTTTCTGTTCTATAATTGAATTAACAGTTTGCACAGTTTCTACAAAGATTGAAAGTTTGAGATTTGTCCTTAAAACCCTTTTGCTTCCATCTCAATTTTTTTGCAACTTCTGCCAAGGCTAGGTGCTTGGATGATTGTTTACAAAATTGGTCCATTTATCTTACCATCTGTTTTTCATAATTTTTTTCTAATTCTATTCTTTCAGGCACATTGAGTGCCTTAACGAGAAAACTAAGGTTTCTACGACTGGGGTTAAATTCTACATAAATAAAGTTGTGCAATTTGGTGAATTTAGCGAACTTTTCCAATTTTTAATAGGCGATCGGGATCCGTTGGACCTGTAAATGTAGCCGTAGGAGTTTAATTTAGTTTGAATATATTTTTTGTATAGGGTTCAGCAATAAGATCGGCTAGATGTTGAAATGGAATAAAACAAGCTGTGTGTAAGGTATACAGAATTTTTTTATTTTTTTTTTTTTAAAGACACACATATGCCATTATTTATGGAATATAACATCATTTAAATGTCCGCCGCGGTTTGTCACGGTGGCACGGATCCGACTGGTCCAATTTTCAATGACTCTGCTTCATAGATCCTGCTGAATTTGAGCGAGGGTTTGGCTGACATTGACTTTAAATCGCACGATCTTCTTCAAACTTTAAAAATTCGAACTCGATTCAAACAGTTTTTCTCCCTTATCCCAACCTGGCTATATATGGCAAATCTTAAATTATGCTTATGTGTTATACGAAGGATCTTTGTATGATTAGTCGTTTTCCACTTTATTTTTATGTGGGAAATAACAAAAAAATAATAATAAGAGCAACTTGTGTTCGATTCATTATCAGTGTTGCCAACTTAGCCGTTTTCCGGCCAAATTTAGCCGGAAACCGTGCTGTTTAGCCGGAAGAAATTTATAATTCCGGCCGGCCTGATTTTTAGCCGGAATTGATTTTTTCGACTGTTTTTCCGTCTAAAATTATTTTATGAATTTTTTTTTTGAAGAATCAATTTTTCAATATTCACAAACAAAATAAATTAATCGCCGTGAAATTATTTCTACATTCACTTATTGTCGTGTATTAGGGTAAGTACCTACTATGTCCACCTAGAGGAAACTTGCATTTATATCTCCTGGGAAAAATTTGCCGCGGAGACTTACCTTTTTTCAATAAATTTAGGGTAATGGGTTTCACGTAAACTGACGATATTAGTACCTAGTCTATAAGCATGTAATTTACTAACCACCAATATGCTGAATAATTTGCAAAATGGAAGACACTTTCTTAAGTAAAATTCTTTACTGAGCAATTCTTGGAGCATGGGGGTACCTGCACATTTTTCCCTTTTTCAAAGTGTCAATTCTTTACCACAGATAACGTAATCATGCCAGATTAAGTACAAGGGTGAAAACCTTTTAGCGCGATTCATAGATATTGATAATATCGCCGGAACTTTGTAGTGTTCCACAATAACGTTGTGCAAGTAGTTTGCCCAGTAAACTACAAAAATTAGACTTAAATGTGTATATATTTCGGGGGCAATTTACCCCCTTCTTCAGCACAAAAGCTAAGTGGTGATGAAGGAGGTAAGTTGCCCCCAATACTCACTTAAATCTAATTATTGTAGTTTACTGGTCAAGCTATTTGCACACCGTCTGACGATTCATAGAAACTACACATTTTCGTAGATGCATTACATTTTGTTATGGGGTTTGTAGCAACAAATTCATCAAAAATCGATACCATTTTCCGGCCAAGCTCATAATTTTGGAACATAAATTTCGTATCTTAGGAGCATCAAATTCGTAATTGCGGAATATCAACAATGGAACAATGGAACATCAATTTCGTAACTATGGAAAATAAAATAAAATTTGGAGGGTTAAAATTCGAAAATGAATAACAAGCTTGACTCACATATTTTCGAATGACGCAAATTTATCATCATTAGCACGAGTTCTAAAATACGCATTTGGACCATCATTTGTTTAATAATAACTTTACACATTTCTATTCAAATTCTTCAAGAAAAGTGTGTCCTCAAATTATTGAACTGAATATTCATTAAAATATCGCAATTGTGAGGGACATTTTCACCATTTACACAAACGTCAAAAGTAAATGACGAATTCTAATGACGAAAGCATATATATCACCCCAATTTCGAGTTTTCATCATCATGATGGATTATCGTCATGATGATTTGGATATGTGTCTTGGGCCTAAAATGGTTAAATTTTAATCAAAATATAAAATTATTCAGGTGCGATGATGGTAAGATAAATGCGGTTGCCCTTGCCTATAGTTATGCATTGGACGTTCCTTTTACGAATTGCATGTTCCAAAAATTCGAACCTAATGTGGTTATGGACTTGACCGAGAAATTGTACACAACAATTTTGACTAGTTGATCTATCTAACTCCGAACAAAAGTAAATTTTGACTGTAATGCCAGCGATTGGAGCATATATGTAATAAAACTAAAAAATCTGCCTAAAGCATAGTTTACAGGTAGTACTCCAGAAAAGAAATCAAATTATTAAAATCAGTTTTTTTACTATATTTTTTCGTAATGTGACTGTTTTGTATGATTTAGCCGATTTGTTGGCCCTTTTTTTCTGGCTAAAATTTATTTAGCCGGATTTTTAACCGTTTTTCAAAAAAATATAGCCGGTTTCCCGGCTAAATTTAGCCGTTTTCTGAATTTCCAGCTGGCAGCACTGTCATTATTATTATTCAATGGTGGTCCGTCGAGATCCAATTTCAGGCTAAGTAAACGTTTTCCAGTTGGGAGCCACTGGATTAGACTGACGTCTCAAAAAAAAAAACGGGCCGCTACACAGCGCCCGCTCTAAGGGGGGGGGGGCAAGCGGGGCGGTCGCCCGGGGCGCCAAATTTTAGGGGCGGCTTTTTGGCTAGAACTCAAAGAAAAAAAAAATATAAAAGCCAGAAGGAAAAATTCAATATCAATTTCCATTAAGTGGAAACGAAACCTACAGATGAAATAAATAGTTGAAAGTTGTGTTTTGAAGAAGCAAACTCCTTGAGAGCCAACAATTGATAGAAGGTGCTGCATTTAGAATCCTAAAATGCTTTCCTAGTAAGAGTTGCGTAATTGTACGTCTGTGATGCTAGCCCCCGCCCTACTTCCGAAATTATGCGCTATTGAAGTTTTACTTTAAAACTGAAATTGGAGATTTATAATATAATTTCGTCCTCCAATTGAACATTTTATACCTCTTCTTTTGACCAGCATTAAGGATTATATTTCATCTTTCTATGCATGATCGCTTAGCGTTAGTCTTACCAAAGGGGATATCAATCTAATTTTTAAATAGAGGACGAAAGTACCTATAAAACGTAATCTTATTATTGAGTTTACATGCGAAACGTCGCACTTTAATTTCCGGAAGTAATGTCTAAAACTTTATTTTAGTCTATTGAATCGGAGGAGAGCACGTCCCCTAAAAAAATATTAATCCTCCGGAGAAATTGATATCAAATGAGAAATAATGATTCGTATAAACACTAAACACATAAAAGCAATTAAAACAAAGTCTCCTGATTGAAATTGCATACCCCTGCAAGAGGTTTGGAAACTTCTATAAACCTTTGGCGGCAATTTGGCTTCAATTCACCCGATCTCCTGGATGGATGGATCGCCTCAGTTGGTTCCCATTGCATTGATTCATCTATAGCATTTAAAGGTCAAATTTCGAATAAAATTGTTTGGGTTTCAGCAAGATGAGGGATGGAATCACAGTACACATTACCAAAGCCGCAGTAGCAGTACTTCCTTTTTTTCGGACATGCTTAATCAGGACTAAGCTTGATTTCCCCGATTTAGCTAGCTCTGACCTTCTTCTTTATAAAAATTTTCAGTATAGGGCGTAGGATTTTCTAAACATTTTTTCAACATCATGCCCTAGCCCGGATTTTTTTTTAGTGGGTCGGAGGGTATGTCATCATTCCCATTACTATATGACAACAAAAATATTTTTAGAAAAAGGGTAAAACATTTGAGAAAGATAAATCCAGAGCGACCTTTTTCCTTTTAACGATAAATGGCTTTCTTGATTACATCACATGACCTTTGTCACAAAAATATCCCTTTCAGACGAAATGTTTTTAAATCGATTAACTTCCCAAAGAAAACTTCGTGTGAGGAGGCCTTTATCCTAATGTTAAAACATGGCGGACAGCAAAAACTCTATAAAGTATTCATTTAAGCACAGAAGTAATGGAGTGATGAAACACGGACAATATAGGCTTTTTGGCGGCGAAATAATTTCTTGAATGGGGTTGGTTGGGCAACATGATCGGAAACATAGGTGGTTAGGATCCTCACAAAGAGAACTTAGGATGTCACTTGGGGAATAATTTAAGTTTCGAAAGGCTAGGTCACGCAAACGCGGATAGGATATGGATATGACGATGTTTATGACGCCTACATGTGGGTGTTCAAGCTTCGGATATTAAATGCCTAAAACTGCAGTCTCAATAGAATTGTGCGGATGATACTTTTAGAATCCCTGTCTCGGAATAACCGAGACCACCAGACTGAAATCTTTCTTAAAATTGCGATTGAGACCAGGCGCCAACTGACACCACCAACACGCAGATTTGTAGCACTGAAATTTTCATACGTAGAGCATCGATTTTTTATGAGGTAATACAGCAGTAAGACCAAAATGTATCCTTGATCAACCGACAGACAGGGGGAGGGAGGGTCAAGCGCCACTTCCCGCCCTTCCTCCCCAACCTCCTGGGCTACAACTATGGTTCTCAAGATGTCGCATTTATGAAAATAAACCATGGACGTTCCGCACTGAAGAGATCCGGCTAACTGAAGTTTATCGGCTGCGTAGTCTGCAAGGATGTTATGGAAAACTACTCATCTACTTCAACGACGCACATATTACCTACTATCAATCTGCCTGGTATATCACCCAGGGGCGGCAATTTGTCCTCTTGCCCGGGCGGCGTAAGTGCTAGAGCGGGCGCTGCCGCTATATGCTGCAAACATCTACCTTTTCTAATTGGAAAACCCTATAGATGCAGCACTCGAGAGACTCGCTAGTTTGAACCTTCTATAATATGAACATCCAATAATTTGAAAGCTCATCAACAGCAACATTACGTCTCTTATAATTTGAAATTTTCAACGAAATAACTCCCTCTATAATTTGAACAAGTTTTTTTTTGTGTTTTTCTAGCAGATAACTCGGGGAATCACTTGATTAGCAATAAATTAGAACTATCCGACCAGGTAATGATTCTGTAATGATATAATTGACATTTCGTTTAAATATACGAACGGTTAGTGTCTCAAACAAATAATTAAATAAATTTTACGTAACTTTTTTCGAAAATGTGTAAAACCATTTAAGTAAATGTGAATTATTTAAATTTTTGTTTCAGTTTGAATCCTATTTTGTTTAATATGAATACTATACTAATAAATAAATACATAAAACGAAATTATGTATGCAAGTTCTTTCAATAACAAAGCTCCCCCACAAATTTGAAACCGTCGATCATTTGAACTCACTTGGTTTTAATTATAGTTCAAACTACCGAGTCCCTCCTATTATTAATAAACTAAAAAAAATGTTGAAAATATAAAAGTTTTAGGGAAACCTTTAAATTAGCACAGGTCTTTAGGGGTTGCAAATTTGAGTATTAACTACTCTAACATATACATACAAAAAATTTATCCAAAATGCAATAAAACTGAATTTTTCTTGTGTCACTATTCAATATTTGACTTCACTAAATGGCTGATTCAACTTTTCAGGTAGCCTGATAGCCTGAAAGGCTTATCATTGGGTGAGGTTATAAAACAGAACGTTCGCGTAACGTGTCGCGCTTTCCGAAACGTTTCCTATTGTGTTCTGTAAACGCATAGATCCGGATCAGACTTGGTGTTACCATCGCCATCTCTCGGAAAGTGACAAATGTGGCAATTGACACATCACAGCTGATACGTTTTGCTCGAAAATTAAAATTTCTAGTTTTAAACGAGATGCAGATACATTTATAAATAGTTTAATAAATAAATGAGGGCGGAAATGCACGGTTCGACGGCAGATTGTAAATTTCTGTCAATCAATCAAGCTATGCATCGCAAGAGAGCGCTTAGGGGATCTGTTTGTAGGGAGCAGTTTCTGATCCGTAACGGCCGGTTGATTTGAAACGTTGCGCGAACGTTGTGTTTTATAACCTCACCCATTGTCTGGAGAAATAAATTCCCTGAATCACCTATTAAGGCACCACTAGGACAAATACCCCGTCCAAACGTATCAACTCATACCTAAATGAAATTTATTCCCTGCAATTATTAATTGACTTTAACACAGGTAAACAATGAAATCATCTAATCGGCACCTCTTCATCAAATTAGAAAACTTTTCAAATTTGTCTGCATGAAATCCACTGAATTTGATTGCAAGGTAGGTACAATGTGCTCTACTAAACACAAACAGCCCTATATAACGCAGCTACCTTAATATGAAAACTCGTTAAAAGTGATATAGTTATGATTACAAGAATGCTCCTCGTCGCATTCATGCTATGTACGAGTATACCAAGTGCAAACACTTTCGGTCACGGAATTATGCAGTTACAAATTATTCGCTCATGTCTTCGTTTTGTTAATTGAAACAACTGACTTGACACACCTGTGCTTGTGCTTCCAACGGCCGACCAAGAATGGGTAGGTAAGTAGCATAGTTACTACCTGTAAAGTTAAAGAGACACTTCAAAATTACTTGTGTGCATAGCACCTCCGTTACTGACTCCTAGCGTCATGGTGCAGCAATCAATTCGTTTACACTTGAAAAAGTTGTCGGAGGTATCGGATCAACCTATAAAATGGGATAATTGACGGACTTTTTTGCTCCCTAAGTATTTTATTATAAATGAAAGCCAATATACTCATTCATAGTTGCATGACATAGATAGACCGGAGAATATTGGGGCTGAGCATGCTAGTAAAATAAAAGTTGAATTTCGCGGAAGTTATTATGGGGTGTGGCATTGATTTGTGCTCGTATAATTTGATACCTGATTGTAACATATTTTTTGTTTGTTTACGAAAATAATGTTTCGGTAAAAAGTGTTGTAAAAATAAAATTAAAGTTTTAACAAGCCGAAAAAGAAACGGATGAAACAACCATTTGGAACGTCAACCAAGACGAATTATTATTAAGTGAGAACATTGTGAATCTCCGAATGATTTTAACGAAAAACTCTGTAGGTACCAGCAGTTAGCAAAAAAAAGAATTTAAGAATTAAATTTGTATCTAAATCGATAAACATTCTTTGTTATTCTATTACAGTCAATGATCAGGTAAATGTTTTATTTCGATAAGAAAGTCGTGAATTTAAAAAACCAAAAGTATGTAAAAATCCTCATTCGTTATAAACAAAAACACCTACTATGGCCTATTGGTACCTACAACCCTTCAAAGGGACACTATGAATCCTTGTTGATAATGATACGTGTAATACAAACGAAAAAAAGCTCTTTCTATCCCTCACAAATTTACATATTATGTAGTTTCATTACATATGCACCAGAAATTTGTTCGAGAATTTTTAATTTATTTCTATCACCCGCGCACATCGTCGTCAGTGGCTTTTCTTTTGTTTTTCTGTCGCCATATAGGCAAGGCAGACATACAACATACAAATTTAAGCGCCAACAAAAAACCCCATTTAGCATAGTAGTATGTACATATTTAGTGGGACATACAGAAACCATACAGTACTACTAAGTTAGAGAATCATCCACCATTCAAATATACATTTAAGTCTTGAATACGAGACAGATCTAAAAGGTATCAACTCAAGATACATAATTAATTACAGCGTTTTAATTTCCGTAATTAGTCACGATTCTTTAGCATTGTATGGTTCTATAGAATATTTTCTTTTCTTAACATACAAAAAAAAAATTTAGGAACATACAGCAAGGAGATCTGTATAGCCTCGCACTTGGGCGTTTGTGGTGGTGCTGGTGACATTTTTTTCGGTTGGGCGACAGTTTTTTCCGTCTTTCCAGGAGTTTCATTGAGTGTTATAGTTGCTTCGGTAAGGAAGCTAACTGGAAGTTTTTATTGATATTGATCAAAGATGAAGGAAATTTATTTCAGCGAATACTGATGTCTTCAGTGTCTTTGTTTGCTAAAAGATTCAAGAGGGTTTGTGTATGGTTTTGTAACCATTGCAAAATTTTCAAAAAGGCGAAAAAAAGTTTTCTACATTATAAAACTAGTAGGTATGTTGTGAACGCAAATATTACACTTGCTTTGAATTAATAGAAAGTTATAGCATATCGTTCAGAATATTACGATAGGACGAATAGGCTTTGACATTTTGTATGAAAAATTCGCTTGTCTATCGTACGCAAAACAGTATACAACAAGTTTGTATGTTTGAAGTAGGCAGTAGTCACCAAGAAATGGTAGCTGTCTTCAAAATTCTGCTCACTATAAATTTTCCGTATGTTTATTCTGCTCTTCGTTAATCCGCTAATCATTTTCAGCGGTATACGGAGGATTAGTAAAAGAGGTACTTTGTAAATTTTCCTCATGTTTCAATAGTTTTTCTGCTATAAACCAATCTGGAAGGGCATATTTATTGGAATCAGCGGAACATTACGCTATCAGCTCTCGATAGGAAAATTTCTTCTTCTTTTTGGTGACACTAGCGACAAATCAGCAGCAGCCGCCAGATAGGGGAAATATTTGTAACATAGAAGTTCTTCTTATGAGAACGGATAGCAGAACAAGCCGAATCCGCTTATCCGGTCAGGAGATATAGACAAAGATTTGTTAGAAAAAAGTTGCCTTCAAAGGGGGTTAGGTTAGGTTAGGTTAGGTAAAGGGGCCGCCTGACTAGCGTCATGCGCACTTGGACCAAAAATTGGTCCATTGTGATACCACCGTAGTTCCTACGTTCTGTTTAAAACCAGCCAGTGCTAACAATGTATTTGTTAAGCAAAGTAGGGCTCACATTTCGAAGATAATCTGTGTCGTAAAAATACCTCGAACCCAGTGCACGCCTCCTTCTCTCGGATAAGGCCGGACATTCAAGAAAGTGATGCACACTCTCTTCCTCCTCTTCATCATCACAACTTCTGCAGAAGTCGTTGTAAGGAATTCGGAGTCTCCTGGCGTGCTCCCCAATAGGGCAGTGCTCCGTAATAACACCCACTATATTACGTATATATTTCCTGTCTAGCGACAGTAATATGGCGAAACGGGAACGGGCCTATACTAGGCCAGATCATCCTCGTCATAGCACAAGTATATCCGCAGGCCCATCTCGCGTTGGTCCTACGTTCAGAAGCGGCTTCAATTATTATCGATGCACAGACGGCAATAGGTGTTTTAATCTTCTCGTGGTCGCCTTCAACAATACTTGCTACCGCATTCCGAGCCAAATCGTCTGCGCAACAATTACCTGCAAAGCCATTATGCCCCGGTATCCAGCATAGTGTAATGTTGAAGAAATTACCCATTTCTCTGAGTGCATAGCGACACCCTTCAATAGTTTTAGATGTTGTAAATGCTGATTCAAGTGATCGAATTGCAGCTTGACTATCAGTGTATATAGTGACATCCTTACCAGTGACAACGTGCCTACCTAGCCATAAAAGCGCTTCCGAGATTGCAGTGATTTCTGCTTGGAGGACGCTACAAAAATTAGGGATGCAAAAAGACAAGCTGATGTCGAGTTCCTCCGAGTAAATTCCAATGCCGACTCCAGCGTCTGTCTTGGAACCATCAGTGTAGATTTAAAAGCACCTGATGGACTGGGTCGTTTCGTTGCTCCAGCTTTCCCTAGGCGGGATTAAGGTTGAATAGTTCCTACCAAAAAAGTATTTGGGAACAGTGTAATCAGTAGCCAGTGGCAGGCTGAAATTACGAAGTATCGTTGAGTGACCATAATCCAGCGCTCGCCACAGACCAGTTTCACGAAGGCGTAAGGCCGTGTAAGCTGCTGACCGTTGGGCGTATATGTCAAATGGCAGCAGTCCCAAAACCTTGTCTAGTCCGAATGAAGGTGTTGTACGAAGAGCTCCTGTAATCAGACGAGAAGCCAACCTTTGCACTTTAACAAGTGAATTATGATAGGCGGTTGTGCTAAGTGCGGTCCACCACACACTAACACCATAAAGCAGAATAGGCCGCACAATAACTGTATACATCCAATATACAACTTTTGGTTGAGGGCCCCAGGTTTTCCCGATGGCTTTCCTGCACGAATACAGTGCCACCGTAGCTTTGTTCAAAGAGGGTTACACATTTGCTGAAATCAAAGTATAAACCCAGGCAATAAGAAAAAGAACTTTTCCAAAAATTCCCATTTGGTTGTTTCTTAAGCTATTGGTGGTGGGCATTAGAGGGTCAGCATCAATTTCTCATTAATTGTTATTATACCATTAAGGGTCATCTAGCACTCGGTACCTCGTTTAAGAAATGTTCAGAAAAGAAAACAATTGTCTACATAATTTTGCTGATTGTGAATTTTCCTACGTCTTCAATCCTTACTCGGCAATTTCTTCGAAAATCCGCGAATGCTCCGCTCTTCATGATTTTGTCCATTGTGAATTGTTTTGTTACTTCTTATCATGCTAATCGGGGAAGATTCCAATCCAGTGATGCAAATTTGTTCAAATTCGGGGATTCGTCCAGGAGATATAGACAAACGTACTCATAAATTTGATCATTGTGATGTTTCAATATTTATTCTCGTTGTAGACCAATTCGGTAGAATCAATTTGCTGAAACCCGGAAAATCGTTCAGGACATGCAAAACGAAAGATGTAAAAGAGAAGTGTTCTTTTGCTTTTGCTCATTGTGATTTTTTTTTGTGTATTTCAGTAGTTACTCTCCTATTTGTGGAGATCAATTTGACGTGAAAGTCTTTCAATAACCCGATAGGCGTTCGAAAAATATTGGCAAAAAAATGGTAAATGAATAGTCATTGTGAATTGTTTCTCATTGTGAATTTTCTACATATTTCAATGGTAATACTGCTATTCTGGCTGGAGCCTTGTGTAGACCAATCCATCAACTTACTGAAATCAAATAATTCATTCAAGAAATACATAAAGAAGTATCAAAAAAAGAATTGTTTTCATATTTGTGTCCATTGCAAATTTTTCATATGTCTTAATAGTTGTCCTGTGACTTTGGTGGATCAATTTTACTAAAATCCGCAGATATGTTACAAAAAAAATACACGCAGAAATAGGCGAAAAATAACCCATTGTGAATTTTTGCTCATTGTGAATTTGCCCCATTTTCAATAGTTATTCTGCTATTCCGACCAGAGCCTAATCCTCCAAACCCAATATCATGGAAATCGGTCCAGCCGTTCTTGAGTTATAAATGGTGTAACTAACATGAATTTATTTTATATGTACAGTCGAACTTCCCTAAACGGACACTTCTAACAACCGAACATTTCTCATAAACGGACACTTTTATTTTCCCCAACGGTTTTCCTTATATTTTACTAGAAAAATAACTTCCAATAGCCGGACACTCTCATAACCGGACACGGACAGTGCTTTTACACCCTTTCTGAACAAGCAAGTCTCTAATAAACGGACAGTTCCACAAATAAAATTCGAAATTCTTGCATTACAAGATTCTATTTCGAGCAAAGAAGTTTTGAAATTACTGGAAAATCGGTCTTTCGCGTAAAGCAAAATTCACTTTCCGGAAATCGCTGCACAAATCTTGTTTATCTCTCCGTGTAGGTGGAATTTCTTAGAGATTCAGGGGTTCAATTTATGTCGCGGCATTTAATCGTGCAGTTTTCTATTCTTTTAAAATATGAAAAAAAAATTGTCTTTTGAAGAAAAAGTGCTAGAACCAGTCATTTTAGAATTCACGAAAAAATCGTGTTGTCGATCTCGAAAAAATTGAATTGGAAAAACACGGTTGAAATGAGACATCCTGGTATTAAATGGATTCGCAGCGCAGTCCAAATTAATTTGATAAAATGTTATTCCTTTGTGAAATATTCTCATAAGCGGACACTTCCAATAAGCGGACAAAATCTCAATCCCCAATGGTGTCCGCTTATGGGAAGTTCGACTGTATATCGCTTATGAAGAATTTAATAATTTTTTGCTAACTATCCTGCCTCTTGAAATCTTAAAATACGTATTTTAAAAAAAAAACTTTCAAGTATGCATGCAAGTTTCACTAATATGCCGCCCCTCAAAATTTGCCGCTCCGGGCAATTTTCCATATGCGGGAAATCCGGCTCTCATCCTTGTCGAAACTACTGACGCCTCTTATTCTTTGTTTTCAGTTTATGACACAGAAATGGGACAGCGCAAATTTCAGCATCCGCAGCACGCCATAGAATACCTAACTGTTTGAAATAATTTCATAATTTTCTTTTCATCCAAGTTTGGAATCGATCATCAAAAAATGAAAGAATCCATATGTTATTACTGAAATAAACTATACATTAAATTGTCCTACACCATTTACGAGGTGCTATAGAAAATATTACTTTCAGTTTCCTGGATGAATTGTTGCACACCAACATCTTCCGAAATAAACACACGCAGCACGATTAGAGTTGACTAAATGTTCACCCACAAATAGCTAAACAATGTTTAAGAAAAATATATTTCATAAGTGGCACTAATCTGTGTTATGTGACTTTCTCCAACACATTGGATAGGCCATATAGGATAGGCACCCATTTGTCTAGAGAGGCGCTAACCTCATGCGCTGCTCCTAGTGGAAATAAATACATAAACATGAAATTTCGTTTGCACCAGACAGCGTTGCAGCAGCTTATTTTTAACCATACGGAAAGAGCTATGAAAATATCAGCGAAAAACATGCATACAGCATACTTATGTTACCTCCAAAGAAACAACACACCTAATATCGGAATCCAAAATCCGATAATATTTTCTCCCGCACTAAATGCGTTCACTATACGAATGTGATATTTATTTGCATTCAAGTAATCAATCACTTTAATTGGATAGTGGACCGTCGTAATGGTATTTTTACTTTGCAGTGTTTCCTTACCAGACTCCACCTGCTAATTACTCTAGTCCGGAAATTTCAAGCTGTTTGATATGCTTTAAGTATCCAAACAACAAAGTGTAATGGGTCCGTGTATGTATGTAATGTATATCTACTCGTTCATTCTAATGCCAGAGCGAACAGTCTTCAGATTTATCTGTACGCCTCGATCAATATCTAAATCTTTAAAATTATTCCTCAATATACGCACCTGGAGAAACACCTGCGCTGCGCCTGCATCAAACTGCGAACTGCGTGCCACCACCGTTTCGTCCCCATTCCGTGCCGCGGATCCATGATAGCTCCATGAGATTGGAACTTTTTTCTCTTCATTAATGTGGAGCAGCAACAATCGGTGATTACAACATCGTTTTATTGATACTAAAAAAATACAAAATGTAATTGAACTGTATCTATGGTGATGCACTCGTGCAGATTCATTGCGAGAGCGGATGTAAACCCTTTTAGTTTTACACCCATGGAATATGCGTGAAAGAAATCACATCTGGTCAAATATTTGTCGACGACAAGAGGCAAATTTGATGAAAAATGATTGAATTTAACTTGTTGACAGGCGACATGATCCCTGAACAGAGCTATCAAGGACTTGTTGTTGTCGGTACAGATAGAGGAAGAGTACAAAGCGTGCACGTACCAACAAAGGGATGATCCCGAGGGGTTGCATTCTTTTCGTACAGGATGAGTGTCACTGACACGTTTTTCGTTCCCAAAAAGTGTTCTCAGTTTGTATAGTGAAGATGTGCAGGGTGCGATCCATATTTTGACTTCATACATTTTATACTGAAGGAAAAATTTGTAATAAGTGTTTTATAAATTTGAAGTGTGTGTCAAAAAATCCGACGAAGTGTCTAGTATGTTTGCGTTCGACTGGAAAGTGGACAGGTGTTGAAGAATTGGTTTAACAGGAGATTAAAGTTAAAATCTTGCGTGAGATCGAATTCAACCCTGCCCTGTGCTACTTAATTTCGGATGACAAATATGAAGAATGGCATATGTGCAAACACATATACCGTGTACGCATACTCGTGTAATTATTGACATCGATATTATCGTATGGTACACATTTTAAGAAATAAAATAAAACGAAAACCGGAGCTCTATAAAATTGTACCAAAATGGACATTAAATCCATCTTTTTTATAACCACTAGCCCAGAAGTATCTTATTAGCATTTACACGGCATATTAGAGATAACTTTTTTTTGAAGATTCGCTTCTCATTTTTGTACATCATTATGGCGAGCGTGTGTGGGTTTATCCCACTGACTCCATCAGTCTTAAAAACGACATTTATTGTCATAAAATCGCAGTCAAAAGCGGAAGAAATCAAAATCACCTACATAGTGTGGTAGAGTACGTTTTTAATAATTCTAAGCACATCACGTTCGGCTACTGTATAACGTTACCATATTATAGTCCGTACAATGCCGCCGGCTGGACGTAGTGTAGGTAAATAAATATATCATTTGACCAAAAAAGTTCGTGCCAAAAATATTTCAGACACTTACTTATTCGGTATACTCGTATGTACAAATACATAAAAATGCGAAATTTTTAAAAATTTTGATTCGAATGTCGTCACTTATTTGCTTGAACGGCGAATCTAAATTTGTTATAGTTTTGAAAAAAGACAATCTGAAATTATAATTTGCTCTGAAAAATGCAAATATCCATCTAACTCAACACTTTTTCCTGAAATATTGGTACAAAGTATCTCTTTATGTTGATAATCTAATTCATGAAAACAATTGTTTGGAGATTCGCGATTCTAGAATCTTTTCCGTTGCATGGATATAGGTAAGTAATTCGCAGTTCTGGCATCGGTTTCGTTATATGTACATATATGGTTATTGAACATTGCCTGTTCTAGCAGCTGTCTCACTGTATAGATATTATGGAAATTGATATACATAGTAGATATCCTGAAGGTGTTTCAAAGCGAAGCGTAGTCAACAAGAAAAAGAGGATTAATGGTAGTAAGCTGAATTTTTACATAGAATGTTTAACGAAAATGTTACATACATGTGTGATGTTAAAAATTTCGACGGAGCTTATGCGAAGCATGCAATATTACCAAAAAAAATTTTGAAAATACGTTGGCTTCTGACTGTAATAACGTCTGATTGCAAGTTTGAAAACCATTTACATGTTTTGGTGGAGTGCTTCTCATTTATGGTTTTCCATACATGGTGTGATGAGACCATATGTAATTATTGTGCTGCCTATTGGTTCCCAACTTTTTGACATCCAATTTTTTTTTTTAAATCATCGAATGGGTCGCTCGAAATTAGTATGACTTTTTTCTTTAATGCTGCAACGCTACCCCTTAAACTGATATATTCTTCATTGCTTTTGTAAATTGGTTAATACCGGGAAATAATGAGAATCTGAATGTACAAGTACAATTTCCTTTTGTAAATGTAAATTTTCGAAATATGTATATGAATTTATGTTCGCTTATTTCAGATGTTTTACCAACTAAGATCAACATCCTTGTTCGACGACTCGAGCGGCACTAGATTTCGGAATTGGCTTACAGAGGTTAGTCTGTTTATTACTACTCTGCTGGAACACTAGAATCAATTTTCCCGATTTCTGTGACCTTAACTTCTTCCCAGATGCACATAAAGGACCTTGAACTTGCCCTATACCTACTATAGCCTCAAAAAGGAAGAATTACCAAAATTAATCAGTTTCCGTCATCTCCTGAATTCGCTGTTAACTTCTTTTCCTTTCCCGAATTCACTGTTAGATAGGTATAAAATTGTCAAGGACCGATTAGGTATACTTTACCAAAATCCTCGTATTCAATGTTTAATATTCCAGTACAAATTCAAAACCCTTCGAGAGATAGACACACTCCCAATCAATAGGATAGTTCCACCTTAAAAATGGCTGTATGTCGAAAAGTGATAACGGTATTTTCTTCAAACTTGTTATTATTTTCAGTAGCCTGCTTGTCCTTTTAATAACACAAGCTTTCAAAACCGGTGTCCCGTTAGGATTTTCTTACGAGAATTCGAAAGAAAAAACAGTAGGTACAAACGGCAAAGTCATTAGGATAGTTCCAGAGGAAGTAAAACACCAAATAACACAGTATACAAATATATTTTTATTCTAGAAAATTGGGCTAGTAATAAGCAGAACTTTCTTCAAGGGACTTAGGATACAATTGTATAAGTTTTAACGGTAATTTAACTTAATCTCCCAACCTCCGCTAATCGTTTTCAGAAGCTCTTCAATGTTGTTGAACTTGGTGAATCAAAATTACAGTACGTGCAGTTCTAACATTTAGTTCTCAAGTGACATCTTTCCGCTCATTTTATGGACATCTTTCCGCTCATTTTATCAATATCGACTTACTCCCATCGGAGAGCTATTTTTTGTATTAACCCTTTTAAGCGTTTTGAAGTAGCAGAACTAGAGTGAAAATTGCGGTTTATTTTAACAGTTAGGTGCCTTTATTCCGACTTCGGAATTCTAGGCTTAATCATTAATTAAAATTTGTTGGCTGTAATAATCATTTTATTTCACTCTTCTAGCTGGTCTAGCCTTGTAGATATGAGGCTTTAAGTCGTGCAAGAAAATGATTTTTTTAAAAATCTTTAAATGCCTGTGGCAGCTAAAGGGTTAAGCTGAGGGGGTATGTTCGTGCAACGTTTTTGCTGGAAATCACATGAGGAATCACAATCCCGTGCGTTTATGCGGCAGTTTCCGGACAACCTGTATACAAGTTGTCCAAAAACTACTGCATAAATGTTATCCTAGTTTGATCATGTTTCACCCAGTAATATAGCCAAATTTTCGCTTTGTGATGGGAGAGAACATGAGCTGAGAAGGTGCAAAATTCGGGACGGCTCACAGAAACGGTAAACACTGTGACTCAGTGTTTGCGATAGGGAGCGCAATGCAGCGCCCGGGGCGCCAAATTTTAGGGGCGGCTTTTTGGCTAAAACACCAATAAAAAACTCGAAAAGACATAGCGAAGTACTGCATTTAGAATCTTAAAATGGTTAGTGATATTTGCCTAAACTTTACATCTGTGATGCTTGCAATGTTATGTGCTAATTAAGTTTTTCCTTAAAAGGAAGCATTTTGGAAAATGGAGTGCTGATTTCGTCCTCCTATTGAAAATTCCTCTTCTTTTCATCAGAATTAAGGATTTGCTTGCATTTGCCCTAATTCATGCCAAAGATAAGGGCCACCTGATTTTAAAGTGGATTGATTTGCTATATCCATTCTCATAAGGAGAACTTTTGTGTTTCTAATATTTTCCGCTACATGTTCGTTATACGGATGATGATGATGCAGAAAGTGTCGCTAGTGGCGATAAAAAGAAAGAAAAATTCGACTTTCGCTGCCCGTCCCAGGCGTGTGTTGGCCACGGCTTTGCAAGACCCGATTGTGGTCTAATATTTTTATTCAGTCTGTTGAGTCATAGGAGAACACGTCCACTAAGTGAATATTGAACCTCCGGAGAAACCATAAGAAATTATAGATAATTAGTGCATAAACACTCAGCAAATTAAAAAAAAAATCTTCTATGAGAAATTTCTTGCCGAAATGCACCACCAACAAACTTTTTTCAGGCATTTCAGAAAACATGTATCCACATTTGGCAGCAATTAACCCGGTCTCCTCGCGAACGGATTCATTGATTCATCTAGCATTGAGTGGGCCAATTTCGGACAAGGTAGTTTGGATTTCAGCAAGTTGAGGAAACGCAGTACCTACACATTGCCAGAGCCACAATAGTAGTCTCCCTAATATGTTTCCGGACATGCTAACATCGGGATTTGCCTAGGTTTCCCTGATTTAAGTAGCTCTTACCTTATTCTCTATAACAACTCGAAATGATGCCATTATGAAAATAAGCCACCCAAATTGAAACCACTAAAGAAACTCGTCCTCGAAGACACCCAGCTACTTTATGTTTATCGGCTCCATCATTTCTGGCATACCATTTTTGAGAGCGGGGCTTTCTAACGTTAGTTGAATGTTTTTGTGGAAAAGAAATGTTCGCATTAATTTCCAATTGCTTACCTTATTCCATACATCGGAAACGATGGCGAAGGCTATTCACTTGTGGGCAGGCTCGAAACGCAATTACCAGCCCACTAGGGAGCTAAACAGCTAAACAGGTACTCAATTATACACGGAGTAGCCTAAGTTGGAAAACTGCATTAGTGACAGGGCATGGTAATTCTAAAGTGCATCTAACTAAGATGAAAATCCTGGAGGATGATGTATGCGGACTATGTCTGGCTAAGACGACAGCACACATTTTGTGTGAGTGATCAGCACTAGGTAGTAGGAGGCTGAGGATCCTAGGCAAATACATAATATCTAAGTGTGGAAGCCATGAGTGAACTTAGCTTCAAAGACATACTACACATCACACGGGACTCAGTGATGACTTCTGGAAATCTTTATAAGGGGACGAAAATGGACCCAAAAAGTAGTGGTCCCTTTAAAGGGACACCCACTTTTTTCCGTTATATGGTCAGTTTTTTGACTATGCACTGGAAGTGTGTATGCAATGACAACTATTAACATCTCAGTTATCAAACAAACGCGTTTTCAAATGGTTTTATTGAAATGAATGAGTGGCGGAATTTATAGAAATCGCCAGATTGAGGGCTGGTGAGAAAAAATAAAAATTACTAATATTTTGAAGTGTTAGTTTACCTCTTCGATTGAATAATCGTTAAAATGTGTATAGGCTATTATTCTAATCAAAGAAAAAGCGTGGTGGTGTCATAGATTTTGTGTAATTTAGCAAGTTTTGCAATGTACCTTATAAGGGACATTGTGCACGTAGGTCAGTTGGTGAAATATTTTTATAGACTTACAGCTGCGGAAATTTTGGAGATATTAGAAGCGGTGGACCGTCTTTTTGAACACATAACCATTTCTGATATACCCCTATTGATGGCAATGATACAGGGGACTTTTACTGCTGAGGTGAGTTGCATTTACAGTCTGGACGATCTAGCGATTACTTTCGAAATTACCAAATAATCGTTTGTATTGGTCGAAGACCCCTCAGTGGGGTCTATGGCTTCACCATCAACACGAGCTCCACAGAGGAGGGAGACAAAGCCCTTCCCGCGTTTTTCGATGCAGGTTGGCTACGGCTGACTGCCCTTCCACCTTGGTTCCGAGCCTCAGAAGGGCTGAAGCGAAAAAGTGCTAATTCCTAGCAGCTGAAGTCATTCTTTGGGTAGTAGTACCTGATGTGAACCGCGATAAAACGGGAAACCTGAGTTTCCAACCGATCTTAATAGTCCAACGGGTAACCGAGCCCGCGGATTGTACTTTCAACTATGTGGTGATTCCATATTACCATATTATAATATTAAAAGCAGCAAACAATATATTTATCGGCGGAGAACTGATTAGATTTTATTTTGGGCACTAAATTCAAGCGGAGGACATTATGTATTTATTTCAATAATATGGGAAAATATGCTGTTATCGTTTCCAAAAATTTGGGAGTTGGGGAGGATAAGGTTGTTGACATGCTCACTAAAGAAAATAAGGGAATTATAGCAAGTAATGCGACAAGTGATAAATATTTTACATGCCTCTTATAAGTTTCAATGATTTCTATATAATATCCGTCAAATTACTTCACTAAATTATCTGCTGTGGGTATTTTCACAGGATACAATACCAGTTGGTCGTATCAATTTCTTCATTCGTCAACTGACCGCGGTGAATAGTGTCCCTTATAGGGGACGGCTTGTAAATCTACTATTACTTATTTTTTTCGAAAAAATCTTTCAAAAAGTACTTCCTTGGAGCTGCTTTAATTCATAATAATTGACAAAGGTCAAAAAATGTTGTCATGGGTTAACCGGAGTAAATGGCGGCAAAATAAATTTGAAAAATCTTAGGGCTCCTTCATATTTTTTACGATTGATGATTTCCCACCATTTTTGTCGCTCACTTGCATGTGCCTTCTTGTGAAGGATAATAAAAGCAAAAGTCGCTCCAAAACTCGGGACCACTCATTTGTGAGTGAATGCACTCTATAGCTATGGGTATAGCTTAAACTTGTAGATGGCGGAAAATTGCCCTGCATTAAATACACGAAGCATTGACTTTCGCGGCTCTGGCGTCTATTCGTCTGTATTGTTAGTGAATTTTGTATATCTGGCCTGGCATATTTTTTTGAGTTGTAATGAGTTTCGCATTTTGTAGTTTTGTTGGCCTTGTATGGAGATTCGCGAATCTACGTGTATATTTTTTAAAATTCGCGACAACGTGTTTTCATTTTCTCAATGAAAGAAGCGTTTTACTTTTTGTTGGCATAATCGATTCGTCATTGCATATGAAGGTAAAAAATCACATTATCTGAAAATCGGTAAATCTTTCACGGTTTTGGCATATTGGGGACGAGTGTTTTGAAAATTAAAAAAAAAAACGCTTTAAGGGTGGGGTTATTTCGTGCCGTCTTACGGATATGACTGCGACCTTATGTCAAATTAAAATGTAAACAAATAAATAAATAAATGGTTTGACAAGACAAAATTGTTATAATTGTCTGAAAATTCTAAAATTGTTGTAAATAAAACCTAAAATTTCCCTAAAACTTTCTTATATATATTAATAAAAAATTATATTCAAAATCCAATACATAATTTCTTCTGCTACTGTTCAGGCTTGCGGTATGATGAAAAAAAAAAGAGTTAATGTTTGACCGTTTTTTGACATGAATATGTTGCACATTGAGAATGTAAACGGTGCGTACGACATTCGCACGCAAATATTTTTCTTCTTTTTTTTCGGGAGTACGAGCGCACATATTCCATACATTCGCGTAAGTCGTAACTTGTCCATTGACCATTTTAATGCGCCTTCACCATTTGATGGACATGTTCAGTGTACAGTATTTTTACAATAATTGCTCGGACATATATGTACTTACATACGGATATATGTATGCATAAATGGATCTGTATCACACATATTAAAGTACATGATACGTGATTGCATTGAAAAGCACTTTTCACTGTGTTTTTAGTTTGGGAATTTCATGAATACTTTTTTTTATTGATATAAAATCAACCGTAAAATAATAAAATGTAAGTTTGGTGGAAAGATTATAAAAATATTTACCTGAAAACGTGCAAAATTTGTTAAAATCACTGAAAAATAATAGCGAATTAAATTTTGGGTATGTTGAATTTTTTTTTTTTTTGTAAATTGCCTTTATTTCGACCATATCCGTGAGAAGAGTTTGTACTATATGTGTGATACGTGCGCATTGACATTTTATATGAATTTATAAGCTTTGTTTGCATTTTGAGTTGAATTTACAGTGATATAATTTTTTATGAGTTTTTAACTTGTCGCTATTAGTGTGAATACAGACGAGAGATTGAGTTGTACAGATATGAAGTTTTAACAGATTATTGTGTGCCGACAATTTTTCTGACTCTAACAGTAAAACGCTTTATGGATAATAAGGGAATGAAATAATATTATTAGCTCTCGAATAAAGTCAGCATTTATAATGAAATGTTTGTCGTTTTAAAGCCGCGACAAGATAACATCTATATGCTACCACTCTTTGAAGCAAAAAATAAATGTTTGGGAGGATGTTATGTACCTAAATGTATTAGTGTTATTTTAACGAGACCGAAGTGATTTCGGGAATCCTTCTCACATTCAATCAGTTCCTGAATATAGTTTGAGGCTTTGGTAACTTGGGTAAACTTTGCATATGATTGTTTCATAGAAAATTTTCTTAGAATAACCAAAGTTCGGAGGATTGATTTATATGATAGCGCTATGATGTATAGTGTTCTGATTCAATCCGTTTCTGGATATGTTTTAAGGCGTTACTAGGTTCAGATTAGCTTATAAAGAAAAAGGTGAAGGTGAACCTAATTTTCGAGACATATATATTTAACACCCCACCCCAGTTCGCAATCAGGACCTGGTCCTGGAGGGGGCTGAAACGATATATCCAGTACTGGCGGTTACCATGCGGTTTAGGGCATACTCGTGCTTTCAACGGTTTTTATGTATCTTTTGCCGCAGAACAGCTTCTGGATAAGAAGGAGTACGACTTTTGTCTGTTTTCACAACACAAAGGCAATTTCGCAAAAAAATGGGGGAATTCGACCATAGCTGGCTGAAGAGGATCATTTTCTATTTTTGAATTAGCTAAAATTTCCCATTTTTTTATTTTTTTCTTATTTTTCAATCCTCTCAGTGGTTAAAATCCCTCCAAATTCAAAGGCATACATCCTGATACTTGTCTTAAGAACCTTAACTTCGAAGCAAGGGATCCGGAAAAAAACGAAACGCAACCAGAATCTTGTCCTGAATGGGGTTACGGTTTTTTTTTTTTATATAACTGGGCATTTTTGAGTTTGCCCACGGAAGTATGTGTTTTCCATTAATTACGCAATTCGATGGTTTTTAAGTTCCTGTTGTAACCACTCTATTTTCAATGAAAAATGCATCGTAAAGTTTTTGTGCAAGAATCAGGCTCGAAATATTTTTACTGGCGCAATTGGTTTTGGATGTGAATTTCTGTAGTAGTGCTCCGATTTCATTGCGGCAGACCGACAGAATTATTGATAGTGAGCATTTTAAATTTAATGTAACTCATATTTGTTGTTTGTGTAAAATCGTCGTCGTTTTGATTTTATATTTGTTTAGAATTTTGTTTGGGAATATCTATGCCTCTTTCTTTTTGCAAACTCATATGGTATTTATATAATGTCAATTTTGCAAAAAATGCCTCAAATTTCATAAATTTCAAATTGTTTTTACATTTACGTATTGTGACATTTTTATACCATTCGCTTTCTAAGGGACAAAAATATATTAACTTTGTCATTGAGTTGTTTGTAACCCCAGTATGGCGACGGGAGTTGATTAGGCCACGCCCGTCGTCTGTATGTCTATCTGGTGCGACGCCGTTTGAAATTTTGCACACTCTGTTGCAGTCTGTTTGTAAACTGAACAAATCATTTGCTAAAAACCAAGAAAAAATACAAGAAAAAACGGCCAAGGAAGAATTTTTCCTGATTTAAGATGTATTTTCTTGTTCCAAGAAAAGTCTTTGCTGGAAATAAATAAATAAGCATTATTTTAAGCGAAAACCTGAATCTGGATAAATTATTCCTTGGCTGTTTTTTATTGTATTTTTTCGTGTTTTTAGCAAATGATTTTTTTCAGTGTATTTTTGAATCATCAAAATCGGACCATGGGGTCATGGTAATGCCATACAAACCTAACCCCCCAAATTAGGTTCTTCTAAGAAAAACTTTTTTATTTGAGCAACAATTCCCTCGCATAAATATATTTCTATATTGTCACCACGAAACATATGTACATATATATACAAAACGATGGAATAGGACACACTGAAAAAAAAAAACAAGAAAAAAATACATCAAAAAACAGCCAAGGAATAATTTCACTCGATTTGAGATGTATTTTCTCGTTTTTCTTGGAACAAGAAAATACATCTTAAATCTGGAAAAATTATTCCCTGGCTGTTTTTGTTGGGTTTTTTTTTGTCCTTAGCAAATATGGTTCGTCTAAAAAAATTTTTTTTGCACCAAACAAACAAGTGTTTTATAAATGTTTTTTATCGAAACCACAGAAAATTTGTTGAAACAAATTCTTCAAAACTGAGGGACTAATTTTTATTGAAACTGACGGACAGACAGGCAGACAGACGGACATCGCTCAATCGATTCCTCGCGTCACACTGACCAATACTATATATATACGTACTTTTCATAGTCGGAGGTGCTTCGTTCTGTGCGTTGCAAACTTCAATCTAGGAACGAATGAAACCGGAAAACAAGTCATATGACTGCCCGAGAAACTATAAGCCCGAAAGGAAGTGAAGGGTATCCAAATTTCGGCCGCGTTCGAAATTAGCCTCGGTTTCGTCAGTCAGCGCCCGCTCTAGGGGGGGGGGGGCAAGCCGGGCGGTCGCTCGGGTCGCCAAATTTTAGGGGCGGCTTTTTGGCCAACACTCGAATAAAAAAAAGGATTAAAAAAACCGAAAAAGAAAAAATTAATATCAACTTCGATTAAGTGGAAATAAAATAAATAATAATATATAAGATATAAAAGTTAAAGTTGTGTTTTTAAAATGCATATTCCTTGCGAAGCTACGAAGAGCCCACCATTGATACGAAGTGCTGCATTTAGAATCTTAAAATGCTAAGTAAGCCGCGCAATACGTCTGTGATGCGCTGGCTAAGTTATTCTTTGGAGAAAAAAACATTGGTACTAACAGAAGAATTACTTGTATGTGTAAATTTCGTTCTCCGATTTAACATTCATTTCATTTTCTTTTCACCAGAATTAAGGACCTTGCATGAATCCTAATTTTTTGAGGACGAAATTATAGCACGAAATTCATTATTGTTTCATTTATATGCGATTTGATTCCCGCAAGATGATATCTAAAGCTTTTGTTTAGTATATTGAGTAACAGGAGAGCAAGTCCACTAAATAAATATTGAACTCCCGAAGAAATTCATATGAAATGAGAAATAGGGAGTCGAATAAACGCTGAAAACATTAAGGCGTTTAAAACAGACTCCTCTATGAGAAATGTTATTCACAATAATTTTTGGAGTTGTTTTCCATAATTTCCATCGACACTTCGCGCATTTTGCAATTCAACTTCAATTCGCCAAACCTTCGCATCAATCGATTACTTAAGTTGGTTCCCATTACATTGATTCATCTAGCATTGTAGGGTAAACTACGAACAATGTAGTTTGAATTTTAGCAAGATGAGGAATCGAACCAGAGAACACATTGCCAGAGCTCCCTAATTTGTGTTTGGACATGCTATTTTCGGAATTTGGCTATAGGCTTAGCCGATTTAACTAGCTCCGGCCTTATTCTCTTTAAAAATTCTCGAGATGACGAATTTATGAAAATAAGCCATGCACATTGAAAAGCCTAAAGCATTCCGGCTAATTGAAGTTTTTAAGGAATTTATGGAAAACAACTGCAGAGCAGAGTAATGAAAATGAGCACAATTGCGGCCCAACATTTTTGAGGGCAGAGTTTTCTAAAAATATATTGAGTATTTTACTGGAAAATAAAATTTCGCATGCATTCTCGATTTCTTACATTAAGCTTCAACATTTTGAAACTCGAAACAAACTCTATAAAGCCTTGCCGAACTGTGGTGCGTGGTGGTGTGCTTAATAGTGTGAATGATAGCTGAACGGTGATTTGAATCCCAATGCGATCATGAATTTTTGTTTTGTTTTTTAAAACAATGTTTTTAAGTTAGCTGGTTTCACTAAGTAAATTGTTTTGGAGCAACAACCATGAGTACAAGCACTTGCTTCAAAAGAAAAACCTCTTTGTATCGATTCTACAACAACCATTTATACATCCAGATCAGTGATTCCCAAGCTGGGGGCGCATCCCCTAAGGAGGCGCGACGATTAGGGAAGGGGGGTGCGAGCGCAACTCTAATGCCTTGATTACACAGTGCGAGCTATCGTGCGAGTTGGCATAGACAGCTACTGCAGAGTAGCTACTTGCACCATGTGACCGCATCACGTATGATGCACCATGTGACCGCATCATACGTGATGCGGTCACAAGGTGCAAATAGCTACTCTGCAGTAGCTGTCTAGGCCAACTCGCACGATAGCTCGCACTGTGTAACCAAGGCATAAGATTGGTGCCGTTTATGAATTATGGTTTCCTTCAACAACAACCATTCTGACTGGATCTTCTTCCGAAACTCACCAGGGGTTATCAATTTTAATTTCTTCGATTAAAAAAAAATCGCTGGTACTAAATGCGTCTGATGAAATGGCTGATTGAAACTGACAAAGCTCGCGACTCTAAAAAATCGCACCAGTCAGCTATTTTTTGTATGTATAGAATGAATCTTTGGTAAAAATCTTGCGGATTTTGGCCGCTCCGGGTGATTTCATTTTTCGTGCTCGACGTATCAGTGAAGCCATGGTGACGGCCGAACTTAAACCGAAATTTAGCATGCGGAGATCACGAAATTTAATTAATATGTACTTCTAAAAATTTCCAGTAGTTACAAAATATCGGCTGAACTAACAACTAAATTTTCAAATAATTTAAAATGCGAAAATAGATCCTGAAATATAAACCTATAAAATTAAAAGCATTCCTTGCCAACGCCAATTTTTCACACCTATTTTCTTGGGTGGCGCCAGGATCAGTAGAGCTCGCAAGAACTGAAAAAGATTGGGAACCACTGATCTAGATAGTATGGATATCTAGATCAATCTGTTTGGAACAGTACCTAAGGGGCGGCAATTTGTCCTCTTGCCCGGGGCGGCGTAAGTCCTAGAGCGGGCGCTGCCTGGTATAGCACCTAAGGGGCGGAAATTTGTCCTCTTGCCCGGGGCGGCGTAAGTGCTAGAGCGGGCACTGTCGTTAGTAGTAGAGTCGTTGAATTGATTGTAGAAATGGTAGTAAACAAACATTTTTATCACAACATTTTTCTTCCTTGACTATTGAAATTCTGTCAGTCTCAACATTTTCAATACTCCTCTGCACATTATCTTTTGACCCTTTATTAAACATCGTCCATCCATAAAATTCAGAGTGATTTACTATACACATAGCCATAGTAGCAATTCCGTTATTCTCTCTATGCACCATTCTGTTACGACTACTCAGGGATCAGATGTCAATATAAAATTATATTCCCGAATATTATTTTTGATTTAAAGGATAATTCATTTTCCTTGGAGTTTTCCGTTTCGTGTCTGGCATGTTGTATGGACATGAGCGGGCACACATCATCTCTAGAGAGTCAACAAACAAAAACCAAGCAAATCCTTGAGTGGAAGTTTGACTATAAAAGTTATTGCATTGATATAGATATTAGACCCTTTCGATTTCGTTTCCCCAAAAATGATAAAAGTCCGTCCAAGGAATATTGGGATTTCGGTTGGTATTATGTGTATACTATACACCCGCGCGCTTAAAGTGACCAGTTGTTTTTATGGCTATTCTGTGTCCTGACGATTGCTATATTATGATGGGGAAGAAATTTTATATTCCTGTTCGATACCTACGAGGCCAAGGTGAACACCATAATGTATTTTCCTGCATGTTATATGGATGAGTGTAATAAAGGATTTAGTCTATATGGTCGAAATCAATGACTTATGCTTTATGAAATGAAAAGTCAGCAAGTAGGATATTTCGGTTCATTGAATAATGTTAACGAGAAGACATAGCTTCGTTTGACTATCAGTTTCATAAAATTACATAGGAGAGGAATAAGTTCAATATTTTACGAGTGAATGTAAAAGTTATGTTAAAACTTATGAATACGAACAAGGATGTATTTATTACAATTTCATTTCATTAAAAATGGCTTAAATTCTTAAGAAATACATTATCTCCTCGAATACTTTTCGATTCAATGATATAACCTGAATATTATCTCAAGTACAGATTCCATAATTTCCATAGTTCAATGTAAAATTGCGATCCGCTCGCTTTTCCACATGCATTCGAAATGCTTGCAATATTATCTTGATAAGGACACAAACGGCTTACAAGTATGTAAGTATAATCGATTTGAAATTTTTAGTCTATATTCTCAGCGTGTGGCCAATATAAATTTATAAAAATAGTAAAATGTCACTTTAGATGATATTATGTTATGGAAAAAATGCCAATCAAGTTTTTTTTTAATTAATGCACAGCGACATAGTGATATACGTTGAACATGGTGTACATTTGAGCCTACTAACCGAACAGTTATGGTCTATCTAGGTAGGTAGGTACCTATATCAATATGGTGTGTAAAGTATAGGTAACAAGCGATGAATGTCTCAGGTGAGATGCGAGATGTAATCGACCAGAATCTGTTTTCGGTGTTGGTCATTTACCAGATTAAAATTATACGTACGTACGTACGTATTCGAACCGTATCTGATCGATGTCGTCTATAAATAAATAAAATAGTTTTTGTTAGAACGTGCCAATATTACGAATGGTTTTGAATTTAAACCTACAGTGGCGTAGAAGAAAAATTTCTTTTTCTTCAGTTTTTTCTAGTTTGTCTGATAGATTCATATGATTATTATCCGTTTACATATACAGGGAGTCCCGCATTGGGTGGTCAATACTGTAAGGGTTGATAGCGCAACTTGTTTCAGCAAGAGAATTCCCAATACAATCGGAATTTTTTTTACCGTTACTTTGTTATCGCTCTTTTTGCGAAAGTCATCGAAAAGCGTGACTTGTCACGCAAAGTCGTCATTTGCAGCACTCCTGATGACTTAATCCAAAACTTGATTTCAGTTTCAGAAACTACATAAAATTTCACAAAAACTGGAAAGCCAACATGTTGAAGCAACTTTTATCAACTTTCCTTGTACGTATAAAGCACCGTTATGCAATTACTGTTTGAATTTTCGATGAAAAATCTATTTTAAAATTTCTTTTACGTTTGAGTAACTGTATTTTGAAAGTGCCGATAATGTTGGCAACAGGAAAAACTTCAGTTTTTGTGAAATTTTATGTAGTTTCAGAAACTACATAAAATTTCACAAAAACTGAAGTGATATACCGTTGGAAAGCCAACATGTTGAAGCAACTTTTATCAACTTTCCTTGTACGTATAAAGCACCGTTATGCAATTACTGTTTGAATTTTCGATGAAAAATCTATTTTAAAATTTCTTTTACGTTTGAGTAACTGTATTTTGAAAGTGCCGATAATGTTGGCAACAGGAAAAACTTCAGTTTTTGTGAAATTTTATGTAGTTTCTGAAACTGAAATCAAATCTTGGATTAAGTCATCAGGAGTGCTGCAAATTACGATTTTGCGTGACAAGTCACGATTTTTGATGACTTTCACAAAAAGAGCGATAACAAGGTAACGGTAAAAAAAATTCCGATTGTATTGTGAATTTTCTTGCTGAAACAAGTTGCGCTATCAACCCTTACAGTATTGACCACCCAATGCGGGACACCCTAATTGAAAATTCGTTTCAATCAGAAAGACATATTCAGCGTGCCGGCCTTTTTTCGGTTTTACAGGGGGATTCACACGGAGAATATAAAATAATAATTTATCGTTGATTATTATTATTAAAATTAACTATTTTTCTCTAAAATTTAATTACATTTTCCAGTGAAGGAAGTATGTAGTACGTTCTTAATATTTTTCAGCAATGAACGAAAAAAAAACCTATATTAAACGCTACGGTACTTATTTATTCATTAAATTCTCTAAAAAATTTGCTTTCAAATATGTACTATAATATTAAGGAAATTCACATTTTTAAGAAGTTAATTCCAAAGGTAATTGGTTACAAATTCTAATTTTTATGAACATACATATTTTGTAGTAAAGTAAAGCTTATTATTTATATAATTAATATTAATTATTTAATTTTTGTTGAATTTTATAACTCGTTTTAATAAAATTTACTACAGAAATTTATCTCCGTGTACAAATTTTTTTTTGTCCCTAAAACACTCAGGACAGTTGCGGAACTTATATCGCAACCTTTTAAAAAATAATTTGAAAAAATTGTGTCCGTTGTACTATGGACTCGTTTTGCTGAAACCACCTTGTTCGAAGCTTTTTCAGTCCATGCAACATGGTTCTACGCGGAGGAATAGATGCATTCCGATGAATATTAAAGGGACGACGAGACTCTCATTGTAATCATGATTATTACGCTTTAACGCACCATATGCATAAACACTGTGGTCAATGGTCCACTGGTTTATGTTGCAAGCTAAAAGGCTTTTAAACCACAGAATGGAATGCTTACCGCGCTGCTTGTGTCGGTAATGAATTGAAATCGAAGTGGATCTGCTGGAAAGATTTTAGGGCAACTATCGAAAACGACTCCAAAGTTCAGTAATAAAAATGGGCAACATTCTATGGGATACATTTTTTGAAAGGGCTCTCCTCTAAATTACGCAACTATCCTGAGTGATTTAGTGACAACAAATTGTATAGCATGAATTTCCGATTTTTTTGCGACGTTTTAAAAATTGTCAGTTTCTCGTGTACCACCCTGTATTTCAACTAGTCCGCTGAATTTCAATACTCCTTAACACTGATGATTGAAATGGTTAGTAATATGATGAGTTTATGCTCAAGAAAGACTTAGTAGACGATTCATTTGGAATATTGCCTAGATAAGGACCCGATAACTTAGTTTTAACTTTGTAATAATTGTATAGCGAATCCTAAAAATGTGCTTTTCCTTCCAAATTATGCTCTGGCGTAGCGTCAATGTATTCTTGTCTCAAAATTATTTTCGCCCAACTCTCCGCCCCTGGTCAATTTTTCAATGCAAGCCTAGCCCATCCAATTAAAATGAAATGATCTCTTGAAACATTTTACCATGTATGATTTTCGATATCGTTTAAGGTTTTAGTGAAAATGATACTGTCGCACATTAATATGGGCAAATGACTTTAACAATTTATCATAGTCAATAGCTTATGGCATCATATCATTTTATAACACTTTGGTTTGTTCGAAATACATGAGCAGATAGATATGTATGGAGCTTAGTATGGTAATAAATAGTATTTTTTTTTAAATTTGTAAGAGTACATATGTGTTTGAGTTCTGAGTTTATTAGATTAAGGATGAAATTATGGAATTAATAAGCAGTTACACGACCATACTAACCACAATTTATGTATACGGGTATAACCGTCGTTTTACTTCCACACCTTTATACATAAAATTTCCCATTCTATCAATCTTGAAATTGAAAAGGATGTCCATTTGTCAGGCTTAAATTTTTCAGAATAGAGAACTATACAAGTAAAAGTTTTCGGCCGCACCTTGACAGCTCTCTTCTTCTCTAATTTAACGCAAGCACGCTTCTTTGCTTTTAATGTGGTTTTGCACCGTAACGACAAAGTGTTACAAAACTTTTGAGACATGGACGTATATTTATTTTGCTTGTATGGAAAGTAACCGTAAGATTTACCTATTCTTTGCAAACTGGCTCAAGCCGGACGATGGCTCCAGGAGCTTGGACACAGGACTTTATAGGTACAATGCAAGTACATACTAGGATTTTTGTTGAATGTATGCCTATCTATAGGGACAGTAGTATAAATGCCCAAGTTAACGAAGCAAAAACTCAGTTTGCGAACAATCTTTTTAAGAAAGATTTGCGTTATTTGAAAATTACGTTTAAAACGAACTAGGCATCCAGAATTGTAAGGTTTCCCCTAAATTTAAATAGAACATTAAAACAGAACAAAAATTGCAGCTTTATGTAGATATTAATGTTTTTTAGTCACTTGCAAATATTTTATTTATTTACACTGTTTTGCTAAAATTGTCTACAGTAAAACACGGTTAAGTGCAATACCCGGTTAAGTGCATACAATTGTCATGCCATATCCATTCAATTCGATTTTGAATACATTTCAAAATGGATAAGTGCAAAACGGATAAGTGCACAACATGGATAAGACACACAATTTTTTGGCAGCATCAACATCATTTGCACACGATTCATGACGGATAAGTGCACATGTGCATTGCAAAAATTCATTAGAACCGACGTTTCGAACCATTGGGATACTTTACGAATTTATGCGATCCAAAAGCCGGAGATATCCAATATTGACTGATTCAATTTATGGAAATGTAGAGGAAGGGAAATCAAGTGTACTGGATGATTTTTATCTTTTAGCAGGTAAATCTGAGAGTAAAAAATTACTCTTTATGGGAGCAGTTTAAGACTCAGTTTGCAAACTGTATTGATGAAAAAAATGTTTTACAAAGGTAGCAGTTTCTTTGATTCCTGTGCTCATGGTGATATACACGATCGCAGGGCTGGTGATAATGGTGATCCCTGAATTGATTACATTTCAAAAAGATGAGTAGTGCTTAGGGATGTCAAGAACCGGACGGTTAGTCCGGAAACCGGTACTTTCAAAACGGTTAACCGGTTTTTTCCTCCTCCCGGTTTTAACCCGGACGGTTGTTTGTCCATCCGGTTAAAACCGGAAAAAATTTCATACAATTTTTCATATTTTCTTGATTTTTCAGTCAGCAATTCTATTACTTGTCCGTTATGAAAAATTGCGTTTTCAAATTTTACCCCTTAAACATATTTTCGAACACTCTCCTATAGGGTGCGCCCTATACCCCAAGTTTTTTTCATACAGTCTTGAAAATTACATCGGTTAAATGGCCTCTTTGTGCATACACTGATGAAGTCGATTTTTGAAGTTCGTTTCCACTGTTTGCAGCATAACAATCGGTATGTTAGCAATGGCGTCGCGAATGTTATTTTTTAGGTGAGCTATGGTCCGTGGTCGGTCGACATAAGCCAGGCATTTCAAATAACCCCATAAAAAAATCGCATGGAGCAAATCTGGAGAGAGAGATTAGGCGGTCGATGAAGTTCTGTCGCAAAAAATTTATTCAGCCTCGTGCTGTGTGTGCTCGCGCTCCATCTGTGGCTGAAACCACAAGTCCCTAATGTTCATTTAAAAAAAAAATCCTCGATTATGTTCCTAGTGCCTAGCGAAGGCCCGCTGATATCTAGACCAGAGCATAATGGCAACTGACTAGAATGGGAAACAAACTTGGAAACTTCCCCCTCCAGATGCGCCCTCTGTCACCCATCTACCAGCCCAACTCACCGCTCGGAAGTTTTTTTTAAACCTAGATCATTAGCAGTTCTGCTACGAAAGGTATATTTTAAGTGCATAATGTAAACAATTTGTTTGTTTTGGCATAAACTGAGAAATTTTCCTAGATAGTTTATTTTTGTTATTACATAGATATTTTTTAACGTTTTGCAAATTAGCAACGTTAACAAGCCACAGAATATCAGTTAATGCCACTTGTTTTAATTTATGCTACGTAAATTTGAAACTTTGTATGGAACACTGATAAGTGCACAACACGCATAAGTACACGAAAAAATCGTTCATTATCGATGTGCATTTATCCGTGTTTTACGTATTTCTATTTTCACGTGTGTACTGACGCTTGTAGTAGTATCCAAATGAAGAGTCCCCATAAAAAGAATTCGACTTATACACACATATTTTTGCACAAAAAAAATTAAGATAAACTTCTTATATACTATTACTTTTATTGTCCCCAAGGAAAAAGGACACTACACAAAACCTACAGTATACGCGAAGTTCCACTTCACTATACTGTGATATGCACGCTGGCCGTTCGTACATATCCCACAAGTAGATTTTCATAAACGAAATGGACTCACATTGCCATTATCATAAAGAAATCTCAGATATTGTTAGACAATGCAATAACCTACAAAACGAAAGTATCTTACTCTTCGTATGACGGATCCTTGTAAATATGTAGGCGTTATATGATGATTTTTCCCTTGGGAAATACAAAATCATTTTCACTGCATAGTATACAATATTATTCTTGCGACTCTTCTCGGGTCATGTATATTTTGATTTTATTTTTTTGTGTTTGTGTTGAGTGTGTTTTTCTAAGTCTATAAAAATGTAGGACTTGTGCTGACTTTGATTATATTCGTACGTGTCCAAAAGATATTTTGTCGTCATAACATCATATCCCTGTAAAAATGTTATTGTTATTGAGGGTGAAAATCGGTGGGTGAGTGGTTAAGTAGTAATGCTTGTTTATGGTCAGTAGCACAGTTTTGATGACTTGTCATTTTTCCGGTGTTTCAAATGAAGTGTATTTGTGATATCTTAGAAGCATCTATCAGTATAGCCATAAGTTATCACATTTATTATAAATTATTATAGTAAATAAACGGTCAGGAACACAGTTAAACAATAAAATCAGAATAGAGAATTTTTCGTCCAAATTTGTCTATATGTATAATGATGTGTACCTAAATATTATCTATCTATTCCACTTCAACTTTAAAGACAAATTCACAACTTTTCCCACAACAAATAAACTAGGTATAGGTAAACATACGCGTAAAAAGGACGATTTAAATTAAAATCAACATTTTAACAAGTCAAATTAACGTGTTGACGATGAAAAATATTTGGCTTGAATTTTTCTTTAAAATCGTGTGTGTTTAACAATTGATACTTTCATTTTAACAAACCACGTTAGTCCGAATTTTTCAAAATTGCATTATTACCATGAAAATACGTAGCTTGGGAATCTGCAACTTTTGGTGAAAAAAACTGAATGAAAATGATCGACCAGAAGTTTAGTGTAGCTGATTAAGTTTACGCTACTCGCTACCCATATACGTTTCGTGCTCATTTAATCATTACTGACCGCTTACCTTGTAAAATGTTTAACTGAACCCAGTGAAAAGTAGACCTATTGGTGTATTGTTTCCAGATAGTCATCCAATTGGAAATCATAGCGTTCATTATGAATACACGAAATAATGCTTCTCTAATGCAACCCTTTTTTTGTCTTCTCCTGAAAAATTCACTTTTTGGACTTGGTTTGGTATGGTTTTTGCGATGAGCGATTAAATTAGGATATCAACGGAATACATTGTGTAGGTATATGCAAAAGGTCTTAGGTAGAACATTTTTTGATTAATTTTTATTTAATAATTTATTTTTTTGACCTTATTTGTATTTACTGACAAAACTTAGCATTGAGAACAACAAAATCTTAATACAGTCTAGACAATAATATTATGCATTTTATTAATTTTTATTGGTGACATCACAAATTTTAAATTTGACTTAAAACGACAAACGTCTAAAATATTTAACGAGCTGTTATGCATTCTTCAACCATTCAAAATATTTTGCAAGCATTATGCCATTCAGTCACTTAATAAATTTCACTAATCCGTTATTGATATCTACAATAAGTTCTGTATCTGGTAAACAAAAATTATTACCTTCATCATTAGACGATAAAACTATTTTGATGTCATTATTTATTTCAGGCGAAATATTAGAAACTATACAGCGGTCAAAAAAGGCCAATGTGATCTTAACGGGAAATTTATGCAAACTTTTCGCGTAGTTTATTGCCATCGACAATTAAGACCATTTCAAACACCTTGTGATTTTTGAATATAACACCTGTGCTTTGTCATTTATAGCATAGCGAATATTTAATATGTGGTGTCATGGATTTCTTTTTCTTAAGATAATTTTACAAATAAAAAAATCAAATCAAATGTTTGATATGAAAGGTGTGATACAATAAAGGTGTAAAAATTAATCCCAATACATCATGGTTTTCAATGAAAGCAAATGGATTCGCTTTGTCTTGTTTGAATATGATAAATTGTATTGACACAGATATTGTTAATAGGTAAATGTACGACTACGAGTGAGTAAATGAATAAGCTAACATTTTTCAACTATTGATGAATTTGTTTCAATGTAAGCGCGTCGGAGGTTTTTTTTTTATTAAACTATGTTCACCAAGCGAAAAACTTGCATTTATATCTCCCGTGAAAAATATCCCGTGAAGACTGACATTTCATTAACCCTAAAGTAAAGAGATAATCTACATCGAATATTTGTTGGTTCAAAATTTAGCTGGGGTCATATGAATAGGCGTAACTACGTGCCAAAATTATTGGCGTGGGTGCCACACATTTTTTGATATTAGGGGTTTACACGTCTAATCGACCTAAGATGTCCGTAAAAAATTTATACCAAATTTGCACCGCAAAATATTGTAATTTTTCAAAACTATATTTTTATAGATCTTTATGTGGAAACTTTGTATTTTTAGATTTAACTATCAAAAACCCACCCAGATAAAAAAAAATGTCTTTTAAAGGACAGTCCGCTTTCTTCCAGGAACACTTTTTATACCCTTCGCTCATAGAGTGAAAGGGTATATTAACTTTGTCATGAAGTTTGTAACGCATTAAAGGAAGCATCTCCGACCATATAAAAAGTATACATATATGATCAGCATGACTTGGGGAGTCGATTGGAGCATGTCCGTCTGTCTGTCTGTCTGTCTGTTGCGACGCGTTTTACTCGGCGGGTATTGAAGCTAGCAAGCTGAAATTTTGCACACGTGCTTCTTATTGTTGCAGGCTGTTTGTATGTTTGATTCACCCAAATTGGATAACTGGGTCATGGGGCTGCCATACAAACCCAGCTCCCCAATTTGAGTTCTTCTAAGATAAAACTTTTTTATTTGTGTACCAATTTCAACCAAATATCACACAAATGTGTTTCTATAGATAACACAAAATATATGCAAGAATGGATCAAATCGGACCATGGGGTCATGGGGCTGCCATACAAACCAAACCCCCCATATTGGTTCTTCTAAGAAACATTTTTATACCCGTCACTATGTGAAAGGGTATATTAACTTTGTCATGAAGTTTGCAACGCACAGAAGGAAGCACCTCCGCCTATATAAAGTATATATATTATTAATCAGTGTGCTGAGAGAAATCGATTGAGCGATGTCCGTCTGTCCGTCTGTCTGTCTGTCTGTCTGTCCGTCTGTTTCAATACAAACTAGTCCTTCAGTTTTGAAGCTATCGGGCTGAAATTTTGTACACAAATTTCTTTTAAGTGTACGCTGTATATATGTCGGAACGAATGCAATCGGACCATGGGGTAATGGGGCTGCCATAGAAACCAACCTCTGAAAATTAAGTTCTCCTAAGAAAAACTTTTTTCTTTATGTACCCATCTTAACCAAACTTCTCCCAAATGTGTTCCTAGCAAAGCCTCAAAACATATCTAGGAACGCATGAGATCAGAACACTACGTCATAGGGCTGTCATACAAACCAACTCCTGGAAATTAGGTTCTTCTAACAAAAACTTTTTTCTTTATTTACTAATCTTAACCGAAATTCACCCAAAAGTGTTTCTAGTAACGCCTCAAAACATATCTAGGAATTGATGGAATCGGAACATTACGTCACAGGGCTGTCATACAAACCAACCACAAAATATTAGGTTCTTGTAAAAAAAAAATCCTTTTTGAATCTTAACTAAAATTCATCCAGGTGTGTTTCTGGATTAGCCTTAACCCTTAAATGCGTAGCGTACCAAAATGGCAGTAAATGTCCTGGAAAAATAGATCGGTATAAAAATTTATGTTATTTGGACCTGTTCTGGGCAAAATAAAACGCACCATCATGTTGAAAGAGCTGATAACTAAAATTTTGTGAACATATCCTACCCTACCCAAGACTAAAGGAGAATACTTTCATCAACTAAAAACGACCGGAATGTATGTATAGATATTTCTGAATATGCCCCAATACATGGTGTACCATATCATATATGGACGTTGCAAAATTGGTGCAAACAATACCTTTAGTGTCTTTTTTTGTCAAAATCTCAAAACAATCTCAAGAACACATTCCAATTTACTCACCAGTATTTTTCCTTTTCCAAATAACGGTAAAATTCGCCAATTGTTTTAGCTCTCAAGAATAGCTTTTAAAATTCCACAAAAAAAATAACGTAGGTCCACTTTGACGACGCACAGATAATTCAAGGAAAGCTTCGGGGAGCCAAAATTGAATTTATGCAAAAGCTTGATTTGTCTACTTTGAGAAAAAGTAAAAAAAAATCAAAAAATTTTCAATTTTTCATTTTTCATTTTTAATTTTTAATTTTTAATTTTTAATTTTTAATTTTTAATTTTTAATTTTTAATTTTTAATTTTTCATTTTTCATTTTTCATTTTTCATTTTTCATTTTTCATTTTTAATTTTTCATTTTTCATCAGCTTGCGTACAAGTCCGCAACTCAGTGGGACATTTTCATTCTTTCAACAAATGCTAATGTACAGTACTGATGCAACCTCGAAATGATTTATACAACCTAAGTTGAAAGTTGCACTTTTTGGGTCGTTCAACAAAAGTTGAACGAAAGTTGAACGTGAGTTGAACCTAAGTTGAAAGTTGAATTGAAGTTGAATTCGAGTTGCATTCAATTTGAAATCGAGTTGAATTCTAGTATAATTCAAGTTGAACCCAAGTTGAACCCAAGTTTAACCCAAGTTGAACTCAAGTTGAACGTAAATTGAACCCAAGCCCAACCTGTGTTGAACCTTGAATGGCACCCAACACTCACAGGGTACTGAATTCAAAAATGTAATTGTAAAATGTCAAAAATTAATAAAAGCTAGACTTTTACAGAAATCTAGCCATGTACCGTTTTTAATGAAAGCTAGCTTAATCAGTCCTGTTCAGGATCCAAGGAAACGGAGCTGTCATAGTTGATTTAGAATGATCGTTTTTGTCATTTTGTTTTCTATAGCACACCGATCAGGGCTTAGCGTCTCTGTAGCTGCTTCTTATAATTCCAGTCTTTTTACTGGCAAGTATACTGAAAAAATTGTTCACATCTTTTGGTTTGCCCTAGGACACGCCACTAAAAAACCGAGCTTCCGTACTTGACATCTTAGTAAGATATTTGGACTTTCACCAAGCCTCAAGCAGCTGGGCCTTGATATCCAATTTCTCAAACCATTTGATTATGTCGAGTATTGTCTTGGAAGCCCACGTCCAGGATCCTCAGAAAATGTGCTTCTAGGGTCAACCATTTCATATGGAAGACTATGTGGAGTACCACATTCGATAAACAAAAAATTAATTTAATGTAATTCTTGTGGACATGTCCTGGGACCTGTATAAATTTGGGTTAAAGCAGGCATGCAGTTTATTTCCATATTCATATCCTAGCAAAGTCAATCCAACCCATATACTTTTCAACAAAGGAATCCCATGAGCTATGATAAGTCAAAAGAAGTCTCGAGATATACGTTTAACAGTGGAACATGTTTATAACGAACTATTATATAAAAGATTTATTTGATAACGAGACCGAGATCTAATTGCGCAAATAGCATGATGAGTGCATACCCTAATACCCATCAGAGCTAGACGGCACGCAAAGCCTAAAGTAATCAATTCCAGTTTTTTTTTTCAGGGGAGAAAAGAAAGGAGTATATGAGTCGGATCTGGCGCACTTTTAATATTTTATAAGGACATCTAACAGCTACCTGTTGACACACATTTGAAGTTTTTTTGGGACATACTATCAAAAGATATGTCTACATTTCGATTTGTACGGGTAGTAAGGCCGACTCCACTTTCCATCAACTTCCAGGATATGTCACAAATAGGCATCGATACAAATTTCAATAAGCAACAGGAAACTAATCACGCACCTACCCGAACTCATTTTTAAAAAACTGAATATTCACGATTTTCTATAGAAATGGAGGAGAGGAGTTCATCCTATCGAGTTTCCACTATAATTTCGATCAAAACTCTCAATATTCATTTTCATTATCTTTCTGTTCCTATGAAAGTAAGAGGCAGAATAAATAAAATTGTAAAAATGTCCTTCATTTACAACATATGGCCTGAATGCATGGCGTACCATATTTGGTACACAATGTTCGCTTTTATGGAAAAACGGGCTATTTCCTGCGGGAATATAAAGGCTGATTCCGTCTTTAGTGACTGATTTTACATAAGGGGAGGTCAGTTACGATAATGCGGGGTTCAGACCCCATGCATTTAAGGGTTAACACTTCCGGGAACAGATGGAATCGGAACACGTCATAGGGCTGTGGAAGAAATTATTAACACAAAAGAAACTTAAGTTTCATTCAAATGTGACGGGTATTCAAATTTGGGCTGCGCCCGAAATTAGCCTCGGTCTCGTTTTACACTAATTTCACAAAACCTTGAATTAATGTGTCTTTATCAAAGCAATTAAAAAGTTCAAAACGAATGGAATCGTACTGTGGGGTCATGCTCCGGCAACCCCAATAAAATTTTCCGAGTAAATATTTTTATTTGCCCACTTATTTCAACCAAGCCCAAAACTTTTGTCAAGACGGAAGAAAACGAATGAAGAGGGGGATTAAATTAATACAAGTCATAGGTACGCCCGAAGAAACTTTTAGCCCAAGCGAAGGGTATCCAAATTTCGGCTGCGCCCGAAATTAGCCGCGGCCCGGGGGTTAGCGAGCGAAGCGAGCAGGGGGCGGAGCCTCCTAGTTTTAAATTAATATTCTATAAGCAGAAAATGTTACTTTAGGCAAAACATGGTGTTGTTTTATGTCGATGGCACCTTTTCTCTGCGAAATAAAATGCAACTGCATTGCTTTCTCGGTCGAAACTTAAAAAAACCGGTGTGGAGATTGTTTGTGTAGAATGTAGATAGAGTACCACCATGCGAATTCAATTTGACGAACATCCAAATTTTGACAGTATTCAGCGGCGTATTTACAGTGGGGTGGCACATAGGCATGGGTCGTAGGTCCGAAAAACACCATAAACTGAATTAGCTAACGGTAAAACTTGAACCCACTTCCCTGTGCACCAAAGGTGAGCGCACTAGCCACTACACCAACCATTGTATAATCTTAAAAAAATATGTACAATTCAAACAAAAAATTGTATTTCACTGGCACTTGAATTCAGGAGCTCCAAGACAGGGCCGGAGTTAGCGTTATGGTGGCCCTGGGCCAAAACGACGATGGTGGCTTCTATCAACATCCAAATAATAATTGATTTTAGGGACAACAATTTTCTAAATTTCTCATTTTTACCTTTACCTTTTTTTCGTTGATGATTATTATTCTCTTGAATTATTATTCTCCAATAATTGCGTTCATAATGATGATATCGTAATCGTACGTTACTTGATTGACTTGAGTTCCACTGTTTTATGGTCGACAACGTGTCGTGGTGATTATTCTCGATAAATATTACTTTCAACTCCTTGGGACCTGGAGGTGCATAATGTACGTGTAAAAAATCAGGTGATATCCAATTATCAATTTTAAGCCCATTTGATTTTTGGACTCAACCATATCAGCAACCAGGGACTTGGACCTTAAATTTCGGAGCGAAAGAGCGGAGCGTGGAGCGGTTTTTGGCAGGCTGGAGCGGAGCGGTTTTCGCTTTGAAGGTCGCTCCGCTCCAAACTAAAAAATAAAAAAATAAAATCGAAAAAAAAAATGAATTTTTTCGATGAAATTTTTTATTTTATGGAACGATTTGATGATTTTGGACAATTTAAAGGCGAAGAATTCGTTGAGAGTTGCGTTTAGTCATAATCATCACTCTTTATTATTAAGAAATTCAAGATCATCCATGACAGAAAAATCATGTCCTGTACTCGATGAATGAAACGCCCTTTTTCATTTAAATAAGTTATTAGGTGCGTTTTATTGAATGGAGTACAGGACAGCGCAGCTTCTATAACAATTTTACAGATCTCGTTCTATACCAGATGTCCGGAAACTATCGCATAAAGGCACCCAAATTTGATTCCTCGTGATATTTCCAGCAAAAAGGAGTATAAAAAAGCCCGAATTATTAACTCTTCAGCTACCACACACATTTAAAGGTTTTTCAAAAATTTAATACCTACATATTTTCTTTCGGTCGTGGCTAACAATTTTTGCTAAGAATAAACCCAATAAAAATCGGATAAACAGTTTAAGCTGTGTAAAAAAAAAGCTTTAAAGACAACATTTTCTGATCTTACTTCATATAAATTTTTTTTCGACGGCGGTTTTAGTTGTAGCATTTTGCAATATTCTGAAGTAAAATGTAAAATCATTAAATGGTTTTGTTAGTAAAGCAGTTAAGAATTCGGGATATTCCCGATACACCTATTTTGTTGGAAATGACATTAGTAATAATATTTCGGTGCGCTTATGCGATTGTTTAGTTTCCGGACACCCTATCTAGAACGACTCAATTTTATGTTCAAATTTGTACGAAATTGGTGCTATCATGTTCTGTCCTTGATCGAATAAAACGCACCTATTAAGTCATATTCTATAATACGTGAGTAGATATAAGTTGATTTGATGAATTCGGGGAAAATAATAAATATTTACTAACAACAATGAAGTTTTGTTGTAATTTGTAATGGGGCGGAGCGGAGCGAACGAATTTTAGTCGGAGCGGAGCGGTTTCAAATTGGTCGGAGTGGGAGCGGAGCGGAGCGAAAAAAAGTGTCGCTCCAAATCCCTGTCAGCAACTATTTCAGTTTTCGAATTGGTCTTGACAGGATAGCGTACATTCAATGATCCGAATGCCGAAATTCGAGGCTTCTGATCCATATATGTTTATTTTTCTTCTTTCTTGCCTTATTATACCAATCAGTGGGATTGTGACCTGTAGTGTTATCATGATGCCTTTTTTGATGTTATAACCTCAGGTTTATCGCCTTCTTTGCGGGATTTTGAGGTCATCTTGGCTATTGAAATACCAATCCATTCGTGATTGGTTGGTCAATAAACAAGCTGTCTCGGATGTAATCACTTTTGATGTATTCTCATAAGATAGTAAATTAAATTTAAAAATAAATTTTTCGAGCCTAATGCAACCTCATTTTCAATTGACAGCATCTCCAAATTATTCAATTTATCTTGCGTCATGGTTGATGGCAGTTCCGTTTTGATTAGCTTCAGTTTCGAAAAACTTCTTTCACCCGATGCTAGCGTCACTGGTATACTTCTTATAACTCGAAGAGCAATGGTGCCGTTGGGGAGCAGATGGGGTTGGCTACAATTTCCCGCCCCTCCTGTTTCCGTTTTTACAAATCCCGATATTCATTGTCCCGCCATTTCAATATCCCGCCAGTTTAAAATCCCGCTTAATTGAAATCCCGTCTAATGAAAATCCCGCCAATTTAATATCCCGCCATTTCAATAACCCGCTAATTCAAAATACCGCTTTTCATCAACGGCAAATGTGATGTAGTAAGAAGGTAAGTATTCTGTTCTGTCCCGCTTTTCAATATCTCGTCACAAAAGGTAAGTACTTACCTTTTGTGACGGGATATTGAATAAGCGGGTTATCGAAATGGCGGGATTTTGATTAGACGGGATTCTAATTGAGCGGGATTTTTAATTGGCGGAATATTGAAATGGCGGGATATTGAATGTCGGGATTTTAAAAAACGGCAATATGATGGGCGGGATATCGTACCCAACCCCATGTTCTATAAATGAAAATTGTCATCTTTCTATCACATTAACTGCTGATAATGCTGTAATATGTACATAACTATTGATTTTTTTGTTAGCAATAAAAACAATTTTCGGCGGTATTTTGGCGGGATTATTTCACTATCCATTAGCGGGATTCTAGAACGGCGGGGTTTTTAGTGGGCGGGATTTGATGTGGCGGGATTTGATGTGGCGGGATTTTGTAATGACGGGATTTTATAATGGCGGGATTTTAAAGTGGCGGGATTTAGTAATGTCGGGATAATGTTAAACGGGATTTTTCGTAAAAAGCGGGATTTTAAACGGGCGGGATTTTGTTTTTCGGGATTATGTAGGTATCCCGAGCAGATGTTACAGTTTTTTTTTAATGAAAGCAAGGCCCGCAATTGAGTTAAGCTTAAAACCTTTTAAAGCATTGCTCAAATGAAGACACTAACGCATACGCTGTTTTCATTTTCTCATAATCAGTAAGAAATCTGGACTTTTAATTGATTAAAACGTTCAGTGAGAGGCATTAGTGCTTGATCTAATAAAACGTTTAAAAAATCCACTTCAAATTTCCTTTTGGATCTCTAATAGGCTCATTGTCAGTTTCATACGAAAATTGTTTTTTAGCTTTACGTCTTCTCGTGGTGCTTGCTGCAGGAAAAATAATTTCTTCGGCCGTCATTTCAAGCTCGGCTCGGCTAATAGTTTAGCAGCATTCTTGGCCAAATCGAATCCAGTCTCTTTGTAGTCCAAGAACGCTTTAGTTTTCTGGAGATATTTCATGGCAATATCGAGTTGCATATCCTTACTTTACATTAGCTTACTGATAATATTTATTTGCAATTAAATGTCATACTAAATAAGGCTTTCTAGGAATATAATTACCTTTAGCTGAAAAAAACTATAGTGAAATACGACTGGATATCCAGGTGTTGTTCGTGACTCCATGGCTTTTATAGTCAATCTAGTCAAAATTAGTATATGCTAGTATTAAAATTTGCATTATCTCTGGAATGATAGTAATTGCATACCCTAAAATGAGCTAGCAAAATGTTACTGGGGAAAAGACTTACAGGGTACATAGTACATTTCGCGAAACAGAATGTGTACCAATTCCATTAGAAATTGTAATTGTCCTTTCGCTTTTTATTTATAGTTTTTTAGAATGTACATCTCTAACGATTTTTTTTCTGAAGGCTATGATAGAAATTATTGGAGTTAGATTCCCAGAGGAGAAGTTCAAAAATTCATAAGAACAATATAAGATACTAGCCAGAGAAACCAAACAAGAATGTTGTCCCAATGGAAGTGCGTAGGAGTTCAAGAGTGTATAACATTTATCAAACCTGCCGAAATCGTTTAATTATTATTATTCATAGTTTTGAAAATAATCTTCTTGATTTGCCCTAACTTCTAGCAGCATGGTGCAACTACCGTGTGTGGTGTGTAGTTGTCAACGTTTCAACGACAACTGAATTCTTAGTGTGGATACGGTTGTCAGCCATACACTTCCTAGTCGCATTTTTGTTTATTAGTCTATGAGAAGAAAATTTTTTATCTTCTTCTGAGTAATAAACGTGCGACGAGCCATGTTTCTCTATGAATCTCTATATATCACAAAATATAGAAAATTATAGAAAAACTAATTTCATATTTGTAGTAAATTGTCATTTTTTCGATGACATTATGAAACATTTACTAACATTATGTCATTATCACTATCTTTTCCATTAAACATCAAAATAAATTGGATTTTATTAGTTATCCATATCAGAGTGCCTGAAATCTATCTGGTTAAAAGGTAACAACCACACTTTCATATCTTCCTGACATTTTTTCATTTCCCCCAAGCATACTCTGTAGGCCTGACCTGACGTAAACTGTCTCCTATCGTCCAAATGCATACAGCAATAGCAACCAAGTGTGTGATTTTGTCTTTGCAAATGATAAATGAACGACATCGATGACTCCATTTGGGCCCGAAATTTGGCCTTAGTTGAACAATTTGTCTTCAGATGAAAATCATTTATCATATGTGTGAGAGCGCATATCGGGTTGTTGAACAATACCTCAAGATAGAGATGAGATACCAAGTAAAAGATATATAGATTCGAAAATGGTATGTATCACCGCAAACGTATGTGGAAAAGCGTTGTTTTGCAACGAAAGGGGTAGCTTAAATCTATAATTTTGGGATAGAATGTTGAAATGTCACTGTCAGGATATTGCCGCATTACGGATGTTCTATCAGGACATAAATAAATTGGCAAACCTCAACCTACTTCTAATACATTTCGCGGTAAATGAAATAGTTCAGGTGTTTTGTTCTTGTTGCTCGTAATATTCATAAAACCCCTATGCGAACTAATTATATTTATTGACCAACTAACCCACAAAGAGAGTATCAAATTTCATCCTTAATAAACTGGACCACACATCTTTTTTCCTGTATTACAATGTATTTTTTGCTCGTTTAGTTCTTCGTCAGAATAATTCATTACGAGTCCTAATGATCGTTATAGTAAGGAAAATTACATTACACCCATTAGAATTGGCTCATATATAGCAGTATCGTATCGTGAGATGGCAGCAAATCATATTAGGGGAGATTGGTTTATTACCCTGCAAGACTGTATTCAAGGCAGTGCGTATATCAAATTGTTAAATAATTGCCCTGAATAACAGCCTACGCTTAATCTATTCCAATCAACCGTAGAAAATGATAAGAAGATATTTCTCTGGTGTAATTGCAAGAACAATAAGAAAACCTCAATCATTCGGCTTAAAGTTTGCTCCAATTTCTTAGTATTAAGGTGAAATGACCAAAAATAGTCAGCTTCAAGAATTCGTCTCATATCTAAAAGTAAAAGAGTTCATTGTATGTTAACTACAACCCCATGAACTCATAAACAACATTAATGTCAAATTTATGGAATTTTCATATTCATTTTCAAATTATGAGACATGGTGTGTATTGCAACATTTAATACCTACTCCTTCGGACTTTTAACAGGTCTATAGGAAATTTATGTAAATAGTTGGCTATATAGGCTTGAATTTATTTATGTGGAAATATTAAAAGAGCGGATATCGAAAAATACCGACAACCAGTGGCGCAACCAGGATCTTGCCCTGGAGGGGGCTTACGACTTTGCCTTCGCTAGCTGGGTGCTTTTTTGGCTTGTTCTGCTATCCGCTCTCATAGGGAGAACTTTTGTGTTTCGGATATTTTCCGCTATGAGGTCGTTATATGGCGGACGGTAAGATAAGTGTCGCTAGTTACGATAAGAAGAACAAGAAAATTCTTCTTGCGAGAGCTGATAGCGTAATGTTCCGCTTATTTCCAGTAGCGACTCTATACGGTAGCCTGAGACATTACGGCCAGAACAGGGAAGAAGCGCAAGACGCTATACGGTGATGTTTTGAGCTCCCATTGTATTCACACTTATTTTTGACGTGCATTTTTTTTATAGCTTAGCGTAGTGAAAACAGAAACATAATAAACGGAAACATATGGATATTGTGTAAAGCTCTTTACACATAAAGCCGCAAAATCTGAGTAGATTATGTAATCTCGTATGCTGTCCACACTATGGTCGTAATCTTGTTCCACGACTTGACAGTACAGTACAATCCGTCTAAATTGCAAACTCCGACAATTTCATGCACGGCTGAAACTGTCATTTATATTATTTTGTTAAGACAAGAAGCAGAATCTATCTTATAGGAATTATGTCAATGATTTGTGTTCGTCAATAGGTGAAAACATCACACTTTTGTGTACAAAACTATGTGCAAAGCGGAGAATGGATTAGATGACATCTACTGTAGTATTGCCAAATGCGGAGCTCACCCCACTTCACCATGATTTTGTAAAGATTCTCTGCGAGATTTTACTTAGACCAAAAGTTGGTCGATTGTGATGCAAGCATATGAGCATTACAGTTTATAAAATAAGACTTCCACATATGTAGATTATAAAAAGTTAATACATTTTGTTATGTTCCTGATTCTAACGAAATTTTAGGACCAAGTAAATGTCAAAATAAAAGAGCTGAGTTGCGGACAGGAAATACGCCACTAGCGATTCTATAATCGTCGCTCCGTGGGGGATAATTATCACAAATTAAAGATTTTGTTATCCCAAAACATTTGACAAGTCAGGTGAAAGGATGTATTACAAAATTACCCCCATAACTAGAGCATTTGTGAATTTTGGGTACTACACGAGGAAAATAAAAATTTAGGCACAAGCAAACTCCGGACCCAAATTAGGCAAATGTCTAATGTCTTCTGTTCAGGGAACCTCATCTCCTCAGGTGAAATAGAGCACTGTCCACCTTGTCCACAGGATTTTAGATGTGAATAACTGAATGTGTTATCAACTCGTAGTTTCTTCCACAATTCAATTGCAATGAAAAATTAAATTGCTTAGTCAATATATGTTCTTCGTAGTCTGGCTGGTCTAGCGGTTAGTGCGCGCACCTTCGGTGCACAGGCTCATGAGATCGAATCTCACCGTGTTCCATGGTGTTTTTCGAACTCACGAGCTTGTGACGGACTATGATCTCACTCAGATGTTAAACGAGTACCCATTTATGGGGATAAATAACACTGCTGAGCGTGATGCTGATCTCATTACCTCAACAAAAAGCAGATAAGATCTTGGAAATAGGATGTCACTAACACATCCTGCGGCCTTAGTCCAATGCTGGATTGTCGCGCCTGTTATTTTTAATATCTGTTTCAGCTACAACATGTTTAGAGGTTGGTGAAAAATTATGGAAGCAGTCGGATTTTTTTTTGCGAAGCATTTATGAACCTATTTCGAGAACATTTTTTTTTGCAAAAATCTCCTCAGACTTGCGCCTTAATCTATTTTTTGCAAAATTCTAAAATTCTGATATTGCAACTTGTGAATACCATCGTAACTGGTTGTAAACCTATGCTTTAAGAATAAGAATTTATATTGAATCTTCCACGAGATGCATAGTTGCATATTTCATTTTACAATGTTTTCCAATTTCTGGGTCTGGGAGGGGCTTTAGCCCCCTGAGCTCCTCCCGTCGTTGCGCCACTGCCGACAACAATTACAATAGATACAAAAGTGTTTCATTCTTCGATTATTATGGTCCATTTGAGTCATATTTAGATGAAATTATGACCCATGCCCTGCTGACCAAATGATTATTTTTTTGTCGTGAAATCACTCGAGCATGATAGTCAATGGAAAATGTTTGGGCACACCTGTTATTGTTTGGTTATTGTTTGGGTTCCATGTCATTTGTCGCACAACAAGTGGATAAATCTATACATACATACCTATATTGAATCAAATTAAAAAATATTCTTGTTATAAATAAGACCATACACAAATGGAAATGAAACTTGAAAAGGAAAATACTTGAAGTAATAAAAGATAACGTTGCATGACCCAAACAGCTCAATTAATTTTTTAATCACACTGGCTGGGACTTGATTAATTTATGCTACCCTGATCGTCAGATGATCTCGTCATATTTGTTGGACTGAGTGACATCATCGTGACGATACAATTTTCTATAAGGAATAATAAACATAAATGATCGCGAATTCAAGGAAAGACACCCCAAATAAGCGACAAAATTATCAACACATCCAATGTTTTCTAGAAAAAATATTTACACTATTACTAATTGCTGAATTTAGAATTAATTTGACGGTTTTGAAAATTATTTCAAATATCGCAGAACTCCCTTTTTTACTTTGGATTAATCGAAATTCGAATTAGGTAATGTAAATCATCGACAACCGTCAACCAGAGCCTCAGAATTACAGTGGAGCCGGGAGCTTTTTAAGAATGGTTTCTTGGCGAATTTAAAATCGTTGTTATTGGTTTCAATATTTTACTATAGGACTACAAAGTAGGTATGTAATTTTTGATGACAGACCCTTAATATATTTTTACTCAAATTTGATAAACTACTTAAGTGATATGATATGAGATGACCCAAAACATTCGAATTATCTGTTTACAAAATATCTATGTATATTTTGACAATTATGTATTTTTTAATGTATTGTACCGTTGGAAAAAAAAATTTCTCCAAATACCTATAAGTAGGTAACAAAGATTACAACCATCTTTTCCTACACGCTTGCCCCAATATGTTTATGCGCACCAGTATGTGCCTAACCTATTATGCATGCCCTAAACCTTGATGCCATACCGTTGAACTATGGTGTCATAAACCATTGGCTACCAGATTGGCACTTAAGAAGACCGATCTTCAGCTAACATTATGTGCAATCCATTGTTGGTATCATTTATTCCTGGTTAATTCATCGCAACATGAAAAAGTTGTGGGGATATAACGTCGCGTATATGTGTCCGATAGAGTCAGAGAAGAATCGCCCGCGATCTCGCGAAGCTTCATATATTTATACTACATATGCAGGTCTGGGTGGCTTTTGCACAAAAGAAAAATTTATACAGTGCGTACTCGATGTTCCGGACTAATGAAAACCGAGGTCGATCCGGACTACAGAGGAATTCGGACTAGTGGAAGCCTTTAATTTGCTCTAAATTTCGAGGAAATGGACGAATTTAGTCAAATTGTTCGAAGAACCGGTTTCTAATTTCGACGAATTTCACTCTGTTATTCTAGATTTTGTTGTTTCCAAGAACAAAGAAAAATTTGTTTTTATTTCGGGCGATAATATCACTGTTATTATGAGAAAAAAGTCAGATTCAGATCAGATAAGCTCTTGAAATTCGGACTGCAGAGTGTGCAATGCTATCTTTGAGGTGATCCGGATTACTGGAAATTCGAGGTTTCGAGGCTTCGGATTATCGAGTACGCACTGTACATAGACATAAAAGACAGATTTAATAGTACCGAGACGAAGGTCCGATCGTGTTAAATGTGTTAAGAAGGTCAACTGCGCCGGCCATCCAAATACATACATTTATACCAGAACGAAAAGGAAGCTCCATGCATCCTTTTTGAGAGGGTATTGTAAATTTTCACCTCATTATAGTTTGCCGCAAGACTACTATGTTATCAATAAGTTATTGGATTGATGATATTTTCGCTATTTCTGTATGTATGTCGCTACATACATATATGTTTTTTATGTGTAATTGCTTTTTGGGCAAAGGGTTTCTTGGTAGGATTTGCAAAGAAAATTTCACGTCAACATCTTCCTTTAAAAACAAATTTATGATTAATTCGATATGTAAGGAGTAGGGCCAACCAGCTGTGAAGAGCATGTCAAACTTATGTACCGAGAACATATGAATTTGCTTATTAACTCATTGCCGGACACAACGCCAAAATTTGACACGATTTGTATGTCAAATACTCAAAATTGCCTTCTTGCGTTGAGACATTTCTAAAAGCTGTGGCCATGCCGATTGAAACGACGACACGGTTGTTCCATATACAAAAACAACTGCCGATTGTTGCCACCAGTTGTATTTCTAGTTTTGTAGCTTTAAGGTTTTGTCGTTGAATATCCAATATATGTAAAATAATAATAATAATATTCTTAAATAATGATCGTTGTATCAGGATTTACCCACCGAGTAGGTATTATCCTAAGGCAAAACTCCTCCCGAAATATCTTTCTGCTTACGCCCCAGGATACATTCGATTCTTCTGATCACCAACATCCAAAAACAACCCAACAGCAGGTCTCTTTTCGTCAAATTAATCGCATTCATCGTTACTTTGATCGCTTGATTTAGTTACACACGAACAGTGTCAACATGATACTTGCATTGCAATTGCCGCAAAAGTAAAGCGCGAAGACGCAACCATGAGATTTCCAACCAAGTGTATTGGTGCGAGTGCGAATCTTTGTGATACACCATACACCGCAATGATGGTACCTCATTTTGATTTTAGTTACTATTTCTCTGATATGGGCAAAGTGAAGTGATCATAAGTTAGTACCTACATCTCACCATAAAATTCATCGTACATGGTAGCCTATATATAGTCACGTTTTATGAGGGCTTGATAAGACGATGCAAATAATTTATTAAATTCTCTTTTGTTTATGCGATGACACATGCTGATCTGCACCTATGTGGAGAAAATCTCGCGAGTTTTATTCTTTTCCTTAGCTTAATTTTATAGTTATATTTTGATGTGCTCATGAAATAGAAATTAGTACAAAATGGCACCGCACCGCGAACCAGGAACTGGTTCAAATATTATTATTAACATATAGACAACATTTTTATGTCCAACGTTTGCAATTCCAAGAAGAAGCAGTTGAGTAACCTGACTTGAAGAGATGACAAGAAATTGAAATAGATAGTCCAAAAATTCTAAGTTTTCTAATAGAAATATAATAATTTTTCTGAATAGAAATATCAACCCTGAAGATGAGCTTCAAGCTCGAAATATATAGGTTGCTGCAATAAAAATTGCATTTTTATTTTGTGAATCCTGGAGGCAATACAAGAACACCAAATAAACTTATTACATATTTTTATTTATAATAAATTGTTCTCCACTGACTGCGTACTTATCATATAGAACTGTATCAGATTTTCAAATTGCATCATTTCTTTCTACTTGTCTTACTTTAAATCACACTAACCGACTTACATGCCATCATATCATGCTCCATTTTAAACCAAATCATAAATCGAATCGATATTGTTCTACACATGAAACAAATAAATAATTCAGTAAGCATACGCGTTCTGCAAGTGAATCAGATCAATAAAGCGAGTTCAGACAGTGCCCAACCGCTTATAAAATGAAAAGCCAATAACTTGATCGGTTTGTTCGACTTGACCATCTATAGTGAAATTTTAAAAAGGCCCGTGTAACTTTCAAGAATTGAAATTTAAATCGGAAAATGTACTCGTGTAGTGTACGGGAATTGGAACAGTATAGGAAATACCCCGAGCTTAAAAGACCATACCATTTAGTGCATTAAAGATAATAAATACGTAAATAAAAAAACGCAAAAATGTTAAATATTTACGTAGATATTTACATAAGTACATTTGGATTTATTTGATATTCAAAAAGCGTCTGAAATAACTGTCTCTAAGTGAATTAATTATTTTATTTTACGTAAATGTGATAGCCAGTCGATCATATATACAATATTTGGATAATGAGAGATTATCATTTCGAAAATCGCTTATTTTGAATACTTATTGGAGTCGAAGAATGAGAGCAAGTTTTAAGTAACATCCTAAACTGGAGACTTCTTTTATGCATTTTAGCAATCAAAATGTTAGGCAAATATGTATATATATTTTAGGGGATGCTGTTCATGTATGGTATTACACCGTTGCATGCATCAATAGTAAGAGTTTTATAAATACAGGGCATGAAGAAGTATTCGAATTGAACATAGCTTTTTTGTTTATAAATATCTTTTTTTCTATGGAAAGTTTAATCCGATAGTCTTCATTAGGAGGTTTAAAGAAAAAAGTATTGTTTTTCTTGAATTATTCCAATAAGTTAGTTTTAAGCTTAGAGAAAGCATAGCAACCGATGTGCATGCGTTAGTCCAGAGTGGGCATCAGAAAATAAAAGTGGCACCGTTTTCACACTATCGCAGTTCACACATCTAAATAAAAATTTTATTCAAGTGTAAAATTTTTGTTTACACTTGAAAATATAATATCCGCGTAATATTTATTACTCTCTCAAAATGCCGACGTGATAAGTAACCCTTTTGTTGATGTATGGATCTAGACAGACCGTACTATATCTTAGTGAAATATATCGTTCAACAATATTTTCCACCCCTTTCCATATATTTCAAAGGGACTTACGGCCACAAATCCGATCAAACGTTCGGCGAAATATAAACTATGTCTAAAAAACGAAAACGAGGCCGAGGCTAATATCGGGCGCGGCCGAAATTTGGATACCCTTCGCTCTCTACGGGCTAAAAGTTTTTTCGGGCGTACCTTCGACTTGTATTTAATCCCCTCCCCATCCTTTTCCTTCTGTCTTCACAAAAGTTCCGATGCGTCGGCAAAACAATATATGTATGTGTGGGGTTTGGTTGGAATAAGTGGGTAAATAAAAATATTTACTCAGACAATTTTATTGGGGTATGCGGGAGCATGGCTCCATAGTCTGATCCCATTTGTTTTGACCTTTTTTGTTGCTTTGATTAAGACGGTTTTGTGAAATTGGTGTACAAAATGTTTCTTAGAAAAACCAAAATGGGGGGGTTGGGTTTGTATGGCTGCCTCAGGACGCCATTGTCCGATTTTATCCATTCTTACATATGTTTTGTGTCATCAATAGAAATACATTAGTGTGAAATTAGGTTGAAATTTGTGCACAAATAAAAAAGTTTTTTTTAGAAGAACCTAATTTGGGGGGTTATGTTCGTATGGCAGCCCCCTTACCCCATAGTCCGATTTGATCCATTCTTGCATATGTTTTGTGTTATCAATAGAAACATATTTGTGTGATATTTGGTTGAAATTGGTACAAAAAAAAAAAATTCTTAGACGAACGTAATTTGGGGAGATGGGTTTTTTTATGGCAGCCCCCTGACCCCATTGTCCGATTTTACCGATTCAAACATACAAACTGCCTGCAGCAAAAAGAAGCATTTGTGCAAAATTTTAGCTTCATAGCTTCTAAATTGGCCGAGTAAAACGCGTCGCAACAGAAAGACAGACGGACAGACTGACATCGCCCAATCGACTCCCCAAGTCATGCTGATCATATACACTGCGCGACAAATGCTTAGGTTCATGGATATTTTGCTTTAAAATGATATAATTTCTATGTACTCTGATCGGATATAATTTTTAAATAATACTCTTTCAAGTAACGGTTATTTTAGTAAATATTGCAATTCTATCAAGCAACTCGCATAGCTAACGGAATTTTTTAAAATGAAAATCGCAATTTCCACTGCGACAATTGTATAGGTTCATTTACTTTAAAGAGTTGTCTCGTCATGGTGAGAAGTGTTTGTGGAAAAAAAAATTTTCGCGTTGTACTCTGTGAGTCATATAGTGGATAATGTCAAAAGGAAAGCAATTTTCTGCAGAGGAAAAGGCGACAATTTCCATACTAAACCAAGAAGGATATTCAAACCGACAAATTGCAATACGGATTCAGCGGAGTTCGAACGTTGTTAATAATTTTATACGAAATAGTGAAAATTATGACCGATGATACGCAGGAGGCAGAAAAAAAGCGATTTCCGGTGCATCAAGGCGAAGTCTCTTAAGTGAAGCCTCGAATTCGCTCCTTACTATGCGCGTAAGCTTAGGGATATTTTGGTGTTATCAGCAAGTGTAAGGACCATCCCACGAGTTCTTAGATCGTCATCTTGTTTGAAACGTTTACGGTTAAAGAAAAAACCAGCCTTAACCCCGAAACATCGCCTACAGCGCCTGGAATTCGCCTCAAGATTCATGAACTGGACATCACAATGGAGGCAGGTAATATATACGGATGAAAAACGGTTTTGTTTGTACGGCCCAGATGGGTTCTCCTACTATTATCATGATATTAGGAAGGAACCTATGTACCTGTCACGCCATCTCTACCGAATAGTTTCCGTTATAGTATGGGGAGCAATATAATATCCTCGAACTATCGACTTGGTCATCGTACGTGTTCGCCAAACGGATTCATCTTATAAACAGCTCTTAGAAGAGGAAATCACTAAAATTAATGTCATGCACGGAGGCGATCCTTGGATATTGCAACATGATCTTGCCCCAATTCATACAGCGAGGGTGGTTAAATCGTTTATTGAGGCGGAAAATGTGACTTTGTTAGACTGGGTGCCAATCTCCCCTGGCATTTAACATTTGGGGGTGCCTTGTTCGGGAGGTTTACAGTAGTGGTAAACAATACAACTCTAAAGAAGAGGTAATTCATGGAATTAAGACAGCTTGGTTTAAAATACCGATATCCGTGCTGCATTCATTATACGATTACCTGCCTCGCAGGCCTCATGAAATTATAAATAAAAATGGCGGAAATACACACTATTAAATTACAAAAAATATTTTTTAGCAAAAACATTATGTAAAACGGTAAATCATCCCTGAACCTAAGCAATTGTCGCACTGCAAATTGACTCTTTGAATGAAATAAATTACTGTAATTTAAGGAAAATGTCCTGTGGGGATTTGGTCTATTCATTTTGTTTATGATATTTAATAGTTCCGAAAATAACATTTCTTGGACCGGTAAAATTTTATTTTACCGCTTCATGGAAGGAAATATGAGTGAACCTAAGCATTTGTCGCGCAGTGTATGTATACTTTTTATATGGTCGGAGATGCTTCCTTCAATGCGTTACAAACTTCATGACAAAGTTAACCTTCGGGCGGGCGCAATGCATCTGACAGATTAAGTGACCAGTTTTTGTTGCTCCAATCAGCGATATGAAAAGGGAGAGATCTGAAACTCACAGTAGCTTAATCTTTATCGATCAACTACCCAAAGCAGTTTTCAGTTTCGACCTCCCATATGTCTGAGAGGCGGGAGGGGGTGAAATAATCTCTCAGATGTATTGCGCCCGATTGTGTTATTTTCTCCTTTTCTATGAAAATTTCCACTTGTTATACTCTTCACATTGCATAATAACGTTGTGTTGACTTTTAGGCTCACCAAATCGTTCAATAGTGTGTTTTTAGTAAAATAAGCTCACATTTTTTAAGCGGTCGAGTTGTTGGAGTTTTTTCAAATATTGAAGCGATTGAAAGCGGAATACTCTTAGAAAATTAAAATGTGAAGGGTATCAAACTTTGTGAGCCAGTTTTTGTTTCTAAAATTCCGTAGAACTGTTTCAAAAAGACAATGCAACAATAAATAAGAGTCTACAATATACAGAAACTTAGTTTCATCCTATTTTCTGCACTTAATCTGTCAGATGCATTGCGCCCGATCGTGTTAGGATTAGTATTGCGCCCGCCGGAAGGTTAATATACCCTTTCACTCTATGAGCGAAGGGTATAAAACCGGCGTAGACATAGCATTTAAACTCTTTCTAGAACCAAAACTAGACCTCTTCAAAAAATAAAATTAATTTCACAGAAAATTCAGCTACACCTCAGGCATAATAGGTCGTAGGCAGCGACAGAAGGGTTAATAATTGCATCGACAATTTTTTGACATTTGAATTTATTCGCTAAATGTACTCATATAGCATTTTGGAACTGATCCTGCGGCATCAATAAGTATTCAATAATTTGCCCTCTATGCAATTGATTCTGCAATGGAAATTTATTGATGCCTGCCTTTATTATGAAAAGATCAATGAATAATTAGTATAAAAGCGATCCGCGTAATAATTAACCTCTCTTACCCCATTGTTCGAAAAATTTTGAATGAAAGTTTTCCATCAAAATCGACTATGAAGAAAAGATTCAATACGGAATCGATTCAGGAACGATCCATTGAACATGTTTTATAAATGTAAATTATTGTGAAATTGTTCGGGACGTCCGCAGTTTTTGGCGTTAATTTTATTAGTGAGGAGCACCAATATTTATTTCAGCCGCACGTTTTAGTCATTTTGGTAAGTGAAAACTTCTTATCGCTAATTTCTACTCCTTAATATTTATTTTTATATTAAATTTTCAGAATTAATTGGTGATTAAAAATAATAGGACGTATGACGCACCCAGAAAAGGCCACTGATACAAGAAACGATATAACAAATTAAATTAAATGTATATGGTATTATATGGCTTGAAATTTAATAAAAACAAAAATAAGAAAAATTTGCTTTACGAATTTTATTATGGAAACATAACAACCATCTGCATAGTGGGGATTCAATTAAACAATATTACATCAATGATATATCGATGTAGATTCGCTTTTTTCATTCCGTTGGTTCGATATTATTTCGATACAATATTGATGGCAATCTTCAATAAATTTTCCCCTTTTCGAAAACGTCAACCAATTAAAATGCTTCAATTACGGACATCATCCATATAAAAGAATCAATAATGGTATACTGAGAGGATCAATACATTGAATATAAGGTTCAGTACAGAATCATCAAAACATCAGTATTGTGTTATCTGGGTAGTGAAATAAATTTGGGGTCAAACACATATGGATTGTGTGTGCACATAGCTCTCGACTAACGCATGGCTATGCTTTCTCTAAGGTTTTAAGTAACCTCATCAAAAAATCGGCTAGTGTTAAATCTGGAGATCGAGCATAGGCCAGTTGAAATAATTCTTGAAATAAATAGCAAACACTGTGATACTAAATGTATTTGTTTTTTTAGTATTTTACTAACCTTTATATGACCTACCGCTAACGGCGGCCTATTGAGCTATTCTAAACTATACATCAAAAAACCGGACTGGCCAACTTTCCAATAACAAAAATAATGAATGTACTATACAAATGGTTGCAATTCGGTCGTATAAATGCCCAACAAAAAAAAATTTTTTCAAAACATTGGTCGAGCCTTATCGGAGGCGTACGACCATAAGCACTGTGGGACCCTACGGACTCCAAAACAATAAAAATTTATATTAGATTAATTACTTCAACTTAAATTTACTTCTCTAACGGTATAAAATACTAAATCCCGATAACAAAGGGAGAGGGGGCACTTAGGTGTATGAAGTATACTATTCACGTACCTAACAAGAATATGTACATGAAAATTTCATAAAAATCGGTGCAGCTGTTGCGGAGGAGGTTGGCAACAAAGATTTTTGATTCGAGATTTATACATAGGCCGTGTTTTTTTTACATCGGGGGCAGGTTTGCTAACCCAGACGCGCAAAAAAAACTATCGAGGGTAGCATCCAGGTTAAATTTCAAATTGTCACGTAGGCATTGCCATTAATTTCAAAACATTGCTCAAAAATATTAAAGCCCCGTTATCACTTTCCAAACGCAAAAGTTAATATGTAATTTTTTTTAATGAAAACATATTTTTACGTAGGAATCATAATTTTGTTAGAATAAGAATTCGACGAACAACATTTTTAACATGAATTTACAAACAAAAACTATATTTTTTGCACACACTTGTGTGTTGCATGTAAGCTATACCTTAGAGCTTTTCATTTCAAAATTTAATTTTTGCTAGTCATTGGAAAACGTACTAGAAAATAATTGGGATTGCATACATTTAGGCGAGTTTTGGAAAGCTCATTAAATCTGGATAGCAATATAATTTCTAACCTGAATAAAGTCACAGGTTAGCGTTTGTATGAAAATTACCCCGGATAGTGTAGGTTAGCTAATTAAAAAACACGGCCATAGTTATAGGTATATAATAAAAAGTATATTATGTATTTTGTTGTCTCGTGTGTTTCAATATTCATTTCATATTCAATTACATCGGTACATATAGGTAACTTAGTTGCTTCCCAATTTCATTACGGCCTTACTTACTTAGGTGAAATACCCTATGGTAAAGCATAATAATACATCTCTTACTCACTTTTTGACAATAGTGCAATAAATTACCGTCACTAAAAACAATAACTTCATGATTTTTAGCATAAACTACTTTATCGTTCCATTTAACGAACCCTGGTCCGACAACTCTGCCTCTCCCATCATTGAAAGTCGTTAAGTAGGTAATCCAGTCGTATGCCTCATTTACCATTGTCTTTCATGCATTCATCGCAAGTTTGCTGTTCTGGCTTATGACTATGCAAAAGTTCCTGGTGTAGTCAACAAAAGATGGTTTGCAAATTGAAAGATTTATAAACATTCATTTCTGTGTTCTCTGATAGGTGCACTTCGCCCGCACTCTGTATCCATGCCTTCCAATTCCCAAGTTTTATGTATGGCTAAGCAATGGATGCAACTGAACGACTACATCCACGTAGTACGACTATACAACAAAACTGAAACTGACCCCTTTCTTATTCCTCCATCTTTTCGGAAGCGATATCTTCATGATCTCATTGATCATGATACAGAACGTCTTAGCGATTGCGATCGAAATGTATAACGTCGCCAAGACAATTTTCTTATACTTATTTGCTTATATGTACATATTTGCTCTATCTGCAACAGCATTGCGGCTCTAGTACCCGCCGATATAAATTTGCGTTTTGAGAAAATTCCTTCCTAATAAATTTATTAAATGCGATTTTATCTTGAAAATCGTATCCGACTTTTATTTTTTGCTTATATTCCAGTTTGATGGGCGATAGAAGGCTATATTCATTTGGTATGATGATGAGAAAAAGTTGTTTAAGGAGATCAAAACGCTTTAAATCCCCTAATGCAGCATTTGCGGTTGCCGAAGCGCTTTAAACGCATGACATTTTCAAACATTGTTGACTTTGGTGAGTGCGTTTAGTTTGCATTTTGTATTTTCGCCATTAGTATGAGTCTTTGACGATTTAGTGAAAAGGGAGGTTTACTGTCAGTTTTCTGTTGTCGATAAATATCAGACAGTGGAGGCTCAAGACTTCTGCCAATCCGGACCGGTGTCAGACCTCAGCAGAGAGTCCATAGACATAAGAGCAACGTTTCAGATCTTTAAGTTATTTGCGGTAAGGAGGATAATGATGTCAAGTTTTCTTAAATATACGCTAAATGTCGATGATGACTATATCTGTATAACGCAGGCGAACAGGCATCGATAAGTTAACTGATGTATCCCCGATAACTATAGCAAAAGGCTCGCTATACTCTGGCTGCAGACTATTATGCTGATAATGATGACGATGATGATGATGACGGAGAGAGAAACGATTGGCCGACTGTGATAAAGAGGCTTTGATATTTGTTAGGATTGGATGTGGGCAAACGTTAAGTACGTTATACATCCCGAACAAAACTTACGAGTATCATACGCAAATGTGCATGTAAAAACGAGCAATCGTTCTCGTATATATATTTAATGTGGTCTGCACTACCGTCCGTTATTGTTGTCATTTGTGGCTAAGATAAATGTATCATTGCGTAGGCAAATGAAACCGAGGGAAATTGTTTAATTATCTCACGGAAATGTTGAGAATTTTTCTTATTATTTTCTGACATATACCATTACGTACGTCTCGAATAGATGTAGGTCTTTCAATTCAATGCGATTGATATAGTCGAAGCAGAAAATGAACGAAAGATTTATTGATCTGAAAATGAATAAGATGCTCATTGGTATAGTGACCTTATATTGGAATGAGTTTAAGTAGTTCATTTAACCAGAGCGACGTAAACATGATAGAAGTATAAAGCTTTCGCTTTGTACATTCTATGCATAATCGTCAGTCAAGCAAGCGATAGATGTATTTCTTTCGAAATGGAGTCCCTTTATGAAAATTTTACTCAAACTGACAAACTTTATAAAAAAAATTGTCGATTTTAGGTTATTTATCCCATATTACGTAATCGCGTTTTGTTTTATCCACTTTTCTTCCGAAACTACTTCAACAATTATAAAGCTAGATTTTTTTCAAAAATGCGATAATTTTTTTTTTTATAAAAACATAAAATATTTGTGTTTCCAAATTAAACAATTTTTGATGTCTCCTGTGAATTTTGGTTTTTGGCACTTTTACTACGTTATGGTTTGGCACCTCTCAATTATTTTTTATATTGTTCATTGACTTTGAGAAGGCGTTTGACAGCGTTGACCGGGCTTATATCTGGACAGCCTTACCAGTGGCGTAACGTACGGTGTTCCATGTGTGCAGTGGAACACGGGCCCCCAAGCCAAAGGGGCCCCCAAATCAGAAATCATTACGCAATTTTGTTTGATAGATCCTCGGGTAACTGTTCTTTCAAAAGACATGCATTTTTACTACATAATATGTCAGAAAAATGCGTAAGTGAGCTATAGAATTTTGGGTATAGTAAAGCTTGGATCTCTAAGTATTATACGCCGGAGAGGCGCAACTTAACTCAACAGTCATCAGAACAATCCATAAATTATAAAGGTTTTGGCTCATAATTATATTGAAAATTAATAAAGGTTCAACTTCAGGCGGAATGCCTCTCTTTAGGCCCGGATTTCCCAGATGGGCAACCTGGGCAACTGCCCGGGAGGCAAATTTTGAAGAGCGGCATATTTCTTTCATCCTTCCATTGAATTAATGTACTGTAAAATATAAACATTTCGATATTTCTGGAGGCAGCTTAAATAAATTAGAAAACAATAAAGGAAACTCTCCAGAAGTCGTTCCTTTGGTCAGTGGCGGACTTATATATCTGATGTAAGTAGGCGTTTCGATTTTTGCCGCGCTACCGGCCATGCACCTTATTTTTATAATCCAACAATTAATCGATTGATACTTGACCCCCAAAATGTTTCAATATGGCTGGCTAACGAATTCCAAAATTGGAATACTTAAAGTCTGATCACTGAACTATTTTTTTTTGTAAAGCACACGAAGGAAGTAACTGTGTGATTGTATCGTAACCTCAACTAGTAGTTAAGAACCTCAGGCAACAGATAAAATTTTAAGAAGCTAGAGTCTGAAGTGAGCAATTGTCCAGGATTTATCCACAAGATTGGTTTACTTAGAGTCTGACATACCCTGGTTTCTCGTCTTAGTTCATTTCACTCAGTAGTATTCCGTGTGATTACCGATATTGAGGCACTATAGAGGATCAAATTGGCATTACTGAAACCTTAGATTACCTTTTGGATTTGTCAGTATTATAGTGTTTCCGTTAAATCTTTTTTGGCGCATTTCTTAACGAATACTTCATCACCAATACGTCTTCCTCGGGAAATTGCAGTCTAGATTGACGTTCTCAAGTTCATAATGATAAAAAAGGCTACATTAAGCACTCGATGAGCATAAAGGTTGAGTTGGATAGGAGCGACTCTTCTTTTACGGTTTCTCTTCTGTTTTCGTATGGAATCTTAGGAATGGAAAACTTATTTCTAGGTGGGATTCAAATAATTCAAAATGTGTCAGAATAGTATCCTTCCTGGTAAAATAAAGTCGACACATCCCATGAACATTTTCAAAAAAAAAAAATCTTAGGTGCGGCAGTTTTGCCCGGGGCGGCGTAAGTGCTAGAGCGGGCGCTGCCCATAATCCAGTTATTGGAGAGTATTAAAATATCGACTGATTGCTCAGCTAAGAAAAATATGTTCACAATGTTGGAAAAAGGATATAGGATGACCTATTGATCGGAATTGCTAACCACAGTTACTAAGAACATTCAAAATGGTTTAAGTGAGAAAACCTTTACTTTTTGTTTAACTCAGACTCAAGAAATCAAGTAACAGATGTCTGTCGACAAACTAGCGAGTCAAGATACGTAAATTATTTGCCTTTGGAGCATCTCTACCATGAATTTTATTTCAGTCGATTTAGTTTTCCTTGGTTATGGATGTGATCCACATATCTATAGTAATCAGTTTTAGTCTAGGATCAGCGACTCTTAAGAGGTAGAAGGGCACTCCTAAAGGTTGCCTTTCGCCGCGACTCTTGGATTTTGTGATAAATAGATGATAAAATTATTCTAAATTCAATTTTGTCTCAAAAATGAAAATAAAATTTTTTTTTTTTTAGAAAATGATGTTCGTTGCTTTTGTTTATAATGTAGACTGCTTTGAATTTTGGTTATGTTCTATAATTTTTTTCTGGTGAAAAAAAAATCGAACGTGAGGGGCCTCCATTTCGATCTCGAACACAAGAAAATTGGGAAACGTTACGCCACTGAGCCTTACGTAGGAGAGGCATACCAGAGAAACTAATTGCGTTTTTTTGTTAACAGAGTGCGAAAATTGCCACTCGTCGTCACTACGCTTGACGAGATTTGATAATGTTTCTAGTGTAAGTGAGCATCATCATCATCAATGTGGCACGATAGCTCGACGTCGGGCCTTGGCCGCCTGAATCGTTGACCTCCAATTGTCGCGGTTACATGACCTTGTCCTCCAGTTTCGGAAGCCCAGCAGCTGGTGGGCGTCTTCATCTACGGAGTTCTCCCAGCGAGCTCTCGGTCGTCCACGCAACCTCGCTCCGTCAATTCGTTGTGCGTTCATAACTTTCTTTGGCATGCGATTATCGTCCATCCGTTGTACATGCCCCGCCCATTGCAGACGTTGGAGCTTTACGATCTTCGATTCTTCCACCTCATAGTACAATTGATACAACTCATACGCCATTGGTCTCGCTCGCGAACGGCCCCGAAAATTCGCCGAATGATCTTTCGTACGAATCGTTCTACCAAAATTTCGGAGGCTTGGGTAAGGGTCCATGTTTCGCAGCCATAACATAGCACGGGTCGGATGATCGTTTTGTACACGCGGAGCTTCGTGTTCCTGTGCGCAAGTTTCGAATTAATTATAGGGAGGACCGAGAAATATGATGTTGATATCGTCGGCGTACGCTACTAATTGAGTCGACTTGATGAGTAGCGTTCCGCTGCTGTCCATGTTCATGGCACGAATTACATACTCCAAAGCCAGGTAGAAGAGCGTCGGCGCCAGCCCGTCGCCCTGCTTGAGTCCAGTACGAGTTTCAAATAGGTCAGTGAGTCGGTACTGCACTTTGACCTGCGAGACGGTATTAATCATCGTCATCGTTGTGAGTCGCACTAACTTTGCCGTAATATACCAAAATTCAGCATAATGTTGTACAGTACAGTACACTTCGATCGATACTGTCGTATGCCTGCTTGAAGTCGACAAAGAATTGGTATACGTTGATGTTATATTCCCAGCACTTTTGGAGTAGTATAGCTTTACTGTGAAAAGCTGATCGGTCTTCGAGCGACCAGGTCTGAAGCCGCCTTGATACTTGCCAATGATTCGTTCTGCGTACGGATTAATTCTCTTTTCAAGAATTTTCGATAATATCTTATAGACCGTACAAACTAATGATATGCCCCTGTAATTCTCACACCCTTTTTGTGGATTGGGCAGATTATGCTTTTGCGCCAATCTTCGCCGGAGATTACCTTGTCGTTCCATATTTTCTGCAGTAGCACATGTATATCGTTGGTTAGGCACGTTCCACGATGCTTCAGTAGTTCTGCTGGGATCTCGTCAGCGCCGGGCGCTTTATTATTTGGAAGCAACTGTATGGCAAGACTCACCTCCTCTACTGTTGGGGGTAGAACGGGAGGGCCTGTTTCGGCTAACTGCTCAAGAGCTGTCTCCGCTGGGGATGTTGATGGTGCATTGAGGAGGTCTTCGAAATGCGAGCCCCATCGTTTGTTGACGCTTTCGATGTCGCTCATGATGTTACCAAACTTGTCCTTACATAGGCTTGTCCTGGGTTGATATCCGTTCTTGATATTATTTATAAGTTTGTACGCCTGTCTAATGTTCTTACTGGCTAATCTTTGGTTTATTTGCTGTAACTTCTCGTCAAAATGTTTGCGTTTCTTACGTCTAATTAACCTATTAGATACTCGCCGAAGTTCGTTGTATCTTTCTTTCTTGGCTCGGGATGCGCGTTGTGTGTATTGGCGATAGGCTTCCTTTTTTTTAAGTGAGCACGAAGACAATAAAAGCGTCTTAGATTAATTGGAACCCAAAAAAGCCAGTATAATTACAGACGGAACCTTTATGGTAGCACTTTCCAGTATTTTTTATTTCAACGACTCTAGTAAAAGAAAAGGGTCTGGCGGCGGTTGAAGGTTCGTGTTCCACCGAACACATGGAACACCACTTTTGAATATACAAAATACCTTTCAAATGGTCACTCAAACACTATTCTAAAAAATTCAACAAGCAAAAAACTCGAAAACTAATTATTTATTGAGAAATAAACATAAATAATCCCAATTTTATTTAAAAAAGAATTTTCCCGTTATTAATTTCCTCAATTTTGTGCTTTTTAATCAGTTTTTGCCATACTTATTCTAATTGCGGCTATATGACAGACCAGAAATTTATTTATTTTTTTACTTTAGAAGAATAACGGTTTAAAATAATACGATAATTGTTATATTATGATTTTTTGTCTTTTTAATATCCCTTAAGTTTATAGTATGTGGAATAACTGTGCTCTCTTTCAATTTCCAAGGATCAGTGTGTTTTATGGTGCGGCTATAGTTATGACAGGCAGTGTATATTTTCTGTGCAATACTGATAAAAAACCGCGTGACAAATATTAATTCATAAAAACAAAATTAAAAATTTTACATTTGATAAAATTAATATGGGATTCTGCCTCATTAAAACAAAACTAAAAATTTTACGTTTGATAAAATGACTATCGGATTTTGCCTCTTAAAATTAGAATCGTTAATATTTAATAGAATTTATTCATAATCTTTTGCGTATTAACACTCACACAGTGACTATAGTTGTATTATTTAACTCAAACAATTTTTATTGTAATTCAAGCTTCTACAGTAAATTTAAATTTATTGATTCCTTTCTTTCGAACTATGTGCTAGTATCAATTCTCAATTCATTAAAATTCCCGGGGGATCAGCAAATGTATCAATTGGTAAATTCAGAACTTACAAGAATGAACATTATAGTTGCCGCATTTTCAAAGCCAACACGACATCTTTCAATCTTTAAGAAAAATGTCCTTTGTATAGTTTGTGTATTACAATTCAGCGAGCAAATGCATTTCATCTTTCTCGTCACTTAGCATTAAACTCTATACACTCGTACATATAGGAACAAGTCATAGGAAGAAACATTGAAACTGCAATAAATTTTGAAAAAGACAAACATTCTGCCATACGAACATTGACAGTTTTCCTCCCCCAAAATGTGAATTCCACCAAAAATGGAATTTCCACACTATTCTCGTATATTTTCAATTTCTATTTTTGATAGGACGATATTTTATATGTTTAAGATGTATATTGATGAGTTTTTTCAATTTTTGGGGTCTCATATTTCACTCAGTAAATTCTCGCGTTGAACACGATCGAGATTCCTGCGACTTTCTCGTGTATGTACTATGTGTCAGGATCGTAGACGAATCAGATTGAATGAACCAAATTCATTAACGCGTTCGAATCGTAGGGCTGTACCTGCAGACACTCCAGATCATGAATATCGAAATCGTCTCGACTCGACACGGTCGCGACGTCTTCATGTCGTCAGTGTTTTCAATGCGTGTGTATTTTTCGGGAGATTTTCCATTGATCACACATGCAGGATAAACAATATTTAAGTCGAAACATTGGACGATTATAAATATTCATAAAGACATCAAAACTGCGTCAGTCTCTTCTTTGAGTCTGTATGGAGCGAAAAATGTGGAATGCTGGCATTTTTCGGGAGTTTTCATCACGCGACTAAGAAGGCCCTGTGTGTTGATCATGCTCTTGTGTGCTATGTAGTTCCGTATTACCTTTTCTCTCGGCTTGCATATGTGTTTATATGTTAATTGGCGCCACCATAAAATCTGAAATTGTTTCTGAACATTAAAATTAAATTTATAATGATCGCAATAACAGTGCAATTGATGTTTATAAATGTTCATATGGCGCAAGTATATAGTGTGATAGTGAGCTGAGAATGATGCGCTTAACAGCCGCTTCATAAAAACTTAGAGGGATACACAAGGCATCGATCCGTCATTATACTGTAACAGACCTTTGCCCATTACCTCAGGCAAGGTCGCCAATGGCGAAAAGATATTAACCCTTGAATAGATGGGTCCATATTTATCCTCATTCCAAAGACACAATGTTTACAAAAAAATTAAACTAACTTAGCATGTAAATGGTACATTGCAACATAATGCATTGTAAGTACATCGGTATTACGTTCACATTTCGTTTGATAGACTCAATATGAAACGTATTCGAGTTAAAGGTATAAATTGTTTCATAAAACAATTGCATACCACCCGTGATTGCTCCACCATATCCATACTTCATGTTTCATATATCTTTTGCTTTTGCAACTATGCACCAATGGAAGAAAGATGAACAAGAAGAAGCTGGGATAAAGCTCAAAAGAAAAAAGCATTTTCCTTACATTGGATCTCTTGTCTGGTTGATCTATTTTTAGGTGCAATTTAGAGATGATCGATGAAAAATTGATACGTTTACAGCCACGATCGCTTCACAGGAATTACATATGATCGATCACGCTGCCAATCGATCACCTTACATATAAGGACATCGTCTCAACAATATGCAGTGATGTTTCTCGTAATTCCTTCACAACAAGTGACATGTTGTCCAACACGTTGGTCAAACATGTTAAATGTGGAGCCATCGACAAAAACAAACAAAACTTTTTTTAGGGTAATTCCAAGAGTCCAATCCAACATACGAACCACAGAGCAGCTCAAACCTATACATACTATGGCAACCAAACGACGCGGATTCTATGCCTGGTACAATATGTATAGGTCGGTACTACAGCTTTAATATTCGTCTCATTTTGTTGAATTCTTTTCGTCCTTTTGGGACCAATTTAAAATATTGAAAATCGTTTTGCGATGTGCAATTAATAATTAGAGCCTCATTTTGTAGCAATTAATGCAAATAATACGACCACTTGTTTTTTATTGGTCGATTGTAGTTGTGCCTTTAATTAGAGTCGGTCGGTCGTCACATATGCCATATACGGTGGGAGGCAAACTGGTGTCAATGACAGGTGTTGATGCCTGATTGAAAGTGAACTACTAATTAAAATTATTTTTATGGCAATTAGAAGCATCTGATGCGATAAACGACCATACATAAATGTATCAAGTATTTGTTTACATGCATAACATCTCATATAACATGCATGCCATATATGCGTGTGGATTTCAAGATGTTTATCGATATGGAATATTTTGTATGTTAAGTTGCGTACACATAGTATGAACGCGGTGAGTATATTGCAACAGTTTATGAGTTTGTTGCATACTTGGACGAATATGGTTCACTCAATGGCGTTGCCATAATGTTGTTGAAATGGAATGTAATACGGGAAGAATGACGAATATGTTTATATGTTTGGTGTGGAGAAATTTTGAGTCGTTAATTTGCCTATTTGTTTAAGGATAAATGTTGTTGCACTTATTAGATTTATATTTAAAAAGGCAATGTCTACTCCTCATTCCTGAGAAAATCAATCAAATCTGATTCAAAATCAGGCTAGAGCACCACACCAACCATTCTAAACTGACTCTGGCGAAGGCGATCTTTTATGACTGCACTACCGAAATGAAATCGAGCCGAATCCTTGCATAAAAAATCACAGTATACAGAAGCTTCATTCAGTTTAACATTCTAAATGTCTTAAATTTAGACCAGGTTTGTTCAACATACTGCCGGTGGTACCATCCCGCCTGCGGCAATTTTGGAAAAAAAAATAAATATAGTATTTCCCAATTGAAAACATCCTTATCCCAAATGAAAAAATCCATATCCCAAATGAAAAAATCCTTATCCCAAATGACAAAATCCGTATCCCAAATGAAAAAATCCATATCCCAAATGAAAAAATCCATATCCCAAATGAAAAAATCCTTATCCCAAATGAAAAAATCCGTATCCCAAATGAAAAAATCCGTATCCCAAATGAAAAAATCCGAATCCCAAAAGAAAAAATCCTTATCCCAAATGAAAAATCCTTGTGTGCGAATTAAAATAAAATGAATTTAGAGGTGTTTTAAGTTGTTTCTCGGATCAAATTATGAGGTGTGGTTGATGTTATTGAGGATACGAATAGCATCGGCTTCGTGGGGTTGGCTAATGCAATTGCCGTGGTTGGACATTTATTAAATTTTCTACTCGTACGTAAAGTTCCTTGTGTGTGGTTTGCTTTTGATCTTCATCACATACGCATACCGATCGTCATGAAATTTTGTGGAGATGCGTAGAATGGTAACAGGCTTTGGCACGAAATACTCAAACGTTAGGTTAGGGCAAAAATAACAGGGTGTCCCGGAGATTTGAAAATTTGCACTCGCGAACGGCTCAACCGTCATGAAATTTGCTAGGAATGTCTAGAATGGTAACAGTCTTTGGCACGAAATGCTTAGAAGTTGGTAGGGCAAAGATAACAGGGTGCCCCGAAGATTTGAAGTCGAAGTCGACTTTTTTAGTTTTTAATTAAATCAAAATTGGATCTTGTGCGTGTGTAGCCCAGGTCTGCAGATTTGAAAATTATGAGGAGTCAAAGGAAATATACAATAGTGCTTGCAACATTATACAGGGTGTCCGGAAACTGATGCATAAACGCACCGGGTTGTGATTCCTCGTGTAAATTCCAGCAAAAAAGTTATACGGAACATACCCCCACACAGGCGTTTGAAGATTTTTGAAAAAATAATTCTAACTCCATTATTTCTAACAAATGGACGCTAAAATTAACCCTAGTTTTCTACACTTAACGTATCAAAACTGTTAGAAATAATGGAGTTAGAATTAAATGACGAAAGAAAGATATGATCGTAAGACTATCCGCCAATTTTTAAAAGAATCGTACAAGCAGCTCACCTTGGCAGAAGTTGGAGAAAATTGAGATGGAAAAATTGATTGTTTTTGGGTCAAATCACAAAAAATTGACTTTGAAGCTATGTAAAAACCAAACCTCTTATCAGATTTTAGTGTGATTAGTTTTATTATTTAGGTAAGGTTGTAATAATAGTTATTCTAGCTAGGTAGTTTTGGAGATATTTAGATTTAAATCGGGCAGAAAATTATTTTTTCAAAAATCTTCAAACGCCTGTGGCAGCTAAAGGGTTGAGAATTGGGGGTATGTTCCATATAATTTTTTTGCTGGAAATCACACGAGGAATCACAATCCGGTGCTTTTATGCGGCAGTTTCCGGACACCCTGTATAAGGTTGCAAGCACACAAGCATGTACGGAAATGTTTGGACAACGCCGAGATTCGATCTCAGGACCTCTAGATTACTAGGTTCGTAGAGTGCGACTCAGCCAAGTGAGTCACAGAGCGTGTCATGGCTGCACACATTAACTTAATTTATTAATTTATTAGATGTAAATCCATTCCCGTTTCCCGAATCAAGAAAAAAGAACTTATATTTTCCCACACAAAGCATTCTTATACGTTTTGAAAAAGTAGACTTTTGAAGCTGTTGATTTGGTACTACGAACTTCATAGGTGTTTGCGGCAACCACTATTACCATTCTATGTATTTAAACCAAATTCCATGTTCATTCTCTGGTATATAGTTATTAAGTATTCGAATTAAAATTTTCTGGCCTCTTCTTATGTAATTTTCTCAAAAGACTCATCATAATTTTCAAATCTGCAGACCTGGGCAACAAACGCACAAATAAAAATTTTGATTTCATTAAAAACTAAAAAAGTCGACTTCGACTTCAAATCTTCGGGGCACCCTGTTATCTTTGCCCTACCAACTTCTCAGCATTTCGTGCCAAAGATCATTCTACACATTCCTAGCAAATTTCATGACGGTTGAGCCGTTAGCGAGTACAAATTTTCAAATCTCCGGGACACCCTGTTATTTTTGCCCTAACCTAACTTTTGAGTATTTCGTGCCAAAGACTGTTACCATTCTACGCATCTCCACAAAATTTCATGACGATCGGTATGCGTATGTGATGAAGATCAAAAGCCAACCACACACAAGGAACTTTTCGTACGAGTAGAAAATTTAATAAATGTCAACAATCCTCAATAACATCAACCACACCTCATAATTTGATGCGAGAAACAACTTAAAACACCTCTAAATTCATTTTATTTTAATTCGCACACAAGGATTTTTCATTTGGGAAAAGGATTTTTTCTTTTGGGATACGGATTTTTTCATTTGGGATACGGATTTTTTCATTTGGGATACGGGTTTTTTCATTTGGGATAAGGATTTTTTCATTTGGGATATGGATTTTTTCATTTGGGATACGGATTTTGTCATTTGGGATAAGGATTTTTTCATTTGGGATATGGATTTTTTCATTTGAGATAAGGATTTTTTCATTTGGGATAAGGATGTTTTCAATTGGGAAATACTATAAAAGGAAAAATGTATCATACCAAAAATTTAAATTTTAGAATCGAATTGTGTTTTCAAAACTTCAATATTGGTGTTATAATACAAATACTCCCTCAATATTCTCAGATTCGTGCCGCTTTTAAAACAAAGGCAATTGAACATAAATTTCGTTAGCAGCTGTGACAGAGAAGATTTCGTAGATTTTGGCTGATTTTTGTAATATAAGCCCATGAACAAATTTCGATTTCGGTAACTAATTCTAAATACCGCTTTTTAATACATATCCTGCTTTGTAAATACGCTAACGGTCCATGGTCATCAAAAATTCAAGCTGAACCATCAAACTGACAATAAATTCTTCTATTCTATTTCAGTCAAAAAGATCATTTTAAAAATAGAACTCCAACCCTATCTGATGATGATTGACCTGTCGAACTGGTTCTTCTTTACAAATTACTTGGAAAACAACTTGTTCCGGCCCATTAAAACCATCTTGCAATCATTCAACCCTTCTAATAATTCATTACAGTGTTCATCTTAATCAAAAACGGTCCCCGACAAAAGATTGGCATAACAATAACTTGCAATCATACTCGAGCCCCCAGTTAAGGCATCAATAAAAGTCACCTCCCCCGACCATTGCCTTTGCCCGTCGTTTCTTAATTTTTGTTTGTCTCTCCGGCAATAGTCCTGCGTCTTTGAAAGGATTGAAATGAAATGTTGATTACATACAACATAAATCCAATGCTCTTTGCGTTGATTGTCTCGCTGATGAAGCTGACCCGTCTTCGCCTTGTTCGATTGTTATCGGACTCAATCTATGACTGTAAAAATGTCAACCCTTTTCCTATTTCCGCCTTACCCTCTTGTGTTGAATTGAATTGTGTCAGTATAGCTCTATATCTTAAGAGAGTAAATTGATGAAATTTTCCTGAGTATATGGCGTTCCTATTTTATCGATGTCCGTTTTGAATTCGAAATTAGTGATTAATTTTCAGAAAAATGAACATTCATATTCGGAACAGCTTTTGACAAATAATAGATCCCCTCGATTCAAGAGACAAAAAGAAAACTCTTGAATCTCTACTAAAAAAAGTAAAAAAATAATTAATAAATGCATTGTACTATACCGTATGAATAAGTGGCATAGGTACACTACGCGCTAGTGTTCAAATAATTCTACAAGTCTTTGGCCCATTCTCTCGTAGATCTTATAGAATGGTTAGTCTTATCGCCCAGAGAAGACACACACAATATTCAAAAAGCTTCTCCATTATATTGAATTGATTTTTTGTTAATTTTGCATAGTTATGTTATGTTTGCTTATTTACGCTGTTGGATGAAAGTGCGCAATGATTTTCTCAATCTAAGATGATGGCTTAAACAAGCAAAATATGGCGTAGCTATGCAAAATAAACAAAAATTCCATTCAACACAATGGAAAAGCTTTCTAAATATGGTGTGTGTCTTCTCTACGCGATAAGACTAATCAGCCGACAGGTACTGAATAAGAGCTATCAGAAACCCGGCGTTTGTATTGTCCACATAATTTTCCTTTAATATTTTTTAATGAAAGTTTATTGGGGAAGGTATACAGAATTAAGAGAAAGAAAAAAAAAATTTTTTTCTCTCTCAATTTTGATAGCGTATCCTCGCAACTGGGAAAATAGGACGGCTGCATGCTAGGCATCTCGCACGTTGCGAGATGGCGATGGCAGCTGTCCACACTCACTTTTGTTGATTATTAAGATATACAGGTTTACTGGTAGCTCGCCATATTCCCTGTGTCCGATGTTAGAGGAAAAGTAACTTCATTTATTAAGAAAAAAAATGGTTTCAATTTTTTGAGACTTTATGAAACTTTCCGTCATTTTCCGAAGAACCCGCATGTATCCATCGATCTTCTAGATTTCGACCTATACTATTTGACCAATATTCACGAATTACATTGACTTAATATTTGAGGAACGTTACGCTATCATAATTTCTTCTTCATTTTATCGACACTAGCGACACATACCTTACCATCCGCCATATAACGGGCAATAACGGAACCCCAAAAGTTATCCTTATGAGAACGGATAGCATAACAAGCCATATTTAGTCACCCAAATCGTTCCTTTTATAGTATTAATAATAATAATAAATTGTGCGCTTTGAAACCCGCATGCCTAATACCGTTCATTTATTAACGCATGGTGCGTGACAATTTTGAGTCACGAAAATCATGACGATGACAAGTTTTTTCTGCCTATCGAGTGCAGGACAGAACGGCACAACTTCACATACAAATTCGAACATGAAGTTGGTTACGAGTTTTTCTATATGTATAGAACACAACTGTAATTTGTAAAGGTCCATCGCCAAATGGCGACACGTGCAGCCAAATGGCGACACGTGCAGCCAAATGGCGACACGTGCAGCCAAATGGCTGTTGTCATTCCATCCAAACGTGTCGCCATTTGGCTATGCGTCCAGTTTTGATATTCAATATGGCAACTCAACCAACCGCTTTGACAACCGCTTGTCAAATTCAAAGTGACAATTTTGCAACTTTTCTTCGTTCTTTTGTGTCAAATTGAATAATTATTGAATGGCCGTGTAATAATTCAAACGCGCAGAGTCCGATTTTGGTAATTAAATTTGAAAAAATCACCAAAATGAAATTTTGGTTATGTCATTTTTTGGCTGCTCGTGTGGATGCTAAGTAGCAGCCAAATGGCTGTACGCGATGCCAGTTTTTGGACGCGCAGCCATTTGGCGACACGTCTAGAGGGACCTTAAGGATGAATAAAAACGCACCTACCATAATGATCTCACGTATCACGGGAACCTTTACACAGATTGAAAAGCGGAAGATTTGATTGAAAAATTGTTAAAAATTCTAAAATTTCATACGAGAGATGCTGTCTTTTCATCTACGGAGGCGTTTTCGGGAATAACCCATCATTGTTTTTGCAGCTCTTATACACATAACAACGAAAGCTCTGGGACGATCTACATCGAAGAACCGGCTGCCGTATATAGGGGCATTTTGATAAAGACAACACAAACATCAATGTTGGCAATGGAACTCGAACACACGCTCGCAATTCATAGGAAGAGTGTCGTCTTAAGCTACCTATTTCACACTCCGTCGAATTTTTCTACATGGAATATGGATTAGCGGTTTTGTATAAATAAACCACACACAATCTCTCAATTTTTCAATGAAGACATCAACCGAACTAAAGTGAATCATTAGTTTAAGTAACGGCCATTAATTGAATAGGATATAAAAACTATGAGAAAGTATTTGCAAGTTAATGAAGTTATCCTCGCCTTAGGCCGAATACTAGTCCAAATATTAAGGAAACGGTCAGATCAAATTGCATTAAATTCGCAATCTCGAGCAAATCAATTTCATCAAACGAGAGAGAACCGAGAGAAGATCACGAAATTTAAATACTTATAAAAAATCCCATTAGTTTAAAATATGGGCTGCAATAACAAAAAAATGTTCAAACAATTTAAAATGCGTAAATAGATCCTAAACTTACGTATAAAATTAAAAGCATGGGGGCGTCAGGATCAGCAGACCTCGCAAGGGGGTACGAACTGAAAATATTCAGAACCACTGATCTATCATCAATCAATCTGTTTGGTACAGTACCGAAGGGGGGGGCAATTTGTCCTCTTGCCCGGGGCGGTGTAAGTGCTAGAGCGGGCGCTGATTTTAAATACAAGGGTTTTTTGAATAATTTTTTCAAAACCCCTAAAAACTAAATAAATACCTCCCCTTCTAGTATTTTATTGATCTGTACCAGTTTTAATGACATTTTTTTTACGGGAAGATAAAAAAAATCGCAAAATCAGAAGGATACCAACTTTAATTGCAATCAGTTGGTTACTGCCAAAAAGAAGTTGAAAGTGGACTCAGGCAAGAGTTCTTGCCGCTTTAGGATTCTAGCTTAGAGTAAGGTGACCATACTCTCAAAACCCCAATGCTGTACACATACTTGCGGAATTCGGTTATCAAGAAAATCCAGAGCCATACATCCAGGTTCCAGGTGCGAGGTACATATATATCGCAAGTCATAGGATTAAATTTCTTGAAATGGCATCTATTGGCTTACCGATCGCTTCGCTCGCATCTCGCCTTATCATTCTGGTCTCAATTTCACGAATTGCCATCCATTAGCTCACCGCTCGCTGGACTCTTACCTCGCCTTATCCTGTTCCGAAACAGCACTACGGCGCAAACCTGTTGGCGAATACTGAATAGCGCGACAGACAGAGCGAGGTCTGAGTGGAGTGAAGGCCGAGGTACAGGGTCTGACGTATTAACGAGTCGGAGATCTAAATCCTACGAATTGGCTTACAATCACTCACCACTCGCTGCGCTCGCCTCATCCTATTTCGCAGCAGCGCTGTATCAACTTTTTGGTGAATTGTGAAAAGGGCGACAGACCGCGAGATATGAGCGGAGCGAAAGGCGAGCTATAGGATCTGAATAATCCTAAGTACATGCCACAAGTCTATATTTTACCAATTGCCTTTTATTGGCCCACCACTCGCTGCGATTACATCTCGCCTTATCCACTTCCTAGCAGTGCTCGTCGCAAGGATGTTGGCGAATTATGAAAAGCGTGACAGACAGAGTGAGTTCTAAGCGAAGCCAAAGGTAACTCCCAGGATCTGGAGGAGCCAGAGATACAAATCCAATAAATTGGCTTCGTCTTATCCTATTTCGCAACAGCACTGCGTCGCAAAAATATTAGCGAACTTTCTAATGCGCGAATGACAGTACGAAAAGCAGAGCGAGCCACCGAAATAAAGTAAGCCAAAGGACGAGCCAGAGGTCTAAATCTTATCTAAACCTATTTGCAATATTTCTCGAGAAGAGTACCTATGCATTTCTCCATGGTTACGTTAGTGATGTCATGGCGTTCCCCTGGGCTTTTAACGCTGTTTTAAATGTATTCTAAGGAAATTTGGGAAAAAAGTTATCTAAAAACCATTCTGAGTCTTTTCTTTAGTACCTATGCATTTTTCTGATAAAGGAATCGGATGGAGTACAATGGCTGATTTTTCCACTTTAAAATCTCATCTATTGATGGCTGTCACCTCTGAACTAGGGATGTTGCGGATATTCGCATCCGCACTGCAACTGCGGATAATCCGCATCAAATTCTACATACGCATCCGCATCCTCATGTTGACATCCTCATCCGCATCCGCAGCCGCATTTTTGTATGCGGATATCAAATAAAAAACAAATTTCCCATCTAATCATCTACATTCTAAACCACTCATAGAACAGAGAATTGATAGCGATTGCAAGAAAGTCCATAACCTTAAAAAGAGGGAAGAAGGGGGCATTTTTTCGGTTTTTTGCGATTATTTCAAAAACGGCAAGATATACAGAAAAATGGTCTGAGGACGAAAAAAAATTACATCAAGTTATTAATGACCCAAGACAACTTTGTCTACAGATTATAAAATGAGTAGTACGTAGAACAAACTGCTGATGGGTCACTTTGTATGGGAGATACCCTCAGTTTTTATCCGAATGAGCTAATTATTGGTGGGTGGGGTGACTATGACCACCAATCGCAACAAACCAAAATTTAGCACTCTGCTCTAATTTAGGGGGAGTTATGGACATGCCGTTTTGACAAATACAAATGGGGGGATAATGGGTGTCCTTGACCGGAGCGACTCAATGTTTACCTTAAAATGATCTTGAACTTATTGTGAATACGTACACTCAGAGAAATATTCACTCATATTGAACGAAATATATTTAATTCAAACGATTTGCGCTTTTGATTTGGCTCTAATTCTAACGAGTGGCGTTTCTTTCAAAAGCATTATGAGTTGTAAAAAAGCGTTTGAATTAAAAGAATTTGCGTTTACCTGGAAAGAAGAAGCCAGTCGATTTAAACGTATTCTTCATTGAAATAAACACTTATTCTTTGATTGTAAACGGGTAACACATTTTGAATAAATGAAAGGCAATTGTATCAAACGTCTCCGTTTTTATATTGAACATTTTTGTTATTTAAATTAAACGAAGCATTCTTTTTAAAGAAACGGTATGTATTTCGAAAGTAACGAATCCCGTTTTCATTTCATAGAAATTACCCCATTCAAAATAATTGAGTTTTATATGGAATTAAAAGCAAACTCTGCTAAAATAAAAAAAAAACATTCCGTCTGATTGTCCATTCTCTATTCGATTAGATACTCACTGTTACCTGGTTTGGCAAATCAATAAAAAATAAAACGTATGAAAACTTCAGAAAATATGATTAATATATTTCACTTTTATTTTAACACCCACTAAACTTAAATTGCACGTGTGCAAGCGTCCATTCCTCCAGATGAATGCAAAAGAACATTCTCAAAAATACTTCTAAACATCGATTCTAATGACATACGCGTTTGTTGTTAGACACTACACACTTGTTTGGAATGAATATGAACACGCGAGACTCATCAGACCGGCCAGAAGTATTTACTAACAACTGTTGTACTACATTGAAGCAAATGATATTTTGGCATCGCGTCCTTTGTTGTAGAGAGAGAGAGAATGTATTTTATCAATGCACAAATTGACTTACACGCATTTATGGCAAAAAACGAGTTAGGGACGTAGGTATGTGTATTTGTTACGCAAAGGAATGTATACACATTACTATGTAATGCGGAATCTTTGGATTTAAACGACCGGCGTTTGGGGTTTAGCTGCTCTTTTGTTCTAAACGAATTTCTCTTAGCGTAAATGAGAACTCGTTAAAATCAAACGAGATTTTTCAAACGAATACTGCGTTCAATTTAAATGTGGAGCTTTTAACATGAATGTGCATTTTTTTCTCTGAGTGTAGGTATACAAAATTTTACGGCTGAAATAGCATTCTTTAAAAAGTTATGGAGCTTATTTAAAAAAGGGCCAAAATGAAAAAAAATAATGGAAAAGAAAGGCTTTCGACTATGACACTGCATTTTAATGAAGCTATTGACTTTGTCCAGCACTCAGCACATTTTGCTAAGCTGGTCCTTCCTTGTACTTTTACTTCTAACATGTCGAATATTCGAATAGTATCTGATTTTCGGTATTAGTAAAATTCATTTGATATATTTTTTTTAACTAATCCGCATCTGCAAATTTTATGACATCCGCATTCGCATCCGCATCCGCTAATTTACATTTTCATTGATCCGCATCCGCATCCGCTAAACCACATCCGTTACATCCCTACTCTGAACCAGGCAGCTAGAGTCCTAAAATGTTCACTAAATAGGGGCCCTACAAGTTTGCCAAATTTCGAACTTCCGCCCAATTTGCAAGTTCTGGACAATTTTTGATTAACACAGAAGTGCGATATGGGCAGCTAAATCTGCCGAATGCGGATAGGTGGACCGTGAACTTTGAAGAAAATATAAGCGCCAAGTAGCTCTACAAGTGAAATGGAAAATGGACGATTGTCATACGTAAAAGTGCGATTAAACACTACACCTTAAAAGCAGATATGACTGATCACATGGCTCATCGAGGAGCTTATGTAGTGAATTAGATTTCATTGTGTGGCATGGGAAATGCTGTACATTTTCCAATGCTGTACCACAGGTCAAAATGCTGTACTGTACAGCAAAATGCTATACGTTTTGCCAGCTTAGCTTAGAGTTCTTTTTCGCAGTTACCAACTGCATGTAGTTAAAGTGACATAAAAATGGTAAGCATCTGAAGTGCCCTAGTTCGACCGAAAAATTGGCGACAAACTGCCGTTTTAACTGCTAGAACTATTTCGGCAGCAAGTGCCTATATTTATGAGCCGGGGAGGGCTGTGACTCTTTTAATGTAAACCACGCTTAAAGCTCTTGAAAAAATATTAAGCAGTTTGCTTTAGCGATTATAAAAAAAAAAACATAAAAACCTTCATTTTAATTATTTCAAGAACATGTATCAATTTTTTCATTTGAAAAAAAAAAAAAAAAAAATACCAAGCAAATATAGTGCACCATACATGTTTACATAATCTTGATCCTTTCTTCTTATATTTGACATTCCATTAGGTCCATATTCTCACCCTCAATTCGTTACAAGTGATTCCTATAATTTTACTTTTTTTCGATTAACTATCGGATGCACGGTTTAATTTTTCATTTGATTCTATGACTGAAATTCATTTATTGATCGAAATGTTTTTTTTACGGTGATGAGCTCCACGTATTCGTCGTCGTTTTTAATGTTCAATTTTTAATTCTTTTTTATATGTGTATAGTATACGAGTAATGTATATTCTAGCCCATTTTTTGCGTGGCTTGACTCGACCCGTTGATTGGATTGTATTCGGACATAACGTATATGGACAATTGCCAGCCACTATATTATAGCGACCACTATGTAGGTAAAGAAGGATTCTGGGTGTGAGGGACGAATGTGTTGGTAATCTACATATAGGTACCCAATATATAGGTACTTGTTGAATTGAATGAATTGAACTCGAATTGCCTCGGTGAGTGAACAATTTGAATGAAGAGATGAAAGTCATACACAGCCACACATACTCGTACAACGGTTCGACCATTGGCGGTACCGAACATATAGGGCACAGAAATCGCGCGGGTATTTCGTGGTATGGTCGCGCGTATTTTACGCTCAATTGGAGGAAGCGATTTCATGTTTTCGTATGAAAATTCGTTTGTTGCCGCTTCAAATTGAAATTTTTGTTCAGATTTCCGGTTCAGATTTAGCTCTATATCGATATTATAAAGTATGCGCGTATAACGTTCAATCGTTCTGGTCTGGCTACGATTGAGTGCCCTGACTGTAAGTGTTTATGGCTATCACCAATTATCCGCATGAACGTTTAAAATTAAAATATTCATTATTCGGAATATTTGACTCAGAATTAATTCAATAGAATTGGAGCGGAGGGAATAACTAGAATAACAAAAGAATTAATGGGTTTTGATTTGATGTGAAAAACGAATTGTTCGCCACGCTATGGGAAAAATCATACGTACGTATGAGTACTAGTCAGGTAAGTTTTAAATCGCATCAACTAATTCACAAAATAAAATAATAATTATTCGGCAACAAGTTTCCTGTCTATTTAAAAAGGGGAAATCAGTAGACACTCTGGATATGTCTGTCAATATTTAGGAGAATTTTATTTCTTGATTCTTCAAATTCCTGCAATATAACCTCATTTGCAATATCTTGAAGACCCATTACTGTTCTGTTACACTATGGTTGTGTGAATTGAATATTCCGTTTTACACAATATTTCCAGCAATGATGAATGAATCATGATGAATTTTGAAATGCTTGTGTCAAGCCAATTACCTACATATATACATCATCACTTATGTCCTTAGAATAGATCCCCTTTAAAACTTTAAAACGCGCAACCCATCTTAATAAGTCCCCTTAAAATAATATTTTTACAAGCTCCAAGAAAGAGGAAAATTATGTAATCCGATCCTAAGCGAATATACCGATATCCTGTCGTCGACCTTACTCACCAATGACTACACAATTATTATCCCTCACGGGTGAGAAAATAGCAGCAAATAGCTGAACAACACTAAATAGGGTGGAAAATGAGTTTTTAATCCGTAAACGATATCTATGTCTGCAAAAAAGGACAAGGACAAGCAAAAAACATTTTAAAGGATCCCGACAAAACTAAGGAATACGGCGACTTTACGTTAGCGGACTTAGACGGTATAGTCGTTGTGTAGATAGCCGCGACAAAGGGTTAGCCAATAATAATATACGGGACGTAAGGAAAGATTTTCCACGTACTGTATACCATTTCACCAGGGCAGAGCATAATACGAAATTCAACAAGCTTTAGGGAGCATGAAGCAAGAACGAAAGGAAAGAACGAAAAAGAAAAAAAGAAAACAACTCGAAAGGGTTAATTAAGAAGCTAATTATTGTAATCCGATATGTCAACACAGATGAGCTCAGTTCGCGTTACCGATTTTGATGATGTTAAAACATGTTGCTGCAGAAGATAATATGGTACCTACCTAAATTGAATACAACCGTAATGATATAGAATATTTTCAGGAAACATTAAAATGATATTGTCTTAGAAATAAAGAAAAAACATAAGAAATAATATGTAACGAACCGTTTTCGACCCGCAGTTGTCTACATCGAAGTTAATAAAAATAATCGAAAAAAATAGATATTAGTAGACATCTGTGGGTCGGAATTATAAAGATTATTGGGTCAGCTGGTCCAGAAAGCGGCCAACTTCACGGAGGATGAGGAAGCGGCCAAATTCGGGGGGAGTCGTGGAGGAGCTGTCAAAAGGAGGACACGTTGAATTGGGGGAGCGTATGAACCTATTGCGTGTGATGTCTATCTTGTAAATATAATTTATCCGTCCGACAATTAAATAAATAAATAGAAATAATGCAAGACTTGAATAAATTGATTTAATTATGATGTTGATTTTTACCTTTTCCTATTAAAAGGGAAATATTCGAGTGAAACTATCATAGTGTAGTCAGAACGTGATTTCAGATTGCAAAATGTGGCGGAGAATTTTTATTGTTTCTTATGGACGCCAACGAAACTGACGAAATTAAGCGACGGATACAACTAGCCAATAAGACATATTTCTCGGTCCTCCCTATAATTAATTCGAAACTTGCGCACAGGAACACGAAGCTCCGCGTGTACAAAACGATCATCCGACCCGTGCTATGTTATGGCTGCGAAACATGGACCCTTACCCAATCCTCCGAAATTTTGCTAGACCGATTCGAACGAAAGGTCCTTCGGCGAATTTTCGGGGCCGTTCGCGAGCGAGACCAATGGCGTATCCGGTACAACCATGAGTTGTATCAATTGTACGATGAGCTGGAAGTATCGAAAATCGTGAAGCTTCAACGTTTGCAATGGGCGGGGCATGTACAACGGATGGACGATAATCGCATGCCAAAGAAAGTGCTGGGCTTCCGAAACTGGAGGACAAGGTCACGTAACCGCGACAATTGGAGGTCAACGATTCAGGCGGCCGAGGCCCGACATCGGGCTATCGTGCCACATTGATGATGATGATGTTTTTGGGGTGTTGGGCTCGAATCCGCAGCTTCCCACCAAGATAGGACAAAACAAAACAGGGCAAAAACCGTGAAAAGCCCCAAAATTTTTCGTTTCTTATAACTCCGAAACTGTTGTATCTATACATCTATACAAGCGAAAACCTAACAATGAGGTCATGAGGAGGTTTCGTCTTCCTCCAGGCAAAGGCGACATTATGGGTCTCCCTCGATAGACCAATTTTATGGAGATGGTACCGGAACCCGAAATGATCCGTAAGAAAGCCTACTAATAGTCTAAGCTCGGTTTTGCGCAGACATTTTATATTGGAGTAGTTGAAGGGGCGAACTTCCTGCCGAAGCGCAGTTCCATGATAATATAGTCTGAAACCTGGCAGATTGATAGGCCAGGAACCTGTTGCAAGATACGCATGTATCCCCGATCACTGATACGAGTATCAGTCGATAGGTGAACTTTCAATGCGCTTAGTGCTGCAGTTTTCTGTATGAAAATATGCAGTGCCGCCATTCCCCATATAGCTTCCATGGCTAGGGTGGAGGTAGTTCTAAAAGCACCAGTGGTACCAAGTCAGGTAAGTCGTTGGAACTAGCGTACTGTATAACCACTCCGTCATTCTGGGGGAAAGGCCCCAAGTATTGCCATAGTAGTTCCGGCAAGTCCACATGACACGCGTCACCTTGCTAAGAACATTTTCCAAGAGGCTATCCCAGTTTAATCTACCAGTTTTATGCCAAGGCATTTGACCTCTTTGTAGTAGGCAATAGGCACACCCCTTAAGTAGATTGGGTCAAGAGGAGGAGTAAGTTTCCTTGTGAATGGTATTAGGGCTGTTTTTTGTGGATTGATACTGAGCCATGTTGCTGTGCACCATCTGTTGACTATCGTTTGGGTTGTAGTCATCAAATCCGTGATGACCAATAGCGAAGAAACCATGCACTTCAAGTAACGAGAGTAACTCATCTAATACCAGAAACCACAGTAGGAGTGAGAGTACACCGACTTGAGGGCAATCCTTGATGGCGCTGATGTTGAGAGTATGACCACTAAGCGAGGAGTGAATCCCCCTATCTTCCAGCATAGTGTCAATCCACCTAATGTTAGGCAGTGGCACCCCTCCCCTATCGAGTGCTCTGGCAATAGCATCGTATCCGTATTGTAAAAGGCACTGTCGATGTCTAAGAAGGCGCACAAGGCGATCATGAACATGTTAGAGAAAAAATGATTGCAGGTCCAATGCGTTAAGCGGTATCGCTACCAGTTTCGCAACGCAATGTTAGTGGGAAACTATAATTTCGTGCTCAGAACCCCGAAAAACATGAGCAACAAGTAGTGTCGGAACAACTTGACTCCCGCCAACTTTTTCAGTGCCCCCCCCCCCCTAAAGTATTTTTTTGCTATGCTTCTGAGCAAAATTAAGTTTAAATAATTAAAGACAACTTGATATGTCCCCTATTTCACCAGAAACCTCAGTATCGTACGATTTGTGTATCAACTATGACTATCACATCACGCTCGTTGGGCCAGCCAGTTCGGTCATTCAGCACGGCAACCCAACTGTTTCTGAGGCGATTGCATCGTTACGAATTAACGCAATGCAAGGTTTATCACATCTATAAAATTTCCCTGCAGATGGACTTAAAGGACGGAATAGCCATATGGTACTTGCACGGAAAAGGAAACGGTCCTTACAGACTGCGTTTACTGTTGCAAATTTCAGCAAACAGCACACCAAAGCCAGGAGAATGTATTGCGTAATAGAGGCTTATAAGTCTTTTTCATAGTGCCGGAAACTGAATGTTAATAATTTTTGGAAATTTGGACTTATACTTTCACAGAGATGCAAAATGATGTGTTTTCATTGTATCAATTCTACGCCCTCCGTTGACACGGCTTTGATCACTATCATCGCAAATGCATTACAGTCACATCGCTTGACTTACCATGGTTTTTGTGGTGAAATTGGGTTATCAGCAGGGCCGGATTTACCCTCGGCAGCGCCCCTGGGCAGTAGTCGAGTTGCCGCCCTCCGTCACTAGTTTGAGTTCAAAACTAGATAAGTCGCATTCATGTGAGGTGTACAATTTTTTTTAACATACGTTGGATTCTGGTGTTTATTGGAGTAGCAGAAGAAAATCGCAGTTAATTTACTTCGTTGAAAGGTGTTTTACTGAACTTCTAATCAAAGTTACTGGTCAGAAGTAATACCTAATAGAATAGGAACTCCATGGAAGGTGGAATTAGATGCTCATGGAAGAGCGGATACTCCTTAGAGCTCAAAAGAATATTTGGAAAAAATATGATGAATTTACGCATTGGATGCAAGCAACCCTTAAGACTGTCACATGATGGGAAGTAATTCGATTCATTAAAGCTGGCAATATAAAACTAAATACATACACTCGGTGCCAAAAACGGGCACTTTTTTATTCGATATTTATTATTTTCTTATCGCGAAAGGTCTTGACGCCCGGAGCGGATCTGAACTCTTTCTCCCCGGGGTGACCCCCGCTCTTCCGCTACAGCCCACTAAATTGATTTCTTCAGTATCGAAAGGTCTCGACTCCCAAACAATGGATATTAATTCCTTTTTCTCTTAGTCACAACAGTTCACCAGCTGCAGCCCCACGAAATGGTTGTTTTAAATACAATGAAACCGCAGCCCAAAATTGCAGTTTCCGGAAGGAGGAGGTGTGTTATATTATATCAGGAGAAAGAAAGGGGATCCAGGGAACAGCTCCGTTCATTGGTGGTCAAGACCTTTCGTTATAATAGAGTAGAAGTAAAAATAAAAGTAAAAATGAGCGGGTTTCTTGGTTCCGAGTGTATGCTACATCTCCCATGCGCGATTTCCAAAGCTATAGTGGTGAACTGGCAGGCTGAAGTGTGTGGCGGCACCTGCACGGATAAAAAAAATATTTCAGTGATCAGACTTTATTCCAATTTTAGAAGTGTTCGCTAACGAATTAGCCAGCCATATTGGAACAATTTAGGAGTCAAGGATCAATCGATTAATCGTTGTATTGTAAAAATAAACGCCTACTGACGTCAGATATGTAAGTCCTCCACTGACCTACACTGAAAGAAATTCCTATGCTTATACTAAAAATTCGTATGTTTGAATTAAAAATATGGTAAACCAAATGAAAATCTATTCAATCTAAATAGATTTTAGTTGACACGAACATAAAAAATTTAGTTTAACAATATTTCCTAGAAACATAAGTCATGTTTATTGTTGATAATCTCGTTTGAAATAACTTTCGATATATTGTTAATAGAACAAACATTTCTGTTTGATTTTAAGATTTTAATAATTGCTCTGAGACTTCGTCTGTTTAAATCGAAATAGAGCAATTTTATACCAAACGACTTTTGTAAGAATAATTTATTTTTTGTTTCAAACAGTGTAATTTTAAATCAAATTACAAGTATTTTAAAAACAATTGTATTTTAATTTGTAATAATCTTGTGAAAATGAGGTTGTTTGAAAAAACATTTTTATTGTCAAATAACTGAAAGTCATGATTGCACAGTTGTCATCGAATGGTGCGAACAGTTGAGTGTCCAAGTTGAATAAAAACTTAGTGAAAAAATTCAGTGATAGTGATTGGAATGACCGAGTAGTACCCGGGAAATGATACCTAGGCCATTAAGACACTTATTTCAACAATTGGACATATGCAATACGTATACATATTGTAAGTATGAGTCAATTTCATTATAGATATATGCATTCCCCACTAGTAACCCTAACCCCTGTAATTTGTAGTGCGTCGACTTAGCCATGTTTTGTAGCTTTATATAAAATAAAAAATAAATAAATAACAGGCGCGACAATCCAACATTGGACTAAGGCCGCAGGATGTGTTAGTGACATCCTATTTCCAAGATCTTATCTGCTTTTTGTTGAGGTAATGAGATCAGCATCACGCTCAGCAGTGTTATTTATCCCCATAAATGGGTACTCGTTTAACATCTGAGTGAGATCATAGTCCGTCACAAGCTCGTGAGTTCGAAAACCACCATGGGACACGGTGAGATTCGAACTCATGACCCTTTGCACCGAAGGTGCGCGCACTAACCGCTAGACCATCCAGACTACAATGTTTTGTAGCTTTATATACCCACTGTATAATTTTGCTCTAACCTTTCTTCCTTACTTCAGGTGCTAAAATTTCTACGAGGAGCTTCCGGAGCGTCCGACCAAATTTTAAAAATAACGCCCGGAAACAAACTAGAGCTGTCGCCGACGGTATTGAATATCAACATCTTCATGGAATCATCAGATAAGTAACTTTTCCTATTACACAAGTTTCTGTTGTTTTTGAGCTTTTCTCTTTTGAAATTTCAGGCTGACTATAAAAAACGGGTTTACTAACACGATTGGGATTGCACGCGTGTACTTGATGATAAGAAATCATACGACTTGAGCATTCGTTTCCTAAGCAGAAAAGACGGCCATTGGATAGGATTAGAATCGGACGCCATTCGATGAACATACCCAACGATACCATAAGTTTAGGAAAAATGTAATTTTATTTGCTTCAAAAATATAACTTTTCACATTAACCACTATTACTTTAGAACCGACTGATTTTATATTTAAAAGAAACAATAAAATGGTTTAAACTGAATGATTTTGTGTTACTTTAAATATATATAATATCATTTAGAATACGTAAATGTTTGCCTCAAATATATTAGCGTGTTTGAAGTAACAATGTTATCTTTGACTCAAATGCAAGTTCGAACATATTGTCGTTTCGTTTAAGAATTTAAAATTGTTGAATATTCTTTTTAAATCAACAATCTGTTTGTAATAAAATCAAACATAGTTATGATGGGCGCATTTTCAAACAGAAATCTATTTCGAGTAAAGTGTGTTTTGTTTAATCTAACCTGTACTTTTCTCTGAGTGTATGGAACGACTTTTGCAGAGTTTCCTTTATTTTATTTTCTTCTAATTTATTTACACTGCCTCCTGAAATATCGAAATGTGTATATTTCACAGAACATTAATTCAATGGAAGGATGAAAGTATGCCGCCCTTCAAATTTGCCGCCCCGGGCAGTTGCCCAGGTTACCCATATGGGAAATCCGGCCCTGGTGATCAGAATAATTCGAATTAATTTTTCTCATGTTTTTCACGTCTTGGGGACACCCGTTTACGTAAAATCCGCTGACTTTCTGGCACAAGTTAAGGCTGCTTTCCGCAAGATGGTTTTATTGCGGAAATGTGCACGTCCGGCTATTTGTCTGATAAATAAAGTTTTCGGGCAAAATTAAATTTTCTGAACGTACAGGCTATTTCGCTTATTTAGGTAGGGGAGACAGGGGCGAACCCAAGGGGGGGATTTGGGGGATGAAACACCCCCCGAAATTTTAAAATGAAAATTATAGGTATGAATAAAATTCACACAAAATATCTTTATTGATAAATCAAATACCTAAGTGATGATTTTCACTATGCCCGACGTCAGACTATCGTTTTAAAGTGCCCATAGACCTTCCAACCGATTGAAGCAATTTTTTGATTGCCCGATAAATTGGAAGGTGTATGTGACCATCTAATCCATTTTTTTATTGGACGTGTGGAATATATTGCCATGCAATTTTTCATACAATCTGTCATGATAATCATGTGTTTTCAGTTGCTGATTTATTGACAAAAACCAGTGGTCATTCTTCATGTTGTGGTTGTGGCGGTCATTGGCTATATCCACAGATGCGCGTTTTTGTCTTCCCTATCGTCTTCAAGCTCCGTTTCCACTTTCAACATTGAAGTGATTGCGTCAAGTAATCAGAAGAGATGAATGCTTCATTCTATCCACATCTGTTTATTATTTATCGTTAGATGTGTGTCGCGGCTTTGTTCAGGACAGATTAATGATCAATTCTTTCGTTAATAGTATGAATAGATGGTGAGTTGTTGACATATTCAACATTTGCAATCGCGTTCAAGAATTGATACCTTTCTTAAATAGCGCAGACCTCCCAAGTTTCAATTGTCAAAATGACGAAGACGAACGAAAATTGATTGTCTAGACAGGCCCATTCTCCATCGAAAGTAGCAATGGATCTTCCATCGCCACAAAATATATAATTTTCGCTATGTTGTGTTGTCCCGTGTGAACCGCGAGATTGTCTTTTCAGATTGCGCGATAAATTGTATGTGCTGTACAGATCGATTGATCAATCGATCGGACAGAGTATATGGGCACTCTTAAGCCTAAGGTCTAAGAACATTTAAAGCATTGGATTTCATGAGCCACTTTGCAAATACAAATCACCCCCCGAAATAAATTCCTGGGTTCGCCCCTGAGGGGAGATGGTCAAAGAAAGACAATAAAGTAAGCATATGTATACACTTCGGAAAGTGTAACTCTTCTTCTCTAAAAGAAAAAATCTAAATTTCGGGAATATTGTTTTTCGTAGTCTTGATTTATTTATGGTTCGAGAAACCTTTCTTATGGCTTTTGGGCCCCTAAGTCTCGTGTAAGTTGATCATGAGGACTAAAAACTTCGCCCGAAATTTTTAATTACAATTTTCCAGCACTTGAAAATGGCGTAATAGGTTTGAATAAGTTTAATGATTTGATCAGTTTTTGATTGATCATTGAGGCCTCGGCTCGGATGTTGCATGCTAACCAATTTTGCATTTAATTTCATAAGCTAGTACCAGTAAAGTCAATTTGATGTGATTCTTATTTACGGCCCAAGTAAAGATGTTTTCCCGCTTCAAGTCTTATGGTACTCTATAAGCCTGGTATAATCACTCGATAGCTCTATCTACTCTACCAACATTATCTGCGTGAATAAAAAATATTCCATTTCCAATTATCATTGACATCTAGATAATAAACAAAGCGACACCAGATGAATTGAAAAAGGAATTTTGACGTAACCCGTAATACACCAACATACATCGGCAATTTTATGTTTCTTACCGTCTGAATTTATTTCATTTCAAATTGAATGGTTTTGAATGAAAAAAGCCTTTGGAAATCAATAAAGCGACATTGCAAATCTGACTATGGTTTTGGAATATTATACACTCGTTTGTACGAGTACAGTATATCCAACAAACATATATAAAAAAAGGAGCGAAACATGCTCGTAACCAAAGTGCTAACTCACCTTTCGCAACAGTCAGCGCTTATGAATTGAAAAGTCCGTCTCATGTCAAACGTTTATCAACAGGGCATTCATAAAATATCTTGTTCCTTGGCTTTTTCGTCCGTATGTAGGTATACACTAGTTCAAACATTCATACTCTCAGTGAGGCTATGCTATACGTTTTCCTTTTTTCATTCATTCCATTTTTTCCTGTTCTGTGTGAATTCATGATCCTGAAAAGTTGATTTTGCATACTGGTTCGTATTGATGCAAAATTTAGCATCATTCTAGCATAGCAATGTACTACCGGCCGCCACCGCTTCAATAACGTCAACAGGTGATGAATTGGTTGGGTAACATGTGGATAATATCGATTCGGATCGATTTTTGTAAATAAATTAACTTTTCCGAAAGCAGTATTTCTGTTGCTATTTTTCACACAGAAAACTAACAACTTTAGAACATCGAAATTAAGGGTGAAATTTATATTGCTCACAGGGAACCCTTAACCCTTAAATGCATAGCGTACCATATATGGTACATGGCTAGATTCCTGTAAAAGTCTAGCGATTCTTAAATTTTTGAGTTTTTTTTTAATTCTTCCCAAAGTAGACAAAACAAGCTTTCACATAAATTCTATTTTGGCTTGCTGAAGCCTTCCTTGAATTGCCTGTGCGGCGTCAAAGTGGACGAACGTTATTTTTTTGTAGAATTTCAAAAGCTATTCTTTAGAGCTAAAAAAAAATTGGCGGAATTTACCGTTATTTGGAAAAAGAAAAATACTGGTGAGTAAATTGGAATGTGTTTTGACTTTTTTGAGATTTTGAACAAAAAAGTCACTAAAGGTATTGTTTGCACCAATTTTGCAGCGTACCATAATATGGTACACCATGCATTGGGGCATATTCAGAAATATCTATACATACGTTCCGATCGTTCTTAGTGGATGAAATTATTCTCCTTTAGCCTTGGGTAGAGTAGGATATGCTCATAAAATTTTAATTACCAGCTCTTTCAACATGATGGTGCGTTTTATTGGGCCCAGAACAGGTCCAAATAGCCTAAATTTTCATACAAATTATGTCACCGATCCATTTTCCAGGACATTTACTGGCATATTCGCGATTTTCTATAGAAATTACCTACCACCATTCCTTTAATGAAGAGGAGTTCATTATATCGAGTTTTCAATATAATTTTGATCAAAGCTCTTAATAATTATTATCCTTTCTTTTTTGCAGTGTTTCTACGATAGTAAGAGGCAGATTAAATAAAATTTGAAAAATGTCTTTCATTTACAGCATATGGCCTGAATGCATGGCGTACCGAATTTTGTTTGTCAATACATATATGGGAAAACTCTACAATATGGCCCACTTTTACTACTGTAAAACGAAAAGTTTACTTGATTTCGTCGGGATATTTTGCATGATGATACTTCGATATGTTTGCCTTAAGATGGTGACCAAAATAATTGAAAAACAAATATCGGGTAACGGTGATAGCCATTTTCCTTCAACCTTCGGTGGAGCATTTTGTAAATAATATGCTAGGTAACATGTCCCAACATAAATTACAAAACGTTCCATAAAAATAATAATAAATAAATGCTTTCTAGTAACTGAAAAAATATCCTACGCCTGTTCTGTTTATACCATAGGCACGAGCCAACGAGAGTCCTTCAGATTAACGTATACTAAGCTCCGAGTTTCGATCCAAAAATCCGTCAAACCACACATTACCGACTACATCAGGCTCATTGGAAAATGGGTGCTTAATTTTCAATTGTTCTGCCAATTGATATGCCAATTCTTTTACGTACATCTTTGCGGTCTGAAGCAAGACCAACTTTCAGAAATTTTTTCATATGACCAACTAGCTTTTCTCGTTTTCATCGTTAAATATTGTTGAGCGACCAAGCTGACCTTTTGAATTTTCACTAATATAATATGTCGTCTTAGAGTCCTTGATCGAGCTTTATATGTTTGAGATGCTTCATGGACTCTCATAGTCTTATTTCTGACGTGTTCCATAGCCTGTTCAAGATCAGACCTCGACCACGATACCCGTAGTGTTCTGCTTTCGTAATTTCGTGGCATTTCTGGGAAAATTAGAGGAAATATTCAAAAATTATGAGATGCTAAAAATGGGGCATATTACACTTAGCATGATGTGGTATTCTGTCCAAATCGTTGTACAAAATGCCCAACTTTAAATTTGGCAAGAATGCATTTTTAAACAAATGCATATACCACTCAGACCGACGGTTTTTTTTGAAGTCTTTTTAACATTTGGTCACTCTTCCCGAAATACTAGGCACTGACCGCAAGACACAAAATTGCATAGTACTCACCGGAAAGTCTGAAGAAGCAATGAAGCCAAAAACTGCAATAATTTTCAACAGATGACACCTAGCGAGCTCCGGACACTTGTAATGATAAGAACAGACTGCAATGACAAATTTTGACACTGTCGCGTCTAGACAATGTTCCATCATTCAGATATTGGCATGGGGCGTTTTGTAAACTGGGACTTTTTGTCTATTTTCACCCATACACATCCATGGAATTTACGTTATCATTTCCTGTTCTGCATCCAAAAGAAATAGAGCTAGTGCAGTGGTCGTTTAGTTCTTTAGGAAGGTATTTTGACTGAAACTCCCAGCTATGCTACTCGACGTTCCTACTATGTGGATAAATTTCAAGATTTACTAACGAATATTTGGAAAAGTAATGAACTGAAGCACTTCGTTTTATAAGCAACGACTGAACCACTATATTAGACCAATGCCAATAACTTATATACCATCATATACTGAGCAGGCCGAAGCCTGTTGCCGTTTTAGGGAATTTCATTAATAATCACTTCCGAAGTAACAGATGTCCGATATAGTATTATTTAGATTTTGCCCAGACTTCGACTTATAAAACGGAAAACTGCTTCTCTAATTTTCTAATTATGATTTGAAAAGACACTCATTTATGACGGAGTTTTAGCTAATTTTGTCATTAATACACGGTTGCACAGACCTAACAAACTTAAAATATCAACAATTCAACGAAAATCAACTTCATTTGGCCGGGTATCTTCATGGCTTATTGTTGAAAACCACCAGGGTTTTAAGTCGGTGGCGGGACGCGACCAAATCTGGAGAAAACCCAGTCAGGAAAAACATTGAGGAGGACTGCTATATTGAGGTTATAGCATTGCACTTTGTTCAAACCAAATCAAAACCACTGAAGGAATTTATCTGCGAATATATCCAAAATTTTTGTGATAAGAACCAGCAGCATTAGGTAAATTTTTCACAATGAAAAAGCTAGTGGATCTAGGCCCATATCAGCAAGAATAATACTAAAGGCCGAATTTATAGTCCTCACTTAAGGAATAAGGATTTCCTTAAGGAATAAGTATGTATAAGGGAATGCATATTTACGCAAAATGTCACTTATAGAGGCATTACCTCATTTTATTAAAAATAATAATTCAGGAACCTAATTAAAGTAACTGGCAAATAAAATTTAAAACGAGACCGAGGCTAATTTCGGGCGCGGCCGAAATTTGAATACCCTTCACTCTCCTCGGGCCAAAAGTTTTTTTTGGGCGAACATATGACTTGTGTTCAATTCTTTTCCTTCTGTGCCGTCGATAAAACAATATTTGTGTATTTTTGGTTAAGTGGGAAAATAAAAATATTTGCTCAGATTATTGGGGGGATGCGGGAGCATGGTCCCATAGAATGATTCCATTCGTTTTAATTTTTTTTTTTTTTACAAGGACGCATTAAGTTTTTTTTTAAATTGGTATGGAAAAAATGTTTCTTAGAAGATCTAAAATGGGGGGTTGGGTTTGTATGGTAACCCCATAGACCGATTCCATTCATTTTTGCACATGTCTTATGGCATCAATAGAGATGCACTTTTACGAGTTTTGGTTGAAAGTGATGCACAAATAAAAAAGTTTTTCGTAGAAGAACTCAATTTGGGGGGTTATATACAAAATCTCGCAACTCACCCCACTTCACAAAAAAAAAAATCAACGCTTTCCTTGCAACGACGGCTAAAATCAATAACCATGATCCTTTCTTATCTTTCCCGGTTGACTCTCGAGAAGAACGAAAGGAATAGGAAGTTTTATATCATCTTTAGATATCAGATTTAAAAAGAAAAACACCCTCAAGGCGCGGTTGAAATTTCGCTCAAGACGACGTCGACGTCGACAGTAATTCGCTCTTTCCTTGCCACCCCCACGCGCTATACCGTTGTTAACATAGGAAAAGAATTGCCATTCGGTATTTTTTTCTTATTTTCAAAGGATATTTGCAAGAATCATGATGATATGTATTCATAAGAAGAAATGCCTGAAAATAAAAAGGATGGGATTGCTTGCTTGTTTGCATTTTTGTCTGGATCTATGGAATAAGAAAATTTGCTTCTGTACTAGTATAAGCGTAAGCGCATGCAGTGATATTCACCAATGGAAGAAAATTCAAGCAATATTATTCCGCGAAATTTTAGTAGATCTCTGGTATGTGGTATATATGGCATCGTGAAGGATTCCATCATAGAAAGTGGGTGATTTATATTCACGCGGGTTTTATGTTTTGGCATGGGCCACCCTTTTCCCGTTTACACAGTGCGGTGCGAGCATGTCGTGAATGCGCAATATGGCTATGTTTGTTGACGAGAATATACGGAAGTGAACGATGCTGTAATAAAATCCAAATGATTTCGTTTTATTTGAAATATGGATGTGATTGTATGTGTAATGATTGGGGACGAAGAAATAATTTATTTTTATTTTTGTTGTGGAATGTGATGAGACTTATGATTCGACAACGTTTATTTTGCCTGTCCTATTTTCATAGCGTAGATATAAAGGGTGGCCCATTAAAAGTGAACTAGTGTAAACCATGAATAACTTTTTTATTTCTAAACCGATTTTTTTTAAATATGTTTACAATATGTTCAAAAAATTATATCCTTTAGATGACCGCCCGGGGCGGCTTCGCAAAGACGGGATCGTTCTACGGTATGATCCATTATCTTTCGCAATATTTCTGGCTGCAAACCTCGGATCTCCGCTATAATATTTTGCTTCAATTCCTGAATTGTCCTTGGTTTATCATTGTAGACTCTCTCCTTAAGGTATCCACACAAATAAAAATCTAGTGGAGTTAAGTCTGGAGATCTAGCCGGCCAGTTAATTGGTTTTCAAAAGACTTGAAATATAATATTTCAAGGTAGGTGGGTAGCTACCTTGACTTCAAGTGAGGTTGACTTCCAGAACCTCTGGAAATGACTCTTTCGCCGAAAACGTCCGTTAAAATCTCCATTGTGGCTGCAGCGGTATGGCAAGGCGCTCCATATTGCTAAATGATGTTGATGTTGTTGCATCTGATTCGACACTGGCCCGCTCAATGATTTCGTCCGTCCTCGCACTTCGTCTCCGGGCTTGTGGAGGGCTATTAACGGTTCCTTGTCCTCGAAAACGACGAACAACTTTGCGAATCGTTGATCTCGAGAGAGCAACTCTTACATGGAGGATGGAGCTTTTGTCGATACTCGCGCTGTGCCTCGACAATCGAATTATTATTCCGCGTGTAAATTTGTATTATTTGAACTCGTTGCTCAACCGTATATCTTTCCATGTTGTTTTTTTTTTTTCAATACTAACGCATATTGATCCTTTCCATTTTATTTTATCAATGCAATGATAAATTGAGCAACGAGACAAGCATTCATTACCAATTATTCATTTTTTGTTATTATGATGTCATTACCTGACGCATTTTTACGACTTAATTTCTAAATAAATTGTCTAATAATGGTATTTTTGGCAGCAACCTGGGGTTCTATGGGGTTATGATTCTTACATATTAGTAATCTTGAGACTTTCTGGAATAATGTAGCATAAACAGACGCTTGGAGGCACGTGGAGGTAGTTGTTAAAACTCAATGTAAAAAATCCAGTTAGGGTCAATTTGACCTTCAATGATCAAAATTTTCCAATTTTTTTTTTTTTAACTTTTTTTATGCTAACATATTAATTATAACCTAAATATTGAAAACAAAATTATAAAACAAAGTTTCATGCAAATTTATAGTCAGGGTTTTCATTGAAACTTGATTATGGAAAAAAATGTGCGAAAACTGCAAAATCAATTCTCTACACTTTGAGAGCCGCTGATTTCTTACTGTGACAGATATCGGTCCGAAATTTTTTGTAGAAAGAAACTTCAAAATGTTCACTATGCGATGAATCATTCAAAAAAGCTCTCCAATAGTATAAATTTTTTGAATTTTTGCCTCTACCGCCCCATTGTGTGCCGTAGTACACCCAGGACACCTTAACCAGTTCGTCTTAAATTTCTCATTTGGACAAGTGTTATTACCTTTTTGTACGGCAAATCTCAGAAATTATGAGGTAATTTAGCAGTTTAGTATATTCTAACACCTTGCATATTGTTTCCACTATTTTCTATATCACCAATTGCAGAAGTGAAAATTATCGGTAGTATAATAAATAGATACATATTTTAAAATTCTTGCAAAAAACAAATTTGAAGCGGCCTTTGGTTTTAAAACAAATTTAAACACTCCTTAATTGAGGGGCATATTTTCAAAAGCCGCCATCTCCACGACAAAGCTATTTGAGTAAAAGTAGGTGCTAACATCGTCAGTTCACGTGAAATCCATGTGAATACTGTCAAAATTTTGATGATCGTAAAATGGAATTCGCTTGGTGGTATTCACTTCACATGAAAGTCTTCACATCGGTTTTTGGCATTTCGCCAGCGAAAATAATGCAGTTGCACTTTATTTCACAATGAAAAAATGTCACCGACAATCCATCAGAACGCGAGTGAACATTTATCTTACATTTAGTGAATAAAAAGCACCGTTTTCACAGGAGACATATATGCAAGTTTTTCGCTCGGTGAACTCAGTAACTTAAATCGGGAAAAACGGATAACAAATGTACAATATAAATGTTTAACCCTACATACATATGTATTATTGCCCGTTTGGTAAATTCACTAAGTTTCGGAAATCTTTCGCGTTAAATAAGGGATTTATTTAAAATTAAAAATCGTAGGAGTTGGTGATTTCTGAAAGTGAAGTGTAATAATGGCGGAACAGTCTGATTTTCAATAACAATAAAACTTAAGATCTTTCGATTTTCCCAATTGATATTCAAAGAGATTTTTTAATAAACGTAAGCAGTGAAGCTTACAGTTTTTGAAATGAGAACGAAATTCATTGAGGTGGACGTTGTAATATCTATCTGATTTGAAGGCAATTGGATTAAATTATGCCAGCTCCGGTGGTCCGTACGGTTCAGCCTTACTTTAACATTACTAAAAACCTAGATCCTTCTTCACGTGATAGTTCTAGTACAATTAAGCGTCCTAAACTGAAACTCAAAATAGTAAATCGTCGAGGAATGACTCGAAAGTGAGTTACAGTTGAGAAAATATAAATTTAATACATATATCCTAAATAAGGCAATAACTGGAATGTTCACTGAAAATATAGTACGATAAATTTACAGCCCTTCTAGCTCACCAATATTTCAAAAGCCTTCCATACAGTGTACACCGATGCTGCTGATGGAACAATTAAATCGCCTGAAATGTCAAAAGAATTTATAAGGAGTTAAGATTGTTTGTAGAAACTTACTTATAACGCTAGTGCCTTTTGTAGAACGAACTCCAAAAGTAGTTTTCTAGATTCCTTCTTTCTCTCCCTATAGTATAGTTAAACATTCTGATGTGGCAAATGATTGGGAATTGATTACGAGCCTTACAGCGAAAAAATAATATAGATAAATCATGTCGCATCAAACAGCAAATTAAAAATCACAAATCAAATACATTTCTTTAGTTCCAGAACAGAAATGTTAACTTCGATACATAAATTATTACTTATAAAATCCACTTTCCTATATTTTAGGTTTTTACGTGAGAGTCCCATCTCATTATCCACAACTTAGAGAAAGCTCATTTTTTAGTTTCCTCTACCGAATTCCCTCGAGGAAGTAAGCTTTCTTCACAGAAATGAGCTTTGATTGTTCAATTAATCTCACTGTCTTATAGCGACCTTTAAAATGGAAATCTAAATTTTTATCACTGCCATTTTGCGGATCAGAAATAATCTCCGGTTGTTTTCGTTAAGGTATTCCACAAAGGCAGACAATGGAAAAGAACCTGTACTATCGTTATACGCTAAATTTTACATATACATAACAGCATTCAAATAGGAAACATCTAGTTAATGCATATGGATTGACATTTTTATGAACGCATTTAGAATTAAGGCCGTCAGGGTGTTTTCGTCCATTTGCCAGAATTTTCTGTGACGTAAATTGAATAGGGTGGCATTGGGGGACGTTGAAGGATATGTAAATTTGTTTATTTGTCAGAAATTGCATTTGAAAATGTAATTCACCTGATGAACGCATGCGTATTTTATTTCGTATTTGTATTTTTATGGTATTTTAGCTTCCATTTGTCACCGAAATTATTTTTTATTGAAAATGTAGCCAATTTGAGATCTTGTGGCATACTTAACTTAAAAATGACAGTTTTTGCACTTACGTCGTCATGGGCGTAGCCAGGATTTCGGTCAGGGGGGGGCAAGCCCAAAATTTTTTAACATCATGATTTTCTTCGAAGCTGAAATTTCCGGTCGCAGAAATATTGTTAGCAAATTTTAGAGTAGCCTGGCTTGTGGTTGGATTAATGCAAAAGGTCATTGATTCCAGACTCACCGTGAGCGAATTCATGTTATGGTGTTTTTCGAACTCACGACCTACGTGACGAACTATGGTGTCGCTCAGATGCCACGCATGTTATTTCTTTTTGTTTGCTAATTTTAAAGTAAAATTTTTAAAATGGAGATGAGAATGATTGTCTTCTGCATTCTGATTACATTCAACTGGCCTCCAATAGCTGCGTTTTAGAGCGAAGTTTGTCTATTTTCAGTGCATTTTTGTATCTCGGACTGTATATTCCACTTGCGAAATCAGTTTGTTTCGTCTGTCACTTTCATCTTAGCAAAGTAGCATCGTCAGAAAACTTATAAATCCTTTATTGATTGAAATATAGTTAACGGTTTAAATAAGATTTCCTCTAAATTTATCAAAGTATTAACAGTGGCTAAATTTTATTGCTGGTATGATTCAGCTAGAAAATAAATTTTGATTTAATAACTTGAAAGACCCGCTCTGTGGCTCACTTGGTTGAGTCGCACTCTACGATGCTAGTAATCTAGAGGTCCGGAGATCGAATCTCGGCGTGGTCCAAAATTTCCGTACATGTAAATGGAAATATATAGTACTTACAACATTATATACACTCCGAAATGATATGCAACGTAATGTTGATTCGAAATTGCCTATAAACGGCTGAGTTAACGCACCATGGCCCCACAAGGGGTATACAGTACTGAGAAGACAAAGATGAACTTGAAAGACACTGAAATATGAGGTCCTTAACCCTGGAAGGTCATGCTTATTTTTAGTACGGAAAGGTCATGCTTCGTCGATTTAACGACCCTCAACTTTGACGCTTCATACAAATCACCCTTTCTCAAAATATTTATAAAATTTGACAAATTTTCAATCGTCAGTTTATTTAGAATGGAAAGACATCGATTTTGAGTAATTTTGTACGGAAATTGATTTACAAATTAAATTTTCTTAATTCAATGTTATTTCGCCCGAAATATAAAACACTAAATTTAAAAATGAGATAAATAAAAACTTAATATAATTTAAAAAATGTGCTCGAATCATAAAATACATATTCTAAACGTACTAGGAAATTGGGTTTAATGAATGAAAAGCTCATGTATATACAAAAGGAACAGCGATCCATTTTGGGGTCCCAACACGGGTTTTCTTTCACTTCACCTATTGCGGTTTTTACAGTGGATTGTAGAATTATTTACAGTAAATTTTGGAATATCTTCTCCCCGAGTTCCCTTGATTAATTAATTAATTTTATGAGTTCGAAATGCAATCTTCCTAAAATGAGAAAGAATTTTGAGCCATTTTCCTGATTTGTCCTATTTTTGTCCTAGTAAATATTTTTTCCATAATTTTTGAAAAAATAGATCCCACATTTCAAAAATAAACATATTTGTTATGAGCTAGTTGTATGGACACAGACTTATCGTCGAATCGACAACCATACGTAAGAAATACTGGAGTTCTAAAAGTTACACAAAGCTCATCCTTCGTCGTTTCGACGACACCAATTTCCAAAAATCCGACTTACCCGGCTTACTTCGTCTAGCCGCAATGTACCCGGCAAGTACATCGGCACGGGAAGTGCTGTACGAAAACTCAGCTCCAAATAATGAGAATTGTCACGAAAAATGGGATAAATTTGATGATGCGTAGTCGATTCGACGAAGCATGACCTTCCGGGGCTAGCAAAGCTGTATACCATTTATCGCACCCTTTTCAGATGGAAATAAGTTGAATTCCACTAACTTCCCGAAGGGACCTAGCGGTTGAAATTGTGTACTCCAGCTCAGAAGCCATGAAATGAAACAGGAAATATGGGATCCACGCAGCCACAGTAGCACACTCACAAGTGAAATGTGTGTGCTGGTACGCAGCCTCCGTCAGTTACGAGAGGCCACTCGCTGTCATCTTTTTGTATGCGCCTCCTGACTGCAAACTGTCCCGATCATCACTTCTCCGGCAGCACTTGGAGTGCTAAAAAAGGCATCTGCTGCGCCAGCAGCGGAAAATTTTTGAAAATATTGTATAGTGCAGCGATTTTTTTTACTACATCGATAAGGATTTTTTCACCATCTTCATCGACCAGGGGGGGGCGACCGCCCCTCCCTGCCCCCCCCTGGCTACGCCCATGTACGTCGTTCTTCTTCCGGATGTACGATATGACTCAATTGGAGATGGCAGGTTTTGGAAATATCCGTTTTTAATTGAAAATCAAGGATTCTGATACCAAAAGCTTATAGATAATTCAGTTACTTAACGGCTTCTATTGTTGGCATGAAGAACGTTCCAAAATAAGGTACTATAACTCTCCAAATATTTTCCACACACAAAACATGATTCACTTCAAACATAGAAGCTCAAATAGCCAAATTCGTTCTGCGGTGCATTTGTTCTTTGTACTGTAGTCTAGCTGGTCTAGCAGATAGTGCGCGCACCTTCGGTGCACAGGGTCATGAGTTCGAATATCACCGTGAATCACGGTGTTTTTCGAACTCAAGAGCTTGTGACAGACTATGATCTCACTCGGATGTTAAACGAGTACCCATTTATGGGGATAAATAACACTGCTGAGCGTGATGCTGATCTCATTACCTCAACAAAAAGCAGATTAAATCTTGCAAATAGGATGTCACTAACACATCCTGCGGCCTTAGTCCAATTCTGGATTGTCGCGCCTGTTATTTCTTTATTTTATTTTATGTGAAAATTTTTTTAATATATTAATATATTAAATTTTTTTCCCAAAAACTCACCAATTGTCTTTTCTGTCCTGCCACTCTGATGAAGTCCTTCGAAGAGCCATAGGAAACCAACCTAACTGTTTGTCTGTGCAGTTTAGGCGGGTGAAAATTCAGTGTCAATAGTTAAAATAGTATATGTTCATTTTGTTTCTTTTCCCCATTTTACATACAGTACCATAAAATTAGATCAGAGGATTTCTTTTACAAAATTAGCACTCCCTAAGTTACAATGTTTTTCGCTATATTCTTTTAAGGTCTTGAATGAAACGTGCTTCAAAATACTTGAACAACATCTCTCTCGTAGTTAAGACTGCAATAATTGTCAACAAACACACAATAAACTATTGATTCAACTTGCTCATAGAACATTAAATGTTCGAGCAATCTCTAGTCTCATTTATTCACTGTTGGTGTGCTGTCAGCTGACAACAAGTACTAATTAGTAAGAAATATCCGCCAAGTGAAGCGCCAGCTACTTGAATCCCACCAAAGTAGTAGCCTTTAATAGTTCTTGTAACATACTCTCGGTTATCCGCTTTCAATTCCTTTCCTCTTTTTCAATTTGTTCAGTTTTCAAACAAAACTCCTTTAGTTAACGTCTTGCCAGCTACCTTTTTGCCTTCATCAATGTTCACGTCTCAACTTTAACACCGGCTGTGTGAAAAATAGCAACACGACCGCCACAAATAACAAACGATTAAGTGACAATTATGTAAATCCTTCTCCTGTCCTATGGGCACCTTAGGTAACCCCCAGCCTCTAGAAGCTGACTATACTACTAGACGATTCTTCGTATTATATGGCGCTCATTGGGATCTGTTGTCTATGTTGTGCGGACTTGTTCTACCTATTCTCGGTTGTGATCTTCCCGAAGAACAACAGCTCGCAAAATGTCTGTTTCTTTCACGGCAACATTTAGATATAGAGACTTTTCCCTGTTACATATCGGCGTGCAATTGTCGAAGTGAACATAACAATGGTAACAAATGAAGCCTAGATAAAGTGGGCAATTCATAGCACACTACAACATACTTCTAAGGAGCCGGACAAAATTAGTCGATTGAGCCTTGTCGGATGGGACGAAAACAAACAGATGAGACAAACCTCGACTGCAATTCAACAATGATTCAGGGCATTCCAAGCGTCTCGGGCGACATAGCATCAGCTACTTACCGTGGTGTCGCCTCGAAGCCAGACGCCTTGCGGTCACTTGGGGTTTGTCTTGCGAGTTCCCGCGCGCCCCAAATAAAATAAGAATATCCTTGCGATACATATGGTGAACATCTTCTTGCTTGCAGTCGCCTCTGCTTAAGATTTCAGCATTTGCCTAAAACGATAATAAAGCTTGTGCTACTTGGCATTTCTTAACCCTTTTAACGGACTGAAGACTGTTTTAAATGAACCAAACATATTACAGGAAAAGCGAGTTTTCTACAAAAATCTTTGACTAAACAGGTTTTGTACAAAACATAAAATTGGCATGAACTCAATATAATAAGCGAGCTTAAAGTTCCTCGAATACTTCTGGGTTTATTCTACATTATGACGACTAGTAACTTTCATCGAATATTACCCTCACTTAAAACTCAAATCACCAACAACCATATTTTCAATATTGACTCACAGAATCCAACCACGAAACGGGAGTTCTCGTATACATCAAGGTCTAAACCCTTGTGTATGTGTATATGGACCTTCTTCGTTCCAATGGCAAGATGTTTTGTTCTTTTAGCGATTATGTGGTGATCTTGTACCTTACCATTTGGACATGAAGAAAAATTCTTACAACTCAAGAAGTTTCCCTTGGCATCTTGGCTGGACCAACAACCCGTCCAAAGATCTGAGCGACCGAACCCCGCCGCCACTAACAATTGCATTGCAAACAGCAACATATTGTGCTCCATCAAGACGACATTATGGCGGCGAATTTGAAAATTACATACAGCAAATGAATTTCTCTTCAATTTTTTTTGTTGTTGTTTTATTTTCAGTCAGTTTTTTTGTTGTGTTTTAGCATAGGGAAAGAAGACGAATTATACGACAAAATAATGCACGTTTTGATGGTCGAACACATAAATAAGGACACGAAATATGAATGGTTTTACTAGCCACAGAAATGGATAATCGGCATAATTGTTGTTTTAATATGGTTAAATTGAAATCTTCTCGATGGTGTAGGTTTAATACAACCAATACCTCTCAGATAGCGTCGCATCGAGTAGTTGAGATCGATCGTGGGAGTTACCAAGTTGAGTTAAAATATTTCTGACTTGTTTTGCATATATGCATTATTGGTTCCATCAAATACATTTAACGCATTTATTTCAGTTAACCCTTTCAGCTTACAGTAAGAAAAATTTGGTGCGCTTTTCGGCGCGAATTGGAGTGAATTATCAAATCAGAGGTGCATATCTACCTCTAATTTTTCACAAAAAAAATTTTAAGCATGTTCAAGCTCATTACTATATCAAAGATAGACATCTATCCTTACTTACTTTCGCGGATCTAATTTCAATTATAGCATAGGCAATTATTATAGTAAAGTGGTTTTGCAAGATCACTTTTTAATTTAGTCTTCCAAAAATGTATACTATTGAGTCGAAGTTTGACAATAGAAACCCTAACTCTTCCTTTTAGTGGAACGAATCTAAAAAGATGAACTAATGCAACTAATACTATTTTACTCAATCGACTGCGTGCTTCCACAGGGGTTAAGACAACATAAAAGACGTGCATGTATCCTGCAAATCTCTCTAGAACGTCTATACCTACAGGAATTAATTTTTCAATATGTTACCGCCGGGCATGATCATGATTTCGCTTCCTTTCGGGATATCATGCAAATTTTCAAATCAACATTTCCCCGCACACCGTGCGTCACATCAGCGACGATGCCTCGCCATTTCGAGAAGAAAAAAATGAAATATATTCCTCGACTGAAGAAATCCTCTATAAGAGTCACTTCATGTTTGATTTTACCTCTTATCTCCATGACTAGTTTAATTTTTTTTCTTCAATTCCACGACGAAAGGATGCGTTTTTTCCACCGAATGATCTTGGGGCTTGTGCGCGTCCATATCATATTGAAAAAGTCACAAGCAACAGAAAAATGCACTGTGTGCATACAGTGAGCAACGCGGAGTAGTCCTGGGCATGATATGGTCGTTGCCGTTTCGATTTCAATGTTATCCACGTTGTCGCCTTATTCAAAAAGTATTTTAATTGGCCGATTTATAGATTTAATTACGTATTCATGAACAGCAATTCCGTGATTTTTAATAGTGTCAACGACTGTGCTTGGATTTTTCCCTTTTTATTTTGTTCTTTTCCGTCTCCCTTGTCCTTGTCCCTTCGGATTTCCTTAAAGATCCAATTGGCAATATACCATTACGAATACGACGTAAAGTGGAGACAGACGGATTCAGTGATCATCTTGAGATACTGACTTTATGCGAGGATGGATCTTTTGCAATTCTTGCTGTACCCTTTACAGCACTTGTTGTCCGCAGCGGAGTATACAGGTACCTATGTTTGATTTTACGCGGAAATATATCAATGGTCGTCGACAACAAAATTGCCAACGTAAAGAAATGCTGACAATTAATATGCCTGAAATGAGTTATGGATAACAAGTGGCATTGGTTGGTCATTAGCGCAATTAGCCGTTTTATCTTAAATTGATTAAAATTTCATGAAATTTTTAAAGTGGACATTTTGTACGGTTGCTTGTTGTATGGCGAGCTACAACAAGTTTTCGTTGGATGTTGTTATTCAGGGAATGTTTAAGTTTATTAAGATTAAATGTTAATTCGACTGTGTGAAAAAAGGAAGAGTATATGGATATGACGTTGACTATGATTTTTAATGTTTGACTTCTCGTTCGTGTTGTTGCCAAAAACAGCCTATTTGAGTTGGGATCCTACATTCTTACGAGCCATACCTATCCGTATGTCAATAATATTACCCGATCATGGAACCACATTTTCAAAAAAAAAAACCTCATCTGGACTATCGCCGAATTTTTCAAAATTCTTGACCAACGCAAGTAATATACGCAACCACGAGAGGTCCTAAAGTCCCTCCCAGACCCAGAAAACCCATAAATTGGGAAAGGAAGAATTTCAAAATGAATTTTTCCAAAAATGCATTTCGTTGCAGATGTTTTTGTGTAAAAGTGATGGCTGAGGCAGAAGGAGAAAAAAAGGGCCAATTAGCGCATAAAAGGCCGTTTTGAAACCACAAACTCCGTGAAGGTTAACCTATATAATGAAGGAGGTACGGAGCTTGTCACGCTCTGTGGCTCACTTGGTTGAGTTGCACTCTACGATGCTATAAATCTAGAGGTCCGGAGGTCGAATCTCAGCGTGGACCAGGAAATATATAGTGTTTGCAACATTATGTACACTCCGAAACTATATGCAATGTAACGTTGACCCGAAGTAGCCTATAAACGGCTGAGTGAACGTACCATGCCCCAACAAGGGGTTAAGGCACAGAGAAGAAGAAGGTACGGAGTTTAGGAATTTGGAGGTGCCTTGAACCGGCCAGTGAGACAGTGCTATTTAGGAAGTAAAGTAGCTTTCTTATTTTCACCACCGATGCATTCTCCAAGCTTCCGAGAAAAGCCCTCCCCAGCGTGCGATACCGGGTTCTTGCGAGAACCGGACATTCACACAGAAAGTGAATCAGAGTTTTTCTCTCGGTGGCACAACTTTTGAACAGTTCATCAGCTATCTCGTTACCCGCTATGTTCCTATGTTCGCGTACACGGTCGGAAATTTAGTTTCTTTATTAAACCTTTTTTGATTGTATATAGTTCCAATACAAAAAAGTTTAATTTTTAAACTTTTCGATTGTTTACACCTAAATAAAACTGAATAGTTTAAATACAAAACTTTGCATTATATTTGATTGTAACACATTCCGTTTCCAAGACTAAAATATTTAAATCCAAAACTAGAATCGGGTGAAATATTAAAACTGGAGAGGTTTACTTTAAAAAAGAATTTAGTTTAAAATGTTTTTTTAAGTGGTTTTTCTTTATCTTATTACATTTTTTTGTGGGGCATGAGTGCGTTCACTCAACCGTTTATGGCCTATTTGAAGTACAGTAGAGCGTCGATTATCCGAACGTCGATTATCCGAACATTCGATTAACCGAACCGGGGACTCGGCTTTTTTCAGATGAAATGTATCGAATCAAATGAAAAATTCAAGTGTCTGAAGGAAAGAACCTTTTATCAGCAGCACTCAGTTGCTTCGAATTTTTTGTTTTTGTTCAGTGCTAGTCATTTGGCATATATCCTGGTTGTCGCTTATATTAACTTTTAGGCAATACTCCAATTTTCTATGGAAACTCGATTAACCGAACTTTCGATTATCCGAACCACCCCTTGTCGACATTAGTTCCGATAATCGACGCTCTACTGTATATAATGTTCAGACACTTGGATCAGGCCGCACATGTATGGAAATTTGGATCACGCCGAGATTCGATCTCCGGACGCCTAGATTACTAGCATGTGCGACTCAACCGAGTGCGCCACAGAGGGCTTATACCTCATGATTATTTATTATTCCATGAACAATTGGCCATATGGCAAGTACTTAAAACTGTTTTTGGTTTAAAGTTAAAATTTTAGTCCAAAACATTAAATTTTAAACTCATGGTTCGGATTTTAAACTCTGAGATTACAACTTTTAAACTTTTAGTCTCAATTTTAAACTTTTAGTTTATACTTTAATATAAGTCTGGTTTTATTGAAAAATTTTAATCATTAAGATCCAATTGGTTTACTTTCTAATACTTTTAGCCTTTAAAATTTATAAAACTTTTGGATTTCTTAAGAAATAAACCGAATTTTACTAAAATTAATAAAACAATTGAATTGCTTAGCTTTGAAACAAAATTTGCTTAAAATATGGAGTAAACTTTTTTGGTTTTCTGTAAAAGTTTTAAAAATAAACTAAATTTCCGACCGTGTACCCAAAGTAGGGTGATTCGTTTTCGTGTGCCAAGGCTGGACAACGCTTCCATAGTTCAACAACCTGGCTATCTGAGCAGATGGCGATGCTGTGGTTGCCTCTTGAGTACTTGGCAGGCCTTGATGATTGCTAACACTTCAGCCTGCAAGATGCTGGCATGATCAGGAAGGCGGTAGTATTCAGAGATAATTATAAAAATCGTCAAAATCCCTTCAGTGAAAAAGTGATGTCATAGTTCTCGACCACTTCCACTCACCTCTGATTGGAAATTTGGTATCAAAGTTTTTCTCAAAACTTATTTTGAGTCATTTGAAGCCCATTACTGCGTTGTGTATGTCTGGTGGAAGCTGACTTAGAATATTGTTGTGGCCGTAAGGCCTGGCACTCCAGTCATGTACCTCATTGCGCCTCACTGCTCTGTATGGATGCCAGTTAGTTAACTTTAATCTTCCAGTTGAACTTTGAGTCCAAAACAACGCCCAAATACTTCGAGCTGGTTGATAATTTGAGGTGATCTCCATTTAATTTCGGGAGCGTGACCGGCAGTATTTTGGTTTTTGTATAGTGAAAAGCATCAATTTATTGTGGAGCTAAATTATGCTTCGAAAAACGCATACATCGTGTGTCTTATATCATCAGTTTCTCGCGCTTGCAAAAAAAAAATTGAAAAAAAAAAAAATCCCGCAGCTAGCATCGAACCCATGACTATCATATTGCCCGTCCAATGCGGTAACCACTCGGCCAACCTTAGATATTCACAATGCTCGTAAACACTACAAATGATTATCGACTAGTTACTTCTACAATTCTTAATCAATTCTTTTGCAATGAACCTTATAATCTATGTATCAATCAGTTCTTCTTCTCTGTATCCTAACCCCTTGGGAGGCACTCAGCCGTTTATAGGCTATTTCGAGTCAACGTTACATACATTGCATATAATCTCGGAGTGTATATAATGTTGCAAGCACTATATATGCTTCCTATCCGTACATGTACGGAAATTTTGGACCACGCGGAGATTCGATCTCCGGACCTCAAGATTACTAGCATAGCATCGTGATCGTAGAGTGCGACTCAACCAAGTAAGCCACAGAGCGTCACAATCAATATAAATCAGTTGACGTTGATTAAATTCACACATTCATCAAAAAAATGCATTCAGTTTCTGCGCAGGGATCATCTTAATTGGTTAGTAAATTAAGAATGAGTGAGGGAATCTGGGTATTCCAGAGCACTTCATAAGTTTAAATTCTTTCAAAAATCACTAACTGCATCCTTCTATAAAATGTCACACACTGAACCAAATCGCCTGCTAAAGTAAAGAAAATATGGCTAAAATCAAGAAAAAAAGACAACAAAAAACAGCCAAGGAATATTTCTCTTTATTTGAGAATTAGTCCCATTAATCCAAGTCAAATGCAATAACATCGCTTTAAGGAAAAGTAACCTTAAATCAAGAAAACTTTTCTTATGAAAAACACAAGAGAATCTAAACAAAAATTGAAAAAAAATGGAATTGCAGCCAACCACCAACGAACTCGTAACCCCATCCTTCCCAGTCACACGCTCTACCCATTACACCAGAGACACTACTGAATAATCCACTACAATGCTCCAATATCAGCTTAAGCTATAATAAATTTTTTCCAGGAGCTTTAGACGGAAAATGTAAAAAAAAAATCTGTAATTAAGCCATTGTTTGCTTGAATTCAGAAAAATAGTCTGTGCTTGAATCTTGAATCTGTTTCTCAAAACTAAGACTTGTAAGTAGGATCATTTCAAGAACATATTTTTAAATTTTGCCAAGATTTGAGAATTTTGCAAACAAGCAAACTATTTCGTCATTTTAGATAGCTTTATTTTTTCCGTGCACTATTAAGATGAAATAACACAACCGATTCTCTGCTATAGGATAATATTAGTGGTGTGTGTTTATTTAGAGAAAGACTATTGCATGTGTGTGTTATGTTAAACAATAAACACTATAGAGAAGTATTTAATGGAGTAATGTTAATGTTTAGGGAAAGTGTTATACAACCAGCGCCCGCTCTAAGGGGGGGCAAGCTGGTCGGTCGCCCGGGGCGCCAAATTTTAGGGGCGGCTTTTTGGCTTAAACACGAATAAAAAATAGAAAAGCTGAAGGAAAAAATTAATAGCGAAAAGGAAACCATGGTTACTACTGATGAAATAACAATGGGCCAAATAAAATCAGGAATAAAGTTGTTTTTAAAGTACTTATTTACTTATCACATCAATTTGTTCTTTAAGAAACGCGTTAATTTTTGAATTTATTAACTGTATCATTAGTTCTCTTTTGAAAGTTGTGTTTTAAAGATGCAAGAACCTTGCTAGGCTGTGAAGCTCAGTTATGTGCTAATTAAGTTTTTCTTTAAAAAGAAACTTATTGGAGAATGATGTGGTAATTTTGTCTAGAATTTGAACATTTAGGTCCTCTTCTTTTCATCAGAATTAAGGATTTACTTACATGATCTTTAATTCCTCAAAGGCAAGGGTTTCCTGATTTTGAAATAAAGGAGGAAATCATAGCACGTAACTTTATTATCGCAAAGTGTTGCTAGTGGCGATAAAAAGAATGAAATTTCTTCTTTCGAGAAATGAAAGCGTAATGTTCTAAAGTTCGGTATTTGGATTCCCCCAATCATACTGCCAGCAGTTGACCGAATACCGAACAAATGACAAAAGTTAAATACCCATCATCTCTGTTCTTCCTAGGCGTGTGTTTCCCACAGCTTTGATATTTTGCGCGCAGTTTTGCAAACCCGGATCAGTGTGGTTGCGGCCTAATATTCTGTTTAGTGTGTTGAATCATAGGATATCACGTCCACTAAATAAATATTGAATCTCCGAAAAAATCATATGAAATGTGAAAAAAGTTGTCGGTTAAAGACTGTGGTAAATTTCTTGCCTAAAGCCACAATTTCTTTTCAGGCATTTGAAAAACATCTTTCCTCATTTGGCAGCAATTCAACTTCAATTGGCCCGATCTCCTCGCAAATGGATTCATTGATTCATCTAGCATTGCGGACGAATTTCAGGTAAGATATCTTGGATTTCAGTGACGAGGAGAAGGAATTGAAACACAGTACACATTGAACTCCCTAATATGTTTCCGAAAATGCTAATATGTGTTGGGATTTGGATAGGTCCACTCGTCTCGTCTCGTCGTTTTCTAAAATGTGCTGAGTGTTCTAGTGGAAAACATTTGTTTTCTATTAATTTTTAATCACTTACGCAGTGGCGGATTTACCTGTTGGCGAGTATACTGAAAAGCCTAGGGCGGGAAATATTTTTTTTTTAAGTTAAACCCAATATGTCCATACACATTTAATTCTGTGGAAACCGAATTCCGAATACGCCAGGTATTTCTCATGAGATTCATTTCGGGAGCAGTGTTTTTGTACCTCAGTGAGGCACATAACTGAAGAACTGTGTGTCTCCGTTATCTCAGAGCTTCAAATACTAAAGGAACGATTTATTATTGAAGAAGAATCTACGAAAAGACCGATTACAGTTGATCCCTTACAGGCTAATTTCAAACCCAACCACTTTTTGTTTTTTTTTTTTGTCTCCTGGTCTGACACTTTTTTAATAAAAAACAAAAACAACTTAATCTCGCACTGAAAATCCCGGCTTCTTGTCAGTTCCGTTAAATGTGCAATGGGCAAATCAATGCTAAAAATCCAGATAGAGGAAACGATTAAGAAAATAAATTTCATAAGTTGATAGCTTTTAAGCCAAAAATATAATCACCTCCTAATACTAAAATGGAGACGGCCGATTTTCAAAAGAGTTTCAAGCATGAAAAGTGTAACACTTCTACTGAATATCAGAGGGAGAGAGAAACATCTTTTGTTGCATTTGATCCATCAGCGACACGGTTGATTTGAAAATTTAAATTTTTCATTCAACGAATTAATCAGAAATTTGACAATCAACGTTCCTTTTTTAAAAAAGAATAGTTAATTTTTTTAAATACAATTTGGTACTTAAGTAAAAGTTTGCAGTAAGTTAATTTAAAATATTAATTGTTCAATCCACCAATGTGATAAAGTAATAACATGCCGTTGAAAAGCAATCACACTAAAGCTACTTTGCAGATTCATTAGTTAAAAGTACCGTTATAAAAATTGTTTCCAAAGTATTCAGTAAAAAATCTTAAATTTCTCTAAATATATAAAAACGGTATGACGTTGATAGAAAAGTATTTGAAACCTAAAAAATGGTTTATGCAAAATTGCAAGTAAATTCAAAACCTGTTATAAAATTTTGTAATTACGTATACCAATTTTATTGATGACGTTTTTGCTCAAACAAATTGTACCATCGATTCTATCAGTATTGCTAGATTGTGCGTTAAATGCGGAGCATTATATGAAGAAGAAGAACATACCTTTCATACCGACGCTCCAACCAAGGAATTAATATATGTAATTTTTTTATATTTATCTATCAGATAAAGATTGAAGAATGCTCAGGACCCTCGAAGTGGAAAGCACTCACCCGTTAAAGTGCAAAGGGGAAAGTTGAGAATAAATGAAGGTCAAAGAAATTTGTCCTGGAGTATTAATTTCCGACACAAAGTACCAATAGTGTTTTGCACATTTTGCACAACTTGTTTTGGTGGGAAACGATGAAAAAGCTAAACGCGTTAATTCTTGTTACGTCCCTTCAGCAGATATCCGGAAATCCGTGTGACATCTGTATATTTTTTTTGTCGGAGGTGAATAATATATGGCTCGGAGAATTCAACACTTTAATTTTGAAATTTCAAACAAACGCTGTAAAAGGCTGAACTGAGGTGAATTAGGCTTAAGAATGATCAGGGAACAGGTTTCTAATAGACTTACTATTCGGGCCTTCTCAGTGGGTATACATTCTATTCTATAAATTACTATAGCGTTGGTCCGAAACCCACTGTGATTGGGGCGGGAATTTGACCTCTCGCCCGGGGCGGCGTAATTGCTAGAGCGGGCGCTGTATACAACCATCTTTAAATTAATTCTATAAGGATGTTAGAAGCTTTCCGGAGAATGTTTTAAGGATTTTTCATCGGATCAAAATACTTCTTTAAGCGATATCACACGATAAAATGATTTTGTATTACTTATATGATTGCTACAGGTTGCTTCTTTAAAGCATACGAATGGTACTTGGGAAGTGCTGATCTCTCGAGCCTTTGTTGGATGTATAAGTCTATTAAATGCTTTAAAGGTTAGAGAACGAACGGGAATGAGCTGATCGGTCTGAAATTTGTTGCAGTTGCATGCCCACGTTTGGCTACCTCTGGTATCAAAACCACTCGAACTTGTCGCCACGACTGAGGAACATCCATAGATATAAAGTTTTTTCGGAATCTCGGCAGAGCACATGTTAAATGCTTCAATATCTAATATATGTAGGTACTTTTCCCTGAAATTGAATATCAAGTCACTCGGGACCGAATTATCCTAATTACTTATTTCAAATATTCCCCTCTCCCCCTACTAGTAGATACAGAGCACAACCAGTATCGATTAATTTATTTTCGGTTTTTTTTAAATTTTGATTTAAAGCGAAAACCAGAATTTATAACAATAGCTTTTCAGATAAGCATAATTGTCAACAAATACTTGATTAAACCTTAAGAGAAGTATGATATGTAAATCCGTTTATCTTTTAATGCCAAAAACATAGCATTCATTTGCTTCAAACTTCAAACCATTCTCAAAATCAAATGAAAACGGAAATTTTAATAGTTTTTGAAGGAAGGCTGGTAGTTACACTGTAACCAGAACCACGCGTCTAAAAGCTATTATGTACAAGCTCTCGCAATCATTAGCGTGGCATCCTAACAATGGCCTTAAACTGATTCCCAAGTATTTGAGTTAAAACCACGGCTTATCAATTACATGCTATTGGACGACATACAACATTTTTTTAATTTGTAATTTTAAAGCGCCACCTATACTATCGCGCACAAAATATTTGCTTACAAGAAATTTCATCCAATTATTCCCACAGACCACAGTATACGCCGAGCATAAGGACATCTGCTTTTCAAACGCTATTTTCAGAACAAACCACATACAAATGTTCATGTTCATGTGCTCATAATTCACATACCTGCCGGTGAGTAATCAAAATTTGATAGCGAGCATTATTCTGTAATACAATGAAGATTCGCTGTCGCGTGAATATTTCTGGCTTCGTTCCAGCTTGGAAATACGCGATTATCGTGAATTATGCTGTCTGTCGCACTCGGAGGATATTTTTAGGAGTGCATTATTATACATATTGTTCAAGTCGAGTAGCCGCGAGTATACTCATATAGTCGTGCACATTCACGTATTAACGCATCAAAAATCTGCCATTCGAATTTTATGAATATAGGAAGAAAAACATCTTCATATACCTCTGGTGCATTTGCATTCAATCCATACCGAACTTTGTTTGACTACCTATATGTTGAAAAAGCGGATCTGAATAAAATTGTTTTAATTTGCCCATTTGCTTTGAATTGAACGATACTCGGCGATTTTAATGATTGTTTTGTTTTTTCTTATATTTTTATTTCACCACTCACCACTCTGAGTGTTATTTATTTATGTGACAGATAGCCCGAAGAAGCATAAATATCGTCAGATGAAATCTGCAGACATTGCTGAAAATTTATATTATTTCAGTTAATTCGTTGTAAATTGTTTGATGTCAGAATAAATTTCCGTTATTAATATGTATTTTGTTATTGAGGGAGACCGTGTGGTAGAATAATTCCGAAATTAATATGAGTTGTAATAAAGTTTGACAGAGGGGAATTAGTGTAAGGACAAACCAGAAAATGCTTTATTTTATATATAAAAAATCGAGAAGGATATTGAAAATAATATTTCAGAGTAAAACTGGTCTGTGTAAGTTTTTATTAATATGTTATCTTGGTTGGTCTTTTTATATTGAAAGTTTCTCACTTCCCACACCCTCTGCACCCCTGACCCCGAAAATGGAAAGTGACTAGCTATATGTCAGTTTTTCTTGATTATTTTGCAAATCGTATTTTACCACTTTTATAACCTATCACGCATCCTTATATCATGCCTTAATTTAGCTCAATTAGAGAGCGCCCAAACTCTCTCAACGGATTGGGCAAATGTCAGTGGCTTTGGAATTAATCCATTTAAAACGGAATTAGTCCTTTTTGCAAGAAGACGGACTACAGTCAAAGTTCGATATAACGAACTTCCGTATAACGAATTTCTTTATATAACGAATTTACTTTGTGAACTCTGCATTTTCGCAAAGTTTCCTGAAGAATTTATTCTCCATATAACGAATTTTTTCTATAACGAATGTTTTCCCAATTCCAACTTGCTATTTTCAGGTATTTTCAACTTCTATGTAACGATTTTTTTTCTAATTAATTCCCCAGTAATATCTACAGGAATCGAACAGACTAGAATAAAACTAAAGACACTTTAGGGATTCCTCGACTATGTATGTCAATTGTCCGACAATTTTACGTTGTAGCAATGTAATTTTGAATGGGAATGAACGGTATTTCACTCATTCTGAACTTTACAAGCCTCCCGAGGTCTTTTGATATTTTGAGTGTTTCAATTTTTGGGTGAAAATTGCCATGGTTTCAGGACCTTGAAAAAATATTCTGACTCCATTTGGGAATAATGAAGCAAACGTCACACCGTTATGTAAACATCTTTTAAAATTACTTGCCGGAAGGTCCCGGTGCAATTTTTTTTACAGTACAGTTATTTGAATTGATTAATCGAACAGGGCTACCCATTAAACGTTTTTGGTCAACGGATGTTTGCATACACGGCCTTACGCCTACGTGAAACTGGCCTGAATAGGAACCATTGTAGCTTGTTCCCGTCAAGGAAATATTGGGATTGTAATAGGCACCTGGTCAGTTGATATATTGCAATCTATACTGATGGCTCCAATACGGATGCGGGAGTTGGTATGGGAATTCACTCGGATGAATTTAATATTAATGTGTCTTTCCGCAACCTAATTTCATTAGCTTCCTCCAAGCAGAGGTCACAGCGATATTAGAAGACCTAACTTGGTTGGGTTTTCACGTCGTCACTGGTAGGGACGTCATTCTATTTACTGATAGTCAGCCTGCAATTCGAGCATTTGATTCAGAGCTAACCACATCAAGAACTATTGAGAATTGCCGCTCATTACTTAGAGTAGGCTCACCAGAAGTACCTACAGTATTTCGCTGAACAGTACAGCATTTCGATCCGTCGTACAGCATTGGGAAATGTACAGCAAAATGTACATCATTCGCTATGCAACACAATGAAACCTAATTCACTACACTATATGCTCCTCGGTGAGGCCTGTGATCAGCCTTATGTTTTCTTTTAGGGTGTAAAGTTTGACTCATGTACACTGTACGATCTATATTTAGCGCACTAATCGCACTTTTATACTTTGCAATCTTTCATTTTCGATAACTCGGCAACTCTTCTCGATCTTTCTGAAATTCGGCACACTTGTAAAGCTACTTGGCGCTCAAATTCGATCCAAATTACACGATCCTACCTATTCGCATTCGTAAGTTACGGCTACCCAAATAGCAATTTTCTTGAACAATATTTTGAAATTTGGCGGACTTATAGAGCACCGTACGATTTTAATTTATTTGTCCTATTACAAAACCATGGAAAATCGGCCTCTGTACTCCATCCGATTCAACCTTTTAACCTCTATAGGTAATTCATATTTCCGACAATATGTCGTTCGAATCCGTTAAAATGGCGTTAAGAATGTTCCCATGAAGCATTGCCTAATCTCCTCCAGAAATATCACAACCAGTATAAGCCACCCTTCCACTGCTCTGGAGTTTTTCCTCAGACTTCACTCGATAGCTTTGTTGAAACTGTGCCTGGAAAATCACCACCAGTTTGAGGTAGTTTATCTATTGCAATAAGCGAAACGAAGCTTTTGAATAAGTATGTACCTTGAGGATATGAAAAGCCAAGCCAGATGCCAACAATAAGTTGAGGAGCTCTAAATAAGCAATTTAAGGAACAGTCATCACCACCTTGTTTATATGCTTTTGGCTTTTCTACCGAATAAAAATTTACGGGATCCGTTCTCATAGAGAGAACCTTCCAGAGGAAGAACATTACAGTGTACAGTAGGGTGAACTTAAAATTAAAGGTTCGTCTGCAATACCGAGCACAAATGTTAAGAATCGTTCCCGCACTGGAGATGGATGCGGTAAAAATAGATATCAGTAAGTGATTTGCCTACAGCATACAATAATGTTCTGCAGAGCGAGGATGCAGGACCTAAAGACGTTGAGGCCTCTGTAAAGTAGAACCGTAAGATGGCCTGGCGGATCATGGTGATTTTATTCGAGAAAATTCCTACATAACTTCATACCGGGTAGCATGATGCAGTATTGTTCATGCAAATTATTCCAGCATGCCGTAATGCAATTAGAACGCTATTGTATCACTAGATATCTCACAATACTGATTTTCGCTATAACGCAATATTATCTTAGTAAATTCCAGATGGTTGAGAAATTGCCTGAAACCCGAATTCTGCAAATACGAGTACAGCAATGGGCCTTCGGGAGTCTGGTCACCTTAACTTAGAGAGATGGGTCGTTTCTTTAACTTTACTCTATGCTGGATATTGGGCCATAGTGGCTTTGTAGGCAATCGCTATGCAGATGACTTGGCCTGATATGCGTCAGCTTATTATTGCAGCTAAGGGGGTCTAATTTCCGAACGGTGATATTTAATCAATTTAAATGTTAGAAATCCTATATAGATCGGAATATAAAATTGCTTCGTGTATACTGCCATAAATCCTAGTTTAAATTGGACGATAATTATTTAGCATGTTGCATCGTAAGCTCATCTCCAAACGCAGAGCTTAACAAGATTTTGTGTCTCAGGACCTTACCTTATATGTTTATGGTAACCTGCAATTATATGGACGTTGTTTCGCGTCCCCCTTGAATACATAAACCAACTGGAAATGGACATACTAAACCAATCGCTTAGTAAAAATGATTCCCACTCCAACTTCATAATTCTTTACCTTTTTTCTGATGTCATCACTGGAGCTGATATCGCCATGATTTTTGCAAAACAAGTACCGTCCACTGCTATGCTATACAACAGTGTTTCGGTTTCATCCTGTTCGTGTTCCAAGTCGCCAGCATATATTTTATAAGAAAGGCATATGACATGAGCAATTTGCATTTTCAACATGGGATTGGTTATTAACAAGATTTATGGATATTATATATGTGTATGTATGTATTTTGTGGAGCGTCCTGTCCTGTCCATGTTGCCTTGGTAGGTATACTTTTTGCTGCACATTTATGCGCTACTCCCTCTTCAGCATGTTGTATCCCATATATTCTGGAGGAGACTCTTTTGTTCGTTTATGTTTTTGTTTTAAAAGGTATACCTCTACGTCGGCCGGGCTATGTTTTGTATTTTATCGCTAATGGTGGACGACAACTTGGTTTGTAATGTTTTGTTGTTCTCGGAGGGCCAGGCTCCATATGAAAGTTTTGCTCCGTTTAATAATTCCCTTCGGTCGACAGACGATAATTTTCCTTACCTTTTCACCCATATCTGAAAAATGAAGCTGGCGATTTCATTTGGGTTTTGTTGTGATTGTGACTCAAAAACTATATGGTGGTATGGTGTATGCTTAGGTGCATGTTGCCATCAGGAATCCAGAAGATTTTCATTTTTGTCTTGGTCTTTTACGGAATAAATGAATACGTAATCAAGTTATATTGGTTATTGTTCTACCTTTATCTTGGCAGTCAATGCATATAGAGACTAATGTCTCATCTGTGTACGATGGATAAGGAAGAAGGGACAAATCTGTACGGTGTGTATTCGTTGTTGTTCATGGGGAAATAACTCGACAGATTTTCGAAGAACGCATGTACTGCGAAGTTGTAAGTTTGCAGAGTATGAGTTTCTATTTATATTGCTGATATTATGGGTGGAAAAATTCCTGTAAATTTTATTGGTCACAATTTTTAAATCCAAAGAATTTTCTAACTTAAGCAATCATTTATACGATTCAAGCATTTTACATTCCATACTTTTAAATTAAATTAAAGTTTATTTGTTAGTTGAAATGAAAAGGATATTCTAATATGTCTAATAAAAAACGTTTTCCTGAAACAAATACTTTCTGATAACTTATCTACTAGCTATGTAATTTTCAAATGACCAATCACATATAAACCATATATCCTCGTCCGGCAACCTATGCCAAAAAATCCACAACTCTTCCAAAACACCTTGTAAATAAAATAACAAAACGAATAAATATAGAAAAACGTTCACATACAGATAAAATTCTCTTTGATCATATATCGAGTAAGTCACGAGCGCAATATTTGTAACGGAAATTGTTGAAATCGATGAAGTAATTTACATAAATTAGCCCTAATTTAATGACTTGATTAAAAACAAGAAAATTAAATTAAAAACATGAATGGCAAACACGTGATTGATGATTCGCTATAGAAAAAAAAAATAAAAAACACAATAAGACCTATTTCGTCTAATACTGAATTCTAATTTCAATAAACAATACAAATTCATTTATCGATTTATCCATCATTAAACACGATGTTTGATGTAATATACATGAGCGTAGCCAGGAGTGAGGTCCATGGGATGTGGACTCATTCCGAAATATTTTCAAAAATCATGGAAATTTTTATACAAAGATATAGGTACGATTTCCATTAAAATTTCCGTGAAAATGTTTTGAGCTAAACAGAAATCCGGATTCTTACAACCGTCCCAAGATTCATTTTGACACGTGCAATTCATCGACAATTTTAAGATGAAAATCGTCACAAAAAAATAAGTCACACTTCCTTGGAATAAATTGAAAAAAAATAAGCAAGCTAAATATGTATTTGAACCTCTGCCGAAACAAAATCCTGTATATGTCCCTGTAATATGACTGCATCTTGTATGGATGGATTAAGTAAAAATCACATAGGAAGATACTGAACTGATGTATCATGTACATGAGTATGTGATGAATTGATGAGACACACTACCGAATGTGAACTACACTTAGGCAAGCAATTAAAATTTACCAATATGTTAAAAAAAATGCGGCTATGTAGAGTATCATTAAAGTGGGACAATTAACCCATTAAAAACCAACGTTGCGAAAACTAACCTGATTTTTCAGAATTCTTAATTATGTTGTTTACTTTGGTTTTCAGATTGCGGAAATGCGCAGCTTAAAACTTTATAATACGTTCACACACAGTGAACGACATAATGTAATTTGGGGCTATTTTCATGTTTTCGTATGAAAACAGCCCGAAAACATTTTAATTCCCATACAAATTGACACATTGAAAATACGCTATTTTGCGTGTTTTCTATGAAACCTTGATTTTTTTTTCAAATGAAAACGTGTAAGCACCCCGGTCTCAAACCTAAATTCCCCTATTCAGCACATTTCGGCTCACTCCAATATTTTAACTGCCACCCGAAAAAATTGTTCAGTTTCGTGTGTTTGCCAATGTTCTTAATTTCTCCATGATAAGAGAATGGACGGTCAGATTGAAGTGACGAAATATGTTGTAAATGACTATCGATGACTGCACCAGCACATTTTTAAACTTAGAACGATTTATAGGCAAAATATTATTGTCGGTTGTCGTATGATTGATGATTACAAACAGTGCACTGTGAACACTTTTCGGTGATTTCTGAAAACGTACGGCGAAATCAATCCGTTTTCGTCCACTCTGATTAGAATATTAGAAACCAAATACAGTAAAACTTCCCTATAACGGACACTTACGGGGAATACAATTTTGTCCGTTATAGAGAAGTGTCCGCTATTAAGAGAGAATGGTACCAAGATGAAGAAAAAACAACAAAGGAAATTTCAAATTATCAGACGTTTATTTAGTTACTAACATATATTAATAAGATAAAAAGGAAATAGAAGTTGGAAAAATACAACAAAAATTACTTCAACAATGTAAAAATAAAAAAATAAATAACAGGCGCGACAATCCAGCATTGGATTAAGGCCGCAGGATGTGTTAGTGACATCCTATTTCCAAGATCTTATCTGCTTTTTGTTGAGGTAATGAGATCAGCATCACGCTCAGCAGTGTTATTTATCCCCATAAATGGGTACTCGTTTAACATCTGAGTGAGATCATAGTCCGTCACAAGCTCGTGGGTTCGAAAAACACCATGATCCACGGTGAGATTCGAACTCATGACCCTGTGCACCGAAGGTGCGCGCACTAACCGCTAGACCAGCCAGACCACAGACCACACTCAACAATGTACATATATGAATAAATAATCCAAGTTTATAACAAAAAGAAAAAAAAAACAATAGTTTTAAAATTCAACAATTCAAGAGTTTAGGGACACTTCTTATTTTTTAAAATAGTCCGTGATTTTTGATTGAGTCTTCTTCTTTGCAAGAACTAATCCCTCAATATTGGATTGAAGCCTTTGAGACAAATTGATCCCTTCGGTGTCTTTATGTGACAGAAAGAAAGACCTTAGCCGCCGAATTTGAACTAACGCCTCTTCAGCATTAATTCGGGGTTCATCGAGTTCATCCGCCTCATCTTCGTGCTCACTCGTTCCGTCATTTGAGCTTTCATCTATGCAAAGAATTTATTTAGTTTAATAATTGAAAAAATTAACCTTTTAATTAAAGGTTTGTACCTTGGTGGATGAGATCGACGATATTCAGGGAATTAGCTTCTGTGTAGACTATTCCATCGATATCGACATATGACTCGGTTGAAGGATCGTACATCACTAAGAGTTCCTGTAATTCCCCATGTTCTTCCATGTCCCCTATATTTTCCACTTCGTCGCTGGTAATTCTGAATCCTGATTTTACGAAACAACGCCTAGCCGTGTCTTTTGATATTTTTTTTATCGAAGAATTTATCCAGTAGATAGCGTCCAGTATGGAAATTTTCTTCGCAAGATCGCTAGCAGAAGTTGCATTATCCATATGTGATAATAAATGTCTCAGCACATGTTTGCGATAATGTATTTTAAATTTTTTTATTATCCCCTGATCTAACGGTTGGCATGCGGCTGTCGTGTTTGGTGGTAGGAATATGATCTTGATATTGGTAAAACTTTCGTTTGGGTGTGACGCTGCATTATCCACGAATAAAATTATTTGTCTCTTCAGTCGAATCATTTTGTTATTCAGTTTGTTCAACCAAATGTTCATAATATCGCGTGTCATCCACGCCTTGGTATTGGAATGCCAATCCACTTGTAATAAATTGATATCCACACCTTTGAAACATCGTGGGTTCTTTGCTTTACCAATTACAAGTGGATTCTCAAATTCACCAATCATATTGGTGCATAGGAGGATAGTTAAGCGTTCTTTTGATATTTTTCCTCCTTGGAATTTTTCATTTTTCAACTGCATGGTTTTTTCGGGAAGGGCTCTAAAAAAAAGGGCAGTCTCATCACAGTTAAATATGTCGTTCTCTGCATAGCCGGCACAATATTCTTGTAGTTTTTCTTTCCAATTTTGGACAACGGTTTGATCCACTGAGGCACCTTCCCCACTGATAGTTTTATATGATACTTTATGCCGGCATATCAAAGGACGCCAACGAAACCGACGAAATTAAGCGACGGATACAACTAGCCAATAAGACATATTTCTCGGTCCTCCCTATAATTAATTCGAAACTTGCGCACAGGAACACGAAGCTCCGCGTGTACAAAACGATCATCCGACCCGTGCTATGTTATGGCTGCGAAACATGGACCCTCACCCAAGCCTCCGAAATTTTGCTAGACCGATTCGAACGAAAGGTCCTTCGGCGAATTTTCGGGGCCGTTCGCGAGCGAGACCAATGGCGCATCCGGTACAACCATGAGTTGTATCAATTGTACGATGAGCTGGAAGTATCGAAAATCGTGAAGCTTCAACATTTGCAATGGGCGGGGCATGTACAACGGATGGACGATAATCGCATGCCAAAGAAAGTGATGAACGCACAACGAATTGACGGAGCGAGGTTGCGTGGACGACCGAGAGCTCGCTGGGAGAACTCCGTAGGTGAAGACGCCCACCAGCTGCTGGGCTTCCGAAACTGGAGGACGAGGTCTCGTAACCGCGACAATTGGAGGTCAACGATTCAGGCGCCCAAGGCCCGACGTCGGGCTATCGTGCCACATTGATGATGATGATGCCGGCATTTAAATTTGTCCAGCCATCCAACAGAGGCCTTGAAATCGGTTTGTCCAAGACTTTCAGCAATCTCGAGTGCCTTCTCTCTAAGAAGTGGACCGGAAATGGGGATGTTTGCAGCCCTCGCACGACAAAACCATTCGAAAACGGCTTTGTCTATTGCCAAGCCAGCCGTTTTTGGAAAGGCTCTCCGGCTTCCATCGTTCCCATGTTTATTGTACTCTTTCAAGAACTCCTTTTTGCGTTTTAAAATTTCGCTTACTTGCGTTTTTCCTATATGAAATTTAGTAGCTAACGCCCGGACACTTAATTTATCGCGCTCCTTAAGCTGAATAATTTCCACTTTTTCTTTAAGTGTTAAACGCACTCGCGACATAATTCACACTTAACACACAATAGGAGTGCAACTGACTGTGTAATAAACAATAATCAATCAAGAAGTAGGCGAAATTCAAGTCCAAAAACTTGATAGAACAGCCAACGAAAAAGCAAGAAAAAAACGAAAGCCAAAAAACTAGAATTGTAAAAAATCCCCAGTTTTAGACCAGACACGAAGCGAAAAAAGATATGAGTACGAGCAAGGTACGAAATAGCAAAAAAAAAGAAATGCAAAAGAATCGCATAAACGACGAAAGTGGAAGTGAAATAGACAATTACTAAAAAGACGGAAAACAAACGAGTATGTACTAAAAAGGGGAAAGCTGACAAGTAAAAGTTTTTTTTTGTTGAAAATAATTTTTTTTAGTATGTAGTGTCCGCTATAGAGAGAACATGTAGCAAGGGAAAATCAACGAAAAGGTTGTCCGCGTCCGCTATTGAGAGTGTCCGCTTTATAGAAGTATTCAATGTCAAGAAACACAAGGAACGTTGCCGGGGAATCAAAATTTGTCCGTTATAGGGAAATGTCCGCTATTGGGAAGTGTCCGTTAAGGGAAGTTTCACTGTACATATTTTCAATCAAATGTCATTTTTACTGATTTGGTATTGCTCTAATTTCGAGATAAATGTTTTCCTCGAGTTGTTAAATTATATCCAAGGTTTAAGCAAAAAGTTTCCCCTTCAGATATCCCCATATCTACGAGAATCTGCTCATTGGAAAGTCACTACATTGGGCTGGGACTACCTTATTTTGGGAACTGTGGTTGCTGCGCTGGTATGGGATTGGGTACTATACCTCGACAAGCAAAATCCGGTTTTTGAAAATCTCGACTAACAAACTCCCGACTTAGAACATATCGAGTGCATAATAATCTCGATTAGTGAAAATATCGCTTTGATAAAATCTCGTCATTTATTCAACAAATTTTATTTTCAAAGTCGGCGGCCGACTTTTAAAATATAATTTCTTGAAAAAATGACGAGGCTTTTGAAGTTAATAGAGGCATCTGACGACGTGTTAGGCCTGTTCGCAACAACATAACTGGCTTTCGGTTTTCTTCAATACGACAAGCGGTCCACCGACACCAAGGCTTTTTTCAACACTGTTTTGTTTTTTTTCCATGGCCAGGTTTTTTAGTAAAATAAATAAATAACAGGCGCGACAATCCAGCATTGGACTAAGGCCGCAGGATGTGTTAGTGACATCCTATTTCCAAGATCCTATCTGCTTTTTGTTGAGGTAATGAGATCAGCATCACCCTCAGCAGTGTTATTTATCCCCATAAATGGGTACTCGTTTAACATCTGAGTGAGATCATAGTCCGTCACAAGCTCGTGAGTTCGAAAAACACCATGGATGATGGTGAGATTCGAACTCACGACCCTGTGCACCGAAGGTGCGCGCACTAACCGCCAGACCAGCCAGACTACAGGTTTTTTAGTACCGGTTATAAATCGGTTTTTAGTAACGGTTAAATATTGCACCGACAAATATGATAATTTTAAAAACGTGATAAAAACCGAAAATTTCGAAAAAAAATAATGCTCTAAAATGGTGTCCGTTTTCATTACTGAACTTTTCATAAAAATTCGATAATTTTGAGTATTTTAATGGCAGAAAAAAATTGTGTAGCATGAATTTCTGTGCGCCATCCTGTATAACGGTGTTAGGAATTACATTGATACTATCAAAAGGATCTACAGTAGGTGCCGGATATTAGAATCACATCGGTATTGGTATGGTATTTTTTTAGGGGGCGGTTCTTTTAACTAATAACAATTCTAAACCAGCCGGAAAAACCCATATGCATTTTTTAAGTCAGTTGATATCTTTTTTTTTTACATTAAAAAAATATTATCAATTTTTTGTCAGTTTTTAATTTTTTATCGACAATTTTGTTGCATTATTGCGAAAGCATATTCTTTAATTTAAATTTAAAATAATAAAAAAAAAAAAAAATAATAAATTTATTTTCAATATGTCGAGATTATCGAGTTTATAATTTGTCAACATTGTCGAGATATTGCAAATCGAGGTTTTCAAAAATCGAGATTATCAAAATTTTCAAATTTCGACTTGGGCTGTTGAGATGTTGAAAGTCGACTTTTAGTACTCCTCCCCTGGTATGACTCGCCGAACTAAATCAAAATTTACCAAACCACCAAACATTTCATCCAAGATATAAATTTCTGCAACTTCATACAATTTTCAATAAAACGACACCTTGCCCGTTACGAAGTTGCTCGTATCTTCCAAGATACACCCGTTAAAAAAAAAAATTTAAATCGGTTTTTCATCATTTTTTATCATTTCATTTTTTATAAAAAACCCGATTTAAAAATTTCCTTAAACTGAAGTCATATCTAGGATGAAATGTTTTTTGGTGTGGCGAATTTTGATTTAGTTCGGTAAGTCGGGCATTTTTATAAAAAATGCTATTACATTGTAATGGTTAAAAATAGAGATGTCCCGTTAATTTTCTCCAAATAAGCCACACTACCTACTATTAAAATGGTAGTACCGTGAATGGGACTCCCTGTATAGACCAATATATCTTCTAAAACTCCATCGCGAATACATAAATTAAATGAAAAATTTAAAATCTTCTGATGCATAATTGCAGAATAAAAGCATACATGGCAGGGGCGAACCCAGGAATTTATTTCGGGGGGTGATTTGTATTTGCAAAGTGGCTCATGAAATCCAACGCTTTAAATGTTCTTAGACCTTAGGCTTAACCTTCGCTTTCATGAAGATTTTTTTCTACGCGGATTCATAGTATCTACCCGGGTAGATACAAACATTTCATACAATTTGTTTAGTATATAATCTCATCCATAACTATTCTGTTGAGATATTAAAGCAAATAATCAAGAGTATTACCGATAGCATCGATTATTTTGTATGTGAAGTATCGTTAGTGTAGGGATGTTCAAAAAATTAGTTTGCAAATTTTTGAATATTTCCGAGTTTAGTTTAATTGTTAACAAGGAAACTACTGTTTATTTAATTTTGCTTGGCTATCATGTTTAGTTGCCAACCCTTTCTGGTTACGCCAGCCAAACAAAGTTCAGTTTTACAGGTCGAGCTCCACCTATAAAAGACTTACCTCTTGAATTTCATATGCCCTGGAGCCCAAGAAAAAAAAATCCAATTCCTGCGTAAATCAAATTTTATCGAAACATTAGCAAAACGTTTGGAAAGATTTTTTTACGCCATATTTTCTATAATACCTAATTAAAGTTCTCTGATCTGAAGTCATCACCCCTTCCTCCCACATAAGCCCTTATCAATCGAGAGGTATTTCATTGGAGCCGATTTACAATTTCGTCTGGGGTCACGGAAACGGTAATTTCGACTTGGCCCCATTCAGACAAATGTCCGCTATTTTGTATACAAGCGTAAATTTTTGCAACATAGGTTCCACTTCAATAAAATGTTCGCCGAAGAAGTAGATTTTAGGCAGCAGTTTAAATTTTAGTCCAAAAAACAAGAAGTTTTCCAATGTGCATCTCTCTCTCTCTCTTGATTACCGTAACTCCTAGTGGAGCATGGTGCGTTGAGGTCTACCGTGTGTAGTCATCAACGTTTCAAAGACAATTGAGAATTCGGAGTGTGATACAGTTGTCAGCCATACCACTTCCTAGTCGCATTGTTAGTTTATTATTCTACGATAAGAATATTTCTTACCATCTTCTTCTGAATAATAAACTTGCGACGAGTCGTGCCGAGTTTGGAAACTCGTTTCTCTATGAGTGTCTATTTCACAGAGTGTCGACCGAACGATCACGGCCACAGAGCACGACAATGTGCATGCACACACGTTTTCCTCTGTACCTTCTATGCACCATGACGAGTCTTCAATTTGCATACATATCAACCAATAAGCCTGCCATTGCAAATGAAATCGGTATTCAGAAAACAAAACAGCAAAAATCAATGGATTTCTTCGACAAAATAAATAAATAAATAAACATACAAAGTGCCGATATTGAATTACCCATCCCTACAAAAACTGTATAATTCCGGCACTTAAGTGAATTTTTGCCGTAAAAAATACACAGATTTAATTCAGAATAAATCAAAACTGATTTTGTAAAGTTTTTTCAAAAATGTATTACAAAAAGTCATATATTTACCCGGGTAGATATACATGAAACTACGTTTGAAAATTGACAAAACTCGAAACAAAATGTAAAAGCATCATAAAATATTAACTTTTTTCTTACTATCCCAATTAACTATGAAAATTAATAACTGAGTAGGAGGCATTTTAATTTTTGGTGAAACCTCGCTGAGTTATCAACAAATGAAAATTGAAATATCTACCCGGGTAGATACTATGAAAGCGAAGGTTAAGGGTGGCCATATACTGTCCGATCGATTGACCAATCGATCTGACGCCTGTACAGCACAAACACTATGCAATTTATCGCGCAATCTGAATCTTCGTCCACACGAGACAACACAACATAGCGAAAATTATATATTTTGTGGCGATGGAAGATCCATTGCTACTTTCGATGGAGAATTTTCGTTCGTCTTCGTCATTTTGACAATTGAAACTTGGGATGTCTGCGCTATTTAAGAAAGGTATTCATTCTTGAACGCGAAAGAATTGATCATTGATCAGTCCTGAACAAAGCCGCGACACACATCTAACGATAAATAATGAACAGATGTGGATAGAATGAAGCATTCATCTTGACGCAATCAGTTCAATGTTGAAAGTGGAAACGGAGCTTGAAGACGATACGGAAGACAAAAGCGCGCATGTGTGGACATAGCTAATGCCCGCCACAACCACAACATGAAGAATGACCACTGGCTTGTGTCAATAAATCAGCAACTGAAAACACATGATTATCATGACAGATTGTATGAAAAATTGCATGGCAATATATTCCACACGTCGTGGTCTGTAGCCGTGATCGTTCGGTCGCCACTCTGTGGATTAGACACTCATAAACGAGTTTCCAAGCTCGGCCCGACTCGTCGCAAGTTTATTATTCAGAAGAAGATGATAAGAAATATTCTTATCGTAGAATAATAAAACTAACAATGCGACTAGGAAGTGGTATGGCTGACAACCGTATCACACTCCGAATTCAGTTGTCTTTGTAACGTTGATGACTACACACGTCACACGGTAGTCATCAACGCACCATGCTCCACTAGGAGTTACAGTAATGAAGAAGAAGAAATGTTCCACACGTCCAACCAAAAAAATGGATTAGATGGTCACAAACACCTTCCAATTTATCGGGCAATCAAAAAATTGCTTCAATCGATTGGAAGGTCTATGGGCATTTTAAAACGATAGTCTGACGTCGGGCATTGTGAAAATCATCACTTAGGTATTTTATTTATCAATTAAGATATGTTGTGTGAATTTTATTCATACCTATAATTTTCATTTTAAAATTTCGGGGGGGGGGGGGGGGGGTTCATCCCCCAAATCCCCCCTTGGGTTCGCCATTGATACATGGTATAACATTTCATAGCAAATCGATGTAACGGCATATCGGAATTTAACAAAAAATCAAAATCATTTGTCCATCAATATGTTTTTTTTTTTAATCTTGTCATGTTAATCTCTGTTGGTAAAGTAGTTCGATTCAAAGGACAATGCCAAAGAAGCTGAGACTCCTTCATATTCTTTGAGTGTAACAGCCAACGGCTTTACGGCTTCTTTCATATATGGGAACTTGCTGATTGGTCAGAAATATTTGCTCGTATTTCGAAATAATTTTAGAATTTTTGAAATATGTACTTCAAAATTTAAAATAACTAATTTCTAGTTGGAGACGAATTGTTTTCGGCTGTACCCACCGATAGTTACAACGAAAAATTCAATAATAGTTTCACTGATCCAGAAACAAAGAAAAATCTGGTTTCCAATAAGCAGAATTTCTGATATCGTAGTTTGGACCCCTTCCGAAACCATATCCTGGTAACGTCCCTGGTATGGGGAAAATGCAAGGCTTTTTGTTTCAATCAACTAATAGAGAAAATATTACCAAGCACACTCCAAGAAATTATTAACATCCTTTGACGTAAATGTTTTTATGGATCGGCTGGAATTTCGGGAGAATTTTCAACAGTTATAATAATACTAACAATAAATTTTGATTTACATAAAGGACTACCTACAAGAGCAGAGTGTATTCACAGAATTCAATTGGGTGTACAAGTGTTGTACATTTCTTCCCTATTCGAATCCGTAAATTTGTTCTGTACAATAACGAATTTTTTAGTAAGGTTCGATTCAATAACAGGGATTTCTCATACAAATTGACAGATTGTCAGCCATTCAGTTTTGCAAATTTAGCCGGCAGAAATTACTAAATCTGGCCGGCTGGATTTTGAGCCGGTATTTATTTTTTTCGGCCGTTTTTCCGGCTAAAAATAAATTTTTTTGCCTTGAAAATAGAATATTCATTGACTTTTTTCAATAAATTTAAGATAATTGTGCACTCGCGGTTGGATTGATTGTCGATGACATTTTCCCTGTGAAATAATGTGCAACTGCATTGTTTGCGCTGACAATTGGTAACTTGAATGCTTGATAGCCTACTAACATGAAACTTGCTGTGTACTTTCACCAGTGGCGTAACGTACGGTGTTCCATGTGTTCGGTCGCACACGGGCCCCCAACCATTAGGGGCCCCCTAACGTAGTGCAGAGGAGCTGGAAATTTCGGACTGTCATTTAAAAAAAAAATATTAGACTTCTTCCATTGCAATATTGAAGCTAGATTTGAAGCGGATGAACAAGTAAGGAGTGCTCTTGAGCGAAACATTTTTCTTGGTTTGAACCGAAAATTTCAAGGACCATTTTATTGTTGCGCTCAAGACGTGCATTCTGTTACCAGGTATGGCCTTCGCTTTTGCGAGACCCATTCCTAATACTCGCATTCGTCCTGTTGTTGACAAGACCCGTTTACCTGTCATCCTGCTATTACTCTGATGTTTTGCTTTTATCCTGATTTGTACTGTTTTTGGACGTCAAGTAGGCATTTCACCAAATGTCAGACAACTATGGGGAAAACTTCACTTAAAGTACCAAAAATGTACAAATAAGATGATGTATGAATAATATCACAGCCCTCATTTCGTCTAAGGCCGTAGGCAAGAGAATCGTACTGAAATTGCCTAATACTGTTAAACATATGGTTGATGTTTGACGTAGGTACATAATCGAAGCACATTGAAGGCATATACCCTTCACGGAGCCTGGTGCGGGGACCCCATTTAGGACATACAGATGCTGAAGTTTTGGATAGCGATTACCAAACACATATTAGAACGTAATAGCTTCGATTATTTGTTACAGATCGAGTCGAAGCTAGGAATGCATCACAATACATACATAGTAGGGATTAAAAAACGCACGTCAAGGAGGGAGAGCGGAACTACTTCGCCATTAACAGCTGTGGTACTAAAAGAAAATTCCAATGAACAGAAAAAAATCGACCCGCAATTTCAACCAAAACGTCAAATTAAATCTATACGAAATCGTGGTAAAGTGTAGTGAATTTCGCTGAGTGTATGCAACATACTTTTATGAAAATAATTCTAGCACTTTTTACAGTAGCTATTTATCAACCTTTAAGTCTGATTTTCTTACAAAAGCAAAAATCATTAGTAGATATGCCACACCCACAAGAATCCATTTTTTGGGATATTCGTTCTATCAAAATGATACACTTTCTTGGATTATGACTGAGCGAAAATCAAAAAAAAAAAATTTAAGAGGATTCTCCGTGTGTGTGCGACATAACTCGTGTAAAAGTTGTATAATAAATTAGGACGATAGTGTGAACCTGATCCGAGATTTCATAATAACCTAAATTTCGTTGTCAAGTCTAAATCGCAATTTACCAGAACCTGATAGCCGTCTCAAACAAATCTCGGATTTGAACAAAATAAATTCATTCTAACCCGTTTACTCGATTAAATCGTGAGGTTTTAGTAAATCCTGTCGCAAGGGTGAATTGCCTATAAATATATCCCTAGATTTACTTGTAATTTCAACATTTTTTCAAGTCTGGCCAAGAAGAAATTATTACAGTGTGAGGGGCCCCCATTTCGGTCTCGAACACAAGATATTTTAGAAACGTTACGCCACTGACTTTCACGATCATGTAAAGAGCCACATTTTTTTTAATTTCATATACACCAATCTCAATTTAATCATATCTACGCAATCCTTTATCCATTCCAGCAATTCCACAACAAATATGTTAGCAAAATATCTACACATAGCATCATTAAGAGCAACATATGATGCCAAAATATAGAGACAGACAAAAGTAATATGGAAGAGATATGGACCTTATAATTCCGAGGAACGCTATTAAGGCTCATTTCAGTGATGATACACGGCCCGTATAGACTTGACGGGCGACCTTAGTACGAGTATGATATCATTCCTGCAGACTGTAATATACTCACATACGTTCACTCAGATGAAATGCAATTGTACTAATAATAGACGGGACAGACCAAATGGTTTGTACGTGAATTTTCGTCTTGCTTTACCAAGAAATGGAACGTTGACACAATTAATGGAATATGCAACACTTGTATGGTAATCAAGCAGGCGCTAGACTGTCTACTACAAGATATTAATCATGTAAATGGTTTTCACGAGACTTTCCATGGGGAAGGAAATTTACGAGCATTTACAAATTTTCACCTATTTAAAGAATTTGTAACTATTAAAAGGATTATGTTTTTACACAACACATATTTCAATTTCATATAGGACGTAGGACATTTATTTCGATTTGAGCACCCAAAAGGTAAAATAATAATTTTCTCAGGATCAACGAATTAGACAATACCTACTTGAACCGACCAATTGCTAATAGTAATAAAAATTATATTTTATAATAGGTATTGCGGAGAAAGATATGAAAGACTTTCAATCGAGTGAAATTTGCGAAGTCCTTTTCAAAACCTAATCATTAAGTATTTTTCTCCGGAATCTTAAAAAATAATGCTTCTAGTTGTCTTTTTCTACCTCCAGAAACAATTTGTTTTTTTTTTGTTGCATTATCGAATGATATTTCGAATAAACTACAAATTACTAATCTTGAACTATTATTGCATTTTTGACACTTACCTTTTAGCCGAGCATTTATTCCAAATTCATACTCCTGACCGATAGGGTGGTCTGATTTTTCCGCATTCGGCGATTATTTCAAAAACTGTATCAGATATGGGAGTTTTAATCCGATTAAACAGATTTGTGTAAGTGCAACAGAGCCCTGCCTTGGAGATAAACCAAAATTTAGCATCCTATCAATCACTGTTTGGGCAAATTAAAATGGGCAACAAAGGCGCATTTCAAAACTGTCAAAAATGGAAGTACTCTAATTTTTGCTTTAGTCTAGCGTCTAGCATAATTTACCACGAAATTGTAAATGGCATTTTATTATGAAAATTCAATTTTTTTTTGTCTATTTCATTTTCAGACCATTTTCTGATATTTGACCGTTTTAAAATATTCTTCAGAAACTTAAAAAAAATCGTACTTTCATCCAGTTTTACCCTAAGTTGCAGACCGCCCATCGGTCAGAACTTTTTTTCCGATGAATCAGAGGACCTGTACAAATTCATAGATTTGTTCTGCCTTATTTTTTTTTCTTAGGCTACCATCATGGGCGTAGCCAGGATTTCAGTCAGGGGGGGGGCAAGCCGAAAATTTTTTCAACATCATGATTTTCTTAGGAGTTGAAATTTCCGGTCGCAGAAATATTGTTAGCAAATTTTAGAGTAGCCTGGCTTGTAGTTGGATTGATGCACAGGGTCATGGATCCGAGACTCACCGTGAACGAATTCACATCATAGTTCGTCACGACCTACGTGACGGACTATGATGTCGCTCAGATTGTAAACAAGTATCCATTTATGGGGATAAATAACATTGCTGGGCGTGCTGTTGATCTCAACGCCCTAACAAAACAGCAGTTTAGATCTTGGAAATTGGATGTCACTCACACATCTGCAGCCCTAGTTTACTGGTGGACTGCCACGCATGATATTTCTTTTATTTTTTTAAATTTAGGAGTCAAATTTTTAAAATGGAGATGAGAATGATTTTCTTTTGCATTCTGATTACATTCAACCAGCCTCCAATATCTGCCTTTTAGAGGGTAGTTTGTCTATTTTCAGTGCATTTTTTGCATCTCGGACTGCATTTTCCACTTGCGAAATCAATTAGTTTCGTCTGTCACTTTCATCTTAGCAAATTAGCATCGTCAGAATATTGATAAATCCTTTATTGATTGAAATATGGTTAACGGTTTTAATAAGATCCTCTAAATTTATCAAAGTATTAACAGTGGCTAAATTTTATTGCTGATATGATTCAGCTAGAAAATAAATTTTGATTTAATAACTTGAAAAACCCGCTCTGTGGCTCATTTGGTTGAGTCGCACTCTACGATGCTAGTAATTTAGAGGTCCGGAGATCGAATCTCGGCGTGGTCCACAATTTCCGTACATGTGAATGGAAATATATAGTGCTTGCAACATTATATACACTCCGAAATGATATGCAATGTAACGTTGACTCGAAATTGCCTATAAACGGCTAAGTTAATGCACCATGGCCCCACAAGGGGCTATACGGTACTGAGAAGAAAAAGAAGAACTTGACAGAAACTGAAATATGAGACCCGTTTTTTACAAGGTCCTTAACCCTGGAAGGTCATGCTTATTTTTAGTACGGAAAGGTCATGCTTCGTCGATTCGACGACGCTCTACTTTGACGCCTCATAAAAATCACCCTTTCTCAAAATATTTATAAAATCTAACAGATTTTCAATCGTTAGTTTATTTCGAATGGAAAAACATCGATTTTGGAGCTGATTTTTTTATGAGTTCGAATCGCAATCTTCCTAAATTGAGGAATCATTTTGAGCCATTTTCCTGATTTATCCTATTTTTGTCCTAGTAAATAATTTTCCCATAATTTTTGAAAAAAATAGGTCCCACATTTCAGACTTATCGTCGAATCGACATCCAGCCATAAGAAATACTGGAGTTCTAAAAGTTACACAAAGTTCATCCTTCGTCGTTTCGATGACGCCAATTTCCAAAAATCCAACTTACCCTGCTTAATTCGTCTAGCCGCAATATACTCGGCAATTACATCGGCACGGTAAGTGCTGTACGAAAACTTAGCTCCAAATAATGAGAATTGTCACGAAAAATGGGATAAATTTGATGATGCGTAGTCGATTCGACAAAGCATTACCTTCCAGGGCTAACAAAGCAAAGCTGTATACCATTTGTCACCCTTTCAGATGAAAATAAGTTGAATTCCACTAACTTCCCGAAGCTCAAAATCTATGAAATGGAACAGGAAATATGGGATCCACCCAGCCACAGTAGCACACTCACAAGTAAAATGTGTGTGCTGGTACGCAGCCTCCGTCAGTTACGATAGGCCACTGGCTGTGATCTGCGCCTCCTGACTGCAAACTGTCTCAATCATGGCTTCTCCGGAAGCACTTGGAGTGGTAGAGAAGGCATCTGCTGCGCCAGCAGCAGAAATTTTTTGAAAATGTTGTACAGTGCAGCGATTTTTTCACTACATCGATAAGAATTTTTTTACCATCTTCATCGACCAGGGGGGGCGACCGCCCCTCCCTGCCCCCCCCCCCCCCCCTGGCTACGCCCATGGCTACCATTGACTAATACAAAAATAAATCAAAAAATCACACTCATTTTGATAAATAATTTATTTATTTTAAAATAATCACAATATGTTACACATAAGTATTGGTTACATATAAAACCAATGTTTGGACTGTTTTTTATCATTGTGTAATTATATAACATCATCTCAAACAAAGAGAATCTATTTATTGTTGAATCTAAACTACTTTGGATATGCTTGCGTCTTACGTATTCAAATTATCCATAATAAGTACAATGGAGAAAATTGTATCGACTACGTCTTAATTTTTCCCTTTTGATTGGATGCAGGGTGAAATGGGAAATTCGTCTCCTTATTACCATCAAAATTTCTACTTATATGTGGTGAGCTGCCATTGACACTGACTAGCCGTTCATCATTTCGGAATGTTGAAAAATTACTGGGACGATCATCTCTGGAGGTTTTCGCTCCTTCTGCGCTATCGCCCGGGGAATTTGTATGAGCTGATTTCTCTCCGGCGTAAATAGTTGGCAATGGAGCTCCGGCAAAAGGATTTGGAATGAGATTCGGTAAAGGTGGCATATGTCCAGGCGGAAAAGCAGCATCGAAACCCAAAAGTCGGGCGTATTTGTTTGACACACCGTTTGACGGATGACTATTGCCGAAGGTAGGAGAAATATCGTTGAACTATAAAAATTATGGTTAGGTATAATACAAATTTGTAAAATGCAGTTCTTTAATGTTATACCTTAGTGTTGGAAACACTACTTAAAAACGGCGGAAGGTATGGGTAGAAAAACTCCGGTCGACGTTGCATAATTTCGCCATCTGGTTTCCTTGACAACGGACGGCCTAAGGGTAATTCCAGAGACATGCGCCTGCCTCGACGTGAAGATCCATTAGTCCACATGTGCGTGCCCATATGAACCTAAATAACGAAAGCTATCTATAAAAAAATCTACTACAAAAGTATTTCGTTAATTTATAGCACCTTCAGATTGCCCTTCGTTGTGAAAGCCTTTTGACAGACCGAACATTGAAAGGGCTTGTCTCCCGTATGAGTTCGCATGTGGATTTGTAGTGCCGAACTTGAACTGAAATTTTTCCGGCATATCGTACAGTAATGTTTCAGGTTCGGCGAACCTTCACCATTGGACTGTGATAGGTATTGTTGTGGTGATTGTTCGGCTGGCGGAACTTTGTTGACAGGACTATCCGGTGCTAATTATGTATGAAACGATTTCAGTTGATTGCTTAGAAATATTATTACTTACTCGTCTTACGTCTGGTTCTTGGCATGACCGGGTCGTCTAAAGTCAATCGCGGCGGTCTGGTTAACAATCCGTTATTGTAAAAGTTTTCAACGCGATTGTTGGCTGCATATTCGAGTTTCTTTAGCGTGTCAATAGTTCGATCCGAAGCTAAATCATTTGGTGATGGTGAATCTGAGTCTGAATTATTATTTTCGCCAGCCAGATCGATACAGTCGTCATCTAGCTCTCGATGTCTTTGTGGTTTCTTTTGAGCCTAATGTGGGAAAAATTTAAAAATATCATCAGACATCATTCATCTTCATCATCGCTACACAATATGACATTCACTTATCAAAATATTCATATACTCGTATGTCTAATATGATACAGTTGTTCAGCTGTTGTTCAATCTCTGCCACCCGTGTGACAAAAGCCTGAATTTCTTCGCTAAATGTTCCATTCTGTGTAGACAAGAAAGATTTCTAAATATTTTTCACGGATTTTCGAGATGACATGGATAAGTAGCTAGATGGCTTTGGTACTCATGTTGTTCATGAAATTTTTGAAATCTACGCATGTTCATCGTGTGTTCGTCGTGTGTACACAGCGCTCGAGTGGCGAAAGATATTGCATCGGCATAGTCCTCCAATTTAGTACGGCGCGGTATTATAGAGTAATCTCATCAGACGAGAACATAAGATTCGAGATATGAGAACAATACTGCAACCATATGAAGATTGTGATTATTTTATATTTTCGATTCATTAAGAATTTCTATTGAAAATGATATGCTCGACGTGCGGCTATAAGAGTTTGGCAGCTGTCCCATAGAAGAAAGTTTGAAAAACGCGAGAAAGCAGAACGGAGTATTTGGAGAATGTACCTACGCAAAATTTATATTTTTCTACGTACGACTATTAGGAACATTTTTGAATTGTAAAAATAAATAATATTTCTTAGACACTTACATCCTCATGGCGTTCATTATAGGGAGTAGTGGCATGCGTTTCACTGTTCTGTAATTGAAAAAAAATTGTTTCTTATATAACACTATAATACTACACCAGATAGGCGAGAAAATTGTGTCCTTATTAGAGAACAATTTGATTAATATACAACGAACACGATGTCAACTCGGCGATGTGCCCACTGTCCCGGTCAAGACTAGTATGCCCTTTTTTCCAACTCAAACGTCTAGTTCTTCGACGTCTTTTGTGTTTACACAAGTGTTACTAATAAAAATTTAATGATCAACCATATATGCGTATCAAACCATATATGCGTATCAAAATATTGCTTACTATAGCCAATCAGTTCTTTTCTTAAGATACTTCTAAGATCTTCATAATTGTATTATGCTTGCTCTTAATAAATAATAATAATAATAATTTTCTTAAGTATCAATGCGTTTTAATTTGATACAAATCACAACGCACTAATATTCATATGGATACGACAATAAAAACTACTTGTGTAAACATTTAAATCATGCTATCTAGGCATGCCGGACCACATCGCCGAGAAGACTTACGCCTTAGTATAGTATTACAATGCAATACTTAGCAACAATGTTATATTTTTCGACCCGGGCTTTCGGTCATATAACATTCGGCCAACCTACGATTTCACTGTCCTCAGTGATAACATAAATTTCCATGGAAACAAAACTTCGTCCACCTGATATATCAACTACATTCGACCTGAATTCTATTCAAATCTCAAATCAAGCCCAAAGCTTCTTTGTCAAATTGCGAGCCACAGTTGCTCCAGAACTCTTGTCCTCAATTATCAGCATTCTCACATGCTTTCTCCGATCTCGAGCCATACCTGCTCCCGAGAAATCTAACGATCAATTCCAAGCGTCTTAATCGCTTCGTCCAGCTTCGGCACTAACCTGCCCCGGACACAAACTAATAGATCAACCATTTTGATCGTAACGAGCCACACCGGCTCCACGAGCGCTCAATACCACCGCTTCCGAGCTTCGCTAGCTCGCTCACAACCCGATTTATCAACAATTCTGAGTATAGAATTCAACACGTCCAGTTCTGAACCACACCTGTTCCTGGACCAACAAATTTGCACATAGCACTCAACACATCCAGTACAGAGTCTGAACTACTCCTGGACTACAATCCAACCATTCCGAGCGTATCGCTCATCACGTCCAATTCGAAGCCTCTCCTGCTCCTGGATCACAATCCAACAATTCCGAGCATAACGCTCATCACGTCCAATTTCAAGCCTCTCCTGCTCCTGGACCACAATCAAACAATTCCGAGCATAACGCTCATCACGTCCAATTTCAAGCCTCTCCTGCTTCTGGACCACAATCAAACAATTCCAAGCATAACGCTCAACACGTCCTGTTCCGAGCCTCTCATGCTCCTGGACCGACTTATCAAAATTACGAGCATAGCGCTCAACACGTCCAGTTCCGAGTCTCACCTACTCCTGGACCAATATTCAACAATTCGGAGTCTCTCTGCTCCTGGACTATCTAGTCCGCAATTTCGAGCCTAGCGCTCAACACATCCAGTTCCGAGCCAATTTTGCTCCCAGACCCCGATACGACTCGACTAAAAGGACCGAATATTCTGTTTTATATAAAATTTATTAACAATCCGAAAGTTAAAAAAAACACACAAATGGTAATAACAATCCGAAAAAAAAAACAACAAGGTAAAATGAAAATTATAGAATGTGTTTTTTTTAAAGGTTACTATTAGAAAAAAGTAAAAAAAGAAAGATTACTTAAATGTCTTCTACTCTTTTATTTCGGTCATCTCATATTCATCTTCATCTGCAGAGGCATCATCGGTATCGGTCAAACAGAAATCACTTAGCTGGCACCATGGTTTCATTCTGTCCGCAGCATGGACAGAATCGTATGGTTTTTGAGCGATTTGAATGGAGTCTGGATCGCTAACTCGATAGCGATCATTTCCAATTACTTCCCTTACCTGATAGGGACCCTTAAAACGAGGTTTCGTTTTCCGCGATTCGCCGGTGGCCAGCGCCTCACAACGTATTAATACCAAATCTCCAACTGAATAGGTCCTCGGAGCCTTATGGACAGTGTTAAATCGTTCGGCTTGCTCTCGTTGATTTTCAACTGTTCTAGTAATGGCATCTTCTCGTCTCTCACGCATTTCCATTATTCCAGTAGCACCAGATGCGCGTTCCTTCAATCTTCTCTTAAGATCAGCTAACACGATATTGTCCTCTTCATCTTCGTCTACATCATCTCTAGGTGGAAAAATCTTCCCGTCATGTAAAGCCAGCACTAACTTGTTTCCTATGATGTTTCGAGGAGTGAATGCCATCAGCAACTCACTTGGCGTCTGCTTTGTTGTTGTATTCTTCATATTGTTCAGGGCCCACTGAATGTTACGAATATTCGCATCCCAATCATATCCATCAGGATCACTTGTCAGGGATGCAATAGCAGCCTTTATGGTACGGAAGTATCTCTCGATTTGTCCATTGCCTCGGGGTGTGTGTACTGCATTCAAGATATGATGAATAACATTTTCTTGGCAATAGTTCTTAAAACGGTTAGACGTGAATGCTGCCCCTCGATCGGATACAACTCTCGTTGGCATGCCAAAGAATTGCGTCATATTGTCGAAAGTTTTGATAACTCCTTTCGCATCCGCAGATTTTACAGGTTGTAAGATGATAAACTTTGTGAACGCATCAATTACTCCCACGAGATACATATTACCAGCTTTACTTCGAGGATATGGGCCTAGGTGATCTACGTGCACGGTGAAAAATGGTATCGGCTGTCGTTCCGGTATATGTATTTGGTACTTGGTTTCATCGAGTCCTCTTTTATTATATAAACATTCCACACACGAGTTCAAATATTTGCTGGTTGATTTCTTCATTTTACTGAACCAAAAATGTCTTTGCACATTGTCCATTGTTTTATTAACACCACAATGTCCCATATCGTCATGAAACATCTTCAATACACGCCAACGCAATCCATTGGGTATTACGAGTCGCTCACCAACATCTGTTTTCCTGAAGAGTTTTCCGCCACGTATGATAAAGTTTTGCATTAGCTGTTTGTAGTTCTGGTTTTTCTTATCAGCACTTTGCAAACAATCTCTGATTGCAGCAAGATGTTTGTCTTGAAACTGTAACGTGGCCACCCAATCTGAAGCATCAATACCAATAGATAGAACTTGTTCCGCAACTGTTTGAGGCTCGATGGCCTCCTCACCCGGGCTTCTGCTCAAAGCATCGGCATGTGTCATTTTACATCCTGCCCTATACTCGATATCAAAGTCAAACTCAGCTATTTTAAGCCACCATCTCGCAATACGTGGATTGAGATTCTTTTTCTCTTGTGTCATTCTTAGCGAATTGCAATCGGTAATGACCATAAATTTTTTATTTATAAGGTAATATTTAAATCGTTCAAGTGATTCGACAACGGCTAATGTTTCAAGCTCGAAACTATGATATTTTGACTCGGCAACGGTGGTCGAACGACTAAAGTAGGAAACTGGTCGCACTGACTTATCACTTTCGACTTGCATCAATATTCCGGCTATACCACAGGAGCTAGCATCAGTGTGTACTTGATGCTGTTTGCTGAAATCGAATATAGCTAATACGGGTCTTTCGATCAATTTTGCCTTCAGCGTTTCAAATGCTTCCTGTTCCCTTGGGCCCCAGTGAAACTCGATGTCTTTTTTCAGCAACATGTTTAACGGTCGCGCAATTTTTGAAAAGTCTTTAATGAACCGTCGGAAATAACTACATAACCCTAAGAATTGTCGAACTTCTTTAACGGAACACGGTTTTTTATATTCGTTTATCGCGGTCGTTTTACTTGTTCCGGGTTGAATACCGTTTGCACTAATTTCGTGTCCCAAAAATTTTAGTTCGGTGTTGACAAATGAGCACTTTTCCAATTTCAAAGTCACACCCGCAATCTTCAATTCTTTCAAAAGTAATTCTAATATGTAAAGATTCTCCTCGACCGTCTCTGTTGGAATTAAAATATCATCCATATAGACGATTACCTTCCCGTATGGAATAGAACTCATGATTTTACCCATCAGTCTCAGAAAAACTGCTGGAGAATTTGTTAAGCCAAAGGGAACTCTTTTATACTCATAATGCCCTTCAGGTGTCACAAAGGCGGTAAACTTCCGGCTATTTCTTCAACAGCAATTTGATGATACCCTGACATCAAATCGAGGCAAGTAAAATATCTCTTGTTCGCGAGCAAATTTAATGTCTCCTCTATATTCGGAAGGGGAAAAAACTCACGTACAGTAATAGAGTTCAACTTTCGATAGTCTACACACATTCGGTAATCACCGTCTTGTTTTTTCACGAGCAGAACCGGACTTGCATATTCCGAATTAGATTCTTGTATAATGTCTAATTTAAGTAGTTCGTCTATTTTTTCCCGTAACACTTCACGTAACCCATAAGGCACTTTATAAGGTTTGTATCTAACAACCTCTGGCGTTTTAAGTTTGATATTCATTTCGACGAGATTAGTTTTACCTAACTCTGACATTTTCGTCGCGAAGCAAATTCGATAGTCTTCCACTAATTCACATAACTTTTGTTTATTCTCTGCTGTCAATTCACTTTTTATCACGAGTTTTTCACTTATACCATTTACATGATCGTCATCTATACGGTAAACGTTTTCCGGAACGGAAAATTGAAAACATTTCCATGTCTTTAAGAGACATGTATCGGGTCTATCGAGGAAATTTCTTCCTAGAATTACTGGAACCACCTGTGCGGTGTCCTCCACAATTAAAAGTTCAATTTCGAAATTTAAATTTTGGTAAATTACATTTTGTATCGTCTTCTCTTTTACAATCGTCACTGTACCACCAAACCCAGACAATTTCACAAAACATGGCACTGCTTCCCACTTATAATTTTGGGCTACTTGATGTTGAACTGTGGAGCAGAAACTACCTAAGTCTAAAAAGCATCTCACTTCTATTCCGGCAATTAAAACGATAGGGTGATATTCGTCATTAAATACTGACCCTATATTGTTCATTAATTGCTATTCTTTATTAGCACAATTTTTCGCAACATGCCCGGGCTTATGGCACTTAAAACAATTCAGATTTCGTTGCGGACACTCTCGGTAACGATGTCCCGCTCTGTTACACTTGAAGCATTTCATTTCATTTTCCTCCTTTCTCTTTTCCCGATGAAGTGAAGAGTCGAAACGTCTGTATTTTGGCAGAACTGGTTCATTGATTTTTAGGTTACTTCTTTTGGTAGGAATAGAATTACGATTCAAGAAGGTACCATCTCTATTTAGCAAAAGATGACGATGTCTCTCCTGCTGTCTCATTGCATTAACTTTTTTTATGAAAACTAATAATTGTTGAAGATTTTCACAATTAGCTGCGGTGAGCATGTTGATCATTCCCTTGTCGTCCATTCCCGATATTATATAGGACATAGTTTCTTTCTCGGGTAGATTAATACTTTTTGCCATAGCGGCAATGTGATAAAAGTACTCTTCTACACATTCCTCGGTTTTCTTTTTACGCAGCATTATTTGCATTAGAGTATCTGATTCATATTTGGTAGTAGGAAAACTGCCAACCAGCTCCTTCTTAAACTCCATCCAAGACACAATGTCAGTTCGCGATTGGTGCCAGTATTTCGCAGCGCCACCAAGTCTCAATGTTGCGTACAAGACCAATGTGCGCTCATCCCACAAGAAAACTTCTGCCAATCTTTCCAAATTTTCGATCCACTTAGCCGCACTATGTGAGCCCGCGGCAGGATCGAATACGGGTACTAATATACATAATTCCGAATTATTTACCTTATGTTGGGTTTCTATATTACCATTGTTGGTCGTAATTTCCGTTGACGTTGCTGATGCTGCAGAGCTTCTCATGGCCAGCTCACGCTTTAATAGTGAATTTTCCCACCTTAGTAGCTCCACCTCTTTAGCTTCGGAGTCTGCCGACGTCAAATTGGCAAGATTTTCATTCGTCGCAGCTGGATCCCTGTCTTCATTCACCATCACCTCACACTGCTCACTCTCAATTTGATCACTCATGTTCCGTTTATTGTTTTTAGTTTTTCACTTCGCGATTTCTTTTAGGTTTAACCTCCTTAGTTTTTCACTTCACTTTATTAATTTGTACACTTGCGTTTTTGGTTTTACCCCACACCTGAATTATTAGAGAACAATTTGATTAATATACAACGAACACGATGTCAACTCGGCGATGTGCCCACTGTCCCGGTCAAGACTAGTATGCCCTTTTTTCCAACTCAAACGTCTAGTTCTTCGACGTCTTTTGTGTTTACACAAGTGTTACTAATAAAAATTTAATGATCAACCATATATGCGTATCAAACCATATATGCGTATCAAAATATTGCTTACTATAGCCAATCAGTTCTTTTCTTAAGATACTTCTAAGATCTTCATAATTGTATTATGCTTGCTCTTAATAAATAATAATAATAATAATTTTCTTAAGTATCAATGCGTTTTAATTTGATACAAATCACAACGCACTAATATTCATATGGATACGACAATAAAAACTACTTGTGTAAACATTTAAATCATGCTATCTAGGCATGCCGGACCACATCGCCGAGAAGACTTACGCCTTAGTATAGTATTACAATGCAATACTTAGCAACAATGTTATATTTTTCGACCCGGGCTTTCGGTCATATAACATCCTGGAAATTTGAATATGCACACAAAAGATTTTTTTAAACAAATAAATACTAAATATTTTGTTATTTCCTACTTTTCATGCTCTTTTAATACATCCGAGCTGATCCCCAGGATAATTGAAATCGCTGTGTATCAGGCTCACCGCTCGACTTTAGTGTATCACTTTTAAATATTGTATGGTTTCTTAAAATGGTGGCTAAGACAGAGTTTAGCTAAAAGCCCAATTACCGCTTAAAAGTGAAACCACAAAACCCGTGAAGTTGAACTAGTGTGTATAATAAAGGCTAGGCGATGAATTTAAGAGTGGAGAGATGCCTTGAACCAACCAGTGTTGCTTAGGAAGTATAGCAGCTCTCCTAATTTCACATTAGCTGCATCCTCCAAGCTTCCTATAGAAAAGCCTTGCGGAGCGTCCTACACCGGGTTCTGGCAAGTCCCGGGCATTCACACAGGAAGTAAGTCAGGGTTTCCCATCTACATTTCCGCAACTGCGACAATGTGCGTTGCGAGGATGCCCAACCTGGTAGCGTGGAGTCCTATTGGTCAGTGCCCCGTGATAACAGCAGTATGCTTCGCGATATCTTTACGCGGTTTAGTCAGAATCTCAGTCGTTCTTCTCCTGTCGTAGGAGGGCCACATCTTTCGTGATATAACGCAAGTCCTCAGATTTTGCTGGTTGGAATCAGCAGCTCTTTGGCTGGAGATCTTACTCCTCACAGCTGCCATCGGGGCGCAAACATACTCTGCATGGGAGCTGTTAAGAGTGGCATCCCTTTCAGCAAGTTCGTCAGCGATCTCATTACCCTCTATGTTCCTGTGCCCAGGTAGCCAGAGTAGGGTGATTTTTTGTCGTGTCGTTAACGCTTCCTTGAAGGTTGTTTTCACCGATTGCAATGCAATAATAGCAGCTTGACTATCTGAGCATATGGTGATTATTTGGTATGTTCCGGAGAGCATGACAGTGCATGATTGCAAGCACTTCGGCCTGATAAATGCTTGTATGGTCAGGAAGACGGTAATGTTCAGAGATATTTAGTGATACGCAGAAGATTCCGGTACCCACGCCACAATCCATTTTAGAACCATCCGTGAAAAAGGTGATGTCAAAATCCTTGACCGCCTCACTCTCTTTCCACTCACCTCTAGTTGGGAATTTGGCATCAAAGTTCTTCCCACAGCTTAGTTTGGGCACTTTGAAATCCGTTACGATGTTGCGTACGTTTTGTGGGAGCTATGGTTTAGAATATTGATGTGGCCGTATGGCCTAGCACTTCAGCAGTTTAACGCTTTAAGCCTGACTGCACTACATGCTGCCAGTTGGTTGATAAAAAGATCCACGGATGGGAGATGAAGGATTACATTTAGCGCATCCCTCGGGCATGTTCGCATGCCTCCTGTGATACTTAGGCAAGCCGATCTCTGCACTCTACCAAGTTTTATTACATTGTAGCCTTTACTGAGCGCTGGCCACCAGACGAGTGACCCGTATGTTAGGATGGGTCGTACCACACCGCCGTGTACACCTAAAGTACCATCTTTGGTTTGAGACCCCCATTCTTGCTAAATACTGTCTTGCAGGCGTAAAAAGCAAAACAAGCTTTTATAACGCGCTCTTCAATGTTCAACTTCCAGTTGAGCTTTCAGTCCAGAATAACGCCGAAATACTTCGAGCTGGACGATAATTGCAGTTGATGTCCATTTAATTTCGGGAGCGAGAAAGGCGGTATTTTGGTTTTTGTAGTAAACAGCATCAGTTTTGTCTTTCCTGGGTTTATGCCCAGGCCACAGCTTGTGGCCCATTTGCTGACCAAACCAAGGGCTCTTCCATGATCTGACTGGCCACGGAGAGACACATTCCTGATACTACAATCGCTACATCATCCGCATATGCGACTACCTTAATCCTCTCCGTGTCAAACCTAGCTAGGATTTTTTTAAATACTACTAGCCATAGTAGTGGAGAGATGACACCACCCTTGAGGTCTTCCTCTGCACACAAATTTAGTCAAGTGGCTGCTTCCTAAGTCACCATGGGTTACTCTGGTCGTTAGTATTGTCTCTATCTAGGACCCAAGCTCTGGCTTAATTCCTGAGAGTGCCTCATAAATAGATTCAATGCGAACGTTATTGAATGCCCCGTCTATGTCGAGGAATGCGAATAACGTGTATTGTTTGTATTCAAGGCTGTGTTCGATGATAGGGACCACTTCTTGAAGACCCGTTTCCGTGGACTTTCCCTTCACGTATGCATGCTGTGATTTTGAAAGTGCTGAGTTCTCAAAACTTTGCCGGATGTGTAAGTCTATTGAGCGCTCTTAAGTTTTGAGTACGAAGGAAGATAAACTAATCTTTCTAAAATTCTTCGCGGTCTCATGCCCTCGTTTACCTACCTTCGGTATAAAAACGACTCGAACCCGTCGCCACGACTGGGGAACGTGGTTGAGTAGCAAAAGGCTTCTGAAAAGTATCAGCAGCCATGGAACTATCAAATCCTGCGTCTTCTGAAGCCTAATCGGTAGTATGTCATCTGGTCCTGGGGATTTATAAGGGCAGAAGCTGTTGATTGCCCAGATAATCTTCTCCTCAGTAACAGTGGCGCAACCAAGATCTTGTCCTGTAGGGGGCTAATGATGGATTTGCCTTCACTAGTTGAGTGCTATATTTTCCGCAGTAATGACGCTATACGGTAGACTGAGACATTCCCGCCAAAACAGGCCATGTGCCTATACTGCAGGCTGAGCGACGCGACGACACAGCGCGGTATAAGGCTTCTTCGGATTCATATACTTTTTCTTTGATTTTAACAGAACGAAAATAAAAAAAATGGATTCTGATTGACCGTGTGTGGGTTGCCTAGGGAGGCAAGAAAGAAGACGCTGAAGACGGTGATGCTTTGAGCTCTTATTATTATACAAAACAGAAACATATCGTAAACTAAAGCACATGGACATTATGGTATAGGCAGTGGCGCAAACAGGATGGCTTGGACCTTTGCGGATCTAATGGCTTTTTCGTAAATTTTCAGGCAATCTGTCAAAACCTTTGCCTGCTGCAAATTTTGAATATATCCCGAGTTAGCTTCCGTAACTAAGAAAGGTTCATGTTCCACCATGGAGGTAGAACTTTCTTGCTATTTTTCAATATTGTATAAAGGCGATATTTTAGCGTAGCCAGTAATGCTCCCAACCAGCAAAAAACACATGTGGGAGCTATAATTCATGCACTACACGTCAGCCAAGATACCTTGGTCATTTATCACGTTTTCACAAGCAGTATATGACGATATCCCCATATATCATCTATACACGCCTTTGCGCCTTATTACGGATAAAGATTACAAAATCATCACTCATAAATATGATGCAATAGTTGGGTAACATCTATGTTCAATGCATCGCTCGTAAAATGACTTACGCGAAATTAATGAATGATGTGAGAAATGCAAAATGCACACTACGAAATAATTCCATATGAATCCCAAGTCAGAATTTTGATTAAATTTTGCATAATAAGGAGAAAATGGATTCAAAGCCGGTCCATTTCTGATTTAGCGTTGACCCATACATATGGTGTGATGGACAACTTGTAATGGCACAATCACGCTACCAACATACCTAAATACATAAAGAATCAAACGTGCGCGTTTGTCTTATATAGTAAGAAGAAGAAGAATGCGACAAGTGTACCAATCATTTCTGAGGAGAAAAAAAACCATTGTATTTCCCATAGGCAAGCACACATAATGATTAATGGAATTTCCCTCAGCTAAGATGCATGAAGTTAAGTTTTTTTGAATATTTTGACGATATACGACACTGGCGATCCTACCTTTGGGTTTTGGGGGTTCAAACTCCCTCCGAAATTTTCAGATGTATTAATTTTCTTTTTAAGACAGTATAGGATGGCTGGAATAGTGGTTAGGGTAATCGCCTTCGAAGCACAGGGTAGTGGTTTCGAAACCCACTGTAGACAGATTCAGTTTATGATAGTTTTAGAATTCATCATGTGACCAACTATGATTTCACTGACATACTAAATGAGTACTTCTTTATATGAAGACGGAAAACGAAGATATTTCAAATTTATGAAGAAATTTTATCGACAATGAGTGAGGGACTCAGTACTCGGAAAGTTACGGGTAATATGTTGCTATTTCTCTGAAGATTGGGAAGGCCTAGTGCCAAGAAGGCACTACAAAAAAATCAACAGGAGAAAACTATGACCCGTGTAAGTTTCACTCAGAGTTAGGGCAACTGAAATTGGAAATAGCAAAATTATTTTAAGTTTTATAATTTTGCCACTAACCTCAGATTAAGGCTGACAGATTTAGTTAATTTATCTGGACTGGCCTGGACTCCCTGCCAACGTAAACCTCGTTCCTAAAACCCCTCTCGAAATATTTTCTGCGTACGCCCCTGATATACGACGTCAATGCTGGCTGGGCAGCCGATGCAAAGCGGGTCAAATTTTACGTTACATGCGCTTTTAATATGCATCAGAGATGACTGCCATAATATTCGAAAACGGTGTGTAACGGCTTTTGGCGGTTCATTTTTTTTATGGGTACTTTAGATCCCTAATACTTACGCCTCGCCTTAAGTGTGTCTCTTTTAAATATTGTGAAAAAGGCGAGATGCCAGTGTAGCGAGCGGTAAAGGAAAAACGACTCAAATTAATTTATGGGTATATGTTACTTGCGCTTTTCATATATTCTGGATGATCCACAGAATATTTGAAAACGCTGTGTATCTTTTTCCAATATCTACAAAGGCGAGGTGCGAGCGTAGACATAGCATTGAGCCTATAAAAGGCGTCTCAAAAATTTGTATGGGTTACTATGAAAAAAAAAATTGAAAACAATCTCATTTTCTAGTAAAAATAACAATTACGAGAAAATTCAAAACATTCCACCATTACCATATACACGATACTCCGACCCAATATGAATTACTAACATGGGCATTCCGCATATTCAAATATTCCACATTTTTGCCAACAATTAATTGTAGCGTCACCAAAACTATTCGAAACGACATAAAATTTAATTATCATCTTTGTTACAAATGACATTCGTTATAGACAAAAAGTGGCACTTAATCAGAAGTCGTTTCAGGCCCATATGGAACTGCCAACTTTTGTCATAAATCCTTCACATGATATGACTACATATTAGTGCGGTCCCCACATTATAGTCGTCAGGTCCGGCAATTTTGCAAGCCTCAAAGAGGATAAAAATACTACACCATATACCCGTATAGTTGTCGGCTCGGTTGGCAGAATATGATGTGCGAATACTACACATACGAGTACTATACGCGTCGAATGCCATCCAATTTCGTATCATAATCTCCCCAAAAAAGTCATGCTTGTCTTTATTGCTTGATGAGTGTAGTTTCTTTTATTTTTAATAATTGCTCTTACATGATGTTGTGTTGTATGGGATATATTTATAGAATCGTATAGAGGAGAAAAGGATACATCGAATTTTTTTGGGAAGAAGGTAATCCGATTTACAACATTTTTGCTAATTTCTGTAAATACAACGAAAGATTCAGCATACTGTTTTGTATCTAAAATATGTTTTGATTCTTTTCCGAAATTCGTGTTTTAGTTCCAGCGTGAGTTGCTTTTGCAAGGTCATTTTGCTTCAACATATTCAATGCCAATATCCACCAATTTCTTGTCAAGAAAACTAAAACTATTCCGCATACATTTCATTCCAATTCACTACTGAAAACCTAAATCAAATCCTAAAAATCTTCTTAAAATTAAGTACCTAAAACTTGCTCTAGTTTACCACCAATTCCACTATAAGTACATAAATGCAAGAAAACCACTTTCATTCCACCATACCAGATACCACCATATCACAGCTCACGACATGCATTATTTTGCATACAACATTGAACGCGACATATCACTTTTATGAACATGAAAGCCGACAATTAATAACCCGCTCATAATTTCCCTGAACAAAACACCGCGGACGTTTAATTAATGATGGAATTCTGTAATTAATTTATTTTTCCCTGTTTGTCTGTCTCACGGTATATGAACGTAAACGTATTTATGCGAGAGCGCTGATATAAGCATATACTCGTAGGATACACCTCAAACTAGCCGGCAGTTTTGTTTGACTTGGTACATGATTTTGCGCTTTCAAGCACATTGCAACAAATTACCATTTGGAAAACTCCAAAGTGCAAACGGCTCTTCCCCAACTATATGCAAGGATGCTAGTGTACATTGAATGGCGTATGCAGACATATCGTGTATCGTACGTAGTTGAATACGACGAATACGCAAAATTGCATTGAACCTTCTCAGATGCAACACCCAACAAACTAACCAAACCATCAACCATGGTTCCATGATACATACATACGTACGTAGGTACTCAACATAAAAGCGGATAGGATAGTTTTGCCTAGATGAAGTCGAAGAGTGTAATCATGTAGAAAATTATTCTGCACGTATTCGAAATACTATGAGCATAATTACGATATTGGAATTTGTCGTGATATGGATTCACATAGAAATGACAACTTGTCAGATTTTAATTTGAGCTCAAATATGTAAAATAAGTAAATAGGAAATTAAGAATAAATCAACATCTCCCTGTGTACGTTCAAGTTTTATTAATGAATTAATAAACTGTTAAGGTAGAATTTTCTTACGGTGCAAATTTTTATCTTAATTAAAAAAATTGTTTTTGGATACTTACTTTCATTGGAAGGATATGATCATATATTGATGACGAATTAAATTGCTGCTCTTGCGTATAAGTACATGAATGCATTTCGAGTGCCACATGCGTTGGGAATTGCTTTAAGCAAAATGTACATGTCACAGTCCCGTTAGTTGATGATGTGTCTGAAATAGTTAAAGCAAAAATAAAAAAGTCAGAAAAAGATGTTTGAACATAATTTTTTTTTAGCGATATAATGCTAACTTTGAATTTAACATCCAAGGAAGAGTCTATGATGAAGGCTACAAGAAATTGTCTATATATCAAAACCTTCATCGTGAAAATTAAATGTCGATAACCCCGATGTGCAAATTTTTTTAAAACACTTTTTTCCAGAATCGCGAGTTTTGACAAAATTCTCGCAAGTTCTAGAAATAACTAAAAATATCCTTGCATAATGAAATTCATGCCAGAAATACGAATCCACATTTGTAATAATAGAAAATGCTGGAGGAATCTTGTCATTTATTTAAGAATAAGTGAGATCCGGAGTCCAAGATCCGCTTGGCATATCAGAGGACCAGCGTCCACATACCATATATATATACGCTGACATTCGAACCTCTTTACTATTTTTGGAGGAATAAGATTTTTGACACGTGAAAACTTTTCATGGAAATCATCTTTTTAGAGCAGTGTTTTGGGGAACACTTGGCCAAGTTGTAAAATTGTCGCTGACCACCAAGTGGGAAATCGATGGAGAGTCATAAAACGAACATACGAAGCTTTGGTGGACGTACGAGTATTAAACCTATAGTAAATTTTCATTTTGCTGGATTTTCAAGGTTGCTATTAATTCAATCAAAAATTTCACAATTTTACAAACAACGTCAAACCACGTTTTCGATTGAAACGGCGATAACCTATGATGAACTTTCCATTTTTTTTCAATGTGGCCAAGTATTTTGACACATTGCAGGTTCAGTGGCGATTTAGGACAGTGAAAATAGGTTCAGGGTAAAAACGAAAACTTTTCACGACAAAATCTATATATAAAAATATTGCATCAAAATATTTGTTGCCAAACTTTAACTTTTATGAAAACTTGGTATATACCCCCTTCCCTTTTTATCGTGAATTTAGTATTTAACACTTCGCCAGGCACATGCCGCGATCAACACGAACGGGCACGTGGGGTCTTTTCGGACCCCAAAGTTTAATGAACTTATCCTTGAACATGTATCAAATTGTAAAAAAAATGTATAAGGTACTGTGTTATGTTTTGAACATGTTTGAGACAATTATTTACAAAATGTGTTCTACATACTGTAAGCTGTACACATTTTAAGCGCCTATGGCGATCAATGTTTTTACTGTTTTGTCACTCTTCCTTGGACTCAAGGAAAACTACTTTGTTTCTTGAGTAGTGAGGCTAACTTTTAGAACAAATTTCAAAAATATGAAATAGCCAATGCCTGTAAACTTGTTTTCAACTTTTTCTAGATGCCCCTGCGACTTCATTTGACATAGAATGATCTGTGGTAAGAATTAGGGGAGGCAAAATTATGATATATATTTTTTTAGACTTGCTACAGTCAAGGAGTGTTGTCCGTCATATATCAGAAGAAGAAGCTATCACAGCAATTGAAGAGCAAAGCTAGTAGCTGTTTTCGTGGATTTCTTAAGCCAGGATAATTCCTGACCAGTTGATTTATGGTATAATCTCTTCCTTTACTTTCATTGCAGCCAAGAATTATATGAGGCTTACCTCTGCACAGTGTGAAAAGACGCAATAAAACGACCGGGGAAGAATAGTAAAGATATCGAGACAGTCGAGATAAAAAGATCTCAACATAGAGTATGGTTCCGAGTTTCCTTTCCGGGATATTCAGGACAATTGCGGCTTTGGTGCTCATGGGGTCTTTGAAGACCCCACGTGCCCGTTCCTGCAAACTTGTACTTTTGGCTATCAAAACTTTTTTTCTGGAAAGAATTGGTATTTTTTTCAATCATATTTCTGAGCAGAATTTTGGTGGATTAGATGTCCTAAAATATCCTGGATGGGCTAAACCGTTCAAAAGTAATATATAAAAAATACCCTCTGGGGTCCCAAAAGACCCTACGTGCTCGGTGGAGGGTTAAGTAAATTATAATGGCAGCTCTCACTTCTTGTAATTATTGAAAAAGAAAGGGGTCACCGATATATATAGATTTTTGGTCCTAAATTAGTTTTGCAATATTTCATTGATTGCAACAATTTTTAATCATTATTTTATGATTAAAATTTATGCTTCCGCAACTAACAGAAACTCTTTGTAGTCACTTTCTCTGGTCTACTTAACTCCCCGACTGGCATAAGATATATCCTGCTGAGGAATTCTCTTGGAAGTCTATAACTAGGGAAAAACTAGAATTGTGATGGAAAATCAAGAATTAAAAAGGATGTATCTAAAAAAATAACACACATTTTGAAGATCGTTTTGAAAAATTTATGAATAAAACTCCAAGCTTTTCCTTCGTTCTTATCATGTTTACGACAATCGAGGCCTCCAACCCAAGACCTTTTATCGAAAAAGTTTGAATAAATCGAACCATGAGTAACTCATGAAAGGAAACTTTTAACCATTAAAGGATAATCCATAAAAATAGTGTTCACCGTCATTCTGTTTTCGAATGGTGCTGCAGTTTATTTTTTTTTTTTATAAAACTATGGTTAAGTTGCGTAAAATTTGAAAATGTAGGTATATGGAATTGTCAGTACTACAGTAAAGGCTTCGCGGACCACCTCTTATTGGCTCGGGGACCACCGGTTATATTAGAGCATCTCATTTTGACTGCAACTAGACAAAGTTTTTACGCTGAGGCGATATCCTAACCAATGATCCATTGAGATTCAACAGAGGTGCGATTTATTGGTAGTTGAAAATTTATCTGTTACCTATTCAATTTCTATTTCATTAATTTAATTGGGTTACCTACTCAGCACGAGTTGCATGCTCAGCAAAACATTAAAATTCGTTGCGGAACAGTTATATGTAACAGATAGTTCGGGCAGGAATACATGATTTCGCGTCGAAAAAAGGGTTGCCAAACAATAAGAATAAAAGCGCCAAAAAAGGAGATTATTTTACAAAAAACAGCGGTTGAAGTTGAAAATAACATTTTTTTTCTGATTCGCATTGATAACGGTATAATATTTTTGGGCAGATTCGGCTAAAAGAATTTTTCAGTTGTTTGTAAGTGCCAAAAGAAGGTTTTAAGGACAGACAATTTTCGGAAAACCCTTCAAAAAGACGAAAAATTGAAAAAATTGGTTTTTTGTATGGACTTTTGTGTGCAATTTTTCCGGAATGGCTTTTCGAATGGACAAATAGAAAATTCTTGGAGAAAAACTCGGAGAATTCTGGAAAAACGCGAAATATTTGAATTATTTTTTTCAAAGAAATTTTGCATTTTTATCGGATGTGTTTTATTTGTAAATATTGGGACAGTGTTGCTTAGGCTGTTTTTCGATCATTCGATCATTTTATGTCAAGAACGTTGCAGGACGACCCATCGACTGCTGAATACTCGAGACAACTGCTGGCGCTTAGTAATGGCTAAATTCCTGTTGATGTTTCGACAGGATTGATAACGTTCCTGGTAAATTTTTTTTGAGCTTACATCGTTGAAGGAGGAACTCATCAAACCAAATTTTTCCCCGCGGTATTGCTCAAAATTATAAAAATATTGATTGGTTTAGTGAACGGGCGCGATGCTAGCAGTGAAGAATAAAGACGTCGTTTGATTGAATTTCATTATATTCAAAGTCAAATCGCTGGTGAACTGCATTGGTACGATTTCGTTGACAGCATGACCGACGAGGATGAAGTGATCAACTATCCGACGAAATTTTTTAACTGACTTGAAGTGCTACGAACTCCGCCGCATAATTTACGGCTGAAGGTCTGATCGATCATAATCATGTTGCGGGATCTGAATCGTACGAAATTGTGCAGCGGAACGTGGTTGTCCGTCAAGAAACTGATGGACAATTTGTTTCAGGCTACGATCATCAAGGGCAAATTCAAAGGAGAAGACGTCTTTATTCCACAAATTCCGATTATTGTAACTGATCTCCTATGCGAATTCAAGCGGATTCAGCTCCCCATTAGTATGTTTTGTATAAATTAACAATGTTGAATCTTTTCACAAAGTTTTGAAAGTAAAGAGCACACAACCTTGGAACGAAAAACCAAAATACAATTTTTGTATGGCGAATCGATCTGGTATGGCATCCCTCACATCAGGGTCGGTTTTAAATAATTGGAGCCCGGGTCTAATATTCACATGAGGTCTCCGTAGTGGTTAAATTCGTTTTTAGGCGCAGACAATAAAAATATTTTTAACAATGTATTTTCATCCTGTCTTCATTCGAGGAAACAATTTTTTCATACAAAGCATAAAAAACACAGTCAAGAAAGACTTGGGGGAGGAAAAATAATCCTGGATTGAACTTGAGGAAATTCAATGAACCAATATAGCCTTAGGCGGTGAAGAGGTACAGGCGCTAGATTGCTGATAGTCTCAATATCAGCCAATTTTACTATGCTCGCTAGGGGTACAAATTACAGTTTGAGAACAAAAGTGGATTGCGAAAAAAATTCCAATTTCTTAAAGAACAAAAACTAATTTAAATACAACAAATAATAAATCAAGTGAGCACTACCACTTTAAAATTTCGACAAACACTATAGTGCATTAAAAGTTTTTCACACCCCTCCCCCCTTCGAAAAATACCCCTAAGTGGGTTTTTCCCATAAACAGAGTTTTTTTTTGTTTTGTTGAAAACTCGAATTCTAAAAAGTATTTAAACACAAACAATTGTAAATTACCGCAAGGGGGGGTTAAAATATCCGCACTTTCAAAAAAAATTTCGCGCACTTAAAGTAGTCTTTAAGTGCATTTGGATCTCATATCAGCAAATTTGAGTTCTAAGAGAGAGTTAGAGCTCTCACAAGGGCTGTTTAAAACATTTCCACCTTCAAAAAATTTGTCGAGCACCTCCTGCCTGTCACTACCACCCAAGTAGCGAATTCAAGAATTCCCTTAAAAGAAAAGTGCCGATTAATTGTCACAGGGGCTTAAAAGGATATATCCATTTCCATTCCTCCCCCCCTTAAAAACTACATTTAGTTGTCAAAAGGGCCGTTTAAAACATTTTCACCTTCAAAAAAATTTGTCGCGCTCCTCCTTCCCTTAAAAACTATCCCTGTCAAATTAGCACTACCACCCCAGACAATGCGACAATTAATTGGATACTTTTTGTTTTAAGAAAATTATTTAATTTACCACTGGAGTTTTTTAGTGTTTTTAGATTTTTCAAAAAAACCCTTATGAAATCGATTTTGTCCGTCCGCGAACGCCTCAACCGATCATCATGAAATTTGGTAGGAATGTGTAGACTGGTAACAGTCTTTGGCACGAAATACTTAAAAGTTGGTAGGGACGGACATTTGAAAATTTGTTCACTAAATACCTCGCGAACGGCTGTTGATCGTATTGAACTTTTGTAGGAATGTGTAGAATCGTAACAGTCTTTACCACGAAATACTTACACTTTGGTAGGACGAAGCTAACAGGCTGCCCCGGAGATTTTAAAAAGTCGACTTTTTTAGTTTTTATCGAACATGGTCGTATGGGTACTCAAATCAAAGAACTCGATGGGTACATTTCATGCTTTTTTCCAGTTTGGAGTAATGGTAACGGAGTTACAGCTAATAAATTCAGTTAATATGTGTAGCCATGATACATAGTAAATCTATTTAACGCGTAAGTCTATGTCTATCCATGATACATAGTAAATATATTTAACACGTTTCAGAATGAAAGGCTAACGCCACACTTTTAATTAGACCAATAAAAAAATAGATTTACAAGAAGCATTTCTTTAATATTTTGCATAATTCTTGTTTATTACCTGTAAAATATATGTGCAAAATTATTCACTATGTATGTATCCAAAATCTAAAAAATCTGTACGCCGGTATTTTTTTTTAATACTGACGCGACCATTTTTTTTTCCTTTTTTCGAATAACGACAAAGTCGCAACATTTAATGCACTATAGCGTTTGTTGAAATTTTAAAGTGACACACGTAATTTAAATGAGGCATCAATTAGTCTGAAATTCAACTTAAATTTTGGGCCGTAATAGCTGCTACACTCAGAAAAATTTCAATGGGAAATCCCATTAAACTAATCATTTTGTCCCATTATTTTTAGTCTATAGGAAAAATCAGATTGCTTTAAAAATATAGGAACCATTACTTTAACTCGATAAATATCCGTTTGTTTTAATAGTTGACTCATTTTAAAATAAACACATGGTCTAGTTATTTTGTCAATAGGACATATCTTATTGAATTAATAATATCAATCCTATGTAAGAAAAAAAATCGTTTCACTCGTAATCTTATCGAGCTATATTTTTTATAAGTCCCATATTATTATACCTTCCACGCTACGCCATTGTGGATTTTTTTAAGGATCACCATATTTGGCCAGACCGAGTATTGAACATCCGATTTGCTATTACTATTTAAAACTTTCCAAGCCACGGGTAGGCAACCGAACGATCTCGGCTACGGAGCATGATGTTGGTTATCTTGCAAAATACATATGCTTGCAATTCAACTAAAAGGCCTATCCCATTAATGCGATAGGACGTCATATAAAACAAATGGGATCCATCCTATTATTGGTTAATCATATCAGATCTTGTAAATTTAATGAGACAAACTGATTGAAATATAATCTGATGTCCCATTGGATTTACGGGAAACATTTCATTCCATACAAAATATCTCAATAGGATTCTTCCAGTTATATTAATTATTGCATCTGTTTAATTTTGTAAAGAAATCTGGTAAATTGCCGTCCAATTAAAATAATGGTACAAAAACCTTTAAATTTACGGGGCCCATTTTTCTGAGTGTATTATTCTGTTTTTCAAGGAGGCGCTGAATATGAATCCGAAACTTTCAAAAACAGGTTCAAAGTCGCAAAAACGTCAAAAAAATGTTCTATCGACTATTTTATTTTATTCTTGCATTACATGAAAAAGCAAAGCAAGAATGAAAACCGTACAAAATTTCCTATATAAAGTTCTTCTTACGGTTAGAAATTCCCCAACCAAAGTCGTCATATTCAACCATGACTACCCCATACTAAGATGTAACTGCACTCTTATGGTGATCATCGATAGTGCAATTAGTATAAGACACTCCATCAGGATGCCATAACAAATAAACAAATACATAATACGATTTACGGCATCAGTCTGACAAGTAATAGTGTCAAACCCATAAGCAACTTTACATCATTCAATGCAGCCATTGTAACGTCTACGTATGCATTATTAGACAGCAAATGCTATAACAATGCAGTAACAATATCGATTGCAGCATCGTATACATTGCCGCCACTGCAGTCGCGTAATTGACGCGCTATTTTCAATTTTCTATCACATTTCAATTGCATATTCAACATACAGCATCACATAGATAAATTGACACTAAAATGTTAGTCATGATGTCCGATCGCGTATTCATTTCAATTCGATCGAAATCTATTTTGGTGTGCCCATACGGTTAATAATAGCGAAGCGACTTAAAAAAAAAACATTGTCAGTCCTCTCCTTCATGTACGACAAAACATCAGTTTTAAAGTTGCAATTGCAGCCCAAATGGTCCTTCTCGCATCACTGAAAATCGGCGTTATTGCTGCACTTTACATTTAATTATTTCTCTTAAGGTACGTGTTCGTAGAGACAATTCATGTGATGATCGCTCAGCGATCGTAGTTTTGCATCCAATTTCGAGCCGTATTTAAATATTTTTTGAATGGTTCTACTTTCTTAGTATCGACTATGGACTAAAGGAACATGTCTGTATAGAAAATATACCCATATAGTGCTCAAAACCCGTGGTTTAACTTCGATCACTGAGCGATGATCCCATGAGTCGTCTCTACGAACACAAACCTTTATTGATCTTTTGGATATTTTACTCGATATTTGAGCATTATCCGAGGATTGTTTTTTTTTTTCGTATTTGTGAATACATGCTGCATTGGGGCTTTACAGCCCGTACGTAGAGACATAAATTTTCCTCTATTTAATTTTTGCATTTATTTGAAATCGTACGGATCATTGATCAATCACAAAAACGACATACTTCAGCTGAAAAATTCCACAATATCCGCATAAGCGCATTGTGTGAGTATCGATCAATCGTTCACCATAATGAACATTCTGCACTGCATACAGACTGGTGCAGGAGCAAGCCGCACAATCTTATCTAAAATGTAACCGAAAAAGATAAAGCTGACTGTTGAACGCTATTTATGCTAAATAAAAATAAGTTATCGCCAGGCGATTATAAAGAATATACGCGACACACGATCGTCGATGATATGAGGTGCTAATGTATTTCAGTATTTGTATCTGGTCTAGTATATATCTTTATTGTATCGTCCTCCTCGGGTCTATTCGATTGAAAGTGTTTTTATAGTACGATTTGAAAATGTATTTTTAGGATGGAAGTGGAATTCCTGAAATTCTAGTCGGTACAATAATTCATTGTTCATTAATGCCATTAGGACTCGTGCATCAAATGTATTATCGCATGATATGCCTGTATCGAATAGCGCCTGGAAGGAAGCACGGTGGAATGGAAGTGAATGAACATATTTTTCCTTTCCCCATCGAAAGAAATGAAAACTATTTTTAAGATATAAAATAGTGACATGGAATCGATTTTTAAATTGAATAAATAGAATTGCTTGAATATAGTAGATTTCATTCTTGTCTGATATAGAGCTGATCATTCAATAGAATTAGTCGAGTAATTGTTGCAATATATACTTACCAGGATTACTTGTAGACGCTGAAGGAATCATTGGTTGCAACAGCTTATTAAAATTTGATGATATTGTCGAACTTTGATTTTTCAAAAAATCCAAACAATTATTAAAGCTGATCGGAATTTTCCTTTCGTTTATCACCCTATCTTTGGTTTGCACCGACAAATCCAGAACGCCCTCTGAAAATTCAGAATCAGGCGTGGATTTATCATCCTCTTGAAAATCATCTTCAATATTAACACTATCACTGCAATCGTCATTGTCAAAGGTAAATTCACTGTACCCGCCCTGGGACGAGTCCGAACGTTTTTCAGACGTTTCAGAAGACGAACCGTCAACACTTTCTTTTCGTCCTGCCAAGAATTTTCTTTCTTCACGTCTCTTGTTGGCAATGTCTCGAGATCGTTCAATATCCTCGCCGGCATGACTGCGAATATGCTCCTGCAGAATGGAGGAATTGGAAAATTTCGTATGACAAACGGGACATTTAAACTGACTCCGAATTGGCGGTTTGATTTTATGTATAATCATATGAGCTTTGAGATTGCCTTTCGTAGCAAATGCCCGACCGCAAATACGACATCGAAACGGTCGTTCACCGGTGTGAGTTCGCAAATGCATTTGCAGTGCACTTCGACACGACAGAGTTCGATGACAGAACATACACTGATTCGGTTCGGTAAGCTTTGATTCAATATTATCGACCAGATGTTGAAGTTTTGATGTTTCGGAAGTTTTGGCGATCTCAATTAAATTTTCCCACGAGTTGTCATTGATTTCGATTGAAACAGAATTTTCGGAATTTTCCATAACATTACCAATGGATGAAGGTGATATGCTTGGTGCTATATTTGGAGCAATGTTTTCTGATATCTCTGTCCGGGAAATGTTTGACAATTCCTGCGCGCGATGGCCGTCTTTGATATCCACTTGCATTCTTTCACAATCAATCAGCTTGCGTAGATCCTTGGGTTCATCATTCGCTCTCGTATTGCAAGTACTAGTGACATCAGAAGTACTTGGTCTTAGGGATTCCACAGGAATTTTAAAGGCCATTGGCGGATAATTGCCCATTCCAACCGGCGGAGGAGGATGCGGGGGCCTGATTGGATACATATCTAATGGGTCACCTATTTGAAATGACGGATACCTTTGCGTGTGTCGTTGATAGTGAACTTTCAAGTTGCCCTTTGTAGTGAACCGACTTGCACAGACATCACATTTGAATGGCCGCTCTCCCGTATGAGATCTAATATGAATCTGAAGTGCTGAATCCGATCCAAATACTTTTCCACAATATCGACATCGGTGCTTAAAGAACGGGTCGTTTCTACCCTTTCCATCGGGTGAGTCTTTGTCGCGGCGAAACAAAAGTTCATCGGCCAGATTTCCTGTCAACAGATCACGTGACGCAGAGTCCAGAACCTCCTGAGTTCGCCGCTGTAACATTTCCAGAGAATTCGGCTCATCAAATGCTGGCGGTGGATCATGGTTAGTTATTATACTAGACGCTAACGATGAGTGATTCGTGTAGCTCTCAGATGACTGAGGCTTTTCATAACTATCCTGTTTCGATCGATCCGAAACACTTTCCAAACTTTTTGGAATATTGTTTTCTACTTCAGTCTTAGGTTGCCTAATACTATTTTCTTCATCCTTTGCAGTTTCACTAGAATCCTCTTCTTCGGAGTCACTATCGTCCTTAATAATCGGTTCTTCGTTTTTATTAGATAATTTTGATTTCAGATGGTGTATGAGTTGAATTTGTAAAAGTTGTTGATTTTGCAAACTGAATAGTGACGATTGTATTGTTGCAAACTCCTTAAATGCATCATCAGTGCTAGTACTGTTTGCCAAAGCGGTTGCTGCAAATTGTGCAACAGCGACTTTGGTATTCTCTAGAGCCTCAAGTGTTACATGATTGGCTGGAATTAGAGGCAGCGATTGTTTTGTTCGTGCGGTTGTTGTGAGATCAAGTCCTATGTTATCCTGACTATCTTGAGATTCGTCTTCAAGACTGATGGCATGTTCTTTGGAAAAATTGTTTTTCGAATCACAGTCCACGATTTCGATTTTATCGCTAACGCTGTGGGGTCGTCCTAATGGCATATTTACTGAATTGTTGCCAGAAAGATTTGAAGGTGAATCGATTTCTAGTCTATCTGCTTCATTGATGTTGTCATGATTTTTATCTGCAATTGAAAGAAAAAAGAGAAAATTTTAAACATGAATTTATCAATGAGACTGCTATCGACTCATCATGTCTTATATGTAATTTAATAAAATTACACTGGAGGTTGAATTCAACAAAACATTCGCTCGTATGAGTGGTTCTCTTGCAATATACACTGTAGGGAAAATCAATAATAAAAATATGTAACTCCAAAAGCACCCCTACAATCGGCACTTCCATAGAACCACCTTATAAATGAAAAGAGCCATTCTTATTGCAACTCCACCTGACAATATTTTATCAATAAAATATATTGGTACTCACAATGTCACAAAACACAAAACACGTAATATGGAAAAGAAATACACTTAGTAGCGCAACCACGGGAGGGACTAAGGGGGCTAAAGTCCCTCCCAGACCGAGAAATCGGGAAAGGAAAAATGAGAAAATAAAAATAAGAAGTACAAAAAATTGAGTTCGTGCCAAAACTTGTCTTCAAAACTTTATACCGACATGGACTAAGTTAAATTAGTACAGATAACTATTTTTAGCAAAGTCTGGGCTTTTGATTAAATTCAACTTTCGTCTTGACTGATATAACTGATTAGTTTCCAGTAAGGTACCTACTTACCTTAATTTGATAGAGAGGGTGTTAAGCAAAGGATTCAGACGGTATCCAATATTTGCAAATTTCTTGATTTTCTCTAGGATTTTTCAATATCTGGCTGCTTTCAAGGGACAAACATAATCAAAAAACCAAAACCATTTTCCTGAGCCTCCTCTTTCAAATGGAGTTCATCCCATATAAGAATCACTTGCAAACAAAAATATCCTTCTTGGATATAAGGATCATTTCACAAGGATTCGATATACCTCCATAAGCATTATGGGGAGCTCCTTTTAACAAATACTGTCTTTTGATACCCATATTGACTATGCACCCATATTGACTATGTAAGAAGAGACATTTCGCCCTGAATAACATACCTAATCAATAGTCAAGGGGACGTAGTGCTTGCTCCCCGAAATGCGGGTTTAACTCCTGGCAAGACACAAAATTTTCTGGTCCTGAGAAAACAATAGACTGACTTTGTTATTGGGATTTGGGAGCCTACGTGTGAGTGAATTTTGTTTCAGGCAAAGGTTGCCGATAAGGCTAAAAAGTAAAATTTTCAAAGCTTTATGATAGGATTATTAGGTATGCTGCTGCATTCGAACGACTAAATTTTATCTGAACTCAAATGCGCTATTCTCAGCATCCCCTTTATCCTGTTACTCTAGGAGGCTGAAAATCCGTTAAAACAGATCACATACATTGCCCTCTAAGCTGACCAGATCCTTAAGGGACCACCCAACTAGCATTTTTAGTAGCGAAAACGTGGATATCACTCCAAGATTGCCTTTGGGAGTAGCAAATACTTTCAATCGTTCCGTGATAAGGACCTTTTTGTCATCGAAGAGTCACTGATATGGGGAATGAAAAGTTTGGTGACCAAGACCCATTTGCCACCAGTAAGTTGCAACGCGATTGGAACGCACCAACCAAGTGGCATTGTTTGTCTAACCACCCAATTGGGACTTTATTGGTCCCGTCTTCCCACACAAACATAGTTGTGAATATGTGTAGGTAAAACCGACACAATTTTAGTAAACTTAAATTGAATGGGTTTATATGTACACACATATACTTTTACACATTTGCTAAAGTTGTATTTTTACCCTATTCAGGCAATCAAAGAATATAATCTGAAATGATTTAATTGAGTGATTACATTATTTGATCATTTGCCAGCTCTTTTTAACAAGAAAACTTCGTGCCAAGCCAATTTCACTGTGGAAGTGGATATTCCACCTAGAAAAAAGTAATGCCCTCTCATTTTTCTAATCAATTCTTAAATAAATTGTCAAGAGATAACCCAACTAAAGTCAGTGTTAACCTCCACTTTCTAATTTTATCACTCTAAATATTCAGCAAACCAAACAGTTGCTTAACACAAAGAAGTTCTAAATTGTTTTATCTGAAAAAATAGCTACTTTCTCGAAATGTGTACAAAATGATTTTGTAAAATCTTGTAAAATATGGCGACAAGCATTTGACAGCTCCATATGGTACTATAAAGTTCCCAATAGGACTTTGTAGTAACGCTAGGAACTATATGTAGTTCTTATTTTACTATAAAGTAGCAAATCCTTCGAAGTTACAAAGAAATTATACGGCTACGGTTTTGCCATTTAAAAATATTTCTTTGGAGTTGCTCACTATGTAGTAGCAAAATTAGGTACCAAAACTGTACCATTCGCCTACACTTGTCAAATATGTAGTAGCAACATTTCGTTCGCTACAAAGTTCCAACTACTATCACCCTGGAACGTCCCAAGAAGTACTTTGCAGTGTTTGTTACGATAAATTTAAAATTTGGGGGGTCAAAAACGTAACCGAAACTTATTAAAGTGGCGGAATCAAAAGCACTAGTTGTCGCTACTTAAAATGTTGCTTGGGCAGGCTGTACACACAATTTTGACCAAAACTCACACCATTGCGGTAATGACGAAAACCGATCTGAGGTATCCAGAGTATCGTGGCTTGGTTGTCGCTCCTCCAAGAATAGAGGCAATGTAACATTGTCGAGTTTCACGCATCTCCTTTATGGAAAAGTATCTTTTTCCTGTGTTCCATAATAAAGGGTGTCCCAAAAAAAAAACGTTTGGGCCATGGGCCTTCAAAACTTTGCTGCTACTTGCGCTATTTTTCATCATCATTATGCATAAATAATGCTAAATTTTTCTGATGTTGTCTAGAACTAGGGCAGGTACAGGGCCGGATTTCCCATATGGGCAACCTGGGCAGTTGCCCGGGGCGGCAAATTTTAAAGGGCGGCATATTTCTGAAACTTGCATTCTTCTGTGAAATATACACATTTCGATATCCGCATTTGAGGAGGCAATTTAAATAAATTAAAATAAAAAAAATAAAGAATACTCTGCAAAAGTCGTTTCTTTGGTCAGTGACGGACTTATATATCTGATGTCAATGGGCGATTCGACTTTTGCCGCTCTACCGACCTTGCCCCTTATTTTTACAATCCAACGACTAATCGATTGATCCTTGACTCCCAATTTGTTTCAATATGGCTGGCTAACGAATTAATCGAACTAAATGGGAATAAAGTTTGATCAGTAAACATTTTTTTTTTTATCTGTGCACGGGGCGTTAAAAATACCGCCGAAGGCTTCAGTCCGCCAGTTAACCACTATAGCTTTGGGAATCACACGTGGCAGAAGTAACATACACTCGGAACCAAGAAAACCGCGGACACTTACTTTTTTTGCTTCTACCCTATTATAACCAATGAACGGATATATTCCCTGGATCCCCTTTCTTTCTCCTTGTATAGCATAGCATATAGGAGGCAGGGGAAGGGGCAGGGTAGGGCCCCTTCCCCTGCCTCCTTCCGGAAACAACAATTTCGGGCTGGTTTCATTAAGTATTGAAAACGACCATTTCGTGGGGCTGCAGCTGGAGAACGGTTGTGACTAAGAAAAAAACTACTTAATACCCATTGCTCGGGAGTCAAGACCTTTCGATTGACTTAAATGTCACTAAACGTTACGGAAACGCATACCGTACTAAAACAATTTGGTGGGCTATTACGGGAGAACCCCGAGGAAAAACAGTTCAGATCCGCTCCTAGGGCGTCAAGACCTTCCGCAATAATAAAATAATAAATATCGAATAAAAAGTGCCCGTTTTTGACACCGAGTGTATGTACATATTTAGTTTCATATTGCCAGCTCTAAGGAATCGAATTATGTATGTCCCATCATGTGGTAGCTTTAGGGGTTGCTTATGCATCTAACGCGTAAATTCAACAAAATATTTATTTTCAAATATTCATTTGAGTTCTATGGAGTAGGTATTCGCTCCTCCATAAACATATAATTTCACCATCAATGGTGTACCTACCTTAAGGTGACCAAACTCCCGAAGGCCCAATGCTGTACACGTTGCGGAATTTGGCTTTCAGACAAACCCTCAATCATACTATTTGTGGTGACGTAACTTCAGAAAGCAAGGTTCTCTTGATACTAAACAGGACCCATAAAGGAGCCCTCAAGTTCTCAATACTCTCATTTACAAAATATCATCAGCATGTGAAGTAGAAAATGTAAGCTATAACAAGTAAGGACTGCGTAGCCAGGATCAGAAGGGACAAGCCCAAATTTTTTTAATTTTTAAGATCATGGGCCCGGAATTTCCTTGGGGAGTTGGGGTAGGTATATAAGTCAAATCTAAGACAAAAAGTAAGATTTCCCGTCAGTTTAAATTGGCGGTCCAATCTTCTTTTACACATTTTAAAACAATATTTCAAGAAAGGACAATTGTTACGTTTTAACGATAAATTACCTCATGCATATGTTTAGCCTTTACCGCTTGGTTATATCCAATTCGCCAACGATTTTAAGACAGTCGATACTCAGTGCTTTTTCAACTTTTGAATTTCAGTGTTCGAGACTGCAGTCTCAGCAGCCTTGTGCGGATGATGATAACTCTTTCCCTATCCCTGACTATCTGAAGCCCCAAGACAGAAATCATGTAGTTGTTTATTTGAAGTACGGACATTTTTGTGCCGTTCTAGGAGTCGAACCCGCATTTTCACGCTCTCTAATGTCGTAGTGATTTCTCATAGATGGTACAGAAGTAAAAAAATGCTGTGATAAACGGCCAGCGAAGGTGTTTAAGCACCCCTCCCTTTTTTATTTAAAAACTTCATTTCTTTTCTTTTATTGCAGTAGATAAACTGATACACCATTGGGCAGAGAATTCTTAAGCGGTTGGCGGCGGTCCTGGCAATCTACGGAGTGGAGTTCGTGGAGAACCTCCCAGAGCGGTGGAAGGATGGCTTATCTTGGTTGCGATGTTCCATGGAGAGAGAATGTATTCCTCCATGGATACCATGGAGACCATATATGGTCCCCTGGGCTCTTATTGGATTTGATGGACATATTGTGGGAAACAAATTTATCTGGACATCCTGGCAGAGTCCTGTAGTATGCATTTTTCTATAATGATTTATAGGGGAATCGGATGTAGTACAGTGTACCTAGTGTACAGTAGTACTCCATCGTTTTGTGAATAATTAAAATCGCATCTTTCCAGTTCTGGATCTTAGTAGCTCTACATGCCTGCCCTTTCTACCTTGGGCAGTGCGGTGCTCGATACAAGTATGTCAAATTTCAAAATTTTCCGCTCAAAAATTTGCGAGTTAATGACATTTTTCGATTAGAAAACACAAGTGTTGGGCAGCTGTAACTCCCGAACGCGGATCGGAAATGTCAGTGCCAAGTAGCTTAAGTGTTCCAATTCAGAAAATTCGGTAAAAGCGTTCCTGAATTATCGAAAATAAACGATTGCCAAATATAAAAGTACGATTATCTCGCAAAATATATTTCGTACAGCAGTCAAACTTTTCATCTTAAATCTCATCTTTTGACGGTTGTAACTTCTGAGCCTTGACAGCTAGTGCCTTGAAATTTTCAACAAATACGGACAGTGCGGTGCTCAAAAAAACTGCGAAATTTCAAATTTTATGGACAATTTTTGATTAGAATAGACGAAAGCGCGATTTAGGTGGCTGTAACTGTCGAACCCATTGCATTCTTCTGTGAAATATACACATTTCGATATCCGCATTTGAGGAGGCAATTTAAATAAATTAAAATAAAAAAAAATAAAGAATACTCTGCAAAAGTCGTTTCTTTGGTCAGTGACGGACTTATATATCTGATGTCAATGGGCGATTCGACTTTTGCCGCTCTACCGACCTTGCCCCTTATTTTTACAATCCAACGACTAATCGATTGATCCTTGACTCCCAATTTGTTTCAATATGGCTGGCTAACGAATTAATCGAACTAAATGGGAATAAAGTTTGATCAGTAAACATTTTTTTTTTATCTGTGCACGGGGCGTTAAAAATACCGCCGAAGGCTTCAGTCCGCCAGTTAACCACTATAGCTTTGGGAATCACACGTGGCAGAAGTAACATACACTCGGAACCAAGAAAACCGCGGACACTTACTTTTTTTGCTTCTACCCTATTATAACCAATGAACGGATATATTCCCTGGATCCCCTTTCTTTCTCCTTGTATAGCATAGCATATAGGAGGCAGGGGAAGGGGCAGGGTAGGGCCCCTTCCCCTGCCTCCTTCCGGAAACAACAATTTCGGGCTGGTTTCATTAAGTATTGAAAACGACCATTTCGTGGGGCTGCAGCTGGAGAACGGTTGTGACTAAGAAAAAAACTACTTAATACCCATTGCTCGGGAGTCAAGACCTTTCGATTGACTTAAATGTCACTAAACGTTACGGAAACGCATACCGTACTAAAACAATTTGGTGGGCTATTACGGGAGAACCCCGAGGAAAAACAGTTCAGATCCGCTCCTAGGGCGTCAAGACCTTCCGCAATAATAAAATAATAAATATCGAATAAAAAGTGCCCGTTTTTGACACCGAGTGTATGTACATATTTAGTTTCATATTGCCAGCTCTAAGGAATCGAATTATGTATGTCCCATCATGTGGTAGCTTTAGGGGTTGCTTATGCATCTAACGCGTAAATTCAACAAAATATTTATTTTCAAATATTCATTTGAGTTCTATGGAGTAGGTATTCGCTCCTCCATAAACATATAATTTCACCATCAATGGTGTACCTACCTTAAGGTGACCAAACTCCCGAAGGCCCAATGCTGTACACGTTGCGGAATTTGGCTTTCAGACAAACCCTCAATCATACTATTTGTGGTGACGTAACTTCAGAAAGCAAGGTTCTCTTGATACTAAACAGGACCCATAAAGGAGCCCTCAAGTTCTCAATACTCTCATTTACAAAATATCATCAGCATGTGAAGTAGAAAATGTAAGCTATAACAAGTAAGGACTGCGTAGCCAGGATCAGAAGGGACAAGCCCAAATTTTTTTAATTTTTAAGATCATGGGCCCGGAATTTCCTTGGGGAGTTGGGGTAGGTATATAAGTCAAATCTAAAACAAAAAGTAAGATTTCCCGTCAGTTTAAATTGGCGGTCCAATCTTCTTTTACACATTTTAAAACAATATTTCAAGAAAGGACAATTGTTACGTTTTAACGATAAATTACCTCATGCATATGTTTAGCCTTTACCGCTTGGTTATATCCAATTCGCCAACGATTTTAAGACAGTCGATACTCAGTGCTTTTTCAACTTTTGAATTTCAGTGTTCGAGACTGCAGTCTCAGCAGCCTTGTGCGGATGATGATAACTCTTTCCCTATCCCTGACTATCTGAAGCCCCAAGACAGAAATCATGTAGTTGTTTATTTGAAGTACGGACATTTTTGTGCCGTTCTAGGAGTCGAACCCGCATTTTCACGCTCTCTAATGTCGTAGTGATTTCTCATAGATGGTACAGAAGTAAAAAAATGCTGTGATAAACGGCCAGCGAAGGTGTTTAAGCACCCCTCCCTTTTTTATTTAAAAACTTCATTTCTTTTCTTTTATTGCAGTAGATAAACTGATACACCATTGGGCAGAGAATTCTTAAGCGGTTGGCGGCGGTCCTGGAAATCTACGGAGTGGAGTTCGTGGAGAACCTCCCAGAGCGGTGGAAGGATGGCTTATCTTGGTTGCGATGTTCCATGGAGAGAGAATGTATTCCTCCATGGATACCATGGAGACCATATATGGTCCCCTGGGCTCTTATTGGATTTGATGGACATATTGTGGGAAACAAATTTATCTGGACATCCTGGCAGAGTCCTGTAGTATGCATTTTTCTATAATGATTTATAGGGGAATCGGATGTAGTACAGTGTACCTAGTGTACAGTAGTATTCCATCGTTTTGTGAATAATTAAAATCGCATCTTTCCAGTTCTGGATCTTAGTAGCTCTACATGCCTGCCCTTTCTACCTTGGGCAGTGCGGTGCTCGATACAAGTATGTCAAATTTCAAAATTTTCCGCTCAAAAATTTGCGAGTTAATGACATTTTTCGATTAGAAAACACAAGTGTTGGGCAGCTGTAACTCCCGAACGCGGATCGGAAATGTCAGTGCCAAGTAGCTTAAGTGTTCCAATTCAGAAAATTCGGTAAAAGCGTTCCTGAATTATCGAAAATAAACGATTGCCAAATATAAAAGTACGATTATCTCGCAAAATATATTTCGTACAGCAGTCAAACTTTTCATCTTAAATCTCATCTTTTGACGGTTGTAACTTCTGAGCCTTGACAGCTAGTGCCTTGAAATTTTCAACAAATACGGACAGTGCGGTGCTCAAAAAAACTGCGAAATTTCAAATTTTATGGACAATTTTTGATTAGAATAGACGAAAGCGCGATTTAGGTGGCTGTAACTGTCGAACCCGGATAGATAGGACCTTAAAATATGAAGGAAATATGAGCTCCAAGTGTGTAAGGTTTAACGATCGATCAAAGAGTTCCCGAGTTGTCGAAATTTTCGTTTGCCAAATGAAAGTGCAATTATCTTGATAAAAAAACAGACAAGATTGACCACAGGCCTCACCGAGGAGCTTGTTATGCAGTGATATACGTTGCTTTTGTGTGGCATTGGGAATGCTGTACATTTTGCTGTACGACAGGTCAAAATGCTGTACTATACCTATACTTCTGAACATTCACTTTGATTAGAAGTTCACTCCCAACACCACAGTTCTGGAACTTCCGAAAACTCCGGAAACCAACATGTTTAAAAAATTTACACCTCACATGAATGCGATTGATCTGCTTTCAGCTTAAACTAGTGGCGGAGGGCGGCAGCTCGACTACTGCCCAGGGGCGCTACAGAGGGTAAATCCGGCCCTGGGCAGGTAAATGCTTCCCCGTACACAAAATTAGTATAGTTTCGGAACGTTTTGTCTCTATGTTAGACAGGGCCGGATTTCCCATATAGGCAACCTGGGCAACTGCCCGGGGCAGCAGATTTTGAGGGGCGGCGATTATTGAAAATATAACTTGGTTTTAAGTTCTGTGAAAGATGTATTTTGGAAACTCGAAGAGCAGTTGACATATTTAGACAAACATTTTAATTTGATCTTTCTAATTTATTCAATTCGGTTTATTCCATGGCGCCCAATCCGGCCCTTATGTTAGATTCTGCAGCTGGTTTGACTATTGTTTTGCATGGTAATAAAAATAAAGATCTAAGAAGGATATTCTTTATATTTTCGGCATTGTCGCCCCTGTTGTTTGGGGGCCCGTGTTCCACTGAACACATGGAACACCGTACGTTACGCCACTGATAAACATACTACGTATGTACTATCAACGCCTGGTATAGTACCTAAGGGGCAGAAAATGGTCCTTTTTCCCCGGAGCGGTGCGGCGTAAGTGCAAGAGCGGGCGTCCAAGCAAGCACGTTTCAAGTAATCGAAAGAAATGTGTGGGTCAAGGGTTAAGGTTTTCAAATATTTTGAATTGCTCTATCCAGATCAGAAAAAAAAAACATTTTTTTACATTTTTACTGTAAAAAATGTAAAAAATAGGTAAGATATGTAGAAAATGTATAAAAAGCACGTAAAAAATGTAAAAATCCTATTTTTCGTCTTGCAACTGTCACTACGTGGTACAGTTTCATTTGTATTATTGTGCGTGAAGCTGCCGTTCGTGTTTGAGATAAGTCTTCTGTAAAAATGAACCCAGGAAGACCGTGCACCACCAAATTCAAAGAGTTGAATTTTACTAGGTTGAAGCAAAAAGGTATTTGACTTTTTGCAATATTTGCCACACAAAGTATTGCAAAACACCGCAATAGGCAAATTCGTATTTTTTGTTTGTTTGCTACCAGAATGCCGAATTTTCCTACAGAAACCGGTTGCATGAACACTGAAGAGGCGAGAGGGTGCCCAGAACGGAGTCTGGAAAGTGCAAACGAAAACATTTTGGAAACTTCTGAAACCGACTTGATTTCGATTCCGGTAATTTGTTGGGCTTTATGCTGTTGCTCACGTACCGTGTAGGCAGGGGCGTACGTATACAAATATTTCGGGAGGGGGTTTGGGGAGGAGGTTGATGTTGGCCGTGTAGGTTCATCGCGAGTATAGCTGCTAAGTGTAACCAAATCACTTTGATTCATAGACGGGTTAAAAAATCAACCTGATTTTTTTTGTGATACTAGAATCATCTTCTGAATAGCAGAAAACATCTTAGCAGCAAGTTTCCTTGAACCCTCAAAACCCCTACCTAGGATCACCACACCACTGAGTACAGGCATAAAGGCATATCAATGCACACACGATAAAAATGTACTGCCCGGCTGCATAGCCGAGTAAATTTTTTTTTCATTAGAGAGTTTTAGCATATCGTATGGAATAAAACGACATACTTTGACATTCCATATAAAAATTCGCTTGCTTACCGTATACAAAAAAAAATATCTTAATTTTGCATGTCCTAAGTAGGCGAATGTGTAGAAAACGACAAATTATTTCGCCAATTTCGACTATTTCCAGAGCATCAAATATACGCAAATACACCCATGCCTACTTGGGACATGCAAAATTAAGATATTTTGTTTCGTATACGGTAAGCAAGCGAATTTTTATATGGAATGTCAAATTGTGTCGTGTTATTCCATACGATATACTAAAACTCTCTATTAATGTAGTACATAATACATACGTAATATGTTCAGAATGCCTGCAATGATTTATGGGTGGCACTTATGATGCTTTCTTAGTTCCAGATGATTCCCAGTATGCTAACGGTGGAGCCGATGCAGTAGCAATTTTAGGCAAGAAATATCAACTGTGCTTTATTAGACCACGATCAAACCAGGATGGAACAATTTCTATAATAATTTGATTATAAAGTTGGATACAAGTTGTTCTGTATAGAGCTTAACTGCAAATTTGAACGATAGTTATCGTATTCTGTCCTGTTTTCGATAGAATAAAACGAAGCTATTATGCTAAGTCATATGTATTTCTCATGCATCATTAATTGCAAATAATGAACCACACTTCAAATCGGTGGCGAATTTGTATTTGTATGTCCGATTCCGATAACAGAGTGAAAAAATAGGTACTCGTTTTTTGTATTTCATTTTTTACATAATGTAAAAAACTCTTCATGTAAAAAATTGAATGTTTTACATGTAAAAAACTAAGTAAAAATGTAAAGTAAAAAACTCGAACAACTATGATCCAGATCGAAAAGAGCCTCAACGGGTTTGTTTTATATACATTTCGTAAAAATTAAATGATGCTAGTGATGATGCTAATCATTTTGCGAGTAGGGTAGGGCGGGGCTAGTTGAGCAATTTTTCACTTGAGCGTTTATAGCTCCTCAACGGTAAGTCTTAATGGCTTCTTATGCATACTGATAGATTGGTAGTATATCCCTTTGCAAATGTGCCCCACAAAATTATTTCTAAAAAGTCAAATTATGGAGCTGTATCTGTTTAAATGAAGAAAGTCAAATATGCTCAACCTACCCCATAGGTGGGGTAAGTTGAGCTAGGGTATGGGGCAAATTGAGCACATAGAAAGTTTAGCCAAACCATATGTTAAATGTTAACTAGGCATGAAATAAATTTTCCGTTTCATAATCAACTTTTTATTTATAGACTTTAAATGACAAAACAACAAAACTTAAGGAGGTTTTCACACTTGTACTTAATCTGACAACATTACGTAATCTGAGGTGTGGTGAATTTAAAAATATATGGAATTTGACAGCTCAAATGAAGTAATTTGCACAGATTACGTAATCTGGCCGTAAGTGTGAACACCTCCTAAATCGATTTTGTTTCAAAATTTAGGGTTGGGGTTAGTTGAGCAACTATAGCTTCAAAATGTAGGGTTGGCGTTAGCTGAGCAACTATAGCTCAACTAACCCCAACCCGAAATTTTGAAACAAAATTGAGGTTATAAAAAAACGGTTAGTATTATACCCAGAAACTATATACATATCAAAAGTACAATAAATTTATGAACTTTTAACACTTATCTGATTAAAGAAGGATAATATTTGACTTTTAAAGACGAAATATTGAGGTTTACGATTATTTCACTTTTTGGTCACAAAATAAACAATGCGCGCGTGTACTTCAGTTTATCGACGAGTCGCTACTGACGTTTGTGCGATAAGTTCTACTCCCGCGACTCGTTATTTCCGCTATCTGATGATTTTGCGTGCGATGAATAGTTTCGGAGATATTTCGATTGCCCAACTTGCCCCTATGCTCAACTAGCCCCGCCCTACCCTACTTGGCTGTTATCATAGAAAAAATTATCATAATCTTATTATTTCATGTAATGTTTTTTTTATAAGAAAATCCCCACTTGTTATTTTCTCCAAATTTATATTTTAACAAAATTTAGGCGGGATTCATCACGTTACCCCCTCCCTTGGGTTCACACCTGTATATCCTTAAATCTTATGAAAGCTTTTATAACGTTACAAACATTTCCTCAACTATGGTGGTCATTTTTTGCTTGGAACATTTCGTTATTTAAATTTAAGATCTTTTTGCCGACTTAATTTATGTATCCACGTTGTCTTCTCGATATAGGCACACTTGTACGGTTGTACCTTATCATGAATTTCAATATTCTCGAGTTGATTTGCCACCGGGAAGTGACATGTATCATTTCATCTTTCCTTTTAAGACTAAAAGTATGTACATATATGTAATGGGAAGAACGCATAAATTCATTTTGGTGAATAAAAAAGGCTGAAGACAATTATTTACCCTTATTCGCGAAAAATTATTTTCCGGGGGAATCTTTTCAACATTTTAATATACGTTCCAATTTCAAATCGGAAATCTTTAGCCGTTGGCACAGATATCCTGATAAACACAAACATTTAGAAATTCATAGAATATGGTCGATATGACACAATCATTAATGTATTCCAAAATATATTGAGTTAGTTGCAATTTTTTATTACTATTTTATCTAATCGTGCAATAAACCATACACTTGCATAAATTACAGAATGTTATTGTCGATTGAAATTCACTTATTTTCTGATTTCTGAAAAAAAAGTAGGAAAACATTCATTTATTTAAAACAATACAGTCCAATTGTGTATATTGTGAGTATCTCAAAATTTTATACGGAAACTGACCTCCTCTCACTTGGTGTATGACGCCTGATAACATGTTACCAAATAGTCACAACACCAATACGTAATCCATTTATATAAAGCCAATAATTTAAGCCATCAAGTTATTCATATTAAACATTAATTCATTGAAACGACATGGTTCTGAGAACAATTTGACTATACCGGAAAATGTATGTAATATAACATGCAGTAATACAGTCTCTATGTTTCAAAGATAGGTCAGAAAATTGTGAACACTTTCAGCACCGAAGGACATAGTGGGTTCGACACTTTCGTTCGGCCAGATGCTTCATATATACGTGGGGCTTTTATCTTTGACTAAATAAATAATATTAGGTATACAGATAATCAGAATCAATGATATGAATTTATTCCGTTTATTTAAAACGGAATATATTGTCCTCATGAAAGTTGATCGTTTGTAAAGACAATATATAATAATATATTCGCTATATGTGAAAAGTCTAAAAAAAGAATATGCGCGTTTTTGGCGGTATGTGGCACAGAACAATCACAACAAAACTTTATGAAGCCTATAAGGAAAATTACCATGTTTCGAAATCAATATCCTCTGCATACAGAAGTTGATTGTATCCTACGCCTATACGAAACAGAATAACTCTATTTCGGACAATCAATATTCAATATGACGAGGACATCGTTTAATTGGTTGTCGCCAAGGTGACCAGAACAAATTCCAAGACAAGAGCTTCGAGAATTTTCCCCAGATTCGAAATTCTTGCATATTTTGGATATATGCATAAACTTAATATTCTAACTAGTTTGGCACGTTGCTTTATGCATATATGTACATCGGCAGCGCGGAGATTATGCGCTTATGCTCAATCAGTTGATGTATGTCTGGAAATCTCACGTTTATAATATGGCAGATCAACAGCGCTGTATTGATCACTTCCGCTTTGAAGCTTAACCATACTATCGAAATACCCATATTGACAGGAAATACCTTATCTTTCAGTGACTCTTGATTTTTCTCATCTCAGACGGGCTTAGATGTTTAGAACGAATTTGGTTTTATTTTTAGGTTGTAGGTTCTAGACCTTATTGTACAATTTCTGAGTTGCCTAAGCCGTTAAAACTTTAACTATGTCAGTTCCTTTCGTGATTCTATAGCTTTCGTTTGGAACCATGATTTTGGCGCTATTTATAGTTAAACTATATCAAAGCGTATTTTTTTTTGTGCATATTCTGATACCTCCTATATTATCAGGTAACGTACGGGGGCAGGGTGATGAAGTTCACAAAACTCTAGGTTCTGCGTGTTCAGCAACCCTAACCCCCTGCCACTAAGTTAACGCATTCGATTATATTTGACCGCTTAGAAATCGGCAACGATACCTCAGCGCTATGCAACAGTACTCAACTCATACAAAGTGTCCCAGTTCGATCCGTTTAGCAGATTATCCTCTTCGCAGTGCCGGATTAAGACCCTTTGGGGCCTCTAGGCCAGTGGCGGCTCGCCCATATGTGCACAAGTGCACGTGCACCCCCTGACAAAAAAATCGTAAGGGCACGTAATTCACTGATTTCTTCAAATCGAAAATGCGTATCCCAAACCGCACATCTAGCCCGCAACACGGCCTTATTCTATTTATACCAAGATACACATTCTACATACTGAATCTATATGCCCAGCCTATATCTATGTATGAATGTACACTATGCCGACTGCTCACTGCACATACGACATGGTCACGACACTGCGACAAACAACCTGCAATCACGATGGGTGCACAATCTGGGAAGAGGAGCACACGCTCAAATTTTGGATATCTTAGCGGTTTCCGGGGCAAGGGGGTAGTGCAAAATTTACACTAGAGCTTGTGCACAAAGAGGTTGTGCACAGCGCCTTGTAAATTGTATGAACTAAATTCGAAAAGCAGAGAGATTGTGTCGCATGCTCGCATCCGTCTTTTCTGTTGAAATCGCAATGGTCGATTTTTTTAAAGCAAATTTTAAAAATCTTCTAATAGAAAAAAATAAGATTAAAATAAAAAACTGCGGAAGAATTACACCCTTGATTTCTTTAGTGCAAGTGCAAGCGACGGAAAATAACAATTTCGGCGTGAAATTAAAGCGAAAACACGTAGCTTGATGGGAATATGTAGAATGTATGGATTTTAATGGATTTTCGTTCTGTCCAATGAGCTTGTCCACAGGCGGGTTTGGATTTTGACAGAATGAAAATTAAATAAAATCCATGGATTCCCCATGTGTGTGTTTTCCCTGTTTGTTGTGCGGGAGTGAAAACAAACATTCCAGCTAACAAAAGTCGGAAATAGTCTGCGGAAGAATAATATGTAATTTAAAAACAGTATTTTTTTTAAATACAAACTATGAAAAATTTAGCTACATCACTATTCTTGCCATATAATGAATACATTTTTATGTTTCCCTGTGAACCCCCGGTATTTTCCACCACGAGCCGCCACTGCTCTAGGCATAAAATAATTGAGGGCCTTTTTTTATTAACTGTCTTCAAATAAAACCCTTAAATTATGTGTCAGAAATACTTTCGTAAATAAAATAGTTTACGAAATCAGAAAAATATATTTTATTTCGCAAAAATTTTACAGTACAGTGAAACACGATTTTTTAGTGCGCTTATGCGTGTTGTGCACTTATCAGTGTTCCGTACAAAGTTTGCAATTTACCTAACATAAATGGTAACTATAGTGATATTAAGTGATTTTATGTCACTTTTTAACTTTGCCGAATTAGAAAAATTATTAACTAGTAACAAAATTAAAATTTCAAGGGAAACTCCCAGTTTATTCAAGTACTAAACTACTCAGTCGATTTAATTACTGAATGCATTTTTACGTAACTTAAGTGCATGGATGTAGCTTAGATTTTTCCGGGCACATTTTTTTACCTCACTGTATCCCATTTACCCAATTAAAAAAAAATCAATTCTTATCAAAAAGCGCGTGTAAATTGTTTTACCATCCTCGTTAGTATGATCCTAGACATACCCATTTGAAATCATCACAATTACACTTGTTCTTAAAAGTACTTACTATTGGGATAGCCAGGGAGGTTACACTCTTAAATTTGTCATGCAAAAAAGTTCTACTGCAATGATAATGATACATGATTGGTTGTGTCAGCCTAGAGAAAAACCATTAAATTTCATTTTTAAGATCCAAAGGGATACCATATTTTGAACCCCAGCATTTTTTTTTAAATCAACCAAATCGTAGGTTTTATTTTAATCCAATTGAAACCATGGATTCGGTGTGTATGACCTTAAGCTAAAATTGAGTTTGAGCTCGCTGCAAAAACAAAAAACTTGAACCACAAAAAAATTATTGAAAATGACACCACTCACCATAATCTTCTTATGTACATGATTTCTCTGTCACGCATAAACTCGAAAACCGCTGGATCGATTTGTATGATTCTTTTCTTGTTTAATCCATCTTACGCTAGAGAAGGTTTAAAGACCGAGACAATTTTGAAAATCTCAATGAAAGTGACGGTAATTCGAAATTCCAATTAGTTTGAGAGTCACCTGTCGCAATCACTCACTACTTCGTTTTAATAACTTTTGGCGATTATAATTGTTAATTTTTGCACTAAATACAAACATAGCATGTGAAAACCAGTCCCTGGATCGATAAGAAACAACGTTGACAACCCTGGCTTAGATCAACAACATCCAACCAATTTTTAACAAATGGCAACAAAAACAACAACCTCAATGGAAACCTTTCATGAATTCCGCAATCAAATCGAATCAATTGTTAAGTTTTTCACTGTTTCGTCCTTAACTGAAAATTGTATTTCGTATCTTGTAGGGATATGAGGCCGACGTATTTCAAGTTTTAGCTTCAGAATGAACATTTTCAAATTTCACATTCATTTCATTTCATTCAGTTGTACCTTTTCTGAGACCGCATTTCCGAATTTGGTTTGAATTGGACATCTATATCATACAGTTGTCGTAAAACTATTTCACATTCAGGTACATACCCAATTTTACCTAAAATCAGATTACAACTTGCTATACAATTGGAACGAAATTTTTTCCTATTCTCAAGGTGGCAATGCAGAAAGAATAAAATTATACCACTATGTAGATCTATCACGTGAAGGGTATCATACCTTCGGTTTAGCTTGTTTCACTTTCCTTTGTCGTTGCGAGAGCCTATCAAAGAAAAAACAAAAATATAAAATCACGTGGGGTCACTGTGTGCGGGGCCTCCGTGAGTGCGGGGCCTCTAGGCACGTGCCTTATGTGCCTTAAGGATAATCCGGCACTGCCTCTTCGCTTAAATAGTCTTTTCTCCAGCATGATCTTCTGGTTTCCTTAAGTACAGAACATTTACCCATGAAATGACGCTCTCATGTTACACAGATCGCATGTTATTGGAAGATTTATCCAATGCGGAATATGATTCAGCGGCAATAATTCGCCTCTTGCTTTGAAAATAAGGGAAATTTTGTCAATACTATAGCTATTCTGGAAATATGTGTTCGCATCAAGATCATGATTCAGGTTTACATAAATCTCGCGATGCTGTGAACTTTTGGCTTCTTCTATATTCTCCCGCATTCGCATGTTCTTTACTTCAAAAATCATTTGGAATAGTATGTCACAATTACCGCTTGTCCCGTCCCAATCGTAGTGAGTTCCTGGCAAGTGCTTGCAAATCACCGTAGAAACGACTTCCTTCATGTCAGCACCTTCTTAGGGAGTCTCTCCTGACTCATTCGGGATACCTTTGCCAAAAATTTGTGTGCATCGAAAGCTTTGTAACGAATTGTTTCGACCTGCAGTTGTCTGCATCAAGTTAATAAAATAAAAAAAAAATTATTGTAGGTCTGAATTATAAATATGATTGGGTCAGCTGGTCGAGAAAGCGGCCAACTTCACGAAGGATAACAAAGCGCCCAACTTCAGGGGAGTCGTGGAGGAGCTGTTTGTGTAGTTTGTTTCGTTCTCAGAACATTTTAAGGGCAGATTCATAGTTTTCCAGATATTTGCAAAAAAACTGAATGTTCACCCCTTTGCCACCCCCTCCCCCCTTCTCTCTCTCTCGATTACCGTAACTCCTAGTGGAGCATGGTGCGTTGATGACTACCGTGTTTAGTCATCAACGTTACAGAGACAACTGAATTCGGAGTGTGATACGGTTGTCAGCCATATCACTTCCTAGTCGCATTGTTAGTTTATTATTCTACGATAAGAATATTTCTTATCATCTTCTTCTGAATAATAAACTTGCGACGAGTCGTGCCGAGTTTGGAAACTCGTTTCTCTATGAGTGTCTATTTCACAGAGTGGCGACCGAACGATCACGGCCACAGAGCACGACTCCCCCCTTAACCCATACTATTAACAAAATATATATACGAGTACTATTAACAAAACTAAGATTATTTTTTGCTCGATTTTGGCATTATTTGCATAAATGTTACCCGAAAACATGAGGAAATATTTGCTTCTGGATTTATGCGGTGCTTTCCGGACACCATGTATATAAGAAAACAAGGAATGTTTCTTGAGAGGGCTCTTTTTGTTTAATCTGTAGATGAATCTGGTCGATTTTTTAAGTTTTGTTTCTACAAAATCGAAAAAACTCCAAGCGACGAAATCGTTTGCCTCACGTTTGTAGGTATTATTGTACAATCATTTTTCTGGGATTTCCCTTCGGCATTTTACCCCTAACGGACAACCTAACAACTCCTCACCTCCAGAATATTAAAAATTTGCGGCCGTCTCACCTCACGGCATTTAGGTACACTTTTCTTTACAAATTATTCGTGAACTTGAGAATTCTCGTATACTACCGGAACCGATCTATTGTGACGTAGATGCGCAGAACGAAACATTTTCGTACAGCTATCCGCGTGATCTGTGGGTCTGTCTATATTGTTCTTGGATTTAACCGTGTGACAAATCGCAACTAACGTGTGTTGTGTGTATAAGCTGCGAATTATGAGGTGCTTTTTCGGAAACTACTGGCAAACAAAATTATGATTTAGATGAAAATGCTTTTAAAATAATGTAAATTATTCATTTTTTCAGTTGATGCCTTTTTAAGTTTTTACATTTTATTTATATTTATATTATAAAAACTTTTTATTGAAAACTATTTTGTTCAATATGTGTATACCATTTCTCAGTCAAGTTCCTAACTTTGAAATATTAAAATCGTTACTAAGGACAACCAAATATTTATTTTCCCATTATCGAAATTAGGTAATTTTATATTTTTTACAATTTCAAAAAGCTCAGTGCTGAAATATACATTTACAGTTACGATTTAAGCTCCTGAAATATCAAATTGACTATATTAATTCTGTTTCCCAAAATTTCGTGAATGCGAATTTTAACTAATTGTGGAAATCTTGACTTCTCGTTCCATTCTATACACCAACTGCCGTGCATGTCTGTAGTATTTATAGCATGGCAACTCTATGGGAACTATGCGAAATTTTGTCTGTTTGGAGGAGAAGAGCCCCAGCGGGAAAAATATCGAGTTATTCAATTTCGGAAATGTCACATTGGAATCTTTCCATTGAGACCACTTAGCGTCTATAGCTCAGTAGGTAGAGTTGCTGACCTTGTGACTGAAGGTCGGTGGTTCGAATCCCGATTGGGACGAAACTTTTTTTCCCTCAATTTCCTCAATTTTTTGCATTTTTTCCCAAAGTTTTGTGGTTTTGTACAGATAGACACACTCATCAGGTCTTGTGTCTGTTGTCTATCTGTGCACAAGTGGCCACTTCAATTTTAGCGGTAGAATTCTATGGAGAGAGGGAAAAATATCTAACTACCATCACAACTCCCAAAGCATTGTGAGCATTCAACACCGGTAGACCTGCACGGCCGAGCGTCATGGTGGTAGCCTTCACGGCAAATCAAAATCTCCATAGAATTCTCCCGCTGAAATTCAAGCTGTCGTCTTGTGCACAGACAGATAGACAACAGACACAAGACCTGATGAGTGTGTCTATCTGTACGAAACCACAAAACTTTGGGAAAAAATACCCAAAATTGAGGAAATTGAGGGTAAAAAAAGTTTCGTCCCAATCGCGATTCGAACCACCGACCTTCAATCTCAAGGTCAGCAACTCTACCTACTGAGCTATAGACGCTAAGTGGTCTCAATGAAAAGATTCCAATGTGACATTTCCGAAATTTAATAACTCGATATTTTTCCCGCTGGGGCTCTTCTCCTCCAAACAGGCAAAATTCCGCATAGTTCCCATAGAGCTGGTGAGTTGCCATGCCATAAATACTACAGATAGACATGCACCGCAGTTGGTGTATAGAACGGAACGATAAGTCAAAATTTCCACAATTAATCAAATTTGATGTTCCAATCCAAACTTACGAACTTGATGCGCCAAAGTTTTGAACTTGACTGAGAAATGGTATATTTGATTTTTAATTTTTCAGATAAAATAAAAAAAAAAGTTCTATAATTTCCTAGTAATTTTGGATCAAATCTGGTGCACTTTACCAGATCGGGTTTAATATTTTTAGGAGGATGTCTAGTCATTTTTTAGAACCGCTTTTTTTTAACTAGGAAAGCAGTAAAATTATTCAATATAATTCTAGTAATTAAGTACTAACTAGATTTTAATTTATTTAACTAGATTTCTATTCATAATGTCAGCTAGCTTTCTAGCAATATTTTTTGTTTTCACTAGATCAACAACTAGAAAATCTTGGAACTCAAATCTAGTTGTGATTTACTGTAATCTAGTTGAAAAATATTTACAGTAAAATATGTAGTAACGGTATAAAACAGTATCTCGCTCGTTCTTTGTGCTGTTCTGTTTTGCCTTTTTATTGTGTTTTCCGATTTCACTTCTTTTTCTCTGAAGAGCTTTTAATTTATGATACATAATATAATGTTTAAAGCATTGGAGACGAGTGTAAGCGGCGCGGCGTATCTATTGAATTATTCGCAGGAGTTTTAGAGCAAAATGCGTGGACTTTTTGCCGAAATACATACCCAACCACAGGTCTAGTCAGGGGCGAACCCAGAAATTTATTACGGGGGCGATTTGTCCCGACGTCGGGATTGATCGTCTCTACTATTACTTAAAAAAAAATATAAAATTAAATTAATTTTATGAATGCTTTTATACCAAAATTTTTGACCGTAAATTGCGCCTATCTTTACATAGTTGCCCAGCCTCATCAGTGGCGTAGATAGCTTTTCGGTGAGGGGGGGATCATTTTGCAAGATTTTTTAACGGTCATCAAAAGTTGAATTTCAGAATAACAATTTCTGTATTTATATAATTTTTTTAGCGAATTTTGGTGTAAAATAGGTAGCAATTTTGAGTGAATCCACAGTATTCCAATTTTAGTACAAATTTTCTCTACTGTGTTTGGAGTATCAGAGCTTTATATTGGGTACGATCAGTGGCTCACAAACTTTTCTGAGTCACGCAACACCTAGCATCGCAGCTTTGCTGGCCGGAACACCTCAAAACAGGGAATAAAATAAATCATATAAGAAATCGTTGGGAATGTCCAGTATACACTGCTTGTCATCAGGTCAGCACCCCTTCGGATGAGTAGTTTCGGCTGAATTTCAGCCAAACTAAAAGAGTTAGGATTCCAAAATTATTACTGTTATTAGCCGATCCAATTCTCAGTTAATTGAATGAAAAAGTATTATTTCTCGATTCTTTAATATTGTCTCATAATTGTTTTGTGCGTGGACGACCGAGAGCTCGCTGGGAGAACTCCGTAGGTGAAGACGCCCACCAGTTGCTGGACTTCCGAAACTGGAAGACAAGGTCAACAATTCAGGCGGCCAAAGCCCGACGTCGGGCTATCGTGCTACATTGATGATGATAATTGTTTTTCGGAAAAGAACACTCAAAATAGCAATTAAAAGTTTGTCATCAGGTTAGCACATGTGACTTTTTTCCATTATTAATGAGCTTTTAGGCCATGCACTTATTTCTAAATTTACAGCATTAGATAATAATGGACGCACTGTTCAATAAATTTAAACATGATTGGAATTTCCCTTATTTGGATTGACCTCATGAATAGCATTGAGTAAGTATGGAGGCGCAATGCCCATATATTCCCATGGTAGCTTGGCGATAGAATTCCTATACATGCGCAACTGCATACACACTTCGTCGCAACACCCGCACGATCCAGAATCCTACATAAGCATGTTTACATTTGAGAGGACAATATGTCAAATGCTCGTTTAAAACCGGTCTGGTCCAATTAGAATGTTTACATTTTAGAAAACAATATTTCAAACTTCCATACAAAATCCAGTTTAGCAACTTTATCGCTGCATTTCACTTCACGTCTCATTCCGCAACCGATTTTGTTCATCTCTCACGTAGTGTTTCGGTTCCTTATAACTCTCTGTTCTGTTTTGGCGAGTGACTCGTACAATTTTTCTATATAATTTACGGAAACAAGCTGACTAGGGACTTGTGACTGCTTTCGAAAGCTGGGCTTCGTTCGTTGTTTTGCAGACTCGTTTATAATGCGAAATAAGCATGCCAAAACGTTTTCTATCATATTAAGAACCGAGAGAGTAAGGTGACAATTGTCGTTCAGCGATATTTTGGCCACAAACAATTCTCAGTGTGAAGCAGTGGCGCAACCACGGGAGGGGCTAAGGGGGCTAAAGCCCCTCCCAGACCCGGAAATCGGGAGAGGAAAAATAAGAAAATGAAAAAATGTCCTTTCGTGCAAATTCAAAATTTTGCCAATTGGGAAAATTGTCTTCGGAATTATCATTATTTGTATGCATTTTTCGGACGAAAATCCCCCAGACTCTCATTTTTTTTATGAATGTCCCTTTTCATAAAAATTGGTACAACCTGTTGCTTTAAGCAAAAACAAATACTTGGTTTGGTGTACGCGAAGAAGGACGCATAACAAATTGTAAGCGTTGCATCCTTTGATATTAACTTCATTCGACAACAAAAATTAAGGTTTTCCGTCAGATTAAATTGTCAACAACCAAAATATTGATAGAAAACATGTTACAAATTGTAAAGCCAAATTTTAAGAAAGGCGTCAATCGAGAATGACCTTTCACTTTTCGATAAGTGGTATATGCGTGTGTTTTATCTTTTACTGCTGGTCACATTTAACCCGGTTACAACTTCCACGCCCCTCCCTGCCTCACTTGGCTACGCCCATGATTCGAGTAGTATAAACGAAATTGGGTAAATGATTATGAAACGGAATAAGTAGTAGGAAAATGTTTTGAAAACCTCTAAGCCAGTAACCAATGTAATGCTGGAAAAATTAAAAATTAAATTTTCAAATGAAAATAAAAGAAAGAAAGTGCCAATTGGTACGAAAAAAATGATATCGAAAATAACCGTGTCCAGTAATATGGATTGTCTTAGCTTAGCCCCCTCCAGGACAAGATCCTGGTTGCGCCACTGGTGTGAAGCGAAGTGATATTTGTTAAAATTACAATGAAAAACCTGGTTGCGCCACTGGTGTGAAGCGAAGTGATATTTGTTAAAATTACAATGAAAAATTACTTAACAATTTTGAAATTAGAGAAAATAATTTTGAAGCTTCTTTTTGTAACTGTTTCCTTTTATATTTGCTATTAAAAACTGTAATTCGCAGGTACCATAGTACTAGATGGTTCTCTAGACCCTTATATGAAGGTAATCCGAAAGGTGATCTGAATCGTCTCCCTCCTAGCTTAGATCATTATAACCGAATGAGTCTTTTGGAGTGAACTTCTCTTTATCCGAAAAGACAATATGGCGCTATTCTTGGCTCCATCTCAGGTGTTCTCGTACCTAAAGTAATAATTAGAAATATGTGGCCGAATGGGGGGATTGATCCCCTTCACCCCCCCCCCTTATCTACGCCACTGAGCCTCATTATGGTTTCCAGATATAAAAAAAACAACTTTTCGATGGATCTTGCATCCGGGGATCACTATTTCTGGGTCTAATGCCAACTTTTTATACTATTGTGTAATTTCTTTTGTACCTTTTTGGCCGTAATAGAAAATGTCATTTTACTAGTTTCCAAGGCTATAGTTTATCATAGATAGCCTTTCAAATTAGGTTTAATTTTTGGATCATTTGCAAATGCGATTCAAACTAAAACCGAATTTTATTTCTCTAAATTACGTATAGGTATCAACTAGCGCTACATACGGTTTCGCTTATTATCACAAAAAAAAAATCTAACCAGAATGAGCAGATTTTCGATAAGCCTATTATAAAAAAATTCCCGATGAGGATTTTTTCCAACATTATCTAATTTTTCAATAAACTTTTAACATTTAGGGAAACACATGAAATTTGTGAAACGGCTAAGAACAATGTTCACAAATTTCACAGTTTCGACAAATGGCAAATGGATGAACTTGTGCATAATCTGTAACATCTATTTAAACAATTTGATATAAATTGCTGCTTCCGTAATTTTATATATAATTCGTGCACTACAATTTTGACCTTTCAGTCACACGAAATTTAACATAATGTTCATCACCTCCTTTACCGAACGTTTCGAATACGTAGATCTCTTAATCCAATACATGGTTTTTCTCTAAAATACGAAGTGCTAACATATTTCTGTAAAAATCAAAGATTAAGGAAATATTGTATCATATTGATCGATATTTTATTGATAGAACTGTCGGCTCTAGTACTTTTCAAATGAGCCGAAACTAATCTACAGTTAATTTTTCACCGGAGATATCCCATGGACAGGATATTCTGATATATTCTAAACATTATACACGCACATATGACTTCATGTTGTCGTGATCGTCTTCGGTAAATCCATACTATACTAGAGTCAGTGAAGTCGGTGCGATGTCGACGCAACATTTCTTTTCATCAACATATCAATTCAACAAGTAACAAAGTGATAAGTATCCGGATTATGTGTTGATGGCGCTTACATGAAAATGATCAAAAAAATTTCAGATTTTCCACAGTAAACATTTGACTTATGATCCGCTAAGAAACATAAATTGGATTATTTGGTATAATGTTTCCAATTTGAAAGAGGATTGAGAACAGTGAGGTGGAAAATTTAGTTTACACATTTGAAGACGAAATTTGGAATGGAATTCATGTTAAAACTTATGTCAAATTTGGAGGTTATAATGCCATCTGAGTGTCTTCAACAGAATAGGATTATTGATGCTCTATAAAATTTGTTCCGTGTCTCAGGTTTGTTAGGACGATAAATACATATGATTAAACTCTGTATCATAGGTATCTAGCGTTAATTATTCATTTTTGTTCTAAATAAACTGTCAGTTAAGTTAACCTTAAAAAAACTAGCTGAGACATTATCGCCAGAAAGGGTGATACGCCTGCACCGAGCGATGCAACGCCATGGAGCTGTATAGCAAGGAAAATTAAAAAACTATCAATTAACTGCAATACGTTTCGACAATTGTGTCTAGTTCACGAAAACTAACTAATTTTAATACGATATGACATTGTTATTTTATTAATTTGACAAATTAGTGTGTATGTATGTAAAAATTACTGTCTAAAATAGTGGTTTTCCACCTTTTGCAGCCCAAACCCCCTGTGCGAAGTCTCAAGAATTAGACGCCCCTTTGGAAAATTGGTTAAGCCATCTGTATTATCCACTGAGAACTTAGGATCACGTAATTCGGCTGCAACTAATTTTATTAGGGATTTCATGAAGCTGACAATAGCGATGGGAAGTCAACCATTTTTGCTATTTTGGAAGGCTAGTCACATTTTAAGGATTCTCCTGGATAAACAATTTGTGGAAACATTTTTAGTCAAATCTATTTTGGTAAAATAATATCGCTCGAAACCTCATATTCAGCTTCTTCGAAAGCTTCACGATAGTCTTGCAACTATTGGAACCAGTGAAAAATTATTTATCATTTATTGACGGCCCTCATTTTTAAACTCAAGCTCACCAGCACCAGCCGTTAATTCAGAGATAGCTGAGCTGTGTTTTTCATTTTGAATTTCATCTATATTGGTACTGTCTCATTCTTAAACTCATAGTCATATAGAGTCGCCACTCTTTTAGAATCGTGTTCTATTTTTTATGATATGGCATCAATATTAGATTTTTGGGTACATTACGCTTTCAGGTCCCCAAGGGAAATTTTGGATGTTTCCGATATTTTCCGCTATGTGTCCGCTATATGGCGTACGGTAAGATAAAAGTCGCTAGTGTCGATAAGAAGAACAAGAAAAATTTCCCTTGGGGACCTGAAAGCGTAATATACCGATTTTTGCCCGCGCACCCCTTGGTTAATCTTCAGGCTCCCCTAGGGAGATGCGCCCCACAGGTTGAGTATAAGTTGTCTAAAACTAGTTTTAATTTTTAACACATGACAAATTACAAAAAAAATATATTCCTATTTTCAATTTTAAATGAGATGTCAAAATAATTTCTATTAATAATAATTTAACCGTTTTCAACATTTATCGGTTTCATTGTAATCAAACATCTAAAAACTTCGCGGTACGCACAAATCTTCATACCTCACAAAAAGGAAATATCCTCCAACAAAAGGGAAATTTTCAAGTGATCATCACACGCTTGTTATGACTCGCGTTAATTGACTTAACTTGTTTGTTTATTTTTCTGGTGAAAATCGTTGATGATGGAGAACATCTTTAGATGTGTATACGTACTCCACAAAGATTCCGCCTAATATACTCGTACATGGATTTATTCGATGCTGAGTATGAATACACGAATATTACACTTAGATCTCCTATGACTATAATTCAAATAAACGATCATTAGATTGGCCGTTTAATATATTTTACAAATACATAGAGTAATATTTAGCAATATCGCATTAATAATTGAACTTAAAAGATGATTAAAAAAAAAACATAATTTATTCATGTATCACTTGGGAATTAAGTTCGCCAACGTCTGGATCATATCAACATTTCGTTTTCCACGATATAGGTGTAACCACAAGAGCTGGATAGTTTATTTGGGTATTAGGCGGAAAATTAGGAAAATGTATGGAAAGAAGAAAAAAGACGAAATGTTGATTTTCTTTAATCTGCAAAAATCACAATAGGTGGTGGTTATTTGAAGTGAAGCATATTTCACAATATTTCTTTGATTTCTTCGATTATATTATTTTAAGTGTGTTGTTTGAATAAATAATCGATTAGTTGTTAATGAGATATACTATTGTCTTAGTATTTTGTAAGATTGTTTGGATTTGTCATTTTGGAGTTTTCCTATAGATAGTGTAGGCGGTTGGGAGTATTATTGAAAAGGTTTTTTTTTTGTACAATTGAGTGGTGTGGTCATGTAACAGTTGAAAAGCCCTTGCTCGATAGCATGTTTAAAGCACAGGGGCGCATGCAGAAAACTATTTTGGGAGGGGTATTGGGGGAAAATTATTAAGATTGAGTTGGAAGTGATGTGATAGTGCATGCGCGCACCGCTAGCCGTACAATTTGCACGTACAAACATTCATGTTGTGCACTTCCAGCCATGAATTGAAGGCGAAAATAAGTAACGTAATGTAGAGCTAAAATTTTATAATTTATTATTACAAATAAAAAACTTAACTTAATTTTTTTCATCATTGTGTACGACGGAAATAGTCAATAAATCCACCACATCTAGATTTTATATTAAAGTATAACACATAGTATAGAAGTTTGTTATCTAAAACTAAACCACTTAAAATTATGTCTTCCTTTAAAAAAAGGATTGGCCTACATATTTTTTTTTTAATTTTTCTACTTTAAAAATTGCCTCGTTCTTTATACCGCTCCATGGCTTCGCGTTGCTCGACCCGCGGTGTAGGCACATCGCCCGTTTTGGCGATAATATCTCAGCATATTTCTACAGCTTCTAGCTTCAGTGGCATTTTCTTATCGCAGAAAACTCCTGAGTTTTCTCGCCACGTCATCCACCCAACCTTTGTGCGATGTTTGATGTCATCATCGCATGTAGCTCCGTTGTTCACCATCGAGCCAAGGTACTTGAACTCAGGGGCGAACCCAAGGGGGGGATTTGGGGGATGAAACACCCCCCGAAATTTTAAAATGAAAATTATAGGTTTAATAAAATTCACCCAACATATCTTTATTGATAAATCAAATACCTAAGTGATGATTTTCACTATGCCCGACGTCAGACTATCGTTTTAGAGTGTCCATAGACCTCCAATCGATTGAAGCAATTTTTTGATTGCCCGATAAGTTGGAAGGTGTATGTGACCATCTAATCCATTTTTTTTATTGGACGTGTGGAACATATTGCCATGCAATTTTTCATACAATCTGTCATGATAATCATGTGTTTTCAGTTGCTGATTTATTGACATAAACCAGTGGTCATTCTTCATGTTGTGGTTGTGACGGTCATTGGCTATGTCCACACATGCGTGCTTTTGTCTTCCCTATTGTCTTCAAGCTCTGTTTCCACTACTTTCAACATTGAACTGATTGCGTCAAGTAATCAGAAGAGATGAATGCTTTATTCTATCCATATCTGTTCATTATTTATCGTTAGATGTGTGTCGCGGCTTTGTTCAGGACAGATTAATGATCATTTTTTTCGTAAATAGTATGAATAGATGGTGCGTTGTTGACATATTAAACATTTGCAATGGCGTTCAAGAATGAATACGTTTCTTAAATAGCGCAGACATCCCAAGTTTCAATTGTCAAAATGACGAAGACGAACGAAAATTGAGTGTCTAGACAGGCCCATTCTCCATCGAAAGTAGCAATGGATCTTCCATCGCCACAAAATATATAATTTTCGCTATGTTGTGTTGTCTCGTATGTCTATCGGACAGTATATGGGCACTCTTACGCCTAAGGTCTAAGAACATTTAAAGCGTTGGATTTCATGAGCCACTTTGCAAATACAAATCACCCCCCGAAATAAATTCCTGGGTTCGCCCCTGATTGAACTTGGTACAAGACTTAAGCTGCTCTCCTTTGACGTACATATCTGGTATCGGTGCATCTGGGTCTGAGAATGGGCAGCATAAGAACTCAGTCTTTGCTTTACTTACCCTCAGTCCATGCTCCTCCAGAATGTCACACCATTTTGTAAGTGCAGCTTGCAAGGTAACGATGTTTGGGCTACTGAGGACTATATCATCGGCAAAAAGAAGAGATATTTCTAGGCCGTCGGATATACGTGTTAATAAGTAGCACATGATGATGTTGAAAAGCAACGGACTCAATACACTGCCCTGGTGTAATCCGACATTCACCGAAAATTCTTCTGATTCACCGGCTGTGCATCTAACCTTAGTCGTAGCTCCATCATACCTACATGTCTCGTATCATCCTGACGTATGCCTCAGGGACATTAAGTGCTCTCAAGGCCAACCATATCAGATCACGAGGTACTCTATCGAATGCCTTTTTCCAAATCGAGTACAAGTCCTTTTGTGCTGCTCTATACTTTTCCATCGCAATACGAATGCACTGAATCGCATCGACTGTAGATCGACCTTCAACAAAGCCGCATTGATTGTCATTCAACCGCACAGTCTTTCTCAATCGGCTGCAGACAACTCGCTCGTAGATCTTCAGTGTATAAGGTGTTAACTTTATAGCCCTATAGTTGTTGAGTTTTCGTGAGTCTCCCTTGTTCTTATAGAAAGGAAGAAGAAAACTTTCCCTGAAAGCATCAGGCATCGGTTGCCTGCCTTTGATTTTGTTGAAGAGAACTGTGAGCCAACTAAGCCCGACATTTCCATTTTCAACCAAAATTCCGCGGGGATTTTGTCCGGTCCGACTGCCTTTCCGCGTTTCATCTGATGCATTGCCTCCATCACCTCTTACTCTGAGATATCTTCAATATTTGTGGTATTCGGCTCAACATCTCGAAAAGCTGCTCGAGGAAATTCTTCGTCAAAATGCTCTCGCATCCTGCTACAAATTGCCGTATCGTCAATCAGCAACATTCCTTGCGAGTCCTCCACGTACTTTGGCGCCTGTATTTCCCGAGCGTTCCTTCTCCTTTTGGCGTCGTGCTTAGGTCTCTCGCGCAAAGACAGTCCTTCGGTCGCAGTCTGTGTTTCTAATTCTTGGTAGAATTTCTCAGCCGGCATTGCATATAATTTTCGCGAGGTTGAACCCGTTCGGTTTCACTGCTTGACTCACATTTCGTCCATGCCTTAAATGCGTTCGATTTGGCTTGCACTGCTTCCTTAGTTTCGGTGTTCCACCGCCATGTTTCTTTCTTCGTGTGGAGTGGACCTTTCGGAACTCCAAGTGCCTTTTCCGCCTCACCTAGTGACATGTCAGCGAAACTATTCCACATTTGTGTTGGACTGCGCTCGGTGCAGTTTGTGTTGTTTTGAAACCACTCCGTCATTTTATCAATGAATGGAGTAAAAAATTAACAACCAATAGTTATAAAATAAAATAGCATCGGTGCTGCGATATCCTCGAAAAATTACAACAGTAATTACTGATTGTACCAGGGAAAGATCCAGTCTTAGTTGTTCTACTTACGCGGTACCCAATCTACCTCGCCTGGTCAGAGCAGCATCATAATAATAATGAACCTCAGAAATTATTTGCCTCAAATGGCTATTACATCCGATTATTTTCGTATTCTAAATACGATTATATCAAAAAATATCGGAGAGAGTTTAAACCCCCAAAACCCCTAAGTAGGATCACTTCTGCTGAAGCATTATTTTTAAAATTAAAGTTGGCTTAAAAGCTGACCAGTAAAAATATAATATATTCCGTACCCTTCATATAGGCGATCAATTATTTTAGTGTAACGTGGAGCTTGAACCATATTTTCTCTCAAAATTTTTAATTTTGTCCTGAAATTCTTCAAAATTTCAAAGTCCTTAGTTGATTTCATGTACGCCTTTATTTTCATAGTAGGATAGTTTGTCATTTATCATTTATTCGGCAGAAAAAGTTTATTGTTTTAGATTTTCCGTGCATAATTTTTTCTGTACCAATATAAATGTGTAGGTTGCCAAGCAAGCCCGAAATTTTTTAAACATCATGATACTCTTAGAAGTTGCAATTGCAATTGTCGGTCAAAGTTTAGAGTAGTCGGTGCACAGGGCCAGGACCCATGCGACGGACAATGGTCTCTATGATGGGGCTAAATAACATTGCTGAGCGTGCTGTTGATCTCAACACTTCAACAAAAAAACAGTTAAGATCTTGGAAATTGGATGTTACTTACATATTTGTGACCTTGTTCATGCCTGTTATTTTTTTTGTTATTTTAAAGCCAAATTTTAAGAAAAGACAGTCGAGATTGAGAGCGATTTTTGGCATGCTGGAGCGGAGCGATTTTTGCTTTGAAAGTCGCTCTGCTCCAAAGTAAAAAATAAAAAAAAAATCCAAGAAAAAAAAATGAATTCTTTCGACGAAATTTTTCATTTTATGGCACGATTTGATGATTTTGGACAATTTAAATGTGAGATTTGCAAAAATTCGGATTATTGTTAAATTCATTGTGATAAAAGAGGTTTTGCGTTTATCTTTATCATCACTCTTCATATTATTAAGAAATTCAAGATCATCCATGACAGAAAAGTCCTGTCCGGTACTCGATGAATGAAACCTTTTTAATTTAAATTAGTTATTAGGTGCGTTTTATTGAATGGAGTACAGGACAGCGCAGCTTCGTTCTATACGGGATCTCCGGAAACTCATAAAGGCACCCAAATATGATTCCTCGTAATATTTCCAACAAAAAATCGGATAAGCAGTAAGCTATGTAAAAAAGCTTCAAAGACATTATGTAATTATAAATATTTTTTCTTCTGCAGCAGCAGAAGCATTTTTTCTGCTTCTGCTGTCAATGTGGGTCATCAAAGGCAAATGTGTGTGTTCTAAATTGAAATGTTTCTGCTGATGCCGATGCTGACGCGTCAAATGTATTTCAAGCATGATACGTCAGTATAAGTTGAATTGATGAATTCGCGGAAAATAATAAATTTACTAAGAACAATGAAGTTTTGTTGTATTTTTGTAATGGAGCGGAGCGAAAAGTTTGTAGTCTGAGCTCTGGAGCGGAGCGGTTTCAAATTGGTCGGAGTCAGTGGCGTAGATAAGGGGGGGATTAAGGGGATCAATCCCCCTCCCCCTCGATCACACATTTTTTATCATTACTTTAGGTTCGTAAAACAGCGCAAAAGTAAAGTAATGATGGAATTATTCAACGGGTGTAGTGTTTCATAAAAACCTGAAACCATTTTCAGAACTACAATAGAAAATATACGTTCATCTACTTTATCACATTGGATGTGGAGTTTCGCACTGGCAAGCCCTATTCAAGCACTATTTGAAAATTTGCTGCCGGAAAATCTTAACGCTCGGTTCAAAAATTTTAAAATACTATGGAACACGGGGTGCTCTTCCACAGAAGCGCAGTTGCCAATGGGGGAAATAAATACAGTACATACATAAGATTATAAAGATTTCTTCAGGCGAGTGGAAAACTACCGATGCAAATAAAAGGAAAAATATCAACAATCTTTATTCTTTTTCTGTAAGTGAAATTTTGATGAAAGGTTTTATCGTATAAAGCAAAGCAAAGCAAGTCTTGACTTCCTCTAGCTATTCGCAATTTTATTGAATTTAAAACAAAGAACACTCAAAGCAATACAAAGGGTTAATTTTTTTTTTCAACTAAATCCTCTACAAATAAAAATTTAGGAATTTCCAAAGTTAAAAGATACATAATCTTATGCAGGCAGTAATTCGAAAATAAATTAAGATACAAAGAAACGGAGTTACGCGGTAGCCTAAGCTTCCGTGAAGATCTCTCAGGCGTTTCGCGAGGATATATAAAAATTGGAAAAATGTGGAAAGAGCTTATCAAAGCAAAAATCAAACAATAACAATGCATTCGAACAAATGTTTGTAAGTTTTAAAATTCCGAAGCTTAGTCTGCTACACTGTACCGGAAATCAACTTAACTGTAAAATATTTGACCAGCATCAGAGACTCGACTGATTTTCTTTTACAACTTTCTACTATCTGAAATGAAAAAGGAAGTACTGTGTACCGGAAAATACCTAAAGCATGTCCACAGCGTTTGTGACGAGGGTTTCGCGGTTTAAATTAAATCGCAAATAAATTAGGGGTTATAATTTGTGTTAATCGAAACGAATGTTTAGAAGTCCAAATTTATATGTTCTGCCCACACTTTTAGTATTCTTTTCAATCAATTGGCTGATAGCTAGAGCCTCGAAATTTATAGCAAATCGGTATAGCTGCTACGGTGTCCTACAAGTTTGAAAAATTTTAGAAATATCTACTCACGGATTCCTGAGTTATCGAAAAATTTCAATTTGTATTTTATCCACATATACTGGGCATTCCAAACGAGCTCTCGTCTTTACAATTTTCCTTTTCTGTACATATAACTACATGATTTATTTTAATCCCTGTTTTTATTCTGGCCAGAAAAGCGACGATGCTAGGTGTTCCGTGACTCCGAAAATATTGGGTGGGAACCCCATGTAAAGCTTTGATACTCCAATCACACAGTGGCGCAACCACTAAGGGGGATTGAAGTTGTTGAAGAGTAGTAAATTCATGCTGGTAGCTAAATGTGTGACATTTAGATAAAAGGAGTCATGGATAAAACATATTTTTGTTGTTGTTCAAACATTTTCTAGTAACGAAATATGAACTGGATAGAAGCGTGTATCATTCGACGTTTGATCATAACATAATTAGCCGCCATTCAGCAGTAATCCACATTAAACGTCAATTGGTTCTTTGCCAGATAGAATCCTGTCCATGCTCCCATCGTCTATCCCACCCGATAAAATAAGGTTCCCTGCACTCTAAAAAGTGAATTTAAATTTCCGCTGAAAATGCGGTAATTTTACACTTTTTCCGGCTTATAATCACATACAGAGTGCATTTTTCAACAATTTCTGTGTAAAATAAAAAAATTACACCAAAATCGGTGTGAAATGTATTTTTACGCTACACTTCTGTATAATTCAGATTTTCTGGTGCATTTTTACAACGTTTAATGTGTTTAATTCGAATTTGTGGTGTATTTTTACAACGTGCATTTGAAGTTTTACTCATTTTTTGTAGCGTGCTCTCCAGTTGTCATACTTCAATCGGCTGGACTTAGCACAGTGTACCACATTTTTCCAAAAATTCTCTGCATTTAGAACTCATGTGTACACGCTCTGTCGCTCACTTGGTTGAGTCGCACTCTACGATGCTAGTAATCTAGAGGTCTCGAGATCGAATCTCGGCGTGGTCCAAAATTTCCGTACATGTGTGGATAAGAAATACTTAGTGCTTGCAACATTACACTCCGAAATGATATGCAATGTAACGTTGACTGGAAATTACCTATAAACGGCTGAGTTACGGTACTGAGAAGAAGAACAAGTGTACAGATCGCACAAAAAAGACCATATTGCAACCTCCCATGTAGACGAAAAACTGATCAGCAAAACTCGACCGATATTTGTTTATATTTTATATAGCCTTAAATACACTCTAAAAAGTGAATTTAAATTTCCGCTGAAAATGCGGTAATTTTACACTTTTTCCCGCTTATAATCACATACAGAGTGCATTTTTCAACAATTTCTGTGTAAAATAAAAAAATTACACCAAAATCGGTGTGAAATGTATTTTTACGCTACACTTCTGTATAATTCAGATTTTCTGGTGCATTTTTACAACGTTTATGTGTATAATTCGGATTTGTGGTGTATTTTTACAACGTGCAGTTGAAGTTTTACTCATTTTTTGTAGCGTGCTCTCCAGTTGTCATATTTCAATCGGCTGGACTTAGCACAGTGTACCACATTTTTCCAAAAATTCTCTGCATTAAGAACTCATGTGTACACGCTCTGTGGCTCACTTACTTGAGTCGCACTCTACGATGCTAGTAATCTAGAGGTCCCGAGATCGAATCTCGGCGTGGTCCAAAATTTGCGTACATGTGCGGATAGGAAATATTTAGTGCTTGCAACATTGCACTCCGAAATGATATGCAATGTAACGTTGACTCGAAATTGCCTATAAACGACTGAGTTAAGGTACTGAGAAGAAGAACAAGTGTACAGATCGCAAAAAAAAGAACAATTTGCAACCTCCCATGTATAGGAAAAATTGATCAGCAAAACTCGACCGATACTTGTTTATATTTTATATATCTTTAAATAGTTTTATTGATAACTATATTATTTGTAAAAGTTCGCCACTTAAATCTTTACAACGAAAAAAGAGTGACACCGCATTATATTCCTATTATTACGGAGTGTTTTTACACATAGCACGGTGTAAATTTGCTAATATATTAGAGTACTTTTTTACACATTTTTTATGTAAAATTACACTTGATTTGCAAATTTAGATTGCAGAGTAATTTCACTATTATAATAGAAGGAAACAAAGTTTCCTTCTATTATAAGAGTAAAAATTTAATAGAGTGTAGTTTTATTGATAACTATATTAGGTGTGTTTTTTGGTTATTCCGTGTAGGTTTGGGTAACGAAACTCCATATAAAAAAAATGCCAGCTGATCCACCTGTCATTTTTTTATATGGAGTTTCGTTACCCAAACCTACACGGAATAACCAAAAAAAAAACACACCTATTATTTATAAAGGTTCGCCACTTAAATCTTTACAACGAAAAAAGAGTGAAACCGCATTATATTCCTATTATTACGGAGTGTTTTTACACATAGCGCGGTGTAAATTTGCTAATATATTGGAGTACTTTTTTAAACATTTTTTCTGTAAAATTACACTTGATTTGCAAATTTAGATTGCAGAGTAATTTCATAGAGTGTGGAACAATTATATTATTACAACGACATTAGTTCAACTTTGGTCCAGATAATGTTTTTTCCTAAATTTCTACTTTTCTCGTCTTGTGCCAGAATACCCAGCTGTGCCCCTGAACTTTACTAGTGAAACGTCGACCTAACGTTTTAGGTTCATAGAAAATAAGCATGGACGCAATGGGAGCTTAGAACATCACCGTACAGGGTCTTTACTGGAAAATAGCACCATCACTCAACCACTGGAGGCAAACTCAAATGACAGGTTATATGGATTGCCTTAGCCCCCTCCAGGACAAAATCCTGGTTGCGTCACTGCAATTACAGTAGGGAAAATTTGTACGAAAATTGGAATATTGTGGATTCACTCACCGTAAAAAAGTCAAAATTTTCTATGCAATATTTTCAGGACTCAGTTTTTTCGAATGCCAAAATCGCTATCTATTTTTCATCAAAATTTACTGACCGCCCCTCGGTTGCATTAATTTTTGTGTTTGTAAATGGAACACGAATATCTTGGATTTAGTTTTATTTGAAAAGAACGATAAACTTTAATTACTCAGAAAACATGTACCTATTTGATGAGCAAATCACCTAGATGTGGTATTTCGTAAATATAATAACTTCAAACAAAGCAACAAAAACATTGTTGCTGGACGGTGGATCCAGCATGCTCAAAAAATGATTTGAGTTATCCACCGTCCAGTTAGGAAATTGGGAAGACACGGAAATATGACACTCGCTATTTAATGATTGCTAAGGAAAAACTCTATACTTTTTATCAAATAGAAAGATTTTACAATCCATTAACTTCCCAGAAATATACTTTAACCGTTAAACATTGCGTTCTTTATAAAGTTTAAACAAATTTAATCCCAGAGGTTATACATATTTAAACCCAGAAGCCTGAAGTCTTTTGGGCTTAAATCCTGGGTTTCACTAGGGGAAATATTTAAGTTTTGAAAGACTAGACGAGACGCGGTATTGCAAGCTCTGATAATTTTACTGGCTAATGACACGAACACGTACACTCTATGAAATTTTTACTCTTATAATAGAAGGAAACTTTGTTTCCTTCTATTATAATAGTGAAATTACTCTGCAATCTAAATTTGCAAATCAAGTGTAATTTTACATAAAAAATGTTTAAAAAATTACTCCAATATATTAGCAAATTTACACCGCGCTATGTGTAAAAACACTCCGTAATAATAGGAATATAATGCGGTTTCACTCTTTCTTCGTTGTAAAGATTTAAGTGGCGAACCTTTACAAACAATATAGTTATCAATAAAACTATTTAAGGCTATATAAAATATAAACAAGTATCGGTCGAGTTTTGCTGATCAGTTTTTCGTCTACATGGGAGGTTGCAATATGGTCTTTTTTGTGCGATCTGTACACTTGTTATTCTTCTCAGTACCGTAACTCAGCCGTTTATAGGCAATTTCGAGTCAACGTTACATTGCATATCATTTCGGAGTGTAATGTTGCAAGCACTAAATAGTTCCTATCCGCACATGTACGGAAATTTTGGACCACGCCTAGATTCGATCTCGGGACCTCTAGATTACTAGCATCGTAGAGTGCGACTCAACCAAGTGAGCCACAGAGCGTATACACATGAGTTCTAAATGCAGAGAATTTACACTGTGCTAAGTACAGCCGATTGAAGTTTGACAACTGGAGAGCACGCTACACAAAATGAGTAAAACTTCAACTGCACGTTGTAAAAATACACCACAAATCCGAATTATACACATAAACGTTGTAAAAATGCACCAGCAAATCTGAATTATACACAAGTGTAGCGTAAAAATACATTTCACACCGATTTTGGTGTAATTTTCTTATTTTACACAGAAATTGTTGAAAAATGCACTCTGTATGTGATTATAAGCGGGAAAAAGTGTAAAGTTACCGCATTTTCAGCGGAAATTTAAATTCACTTTTTAGAGTGTAGGTATCCTATAGTCTACTAAGTAGAAAATTGTGTGTCTTGCTGGGAGTCAAACTCGCATTTTACGCATTCAAAAATTGTATAGTCCCGCGACTTTCTTTATTGAGTATGGTAAAGCAGTAAGAATTTTTTTTTCTTGATCGTCGACCAGGGGGGAGCCAGCGCCCCTCCCTGCCACACTTCGAACTGGCTCCCATGATTGTGGTTGCTCTTAATAACAATTGCAACAAGTTCAGAAATCGTGTAATTTTGGTGGATTTTTTTTTTATTTTTTAACGATGCAAGCACGTTAAATCCGATATAGGAGCTCAAATTCTAGCTCTATTAGTCAATTATTTTGTGTTTTTCAAATACCTAAACAAATGTTATGTCGCTACACACATACGCTATACACAATATTGATTTTTTTAATGTGCTTTTGTCTGTCTTAAATGTATGTAATGTAGGAGATTAAGATTTAATGTAAGTCTAATGCACAAATCACAATAAAATTACCTTTCGAGTCTCTTTGCCGATCCTTTGTATGTCTCTGTATGCCAAATTTTACGATGCCAAATTGCATCATTTCGTTTTCTCACTATATTATCAATCGTCCTGCACGTCATTAAAGTGCTGCAAATTATTATTTTCACCGCAAAAACTGCATAGTATTTGCTGTGGACGCGTGAAGTCTTTACAAATAGAAACAAATTTGTGTTTATTGCAACCGAGCAACCGGTTGAGCTTTTTGCAAAATTGGCCGATGGTCTGTATTGACTCTAAATGTATTGCCATTTCGTAAAAATATACGTTCGACTGCTATAAACCTAAGTATACACGCAGGATCTCTATCCATATGGAGATGAACGGTATCTACACAATCACGACTGTATATGTATATATAGAGACATATGTACGTCCGAGCTATGTAAATAGCGTGACAACTTGTCGGTCTACTTTGGGGCTTCTCTTTTGATGACACCTGTCAGCAGCGTAATGTCAACTTAATATGATGTCGAACATCATCTGAAGGCAGCAACGTCACAAAATCACTTCACATGTTTCGATTTCAAAACAAACATGCACGCCACTGGAATTTGTCTTGAGTTTTAACTATCGTTTTTTTAACGTTCGTTTTAGTTTTAGCATGCTACACAAACACTGCATAATTTAAGAATTTGGATTAGTGCTCACTAATAAGCCAGAAACACTAAAACTGTTTTCTTCAAAAATTCTGTTCTGACTTTGTTCCGTCGGCAAATATTCAAAACTTTGTTGTCTGAATGAAAATACACCAACGATACCGGTCCCTTACTTCAGGAATTACATGGATTGGGGGAGAACTAGAAGATAGATACGGCAAATACGCTTTTCTAATTCAGATTTCTTAAGATTATTGTCAGGCGACTTGCACTCAAAAAAATACCCGAGACTTGTGCTCTGATTGCAAATCCACTCTTGGCGAAGGGCATCATCGAGCCACCGAGAAAATTTTGCTGAAGGGTTCCTGCGAGAAAACGAGAACAAAAAAAGTAGGAGTCGGTGCATTCTGTCCAGCGACAATATGCGCGAAACACGCGCATGCATTCCGTCGTTGTCTATACTCTTGGCTGCTCCAGACGCCGACGACACCCACACAAAGTCCCTTGACGGCGGCTCCTTTGTAGCAATCCGGATTCCCCGACCCTGCCAGTATATAAGGAACGCTCATGAGAAGCGTGTTGTTTACATAAATTGCGGTGACTCATTTCACGCGCACAATCCGTCAACGAAAATCCGTTGAGCAAGAAAGAGCAAGTGTGTTGTGTATAAGAGAATTTCGAAAATACAGAAAAGATACTTTACGGAGAAAAGATACACACAGTTTCAGGGGAACATTTTCGAATTCGTTTTGAGGGGTGCACGATACACAGATTGCTTTTAGTTTTGCTTTCCCCGGAGTGGAAAATACGGACGGCATTCGCGTTTTGTCGTTTGTCGAGTCCCATTCTCTTGTTGGCAATGAGTTTTCCGACGGCAAATTGTATCTGAATGCGAAATATATTTTTTATCTTGTTCACAGTTCCCCTTCCATTGGTTAGTTATTATGACAAGGTTAGGCGGAGCGAATAAAATTTTTGAGTGGTGCCAAACTAGTGAAGACAGGTCCCATCTCCCTTGCACTCGTTGTTCGTGGCTTGAGCCGTCGGATTTTGATTTCATATCACATAAGTTGAACCCATAATTCATCTTTTCGCTTCATTCTGTGATCAGCCAAGCAGTCGTGTGATACGAGTACTTGTGTGCACGACTGTAGAGCTGATGATCATATTTAGTGCAGCCACAATTGCTGGCGTGTGTATTCGTCAGACGGGATGAGATGTTGGCACTACGAAATTATTTTTCATCATTTCGGGGCGGGGCATATTTCCACTTATTAAATTTGAATTTTATATTTGTATGTTGTTTGTTGACGTAAAAAGCGCCTGATGGGGTTGAAATGTGAATCTAGCGAATGGGAAGAGACACAACCGATTTAAATTTGATGGAGGACGTTGTTTGCGGTAGAGTAGAGCGTGTGGTTGAGCTTAGTGTTTTGTGATAAACGATAATTCATTTGTAATTCTGGGCATGCCGTTTCTGGTTCATGAACTCAATTTATATTATTCACCGTGGAATGGTTGATACCATTTTGGGTAAATAAATTTATAGAAAGAAGACAGTCCTGAAAGAAATAATTAAATATTACAATTGAAAGATTGCACTGCATGATTCAGCTCTAAAAAGAAACATTTATCAACCCAGGGAATTGTATTAAAGCTAATCCAATGTCAAAATCATGAAACGTAGTCTATGTACTCATTTTATGCATTGTTTTGTCAAACACACGTTCAAACATCCTTTTGTGTTCGAAGTCAAAATGGGGGCCCTACACAATGTACCTACCTAATTTAAAAATCCAAACCACTATCTTTGCCGATATAGTTTATAGTCTACACACTGTAGAAGATTTGAACAAATCCTGAGGATAAGTAAATCTAGAATTATAGTTAAGTACCTGTTCTTTCTTTCTTACATAAAACGTAAAACTACAATATGCCCCAATCGAAGAAAATGTATGAATTTGCCAGAACGAAGAATCCAAAAAATGGATTCGGCGGCTTAAGTTTGTAGCGACACGTTATTAATTCAACTTTATTCCTTGTTTTAGCTTTAAATTTAAGTGTGCTCTAATTTAAGTCCAATTTTAAGAATGTGTGTACTTAATATTAAATTCAATACAGCAATCTTTACAAGCTCCTTTCAAACCAAAAACCTCTGCTCCACAGCCCTAATGACCGTGTATATACCGCAAGCAAGATAAAATATTTTAGTCTTTAACGAAATTACATCCCGTACTATAACTAGTTTGAACTAAGCTTAGTACTCTTAAACTATTTTGTACGTGTTTGACAATTCATACAAAGTGGATTGGAATTTAGTCCGAAAGTTTAGAAAACGTATACTATCACCAAAAATGTTTTAAGATATGTAGTTTATTTGCAGAAGGACTTAAAGATTTTTTTTACCCATATGGTACTTGGCAAGGAAAGGGTGGGTCGGATTACAATCCGCGGCTAAGTTACAGCAAATAGCGCAGTCATGCCAGGTAACATTTTTTTTTGTGAAAACATGAAAAACCGGATTGTCTCATGAACTTTCAAAGATTTTAGGAGAATATTAAATTTATTTATCTAAGGAGCCTGGCGAAAAAATCCTTTGAATCGATTCTACAACAACCACGAATACCATACTATCTACTATTAATTTGCCTGGTACATTAACAGTTACCCATGGGGCGCAATTTTGTCCTCTTTCCCACTTGTCATTTTTTTCATATGAAGTTTCGTTACCCAAATCTACACGGGATAACTAAAAAAATGTACTTAAAACTGAATAGATTGCTGTATTGAATTTAATAATAAGGAATAAGGATTGAATCGAACTATAGACAGGTAATTTAATATGCTTTTCGGAGCGTAATGGGGTAAATTAAATGTCGCCAACACCTATAGAGGTCAATGCTTGACTGTGTGAGCTTTTTCATTTTAAAATAAAAAAATCGATTAATGAAATCAAAAATTTAATCAACGTTACAACAAGAACGCTATCGTCAATATGAGAATGCAAAGAGTCAAAATAACTCATAGCGAAGCTATTTTAAGTACGACGTTCTTAATTTTAGTAGAAACACTATAACGTCAAAAATGTATAAAAAGAGTTGATTTTAGTGTGTTTTCGATTGATTGCACTCAACTTTTATCTCAGTGTAGGAGAGCCCACTCCAGAAAATGGCGGGAGGGCCCCGACTGAAGTTGTTCCGCCACTGTATGTCATATGAATTTTTTTAAGCAATAAAAAATATTTTTTTCGTGGAATTCAATACGAAACTTTAATTTTAGAATTTCAAACAAACTTTCTACAAAGCATAACTGAACTGTGATGAATTGCGCTTAAGAGTCTCAATGAATAAGTTTCTACTACATGTTGAAGGCCCAGCTTCAGTTCCTCAGTGCACGGTTAAAAAAAATGGTATAAACTTTATAAATTTTGGTATACATATAGTTCCATAGACTTTTCTGTATAAAAATTATACCAAGCTTAATCGACGTTATCAGTTGAAGCTATACAGTTCATGCTAATTGCGTATAAAATATTTTTATAAGCTAACAATATAAAAAATCCGAATAAGGTGTAAATAGTATTTATCCAGATATATGTTAAAACTATACAATTTTTTTATTCAAAATTAAAAAAAAAACGACATTCATTTAGATCTGAAGGATAATGTATGCCTGCAGAAAACCCCTTCTGGGACATAGGTACTGTTGCAGGCACCAGGGACGTAGCCAGGGTTTTGTTTCGGGAGGGGTCCAAATATTGCCCCCCGTACTATTTTTTGTTTTCTATAAATTTGATGAAAACGATTTTAACCTTTTAATTTAAATTATGGTCTGTGTTATTAGATTAATTTTAACAAGGTAGTACACCAATTACTACCATATTCCGTGTGCCCCGAAAGAAATTAAGGGGAAGTCCTTTTCGAAATGAACAGTGTGATTTTGTAAAATACGTGTTACTGGAGTTCTTTTGCTGGAACGGTACAGTATTTAATAGCAAAGATTCTAAATTAAAAACTCAATCTTGTGTAGTTCTTATTTTCATATTTTCCTTTCACAGTTTCTCGGTCTACCCCTCCCGTTGTTGCGCCACTGTCTCCAACTAATAATAGGGCAATTTATTGATTGTGGCTGCATGTTTCACAACGTTGGTCATCAGCATGATTTAAATGCCGAGTTTCTCTGACACCAATGTTGTATAAAGTTGTATTTGGCCTTGATACTTTCCAAGAGCATATAGTTTGTCGATTGATCCATAATACACCACCGTGAAACTTATATAGTTTAAGCTTACTGAATTCCGAATGGATTTTTTTCTATCGGCGGTTGTTTTTTTTTATTAAGGAATCATGGGAAGAAATCTGGGATTCGAACTTAAGTTCGTGGCAATGGGGAGCACAGAGAGTAAAAGCAGGTCATATCCACCTAAAGAGAGATGTCTGGCCACCCTATCCCATGCACATTTTCAAATGACTAATACATATATTAATTTAGCCATAGGTGTAAGCTGGAAATCTCTACTATGTTGCATTCTGGATTTTCTAGCAATGCTCAGGCTAAACTATTGTTCATCGCGTTCTGAAATTATTTCTTAGCAACATTTAGGACCTCAGCAGCGGAAAGTTCAAAACACCAAACTCTTAGGCAAATTAGGATAAATAATAACGAGAATTCTGTACCGAATGCGAATAGTAATTTTCTACACATAATTAGTAGTTTTCAGCCGCATTACTGCTAGCGGCACTTTCAACTAAGCTAACAATTTGAAAATTTATTAAACTCTGAAATCGACTGCTATTTAGGTGAATGAGTCTGAAAAAATAGCGGAGTTAAGAAGACGTCAATCTTTTTCAGAATTATGTTATTAACCCTCATCCAGCGGGATAGGTACAGGTGTACCTTTTTCGTTTTTAAAACACCGTAACTTTTTTGCTATGGGTCCGATCGGTCTGAAATTTTCTGACATCTCTACGATTTTAGTTTAAAATATGTATTCCAAATTTCAGAAATGTGTGACCACCCATCCCCAAGTTAGGGAGCAAAATTAATCTTACACCCTTTAACGGCGGCAAAGGTATACATTTGTACCTTCATATATTTTGTATGAAAGAAAATTTACAAAAGGCGAAAATAAAATATTTTTGGTGAATGCTCATTCTTAGAGAGACTTATCAATAAGTTGAGAATCGAGTGATGTACAGAAATATTGGATTTACGATTTTTATTTGTAATGATCAAGGTCCTTGGAGATATCGATCTATAAGGACTAGGCTAACTCATACAGCAGTTTTTGGTTATTTGACATCAATCTGAAGACTTTTACTGGCATACCAAACTTTTTGAAGTATGTAATGGCTTGGGGCAACCAATAGAATGTATTACGCCTTCTTTCCCCCCATAACATCTAGTGAAAATTAGGTTTGTAACAAATGCTAAAATTTTGGATGCCAAAATTTTGGATTTTAGCGGTTGATTTTCTATACCACAAGACATAATTGTATTCCATCACCTAATATTTATGATTTGTGTAATTCGGGTCGTCCACCCGAGTTCCTTTTGAAGTTTCAGCTAAAAACCGGCAGAAGCCTCCAACCAAATTTCTAAATGGATGTTTGGGTGGTACATAAACTTTGAATTGTACGTCGGTACCATATATAGATACCGATAACTGCTATAGAATATGCCACATGTCTTCGGTTTCTTGTTTTAATTTTTCAATCGATCCTTGGATTTAATTACATATACGAGAAAATATAATACAATTAACCAACAACAATCACAATTAAAATTTTAGATATTTTTCTACTACAGGAATTGGCCTGAGTTTAGATTTACAAAGATTAGAGACTGAAAATTATACTAGCCGATTCTACTTGCTTGTTGCTTGACAGGACCTTTCTTTCGTATAATAACACATTTACTCATTTCTCCAATATATAATAATATAATATTGCTTCAAATATTGTTGTTTTATGGAAAATAACGAGAATGTGATAATTATTGACGTTTCTTTCGTTAGCGATAACGGGTTCTAGTAACAGAATAATATATTGGGGGCAGGGGGTAAATTTTAACCTAAGACTCCATAATTCGCAAATCAAACATACCAAATTCTTCTGAAATCATTAATGACTTAATTTGAACCGTTTTCTACTTTTAATTTGTAAATCAATTTTAGATTTCGTCAAATTAAAATTCCAAGCAACCCATTTTTTCAATTTTCTTTTTAAAATTTTGCCTATTTTCTAAATTTACCCACTTCAAAAATTAAATCCACATAAACCCAACTTCTTAAAACATTCACTTCGGCAAAAACAGTTACTAATTTGTGACTAGTCAACATAATATAACGGTTTTACGGTCAAAATTAATACAAATAGTGAAGATTTTCATACAAAATGTACTAAGGTACAGGTGTACCTTTGCCGCCGGCAAGCGTTGTAAAAATCTGCCGCTGGATGAGGGTTAAAACGCTGACTCCGATTATTTCTGCAAACATTTCGGGAGGGGTCCGGACCCCCTGGACCCCTCCCCTGGCTACGTGCCTGGCAGGCACTATACTCGTATATTTCCTATCCGCACATACAGAAATTTTTGACCACGCCGAGATTCGATCTCCGCACCTCTAGATTACAAGCATGCACTCTCAACCAGGTGCGCCACAGCGACGCACGAAGTCCACCTTTCCAAATGCGAATGCAATGATTTTTTTCAGAAATGTACAATTTAGGATAAACTTTACCTCACTTTGGTACACAATTTTTCTATCAGTTCAATATTAATAAACGAATTCTCGATTGGTATGCAAGTTGTAATTTATAGTATAAAATCAATAACACGGCTCTGATAAAAGATTCATATAAATGGTGCATAATTTTCAATAGTATTTTTGGATTAATTTTGTAACAGCTTCGTATAATCTAGAATTCAATATTTTAATACAAGCTTCAAATAAATTTTATAAAAATTAATATAAACAAAATTTATACATCGCTGTTTATTAAAATTTATACTAAAAAATGTATGAATGAGCTTTATACCATCAGTTGGTATAAAAAATACACCAGAATTTTTAACCGTGTGCGGCGAGATATTCTATTCTTTGAATTACTTAAGCGTTGATTCGAGTCCCACTGCGACCATGTTTGTTTTTATAAAAAGGTGCAACTTTGGCAGCCAGCCAGTTCCAAAATGTAAATCGTTTCCTCGCTGTTATAGCGATCGAGAGTTACCTGTCATCATGGGCGTAGCCAGGGGGGACAGGGAGGGGCGATCGCCCCCCCCCCCCCCCCTGGTCGATGAAGATGGTGAAAAAATCCTTATCGATGTAGTAAAAAAAATCGCTGCACTATACAACATTTTCAAAAATGTTCTGCTGCTAGCGCAGCTTCTGAGCTGGGTCCCTTCGGGAAGTTAGTGGAATTCAACTTATTTCCATCTGTTAACATCTGACGATGTTAAACGAGTACCCATTTATGGGGATAAATAACACTGCTAAACGTGATGCTGATCTCATTACCTCAACAAAAAGCAGATAAGATCTTGGAAATAGGATGTCACTAACACATCCTGCGGCCTTAGTCCAATGTTGGATTGTCGCGCCTGTTATTTTTTTTTTTTATAAATATTTCGAGAAAGGGTGATTTGTCTGAAGCGTCAAAGTTGAGGGTCGTCAAATCGACGAAGCATGACCTTTCCGTACTAAAAATAAGCATGACCTTCCAGGGTTAAGGACCTCATATTTCAGTGTCTTTCAAGTTCTTGTTTTTCTTCTCAGTACCGTGTAGCCCCTTGTGGGGCCATGGTGCGTTAACTCAGCCGTTTATAGGCAATTTCGAATCAACATTACGTTGCATATAATTTCGGAGTGTATAAATATAATGATGTAAGCACTATATATTTCCATTCACATGTACGGAAATTTTGGACCACGCCGAGATTCGATCTCCGGACCTCTAGATTACTAGCATCGTAAAGTGCGACTCAAACAAGTGAGCCACAGAGCGGGTCTTTCAAGTTATTACATCAAAATCATACCAGCAATAAAATTTAGCCACTGTTGATACTTGGATAAATTTAGAGGAAATCTTATTAAAACCGTTAACCTTATTTCAATCAATAAAGGATTTATAAATATTCTGACGATGCTACTTTGCTAAGATGAAAGTGACAGACGAAACAAACTGATTTCGCAAGTGGAATATGCAGTCCGAGATACAAAAATGCACTGAAAATAGACAAACTTCGCTCTAAAAGGCAGATATTGGAGGCCAGTTGAATGTAATCAGAATGCAGTAGTAAATCATTCTCATCTCCATTTTAAAAATTTTACTTTAAAATTAGCAAACAAAAAGAAATAACATGCGTGGCAGTCCACCAGTAAACTAGGGCCGCAGATGTGTGAGTGACATCCAATTTCCAAGAACTGCTGTTTTGTTGAGGTGTTGAGATCAACAGCACGCCCAGCATTGTTATTTATCCCCATAAATGGATACTTGTTTACAATCTGAGCGACATCATTGTCCGTCACGTAGGTCGTGAGTTCGAAAAACACCATAAAATGGATTCGTTCACGGTGAGTCTGGAATCCATGACCCTCTGCATCAATCCAACCACAAGCCAGGCTACTCTAAAATTTGCTAACAATATTTCTGCGACCGGAAATTTCAGCTTCTAAGAAAATCATGATGTTAAAAAATTTTGGGCTTGCCCCCCCTGACCGAAATCCTGGCTACGCCCATGCCTGTCATAGTACCTAAGTGGCGGCAAATTATTCGCTTGCCCGGGGCGGCGTAAGTGCTATAGCGGGCGCTGATGATTTTCACTTTACGAAGCTACATAAAATTTCCAATTCAACTACACCTCGCCCGTTAGAGAGTTGCTCGTATATTCCGAGATACGCCCGTTCAAACTTTAAAGAAATTTTAAAATTGTATACGATTTTATTATTTGAATTTTTGATGAAAAACTAATTTTAAAATTTCCTTAAAGTTTGAACGGGTGTATCTGGGAAGATACGAGCAACTTCCAAACGGCTCCGAATTCCCCACAATGACTTCTGTAGAAGCTGTGATGACGAGGAGGAGGAAGAGAGCGTACATCACTTACTCTGTCAATGTCCTGCTTTGGCCGAGAAACGAAACCGTTATCTTGGTTCCAGGTATTTTTATGATACGGACGATCTTCGTGATGTGAGCCCAATACTGCTCAACAAATTCATTGTTAGCACGGGGTGGTTCTCAGCTTAATAGGTTTTTAGATTCGAATTCTACAGAGGTATCACAACGGACCAAGTCTGGTCTAAGTGCGCTGGGGATAAACTCAGCAGCCCCTTTACTTAACCTAACCTAACTTCCAAACGAGCGAGGTGTTGTTTTATTGGAAATTTTATGTATGTAGTTTTAGAAAGTAATGTCATATCTCGGATGAAATGTTTGGTGGTGTGGCAATTTTTGATTTAGTTCAGCAAGTCGGCATTTTGAACAAAAATGCTATTACATTGTAACGGTTTAAAATAGAGCGGTCCTGTTGTACATTAATTTTCCCCAAATGTCCTAAAATAGTCTCCACCATGAATGGGACACCCTGTATAAAACTGGATACTGAGACATATATATGTCTCATATGTTAGCATATGCTAGATCCTTGCCTCTAGCCAATACGTTTCGATGATGATCTCTACTCTTAGTCTAAGCAAACTACCTTCCACCAGTAGGCATTTCAGAGTGAATGCTTCTAGCAGAATTGCGTGAAGGATATGTCCCAAGTAGAGGAAATTAACATTGTTTCTCAATCTGCCAACTGCTCGTTGAGTTTCAAACCGATTCTTTCACAGAAGTTTAAAAAAAATTGCCGCTCCGACCTCCGAGCAGTTGCCCAGGTTACCCATATATGAGAAATCCGGCCATGCCTATATTTTTGTATTTTTTAACAAGACCAAAAATATATAAAGATTTTTTTCTTTAGTAGGAAACAACAGGAACTCCAGAGCACAACTGCTATGGATGTCTATAAAAAACACCTATTTTGGGCATTTGTTTTTATATAGTAAATAATCTTCATTGGATTATGTTTTAATACAACACGATTATAATCTCTACATATTTACTTTTAGCTATACCTTCTTTTCGTTATTTTTTTATTTTTTTATATATTAACGGGACTTTTACCAATTGAATAATATTCTGCTATGATCTGCATAGAATACGAAGAATAAAACAACATTCTTTATTATTTTTCATATGGAAAACTTGATTTAATTGCTTCTTTCTCTACCTGCTACAAATAAGAAAAAGAATATCACATAAATAAGCAAAATGTTACATACCTCAACTTTCATCTTCATCCCTATTGTTTTGGGATTGATAACAGAATTAAAAAAAAATGAAAGGACTTTTGACCTTTCAGGCTCTATAAGACTCCAATTCAGCCTGTATTAAGTTCCTTCCGAATGCTAAAAATTTACTCATGAAGAAGTATAACGTACAAACCTAACCAAGCGAAAAAAAAAATATCAGAAAAATGAACACGAAATAAATCGAAATGAAAATAAGTAAAAACATAAAAATAATTAACAACTTTTTACTTTTACAAATGTCGAATAGAATTCGAAGACAGTACGAGAAAATCGTGACTGAGATTATTTGCATACAGAATTTTTTTTCCTGTTGCAATAAAAGCCAAGCAAACTAAAGAGATATGGGAAGAGCTTCTTAAGTTGTTTCCGAACTCATATAATCGTACATAAGTATGTATGTTACATATCCTTGCTGCTTGATGCAATTGTTTGTTGTTTAACCCTTTGCCAAAAGCATGTGTGAACCATATACAATTGATTCAGGGGCTTCTCAACTTGATTGATTTTATGTTGTATGTATAAACTATCTGAAGGTGCAATCAAAAATTAGTTCTACACACAAAGCAATTTATTAGTTACTTATTAAAATTTATCTACCATTTTGGATAGTTACAGGTACTATTTGGTGCTAATATTTAAAATAAACTTTATATGACTATGGGACATCCAGGAGAAGGTGCAGAAGTTTACTTCTGAAGAACGTATGCCGCCCATTGACAACACCTGACTCCAAAGATAATCTCTGAACAAAAATAGGTATTGGTCGAAGGTTCTTTACTTTTAGAATCCGCATACAAGAACATGCACCAAGGTAGATTTAATGTTATAATGTCGAATTGCCTATTTCTTCTTTTCGGGGGACACCGCCACAGCAGTCGGGACCGTACAGAAAGGATTGGCGACTGAGCGGTATAACCATGGAGTGTATACATATCGTATAGGCTACAATAAATTCACAACAGATATTGAGATGTGAATGTGAGAGACACTGCGAAAAAAATACAGCCGGGCAAGGCGCCATGTACTCGTATTCTTCGTTTAACTTTTTTAATGAAAGTAACAAAAACAGATAAGTATGTATCTGTTTTTGTGGTGCACATAAGGATTGTGTACCCTATGGTAAGCCGTTGTTTTTGCTATGATCAAAGAATTTTTTCAGTTATTTGTCGACCGTGTATATTTTCCTATTTGGATTTGTTCGTTGACTGTAGACATATCTTATGGTTAGATATACGAGTATTTTCTTCTTCTAGTCGTATAGGTCTCAACAGTTCTCGCGAGCAGTATGCTTATTCGATTTTCAGTTTTATGTTGCACCTAAGTTATTCGGGATATGTGTGTATAGTGTTAAAAGGCTTTTTATCTATGTTCACTGTCATGTTTTGACCACAAAGTTCCGACTACTGGTGTTAGCTTCAAGTCGGCATATCCGTATACCCAATGCACTGAATAACTGAGAAAACAACAATTGTGTTCACATATTGTGATAATAATAAATATGCTTTGATTTAGAGTCTAAATGGCAAAATGACAAAAAAAATAGTTTATGATTATGACTAGATTTTTATTTTTAGTAAAATTTTTACTAATTAACGGGAGGAAAAAAATACATAGTATACCAACGTTACATTCAAAATTATCTGATTTCATTAAATTGCTAAGACATAGGTACATACACATAATATCATAAAATATATACGCACATAAGAAACGGATTTATCTCATTATAATTAAGACCCTTATTAGACCATCTTGTTGGAACACACCGTCATCCACACACTGCATTCATTTTAAAATCGTGCAGAAAATTGAAATGGAAGCTGAGACTGCTAACAGCATAGTTAATAAATAAAATGTATCGAAATTCGATCAGATCATCAACTAAACGTATACTCGTATGACCATGCGAGTCACCTGGAACACAGAACCTATTAGCTCCTTCAGAGTATACCACCATAATATAGGTAAAATTTTTGCCCAGAAACGAAGATGAAAGATTAGTATACAGAAAGAAGATTTATGCGAACGAGCTGAGATTTTAATAGAATGTCCTTTTTATGCAAATTTTGAATTTTGATATTTTACTGTAATTAGTGGTATGTTTGAACACATTTGTTTACAGCTCATTATGAATTGGAATATGGGGAGATGAATATGCAAGAAATAATATATTTATAGATAGATTGATGGTGCAATCAATTTTGTCCTAAGAGAGGGCATAGGAAATCCATGTTATACTGGACATTTTTCGTAATTTTGGTTTGTGAAAACGCACGTGCAATGGCACACATTTAAGCAGCAAGTTTTTTCTTAATCTTATTAGAATCCAATTTTAAATCCCTCTTTTCAGTAATGTAACTGATGCGCATGGGCGTAGCCAGGTTTTCTTTCAGTGGGGGTGGTTTATTTTTTTTTAACCTCATGACCACTGATTGGAATTTTCTTAGGGAAGGGGTCGAAGCATGTACACAATTTACCAAAACAACAACAATTGAGGCACAGAATTTAAATTACGCGGCGACAAAAATAATTAAAAAAGTTTCAAAAAATTGTAAAGCCAATTTTATGGAAGGACACTCGATTATTCCCTTATAACTTTTTAACGATAAACGATGCTGATTGCATCTAATTCGTCTGTGTATTCTGGTTTTAGACCTTAGCTAGTATACACTCAGTTCTTTTTATGTCCCTTGGATGAAGATAAGACAAATTTTAAATGTTACTGTTTTTCTTCTCAGACGAAGTGACATTACTTTCAAATCATCAAATCCATCTTTAAAAGAAATTATTAGATTACGGATTAAATTGGGAGATGGTTAACAAAACCCATTAATTTCTAACCAACATAGCGTTCGGTATTCTAACAGCAAAATATTTTCTGGCAATGATCTAAGTTGGTTGGACAATGGTCACAAACATTGGTGGTTGGGTTGGGATCCTTGCGAAAATAAAACCGTAAGAAGGTCACCCTAAGAGAACGAATTCAGTTTCGAAGGACCTGATGGGAAAAGTAAAAAGTACAGGCGTATTATTTAAATTCCTCAATTGTGATGAATATAGTTTAGTGTCACAAATATTTTTTGACATTTTTATGTCTTGACTCTGGCACATAAATTCGAAAAGCGTCACGAAAATCATAACGAAAAAGCGTTACGTTTTTAGCATTACAGTTTTTTTTGTGAGTTTTGGTGCCATTCAAGGTTCAACGGAAGTTGGGCTAGGTGGTACCCTGTTAGTGTTGCGTGCCATTCAAGGTTCAACAGAGGTTGGGCTTGAGTTCAATTTACGTTCAACTTGGGTTCAACTTGGGTTCAACTTGGATTCAACTTGAATTCAACTCGAATTCAACTCGAATTCAACTCGAATTCAACTTGAATTCAACTTTCAACTTAGGTTCAACTCACGTTCAACTTTCGTTCGACTTTTGTTGAACGAACCAAAAAGTGTAACTTTCAACTTAGGTTCAACTCACGTTCAACATTCGTTCAACTTTTTTTGAACGACCCAAAAAGTGTAACTTTCAACTTAGGTTCAACTCACGTCCAACTTTCGTTCAACTTTTGTTGAACGGCCCAAAAAGTGTAACTTTCAACTTAGGTTCAACTCACGTTCAACTTTCGTTCAACTTTTGTTGAACGACCCAAAAAGAGTCAAATTCGAAAAGCAAATCGTCACGAAAAACATGAAAATGTTCCACTGAGTTGCGGACTTGTACGCAAGTTTTTCCTCTCTCCCTCTCTTTCAGCGTTTCCCAAGCGGACATACAACTGACAACTCTCATGTTTTAGGTCTAGTATGTAATCTGCCAAGAGAAGGTATATGATATAATATATCATTAGAAAGGAAATTTTTAGTATCCATTTTATCCATTTTAAGAATCATCAGGTTTCCGTATGCTAACCTGAATATTTTAAAAATCTCCTATATGTAGATAAACAAATATTTTAATCGATGTTATTCTTCAATTTAAAGATATTTTCAAATTAATTTCTAAGCGTTGAGTCTTCCACAGTTTCATCATCAATGTGGCCAATGTGTCCTCGTTCTCCAGTTGGTTAAGCTGGTTAAGCGTATTCATCTACTGATCAGTCTTAGCAAGCTGTCAGTCGTCCACGCAATCTCGCTCCATTCCCTCGTTGTGCGTTCATCACCTTTTTCGACATGCGATTATCGAGGACTCTTAGCAAGCTGTCGGTCGCTCACGCAATCTCGCTCCATCAACTCGTTGTGCGTTCATCACCTTCTTCGGCATCCGATTATCGTCCAAACGAATTTTAATTGGATTTACATATTGTTCCATAGGAAACTGGCAATGAATGAATAAATAATTGAATTAAAATAATTCTTTCGTTTCGTTCTTGTAATTAAAAATGCAATAACAAAATTAAATTTTGAATTGATAAGTCCCACACGTGTTTTAGTAGCTTTAAAATGTTTAGTACTCGATAAAAATGATTTTTGTCGGAGCAGAGTCGCTTTACTTTTTTGGGAGGTATTTATTTTGAAGACTCGTACAAAGTCTTTCCTTGATATTAAAGCGGAAATTTCGTACAGTTGAGGAACGCGATTCTTCATTTGAAGAAATTATTCCTCAAAGCAAATATTTGGTTTCGTAATTTTTTTTTTAACCCAAAATAAAAAAAAAATTACGCAGCACTGCATTGAACCTAAACCTCTACAAGTATAAGGGACGTTTCATTTGCCTCAATACTCTTTGAAAAGCATCATAAATTACCTAGTTACAGTGGGATTCGATCCCAGGACCCTATGATTTGAAGACCTGCACCCTACCTACTACACCAGCCATGACTACACGTGCTGAAGGTTTCTAAGATCCACATAAAGTATTTGTCAGAGTTAAGAAAAGCTTTCATTAATGTTATGATCAATTCGTCAATATCGATATCATAAAAAATAGACGTATGGTTGAACCAGGAAAACTTCCTGAATGTAACGTAAAAATTCTTCAACATGTTCCTTAATTTTAACGAAATTTTACGTTAAATTTACAACAAGGAAAATAATCATTAATTTTATGAAAGAAGTTTTTATTAACCTAATAAACGAATATTTTCTTCATGTCAATGTAAATATTCGTGATATTGACGAACAAAAATATAAACGAATTAGATTTCTTTAATGTGACGAAATATGGCGTACACTTTTATGAACGTCTACCTTATCATAACGAATAATTACGTTACGGCAATGAAAATAAGTCAACGAATGCGATTCTTGTATAATAGGAAAGATAATTTTTTCAGAGTAGTCACTTGGGGCCAGGTCTAGGCTGTACGGGGGGTGTTCAATTTCTTCAAAACCGCATTTGACCACAGCAGCCTTGGCCACCGCGGCGGTTTGAACTGATGCATTGTCGTGAAGAAGCAGCACCCCTTTCGCCAGTTTTCCATACCGTTTCTCCACGATGTTGGCCCTCAATTGGGTCAAAAGATCTGCATAATATTTCCCTGTTACTGATGTGCCCTCTTCCTTGAAGTCAATCATTATAATTCCCTTGGAATCCCAGAAGATGGTTGCCATAATCTTTTTCCGGCTCTGCTGCACCTTCGCCTTCTTGGGGCGCTCCTCATAAGGCCTCCTCCATTCCATGGACTCCCTTTTGGTCGTGGGATCATAGTAAAGGACCATGGTTTCGTCTCCTGTCACAATTCTGTTGATAATTGCATCCGAATCGGCGCGACACAGCTCCAAAAAGTGTTTCGAACATTTCATCCGCTGCTTCATTTGATCTGCTGAGAGGAGTTTCGGGATCCATCTTACCGAGATCTTCCTCATCCCCAAATGGTCTGGTCGATAATAATTCTTTCGACGGTGGTTTTTGATAGACTTGTCCTTTCTGCAATCTCTGATAACTTTAGCCGCCGATCACTCAATACAACTTCCTCGACTAATTGGACGTTTTCTTCGGTGGTCTGAGTTATTGGGCGTCCGGTGCGGGGTTCATCAAAAACATTCGTCTTTCCTCACTTGAATTCCAAAATCCACCGGTAAATAGTCGCCTGGGATGGTGAAGAGTTGCCCTACACGGATATGAGTTAATCTTGAATCTGGGACGCCGTATATCCTTTCAAAAAAAGGAATTCAATTACCGCGCCGTACTTGATCTGCTCCATTTCAAATACGAAATCAGAATGCGACACAAATAATTACCTAGCCGGGCCCTTGATTGCACAATTGAACTCATGTTTAGTCCTGTTATGACCCAAGAGTTGTTCTATCGAATAGCGGTAAAATGAATTCAATCGGATAACTGTAAGTGTATTTTTCTCAACAATTTTGGATTCTACTATATTTATGATGATTATTTCAGGGTGAAATGTTAAACCTCTTTCTCAAAACACGTGTGAGTGGACCTATTATACCTACAACTTGCAAACAATACAGATCATTTATTTTGATTTTTATATACATATAATTCTCTAAAAGCTTAATTCGCCAATATGTCAGAACCACGAATATACATTTTTATAGTTTCAAGAAAAAACTGTCTGAAATTCTAATTTGCTCTGAAAATTCGAAGGTTTCATCTAGCTCAACACTCTTTTCTGAAATATTAGTAAAAAGTATATTTATTTAGGCTATCTAAATATTATGCATGAAGGGTGCACTCGACTTTCGCAATTGTGGCATCAGCACTTATGGTATACGAAAACTAGATGCACTTCTATGTGATTCTCCATTAGGCTAGTAATTACGTAGTTTAAGATTGAAAAATGTGGTGGGGAGCAATTTTTTCTGTTTCTTATGTTTTTTTTGGGTGCTGATCACAAATTCGGAACTTCTCTTCAAAATTTCGTTGTGGAACATGGTAAAAATCGCGAAAAGCCCCAAGACTCTGTTTGGCTTAGAACTCTAAAATCGTTCATTTCTGCGAAAATATGTCCATTAAAATTGGTAATTTCGTGAGTCTGGTATATTGAGAACGATACGAATTTTACATACTATTTCGCATTTTAACTAAGAAGTAATTTTGTATTTCGACGTCGACAAAAGTTGGACTCGCTACGGAATAAGATAACCATAGGTGAGACAAGTCTCCATACCGATGATAATAAAAACTTGTAATTAATAATAATTTATTCTGTTTGTTTCGTTACGCCTACACATATTCAGTAGATATGATGGTAAAAATTAGTATTCAAAGAAAATAAAAATATTATTGGAAAAAAAACCGCCGCTACTAGGTAGGTAGTATATTGATTTATGAGTCCAATCTTAATTTTTGCTGACAAAACGAATTTGGATTTTTATTCTAATTTATTGATCTGTATGGCGGACGGGCTATTAAAAATATTAATAAATGAAACAAGGTTAGGATTTTAATATTTGTCTCCTATACAAGTTTCTTTATGGAGTTTCACCACACTGACATGAGTGCCATATAAAAAAGGAAAAGTTTTGGTCAGTTAATTTATTTTATAAATCATTTTAAATTTTATAAGTATAGAGTTTTGGCTGATTTTATTTTGCTACTTCCAATCCAAGGAACCTTACGGCTTTTCGAATTTGAATTAATTTATGACCAGCATCTTAAGAGTTATTAAAAAAATAAAACTACTCTGTCGCGATTACATCATTTCACATGTACTAAAATGCAAATCTGTTCAAATTGTTTTTTCCTCGCTATAAAAATGTTTGCTAATTTTGATATGTTGTACACTAATCTTACGATTTTTACGCAATGTGTTCACTGGTACCTATGGAAATTGTCCCATAAGGTATAGGTAAAATAACGTTTTCTGAATCATAGAAGCAATGAAAATGACCTTAGAGGACCTTTTAATCTCCAACAAGCTGCTTCGACACAAACACTTATTAAAAATATTATACAGATGACTAGGCAAATCCAATTATTTTCACGTTTCCAAAAAAAGAGAAAGGAAATCCTCTTTAATCCTCCTGTCGGTAAGGACCTAATTTCATGGCATAATTATTCGACCCTTAGCAGAACTGTACTATACACGATCACCGCATACAAACTGCTCGTATACATTGCAAAAAAAAAAGAGAAATTAATCGTGTGACAAATTTATTTTTCTAAAAAATCAGAAGAATTCCTGATGACAATGAGAATAATGGAACGGTCCTTGATAGCCGGAAAATATGTAGAAATGATTTCATCCTAAACAAACATACATGCACAATAATATCCGCACACGTAAAGTGGATGTTGCTATACATATTATTTTAGGGGGATGTTTATAAGTCCGTGATAATAACGTCATCGGAAGAGCAGTTGACAATTTGCTACCCGAAAATGACATTTTTATAAGGGAATGAAATTAAAAATGGGATTTTTTTCATGTCTCGCATTATACTACAACAATATTACTACTATGGCGATATTTGGCCTATTTTTTCGCTTTCCTCTCCCGGCGACTTATTATTGGAAGTCAGCGAAACGTAAATAATGTAGATCTCTTTAAGCAATATTTACATCCGTTAAGGGATGACACTGACAATAGTAATAACCTTCGATCGATTGTGTATGATATTACTGGTTTTCGTTTCATGTGTCATATGCATGGCATTACATACATGTGTGAGCCGGGTTTGAAGGATCAACCAACCGCACGGAAATATGGACGACAACAACGATCCGTATTTTGCGTCAACCGGATTGGAAATCATTTTTGTAGGGGTGCATTATTAAAAAATGATGATGAACTAAAACTTAAGTAAGCAAGTTTATTGTGATGAAACGTTACGGTACTGGAAGGGTTGCATCGGATTAGCGCCATTTTTATATTATTATTATTAATCTATAGGGTGGGTCTGGGCTGGATTGTTCGAACAAAAGTATTATGGCTGACTATACATATGTAGGATAGTATAAAAAAATTATAACCGGTAGTTGTAAGGGATGACAACATGCACAATATGGTATAAATGCAGACTGGCTATACTTTTCGACATGATCAATCCTTCAGTTGCACATACAAAAGTCTGAATAACATTTTTGTTCCGAATTCGTTCGGATTGTCTTAGCATTGCTGAATGTTCGTTTATAAGATCAAAAATCTAAAATAATATGCTATCACTAATTCATTTCAAATAAACTGAATAACTTTTAAGGATTCGTCAGACAATATCTAGTTTCAAAAATACTGCACAAGGGATTGTCTAACCCTAATAATACAATAAATTAATGTATGCTGGCCATGTCAAATACTGAACAGTTCTATTAATGGCTTCATTTATCTTAATTTTATAATTCAACTTTCACTGTACATACACGAAAATTTGAGAAGTTCAATTGAAATCATACTCATTCACAGCCGTGCAAAATGTCAATAACTGTACAACAATGGGTCGCTGACCATCGATAGGTCAAACTTTGAACACGAGTCCTTTGAACCAACATATTTAACAAACGGGAGCGGTGTCTTTTTTCTTCTTTTCAATGGGAAGTGTTCGTGTCGTGTCGTTTTCGTCCGAAAACCCCATAGCCCTAAATACATTATTGTCCGTTAAAAGTCGTTAACGTACATGGGGGTGGATATGCGAGGATGGTGTATTTTTGGAAAACATTGCAGTGCTTCTTCCTTCATTCGAACTCACGTGCGAGAGCCATTTGCTCTCTATACAGAGATAACGCCTGACAATTTCAAATTAGGACAATGTTTTTTCTGTTGGTTCGTTTGGTTTCAAGAATGAAAATAATGTGTTGGTGCGAGGGTGAGATTTTGAAATGTAATAAAATGCAGACAATGTTATCGTACTTTTGATGAGAAATAGGAGTCATATCTCTATGGGCACGTGGCATAGTTTTTGCTTTTCGTTGGTTGGAATAAGCTGCCGTTTTACCAATAGTATTTTCAATCTGTCGTAGCCTAGATTTTATATAAATTTATATTATATGTACATATTTCGTCGCTTTGAAACAAAACCGGCATAAGTGTAAAAATTTCGTTTTCGAGTTTTTGATATAAAAAAACTGTTTTTTTTTTTATTTTTCTGTCATACCGGCACATTGTATAGTTGAGTAAAAATACATAAAATGGGGCTGTGCCGGTGTTTATTTCGTCGCAAAATGCCCTTCAATTTAGTAAAAGACAGATATATTGGGCAATACGCCAATCACTTCAAGCATATCCGAAGAAAAACCGTTCATAATTGTAAGTAAGACCGAATTATCTTACAATATTCCTTATAGAATATACTGTGCAACAGTGCAAATTTGCCCCTGTGTTTAAATCAAACTGGCGTAACTGCAGAATTTTGCTCTGATTTTAAAACCAAACTATAGCATATCTGCAGATTTCTTCTAAATGAAGCATTTTTTAATTTATTTGTAACTACTTCTTCACTAATAAGAGTATGCGTCTAAACTTAATCCAATTTTGTGTGACTTTTTGGTGCATCGAACGGACGTTAATATTAAAATACCGTTGGCGAAAACTTCAAAACCCTCTGGTGTAAAATACGGATTTTGCAGATATGCCGGTGTTTTTTCACTGCGACGATTTTTTTGTGCTGATTGCTGCGTCTTCCCGCGTGCGTAGCACATAACGGGTGTTCAAATTAGTAAATGTGCTCTAGACAAATGTCTAAAAATAAACAGTAAATATTTATTTTCCTCGAGATAAACTGCTGGTTAAATCGCTGAGATATTATCGCCAAAATGGGCGATGTGCCTACACCGCAGGTCGAGCAACGCGAAACCATGGAGCGGTATAAAGAACGAGGCAAGGAAGAAGAAAACTGCTGGTTAAATCAGAGACTCTAAAGGTCTGTATTCGTAGACACGACTCATACGATCATCACTCAGGGATCGTAGTTAACCAACCGGCTCTGTGCACTGAGTAATTTTCATCAATAGTAATATTAGTAAATATTAGGCCACATTTAAAAAAATATGCAAATAAACCTCAGAATCGGTTGCCGAAATGCCTAACACAGAGCAACACAATGTTTCAGAGTTAGAAGCCAAAAAAAAACAACAACATTTTGGGTTCTTCCGCGATTATTACACTATTCCACAACGAAATTTTGGTGGGAAGCTCCGAATTCCTACTCCGCACCCCAAAAAACATTACAAAAAAAAATGTTTTCTCCAACACATTTTGAAATTTCATGTACATACTAGGGCTGTGTTTTTTAATTAGCTAACCTACACTATCCGGGGTAATTTTCATACAAACGCTAACCTGTGACTTTATTCAGGTTAGAAATTATATTGCTATCCAGATTTAATGAGCTTTCCAAAACTCGCCTAAATGTATGCAATCCCAATTATTTTCTAGTACGTTTTCCAATGACTAGCAAAAATTAAATTTTGAAATGAAAAGCTCTAAGGTATAGTTTACATGCAACACACAAGTGTGTGCAAAAAATATAGTTTTTGTTTGTAAATTCATGTTAAAAATGTTGTTCGTCGAATTCTTATTCTAGCAAAATTATGATTCCTACATAAAAATATGTTTCCATTAAAAAAATTACATGTTAACATTTGCGTTTGTAAAGTGAAAACGGGGATTTAATATTTTTGAGCAATGTTTTGAAATTAATGGCAATGCCTACGTGACAATTTGAAATTTTACCTGGATGCTACCCTCGATAGTTTTTTTTGCGCGTCTGGGTTAGCAAACCTGCCCCCGATGTAAAAAAAAACACGGCCTAGGTTATATACTTTACTTCACTAATAACAATACGAATAAAATTTGTTCAAATTAGATATAGAAAGGGACGTAGTCAGGGGAGAGGTCCAAGGGGGTCCGGACCCATCCAGAAATTATTTCAATGGTCTTTGTGATTTCAGAAATTTATTCTTTTATCTACGGAAATAATAGAAATGTCGATTTTCACAAAAAACACGGAATTCTCACGCAAAAACTTTCGACAAGAAGTTCATATGCGAAAGGGCAGTTTTATCTGTGACCCAATTTCTCTGGAATTCTCTTCGTCGTCCAAATAAGGGTATTTGCATGCAATGGCTTCACCATAAAAAAACTGAAATAAAAACGTTTTGAACCAAGGAATTGAATCCTATTCCTGTGATGTGAAGATAAATAAATAAAGATACGATAGCCTTATGAGTTTGGGTATTTTAATTTGGAGTCTGTGAAATTGTGTCACCTGAACGAAGATGGATTCAACAGTGAATCCATACATAGCAAACAAATTACAAAAGATAATAAACAATTATCGATTTGACGCTACTAGGCAATTCATATTTTGCTTTTCGTAGGTTACCTTCAAATCAGGTTGTACAGAAAATGTTAATACTCCTTATTTAGCTCTAAAATTGGCTCTCGCACATTAAAAAGTACGAATGAGCTTTGAGCTTTCCGGCTCGTGAGTCCTGAGTGTTCTTCAATATTTATCACAGAGCGAAATGCAATGCAAAATGTATCCGAGATGGACATATAGGTAAAAATATGTAATTAAAACAAAGTGGCTAACGACGTGGTTTTTAATGTGTTGTCACTGCTGCTTCTATATATGACATCCTAGATTGGTAGGGGAATAAGTTTAGGGTCAATAGTAATAGTACAAGGTGCAGAGAGGACGGACGGTTTTAGAAAAATCATAAAATCGTTAATTTTTACTCAAAAAGAAATTTATTGATGGAATCAGGTTCACAAGGAAATACCATTTCAGACAGTCAAGTGTGGAAAATCACATCAGTCATGTGGTGGCCGAAATTGGTGATGCAGTGCTGGAGGCATTGTTGGAAGTTCGCGTAGACTGTCTCCAACGTCGCTCTCTCAACTTTGGCGACTTCCTCGCGAATTACCTCCTTCAATTCGTCCATAGTTCGGGGCTTCTTCTCGTATACTCTAGCCTTGACGTGTCCCCATAAGAAAAAATCGCATATGGATAAATCTGAGGACCGAGGAGGCCAATGAATTTCGCCAAACCTGGAGATAAGGCGACCAGGGAAGGGAGGGCGAATAACGTCCATTGATGCTATGGCTGTGTGTGCCCCATCCTGTTGGAACCACACACGTCGGATTGGAACACGTCGCCGTCGTAATTCAAACAGGCCAGTACGAACATTACCGTTTTCGAAAAAGTAAAAGCCAATGATGCGAGTTTGTGATACAGCGCACCAAACCGTAACTTTTGGGCTGTGCAGCGGTCTTTCGTATAACTGTCGCGGATTTTCATTAGCCCAATAACGGCAATTTTGCAGGTTAACCATGCCGTTAAGGTGAAAGTGAGCCCTTTCACTCATGAATAAAATGAGGTTCTCATTTTGATCGATCAGTGCTTCCATCTCACGTGCGAAGTTCATTCGTTGTCCATATTCTGCGGGCTGCAACTGTTGCATAATGGCCAATTTGTAGGGGTGAAAGCGGAGATCCGTACGCAAAATTCGAACGATCACTGAGGCGAAGTACAACAGCATGTTTCCGTGCAGATCGAGTCGGACTGCGAAGAAAGGCTTGTCGAACGCTTTCAACATTTTCAGGAGTTCTAACTGTTCGCGGAACTACTCTTGGTTTTCTGTTGATCAGTTCACCACGACTGCAAAGTGATTTGACCCAGCGAAGGATGGTGTTTCGAGAGGGAACATCTCTATTCCGAGGAATGTTGAAGTGGCGACGAAACTCACGCTGTACGACCGTCACTGACTCACTATTTCGTACGAAACTATCATAGGCGAGAACGCGGTGCTCCACCGTCCACGGCTCCATGACGCCAACTAGTAAAAAAATGGTATAGGAACTCACGAGTCAAACGGCACCCTCCCCACCTCTCTCGTCCTAAGAGGGGGAGCGTACTACCCACCTCAAAAACGTCCGTCCTCTCTGCCGCACCCTGTATAACTTCTTTGAACAAAATGCAATCAACTCTTATAACGCTTATTATCTTGCTTTAGCGCTGTTTGTAAAAAAATTTCATGTAAAAAAAAATAATTTTTGGCCTACCTATTTCAAATTTTCAGTTTCATGAAATTTCATAAAAACCGTTCATTCTTCGGCTTCGAATCAACGTCGCTTGGAAGATACAGATAATGAAAATTTTCAAACTTTTTTGACTTGATTTTTTTGGAAAATTGTAACAATAACTTCATAACGGTGTTTTGAACTCGCAAATCTGCTCAGTTGACAAATGTATAGAGCATATTATTACCTGACCGTTTCTTTATCGGTCAATGGAGACTTTTAGACATTTGCTTGAACAAAATCTTAGCACTGTTTCGTGTTTTGTGTACCATCGGATATGCCAAAACAGCCATACTACCATACCAGAATCCACAGCAAAATTCTATTTTCTATTATTATCTACTTAAATTTTTGAAATGGAGATGTGGACCCCTCTCAAAGCTAAATCATGGCTACGTCCCTGATTCAAAGAATCGATTGAATTGCAGATTTTGCAATCGAATTATATTAATATCGTTGATAAATAAAAGAAAAGAGGACCCCAAGAGCGATTCTGTTAAATTAAACAGTTATAATATATGTAGTAATATTTTCATCCAATTTATTATTTTAAAATTATTTTTATCATTGATTTTTTTTAGGACATGCGTGTGATATCAGTCGGTGCTTCAAATGCAAAACAACACTTCAATGATTAGATTCTGAAAAAAAAATGTTTTAATACCCATAATAAGGTACAATAAATCAGAAGAGGATTCTCTCTCATCCCTGTTTTATGAATAAACACTCCCCACGCACTAAATCGAGACTACCAACTAGAAAGTCTTCTTTGACAAATGCGATGGCAAACACGGTCTTTCGCGAGTGCGCTACATTATATTCGGCTATACGTCATGCAAAACCATGAAAACAATGTCGGGACACTTCAGTAAGCTACTTCATAAATTCAAACCACCTCCAAATATTATCCATCGGTAACCGCGTCCTTGAAGGCATAAACAAATACAAAGGAATAATATCCGAGACTCGTCAAGTAAATGCCAAGCATGTTAGCGGTTTATTTGTGCGGCCGAGAGTCGAAATCCCAATATAGGTTTATTCTCCTACTAAAGGTCCTGTAAGGGTTGAGTTGAATGAGTTTGTCGTCTGCGGCTTGTATGATTTTGCGGCTACTCCCCACACACATACATTTCAGACGCGAGTCGTGCGAGGATTTTCACGTTTTGGGGTGACAAGTAAATCGCGTGCAATATCAAAGTTAATAAAGTTGTCAAATCTAAAGTAGGAAAATTTCTGATATTTCCGCAAACATTGCTGCCATAAGAAGCAGGGAAGTGTTGGCTGCGAGTGAGGGACAATGTCTTCAGTTGGTATTAATGTTTATCAGGATATTTGTTATGTTTGGTATAGTGGCTTATAGTGATTTTATATCAGACAAACCATTTTACCATATTAAGGACGACATATTTACCGCAGAGAAGGATACCTACGTGTATTCCTGAAATAGCAAAATTTTTCAAATCGAAACCCTTCCTTCCCCGTATTTCCGTCACTTGGTCTCCACTCTTTCCAATGCTGAAGTGTTAAACTGTAAGAGTATGTGAAAGGACGAAATCAATATTGGAGTTTGTGTTATAATGAAGAATAACAAATTTATTGTGTGTTGGGTATAGCACGATACGGTAAATATTTGCACATAAACGAAATAGAGTGAATGAGATAAGGGTTAAAATATATTTATGAGTATGGAAGGCAAATGTTTGCATAGAAGAACGTGTACGGAAAAGCGGTCGATGTATGGAATGTTACGTGTTTATTGAAAGTTGCATTCATGTTCGGAAGCTTATCTCTCAAATTTATGACGGTTGCTTTTGCGAATTCCCATTTTATTATGTGAAAATTGATGAGTTTTATTTATGCGGTTTCTCAATTTTCGAAAAGCGAAAAAGGGGGGTTCGTGAGATGTCAAATGCTATAAAATAGAGATATTGGATTTCCGATTTAGTAAAAACCAGATGTATGTACAAAATATAGACAACAGCAAAATGCCCTTCCCAGTCTATTTCAATTTGATCACAAAATAAACCAATGCATTACTATGGATTCGTAAATGTTTTCACACTGCATTCGGATACAATGTGTGAAATTAAAATTGAATGAAATGAATATACATATGTGTAGTTGAAAGTTGGTATTGAAAGAGGAAAACCATCATACAAACTCTAGCAACTAGGCGAATAGCACGCGCGACAACCAACAACAAATATTGTTGTTCATTTTGTATGTTTGTTGCCTTACAAATGCATTCCTGATTATCAAATAGATATTTGTATGTTTTCATATGTACTGTGTGACACATAGGCTGAATACAAATATCTATTGGGGGTAGTTTTGTCTTGTATTACCACAGTACTACGGTTACATCGTTTGACTTTAATCACCATTCGGTCATTTGTCTTTAATTAGATTATTGCTTGACACATCCGTAATATCCAAGAGATATTTGCATTTCGATACATATACAGATTAATACAAGTGCAATATCTGCAGCCAAACATATTACATATATGCATGCATTGGCTGCAAGCCTGCGAGCAAGACGAAAACGAAAAAAAGCCTGTAACCTATATAAAATGAAATTTAGAATTTGTATTGTAAGCATATTTTGTATACAAGAAAACCTGCTCCCGCAGGTGTTAGGCTTTTACATCAAAAGAGGCTTAAGCTGGTGGACGCGTGCGACACCCGCTATGAGATACTTACTATTATACTCCACTGTATATTATACATTTATATCCCCGTGGTGGATCGTTATTCAAACTTGTGCATAGTTGGATTAATTTCTTATAGCCTCGGCTTACATATTTGCTAGCACGGAAACGACAGAATGTAAAACAATATAATGAAAATGTTGTAACATTTTTTTCATTTGGCGAAATAGATTCATGTCCGTAATAAAATCATTTAAATGGATTATTTTGTCGTCGCGTATATGTCATTTTCTACTGTAATGTGTTGTAGATTGTATGCGGATTGGTTTTCAGTTACCATATTTTATCCTTTGTTACAACGCATACATATGTTTCTAATTCCAGAATGCAAACAGAAAAGAATTACAATAAGCTCATTAGAATAACATAGATGAAGGTAGTTTAGGATTTAGTCATGATTATGAAGAACATTTATCTTTTATAAAATAGGCTATATATTTATCTTCATTTTGTTGTTGGCTTTGAATAAAAAAAAATATGAAAAGGAAAGCTATAGAAAATTCAATGATTTTCTCATTGTTCTTAGAAACCTCTACAATACTTCACATTTGCATGCATCTTCGCTTTCTTTTAATAACCTATCCTTGCCCAATGCCATAGGTCAGAAATAGTATTAACCGTCTGAATGAGTACCCTATACAGAATGGTTCTACGTGTACGTGTAGATACTCGTATAGAAAAGGAGCCAACTTTGTTTGTCCGGACGATGTGCATGGACTTTTTCTATTTTGGGACTGTGTATTCAGTAACAGGGAGGAATTCGATTTCTGCTCTACGACTATAGAAAGATTATGTGAGCTTACCGAAAATCGATTGTGACTTGTCTTTAGGACAAGTGGACAAGAAAATATTTTGTACAAACGCCTTTTAAAGCTATATACAGATTGAGACAGTTGAGTTAGATGTTTTACGGGAAATTTTCCGAGCCTGATTTCGTCCTAGTGAACACATGAAATTGGAAAAATTTTAGACTAATACCTGCACCCAGAAAAAAAAACGTTAAATAAAATCAATTAAGTTTTAACTTTACTTCTACTAAAACAGAAAACTTCTTTACACGTATGTTTGATTATGATCCATTAAAAAAGTTATTGGGTTTCATAGAATTTATGTAGGGGAGACCGGGGCTGGTTCTAACAGGGGCAGGTATTAACAGGCTGATAGACGCCAAACTATCAGACTGAGAGACAAACAAATAATGATTGTCCTGTTTGTACACAATGCTAAACGTGTCGAGACTCGTCAGTTTAGTCTGCGCCGTCTCGCAGTAACGAGTTGTGTGTGGTGTGCCCATATGAACAGGTAAACGATCTTTTTTGCGTTTTTATTTTCTTGACTTTCAATCTTAATATAAATTTCAAAGATGTGAAACTTTAACTTATATAAAAAGTGTTTATTCAGCTATAGATGCACTCTAATTTCTTGCTGCTAAATTACGTACTTATTATAGTGATAGATAGATAGATAGATAGATAGATAGATATAAGTTTTATTAAAGAAAAAATAATTAAATACATTTACAGTGAAAGCTCCGTTCGCGGACAGCTCCCGTAAGCGGACACCTCCAGTAGCCGGACAAATTTCTCGGTCCCAAGCTTTTCAATACAATTTTCGAACAAAATACGTTCCCGTAGCCGGACGCTCCCCTGGCCGGACGCGGACACTAATATCTAGTACATTTTTTAGGTCGACTCTCCCGTAAACGGACAAAAAGTAAATTCTAGGACTACTCATCAACGACATTTTGAGAGATTTAATGGTAGAAATGACTACAAAACAACTTGCTGAAGTACTTTTCTGATTTTTGTAGACAAACAAAGGGTTTTAAGTTTGAAGTTTTAGTCTCTCCTGATGTCCGTCCGCTTGTGCAGAGGAAATTTTGAGAGTAATTGTAGAAAATCTTAAAAAATATCAATAATTTCCGACACCGATATTCAATTTTTAATTATGTTAAATTTAAAGGGGTCTGAAAGGTAAATAAATTTAAATAATTTTGGTGTTCGCTATACTCAGCCTCTCCCGCAAGCGGACATCTCCCGTAGCCGGACAAAATTAATGGAACCGTCAGTGTCCGCCTACGGGAGCTTTCACTGTATATACATTTTAAAACGATTTTAAGACATGGCATATCATAGCCGTTTGCCTGATCCATTTGACATTTGTGTATTTAAATTTGTATCTTTTATCATTAGTTAAATTTCTAGTTCAATTATCATTTTCTATTTCTATGTAAATATTTAATTAAATGGTCTTTTATTTTACAGTTCTTACAGACAATAACAGTTAATTCTTTCTATTTGTTCAGTTCATTTTATTTTTGTAGTTGACTTTTGCTGTTGTTAGATGCGTTGACACTCGAGGCATATTAGTTGTTCGTCGTAGCCGATCTTGATCATTTTGTGGACTTGCGAGAGCACAGAGCGATGAAGTTCACACAACTCCAGATTCTGCATGTTCATCTACCCTGCGCTCTCTATCCACTTGACGCTTCAGAAGCTTCCATCCAGAATGTTTCGGCGGTATCTCAAACCAATTCGACAAAAATTATGCAGGTTTTCCCAATTGACTCCATTTAGTACTTCAATTACTTCCCTCTCATTCAGCACGTTTCGCCCAAAACAAGATCTTCGGATTTCCCTCAGTACCGGACATACGGCAATAAAATGCCTTGTATCCTCTCTGACTCCCATGTTGCACAAACTACATAAAATTGGCAAGTCCGGTCTATGTGGTTGATAATTTAATGGAAGTAGTTCTCCCCGTGCTCTAAACAGAAGCGATATCTTGTTAACGCTGAAATCATTTTGAAAGTAAGTGTTTTCCTCTAAAACGTGGTTTAATTGGACGTATATTTCTCTATGTAATGACTCTTTAGCTCGTTCTGCTGTTTTCTTTATTGCATTTCGTCTTACGTTGTTCAAAAGTAGTTGTAATACATTGCGGTTCTCGTATGTTCCATCCCAGTTGAACTCAATTCCACTCTCATTCGCCAGTGATATCAGATCCGTATAAAACATCTTCTTTTTATCTACAGCATACATCAATATTTTTCTGGGAAGTCTGTCACTACTCATTGAGGATATTTTTGTTAAATATTTTAAAAACGTTTTGAGAGTTTCTAGGAAGAGTGGCGTTAAACCCGTTTCTTGCTGCAACATGTAGTTGGGAGTTGTTGCCGGCAGTTGGAATGTTCTCTTTAAATAATATCTTTGCAGCTTTTCTACTTCGTCGAATTGATTACCGCCCCAGACTTGGGCGCAATATAGAAGTATGGATCGGGACACTGCTTGATATATCTTGTACTTCGCCGTATGACTTATTTCTGCGGAATTGAGACAATTTTTCCATACCGAGTTGATGGCCCACTTCGATTCCTTGAGTTTGTTCTTTAGGTGCGGCTGCATATTTCCATTGCTAGTAACCAAAAATCCAAGATATTTATATTCCTTGACGACTTCAACATCGCTACCTTTGTATTGCCACTTCTCCTCCTCAGCCAATATAAAACGCTTTTTGAATACTAAAATCTTCGACTTATCCAGGTTTATGGTGAGCTTCCACTGGTCACAATAGCTTTCCAAATAATTAATTACTTTCTGCAAGTCCGAAGGCGTTTCTGCGAAAAACACCATGTCATCCGCGTACAGTAGTCCTTTCAACACTTCATTATAAGCTTCTGCTCCTCCAGGGCTTTGGTCTAAAATATCGTTAACAAAAACTGCGAATGCGTCCGGGCTAAGCTTACAGCCTTGTCGAACTCCGATATTTGTAGTGAAGGATTCCGAAAGGTTATTTCCATTCCATACTGCTGCCTGCGTATTTTCGTAGAGCTTTTCAAATACATGACCAAATTTCGAAGACATGCCGTTATTATATAGTTTATAGAATAGTGACAAGCGATCAATGGTATCAAATGCTGCTCTAAAATCGACGAAAAAAGCATACAATCGTCGCCCTTCGCTTAAAAAATGCCGCGCAAGATTGCACATTATGAAAATGTTGTCATATGTACTGTATCCCTGACGAAATCCCGCTTGATATTCGACTAGTATTTTCTCAGACGCTATCCATTTCGCGAATCTCATTTGCAAGAGTGTTGTGAATATCTTGCCCGATGAATTAAGAAAAGAAATGCCACGATAGCATGCCGGATCGTTTATATCTCCCTTTTTAAATATGGGAAAAATGATAGCATCGCGAAACTGCTCCGGCACATTACCGCACATTACCGCTGTCGAAAATTCGGTTAAATTCATTGCATAACAAGGCTATTGAGGACTCTGTGCCATACTTATAAAACTCCACCGGGATTCGATCGCTACCTGGAGCTTTATTATCTTTGCATTTATCCAAGGCTGCATGCACTTCACCGATGGTTATTCTCGCATCTAGTATATCGTTATACCAATTTGGCCTGGCAAAATTAATCATAACTTCGTGCCCATTATCCGAACTTTGCAGCATTTCCCTGAAGTGAAGCTGCAGCATTTCGATTCTTATGCCATTTCCTATTGAATGCGAATTATTTCCATTCAGACGATTAGCTGCTTGCCAAAAGCTTTTAGAATCTGTGCAACTCGATAGTCGCTCCGCCTGTTGCCGATAAAAGCTTCGTTTCTTTGATTGGCATTCTACCTTATATTGCCTATTGGCTTGCATATACATACTTCTAGCAAACACTGTGTTATGCTTTTTAAACAACTTCAGCCATGCAAACGAACGTTTTCTACGTTCCGCACACTCTTTGTCGAACCAGGGCTCCTTAGCTGACATTTTGGCCTTGCTAGATGTTGGGGCACTGCTAGTCCACTGAGTCCCGTTTGAGTAGATTGTGCAAGATTTATTTCGAGATTGGACTGATATTTTGCACGGAGCTCTTCCCGCCATTTGAGTTTGGGTAGGAGGTTCATTGGCACAGTTTTTGTTCTACCGATACAATCTAACCCAATCGTTGATATTATTGGGAGATGATCGGAGAACTGCTTATCATCAACCCTGAAATCCGAAAGAAGAGGCATCCAGTCCCCTCCGGCCAGGCACAAATCAATGACGGTGTGACTATTATAGCCAATGTAAGTACATTCTCCTTTCATGTCGCTTTTCGAGCACCCATTCAAAATTTTAAGGCCATATGCATCCACCATATCGAGAATTTTTCGGCCACAAGAATTAATTCTAACGTCTTTAGACTGTCTGATCGCATTATCCATGGCATTTGCAATAGGCTGCTCTTCTCCAACTCGAGCGTTCAAATCGCCCATTACCATAAGATTTACAGTGTTTAAATTCGCCAGAGTGTCAATGAGTTTATTGTAATCGTTCGTCCATCGATTACAATTTAAATATGATGGTACTAGCGCCATTTCTTGGTTATTCATTCGCATCTCGAAATAAGTCAATCCATTACATGACTTAAATGCACACGTAATATATCCATTATAATTTATTTCCTTTTTAAATCCAAGTAGCATTCCACCACTAGCTCTCCCTTTTCCGTTGCGCCTCACCGCCGAAATCCACTGTAATTCATAATTTTTGAATTTTCTTTCGTATAACTCGAAACCATCAACAAGATAAGTTTCCAATAAAATTATTATGTCAAACGTGTTAACATATTCGTAAAAGTCGACAAAAATACTTTTGTTTTTGATCCCAGCAATATTGTATGATAAGATGGATATTTGTTCAATTGGCTGGCAAACGGCTACTTTCTCCTATGCTATGTTTATTACTTGCGATAACATCGCATTTTTAGACGTCGATGGTCTGTCACTGCTAATATTATTGTTCACTTTTATTGACATAACGTTGCTTAAAATGGCATTTAATTCATCTTGCCCTTCTCGGTCCCCGTATTTCAATTTATTTTGCTCTAAATCCCAAGTGAATTCTTTACCTTGCACAATCATTAAGTCATCTTTAATAAACACTTTGAGGCTCGGGTGTTTTTCGGAAATTTGCTTCCTGATCTTCATTAGTTAATTTCTTTTCTGTCTAGTCTCATATGGTAAATCTTTATGTATAACAATACCTGTATTTTTTAACAACTTTGCATTTTGCAGTGCGCGTATTACTTGCTGCCTATCATGTAGTATGATTCGGAAGTTGTTCTTTTGCCCCGAAGAGTTACGCAAACGCTGGATTTGATCAACTGATATAGCAGAGCAGCATTGTAGTGTTTTAGTGCATAAGTCGACGATAGTGTTTATTTCATTTGTGTGATCAGTAGCTGGCATTTTCAATATTAAATGATTTGCAGTTGCATCTTTTTCAAGTTTTTTAATTTGCTTGGCTTGTTGTTCACATAAGTTGGTGATTTGCCGAATATTATCCGAAAGCAGTTCGTTTCGCTTTTCCAATTCTAAAATTTGTGTGAGTAAGTCTTGGTTGGATGTCGCTTTTCCTAACAACGTCCTTCAGTTTCTCCTCGAGTGTGTCATTCAATTTTTTATCAACAGTGTCAGCAAACAGTTCAATTAGCTCCAATTTATCCGCCGGTGTCATTTTGCTGGATGGCTTTTTAGAATTGGGCAAAGTCTCGGGCGACGTCGCGGCTAACGATCTTTTTGACATTTACGAGTGTGTACCTATCTTTGTTGCAATTTTTAAAGTCGATTAATTTGTAGTTACTTTTCTCGCCTTCGTTGTTCTTCAATTTCTCACTCGAGAGGAGTACGGCACGGAACGGTATAATGAGATTCACCACTAAATAATCACTTTATTCGTGAAAAAATAATTTATAATAATGCGCGAAATTAAAACACTGTGACTAGAACTAGATCTGTCAAATGTATCTTATTACTTACTTACTTACTTATTATAGTGCAATGTGATTTCTGAAAAATTGGGCTTTGGGGTTAGTTTTAACAGAACACAGGGGGTAAGTTCTAACATGTTAACACTTACCCAAATCGCGAGTTAAGTTCCTGTGTTAGGATATTAAGGCTAGAGTTCCATTTTTTTTTAATTACCTGTGATTGTTTTTCAAAGAAGATGTTTATTAAATTTTTTGAGTTTAAGAAAACTGCTATAAAAGCTAAAGTTTTATTATTTAATTATCTTTAGCATTAAAATATCACTCAGTACTGAATATGATGATACTGATAGTTGTATTTAATTAATATGAGACTGAAAAAAATAAAGCTTGATTTTGTAGATTAACTGGTGTTTAATTATTTGCAAAAAGTTCAAATTCGATGATTATCCTTCCTGTTAAAACTTACCCCAGGGCTGTTAGAACCAACCCCAGGCTGGGGTAAGTTTTAACATGTGAGTTTCTGAGGAAAAAAACCTTATTATTCAGAATGTAATACGTTTACAATAATTTTAATAATTTCTATTTAAAGTATTATTAATGACGCATTATATGGCAGAAAGTCATGTCTCTCACGCAAAAGATTGGGTAGCTAAGAAGTTTTGTTTAAAATTTGTTAGAACCAGCCCCAGTCTCCCCTAAATTTTGTAATGCACTGCATTAATTCAGATTTTAAGAACGTGAACAACATTTCAAATCTAAGAACATGGCCAGGGCCGGGTTTCACATATATGCAACCTATAGGCAACTGCCCGAGGCGGAAAATTTTGGAGAGCGCCATTTTTAAGAAAATTTCCCTTGATCTAAAGCAGTGGTTCCCAACTCAGAAACGTCTGCGGACCACTTAGCCTCAAAATGGATCTTGGCGGACCAGCATTCAATCATGATAAAACAAATTAATGTCTCCATTTTTTTGTCGAGGTCTGGCATGGATATGACATTATTTGTGACCAAAATCAAAAACGACAATGTCTTGTACACTAATTTGAAAGTCAAAACCTAAGAGGACTCGTTTCCAATTTTTTTTTTCCGAGCAAAATTGTACCTGCATTGTTCAGCCGAACAACTGCTGAAAATCACTAAATGGATTTAAAATCGAACAGAATAACGCAGGCTTCGAGTCAACTTTGCTAAAACGACAAAACGTTCTCCCCGCTCCGGACAGCACCATCTGTCAGGAGCGCAATCCGTTTTGTCATTATACGCGCATTTTTCGGGACACACTTTTCTGGGCTTGCTAGGCAAGAAAAAGCTTTCGGGTTAACGGTTGAAACTCGTTTATAAGGGTCGTTAATTTTTTTCACTATCCAAAACACACAAATCTGTTCCGTTCTTCACTCCGCAAGACCCTTCCATTAACAGAAAATGCCTAGTCTTTTCCTCCATGATCGACAGCACCTAACTCACTTCATAAACGCTAGTCAGCAACAATGGCCACCTCCCGCCATTCACAATAGCTTCCCATAATGAGATTTTGGTAGCTTAGTGAGTACAGACACTCTTCCGTTGAATTGCCGGAGGTCCTACTGTGACCATAATATTTTTGTGTTGTCTTTCGAAAAATGCTCCTACGAGAGCCTGACATTTTTTTAATTCGGGCGGGGCTGTTATGAAAATCAATAGTTTAAATTAATCAAATTATTTTGCGAATTCGAAATTTTGGAAAGTTCGTGCTAAAGAGTGCCATTAGATGCTGTTCAAGTAGCAGTAAATCGTCAGAAATGTGTTTGGTTTGCGGTTCAAATTATAAAAAAAAAACATAAAAGAATGTATTCTACTTAAAAAAAATTTTGCCCACCATTGGTTTCCAAACCAATATGTGGCCCGTGTAAAAATTATTTTGGACACCCTCTCTTCTGCAAGCATGCCACGTAGGTGTACATTCAATCGCATGAAAATTATTTCAGGGTGCTTTTACACGTTAACTGTCTGACCGGTTTTCACCCAAACTACCGCCACGTCTGGCATCCGAAAACCCATACATTCATGAGTCACATGTGACTCATAGACGTGAACGAGGAGGAATGCTGTGTGCACATGTGACTCAAAGACAGTGAAGATGTTAAGACGAAATATAGAAATACTCGTGTCGTTGTCCTGTCGGTCTGTTTTGTTTGTGTCAACACTTGCTCACTAGCTGAGATTTTTCTCGCACAGGAATAGGTGTCTTCTGTTAGTTAGGTATCCAGTACATAAACGATATAGCTCCGTCTTTAGACTCAGATTTGTTACAGTGTTCACCACGAAAATCTTTTAAATTTTTGCAAGCGAGTTCCAATTTTGATAATTAAAATAATTTCGGAATTGAGCTATAGGCAACGAACCTAAGCAGTCAATCGCCTTCCCATAATCACAGACCTAGTAACAAAGTATTAACTGGATAATCTGTTACATGATAATGAGAGCGCGTGTTTAGCATGCGACTTTAATTAGTCACAACAAAATATAACTTTGTTGTAAGAAGTATCCACAGTCTCTTCGCGGACCACCTACGAGTCTCTCATGGACCACCCCCGGTCCGCGGACCACCTGTTGGGAAACAGTGATTTAAAGTAATGTGAAAAATACATTTTGAGATTTAAAGAGGCAGTTTACATACTGAGAATAAATAAATTAAAACCTTCAAAAACGGCGACTTCGGTCAGAGGCAGATTTACGTATTTGCCTCAAATTGGCGTCTCAATTTTTCCAATCTACAAGTGTGAATTCTCTTATTGAAACAATCCGACAATTTAATCTTTGATTCTCAAATTATGCAATATGGGTTGGTAACAAAGCCAACACTTCTAAAATCGGAATAAAATCTGGTCACCGAAATTTATTTGTTTTCTATCAAAGCAAGGCGCTTGAAAAAATTAAAAGTCGTCATAGGCTTTGGAAGTAGGATGCATACTCCAGCGAGTTGCGGCACACAGAGTCCATTATAAGTAGGTTTTAATTATTTATACATATTTTCTACTAGGTTTTTATCAACATTCTTTGTACCCTTTTTTCCTTGCCAGCTCTTAGGAACTCAAAATGATGTGCCCATCAGTTCTATTTATCGCTTGATACCTCAGCTCCGAAAATCTAATCGACGTCAGAAGCACTTTTAGTTGTTTTTTTGCCATTGATAGTTTATAATAATTTGCAAAAGACTTTCGAGGCTCCAAATTACATCCAAAAATGGAAACAATGCTCACTTTTGGCTTTGAGTCCTTATAAAAACTACTCTGCAAATCTTTTTTTTTTGTAAACAAATTTGGCTCTAGGCAACTATAAATTGGAACAATTCGTAATCTTCTTCCGCCGCGCAGGTGAATAAAAATTCAATCATTTATCATCAACCCATTACACCGAGTTGCGCTTTCTTTCACGTAATAAATTTAAATTTACCCACCCCTGAACACACTCACCTTACCCTATAGAGCCGACACGTCAAAGATAAGATAATTCAACTCGAAGTGCTAACAATAAGATCGGAGTATTCTCAACCCGAAACTCATTGAATTTTAATGATATAATTACATCTGCTCTGATGCTTATTCGATAAATTTTTGCTATGGACTGTGCGCTTATCAAACATATAAGAATAGGTACAAATTTAATTTGAAAAAATTATAGCTTCCAGGCTAGAGTACATACAAGTTGACCCCCGTGCAGAACAATAAATTATCACAATGCAACTGCCACTGCCACACTATAATATCTGCTATGGGGAGACAAGGGAAAATCGGGTTTTAAAAACATTGCACATTGTTTGAAAATAAAAATGAACAATGGCTTGGGTTTCATTTTCAAATATGTATAGTTAAGACATTATTTACTTTTATAACCGTCCGCCGAATGCTCTCGTAAAATTTTCAAAAGTTCCATGTGCAATGGAACAGAATGGAATCGCATACTCGCATCAATCAATTTATTCGCCCCCTTTCGATCTTAATGTATTTTTATTGAGTAAGACAGAAAGAATTGACCAATGTCCAGAAAGTTATAGAATGGACCTAACTGATTGACATTATGAGCAATCAAACAGGAAGAGCACTATCGCACTGATACAGTTATTACGGGGCTTTATATTCTTCATTGTGTAGGAGTTGATCAGTTGCCATGCCAGTCCAGGATACGTGTATAGATATAAAACGCATCCGCCCTCACATTTGACATTGTATTGTTTTGGAACAATCAAATCGAAATTTTCACTTTTCACGATTTAATGTGCGTTGTAAATTCTCAGAAAGGTCATTATGATATAGAGATGGCTCACAATGTCGAAACGTATTCGTAAGGAATCTTTTTTATTTGACACATACATAATACTTTACATGCGACGTCTACATTTCGGGTGATATATCGCAATTGTGGTACTACTCGTAATTATATGCAGGGAGTCCCGCATTGGGTGGTCAATACAGAAAGGCTTGATAAGGCAATTTTGTAAGCAAAAGCACCATCAAAAAAATTGGAAAATGTTTCACCATTATCGTTCTATCGTGTTTTTTTTTTATGAAAATCATCGAAAATCAAGAGTTGTACTGTTAAATTAAAATTTCCTACTTGCCTAAATTAATAAATTAAAATTTGACTTTAGCCAAACTGCACAAAATTTTACATAAGCTGATTTTTTGACGATTTAAGATGATAACGTTGTTGCCAAGATACAAGTAGGTATCCAAACTTAGGTAAAATTTCAAAAAAGACTTTTCATTGGAATTTCAAACAATCTGCAAAGTTCCTTCTGTATCTTAGCTTTTTTACGATATAATTTTTTAGCATTTCGATCTCAACATTTTGGAAAAACAAACTTTTAAAGTAAAAAAAAAACAAAAGTAATCCAACCAACTAAATTTTACTTTTCTGCAAAATTGTTGATGTATGAGACCTATATGACTCACGAATAAAAACACCATATGATGAAAGAAGCCTAATTAAAAAGAATATATGCTTATACAGTAGACTCGCTAAAACGTGAACTAATTAAAACCGCGACTGTTCATCTTAACGGGAGTTCATGTTATGCAGTTGTTCACGAACAATATTTTTTTGAAACCTTCAACAATTATATTCTTGGCGTCCTGAATGGGGTCGGTCTTTTTAAGACATTTCTCCGCCATTAAAAAGTGAAGACCACTCGTAGACTCTGGTTTGTCTTAAGGCAGTGTTAAGCATTACAATAGCTTCCCCGGCCAATTTCCCTAACATAAAAACTAATTTTCACAGCCACACATAGTATACGATGAAATACCCCAATTAACGTCTTCTTTAGATTTTATTAGTGCCGCCTTGCGCAAGAGGGGTGTCCCATCGGGGGCATCGCTCTTCGCACCAAAGAAGTCAACTGTTCTTTCGGTGTGTTCTCCAAAATCTGGTAAAGCAGTTATCTCACTAGTGGCGTCAAATTTTTTGATTGATTTCTCACCCGGAATGTTTGTATTGTCTTTATAAAGCAAATGCTCATAGCTCATACGGTAGCCTGTTCTTCGATGTAAATTATCCCGAAGCTACCCCATTGTAACAACGGCCAAAAGCTAGATAAAAAATCTGTTGAAGGCAATTAGATTTACGAATTTCCAAAACAAGTTGACGAAATTCCAAGTCAACTTGACGAATTTCGAAATAATGTCATTAATGTTGGCGGATTTGCATTATGAGATACCATTTTAAATTTACAATTTTCAATTATGTTGATAAATTTCCATTATAAATTAACATATATCCAGATCAAATTGGCGAACTTTCATTTTAAATTTATAAAATTCCAAATCATATTGATGAATTTCTGCTACAAATTGGCGAATAACAAAATCTGCTTTGCGAATTTCCATTCGAAATTTCCGAATTTCAAAAGTATATTGTCGAAATGTTCATTCATTTCATTCAATTGACGAATTTCCGGATAAAATGGACTTATCTCCAAATCATGTCGAGGAATTTCAATTAGGAATTTGCGATATTCAAAATCGTGTCGATGAATTTCAAATTGTCGAGTTGACGAATTTAAGAGACTGGTTTACGAATTTCCATTACGAATTGGCATAGATATCAAAATTATGTTGCTGAGTTCCCAGATCTAATTGACGGATTTCCATCTCAAATTAGTCCTTTTTCGTCAATTTAAAATTTAAATTCGTCGATTTATAATGAAAATTCGTCAACTTCTAGCGGAAATCCGTCCACCATACTTTGAAATTTGTCAATTTGACATGAAAATTTGTAATTGGAATTCGTCAACATCATTTGGAAATTTGTATATTTGATCTGGAGTTTCTTCTATTTGTAATGCAAACCCACCAATTTAACATGGAGTTCTTCAATTTGTAATGGCAACTCGTCAATAAAATTTTGAAATTCGTCAATTTGCAATGGAAATTTGTCAAGATGATTCGGAAATTTGCCAATTTGGAACGTGTTTCCGTCAATATTTTTAAGTTTAAGCCTAAATTTGAACTTTAATCTATGGCATAAATCGGCGGTATTTGTATTAGATCGTTACTTCTGTTCCTGTGGCTTGATAGCGTTTTTGAGCACTTGACATATGACCATTTATATTTGAAAGAAATATGTCCCTCGGCCTTTGGGGCCCTGTTGGATTGGGGGCCCGTGTTCCAATGCACACACGGAACACCGCACTGAAAAAAATGGTTTAGACTTTTTATCTAAAGTGAAGTAGTTGACTTAAATTTAGATAGTTTTACCAAAGAAATAGCTGATTTCTCTAATCTTTGAGCTGAAAATACTATTAAATTCGTTCATTTAACCACGCAAGATTAGAAGAAAAAGTTTAGTCAATTCTTCCACAAAAGTTGTTGATTGTACTATTCAAATATAAAATTTAACTACAAACAATCGTTCTTTTTTCTTCAACACAATTTAGCTATCCAACATTTAACAATTTACAGATAATGAACAGCTGTCTTTACAAATGAATTAATTGAATTTGCAAATATAGTAGATGTTTCAACTAATGACGAATAGAAAAATTATACATATCTTCGTAACTGTTTCAACTACATAGAATCATAAGCTGAAAATCAACGCGAACTTTAGATGAATTCGACTATTTCTTTAGATAACCATTCTAATTTTTTTTCTCTGTGCGTACTTTACGCCACTGTATCTCAGTCTAAAAACAAAACGCAAAATAATACATGAAATGGCCGAGGAAAATTATAGAACCGGCCTCGGATTGTAGCTTATGGAATTCCCCACCGTCTGTGACATATTCCACGACAGTAAGTATGCATTTTCATTGATAAAATCGCAGCGGGAAGGATTTCGCTCTCGAACTTAATTCAGCCCTTTAAGAAAAAAAAACGGTGGCCAATTTGGAGATTTTGCAAGAAACCGTACGTTTTGACGCACAATTCCCCATAAGTGGTTAAGGCAGTGGTAATCAAACAGTATTTCACACTTTCTTTCACACATTGCAACCTTCATTATAGCTAATAACAGGGCTTTCAGGAATTGCCCACGTTTCAGAGTAGTGTGGATGAACATGAAATTGTTCAAATAAGCGGTTGACGCAGTTTGATGCAGTTCACGTTTACGCGAGTCTACTGTATATATTTTGGAGTTAAGCTGCTAAGGATTTGTGAATTTATCTGTTATTCTAGTAGCCTGGTTGGTATAGTGGCTAGTGTGCTCGCCTTCAGTGCGCAGAATCGCGAGTTCCAGTCTCACCATGAGCGAATTTAGTTTCTGGTGGTTTTCTAGCTTACAACCCATGTGACGGAATATGATTATACGCAGATATTAAACGAGAACCCATTTATAGGGATAAATTTATTTATTTTTTTATTCAATGAATTATAAATGACTTCTAGAACACTGTGTATATACCCATAGGAAATCTATAGAAAGAATACCAAACTTTAAAAAAAGAATATTGTTAACTGCAATCAATCTAATTATACAAAAAAGATAATAATGATTCCTGATACCAATCTATAAATGATACAATATACCTTCCATCAGAATGATGCGTATAATTTTCCAATGTCTGGTAAAATCAACAAAAATTTCTTCAAAGCGGTTCCGAAAAATCCCAAATTTGAGCGTTATTCCTTACATTTCATTCTCACAATTCTAATATCGGCCTGCAACCATCCTTATACCAAACTCGATCCTTTATGTGTAATCGATCAACGGCCATTCATTTTCATCCAAAACGTTTTCTGGGACCATATAAATTTCAGCTTCCCATTTATTTGCCGACATAAGCTTTGGTCATTATAATAAATGTCCGATTGTCACACGTAATCTAAAACACTAAAAGATAGTCGATGAAACAATTTCTTGTGTGTGCATCTTGTCGCATATATAAGACGACCGACGACGACGACAACGCGACCACGATGGACATTCTGAAGAGATAATTTACAAAACGAAAATCGACTGCAAAGAAAATCAGAGCCTACAGGCATATAGCATAAACAGGTAACACATCAGGCAGATAGATAACCAGGCCCAAGCCAGTGCTAGTCCGGAGTCCGCGTGTGCAATCCGTGATATTGTATGGTCCATCCGTATACAACAATGATCTGTGCAGTTCCAAAAATATTTTTTGGATTCTTTATGCTGTTGATTTTTATTTTAAATATTATGTAGCCGAATTTGTGGTAGGGTCTGTTGATAATTTGGTTTTGTTGAGAAGAAGATGAAAGATACAAAAAAAGTGTTGAGATTTATGGAGCAGACTTGGACGACAGACGGACTGAAACACGCTACGTACGTACATATACGAAAGCCATGAATGGGAATTGAGAAAAATATTGTCAGAATGAGATTTAGAAACAAGGAGCACCATGAAATGTCGTCGAGAGGCATGGAAACTCTGTGGGAGATCTCACTAATGAAACATACCTGTCTTACGATTGAAGCAATTAATTTTTGAGAATTAGGGTTAATGTGTGTGTGTGTTTTTTTTTACGAAATAAATTATGAAATATTTACCCATTCGCACTTCTGTATTTGAGGTTGAACTCAGCATGTCCTTCAGCAGCCATGGATCAAATATATATAGTGAACATATTCCGTCGAATTAAGTTAGTTCAGTCAATTCTATTGCAAATACAAGATAATTGTGAGTACAATTTATAAAAATTGCGCGAAAAAGCAGCATGGTATGAAATACATACATCTCAGCTTCAATAGATTTCCTGAAAGTGTTCTACTAATAGATACCAGTAGGTATTTATACCCAATATTTACTACTCAAGTGTCATCGTCTTTTCAATGTTTATCTAAAATCTCAATAAACGAAAATTGTATCTTTTGTCAAGTGATCAGTCCAATTACAATACAAACTCAATACAAAACATATTTTCGTTTGATTTTCTCGAGTGCAATCCTTGATATTACATATATGCCAGCGGCATTTTTTCCATGCTCTCCATACTAAAGGCAGCCTCACTTTTGAAGTAGTCTCAACCGAAATCAAGAGCATATAATTTCATTATTATTATTATGATTCGATTGATATACCGTTCAAAATCCCATTGCGCATATCTGTATTAAAGGATCTTACATGCGTCTATGGCAAACTTCCTTCTTTTGCACGATCATAGACATCATCATCGTTTTTAAGACATGTCAAGCAGCAGCAGGCTATTGTCGCAGGTAGGTTGACAATTTTTTTTTTTCTTTCAAGTCCTTTGTGTCAACGTCTTTACGTTGTCCTTCGAACCGTATAACGATATTGTTCAGATGGATATGGAGCGGCATTGTGCCAAGTTATTCATGCGGTGACATATCTTTTAAAAGTATAAATTTCTTTATGGTCTTAAAATTGTTCAATTCATGACGATTATGAGCCCTCCGACAACAACGCGATATTACCTCAAAGAACACAGAAAGGGGCCCTCTTTTGACAAATATTAGTTTTCAATTTTGTCATCCATTGTGGGATGTTTTATGTCCTACTTGATTTCATTCGGTTTTTACCTTTATGTACATATATATGGTGTACGACGTATTTTTCTCTCCCTTCAGCGAATTTCAGTACATCAGAAAAAAACGTCGAAATATGATACCTTGTAAAATTCAACGACATTTGTATATTTCCGGTTTTTATGAATAATATTTCAACCATATTCCTATAATTTTGCTGACATATTTGAGTTTCATTTATTAGTCGAATAAAAAAATGCATTTATTTTTTTTTTTCAGTTTATTAGAGTTTATGTTCTCCCTACATTGTTGCAGTAAGTCATGTGTGGGCTAATTTGTTGTACCAATAAGTGAGGAATCAAATAAGCGCCTCTGGCTATACTATGGAATTGTAACAATTCTGGTATGGCAGTGACTTCCCCTGGGCATTCATTACTATAATAGTTCGACGATGATGGACATGATGCCATAACTTAAATTTAATGGTCCTTCATATCAACACATGTCATCTTTATCGTTTAAAATGTCAGCGATATTTTTTAATAAAAAAAATTGAGAGCGGACTATACACACACAGGGCTAATATGTGGTTTATATATAGGGGTAACTTTCAAGCACAGATGACATAATATTTATTGTTTTTCAATAGATAAATAATTGAAAAAAAAAAATGAAGACACGTACAGCCTTGCCTAGAGTTGAACGCTACGCCTAATATATTTAGTGTATAGTTATGAAACCGTAGAATTATTATCCTGGCTTTGTATGTATATTAAATTGCACTGTAGCAGAAGGTGAAGGGATAGGCAAAGCTTAGCCTTGCAACACACACGTCCATTTATTGTATTCATAAGTTCGTTTAAAGGACAAAATGTGTCCTCTACAGTGACGAAACGACGGCAGCGCTACTGGATCTAAAGTGCCTCCCTGAACCAAAAATTGGAATTGAAAAAAAAAATGCAAAATTAAATACATATATATGAAGCAATGTATATTTCGTTGCAATTTTTATAAAAATATAAATCATGTTCATGAAGCATAGCCCAGCCTTAGAGATATGATAGTAACCCATTACATACATTAAGGGCAAACCAGAACGTTTACGTGCCGTTTCTTTCCGTTCCGTGGCGTTCATTAGATGGCCACATACATTCCGTTCCGAAACGTCAAATTTGAAGCTATGCACTTTGTACAATGTACGAAAGATATAAAAAAGAAATTGGCGTAGATGGATGGGGAAATAAATGTTTCCACCTAAACAAAAACGATAAAAATAGATCCCGAAATGTTTTTTTAACAAACTCGAATAACAAGACGAAACAAAATGCCAACCGAATTCAAAGTAACTTGGATTTTCGTGGATTTTGACATTTCGGAAAGTGTTTCGAAAGCTTCCGTTCCGTTACGTGCGTTCTGTGCATTTGCATACAAACGCCATAGAACTATCTTTGACAGGTGTTCGGCACGTAACGTAACGTAACGTAAGCGTTCTGTTTTAGCCTTTACTCCAGAGAGGCCCATGTGCACACATAATCTATACGTGTTTGGTGTTAATTTGATTCATTCGAATTGTTTTAAATATTAAACAATTGCTAACGGTTCTCAGACAATTAGATAATTATATCCTTTTGCAAACGTGAAAAGATGTCCGAGAAGGCTTTTCATGTCAAATGAAGAGAAAATTCAATTACCGTATTATTATTCCAAATGCAGAATTCATAAGCGCAAATATTTATCAGATTGACACGAGTTATGATGGTATACCTAATTTTCTTATGGAAAGCATGTCAATGTATGGGCACCTAATCTTAAGAAATTTTCATTCATTTTCACGTCTTTTGAAATTAAGTTTTATGGTATTTTATCTACCATTAAGAATTACTGTAATAGAAAATATTAATTTTAATTATATAAAATTTATAAAAGTTCTAAACAAAAAAAGTTTAAAAAATATGTGGTATATAGAAATAGAATGAACTGCGAGCTTCTTCTTATTTGAAATGTTGGCAACATGTTCTTCATTAATATTTAAACATTTTCATACTGGTTTCAATTTGCATTGATGTACATATCTATTTTCGCATTCGGTCACATTCGTGTTAAAATAGTTAATAAAGTGAAAGGCTTGAAAAAGAAAGCCTTCCATACCTTAAATTTACAAAACGCTCTTTTGTTTTTTTTTCACTATACGCATACATTTATACAAATTTACTAGCAGGTTAAAGCCCCTTGGAAAGAAATTGTTACCTACGTCATTGTGATTTTATTTAGTATCTGTGAATTGCGATGGCCTATAATCACGGTAAATTTTTTCTACTTACTAGTGTTCAAAAAAATAGGTGGAATGCGATATTTGTGGTGATCAGTTGGCGCCTAGTCTCAAAACTTCAGGTTTTCTTCAAATTGAAAAATTTCAGTCTAAGTGACTCGGATTTTCCAAGACAGGAAAACTAACAAGCTACCATCGGCACATTATTGCTGAGACTGCAGTCTCGAAGACGAGATTTATGCTCGTATTTTTCAGGCCTTTTATATTCGTGGCTTGGATAAGATTTCGCTTTCGCAATAATCCGCGAGAGTATAAACGAGCTACGGAATAAAAAGCAGAAATCGTAACCGAATTGAATGTAATCAGGAGGAAGAACTTTATCGTTAAAAAGCGATCAAAATCATTCTAGATTTAGTATAGTAGGTGATTTGAGATTGCAAAAAAAATTTCGTTGCGGAACAGGGCAAAACACCACCAAAATGCCCAAAATTTTTGGAGTTTTTCCGGTTTTTTGGCTTACGACTCCGAAACTGTACATTTCTGCGAAAACCTGTCCATCAACATCTTAGCGAAAACATGATTGCGGGTCCAACGCGGTATTAACCTTCAAAATGCATTAAGTGGTATCGCTACAATTGATAGTAATTTTTTTGGCGTTTTTTTTTGCTTAGTTGACCCTGTTTCGCGACGAAATTTTAGTGGGAAGCTACGGACTCGGGCTCAGTACCCCAAAATACAAAAAGTACAAGAAAAATGCAACTTTTGCGACCAAAAATGAAAAACCGATCAATCATATTTTTTAAAATATACATTTCGTAATTATCATGTGCAATAATCTTCTTCCGGCTTGATGTTGATATTTTAGACACTCCTGAATAAATTAGGGCTAGCAATTTTTTAGAAGTCGCAAACGTGGTCGATTTTCAAGTGGATAGTGGGCAGTGGCGTAACGTACGGTGTTCCATGTGTTCGGTCGAACACGGGCCCCCAGCCACCAAGGGCCCCCTAGTGTAGTGACAATAACTGAGACATTTTGCACTGCTATTTAAAATAACTTTTTGATTTCGGGACCATTGAAGCCAAATTTAAACGAAGTGATCTTGGACGGAACATTTTTCTTTGCTTTGAAGAAGTTTGAAAGCTTGAAGAACTTTTCACTGATGCCCTAAAAAACTACACACTACATCCGGGAGAAAAAAATCAGATTCCAAAATTAATTAATTAATTAAGCTTCATTGTCCTCATTCCGCAAAATTCATTTTTTCCCGCTTTCGAATTTTTGTTATTTTGTCTTAGTTGCCCTGATTTTCCAATCCCTAAATATTGTTACAAATAAAACGTTGAAAATTATAAGTACGGTCAAACCTTTTTAAGTCGAAACCTCCATAAGCTCAATTTTAAATTAAAGTTTAACTTAACTCGTACAAATTTAGGGCTTTACTGGCGTTCCTATCATTTTTTCATATAAAATGCAATATCTAAGTCGAAAGCCTCTTTAACTCTAACAATATGATATTTCAACATAACGGGAGAGAAGAGTAAAGGTAAGGTATGCAAAACCAAACAGGTTCAACTATAGTAAGGCTCCTCGATTCAATGCCTGGATGTTCAGAACGCAAGATGCTTCGATATTCATAAGGTCTATAAAGACCCCTCTCACCCGTTCCTATATTTGTTTACTCCAGATTAGTTTAACGATTTTGTTAAGCTTCTTTTCAAGTCAATTTTCGAGCAGAATTCTTATGACCAATATATTCTACAAAGTCTACTAGATAGGCTATATCGTCCGTCGGAAGGTTAAAAATTCGTTTTGATACGAAAATTGTATCATATCTGTGGGGTCATGTGCGAAACCTACCTATATGACTCCACAAATTATGAGTTTAATATTTTTACGAGTATTAGCATTACATATTTAGTTTTCTCTTATAAAATTGTTAGATACTAAAATCTTATTTGATGGTTTCGCAGTTTAAATCCATTAGTCGAACTCTCCCTTACTCGATTTTTTTTCTTGGCAAGTCGTAATTCGGAGGGTTTGACAGTAATTTTCCGCAATAAATTAAAATGAAGATTATTTCGACAAATTGCTGAAACCTTAATAAAGTCATCCCGAGAAAAAGATTTACCCATTAACAGAAGAAATGGTTTCACTCATTAACAAACAGCTTCGGTACTGAAGTTAAAATCCATAACTGAAAAAAAATCCACCAACTTTTTCGATATAAGTGAAGCGGATATAAATTTTCAACGATTTCATAACACGATTTCAACCCAAAACCAAATCTACATGAAATCGTGGTAAAGTGTGGGACACTTTTCCTGATTGAATGCAATTCACATATCTTTGAAAATACAAGCGTTTACAGTAGAAGCCATCTACTCCAGAATCGGCTCATTTATTCGTTCTGCCCGCATTTTCAACCTGTGTGTATGATTTTCACACATTTTTACGAACTCAAATCTTTCACGTCTATTTTTATCAGTTAGAAATAGTGGAGCTAGGATAAAATAAAGAAAGATATGATCGTAAGACTATGCGCCAATTTTTAAAAGAATCGTACAAGCACCTTGGCAGAAGTTGGAGAAAATTGAGATGGAAAAAAAAAAATTGTTTTTGTGTCAAATCACGCAAATTTGACTTTGAAGCTCTGTAAAAAACAAACCTTTTATCCGATTTTAGGGTGGTTAGTTTTATTTTACAGGTGGCTGTAAAAACCATTTCATTTCAGTATTCTAGCTGGTCTAGCTTTGGAGATATTATGCTTTAAGTCGTGCAAGAAAATGATTTTTTCAAAAATCTTTGAATGCCTGTGGCAGCTAAAGGGTTAAGCTGAGGGGGTATGTTCCATACAACTTTTTTACTGGAAATCATAGTTACCAGTCTCACCAGTAACACATATTTTTCAAAAATCACATTAAAATTAGGTACGTCTTTTTCAGAGGGGACTCAAGAAGTTGGCGGGAGAGCACCTAGTCAAGTTGTTCTGCCCAGTGGCGAAGATAGCTTTTCGGAGAGGAGGGGGGTCATTTTGCAAGATTACTTACACCTTCACGGTTATCAAATGTTGAATTTCAGAATAACAATTTCTGTATTTATTACACTTCAAATTGAAATCTTGGTGCAAAATAGATAGCAATTATGCCATACGAAAAAAACTGAGTCCTGAAAATATTCATCGATAATTTTGGCTTTTTTACTACGGCTAGTATTCCAATTTTCGTACAAATTTTGCCTTCTGTGATTGGAGTATCAGAGCTTTATATTGGGTTAGACCAGTGGCTCCCAAACTTTTCGGAGTCACGGAACACCTAGCATCGCCGCTTTTCAGGCCGAAACACCTCAAAACAGGGATTAATATAAATCATATAGTTAAATGTCCAGAAAAGGGAAATTGTGAAGACGAGAGCTCGTTGGGAATGCCCAGTATATGTGGATAAAGTACAGTATTTGTGTTTTTAAATCGAAAATTTTCCGATAACTCAGAAATTCGTGAGTAGATATTTCTAAAATTTCCAAACTTGACAGCTATCAGCCAATTGTTTGAAAAGGATGCCAACAATTTTAGTAGAACTTAAAATTTGGACTGTTAAATATATTTGCTATTAATTTCGAGGCCCTAGCTATCAGCCAATTGTTTGAAAAGGATACCAAAAATGCGAGTAGAACTTAAAATTCGGACTGTTAACATTCGTTTAAAAAAATCGTAGAAAAGTTTTGATTAACACATTATTTAATCCTCTTATTTATTTGCGCTTTGATTTAAATTGTAGAAACCTCGTCACAAACATTGTGGATATGCTTTATTTTCTGGTACACACTACAAACTTCCTTTTCCATTTGATATAGTAGAAAGTTGTAAAAGAAAATCGGTTGAGTCTCTGATGCTGGTCAAATATTTTACAGTTAAGTTGATTTCCGGTACAGTGTAGCAGACTAAGCTTCGGAATTTTAAAACTTGTTCGCATTTTTTCAATTTTTGAATATCTTTGCGGAACTCCTGAGAGATCATCAACCCTAGGTCACCGCGGAATTTCGTTTGTTTGTTTATTAATTAGTTTCGAATATGCATATGAATATATATTTTTCAATTTTGGGAATTTCTACAATTTATTTTTATATTAGATTTAGTTTAAAAAAAAACTAATCCTGGTTATAGCTTTGAGAGTTCTTGGTATTAAATTCAATTAAATTGCGAACAACTATAGAGATAGTCAAGAATTACTTTGCGTGCTGTATACGATAAAACCTTTCATCGAATTTTAACTTAAGAAAAAAAGAATGTTGATAAACTCAAGCAATAAAGGATGCTTAAAAATTGGAAGCAATTTTGCAGCGTTTTTCTTCACTCGCATTAGCTTTCCACTATTCGGAAGAAATCTTTATAATTTTATGTACAGTTTATTTCACCATTGGAAATTCCGCTTCTATGGAAGAGCGGAACATTAAGATTTTCCGGCGACAAATTTTCAATCAGTGCTTACATTTAATTTTTCCAGCAGCACTTCTAGATCCAATTTGGAAAAGTAGATGAACGTAAAAAAAAACTGCTGAAGTTGTCTATTCTATCTACTACACGTTTCTATTATACAATTGAAATTTGAGGAAGTGTAAATTTTCTATTGCAGTTCTGAATATGGTTTCAGGTTTTTTTTTTCGAAACACTGCACACGTTGAATAATTCTAGCAAAAAATTTACTTTTGCTTTGTTTTACGTACCTTCTGCTTTTTGATGAGGTAATGAGATCAGCATCACGCTCAGCAGTGTTATTTATCCCCATAAATGGGTACTCGTTTAACATCTGAGTGAGATCATAGTCTGTCACAAGCTCGTGAGTTCGAAAAACACAATGGAACACGGTGAGATTCGAACTCATGAGCCTGTGCACCGAAGGTGCGCGCACTAACCGCTCGACCAGCCAGACATCAATACATAATGTAGGAACTACATACACTTTTATATGTATATATTTTCCATTATAGGCTTAAGTGATTCCATCCCAAAAGTGCGGTCATATAATCAATTTATTAGGAATCCATAATTATTTTTAAAGGTATGTATCTGCAACTATGTACTCATATTTTAATACATTCCTATAACTGAATACTATCTTGAAACACTGAAACCGATAAACATTATGATAAGACATTCATTGACATTATACTTTTGATGTCTCCGTTATACTCTCCTTTTCTCCATCGGCTAGTTTATAATTCGGAAATTTTATATACAAACATAGCCATTTCTAGTGCCCGTAAGAAAAGATGATGCATCTAAATATTAAGTAGATATTTAAATCTAAATAGATATCTATTTTTGGGTTTCATAAAAATACAAATAACCAAAATATGTATAGGTGTTTTTCTTTAAATCATTGCTGAAGATCTTTATGGCTCGGAGCCTGAGGAATCAATACATTAAAAAATATTGGTTACAATTGAAAGCCATTTAATGATTATGTGTTGAAATGTTAAATTATACTTTGTATTATAATAAATCGAAAATTGACTGTCTTAGGCTGGAAGTAGAATAAAATCTTTTCAAAATGTTAATCAATTTTATTTTTATGGAATATGTTTTATACAGTTTGATTTCGAATAAAACGGGATCAAATTATATTAATCTTTAGACGGTATGTTACTATGAGTATCCAAGCAATAATAAATGAGGCTGATTTGATACCTATATGTATAAAAGTAAATTTGTGACTCAAATATCACATTAGAACATGTTTTTAGTTCCACTTCTTCCTTAAGAAAATGTAATCTGCTACCTTGCGTTTGCATGGATACAACAACATATTCGTGCTTGAATTTGAGTTTCAATATCCTTGACCTTTTCATATAATTTGGCTGAGATCATTGTAAGAAATTTTCATATTTTCAGTGTAATTCCATGCGTGCTTTATTTTTATGCGAATAAAATCGGAATATTCAGATAGCTCAAATTATAAAAATTTTTAAAAAAGATACTTATTTTTTTTAACCAAAATATGTTTATAATAAGTTTGCTGTAATATAATTTCAATGAAATAGCTGAGTACTTTTCATAGATCCATCTCAGCAAAATTACTTTCATTCGATAATTCTAACTATTTCAAAAATGCACTTCTCAGACACATTCACATCATTAAATTTTATAAAATGCAAATTCCACTAAATTTGTTCCACGGAAAATACACTTCTTCCACTATACGAGTATAACTGCATTTAAGGAATTCACCATATCGTTATTTCATTCTGAACCGGAGGGCAAGCAAAAGAGTCTTTCGTCCAATTCGGAACAGTACATAATTCATTCTTAACTGCATCTCAACCAAAAAACAGCATTTGTGCACATGCACATTTAATTTTTATGATCCATCAAATAAACGCACAGTTATGACTTATTAGATCCATATCTCTTTACGGACTTTGAAGAAAACAATAATTATGTGTGACGAGATTTTTGTATTGTGATCGATAACTGCGGCGAGTTATTAACGCCTCGTCAAAATCATCTTTAACGATTCCAGTTAGTTTTCGCGCTTATTATGTATCTTGAGCTTATGTTTAATGGCTCTCCGGCGCGATCTCACCTCTTTTATGCATAGTGCAGTCAAAATATCCCATTTCAGGCCTCCAAATAGAAAAAAATAGAGTAAGGCTAATTTTTGTTGTTTTTGAATCAGTGGGCTCCCAGGAATCTACAACTGGTTTTGCTAAACAAAATTTTGATCGGAAAGGTCCCAAAAAGGACAAAAAAGGATACTCTTTAATCCTTGACCGGAGGTCGGCATGCGGAGTATCATATCAAAGGGGACGTCGAGTACATTACATATCCGGTGTTTGTTTCCTGTTTCAAGGACCCTCAAAGGAATAAATCGAGCTTAAATGGAAAATTTTAGAGTTTCCCGTGTATCTTTCCAAAGCCATAACTACGAGAATAATTCAAGTTGTCCCTACTTTTATCACTTTTCAGAATCTATAATATATGGAGATTCCACTAATAAATTTGCTAAGAAAAAAGTTGATTGGACATAAAAGGGCACTAATTCCACACCTTGATCGAAAGTGGGCATGTGGGGTGTCATATCAAAGAGGACGTCGAGTGCATTGCATATCTGGTGCTTGTTTCCTGTCTCAAGGACACTAAATGGAATAAGTCGGGCTTAAATGGAAAATTACGGCTTTAGAAAGATACAGATACGGGAAACACAAAATTTTTTAAGTTGAGCCCAATTTTCTCCTTTTAAGGTCCTTGGAACAAGTAACAAATGCCTGATATGGAATGTACTTGACATCCTCTTTGATATGGCACCCCACATGCCCACGTTCGACTAAGGTGTGCAATTAGTGTCCTTTTATTTCCGTTTTCAGAGCTTTCCGATCAACTTTTTTCTTAGCAAATTTAATGGTAGAATCTTCAGCTATTATAGATTCTAGAAAGTGATAAAAGTAGTGACAACTTGAACTATTCTCGCAGTTATGGCTTTGGAAAGATACACGGGAAACGCGAAAATTTTCCATTTAAGCTCGAGTTATTCCGTTGAGGGTCCTTGAAACAGGAAACAAACACCGGATATGTAATGCACTCGAAGTCCCCTTTGATATGATACCCCACATGCCGACCTCCGGTCAAGGAATAAAGAGTATCCTTTTTTGTCCTTTTTGGGACCTTTCCGATCAAATTTTTTTTTTAGCAAAATCAGTTGTAGATTCCTGGGAGCCCATTGATTGAAAAACAACAAAAATTAGCCTTACTCTATTTTTTTCTATTTGAAATGCTAATATGACTGCACTAATCTTAGTTGGTTTGGGATATATTTTTGAATGATGAATGGTAAGTCGGTTGTATAGGTATAAATGTGTGTAGACATGTAGAATAAAAACATTGCCACATAGCTACATGCTGGAGGACTATAATAAAGTGAAACGTAAACGATAATAAATTTAAAAATGTGTCAAATAAAATTGGCATAAATTTTCGTTGATGTGCGATTTCCTTTAGACGACCACTAAGCTTGTAAGTAATAACTCATTAATTTTCATACTTTGGAAGTTGTATTGCGAAAATCAATCAATTTATTATTGGAACTCCGAGGGAAAGTCATAAAAGGTAACTTCTCAAGATAATTTCCAATATTTTTTCGATGAATGAATAGTGTAGAATAGAATCAATTTTTTTCTTTTTTTTTTTAGTTTGAATGAATTTGCCTGCGAGCTATTGATGAGAAAACCAAATAGCTTTTTTCGTTGCATATCTTCTCAACCATATGCATAGTGGAATGGCTGACTTTTCGTGGAATTTCTGAGTTACATAAGTATACTCAACGGTGGTCCTACTGGCGACCATTCCAGATGTCAGCTTGCTGCCACACAGGTTTTTCAAGCTTCTTCGGGCGGACCACACCCGTTTCATCCCAACGAAACGACCAAGAGTTGCCAAAAGACCTCTCCATGGCAAGAGCCATGAATGTTTGATGCAGGAGGGATGACTGTGTATGTGTTCTATGTGTTTTCCGTCAAATTGGGAGCATTTCATCTCAGCGCGGTTGCTCTCAATTCTCTTAATCCGCGCCGGCATCGAGACCAATCCAGGTCCCGAAATCTACATCTGCTGTTTATGCAACCGACGTATCTTCGGGAATGCCAGGTCATTGAGGTGTACCTGCTGCAGAGAATGGTGTCATTTCTATTGCTCAGGCCTAAGAAAAATGAGTCATAATGACGAATTGTCCCTTGTTGCTCCAGGGTGTCTGCACGCGGGTTGGCCCCAGCCACCCCAGGCCCTAGCTCACAAGCGAATGGCCCACTACCGTCTCCGGTCATTCCTAGCCCCAGCTCTCAAAATAATCCTCCACCACCGCCACCCGTAGTCAACAATACAACAAGACATAATCGCTCAAGTCTAACACCTGCACCCCCTGCAGCAGTGTGTACACCCCACTCTCCATATTGCAGTTCAACTGCAATGGCATCCGTCTGAAGATCGACGAGATAGTCAGTTTCATGAGTAGGCGCAAAGTTCTGATAGCGGCATATCAGGAGACAAAGCTCCAACCGTCAACTCCCGAATTTACCATCCGCGGCGATTACATACTTTTGAGGCGCCATAGAGTCGGCAGGCAGGGTCCTAATCCAGGAGGATGGCTCGCATTCCTAATACACAGAACCGTGCAATACAGTGTGTTAGATCTTCGTTTCGCGACGGCACGGCGGAAATGCAAGCTATTGCCGGCAATATCAATATCGAACTTATTAACATCTATGTTCCACCAGGACAGCATAGGATCCTACTTGGCAACTTTAACGCCCATCATCAAATGATGCCAGAGGTATAGATATCGCGACCAAATTAGACCCATCAGACTTCTGCGCACTCAATGGAATTTCGTCTACACGCGTCGCTGACGCCTGCAATAGTCCTCCTGACATAACTATATTGTGAGCGCCAGTTTGATAAGTGAAACTATTAGATGGGTCTCTTCAATTCGATCACCTCCCCATATTGATAAATATTGATAAACCAGCCGAACTGACGACGTCAGAACAGCGTTTATCAACCACAAAAAGGCGAATTGGGAGGGTTTCACTGCGTTCGCTTCGACGAAGTTCGTCGCGCTACCTACTCCAACGAATGCTAGGGAAGCCGAAAAGAATATAAGGAACGTCATTGTCAAAGCGGCAGCTCACTACATTCCAGCAGGGCGTATCCCCAAAATTCGACCATATTTCCCAACTACTGCCGCAAGATCAGCCGACGACCGGGACGATTTAAGACGCGCAAATCCGACAGACCCCAGAATTCAGGAGCAAAACTCCTTAATAAATCGACTAGTTAACATCTATAAAAAAGAGAAATGGAACGAACATCTGGACAGCTACGACCTCTCACAAGGTGTCAGCATACTATGGGCTACGGTCCGCGCCCTTTCTTACCCAACCAAAGACAAGGCCAGTGTAGCCATCAGATTCGGTAAGAAAACCACCGCAAATCCAATTTATTGAACATCCCAAGACCAAGCTGCTCAACTACAAAATAAAAAGAAGGATTCACAACCGAACGGTTGACATCACATCATCCCTACCTTTACATCGGACCAAGTTTCAGCAGCAATCAAGAATGCGAAAAAATCAAAGGCCATTGGACCAGATAGTATTTCAATGGACATGCTGAAACACCTAGATTTTCCGGCCATCGAATACCTAACGATGGCTTTCAACTTGTCATCCCTGAATTCTGGAAAAAGGGGCGAATCATCCCCCTTCTCAAACCCTGTGAAAGCGCGAAACTCGCCGAATCCTATCATCCAATCACAATTTCACCCGTTGCAAAGACGCTGGAAGTAGTCTGGCTGGTCTCGCGGTTAGTGCGCGCACCCTCGGTGCACAGGGTCATGAGTTCGAATCTCACCGTGATCCATGGTGTTTTTCGAACTCACGAGCTTGTGACGGACTATGATCTCACTCAGATGTTAAACGAGTACCCATTTATGGGGATATATAACACTGCTGAGCGTGATGCTGATCTCATTACCTCAACAAAAAAGCAGATAAGATCTTGGAAATAGGATGTCACTAACACATCCTGCGGCCTTAGTCCAATGTTGGATTGTCGCGCCTGTTTTATTTTATTTTTTAAAGACGCTGGAAGCACTCATCCACCCCACCCTCGTATCGCATGCTCAGCTAGCTTCTCACAAGTATGGCTTCAGGAAGATGCATAGCACCACAACGGCCCTGGATATGATCACGGTCATCCAATCTGGGTTGTTGGCCGATTTCATAAATATGCATATTCCTGCACAAGAGGCTAGGTGGATTGCTAACCATCTAGCTGGGAGGCAATCCTATACCGAGTTTCGTGGCAGTTGTTCAAAACATAGGGAAATTAAACAGGGAGTTCCACAGGGTAGCGTACTATCTCCTACATTATTCAACATTTACCTGTCGAGCCTTCCAACACCCCCGGAAGGTATTGAACTAATTTCCTATGCGGACGATTGCACTGTATTCACCACGGGAATGATTTAAATGGCATGTTTACTCGACTATGACTACATTGAGAAACTGGTGGAGTTTTTCAATATCTGCAACCTAGTCATTTCGCCGTCTAAATGCAACTCTTCTCAACACCTGGACGCAGGAATTTTCAAAGGTGCTTGGGATCCATACTGATAAGCATGCTGACGACGTTTTTCCTACTGTTACAAACCCCAAGATCCTTGGTGTCTATCTGGATACAATGATGAAGTCGAAGGACCACGTCACAGACGTAGTCGACAGAATGCTGAGTAGAAACAACGTCCTATAGGCACTAGCGGGAAGTTCCTGGGGCAAGGGCAAAGAAACTATGTTGGTCACCTACAAAGCGATAGGTAGGGCAATCCCTGGCTATGCAGCACCGGTGTGGTCACAAACCGTTTGTGACACAAACTGGAATAAGATCCAGGCATGCCAGAACTCTGGTCTACGTATCGCTACACGTTGCCATCTCATGTCGTCCCATGATCATCTTCATCGAGAAACCAGCATGTTATTATTGCGTGATCACAATCACCTCCTATCTTTACAATATCTAGTTGTTGCTAGTTGCTATCGAGAGGATCACAAAAACCATCATCTCATGCACAATACTCCCCCTCCACGACGTGTTAAAAGTGGAATCAGAGATCTCGAGAGAGACGTCCAGAGATACAAACAGGTACCCCGCGATATATTCGATAACACAGCATACCATGACCCCATCGCAGATATTCACACAACCGTGGTGAATCGGTCAATAGGGAGATTAGGTCCGAATAGAGTCCTCTCAGTGCCCCCACCACCCATATCGCCTGAGGAGACCAGGCTCCTGAGAGCCACAAGAGTGACATTAGCCCAGCTTAGGTCGGGCTTTTCTTCACGCCTCAATTCGTACCTATCTCGAATAGACCCGGACATCCAGAACATTTGTCCGAGCTGCGTTGGTGCGCCTCACGATGTGGAGCACCTGTTTCGATGCTCCGCTGGACCCACTAGCCTCACTCCGAGGTCATTATGGGACAACCCTATTGCAGCTGCTACGTTCTTGTCGCTTGAGACAATAGGCTAGAACGACGACGAAACTTGGATCACATCTACAGACATGCACAGCGACTCACACACTTCTGAACCACTACAACAACAACAACAAACTATGATACGGTCATAGCCTCAAATAATAAAGTGATGTCAAATGTACTTATTAGCTGGATACTGTGCACTGTGGTGTTTCACCACCAAAATTTAAAGCTATGAATATTAACTTTTATTTCCGCGCATGTATTTCAGTCCAATATTTTCAAAGCATTTTAAAGCCAATCGATAGATATATGTACACTCTGTTGGGATATGCGTTTTAACGTGTTATTTATGTTTGTCTTTTATATGCAAATTATAACACTTTAGTTTTAGTTTTAAATTATAATTAATTTATTAATTCACAATTTTATATTATATATTATATATATTATATATATATATAACTTATAACTTCTACTTTACTTAGGTGATAAAAGTGTGCAGGTACGACTATCGTGTCGAGCGGCTAACTAGAGAGTGAGAGCGTGTCTAGGTCGTGTCGGAACTAGCTAGTATGCAATTAAGACAGTTGGTAGAATTGAATTTAAATCGGAAGTTTCGTTCAAATATAGTAATAGATTATTTTAAGTAATAGAACAAATTAACAATTAATTTAACTAGAATTTAAATATGATCAATAATGATTTATTATTAAACCGCCACATCACTCCCCCCTCATTTAAAAGTATGTATCAAACTAATAATAAATTTGCTTAAAATTATGTATTTTATACAGTTCTAATTTTTTTGATAATAATATTAATTTGTAGTATTATTTTTATAATTCATATTTGATAACTCATTTCAATATCTAATTTTGTAGGTAAGATTAATTGTAACTACATTTTAAACATTACTGTATTGGATCTTGTAATTCTATTTTCATTAAACATATCTGGATTTAATATGAATGCGGGTTTTAATCTATCTATAGAAATAAGTTTTTTCTTTTCATTCATCAAAATTTGAAAATGTTTATCATTCCTAGACAATACTTTATACGGTCCACTGTATGGATGACAAAAACTACCCTTATTGATTTCTTCGCGAACGAAAACATGTGAGCATGTGTTAAATTCTTTTGACACAAAAATGTTTTTCTGACGACGTATTCGCGAACAATTTGGTCTAACTTTGGAAATCGCAGTCTGAATGTCTTTAGCTATGTTTGACGTTATTTGCTTGTCAGGATCAGTAGAGGACACTATGATTTCCCCAGGTAGTCTAAGCGCTTGACCGTATAATAGTTGTGCTGGAGCTAATCCGATATCTTCCACAATGGCTGATCTGATTCCAAGAAGGATCCAGGGCAAATTTGCATGCCAGTTCTTAGGGTCATCAGTTGCTTTAATAGCAGCTTTCAATTGTCTGTGGAAGCGTTCTATAAATCCGTTAGCCTGAGGATGGTAAGCTGTTGTTCGAACGCGATGACATCCTAGAATTTTAGTTAAATCTTTAAACAAGCTTGATTCGAATTGCGAACCTTGGTCTGTCGTTATGGTTTCTGGTACGCCATATCGTGAGATCCATTCGTGTACAAAAACGTTTGCAATTGTTTCAGAACATATATTCCTAATGGGTATTGCCTCTGGCCATCGCGAAAATCTATCGCGAATGGTTAGCAGATAAGTATATCCCTTAGATGGCGGAAGCGGTCCTACTAAATCCATATGGATGTGCGAGAATCTACCGCGAGGTACCTCAAATTCGCCGAAGGGTGACGATGTATGCCTAGAAACTTTTGATTTTTGGCAAGGTATACACGTCTTAGCCCATGTATTAATGTCCGAGTTCATTTTCGGCCAGAAATATTTTGAAGTAATCAATTTTCTTGAAGATCGAATTCCAGGATGAGATAGATTATGAATAGAATTAAAAACTACGCGACGAAGAGACAAAGGAATGTATGGTCTGTTTCTACCTGTAGAAGTTTCACAGTAAATCTCAAAGTTTTCCAATGGAATGATGATCTTCTGAAGTGTGTAAGAATGTTTCGCATCTATTGACTTTTTAATCATATTTTCGAGCTCGGAATCTTTGTTTTGCTCCTGTTGTAAAACATCTAGATTCAAGTGATCTACTTGATCAACGGTGCTGATATGAGATCTAGAAAGAGTATCAGAAACAATATTTTGGCAGCCTTTAATATATCTAATATCGTTTGTGAATTGAGATATGTAATCTAAATGATTCGTTTGCCGAGGATTCTTTTCCGTTTTTGAACAAAGTGCTTTTGTCAATGGTTTGTGGTCCGTATAAATAGTAAAATTTCTTCCCTCGACATAGTATCTGTACCTTTTAATAGCAAGGTATATTGCTAGAAGCTCTCTGTCGAAAGTAGAGTATTTACGTTCAGTAGGCTGTAATCTTTTCGAAAAGAAAGAAAGTGGCTCCCATTTACCAGCACTGCACTGTTGGAGAACAGCTCCAACAGCATCACTTGAGACGTCAACCCATAAGCCAATCTTCGCATTAAAGTTGGGATGAACAAGAAGTGTTTGAGTTTGAAGTAGTTTTTTAATATGATCGAAAGCTTCTTCATGAACTTTCAACCAAAGAAACTTTACCTTTTCTTTCTTTTTGGGTTTAATTTCCTTTAAAAGCTCATATAATGGTGCAGCTAATTTAGCTAGGTTGGGTAGGAATCTATGATAGAAATTAACCATTCCTAAAAAGCGCTGCAATTGTTTAACTGATGAGGGAGTTGCGAAATTAGAAATAGCTGTAACGCGATCTTTACAAGGAAGGATACCTTTTTCGGATATGGAGTGGCCAAGAAAATCAATATCTGATTGACCAAATATGCATTTTTCCGGATTTATCTTTATGTTGAATTCCTGTAAACGCGTGAAAAGTGCTCTCAAATGATCCTTATGCTCCTTTGGTGTTTTACTAAAAATCAGTATGTCGTCAACGTACACAAAAATAAATTCTAATCCAGTGAGAATTTGGTTAATAAAACGTTGAAAAGTTTGCGCTCCATTTTTTACTCCAAACGGCATTTGGGTAAATTCATAAAGACCGAACGGAGTTGTGACAGCTGTTTTATGAATGTCTTCAGGTGCCACTGGAATTTGATTGTATGCTCTCACTAGGTCGACTTTTGAAAAAATGTTACAACCATGTATTTGAGAAGTACAATCTTGTATGTTTGGTAACGGGTACTTATCAAAGATTGTTACCGAGTTGAGCAGACGATAGTCTCCACAGAGACGCCACTGGTTTGCTTCCTTTTTTGGAACCATGTGTAGAGGAGAAGCTACGTGCGATGAAGATGGTCGGCATATCCCTAATCGAACCATTTCTTCAAATTCTGCTTTTGCAGCCTTAAATTTCTGTGGATGCAGTCTCCTAGGTTTAGCTGAAGGCAGTGGACCATTAGTATTGATGTAGTGCAATACACTATGTTTTATGTCCATATTAAAATCTGGAGGAGTCTTCAATAAAGGAAAATCGTTAAGCACTGAACCGTATTCCCCTTGAATAGGAAAAAGCTTAGGTGAGCAAACTTCTACTTCACGAACCACGCAATTAATTGAAAGTAGCGTAGGTTTATGTACAAGTTTGCGATCTCTTAAATCAATCAGTAGACTGTTGGCATACAGAAAATCAGCGCCAATAATATGATGATCGATAGCAGCTATTATAAAGTTGTGGTTATAAACTTTTCCAAGTCCCAAGTCTAGTGATAGACACTTAATTCCATACGAGTTTATCGGTGATCCGTTCGCCGAAACGAGTTTAAAGGATTTATCCGGCAATGCATTTGAGAATCCTCGATTTGAAAGAATGGAGACGTCGGCTCCTGTGTCTATTAAAAATTGTGTGCCTGTTAGGTTATCAGTAACAAATAAACGGCGTGATATGTCACGAATCTCCGAAGCCGTAGTCGAAGACTCTACTTTTCGTTTTTTTGATCATTTTGGCGATTGAAATTGCACGGACTTATACACTTTTTTGCTTTATTACCAAATTTGTAATGGTACCAACATAAATTGTGTCCATTTTTGGTTTTGCTGCAAGATCTACCTTTGGAATTTGAACGATTATGGGAATATTTTCTTTCAGAACTACGTGAATTTCGGGTTTCTAGGTATTTAATGCGATTAGATAAGTCTCTAACTACTGCCTCAATCCCAGAAGAATTGCAAGATTTAGTTTTGTAATCGACCGATGAAACTATAGTTCGGTTCGAATCATATATTTTATCCGCTATCGAGAATATCTGCTCTTGTGTGTGTGTATCCTCTATTGCGATTAAACATGATTGAACAGTAGTGGGAAGTTTTTTAACCCATAGTTTTTTAAGCAATGGTTTATTAATTAAACTATTTCCCCCAGCAAGGGATTCCATATGACGGAAGAGCTCAGACGGCTTGTAATCCCCTAGTTGCATTTGATGCAGGAGGGTGTCAAGCCTTCTTTCTTCCGAGTCTTGGCTCCGCTCTAACAAATATTTTTTTAAATTATCGTACTTGTCTGTGCCTGACCCAGGGTTGAGAAGAATATCTGCGACGAGCTCCAGATTTTCAGGGGGCAAAGCGCCAACTAAATAATCGTACTTCGTAGTCGACTTACTGATTCCCTTTACGCGGAACTGCGCCTCTACCTGGGTAAACCATAGGTCTGCGCGATTTGGCCAAAAAGGCGGAATTTTTAAGGAAGACGCGAAAGCAATACACGTTTCTGACTCTGTATCTGACATTTTATAAGTATTTTCTGATTTTCCACTAAAGTCTTCACCGGTTTTCGCTTTCGAATTATCTTTACCCGCACTACTTGTTGCTTTGTCGCTTACACTCATATTGACGTCAAAATTTATGTTAATAGATAACCGAATACTATTACCAAACGCGAACTTAAAGTACTTAATAATAAATATGCAAATATATAATATAAGTATGTGAATAAATATAGATATTTCACCTGTTGATCCTGCAGATGTACTATTGAAACAATGTATTGCAGCTCGCTTGTGTCTAATCGGCAATCATTTCATCCGGGGAAGAATTTGATGATACTTTGGCTTTCAATTGAAAATCATTGGATACGGCAAGAAATTGGAGGCTCCTTTGTTGTTGTTGTAGCGACGCAAGGCACCTTTGTAGTAATCGTTGTTTTCGTCAAAAACACTATGATGGCAATGATATGACTGATGCACCAAGAAAGAAACTGATTGTCCTGATTTCGTAGGGATGAAGCGTTTGTTGGCTGGTGAAACGTTCGTTGTATCTTACGTCCTGATGAAGTGTATGCTGTGGCTTGAAGGATCGTATGATGTGGTTTGATGAAGCGTATGCTGTCGTTCGATGGGGCGTATGCTGTAGCTTGATGGAGCTTATGCTGTGGCTTGGAAGAGCGTATGCTGCGGTGATAAAGCACATGCAGTGGCTTGATGGGGCGGAGGCGTTGGTTTGACGGAGCGTATGTCGTAAACCGCGCTGATGGTGACAATCGTAATTGTGCAGTGTAATCAAGCTTAAAAGAAACAAATCAAATAATAAAAAACTATATCTGATTGGATATTTGATGCACCCTTTGGTATCTTCTTCGTTGAAGGATCCGGGAAAAACACGTGTCGCACTAAATCCAGCAAAATCTCCTTAAATTTCGGCAATCCAATTTTTCGCTCGTTTTGATCAACTCCAAATGATTGTTGCACACTATTTCCAGCGTAAATTAGCACGATTCGGCTCAAAAGTGTGTATATTGAATTGTACTTCACTCAGCATGCAAATTCGAGTAACAGGTTTCGTTATCAGCTAATATTGCACTATGCACACAATATCGATATTATAATCGTTTGGAATCAGGTTGCACTGAGATTTTCACAGATTTTAGCAATAATGCATGTATTTTAGATAATTTTTTAGAGAAGTTAATTTGCGAGAAGTTAATTTGCACGAATAAATTGTTATTTTATGTGAATTATGTTCTACGTTCATTATGAACGTTGGTCGGGGTCACCATTGTTGGGATATGCGTTTTAACGTGTTATTTATGTTTGTCTTTTATATGCAAATTATAACACTTTAGTTTTAGTTTTAAATTATAATTAATTTATTAATTCACAATTTTATATTATATATTATATATATTATATATATATATAACTTATAACTTCTACTTTACTTAGGTGATAAAAGTGTGCAGGTACGACTATCGCGTCGAGCGGCTAACTAGAGAGTGAGAGCGTGTCTAGGTCGTGTCGGAACTAGCTAGTATGCAATTAAGACAGTTGGTAGAATTGAATTTAAATCGGAAGTTTCGTTCAAATATAGTAATAGATTATTTTAAGTAATAGAACACATTAACAATTAATTTAACTAGAATTTAAATATGATCAATAATGATTTATTATTAAACCGCCACACACTCCCAGTCACTTGAATAGGGACAAACTTTTCGAGAGTTGTTTTTCTCAAAATATCCTTTTCCTTGCAGCAGAGAGCATAACTCAGTATTTGTTTACAAAGGCTATTATGTTGCTCATAGTTTGCAAGAAAAAAAATAAACATTTAATAATAACGGTTATGTTTCATCAACATTATGCTGATGCACTAATAAATTCTATGTTCAAAGTTTGGTCACTTGAATAGGGACAGCTGCGATTCGGTCGTTATTTCGAAAGTGCTAGCGTCACATCCTAACTGTTTTTGTTTTAATCCTCTCAAATTGTGTTTTAACTTTAATTTTTGTAAGTTTCGGTAATCATGGGTAGAGGAAAAGCATTAAATACCGCGAAAATGGCTCAAATCGATGTTTTGAGAAATGAACAATACAGTTTACGCAAAATTTCGAAATTAGTAAAAAAAAGTAAATCGGTTGTGTTTAACTATTTAAAAATTAAAAGTGGATATGGACGAAACATGAAAGGGCGTACGCGAGGTGCCCAAACCGCTCCGTAAACCTTGACGCCACCTTCTCTGCTATGATGCGTTGACAGAAACCGTTCGTTTATACGTAGGCCATCCAGGTTGACTTTCTTTTCATTCGAAAAAAAAATACCCTGTTCCACCCCTGTCGCCATGACATGACTGGCGAGCAAAATCCAGAGGATGGCTTTTCTTTCTTTGTGTCTAACGGTGTTTTTTTTCTGAATTTTCTTGAATTTTCTTTCGTTTTAGGTGTGAGGAATTCCTTATTACTCGTTGCATTGTTGATACACTAGCTGTAACGCCGACTTTAGCTCCAACTATAGCCGCTGATAGTGCAAAATTAGAGGCGGCTCACAGAATTGCCCTTTTCTCTTTGGCGGTTTGGGCACCTCGCGTACGCCCTTTCATGTTTCGTCCATATCCACTATTATTTTTTAACTGGTTAAACACAACCGATTTACTTTTTTTTACTAATTTCGAAATTTCGCGTAAACTGTATTGTTCATTTCGCAAAACATCTATTTGAGCCATTTTCGCGGTATTTAATGCTTTTCCTCTACCCATGATTACCAAAACTTAAAAAAATTAAAGTGAAAACTCAATTTGAGAGCATTAAAAGAAAAATAATTAGGATGTGACGCTAGCACTTTCGAAATAACGACCGAATCGCAACTGTCCCTATTCAAGTGACCCAATTTTGAACATAGAATTTGTTAGTGCATCAGCATAATGTTGATGAAACATAACCGTTATTATTAAATGTTTCATTTTTTTCTCGTAAATGAGCAACCTAATAGCCTTTGTAAACAAATACTGAGTTATGCTCTCCGCTGCAAGGAAAAGGATATTTTGAGATAAACAACTCTCGAAAAGTTTGTCCCTATTCAAGTGACTGGGAGTGTATATAGGTATGCAAATTTATCAAAATTAAAATTATATATGTATTAGCTATTCGATGACTGAATAAAAAATAGGTTCTGAAAATGTAGTCTCGTTAAAACTTCTACTATTCGCTACCATACATATACATACATATGCATGCAGGCTCAAAAGCCAAACTAAATGTAGGTATATCTGTACGTATACACGTTGACATCTTTTTTGTTGTGATAAAATAAAACCTCATAGTCAGAATCCGCGAATAACCTTGATAATTCATTAACAGGTGGTTCTGCGTTTGGCGCCATGTATTAGCAACACAAATTTCACTATACAGCCATCATTTTAACACCCACACGACTACTGAAACGTTAACATTCGATGGACTTTTTCCTAAAATGTTTATGGCATTAATTTTCATGGGTAATCGCACATTGATGTCTACAATGTTGTTAAATTCACTAAAAATATGGGTGTTAAGCTTCTCGTAACTTGGTGTAGCTGTCACCATTTTTTTAGCGGAGTCTCCAACGAACGCAGTCAACTCACTTAGTTGATAGTGTGGCGAAAGTTGATGATAGTATTGGGCTGACAATGAATTGTCCGATGGCAATTGATTTAAAATCGATGTTAATGTAATATAAAATGCGCTTTTCAATCGAAAAAGTAATAGTTTCAACACATCATTTGTGTAAATAATTTTGCATAGCAATAAGAGAGCATGATTTATCAGAGAAATATGCAGGTGCTTTTTTATAGCAAAATATCAATCAGATTCGGTTGATTTACAACAAATAACAGAATACCGGTTACCTATGGCGATAGCGCCATCAATTTCACGAGTTCTCTTAGAAAATTGATATGCGTATCGAAACCCAGTCCAATCATAAGAACAAGTCATATTATTGCGGCAACGAAATTTTCAAATATGTATTCCATTTAAAAAGCATAAAATTAAAAAATTATCATCAATAAAGCAAACCTATGAGAATGCCGCTAAAGAAGATCTACTAATTTTTCAGAAGCTACTTTTTCGTTTTCAAAGCTGAGCCGGAAAAAATTGGCGTAGCTACTTGATTACGCCACAGCCAAAACACCGCCGAAAAGATGAGTCCGCTGACTTGAACCTAATAGAAGAAGAGTGCTCAGTCATGGAGCTGGCGTTTCATCGCCGCAAAGATCAATTTTTGTAGACACCTCGGAGGGTATTATTGAGCAATAACAGTGGGCTGGGATGGGATCAATTCATACTCGTCATCTTCACCTGTATCAGACATGACAGTATTGAATGCAACCTAAACACGGCGGTTTCGTTTTTTTTGGAGAACATAACATTTTGAGAAAGGCACTATGTTCCATAATAATAATATAATAAATGAATGTTTGAAGGTTTTATAGCTGCGCTCGTATAGATGTGATGTGATAGTTGTATTCTTTCGTTCTTTAAGAGTAATATGATATACCGATATTTTTTGAATGGTGAGATAGGAATTTTAATTTGAAAGTATCTCTTCCAATGGCCGTAAATAATTGACGAAGCAATTGGTAGTTAGATTCTTTAATTTGAGCGAATCATGTGCTTCGTCATAGATCCTGAAATGATCTAAGTGCGGCTTAGTGAAAATATTTTATAGAACATCCGTTTCGATTTCGGTGAATCAGCTTAAATATGCATGGGCAATGTAAGTGTTCCTATCTATATATTTATTAGATTATTGTTAAAATGGAAAATATTCAATTATGTAGTTTCATTGCGCTAGGAACTCGTTGATACATATAATGCTTAAAATTTTTGATTCGGCCTAGTACACCCTGTAATAGAATTTCTCGACCAACTCATACAAGTAATCCGACACGAATTCACTCTATTGGAAATAATCATTAACCAAAAATCTTACCCTGGTAATTACCAAAAATATTTGCATTCAACCCAAAAGAAAATTTACAACTTGACAAATTGACCGACTATAACAATACATACTCTTCGGGAAAAACGAACAAACTCTTTTGACCATGGCCGTCATTTAGCAGATATCCTACTGTGTCACGTGCATTTTTCGTCTGGCCAACAGGACGCATTTACCTGTTTTGAAAATCCTTTCATAAACATATCATATCCGATGTAAAAGAAAGGATGCTTGGAGTGCTGTATGGCGGGCAAAAGGATTCGTCTTTTGTATGCGAAATATTATTTACGACCGTTTCGTTCAATATATTTGGAGGGAAGAAAACAATCGTCAGTAGTGAAAAATGATTGAGAGATGTCAATTTCAGGGACAAGGTAAACCGACTCTAATATTTCGCAAAAATCCTAATAAATTGTATACATGGCACACGAGTATTGTGCATGCAGTGAAAAATGGTTTTCGGAGATATTTTGCCAGAAGGTGTCCTGGTTATGGTCGTGAATTTAGGTATGTATACAATGGAAGTAACTGGATTGGACTTCAACTGAAAAGCAAAATGTAATAACTAGCACGATCAAGTGACAGAAAAATAAATATGGAACTTTATATTTTTACTTTCAAATGACTTATCCCGAAAAGTAAATTTATTCCAATTTACCGAAAGGCACATTACAAGGAGGGCCGGCCCTAGGGGTGGGCGAATTGGGCGTTCGCCCAGGGCCACCACATTTAAGTGGCCACCACTCTTAAGGAACCTTGACTTTCAAGGACCTCTCGGAAAGGGGATCACTCAGAAGGGGCCTCCACGCGACACTTGTTTGAAATATGTACTCGAACTAAATTAATGACGTGATTTTATTGATAAGAAATCTGCTATAACTTGAATAGGGATAAGACATCCATTCTTCTCTCCCTCTCTCTCTCAATATACCCTATACCCATAAGATGGTATAGGGTATATTGTTTTTGTTACGACGATTTATGTAACACCTCAAAGGAGCCACCGGAGGTATAGTCCAATCATATCGTATTTTCGTCAGGAAAAAAATACAGAAGTTTATTTCTCAATTTTGTTATATGTATTTTGGGGCGCTGATTCCGAATATCAACTTTGCACCCTAAAAAACATGCCGCAACCTTTAAAAAAGGGGGGAAAGGGGGGCATTTTTTTGGTTTTTTGCAATTATTTCAAAAACGGTAAGAGATACAGAAAAATGGTCTGAGGACGAAAAAAACTACATAAAATTATCTTTGCAATGATATACAACACATTAGAGTTTAATTGCATGTTTCGGCGTTAGAATAGAACATAAATTAGAATATTTTCATTTTAGAGCTTTTTTAAAAGCTCCATAACTTTTCAAAGAATGTTAGTTCAGCCGTAAAATTTTGTACAAGTATTAACAGCAAGTTTAAGATAATTTTAACGTAAACGCTGAGTCACTCCGGTCAAGGACCCCCATTATCCCCCCATTTAAATTTGTCAAAACGGCATGTCCATAACTCCCCCCAAAATTGGAGCAGAGTGCTAAATTTTGGTTCGTTGCGATTGGAGGTCATAGTCACCCCACCCACCAAAAATCAGCTTATTTGGATAAAAACTAAGGGTACCTCCCATACAAAGTGACCCATGACAACTTTGTTCTACAGTAGTTTATAAAATGAGTAGTACGTTGTACGTAGAACAAACTCTTGATGGGTCACTTTGTATGGGAGATACCCTTAGTTTTTATCCGAGTGAGCTGATTTTTGGTGGGTGGGGTGACTATGACCTCCAATCGCAACAAACCAAAATTTAGCACTCTGCTCCAATTTTGGGGGGAGTTATGGACATGCCGCTTTGACCAATTTAAATGGGGGGATAATGGGGGTCCTTGACCGGAGTGACTCAGCGTTTACGTTAAAATTATCTTAAACTTGCTGTTAATACTTGTACAAAATTTTACGGCTGAACTAACATTCTTTGAAAAGTTATGGAGCTTTTAAAAAAGCTCTAAAATGAAAATATTCTAATTTATGTTCTATTCTAACGCCGAAATATGCAATTAAACTCTAATGTGTTATATATCATTGCAAAGATAATTTTATGTAGTTTTTTTCGACCTCAGACCATTTTTCTGTATTTCTTACCGTTTTTGAAATAATCGCAAAAAACCGAAAAAATGACCCCCTTTCCCCCCTTTTTTTAAAGGTTGCGGCACTTTTTTTAGGGTGCAAAGTTCATAATCGGAATTAGCGCCCCATAATACATAAAGAAAGAGTGAGAAAAAAACTTCTGTATTTTTTTCACGGATTGGTACTAAATCGACACGATATTACTGAACTAGTATTGCAAAGTATATAAATAGAAACACGATGCACCGCGTGTACAAAATTATTGTCCAAAGCAGTGCTTCCCAATCGGGGTTCCGTAAAACACTAAGGTTCCGCGACAACTTCTCAAAAATAGGAAATGTGTAATGTCGAAATTTGTTATGATTGAAAATTTAAAGGAATGCATAGAAAAATTCCACAAAATGTGATAATATTAAAGTTCTAAGTTTAAGGCTGCTAACACTGAGCACTCCGGTGTTTGCCAATAATTAACATAACTCACGCAAAGTTATGAAACTCACAGAAATCATCAGATGGATGATATTTTGAATGTTTGGCGAGTGAAAAGTAGTTACACGGCTGACAAAAATTTGCAAAATGTAAATTTTCTTCCAATTGAAAGAAATGGTTGGAAACATTTTCATTAAGATATCCGTAACCCAAAAATAAATAAATAAAAATTTTCCTGTGATTTTTTAGTGAATGCTAGGAACATGATCATGAGAGAAGATTAGAATTCCGCAAGCTCTGAGGTGATCAACAAGCAGCTAACTGCCAGTGACAGCAGCTCTCAATATTTACGCAAAACGCTAAATACTTTTTATGAAGCACTCATCAGTCGCAGAATTTGAAAGCATGGAAACAACTGATCTAATGTAACATTCAGCCAATCAAGATCAGATAGTTTTTGTTTGTGTATGTATTAGTAAGGGGGCACCATCATCGATTTGGCCCACGGCAACCTGATTACAAGATACCCTTTCTAGAGTCTAGAAATTGCAAAATATGGTGAAGAAATTTTTTTTGTGTGTAATGCTTGTGGGGTGCTGAGCACAAATACGTAGCAACCCTCCAAAATTTCAGGTTCAGGTTTCAGTATAAAAATCGCGGATTGTAACTCACAAACTGTACATTTCTGAGAAGATATCCATGAATGTTAGAGAGCACATGACTATGGATCGAAAGAGACATAAATATAAAAAATCTCCTTAGCGGTATCACTACAATTGATAATCGGAATTCCTCTTTTTTAGAATAGTCCGTTATTTTGAAATAATTTGCTAAGCACACAGATTTTTAAAAGACGAAAAACCGAAATAAACAGAAAATTCACAATGACTTTTATTTTCGCATAATTTTGTCTCTATTTCTTGAACGTTCAAATATTTTTGGGATGGAACTAAGGATCGATAGTCTAGAATTTCTAGCATAATTTTTATCGCCACATTTAAAGATGAGAGTGACAAAACTTGATTTCCACTCGATTGGGAATATACCATGAACTAAAGATTTATATTCGCCGAACACCTATGCCAAAGTTGGTCCAATGGAGTTTGTGTGTAACTGGACAGATGGCACGGAACGGAAGCAAAAGCTCTTCGGCATGTAACGTGACGGCAGCGTTCTGTTTCGCACTTTATTGATTTTTTTTCCGGTCAACAGCGGTTTCTGCCGAATTATTTAACCGCGTTAATGGCCACTCATTAAATATCTCAGTGGGATGATAGTCACTCACAAGGGACTGAAGCTCGACATTTATCATAAACTGTACTTACTCGTCTATAGCATGATTAAGCCCGCGGTTCTGTGATTCGAAGACGATCGCGCTATCGGATACTCCAGCGAAAGTACTGTTGTATCGTCTGCTTTCCTATGAGGTATTTATAGGAAAGCTGACGGTAACTACACCCAAAATAAATTCTTTGAATTAAAAAAAAAATATTTCATAGATTCAATGATGCGGCTTACATTTTACTTAATAAATGTTTATACATAGAGGCTATGCAAAATAATCATACTTCCCATGAATTTTGTATTAGATTAAAACAAGTTAGTTTACTTCATTCTAAGTAATTTTTTGCATTAGTTTATGTTGTCATGTTTTTAATTCTATTACTACTGACATCATAATTTCTATTAAAGTATATTGGCCCTAGTGACGTAACGTACGGTGTTCCATGTGTTCGGTTGAACACGGGCCCCCAACCAATAGGGGCCCCCTAGCGTAGTTACGAAGAGTAGCTAATTTTGGACTGTTTTGTGGGTTTCTGGAACATGGAACCTGTTGAACAAGTTAGAAGTGCTCTTCTTTGCTACGAAGGAGGGATAATTGCCCTGCTTGGCACCCAAAGCTGCTATTGCCTGTTAAATTTGTCTACCCTGATTAAATTCGGAATATTTTAAGCGAATGTTCTGCCTCGGGGAAAATATTGAAAACAATTCAAAAAATGTTGAAATTGTTCGAAAGTTAAACCACCAGCGTAGAAAACACACTTGGTCTAAATCCACCAATTTTAGTACTTCAAAAGGTGGATTTTGATAAGGTTGAACCCTATTAATTTTAAAACGCGGTTCACAATAATGAGCTCTCGGATCTCGGTACATTAGCAAAACCTCGAATAATCAAATAAGTTAGAAAAAACACACTGGCATGCCTATTTATAAATGAGCCGAGTACCTACCGAAGCAACTGCGAATAATATAAAGCACTGGGGGTTACGACTTACTTATTTCTCTTATAAACTGTTATTGGATATTTTTACAGCTGTGGTACCTTTATTGTATTATGTAGAAATTGTTTACTTTCTGGAAATCATATAATTTTTGTTGTTACGTTCATTTTACTCTCATATCTAGTGGCGTAGATAAGAGTTGGATCAAAAGAATCAATCCCCCCGCATTTAGTGGCATATCTTGTCCTTGTGATCGTGTATCTGTTTGACAAAAAAGGATATTAATTCAATTTCAGAACTGAATTAAGTAAAAAAAAACCGATTCCTACAATTTTAGATGGTTTAAAATGGTTGATAACTCTTGTAAGAGCTGAAAGAAATGCGAGTAGCAAAATGTTTACTGGGTAATTTGCACCATTAATGAGGGGTGTAATAGCGATATTTAAATTTGAATGTTGCAGCAGTAAAATATGGGTCCAGGGACCAGTGGCGCAACCACGGGAGGGGCTAAGGGGGCTAAAGCCCCTCCCAGACCCAGAAATTAGGAAAGGAAAAATTGCAAAATTAAATATGAAGCAAATGTTGCTTTGCAAATTTTATAAAAAATATGAAACGCGTGGTTTTCGAGCATAAGTTCCTCGCCAGTGTAGATGATCTGTGCAGGTTGCAATATCCTTACCACAATTTTAGGAACATCGTTGTGCAACAAAAAGAAGACACACTGTTCTGAAGAAAAAAATTTTTCAAAATGAATGCTCGAAGAAAATTGAACTGAATTAAATTGTTGCATCCTTCGATCTTATATCGCCAGTCGCCAACATATCAATTCATATCCGAAATCAATTGGTTCTTTGCAGTCCTCTAGGAGCTTCCATTGTTGTTTTGCCTGAGAAGAAGGTTCCCGGTAGCCATTAGCCCAACTTCGATCCGGTTTTAGTTTGTCACTAAACTCCCATTTTTTTGTTGTACATCTACTAAATTTGCTCTGATTGCGGTGGACCATGACCAATGAATCAGTAACTTGGCAAAGTGTTATTGATGTAACATGTGACGCTACGAAACATTTTACATCGACAAAAAAAACGTGAATGCAACGACACTACCGTATAACAAGCTTGACACATATCCAAATCATTATGACGATAATCCGCCATAATGATGAAAGTTCGAAATTGAGGTGACACATATGTTTTCGTCATTAGAATTCGTCATTTACTTTTAACGTTTGTGTAAATGATGAAAATGTCCCTAACAACAGCGGTATTTTGATGAATATTCTGTTCAATAATTTAAAGGCTCACTTTTCTTGAAGAATTTGAATGTAAACGTGTAAAAATTGATAAGAAATTTAATATTTTTGCAAAAATTCTTGTTCTTCATTTTTGCAACAGATTGCGTTCCCTGTCATTATTGAGGAAATGATAGTCCAAATGTGTAATTTGGAATTCGTGCTAATGATGGTAAATTTTCGTCATAATGACGTATTTGCGTCATTCGAAGATATGTGTGTCAATGTTATTATGCTATGAAAAAAAAACACCATCCCCAACTTGCGGCAGCTACATAAAAAATACAGTAATGTGGATGAACGTAGCCCCCTCCAGGACAAAATCCTAGTTGCGCCACTGCCAGGGACCCCACACAAATCTGAATGTACTTGCATTTTATACAAAAATTCAGATTCAAATTTGTGAATAAAATTGTGTACGTAGTCGTAGACACACAGGCCGCACAGAAAAATCTCTTTAGGCTTTGTATTTTCGTTTGCACAAAGGGTTGCGGGCCTAAATTTTGTGGTAAAAAATTGATCACCAATATTTATACAAAAACTAATGAGTGTACAAATTTAGGTTATTCACGATCACCCAGACCTTTAAATTGAATTTCCCTTATAATAAAAAACGAGACCGAGGCTAATTTCGGGCGCGGCCGAAATTTGGATACCCTTCGCTCCCCTTCGGCTAAAAGTTTTTTCGGGCGTACCTACGACTTGTATTTAATCCCCCCTCTATTCTTTTCCTTCTGTATTCACAAAAGTTCCGTTGCGTCGGCAAAACAATATTTGTGTGGGGTTTGGTTGGAATAAGTTCGCAAGTAAAAATATTTACTCAGAAAATTTTATGGGGGGATACGAGAACATTACCCCATAGTACGATTCCATTTGTTTTTACCTTTTTAGTTGCTTTGATAAAGACACATTAATTCAAGGTGTTGTGAAATTGGTGTATAAATGTTTCTTAGAAGAACCAAAATAAGGGTGTTGGGTTTGTATGGCAGCCCCATGACCCCATGGCCCGACTTGATCCATTCTTAGATATGTTTTGTGTCATCGATAGAAATACATTTGGGTGAAATTCGGTTGATTTTTGTGCACAAATAAAAAAGTTTTTCTTAGAAGAACCTAATTTGGGGGGTTAGGTTTGTATGGCAGCCCCATGACCCCATGGTCCGATTTGATTCATTCTGACATATGTTTCGTGTTGTCAATAGAAACACATTTGTGTGAAATTTGGTTGAAATTCGGGCACAAATAAAAAAGTTTTTCTTAGAAGAGCCTGATTTGGAGGGTTAGGTTTGTATGGCAGCCCCATGACCCCATGGTCCGATTTGATTCATTCTGACATATGTTTCGTGTTGTCAATAGAAACACATTTGTGTGAAATTTGGTTGAAATTCGGGCACAAATAAAAAAGTTTTTCTTAGAAGAGCCTGATTTGGAGGGTTAGGTTTGTATGGCAGCCCCATGACCCCATGGTCCGATTTGATTTATTCTGACATATGTTTCGTGTTGTCAATAGAAACACATTTGTATGGAATTTGGTTGAAATTCGTACACAAATAAAAAAGTTTTTCTTAGAAGAATATAATTTGGGGAGTTGGGTTTGTATGGCAGCCCCATGACCCCATTATCCGATTTGACCGATTCAAACATACAAACTGCCTGCAGCAAAAAGAAGCATTTGTGCAAAATTTCAGCTTCATAGCTTTTGAATTGGCTGAGTAAAACGCGTCGCAACAGACAGACAGACAGACAGACGGACAGACGGACAGACGGACATGGTCCAATCGACTCAGCTCGTCACGCTGATTATATATATACATATTTTATATGGTCGGAGATGCTTCCTTCAATGCGTTACAAACTTCATGACAAAGTTAATATACCCTTTACGCTTAATAAGCGCTACTGCTAACATCAAAGAAGAGGTTACCAATCACTGCAATAAAACTAATAGCTAAGGTCGTCTAAAAATTTTATTTTTCAGAATTATGCTTTAACAGGTTAAATGTATTCTTGTTGTTGTAAAGGGCAGTGCAAAAATATTGACTTATAGTAGATTATATTGTGTAGAGGCCCCCATTTCGTTTGCGAACACAAGATATTTTTAAAACGTTACGCCACTTATTGGACCCAATGGCATTTTTAATAAATTATATTCAAACTTCATACGTTTAAGGAAATTCTCTGCTTATTAGAAGTAAAGTAAGAATTTCATTGGTTTCATTACACGTTTTTTTTCTGGGTGTACTTAGCTATTTTGCAAACAAAATAAAAAGTTCACATTTACATTGATTCCAATCAAATTTATCAAGTTTAGTATACTAAAACTTATTTAAAAAATAATTTTCAAAGGAAAACAATGACTTAACTAAAAAATAGCACTTATTTGCATTCAAACCGCTATTGTCAGCATGGAAAAATATTCAAAAGATAGTCGAATGACGATAAAAAGTTTATTACTTCAGCATTCAAATATAAGGCTGACGCTAACATCACAATTCAAGGAATTAAACTTGAAAATTGGTTTTTGGCTGATTTAGAAATTTTTTTTTGGAGCTGTGACACTATTTTTCTAGGTGTGCGAAATATGTCACCACGATGTCCAGCTTTCTTCATCATGACATGACGGATCTTCGTCATAATCATTTTGCTATCTGTCTAGGGCCTAATTATGAGATTTGATATTTTTAGTCACAAGAGTTGTCATTTTGTTAATTTTTATGCATTTTGGGTGCTCAGCACGGATCCCAAGCTCCCCACTCAAATTTCGTTGGGTTTGTTTTTCTTGTCTGTATCACCGATGATAGGCTACTCCACTGCTTCGACGTACTTGATTTAGTTAGCCCATAAACGAAATGAGAATTAATATGCAGTGAAAAGACCGACGACACGAGCCAATAGACAATTTTATTTCTAAATTATTTGGAGTGAAATCGGAGGCCTGAAAAGGAGAAGATTTCTCGTCTATAAGTTATAACATATAAGTACATATTTAAGAAGATCACTGGTAAGTAGGTTCGTAATTTGATTTATCAGCCAGTCCAAGACTGAGTCAGTTTCGAACTCACATCAAATTGATAAAGTAAAAACTTCGTTTCGTTCCAAAAAACAATTTATTTATAATTTATACATATTTACGATTTTGTGTACAACCATCAAGCCTGAATCTTTATTCTGGGCATATGTCACTATAGAAAAGCAGAAATTACTCATTTGATTATTCCCTTATATCACAAAAAAAAAAAAACATATACACTACTTATAAATTAAAAAAAAAAAACCCTGTCTCCTTTTCTTCTCTATTCAACCCTCTATGTCGTTTGTGATTCCTTTTTTGATTATTTTATTCCAGTTCGGGCACGAAATCAAGAAAAAAAATGAAAATCAAGAAATGTCAAGTGCAGAGAGCATAGCACTTAAAACAAATGTCCTGAATTTTGGCGGCACATAAATAATTCCTTATCACTGGACGATGACAACGACGGACGAGAAAAACGGACACGTACACGTATATATACGTAGATGTCCATTGTTGTTTAGTCGTTTTCTCATCTCTCAGGACACTGGCGCCTTTTGTCCTTTTAAAATAAAAATTGTTGCATTTTTATATATGTATATATGGATGTACATATCTTTCCTGCTTGTCGTCATCATGTTCATAATAATGAATGAAGAAAAAAAAATAATGGGTAATTAAAAATAGGATAAATGAACTGGGAAAAAACATGCAAGGGTATATGGGATAGGACGGACTAAACGGATTGTCCAAAGCGTGATGGGTTTTATTGTTTTTTTTTGCCGTCCATCAACCATAAAGTGAAATTGACAGATAGACTTTTATATAGTGTGTCGTTTTTATTACAATATTTACCTGGTTAAGTGTAACTTAAATCATTGTAAAGAAGCATCAGAAAAAGATACAAAATTTTAACTTCAATTCAAAGAAAGTATCAAATTTTTTGAATCTTGTGATTTTTAAACTTTATGTAAAATATTGACTAGTAGCAATTAAAACTCAAAAAAAAAAAATGAAGAATTTCAGGAAACATGTTTTTTTGAAAAAGATGAAGATTAAATCAATACTCAACACATAAGGTATGTCTGTATTGTCTCTTATTAAAAACCAACACAAGTCCTTCTCATTTATTTCAAATATATATTAGTGAAAATGCATCGAATTAAATAAAAATAAATTATTACATAATCATTAAATTATGTATTTATGTGCATGAACATAATGCCCCAACCATATTCATTAGCTAATTGGACTAAAAGAATTTTTTTGGTTTATCAAATATAGTAGACATAATAAGTACATATTTCCTTTGTTTAAATATGGGTATGGTATGGAGTAGTTTCTTTTTATGTATATGTCGGCACTTTCACTACAAAATACACTCTCTTATCAACATACCAATCTACCATAAATTCTTGGAAATTTTTCCAATTTTAACTTCCGATAGTGTTCTTTACACGTGTCGTGTAAAAACCGCCAAGTCCTGCAATCAGGACAAAAGCCATAAAAATCTAATTTTATAATTTACCCCGCACACTCGTTTAATGAACATTGCTGGCGAGATGTATGACAACCGCCAGGATATGCGTGAATTCAATTCAATTTTTATACTTCCCTCACGTTCAAAACCGAACCCGTGACTTTTAGATTAATTAATGCCGTATCATCTTCATTTGAAAACGATTCCCTATCAAACACAAGTATAAAGTAGTAGATAAGAGTAAGATATCGACTTTACTAGCCACTAATTGGACTCTAATTAAAATTCCTCGCGCAGCCTGATTGTACTCGTATAAGTACGACTTTGCGCGATCTAATCCCTGTACACGAATTTGTCCAAAATCTATAAATAAATTTGTATTTTAAAGGAAATGGCTACATTAGTTACGTATACTAGTTACGTTCGACAGTTAACCTGCGCTTCAACCAACTTGCCGCCATTCGGTCTAGTATAGAAAAATCTAAGAAAATAGAACTATGCCACAAGTAGATGGGAATGGAAATATGCATTGCGCGCTAGAGTTCACACAAGTCTGGGATTATTAAAAAGCTGTTGAAACTATAATTTTGAGGGTTTCAAAATGTCATAAAATCACGCACTGGGACTGAATTTAAAGTAGATATCATGACCGAACAGTCTGTGTCAAGACAATGAAGAATGAAGATTAATGTGTACGTACAGTTTTTTTCCAGGTTTAGGGATGTTAAAAAAATCAATCGAAATAGAAAAACGTCCAATAAAGATTAAAATGTTAAATTGATATTAAATTACTATGAAATAATCAAGTTCGCAGGTATGTTCTTGAAAAAAATTGCGAATAGATCTTTCAAATATTTCGCTGAGAAATAAAAAGAAAGAAAAACACTTAAATTGTAACTTCTCTTCTTCAATAAAATTTGGTCGACATTCACCGAGTGACGAGTATACGAAGTACAAGCACGTTTTGTATGCGCGTACAATATTCATATCAGATCATACACATTAAACTACTTTCAAATCTGAATCTGTATGCATGAAAGGATTTCTACTATTAAACTGAAAATCGTTTCCAAATTATAATCATAAAGTTTCCAAAATGAAAATGATGTTTTAACACATATACGTGCCTTTTTTTAAAATCACGTAGTGTAGGTATACCTACTCGTACTTTTTGTCACAAGTGGATGAAATGACTATTTAATGTTAGAGTACGCTATGCGTAGCGTTCTCAATAACTATGTACTCGCATGTACGAAGTATGAGAATATTGAATTTGTAAAAAGATGTTAATTCAAATTTCAAATTATACAAAACGAAAAGACATACGGTTCCATCAAATGGACGTTTGATGGTGTGAACGAACATATCAAGAGCTTCACATTCACATTTTATTTAAGATATATTATTGACAATTGTATACCAATCATGGTGGAACGATTTTGTCATGAGAAAATGTTTGGAATTCGTGAATACGAATTTTTAGTTTTGTAAAAAAATGCTTTAAAAAAAATTCTTAGATTGTGGTGAACTTAATTTATTGGGTTTTTCGGTCGACACCGCAAGTATTTTCATGTTGGTGATTTAGTTACAATGGTTAGAATTCTGGTCGCAAATGTTAATTGCAGAATTCGTTTTGGACTTAGAGAAGGCTTATAGTGAGTGACATACAAAAAAAATTGAAAATTCATATTTAAAAAATGTTATGGCGTCATAGAAACACCCAGTCCATGTAGCCATTGGAAACCTTTGATCCACTTCGACACCTAACATTCGTATAATTTGTTTGGTAGTTAAGTTAAGTTGTTTGGTAGGACAATGCTAATAAAGATGCAGGACAGTAATAAGGTTAAACAGAAACACAAATGCCTCTGTAATATAAGTTGATTTTTCGCAAACTCAAAAGCTTGATTCAATATAGTTTGATTAGCTCGTTTGGCTGACAATAGCTTAGGCATCTGCATACCGTAAATAGGGTTCCCACAATGCCTTCAAGGGGAACTGCCAGATTCCATAGTTCCGTAGATATTTATCGAGAATGCTACCAGATTATGTAATGAGCAATCGCTTGGCAATCGTGTGGATCACTCCCGGGAATATTTTTTAATTGTTGCCTGCTATCTTAAGTGGTTCGCACATCAACGCGGCACAAATTTTCGGTCTTCACATCGGCGTGGCGTGAATAATTCGCTGTTCACTGGTATCGTGTTGTTTCCTTAGAAAAGGTATTAAATGGATGTAAGGAAGGGGATCAAACATAACGGCAACAACTGGCCAGAGACAATTATTTTGACTTTTAAAATCTTACTGAACTTTTCGTGCCACTAAAATGTAGCGGCACCTACGGATAAAAATATAGACATGCGTAAATTGATGATGATGAATGCAATGTGTTACGATTTTGACGCCAAGGAAAATTCGTCGCGAATAATTCGCGCCGGTGTGGGGGACGCTTTAAGGTGCAATACTTGCAAGACCAATTGACTCAAACTGTATGCAAAAATAATAAATTCTCAGCAATTATCGCGTTAGTTTTTTTCTAGTAACAAAAACCCTGATTCGTATTTTTGCAAAAAAAAATTAACGTGGAATTTGTATGTACATACCATGGGCATAGCCAGGATTTCGGTCAGGGGGGGGGGGGGGCAAGCCCAAAATTTTTTCAACATCGTGATTTTCTTAGGAGTTAAAATTTCCGGTCGCAGAAATATTGTTAGCAAATTTTAGCGTAGCCTGGCTTGTGGTTGGATTTGTGCAGAGGGTCATGGATTCCAGACTCACCGTGAACGAATTCATTTTATGGTGTTTTTCGAACTCACGACCTACGTGACGGACTACATATATGATGTAGCTCATATTGTAAACAGGTATCCATTTATGGGGATAAATAACATTGCTGGGCGTGCTGTTGATCTCAACAACTCAACAAAACAGCAGTTTAGATATTGGAAATTGGATGTCACTCACACATCTGCGGCCCTAGTTTATTGGTGGACTGCCACGCATGTTATTTATTATTTATTATGAAAGCGATTTTCTTCTGCATTCTGATTTCATTCAACTGGCCTCCAATATCTGCCTTTTAGAGCGTAGTTTGTCTATTTTCAGTGCATTTTTGTATCTCGGACTGCATATTCCACTTGCGAAACCAGTTTGTTTGTTTCGTCTGTCACTTTCATCTTAGCAAAGTAGCATCGTAAGAATATTTATAAATCCTTCTTCTAAATTTATCAAAGTATCAATGGCTTGAAAAACCCGCTCTGTGGCTCACTTGGTTGAGTCGCACTCTACGATGCTAGTAATCTAGAGGTCCTGAGATCGAATCTCGACGTGGTCCAAAATTTCCGTACATGTGAATGTGAATATATAATGCTTACTACATTATATACACTCCGAAATGATATGCAATATACACTCCGAAATTATATGCAATGTAACGTTGACTCGAAATTGCCTATAAACGGTTGAGTTAACGCACCCCAGACCTCACAATGGGCTATACGGTACTGAGAAGAAAGAGAAGAACTTGAAAGACACTGAAATATGAGACCCGTTCTTTACAAGGTCCTTAACCCTAGAAGGTCATGCTTATTTTTAGTACGGAAAGGTGCTTCGTCGATTCGACGACGCTCTACTTTGACGCCTCATACAAATCATCCTTTCTCAAAATATTTATAAAATTTGACAGATTTGTAATTGTTAGTTTATTTAGAATGGAAAAACATCGATTTTGAGTAATTTTGTAAGGGAATTGATTTACAAATCAATTTTTCTTAATCCAATGTTATTTGGCCTGAAATATAAAACACTACATTTAAAACTGAGATAAATAAAAACTTAACATTGATATAATTAAAAAAATGTGCTCGAATCATAAAACACATATTCTAAACGTACTAGGAAATTGGGTTGAATGAGAAGCTCATGTATATACAAGAGGCACAGCGATCCATTTTGGGGTCCCAGCACGTGTTTTCTTTCACTTCACCTATTGCGGTTTTTACAGTGCGGATTGTAGAATTATTTACAGTAAATTTTGGAATATCTTCTCCCTGAGTTCCCTTGAATTATTCTAATTCTATATACAATGTCTGATTTTGACATTGAGTACCTTGGAGCCGAATTTTATGAGTTCGAAATGCAATTTTCCTAAAATGAGAATTTTGAGCCATTTTCCTGATTTGTCCTAGTTTTGTCCTAGTAAATATTTTTTCCATAATATTTGAAAAATAGGTCACACATTTCAAAAATAAACATATTTGTAACGAGCTAGTTGTGGACACAGATTTATCGTCGAATCGACAACCAGCCATAAGAAATACTGGAGTTCTAAAAGTTTCGACGACGCCAATTTCCAAAAATCCAACTCACCCTGCTTACTTCGTCTAGCCGCAATGTACCCGGCAAGTACATAGGCACGGTAAGTGCTGTACGAAAACTCCGCTCCAAATAATGAGAATTGTCACGAAATATGGGATAAATTTAATGATGCATAGTCGACGAAGCATGACCTTGCAGGGCTGTATACCATTTGTCACCCTTTCAGATGAAAATAAGTTGAATTCCACTAACTTCCCGAAGGGGCCTAATGGTTGAAATTGTGTACTCCAGCTCAGAAGCCATGAAATGAAACAGGAAATATGGGGTCCACGCAGTCACAGTACACTCACAAGTGAAATGTGTGTGCTGGTACGCAGCCTCCGTCTGTTACGAGAGGTCACTCGCTGTCATCTATTTGTATGCGCCTCCTGACTGCAAACTGTCCCGATCATGGCTTCTCTGGCAGCACTTGGAGCGGCAGAAGAAGCAACTGCTGCCCCAGCAGCAGGAAAAGCAACTGCTGCGCTAGCAGCAGAAATTTTTTAAAAATGTTGTACAATGCAGCAATTTTTTTTACTACATCGATAAGGATTTTTTTACCATCTTCATCGACCAGGGGGGCGACCGCCCCTGCCTGCCCCCCCCCCCTCTGGCTACGCCCATGGTACATACTGCCTACTCATCTATACAAGTGCTGAAAACTACTCATTATAGGTCAATATACAGTCGAAAACGGACACGGACAAGGACAAAGGACAATCCTTTTATCAATCCACTCATCCGTTTTTTCACTTATCCGTTTTTGGACAGATTCAGAAAAAAAAATTATTTCAGATTGACGGATATTAAGCGTGCAAAGTTTATTAAAGTGTGTGTTAGGCTGTGTGGTTCTTAATCATTTAGTAAATTATTCTCTTCAAATATTTTCAATATCTAAATTGCTCCCAGCGTCCCGGTTAGATTAGTTTCCCCATACTACGAGTGGTAAATTTATCGACACAATGGAATATTTTCTGTTTGTAGCCTTTTAATTTCAAAGTATATGTCCTGAAGAGGCCTCATAATTGAAAAAACGACAACTATAACAACTATAGGAGTGTGAAAGAAGAAAAGATAAATACAAAATGGTTCCGTTGCACGAAGAACAATGTTAAAATTAGTCATCGAAGTTACTGATAGAGCTAAACAACAGGCTTATTAAAAGATTCTTACAAAGAAGGTTAACTGACAACAACAAAAAAGGACATACGTCGCCCAATATAAGACAGACAACAACAACCTAGCTAGATTACGGTTAACTAGAAAGACTTGAATTACTTGTCCTTGGAAAGAAATGCATTCTGCATATTTCATTTTGCCACTGGTAGAAATAACGCGAAACATTTAACTGTGTATCCCAAGGCAAAGATAGTAAGGATACAGTATTTTACTGCATATCATACGGATCCACATGTAAGATTCTCCTATAATAAAATACAAATTATGCTGCACAGATCGCCCCACCAAATCACAAGTTATCGGGATTATTTTCGTCTAGAAAACAGAATAAAGCGCCAATAAAGCCATCCCTTCAGATCAGTGGCGCCGGAACGAATTTTTTATTGGGGGGGGGGGCAAATTTTTTTTCTCAAATTCATACCATTTACCATTTACTGGACCTCTAGGATGCGGCTATCCGCGGTGACAGTGGAACACTCTTCAAGCTTATCAAGCCATTAACTGGCAGATCTTTACTAACGGAACATCCTGTGAAAGATAAGGAAGGTGTTCTGCTCGTTACCGAAGAACAACAGCTGCAAAGATGGAGAGAACACTTTTTAGAGGTCCTTAATAACACCTTCGGGCCTGCAAGTGCATCTTCATTGCCAGCAGAAGACGTCCCTCGAATAGACGGCATTAGTTCTGGTCCACCATCCAAAAAGGAACTAATAGACGCTATTAAATCAATGGACGCCGGTAAAGCCCCTGGGATTGATGGAATTCCGTCTGAATTCTTGAAAGCGGATATTATCGCTTCAGCGGATATTCTCCTTCCCTTAATCCAAGAGTGTTGGGAAACCGAAACTCTTCCCAGTGAGTGGAAAAAGGGCGTAATTATTAAGATTCCGAAGAAAGGTGACCTGAAGAATTGCAATAATTGGCGTGGGATCTGCCTACTTCCTGCTGTTTCCAAGCTGATGGCTAAGATTGTTTTAGGACGAATCAAGGACAAAATCGATGACACATTGAATGATGAACAAGCTGGATTTCGCGAAGGGTTTTCCTGTAGCGACCACATTAACACCCTCCGTATTATTATCGAGCAATCCGCGGAATGGAGATCCCCATTACATCTCATGTTCATCGATTTTGAGAAAGCCTTCGATAGCGTTGATCGTCTCTACATCTGGAATGCCTTACGGAGACGAAATATTCCAGATAAGATAATCTCCATCATCAAGGAATCCTACAATGGAGCCCAATGTCACGTCCTGCATAAGGGCAAGCTTTCAGATCCTTTTGAGGTGCACAGTGGAGTGAGGCAAGGCTGCATTTTGTCACCTATTCTCTTCCTTGTTGCCATTAGTGATGTACTCGGCTCCGCACTCCAATTACATCGTAACAAAGGTATCAGATGGAAATTGTTCGATCACCTTCAACATCTTGACTACGCTGACGACATTTGCCTTCTATCAACAAACACGGATGATGTCGCTCAAATGACAGAAGCTCTAAATTGCGCGAGTCGTAATGCGGGGCTGAAAATCAATGCTGCCAAGACTAAGTTCTTGAGCACATATCCAGGTGGGCAAAGCGAAATTTGTATTTCAGGACAGGCAGTCGAAAAAGTTGATGAATTTTGCTATCTCGGAAGTGTAGTTACAGCAGATGGTGGAGCGGATGCTGATGTAAAATCACGGGTAAACAAGGCTAGGGCGGCTTTCTTCAATTTGACTCCTTTCTGGCTAAACAACAATATTTCCAGACGCACCAAAATACGTGTCTTCAATTCTAATGTGAAATCCATTCTGCTATATGGCTGTTCAACCTGGAAGGTGACTAAAGAGATCACTGATAAGTTGCAAACTTTTGTTAATCAGTGTCTACGGCGCATCCTAAATATTCGTTGGCCGGAGATCATTTCGAACGAGGATCTCCTTACTATAACTGGCCAGGAAAGGATAGGCACTTCGATCAAAAGACTTAAGTGGCAATGGATAGGTCACACTTTCCGAAGAGGGCCCAAAAACGTCGCAAAAAAGGCTCTAAACTGGAATCCACAGGACTCCGGAGCAAGACGCCGTGTTGGGCGGCCAAGGAACACATGGAGAAGATCGGTAACTAGCGAAGCGAAAACGCTAAATCTTACATGGTCGCAGCTAGCGCCGTTAGCGCAAAACAGAACGAGGTGGAGAGTAGGCGTGGTTAATGCCCTATGCCCCACAAGGGGTTGACAGGAACTAGAGAGGACCTCTAGCCAGGACCGGCTCTACTACCTCAGTATAAGCTTTTCACGTGATAAACCTAGTAGATTGCAAAATGTGGGGAAAATTTGTTTTTTGTTTCCTATGTTTTTTTTGGGTGCTCAGCACAAAAATTTCGTTGCGAAACAGGGGCAAAATCGTATAAAAAAACACCAAAAAACCATTTTAAAGACTGGACCCGCAATTATGTTTTTTTCTAACATGTTCAAGGGCAGGTTATCGGACAAATGTACACATGTACACGGAGCTTTCGGTTTCGATCCTGATTTGCAACGAAATTTTGGTGGCAAGCTCCGGATTAAAGCTCAGCACTCCAATAAAACATAAGAAACAACAAAAAAAATTCTCCACCACACTTTGCAATCTGAAATCACCAAATTATTACACTATTAATAATTTTGGGAAATACTCATTTCTAGACTAGAACCGTTCAGGAAAGTGGAAAGTCTCCTTTTTCTTAAACGACGACAATCTAAAAATGAATATCTTTCGAATTCCTCAGAGCAATTATGTATATGAAAAGAATAGCTCATACTGAGGGGGTGGCTCACTTTTACTGTAACTACGGATATATCTAAAATTGAAGAAACGGCTTTCAACACACAGGGCACAGGGCGCCATAATACCTTGCACCTTCGCTCTCTCTAGCACTTTAATATCCTGTGAAACGATACCAAAAAGTAATTATGAAAAATATTAAAGAACAACAGCGATCAGAAACCACCTAGAATAGTCTTCAATATGAGACTAATCTTTTCTTTTTGTTACCCATTTTGATCCCATTGTAATTCCGAAGTGTTGGAGATTATAAACATATTATTTATTTTATATGGTTTTATAAAATTAAAGATCAAACGATTTTCCCAAAGGTTGTTTTCCGGTTTCCTCGGGAAACGAATTATTTCTTTTAAGATTTTTTAGGAATCTAAATTCCCTGTTCGATCCCTGTGACCATGGAGAAGGATTAGATGTGTCAGACGTTTTTGTGTCATTGTTGAATGTAGCCATGTTAAAGACGTCGTAAAGCACTGAACGACCTTTCTGATGATGCTGCTGATGCTGGAACCGTCAGAAAAAAAATAGCACAAGCCGAATTAACTTGCTGTGGTCCATATGCTTCGAAAGTGATCAGCAATTTCGGCGCAACATGTAGGTGAAGCTCCCGGCATACTCTTCAAAAAAGTTAACTGTGAGCGAAGATCAACATTTCGAAATCGAGCATAGCAGCCCAATCTTACTGTGAGATTCTCTACCATCGACACGGTTTTCTGACAAGGAGAATGAAAACTTCCTCGTTTTCGTTCATCAACGGTCAATAGTTTCGCTATCGTCGGCCTTGTCGTTAATTCGAGGTACTCTTGTTAAGGAAAAAGAAATGAAAATGGAATGATCATGCACATACTCGTAGTATACATGCACTAGATGCACGTGTATGCATGGGCGTAGCCAGGATTTCGGTCAGGGGGGGGCAAGCCCAAAATTTTTTCAACATCATGATTTTCTTAGGAGTTGAAATTTCCGGTCGCATAAATATTGTTAGCAAATTTTAGAGTAGCCTAGCTTGCGGCTAGGTGCACAGGGTCATGGATTCCAGACTCACCCTGAACGAATTAATTTGATGGTGTTTTTCGACCTCACGACCTACGTGACAGACTACTATGTCGCTCAGATTGTATAGGTAGTATCCATTTATGGGGATAAATAACATTGCTGGGCGTGCTGTTGATCTCAACACCTCAACAAAACAGCCGGTAAGATCTTGGAAATTGGATGTCACTCACACATCTGCGACCCTAGTTTACTGCCACACATGTTATTTCTTTTTTTATTTGCCAATTTTAGAGTCCAATTTTTGAAATGGAGATGAGAATGACTTTCTCTGCATTCTGATTACGTTCAACTGGCCTCCAATATCTGCCTTTTAGAGCGTAGTTTGTCTACCTTCAGTGCATTTTTTGTATCTGGGACTACATATTCCACTTGCGAAATCAGTTTGTTTCGTCTGTCATATTAGCAAAGTAACATCGTCAGAATATTTATAAATCCTTTATTAATTGAAATATGGTTAACGGTTTTAATAAGATGTCCTCTAAATTTATCAAAGTATTAACAGTGGCTAAATTTTATAGGTATTGCTGGTATGATTCAGCTAGAAAATAAATTTTGATTTAATAACTTGAAAGACCCGCTCTGTGGCTCACTTGGTTAAGTCACACTCTACGATGCTAGTACTCTAGAGGTCTGGAGACCGAATCTCGGCGTGGTCCAAAATCAATGTAACGTTAACTCGAAATTGATTATAAACGGCTGAGTTAACGCACCATGGCCCCACAAGGGGCTATACGGTACTGAGAAGAAAAAGAAGAACTTGAAAGACAATAAAGTATGAGACCCGTTCTTTACAAGGTCCTTAACCCAGGAAGGTCATGCTTATTTTTAGTACGGAAAGGTCATGCTTCGTCGATTCGACGACGCTCAACTTTTACGCCTCATACAAATCGCCCTTTCTCAAAATATTTATAAAATTTGACAGATTTTTAGTCGTTAGTTTATTTAGAATTGAAAAACGATTTTGAGTAATTTTGTAAGGAAATTGATTTACAAATCAAATTTTCTTAATTCAATGTTATTTGTCCCGAAATATAAAACGCTAAATTTAGGAATGAGATAAATAAAAACTTAACGTTGATATAATTTAAAAAATGTTCTCGAATCATGAAACACATATTCGGAACGTACTAGGAAATTGGGTTAAATGAATGAGAAGCTCGTGTATATACAAGAGACACAGCGATCCATTTTGGGGTCCCAACACGGGTTTTCTTTCACTTCACCTATTGCAGTTTTTACAGTGGTTTGTAGAATTATTTACAGTAAATTTTGGAATATGTATCTTCTCCTCGAGTTCCCTTGATTAATTCTAATTCTATGTACTACGATGTCTAATTTTGACAATTAGTGCCTTGGAGCCGATTTTTATGAGTTCGAAATGCAATCTTCCTAAAATGAGGAACAATTTTTAGCCATTATCCTGATAGGTCCCACATTTTAAAAATAAACATACATTTATCGTCGAATCGACAACCAGCCATAAGAAATATTTGAGTTCGAAAAGTTACACAAAGTTCATCCTTCGTCATTTCGACGACGTTAATTCCCAAAAATCCAACTTACCCTGCTTACTTCGTCTAGCCGCAATGTACCCGGCAAGTACATCGGCACGGTTAGTGCTGGACGAAAACTCAGCTCCAAATAATGGGAATTGTCACGAAAAATGGGATAAATTTGATGATGCATAGTCGATTCGACGAAGCATGACCTTCCAGGGCTAACAAAGCAAAGCTGTATACCATTTGTCACCCTTTCAGATGAAAATAAGTTGAATTCCACTAACTTCCCGAAGGGATCTAACGGTTGAAATTGTGTACTCCAGCTCAGAAGCCATGAGATGAAACAGGAAATATGGGATCCACGCAGCCACATTAGCACACTCAAAAGTGAAATGTGTGTGCTGGTACGCAGCCTCCGTCAGTTACGAGAGGCCACTCGCTGTCATCTATTTGTGTGCGCCTCCTGACTGCAAACTGTCCCGATTATGGCTTCTCCGGCAGCACTGTGAGTGGTAAAGAAGGCATCTGCTGCGCTAGCAGCAGAAATTTTTTGAAAATGTTGTAGTGGAGCGATTTTTTTTGCTACATCGATAAGGAATTTTTTACCATCTTCATCGACCAGGGGGGGCGACCGCCTCTCCCTGCCCCCCTCTGGAACGCCCATGCGTGTATGCACCTTTCTGCGAACCAGATATTCCATCATGAAAAAACATATCTACTACTAGAATAATAAATTGAACACATTGTATATGTATAAAAATATAAAACAAATTATTCTTCATTTTTAATATAGTGCAATATATGTAGTACTAATTGCCCCTTTAGCCAAAATATTGAGGGGGCAGTTGCCCCGCTGCCCCACCTGTTCCGGCGCTATTGCTTCAGATTAAAACCTTTCGATAGAAATAAATCAGAAAGCCTCGAAATATACCACGAATGAATGACATCAAAAATCGTAACTTGCACTTATCCGTTGTATCCGCTTCACCTTTCATACATTTTCGTTGCACTTTCCAGGCAATTTTATATGAAAACCATGGGGCTTTCAAAAATTATGCACTTAAGCATTTTGCCAGTTATGCGTTCTCTACTGTAGAGGAATACAGCACCATTTCATAAAATTATGTAAATATTGTTGCAAGATTTATAATAGAGTAATTGTCACTCAGTGCTCATGGCATCAGTCACTTCAAGTAAGACAAACCTTAACAGCAATCCGGGATCACCTTTAATCGGCATATACTACTAATCCGGACACATACCTAAGTGTTTCCACTATGTATTCTAAAGTCCGGATTTCGGCAGCAATTTCGCTTCTATAATCCGGATATTTGAAATTTTCAGCGTGCAATGGCATGTTTGGTCTCGTAGTTAGTTATAGGAAGGTTTGGCAAATGATATGAGGCTGACTAACTTCAAAGAAAAAATACATTTATTGGCTTTTGTTCCTCTTTTTTTTTTTATTGACTGCTTTTCCTCAGAAAAAAAATGATAACGCAAATCCGGATGTTGCTTTGGTCCGGATTGGCCCCTTGGAATAATTGATCCGGATTATCGAGTCAAGACTGTAGCTTAATTTTAAAGTTTGAAAATCCAATGCAATTCGAAATCTATAATAAATCTTGAATTGAATTTGGTTCACTATATCTATAACACACATCAAAAAGTGCCAAAACTTGTGTAACCCCCAAAATCAACTTCACACCATATTATATAAAGTCTTTGATCATTTTCACGTCCGAAAAAAAACCAGTAGCAGATCTAATTCCTTTTAATTGAAACGAAATCAACAACAATATCGTGTCGGAATTTTCGGTTCCTTTCAAAAAGTTTTGAATACCTATACGTAAAACAGTCCAACAGTGTAGGTCCATAACGCATAGGTTATGAGTATACTTAAAAAAAAAACATCGATTCATTCAAAATTCTTATAAATTAGAAATCAATGACTATACAAAAATTTAGATTAGGATTTTATGATCATTACTGAAATGTTCTTTTTCACAACAGCCATTGCTGCGCGCGCTCTGCGCGATTTTTGGTGCAAATGTGTGAAAAATCAAGCGATCTTCTGAATATGTATAATGTATGTATAAGCTGAAATAAATTTCCACGGATAACAAAAAAGAGAAAACATTTAGATAAGAGCATTTGCAAAAAAAAGACACATGTCCGCGCATACTTATTATTCTAGTTCTTCACGGTCTTCGTCCGGCTGGAAGTTAGCATCACGTTTTTTTTGCGCGATTTCAACTTAATTAATCGTTCTGATATCGATTTCATGCAGTATGGAAATTAGCACGCTTAAGAATTTATTTCTGCGGGATAGAAGAACAGATCGGGCAGACCAGAAAAAGGCACGAAGAGCGAGCTATTATATTGGCTACAAAAAAAAACCATACTAAACGATTTTTTGCAATGATATTGTCTTGGCATAGAATCCGGAAAATTTTGTACATTATTTGGCTGTCGAAGTGAATTTTGGAAAAACTTCAAAAATTCTGTATTTATACATAATTTTAAATTCATCTACCGCATCATGACTAGATATGCAACAGACCTAGCGCTACTGATAATCGTGGGGGAAAAAACTGGTAACATCACAAATTCATTGAGAAAATTGAAAAGATGAAGCAATTTGGGGTTTCTTCTCCATACTTACATCTATACCTATACGGATAATCTTTTGTTATGTAGACTGTGGTAAAAGTGACGTAATCTAGTGTGCAGAATGGAGATGGATTCATTCATAAAATACATGAGAATGGTGCGAATAAGGTTATTCCAGTGATCGTGAAAGCATGTTCCTAATTTGATGAGATAGTCATGTTGGATTACGCATTTTAATGGAATTTTAATTAGTTTTTCTTTTTAAGATATTTAGGTCAATCAGTTATGGTTTTTGACAAATTCGTAGTTATGTAAAATAGCGTTTTCACCGTATATTCGAATTGTTTGATATAATAATTTATCAAACAATTCAAATACGGATATAGGGTGAAAACGTTATTTTAAATTTCATAAATGTGCTTACCTACATTCTACGAATTTGTCAAAAACCATAACTTCTTCTTCTTCTCAGTACCGTATACCATGTGTGGGCCATGGTGCGTTAACTCAGCCGTTTATAGGCAATTTCGAGTCAACGTTACATTGCATATCATTTCGGAGTGTATATAATCTTGCAAGCACTATATATTTCCTTTTCGCACATATACTAGCATCTTAGAGTGCGACTCAGCCAAGTGAGCCACAGAGCTTAATTATATTTTTAATGTTCAATAATTATTAAAGTAGATATATAATAAATAAAAAATAAAATAAAAAACAACTAAAACTAATAAAATACAAAAATCTCACACTAGCCAACCCAATTTGGGCACCGATACGACTTCTCTTATAAATAGATTCGCAAAATAAATCTTATTATTCTATTCCAATCAAATTTGAACACATCACTATTAAAATATTCACTCGTTGCCGGATACTTAAATACTCTACTGTTGAAAACAGATGCAATTTACATAGATTGTATGTGATGTGTTAATGGAACGACTAAAAAATGCGATCATCGAGAAGATCAGAGAAAATAATTGCAAATCAACCCCAATAGTTGCATCTGTCTTATCTGTACACGATCGATAATATCAAAACGACGACAGCGACATTCCATTCAATCTAATGTTTCTATGTTTATAACAAAAATATCTGATCAAGTAAATCGATGCAATGCAGTCACATTATGCACAAATGAATGAATCAAGATCGCTATATACAATGGACACGAAGGACCAATACTTAATTCGATTAATTTCAAATAAAATTTGTTTTTCATTTCTACGCGCCATTATCATGATGATACACCCATTATACATAATATTGCATCTTCTCTATAGACTCTAGTGAGATGGTTTTGGTAAGTAGCCAAAATATTTTACAGCTAGTGATTTTGTGTTTTTGCTCATATTGTTTGCCGATATTTTAATCGAATATTTTCTGGTCGATGCATTTTCAAAGTTTCTATTTCAAAGTAAGAATCTTGAGTCCTGCTAACTTGCGGTCAACATACTGTATGGTATGGACGTCTTAAATTAGAATGATTTTATGATATTTTATTTGTCTAGAATGCTATTGGGCACCTCTATTCAGTTAAGATGTTATAATAATAAATTATGTAATAATTTTCTGGATATTTTCTATTTCTCGGACGAAATCGACTTATAAGTTAAAATTCATCAAATTCATTCAAAATCTAATTACATCTTGAAAATTGATAGACAACAATTTTTGAAATTTGTCAGGATCGCAAAGGGGGTCATCATCATCAACTTCAGAGGGCCTAGAAGTTGAGGAAAAGAAGGACATTTTTCAGTTTTTTTATGATTATTTAAAAAAAAAGCTTAAAACGCAAAAATTTTTGTGAATGGAATAAATAACATAATATTTGGGTTGCATTGATGTAAAATATCCTCTTCTGCCTTTCTTACAAATTATGTATAGGGTAGTTGCAATTTGTTTATCTTTACAAATTATATAATTTATGCCGGCTGTAATATTTACGATTTGTTAAAGAATCGCATTGTTTTGAGTTAGATGGTGTTGAAAAAAATAGCTATATATGTATGTATGTATATGTATGTGTGCAATACCTGACTGAGTATAACCTGTAATAAAATCTTTCATTCGCACTGTAACAAGCATCAAAGCTAGTCGTTTTCTTTATTCCGCTTAGCTCTGCTACCTCTTTGTAACAGGTTATGGGCCCAGAGCTGCCCACCGCGCGACTTATTATATTAAAAATATAGTTTTTCGTGATCGCTCGGTAAAAATATAAAGCGGAAAATCGGGAAAAAGTCAGTGTAGTGAAGTGTGTCCCTCGAGATTAAATAAATTAATCCGAACTCGGTTGATTCTTACGGATTAGAAATTCAACACGTGTGAGGCGACATGAGTAGCAGTGGAGCAACCGGATTCGCATCCCTCGATAAACTCAAGGGATCCGAAAATTACCAATCCTGGGCGTTCGGCATTAGAAGCTGCTTGGAATACGAAGGTTTGGATGGTTGCATCGACGCGGTTAAGTCCGAAAAGGACGAGTCGAAGCAGAAGAAGGCGAAAGGGCGTTTGGTGATGAGCATTGAACCATCTTTATTCGTCCATATTCAATCCGCTACAACCGCTTTGCAAATATGGCAAAAGCTAAAAGCAATGTACGAGGACACAGGTCTTACTCGTAGGATAACCCTTCTTCGTACCCTCATCACCACTTCCCTAGACAGTTGCGAATCAATGGATGACTATGTAAATCAGATCATCGGAACGTCCCACAAACTAATTGGGATCGGGTTCAACTTATCCGAAGAGTGGATAGGATCATTCTTGCTTGCCGGCTTGACGGACGATTTCCGACCCATGATAATGGGAATCGAATCATCTGGCTTGAATTTAACTAGTGATCTAATTAAAAACAAATTGTTCGAATTAAACTACGATAAATCTAAAAGTCACAGTGCGTTTCTAGGCAAAAACAATTCTCGCGGGACATTTTTCAAATGCTACATATGCAAAAAGCCAGGTCATAAAGCTAACAAATGTCCGAACAAATCAAAGTTAAGCAATAACAACAATCATGCGAAATGTAGTTCCTCGATAAAATCAAAAGTTGTTTTCAGTTCGGTGTTCGGGACAGGTAAATTCTGTGATAATGACTGGTATGTAGATAGTGGTGCCTCACAGCACATGACCTCTCATAGAGAATGGCTTTGTAATCTCAAAAACTCAACAGTCGGTGAAATAAGACTCGCGAATGATACCAAATTAAAAGTTGTTGGTATGGGTGACTTGAATATTAAATGGAACGGAGTGCCCATTCTAGTAAAAGACGTTCTCTGTGTACCCGAACTTAAAGCGAACCTTCTGTCAGTCGACAAAATGGTTAAAAATGGAAACAGTGTCGTTTTTGATTCATATGGTTGCCGGGTGTTAGACAAAAACAAGAAGACGGTCGCGACGGGTATATTTTCGAATGGTATTTTTAAATTAAATCCGCAAATTGACTCTAACTGTATGGTTTCTAGAATCGGTCAGAAATCAATTTCTTTATGGCATCGCCGTTTAGGCCATATTAATTTAAATGATCTCGTGAAAATGAAAGATGGTGCAGTCGGCGGCATTGAATTTAGTGGGAGCGCGAACAGCATGCAGACTTGCCGATCATGTCTTAAAGGAAAACAGTCAAGGCTACCGTTTAGAGGAATAGGGAAAAGATCAGCTGGGCTATTGGATCTCATCCATTCTGATTTGTGCGGTCCCACAGAGGTACAATCGTTTGGAGGCGCATCGTACTTCCTGACATTTATTGACGACTACAGTCGTAAGGTTTTCGTCTACATTTTGAAATCCAAAACGGAGGTCTACGGGATTTATAGAGAGTTTAAGGCTATGGTGGAAACGCAGACTGGGAGGAAGATTAAGCAAATTCGTACAGACAATGGCACTGAATGTTGTACGAATGAAATAGATAGGTTCTTGCGACAAGCAGGCATACGCCACGATACGACTACACCGTATACTCCGGAACACAATGGAGTCGCGGAGCGCATGAACAGGACGATTGTCGAGCGGGTGCGCTGTATGCTGGATGACGCCGATCTGGATAAGCGTTACTGGGCTGAAGCTGTCCAAACAGCCGCGTATATTATAAATCGTTCTATATCATCAGCATTAGCAAGAAAATCGCCTGAGGAAGTTTGGTCTGGTGTAAAACCAAATTTGGCGAACATGCGAGTTTTTGGATGTCAAGCATCAATGCACATACCTAAAGTTCATCGCAAGAAGCTCGATCCGAAATCGAGAATGCTTATCTTTGTTGGATATTGCGAATCAAAGGGATACCGTTTATTTGACCCGATTACGCGTAAATTGTATCGAAGTCGTGATGTGCATTTCATCGAGGAAAACCGTACACATACACATTCGGATTCAGTGGGAGCCGAAGATGAGAAAAATGATGCTGTACTTGTCGATCTCGAAGCAACTGATAGCGGATGTATTGAAAATAGTGGTGATTGTGATTTGGAGGTCAGCAATCAAACGATGGACGAATCAGGCAATACAACAGCTATGGAAGAAGACAATAGTGATCCCGACTATTTGCCATCAACCGATGTTAATTCAACGGACAGTCCACCGATTACAAGATCTAAAAGTGCTGGAACCAATTTGGCCTATTTCTCACCTTGTTGCGGAAGCGATGACCCATTAACTGTTGAGGAGGCTTTATCGAGGAGTGATTCTGTTGAATGGATGAATGCTATGCGTGACGAAATCGCTTCAATAAAGGAAAACGAAACGTGGAGCTTGGTTGATCTTCCTAAGGGGAAGTCCACTATTAAATCCAAGTGGGTTTTTAAAACCAAACAAAGTGGCGATTCTTTAAAACGAAAGGCTCGTTTAGTTGTTAAAGGCTGCTGTCAAAAGTACGGCATAGACTACCTTGAAACGTATTCACCGGTAGTGCGATACACCTCGGTAAGATATTTAATTGCTTTAGCTGTAAAACATAATTTGCAGATCGACCAAATGGACGCAATTACAGCTTTCCTTCAAGGGGATTTAAATGAGGAGATATTCTTGGAACAGCCTGAGCACTTTGACGATTTTTCCGGAAAAGTTTGTAAACTGAAAAAGTCGATATACGGATTAAAACAAAGCGGTCGCCAGTGGAACATTAAATTGGATGCTGCGATGAGAAAATTTGGATTCTCAAAATCTCGTGTTGATCCGTGCGTGTATTTTATAATAAACAATGAATTAATACTTATAGTGGCAATATACGTGGACGATCTGATAATTTTATACAATAACATTAACCAAAGAAATGAACTCAAGAAATGCTTATGTAGTGAATTTAAAATGAAAGACGTTGGTGAAGCTAAAAATTGTATTGGACTTCATATAACATACGATAAAGTGAACGAAACTATTTCAATAGACCAAGAAAAATACGTTAATGACATTTTGGTGAAATTTAATATGCAAAATTGTAATCCTGCATCAACCCCTGCTGATACCAACAAAGTGTTATCTGCTACTATGTGTCCTTCAACAGACGAAGAGCGTAAACAGATGGAGAGTGTGCCTTATCAAGCCGCAGTTGGTAGTCTTTTGTTCCTCGCGCAGGGTTCCAGGCCGGACATTGCCTTCGCCGTTAATAATGTATCCCGCTTTAATAACAATTACGGAAAAGCGCACTGGGAAGCCGTGAAGCGCATTTTTCGGTATTTGAAGGGTACTAGCGCTATGAAACTTCATTACACGAAAACTGGTAACTCTAATTTAGTTGGTTTCTCAGATGCTGATTGGGGTTCAGATACTGATAAACGCAGATCATGTACTGGTTATGTTTTTCAATTGCAGAGTGGTGCAGTTTCCTGGTGCAGCCGAAGGCAACAAACTGTCGCTCTATCCAGCGCAGAAGCGGAGTACATGGCGTTATCCACAACTGTTCAGGAGGCAATTTGGCTTCGTCAATTTGAGGGCGAACTTTTTCCAGAAATCAATAATGAACCTACGGTCATCAACTGCGATAGTCGAAGTGCTATGTGTCTGGCGGACACCGACGCTTACAAGCCTCGATCAAAACACATCGATGTTCGCCACCATTTTATTCGTCAGAAAATCAACGAGTCAATTGTTAATTTGAATTATGTCAATACTAATAATATGGTTGCCGATAATTTAACGAAATCAGTTCCTAAACTCAAACATGAATTTTGTACCAATAATATGGGATTATCAAAATGAAGTTAGATTTTTGCATCCATTTGCAATTTTTATTATTTGAATTTATTGAATTTTAACGTAAATTTAGACTGAATTGAAAATTTTTGATTTGATATTATAATGAAAATTTCATGATAATATAGTGGGAGTGTTGAAAAAAATAGCTATATATGTATGTATGTATATGTATGTGTGCAATACCTGACTGAGTATAACCTGTAATAAAATCTTTCATTCGCACTGTAACAAGCATCAAAGCTAGTCGTTTTCTTTATTCCGCTTAGCTCTGCTACCTCTTTGTAACAGATGGATATCTAAAAAAAAATGAATTTTAGTTCGATTCGAAAATTGACCCATAAAGATGATCGTGTGATATACATTAAAATTTTACGCAAAAATTCGATAATTGGATTTCATTATCAATTGAAAATAAGAGAGTTTAAACTAAATTCCTGCGCAATCCCATTTAAAGAAAGTTATTGTTATACAGTGCTTCAACCATGTTGAAGTTAAAAGTTGGCCAATATTTTAGCGAAATTGCCTCAATTAAGACGCAATTAAGAGATTATTTCACGAAAAATCTCTACCTGCATTTCCAGGGACGATTTTGAAAAAAGTAAAGACGAACATTTTTCACCTGTAAAAATAGTTGTTCGGCGAAAATAGAGTAAACTGATTTGATTTTTTTTTAAATATTTTTATTGGTTTTTAGAGCTTTATATCTAACAATTAATATTTAATTGGGCTACCTCTGGCTTTAATTACGGCTTAACACCTCCGATTTATCGACTAGGACAAATTTCTCCACGTTGTGGTCGGAATTGACTCCAAGTTTCAGTTATTAGCCTTTTTAGTGCCTGAATTGAGTCTGGGCGCTTCCTAGCCACTTCCATCTTCATGATACTCCAGATATTCTCGATTGGATTCAAGTTGGGGCTGTATGGAGGCCAATCCAAGACGTCGATATAGTTCTCCTGGAAGTACCTCTTCACCTATAAAAAAAAGAAAAAAAAGGATAATTTTGTTGGATCAATTTACCAATTATTATCAAAGTTTAGGAATCATGATTTCACCAAGCTGTCCGACATACTAATACAATTAGAAAACGAAAATTTACTGGTAATGGGCGACTTCAATGCCAGGATCGGAGACGAGATGCCATTGGCCAACCAAATGGGAAATGCAACCAGAAGGTCTAAGGATAATACAGTCAATGCTTGCGGGAGAAAATTGTTGGATCTTATTGACTCTTTTGGACTGAAGATTTTCAACGGGTGTTCGAATAGCGATGCTGATGGAGAATGCACTTTTGTGGGACGTCAAGGTCATTCTGTTATCGACCTATGCCTGGCCGGAGGGGACTGGATTCCCCTCATTACGGATTTCACGGTAGGAAATCGTATGTTCTCCGATCATCTCCCAATTATTGCAACGATTGGGCTAGAATGTATCGGCAGAACGAATACAACGAAAATGAATTTACTCCCCAAAATTCAATGGAAGAAAGAGCTGGCGACCCAATATAAAGAAAAACTTCAGCAAAATTTATCACATAATTCCGATGTAACCATCACGAAACTGGCAGAAATAATCAAAGAGAGCTCACATACGGTACGACCGAAGAGTTTCTCCAAAAATCCTTGGTTCGACCGCCAATGCGAGAAAAGTAGGAATCGCTCTTTCGCTTGGCTAAGATTATTCCGAAAGTATAACAATACATACACAAGGCAGATGTATCATCAAGCAAATCAGCAGTTCAAAATACTATGCAGACAAAAGAAGCGATATTTTTACCAGGAACAGGCCAGAATACTAAGTACATGCACCACATCAAAGGACTTTTGGAGAACTGCAAAGCGACTAAACGGAGCTGATAGCTACATAATTGGGCAAGGAATTGATATTATCAGGCTGAGAAATCATTTCGAAGAAATCCTTCATGCAACCGATTGTAACGGCACTATACAATTTGCAAGACCAAACTGGGCCAATGAAATACTGGATGCAACGATTACTAGGGAAGAAGTTAATGCAGCCCTGGAAACTTGCAACGATAATAAGGCACCTGGAAGTGACCGAATTCCGGTGGAGCATTACAAATACGGAGGCGAAATCCTTCAGGATATTCTCACAGCAGAATATAATCGCATAATGGATAGCGGAGAAGTACCCAACGATTTCCGGGACTCAATAATATTTCCAATACACAAAAAGGGAAATGTAAATGATCCGTCGTGTTACCGTGCCATTTCCTTCCTTAACTCGTCAGGAAAAATTTTTGCGACGATTCTCCAGGAAAGATTTGTCAAATGGCTGAATGCCGAGAATATTATATCAGTCAACCAGGCAGGATTTAGGAAAGGATATTCCACTAACGACCATATATTTGTACTACACACCTTCGCTCGGCATTACCTAAACACAAAGAGGAAACTATACGTCTTTTTCGTGGATTTTAAGGCAGCTTTCGACACCGTGGATCGCATGGCACTATTTTATAAACTGTATAATAATGGCATGTCATCCAAATTCGGCCATATAATGGAAAAGATGTACGAAAATACGACTGCAATGATCTGGAATGGGGAACAGCTGTCGGAGTCATTCAATACGAATATCGGAGTACGCCAAGGATGTAAACTTAGCCCGGACGCCTTCGCAGTCTACGTTAATGATATCCTAGATGGCATACCTGGTGGTGCGGAAGCCTTTGGTTTTAGCTTGAAGGGCTTACTTTATGCTGATGATATGGTTTTCTTTGCCCGATCACCACGAGAACTACAAAAAATGATCAATCATATAGAATCCTACTGCAAGCAATGGAAACTTACCCTTAATCTGCAAAAATCAAAGATCATGATCTTTAAAAAACGCTTCCGACTAGCGAGAACTGAGAAATGGACATACAACGGACACGACATTGAAGTGGTTAGAGAATACCCGTATCTGGGAATGCTAATAACAAGTAATCTCTCTATGGAAGCGCATCTTAATCAGAAGGTAAAGGAAGCGAAATGGGCAATATGCACAGTATGGAAAAATTGCTTCAACAACGCAGACCTTTCTCATACCGCGAAGTACAAAATATTTCAAGCTGCAGCCAAGTCAGTACTTTTATACGGTGCCCAAGTATGGGGCGGAGAGCAATACGAAGAGGCAGAAAAACTGCTGCGGTTTTATTTAAAACGTATGTTCCAACTTCCAGTAACCACACCCAACTATATGCTGCTCCAGGAAACAGGGCTTAGACCATTGTTCGTCGATACTCTAAAACTACACATAAATTATCTAATTAAAATATCTGCAATGAGCGATGAACGACTCCCGAAAAGGATTTTGATGCACGAAGTAGAGACAAGGACTGGAACATATGCGAATTTGCTGGAACTGGCGAGTCAAAATGGGACGCTTATGGATTGGGACGGAAAAGAAGAATCGGCATACAAACTCAGGAAACTCCTAAGCGACGTCGAACAAGCAATAAAATCTTCAACTGCGGAAAGGGCGACCATGTCACAGCATCGCGAATCATACCCCGGCCTAAACCACAACCTGGGCAATAGCACATATTTTAGAAATGAATATTCAAGAAGGAAAATATCCCTTATATTCCAAGCGCGCGGAGAGTTGCTTCCATTGAATTACAGGCCACACCGCCCGGACTTACCCGTCTACTGCAGTCTATGTAATTGGAGAGCAAGAGAAGATACACGACATTTCCTGGGTAAATGTCCAGTTCTGAAGGAAGTTAGAAGATCGTGTTTTGGAATGGACCTATTGAACGACGAGGAAATCGAGGCTTCTTTGAACGGTCGTGATTGGGATAAGCTTTATGAATTCTGTAATATAGCACTAAGCTATAGACAGCGAATTATTAATGAAAGCATCTAAAAATAAAAAATAATAAAAATAACTGAATTAAACAAATCGTCTAATGTTAAGGGGAGATCTGGGTAGGTGAACACGCAGAATCTGGAGTTGTGTGAACTTCACCACCCAGCTCTCTCCAAACACTAATATGAGAATGCGGTTAACAGGCTAAAAACATAAAAATATATAAAAGTACTAACTAAAATATAAAACTTAATAAACTAATTTAAATAATTTAATTGAAAATTAAAACTCGCGAAACAAATCTATATAAATTGAATTTAATGTAATATAATGTAGAAGAAAATCAACCAATTTCGGGCAGACGGCTTTAAGCCACGCCAATTTCTGTTTTTTTCACACTATGTATACTGCATTGTAATTTTTATAATGAAATATTAATAAAACATCTATCTATCTATCATCTATCTATCAAAGTTTAGACTTGTATTCACTTAATACTTACATCTTTGGCAGTGTGACATGGTGCATTATCCTATTGGAAGATAAATCGCACGGTATCCCCAAACAATTCTAGAGCACATTTCAATTGGTTCTCCAAGACTTCCAAATATACTGAAGCACTCGCCTTTGAATTTAGGAAGGTGATTCTATCCCTTTCATTGCTGGAAAAACATCCCCACACCTATATGACTCCTTCAGATTTCGGAGGAAGTATTGGCAGACACTCGTCGCTTAATCTTTCTCGAGGCTCCCACCGCACAAGAATTCGACCATCGCCTAAATGGAGCTTGAACCGAAAAAAATACCCTGTTCCACATCTCCTGAGTCCAAGAAGCATGCTCCTGGGCCCATTGCAATCGTTTCTGCCTGACTCGTAACGGAAGATCTGGTTTATGGACTGGTTTTAACGCACGTAAACCAGCTTTGACAAGCCTATTTCTTACCAGTCTGGACGAAACTTGATTTACAGTTGCTCGAACTAGGTCGTTTCTAATATCGGCTGAAGTCTTGAAACGGTTCCGACGGCTTTGCAAAACTATGAAGCGATCAACCAATGAAGTAGTTTTCCTTTGTCGTCCAGAGCCTTTCTTCCGCTCGCTAGTGCCCCTTACTCGAAACGTCTTTAATATCCACGCCACGGTTTAGCAACACCCAGCTTTTCACCTATTTCACGTGTAGTCAGATTTTCACGCGCCAAAACCAAAATATTGCTTTTTATTTCCGCACAAACTTTTCCCATTTTGTTAGACAAGCTACACTTTATTCCTTATCACGCTATTTACGCTTTACAAATGACTAATAATCTTCACCTTTTCACTATTTATAAGGTGTGTTTATTGGTTATCCCGTGCAGGTTTGGGTAACGAAACTCCATACAAAAAAAATGACGCACCGTCAGCTGTCATTTTTTTTATATGAAGTTTCGTTACCCAAACCTGCACGGGATAACCAAAAAAACACACCTATAGATAGTGTACTAGTCACTTGTTATTACCAAAGCCAATAAAACCTTATTGCCCTAATTGCTTGCAAGACTTTTAGCATAAAAAGTAAAAAATGACCATAAAATCTTTTGCCCAATTTTTTTTTTCAGCACTGTATAGTGTAGTCCTTGAATTGATGTGCCTACACCGCAGGTCGAGCAACGCGAAACCATGGAGCGGTATAAAGAACGAGGCAAGGAAGAAGAAGAAGTGTAGTACTTGAATTGTCAGGCTTTCATTCCCATATTTTTGCTGTTGGAGGGGCGCAAGAAAAAGGGGGAAGGAAAACTAGTGTCGTTATTCGTATATCGTTGGCATCCTCTCTTCCAGTTCGAGAACTAGGAAGATTGCTAACTCAATGGGGTTTTCCCATAGCGCGATGGTTGTTAGGTGCTTTGGTGCGGCTGCACAGTCGAAACGGTCATTCACGTTGTGCGGGCTGACTCCACACGCTGGGTAAATGTCTATAATAGTGTTATCGATGCGAGACCAAAATGTGGCTGAGCCATGGTGGTACATGTGGCTTTAGGTAGCTGGCGTTCGTCAGTAAAGATGACAAGTTTACCATCTACGGCATCATCTACGGGTATACCGTCAGGGGAGCACCTAGGCTTTACGTCTTTATCTCCTAGTCTAGTCCCTCGAGAGTTTTGGACCTTCGGCAAGGTTTTATTGTCAAATGGAGATTTCTTCATCCAGCGAATGCACTCACCTGCAGAGACCCAACCCCGGGGTTGCAACACTAGCTGGCTGACTCGGGTAACTTGATGGGCAAGGACCATGGTCCCCTGGGCACACGTCCACGAGGTACACTATTCGCTATAGACTTCTCTGTAGCAGGTGTGATCCTCCTTCGGCCCCCTATTGGTTAAAACTCACGTAAATATTCAGACGTGCATGTCCCAGGTTCGTTGTACCTGTGACTACTCATATGCTTAAAGCAGACTTTTCTAATCAGCAATGCGATTCGGGCCGTGTGGTCATCAATCTACAAACTAGTTAGATATAGTCGCGTAGGCATTTTCCACAAAGGCGATTCTCCTTAACTAGCCCTTTCGAGGCTCGGGTTATGCGAAGCCGCCAGCTCCGAAGCTCACACGATTAACCGTATGGTAACTCCTCTCCACGAAGGTACCACCGTTTATCGTGCGCGGCCTATATATGACTTCTCTCCCATAAGTTATGGGTGGAGGTCAGTCATGCTAACAGCTACCCGTACTATAACTATAGGGAGCTCGGGAACGTTATCGCCCGAATGGTCTTTGTACAGATCCTCGCCATGGCGTATCAATCATACCAGGGGCCTCCCTGCGCTGCTCAGGTTCGTGGTGTCGCAGCACACCAAAAATCTGTGTTCCACAGCCGCGCTGTGTCACGGGAACCTAGACCCCCCTGCGGGAAGTAGAGATGACAGGTAATCGAACGCGTAGGACGTATGACGTACCTCACTAGTACGCAATTGCTTTAGAACCTCCTTGTAAGTGCTGGTGTTATCGAGGAAAACTCTTTTCAATCTTTGGATTTCCCTTTCCTTGTCCCTTAGTGAATGTCTCACGTGACGTGGCGGTGGGATTTTGTCCATAAGATAGTGGCTCGGGTGTTCACTACGATAGCAATCGACAAGATATTGCTTAGCGAAGAGCTTATCATGACTTTTCGATTTAGTAACTTTGTCTCTTGGTGAAGGTGATCTTGAGGTGTCATGCGTACACATCCAGTAATTGTACTCATCGCTGCATTCTGACACACCATCTAGGTGCTGCATAACTTACCACAGAACGACCGATGGCTTAACGTAAGTAACGTCTCCTTTTCTGTTCTCCGTTTGCAGCCAGCAAGAGATTTCATTTGGTCACATAAGTTGTCGGCGTGGTTGTTGAAAATGCCATGATTGTCGATTGTGATGCCGAGGATTTTGGGGTGACGAACAGTGGGGTGTGGGGATAACGATGTTGGTTACTTTGATGTCTAGCTGTAAGTTATATTCCAGACTATATGTGGTAAAAAGCGTGGCTGCGGATTTATGCACTGATAGCTCCAGGTTTTTGCTGTTGAACAAGGTGTTAAGGCTATTACGATTTAAACTTTTGCGGTCGTGAAATCGTTGATTTCACGATTTTTAACCGCCCGTGGTGTGGTTGGTGCCGGTTTGCTACGGAACGGGTCGTAGGCGCCACGCGCTTTTAATTTGCATCCACACTCCACCTGTATGCACCACAACAAGCGTGAATTCGCGGTGTGCGGTTTTTGGGCGATTATTCACGATTCAGCTCGAACGTGCGAATCGTGGGGATTCGATTCAGCGGGAGAAAGAAGAGAATAGTCACGAATTCAAATTAATAAGTCTAACACTTTATTCACTAAAATTGTCCAAAACTAAATTTACGTTCACTTGGGCCGAGTTAAAAAAAAAAGGAAGAAATAAACCTAACACTTAACTAAACTTAAAACTATTACTCACGGTTTTACTTTTTGCTACTTTAAAAATATGTCCCTAAGTGGGCGGCAGTCTCTACTTTCCTTAATATGGACAAAATCCGCTTTCGAGGCTCCCTTGACTTACGTCGACTCCGTTGTGTTCTTTCGCTAAAATTTTCGTCGTCGCTAGCTCGCTAGCTCTTGAGCTTTCTCTTTCGATTTCTTCTCTTTCCGTCTTCTCCCCCGTCTTAAGGCCCAATCGCAATACTCCGTTCCGTTCCGTTTAGCTGTCAAAAGTAGACCTTACGGACTGGGCATGTAAACGCACACAATGGTTGTAACGGAACGGAACTGATCGGAATAGTTAACCAAAATTCAACTTTTATCATCGGGCTAGACACTTTTTTAGGTAAGTTTTATAATTTCGTTGGTCGAAATTGCGCGATTCGTTGCCCCTTTAATTTTGCAGCGCATCGGAGGACCTTCATTTCGCCAACGAGAAATAGTAGTTCGCTGTTGCGGAGCTGATTTCGAGACTAGTTCGCTGTTGCGGAGCCCGCGTTTCCTAACAGGTACATCATTACCCTTTACTCCCTAAGCCGCCCATTACATATTTTTATTTTTATTTTTAGGAAAACTTATTTCGTGACATAAGGTAAGGTAATTCTACCAGAAGCCTCGTCAGTGAACCCTTTAAAGCCAGTCAGCTTTGTTGAAGTTAGTGTACGTTTTCTTGTCGGGCTGGACGGATTTGGACGGCATATCCAGCATAAGTAAGATTGGTTGGTGATTAGAGGACATGGTGAGGATTGGTTCCCATGTAATGTCATTGAAAAGTCCTGCGCTAGCGATGGAAATATCAGGCGAGCTGGTGCATGGGATATGAGTTGGTAGTTCACGTCGATGGTTCGTGGAGCTGGTGTCAAATTTGGTCTTAGTGGGACAGATCGGCCAGAGTTTGCAGGGGTAGAGGGTGATAATTGTTGAGAACCCTCATCTCAAATTTCTGCCTAGGTTAGCTGCATCGGTGATTCTTCACAAAGTTGGCAAACTCTTTTCTTCTTCTTTCTGGTGACATGCGCATTAATGAGCCAGATAATAGCGAGTGGTTAGGCGGCTGTTGAGAGGAGTTAGATGATGAGCGTCGCCCACTATTTGTACACCTGCTCGCATTATACGTCGAGCTCCTTGGAATTGTTTCGGTGGACCCATTCGCCACAGCACGTGCATTGAACCGACGATTGTACATTGGTCCAAATCCTAATTCCGCAGACACAGTATATCCATGGACCCGGGTTCGATTCTCTGCCGGCACGTAGTAGCAATGTGAGGAGCAGCTAGGCCGGCCATGACTGCTCAAGGATAAAAACGGTGCGAGTAAGACACATAGTTTCCTTCCCCTTCTGGCGTCGAAGGGGGTCGATGCGACTCTTTGCCATGCTGGATGGCATGGGTCGTTTCGGTTCGTAGATCCGGTTGCAGTAGAAATGCTTTCATTCCCATCGTAACATGTACCGTTATGTATTCCACTAAACACTAAAAATGCAGGTGAAATTTTAGGATGTCTTGAGACAAATTAAAAGAAAAAGGTGGGGGTTATTATTTTTGGTCATTTCGGGCACGAGTTGTGCCCTTCTTCAGTGCAGATCCACTGGTTTCCATTCGGTGCTGGCTGGATTTATATGCCTGAAATTAAAAGTAACAATATCTACTATACCTGGGGAAATTGGGAGCCGGTACACCTCCAACTTTTAAGGTATATAAATCCACCCAACACCGAATGGCAACCAGTGGATCTGCACTGAAAAAGTGATCATATGCCACCATCATTCCAGTCGCACCTTTTTCTTTTAATTTGTTTTACAGGCGAGGAAAACTGTAAATTTTTAGGCTGGCTTGTGTTTTTTGTATTTTTTGTGGTTGCTGTTAAATCTATTAATGTCCCTCTCAATTTGCTGCGTAGATTATTTTAGAATGAGTGAATTTTTCCGAAAGTAATCTATAGAAGCCGAAATACTTCGTCTGTAAAATTTGCATTGCTAAAATGTGCGGGCATATTATTATTTTAGGTATATCAATCTTACACACATCGCAACCAGGAATGCCAAATAAGAAAAATTATGTATTTTTAGGAATACCATAAAGTGACAAAACTCTCTCATTTTCATAAACCTAGGTAAAGAAAATAATTTTCATGAGAACCGATTGGTATCATAACTCGATAAACTTATGTACATAATGTATTACTTATCTCTTTTTCCCCTAAGAAACACTAAAACTCAAACCCCATCATCAGTTGCGTAGGCTCAAAACATGGTCCAGTGTAAAACACAACTCAAACATTGTGACTTGAGCGAGCATAATTCAACATATTGTCATTGATATTGATGACAGGACAGTACAAATGTTAATAATTTCAATTTCAATCCAACAGAAAACAGGTAAGAAATATGTTTATACCCGATAATTAATTGAAGCCTCCCGTATATAATATATGAAGCAATCGGCGTTCATCCGGAGAAAATAAAAAGATTTCCTAAACATTATCTGGTGTTCATTTTGTCACATGTTTTTGATAACCACCATATTATATACGATGGTGGTATAGTGATAGTCTGTGAGAATAATATCTTGGACTGCATATCTAGCATACGAACGTATGGTCAGTCAACCAAAGACAAGTTTTGTCGCTCTTTTCGGTTTCATCGAAAAGTTATAATCATGTTTCGAAAAAATTTTTGAAAAATTCAAAACTGAAATTAAAATTTATGATAATGTCCACTGAAAACACAATTTTCAAGAGGTTGATTTGAAGAAGCCTCGCTGGTTAGTACAAATACCAATCTTCGTCTTCAATAGTCCCATTCTCGTGTTGATTTATTTTTATATTCGATTGGTGGTGACAAGAGTTGAAACAAAGGGACACATACGTTATGGTGTATATACCTTAGAATGCCTATGGTTGAGAGGTCCCTTTACGATATATATTATATTACAGCGTTGAGTGGAATTGTTGGTTCAATATTTTATTTCACGTTTATTCAATTGTATTTTTTTTTTTCAAATAAACCTAAATCCTGATTTTTCATTGAATCACGATAGTAGACTGCGGATCGGATATTTATATAAAATTAAAAACAGGCGCGACAATCCAGCATTGGACTAAGGCCGCAGGATGTGTTAGTGACATCCTATTTCCAAGATCTTATCTGCTTTTTGTTGAGGTAGTGAGATCAGCATTACGCTCAGCAGTGTTATTTATCCCCATAAATGGGTACTCATTTAACATCTGAATGAGATCATAGTCCGTCACAAGCTCGTGAGTTCGAAAAACACAATGATCCACGGTGAGATTCGAACTCATGACCCTGTGCACCGAAGGTGAGCACACTAACCGCTAGACCAGCCAGACTACATACCTACACCCAAAGAAATTTGGCAAAAACTCTGAAGAGATAATATGTAAACAAAACTCACAATTTACTTCCACGTATATCATGAACAAAAAAAATACAAATGACAAATTCTTTTGGTATGTATACCAATTATAATTTTGGTTTGTTTTAAAGATTTTGGTAAAACTAATTTTTCCACATACTGTTTGAACTTGTGAGTAAAAGATTACGATGACTGTCTTGTCAACGTAATATAGTGAATATTTCTCAGCCAGACGGTTCGGCGTCTTGCTGGAGAATTTCTAAAGATTTTTTTATTTTGATTTTACCTCGTTTTTGTTTAAGTGCTTCTTTGATTTCTACCTTCGATCGTTGTCTTGACTTTCAATAAATTATGAAAGAAAATGTACACACACCAGCCGACCTAAAGGTGTTGTAGCTGAATATTCGGATCCTTTTTTTGTTTCTCAATATTGTTGACGCACATATCATTAAAATCTATATGTTCGTTCACATATCGGCAACGGTTCAAAAGGGCAGTGAGTTAATAAGCTTCATTTATTCTGAAAACAACCTTGATCGTGAAGCGCGAGTACAGAGCGGATAGGAGCCCACCCAAGTAATTTTTAGTGTTGTGCATTTTAGAAGGGTACGTTGTGCGCGAGTCGCGACGCAAATAGCGCAGACTGTATGGTATCGAATGTGTGAGCCCTTTTTCTTTCTTGATCAGTTGTTAAAATGTCGGCAGAAATTACCAAAATACATGTACAGTAGAGCGTTGATTATCCGAACTAATGTCGACAAGAGGTGGTTCGGATAACCGAAAGTTCGGTTAATCGAGTTTCCATTAGAGAAATTGGAGGATTGCCTAAAAGGTAATATAACCGACAACCTGAAAATTTGCGAAACGACTAGCACTGAAAAAAATAGGAAATTCGAAGGAATTGAGTACTGCCGATGGAACGTTGTTTCCTTCAGACACTTGATTTCTTCATTGAATCGATGCATTTCATATGAAAAAAGCTGAGTCCCCGGTTCGGTTAATCGAATGTTCGGATAATCGACGTTCGGATAATCGACGCTCTACTGTATATATATATATATTTCCATAATCTATAGATACATATCCGTATGCGTTTTCCGTTCCCATAATTTAAATGTCAGGCGGCCATATAAGAAAATTATCTTTGGTGTCCGGTAATTTTCTTGTTTAGTTCTGAACGCTTATAATTCCACGATCCCTATCCAACATGCCTTCAATAGGCCAACTCGTGCAAATTGTTGGAGAATAATTGACGAAAATAAACGACGCGAAATTGAATGAAACTGGACGGATGGTTGAATCGAGCGGAAACGTGGTATTTAATTAGTGAATAATCAAATTGATTAAAATGTCTAAGATATTTCAACTTGTTATAGGAAAATACATTATGAGTGTGGATGATTCGATCAATTGTTTTGGTCGGTATAATGTGATGTGGTTATTCTCCTCAGCAACATTAAAAATAGAAGACCGTTATTTTGATCAAAATGCCGCACTTAATATTTATGTAACAAATCTTAAATCAAATTAAAAGGAAAACAAAAATTGATTTAAAATAATGGTATCTCGCTTTCCCTGGAGTTGTGGCAAAAAATGGCCAAACTGTACATTTAGCAGTTTTCATTTACATTTTTTAACATATTCCCTAAATAAAGGTTAAAAAAAACATTAAATTATGGGACTGTTAACGTTTCAAGTCGTGGTATTTTGATCGTATTCAAAAATGTAGTTTTAAAGCAATTTACTCCAATCAACGGGGAGATTTTACGTGCAAAAATTGGGGATGTCTCAAATTTTTAATATGTTATAAAGCCAGGTGGGGTAAGTTAAAGAATTTGAAATTGGCATGATTTTTTATATATTCTCAATTTTCTTGGCAATATAACTCTGTTAATTTTGATTGTAGAGTACAACATCTCGGCAGATTTTGTGCTCAAATGGACTGTAAACAAGTTACAGGCCAAAAATTGATGAAACGGCCGATTTTAGATGGTTTTTTCAAGATAGCGGCCGCAGCACAGGGGGGAAAGTGACGCAAACTTGGATTTTAACTTACCCCAACTGTCTTTATAACATATCAACAATTTGAGACATCCTCAATTTTTTCGCGCTAACCCCAATTATTTCGTCTCTATTGATTGGAGTAATTAAGGTTTCGGTAAATGTCTCAGATATGATACATGACACATTTAATTCTAGGATTTCACCAGTGACGTAGCCAGGGTAGGGGTCATAGGGCACCGACCCCTCCCGAAAAATTTGTTTATCGAAATCTGCGTGATGATAATATGGAATTTGAAATAATGCACCCAATTTAAATTCAGCTATTTGGACATAGTAGTCTGGCTGGTCTAGCAAATAGTGCGTGCACCGTCGGTGCACAGGGTCATGAATTCGGATCTCACCGTGGATCATGGTGTTTTTTGAACTCACAAGCTTGTGACGGACTATGATCTCACTCAGATGTTAAACGAGTACCCATTTATGGGGATAAATAACACTGCTGAGCGTGATGCTGATCTCATTACCTCAACAAAAAGCAGATACGATCTTGGAAATAGGATACTAACACAACCTGCGGCCTTAGTCCAATGTTGGATTGTCGCGCCTGTTATTTTTATTTGGACATTCACCTAAATAGGAATCGATGTGAAATTGGTTCGTTTTTTTTTAAATTTTTAGTCGCAATATCAACATAAATACAAATGTAATATTTTTGATCGATTAGTTTAGTAAGTGGAGTCACATGAAGAGAATTTGTTTGTGCAGAGTTTCTGAATGTTGACAAGGATTATTATACGAACGTACTTTTCGCCAGAGCCTGCTTTCGGTTGCTTGAAAATTACGGAAGCGACAAATTATTTCATAGCCGCAGCTCCGCCCTTTCGTCTACAGCTTCAGAAAAAAGGTCATTTACAAATTGCATTGATCAGATGTCCCTCTTTTGGGGGCATACCTTGCTTTTCCTTGCTATTTCGTCTGTCATATCAAAGATGTGGAGTCATTTAGGTACTCTAAGTATACATTCTACGAATTAAAAGAATTCAATTTTTTGTAAATAACGGTATTTTTACACAATTCAAATCTTGTGTATTTTTGTCGAACGCCCCTTAGTATACTGTTGATAGTATCCCAATGCAACCAAACGCCGTGGTAGTCTTTCCATACAAATATAGACAGGGTATGATCCTCAGTCTCCTCGCAGTCTCAATCTAATCTAGTCAGCAATGAAATATAAAGGGTGGGATGTTATTTTTGTAAACACATAAATAATACATATTTTGACCGGTCATGACTGGCAAAATTCGGAATAATTGGCGGCTTATAAATGCAGAAAACTGAGGACTTGAAAAAAAAAATCAAAAATTCGATATCTTTCGATCCAGAAAGCGATTGAATAAAAGCGAAAAATTAGTTGCTCATCTACTTGATCTACGAAAAAGCAATTACTTCGCGCCCTGCATGGGCCCTTCTGCCATGTTGTCGATATTACGAAATTCAGGCAGCAAATAAAGACCCTTTCCATGGTGTGGTGGCGTTCGCCATTGACGATTTAGTTTTGTCGGGACTTATTTAATAAATCACGCTAGGGGCGCACACAGAAAAATATTTCGGGAGGGGTTTTAGCAAAAACTCAAATTGATATTTTAAAGCTGATAAGCGCGATCAAATAAATCACTGTGGAAGTTTGGAAGTTATTTCAATCCGTTTTCGTTCACTTAATATCAGCATCATACCAGTTGCAAACCGCCTCCAAGCCTCACAGTAACCACTATTGCTGATCTTTGCAGCTTAAATCCACTAGACAATACTAATTATGCTAATGCACCGAAAGACATAATTCCAAATTAACTGTAGCTCAGGGACGTAGCCAGGGGAGGGGTCCATGGGGTCCAGACCCCTCCCGAAATGTTTTCAATTGGCTTTGAAATTTCAGTGATGATATCATAAAAACTGTTATAATGAACATGTCAAAACGTTCGTGTAGCTGGAAATACTTTTTTTAAGGGATTTGGCTATGAATCACGTTAGAAGCGATAGCTGCAAAGAAGTCAACGTGTGTTAGAGATTAGGAATGAGTTTATTTGAGTCACCGCGCAGTTAACATTAGATTTTCTTGTCCTAATTGGCTCTATCAATAAATTACCCCGTTTTGGAAAGTAACCTCTTCTCTCAGTTCTCTCACAGCTAATTTAATTTAGATATGCTAAAGTTTTTCCTTTGTCAGTGATAAATTTTGTTAAATTTCTGCAATGCCCGGAGGACAAAACCGAGAAAACCTACATTGAATCCGATTTTGCTGAAAGTATTGGTTTTCAAGAACAGCTTCATGTTTTATCACTCAAGGTGTTTGATCGACCGCTGTTCTTTCTAACCAACTGAAATGAAAACGTTCTGTATATTAATTTTCCTCCAATTTGTTTAGTTCTCAAGTCTCCAAGTTTTCCCCTCTGATTAATTGAAAAAAGACCAAGATTTTAAAAAAATATATAAATTAATTTGACATCTTTAATGACACCAGCCCAGATGATTTTTATCGATTTGTTTAAAGAAATTTACGGGAAAGAAAAAAAATAAGGTATCCACTTTCAGCTTATTTAACCAATCACTCTATTCTCAACACTGGAATTTAAGCTATGTCTTGCCTCGTGCCAACACTTCCAAATGGCGACAAAGCTGAGACTGAACTAGCAATCCTTCAATTATTTGAACTGGAGGATGACCAGGGTTACATCCTTTACACCTGTAGTTCGACCACTAATAATTTTGGTTTTTCAGAGGTAAATCTACTACTACAAATCTTATATTAAAATTACACCTTAAAGCCTCTCAAAAATTGGTCCCACTTTACCAAAACGATTCATAAATTTAAATCTAACCTTTTACTATAGTTAAACTAAAAAACGTTCGCTTCGGTGGCCCCTCATTAACAGAATAACCAGACAAGACAATACCGTTCCGTGATTGTAACCATAACTTTAACTAATTCAAATCAATTTCCACCAACATCAGGTATTCCTCAGGTATCATATACGTTGATCCACTTTTGTTTTCAAGCGGATGAAATCAATCGGTATACATCGAATATAAAGGCATGAATGTCAACAAATTTTTTTAGTAATGTATTTTTTCTGTATCATCGAAAAAACAGAAAAACAGTTCTTCACTAGCAACAGAAAAAAAATTAATTTAGAATTAAATTTCTGAAATCGAAATTTGGACCCCTCCCGAAACAAATTCCTGGCTACGTCCCTGCTGTAGCTCCTAAATAAAATAAATAAGTTAGTGGAAATATGATTGATTTTGATTGTACCAGTTCAGTTGTCCTACTTCCGAGAGACACTTCATTGGCTTCTCAACTGCAAAAATAATTTTGCCAGCACATCATTTTCATGATGCTCAGTTCCTTTCTCATTGTTAGATAACTTGATAGATTTATTGTACGATGAGTGCAAAATCCCTGTCCGTCTGTTGCAGGGACGTAGGTTTCGAAATGGGCTCAGCGTTCAAAAAATGTCCATGCTATAAAATTTTGTTTTTAGTTTTATTGAATTTAGTCGAAGAAAAAAGGCGTAATTTCTATTTTACAATGGTCGACGTCGACGAGTGTATCTGATTTCTCTTTTTAGTTAGTTAATTTCACTTTACCCTGACCAATTTTATCAGATTACACACCAGGAAATTCCTCAAAATAAAGTTTGTTGGGAAAATAAAAAAATCGATTTATTCAAAGTGCGGTTAAGCAATAATTTATCGCATTCCGCCATTTGCTATAGTAATGCTCAAGACCGTGAACCAAATCGCAACTAAGGAATTTCATCATTTCATCACCTTTCACAAAAATTCATCAAGAATGCCCAGGATCGATGCAGAGGAAAGTTGAAAGCTCAAAACTCACATGTATTTACTGCGTCTATTCCCGTGTCCTGTTTTTCTGTTACCCGAATTTATCAACCAAATGGTTCAAACACTATTACAAACATCAACAAATTTCGGAGGGGGTTTGAACCCCCAAAACCCCTACGTAGGATCGCCACTGATATCACGCTAAACATTACGTATCAACTCTAATCTTTAACTCAGAGATGTCCAACTGGTTTTTACGGGGTACTATATCCAAAAATTTGTTTTCGGTTTCTGCTCCAAATACTAAAATTTAGTAGGCTTGTATGATGACGAATCCCATTAAATTGAGCACCGTTTGGAGCAATTTCGATTTTAATTTTTAACGATAGTCAATAAGTTTTTGAATCTTTTTTTTTCATTGCCGCAGTTTTCCTGGCAAAATGTCAGAATGTCCATCATTAGTGAGAAGGATTTCCTCAAAGACATATTTTTCGATTTAAGGGAGCACCGTTTGACTTTGACGTTCGATATGAATTCAAGTAAAATCTTCCGCAGTTTACATAGTTTCTTTTCTTTTTAAGGTTACAATCCAACAAAGTGATAACAAAGTAGAATTTCCTTACACGAAGCTTATTCTTTAAAAAAATTGTAGACCGGCAATATTTAAGCCCCCTCCGAAACAAAAACCTGGCTAAGCCCCTGGATTTCACTTTTTTTTTAACTCATTGCCGGACACAACGCCAAAATTTGACACGATTTGTATGTCAAATGCTCAATTGGACGTCTATAGACGTTCTGTCCGGGAAAGGGTTTAAAGAAGCATACCTACCTATAACTGTTTTTTCCTGGAAATAACGGGTAATTAGTACATATCTAAGGTTTCAAACTCAAGAAAAAAATTAAAAAACAAATCTGTGTAGCAAATATTTATATTAGGTTTGCTTATTTGAGGAGTTCCGTAAACATATCAGAATGTTACCAAAGTTTTGTCGGAATTAAAAAAAAATAATATTTGTTCAAAGATATAATAACAAATGATAAATAAATTGATTTTACTGTTTTTTTCTCAGTGCAGGGGGGCCCACTCAAAAAGTTGGCGGTAGGGCCCCGAGTGAAGTTGTTCCGCCACTGCGTACAGTCTCCCATAGAGAATCGGGCGAATGTATTGATACGCGTTGAGTTGTTGTTCGGGATTGTGCGGCGGAAAAATTATCGCCTCACTTGTATGAATTGGTGTACAAAAACTATGTTAGGGATTTCACGATTGTGGAAAGGAACTTGTCAGTGAGTTTAAAGATTACTTTAGGGTTTTTTATCATATTTGATGAATTATGTTTTGTGATAAATTAAAATGTATAACTCGACGGAAATGAAGGTGAGGCGCCGCCTCAGTTGCCTCATCTGAGGAGCCGCCACTGTTTAAATACAATATCGTGCAAAATACATCGTTACTCAGGATTTTCCGTAATTTTGGTGTAAAATTCGAAAATCATCATAATCTGTGTATTTTCCAACAAAATGAAAAATACGATCTTCATATTTATGTAAAATTACATATATTTAAGTTTTACACAAAAGATATATAATTTTAGGTCAGGGGTTGAATTTACATATTTCGTCGTTAATTTTATACAGAATAAAGTGCTGTAATTTTATATAACACTCATGTTGTTGTAAGATTACTTTAAAACATGTAATAATGCTCAAAATATTGCGATACACAAAGAATGTGTAATTTTTGCACGGTTGTGTAATTTTAAAATGCTTTTACAAACATTTTACACAGAATCTGCTAGAAATTTACAATCTTTTTTTAGAGTATAGACTAGGTACGGCACAGAAATATAGTATTAAAAAAAAAATTAAAATGTTTTATCGTAGCTAGTAATTTTTCCTAAGAAACAAAATAAATTTCACTAATATTGGATTAGCAGTTCAGTTTCTGCGGAGCTTCGAAGACAATTCTTTGTGATTTAGCCCTTTAACTCAAATTTCTGCTAAGTACCTCATCTTGTACGAGCCTTTTAATATTTGGCGCATTGTCTAACGATCATATCTTCTTCACATTATTTTATCCTTGCTCGATTATTCCTGGCATTAAAAAGAGTACAGCGAATCAGCGTACAGCGGTCTGATTAATTGTCAGTATTTTTTTAAAGTTTTAAATCAACATTATCCGAGAAACTACGAATCTTGTACCTTATTCCACTAGTGCCTAGTTTATTTATTTATATAAGTTTTGTTTTATTTATAAAGTTAAAAAAGATCCAATTAACAAACGAAAAAACTGTTACTCCTACATGGGGCGGCAGCATTCAGAGGGAGGCAGCATAGTAAAGCTGAAATAGCCATTGTTTGAAATAAACTCATCTCTGAACTAGATAAATATCGTTGCTACGGAACGAAGTAAGTAACGAAGTTGCTGAAGATTAGCACAAACTTTTCAATACAATGTTGACATATGGACAGTGGACATGTAGGACATGCATAGCGTTTAGTGTAGGTCTCCGTTCAAACTATAGAAATTTTCTGGAACTAATTGAGCCCTAATCGCGAATTATTCATAATATTCCGCTCTTTATCAGTATTAAATTTTCATATGTTAATGAATATCATATTAAGACTAATTTATATTGTGACATTAATACAAATATACATCAGATTTATCTGAAACGATTAAATCTTGTCTTGAATACCAAATAAATTTGAATGTTGTCTGAAATACTTCCTAGCCATGTCAACATTTGCCAAATATGCATCTTTCACGAGTTCTCAAAAGCAACAAAAAATCTATAAAGATAAATATCAAAACAGCCTCATGTCGCCCATTTAAAGGTGACCAAAGCCAAATGCTAATACCATACTAATTATACATTCTTGATTTTTAATCTTGATGAATTTCTGTCCATTATCAATTTCAGTTTCGGCATTCACAAAATATTTATTAATAAAAAAAATATCATGAAAAAAAAAGAAAAAGTATGCTCCATTTAATCATGGTAAAAAAAATCGTGTAAATTTATAAAATATTAGATATATATTTCTGTTGATTTTCTTTTATCCAATAGGTCACAAATTAGATCAGATTACGGGATCGATACATTGACAAAGAAATTTTTAATAACTTTACACGGCAAATTTGAATTTCGCGGACACTTTCAACGTAACGATCAACTTTGTATACTTATGTATGAATAATAAATTAATTGCCATCACGTCGTATGGGTGTCATTTTTTCATAATTTTTTGAACACCCAGTCTATCTAGTTTCCCTGCTGTTTTGAATGAAATCTTAACAGACGCCATTCGTTTACGGGTGCGTGGGCTAAAATTCAAGCAACGGCTAATGAGTTGAAAGATCATTAGTCAACAAGTGTTTATGGATTTAGTGGCATAACTATACCATAATATTGTTGGGACGGGGGTGAAACCGGGCATACATATTTTTTATTTATTTTTTTGTTGTATACTACATATTAATACATATACAACATTTAAACCGAAAAACTAACAGAAAATTTATTATTTATTAGTTCTTTGCATAAATATAGATACGTACATATATATAAATTGAATTTGTTTTCTAAATTTTGAAATGCGGACATGCGGACATTTTATGGTACATACGTTCAAAAGTGATTTTATTGATGAAAAATAATTTACTAATATATAATATGGCCTTCGACGGGTTTAAAGACTATTTTTTGTTGATTTACATTTTCACTGGTTGGAGCTATTAAATATTTAATTTTTTGTTAATTTATCTTTTTGGAATTTTCGTTGAAATTTGGAGCATTTTATGGGTGCGGATTAGTTGTTGGTTTTTTGTTAATTTATCATAATCTATTAAAATACTGTATAGGATATAAGTATAATAATGGTGACGCCATTCAAAATATTTTGAAATTTATGAGGCTGCTTTTTTTGGATTCGGCAGACTGGTGTGGATTGATGTACTACTAACTGGTTAGGCAAGAGGTATTTGAAATGATGGATAAATACAAGAATGTCCTTCAGAACATAGATATATGAAATAAATCATTTAAAGCTATTAGTGTTTATTAAGAAAAAAATTAAGATTATAATCTTTATTGCATAAGGGTAAAAACAAATTCGACATTTTTAAAATTTTATAGTTATAGTTGCTATATAGAGCTGGATCATGTGACTTACTACAATCCTAATCCCAGCCAGCATTAAACACATGTACTCTCTATACCATTTATTCACTACACGTCAGTTGAGATACCTTTGTCATTTATCACGTTTTCATACAAACAGTATATGACGATGTCTATACATGCCTTTGTGCCTTATTAGGGATAATGATTACAAATCGTTACTCATAAAGATGGTGTAACAGTTATGTATCATAAATTTTCAATGGATCGCTTTTAAAAAATATTCACGACCTACGCAAAATCAATGAATGATTGAATGATATTAAGAAAAACGTCAACTCAGCTCAACTCATCACGCTCAGCAGTGTTAATTAAATAATTAACGAGGACGGGGTCGTTCAACATCTGAGTGAGATCATAGTCCATCGCATGGGTCGTGAGTTTGAAAAACACCATAAACTGAATTCGTCCACGGTGAGTCTCGAACTCTTAACCCTGTGCACCGAAGGTGCGCGCACTAACCAATACACCAGCCAGACTTTATGAATGATGAGAGAATAATTACGCCAACAACATAAATATGCAAAAAATCAAACTTGCGTTCGGCTGATATAGTAAGAAGAATACGACAAGTGTACGAATCATATTTGAGGAAAAAACAACTATTGTATTTCCCATATGCAAGCACACATACTGATTAATTGCATTTACCTCAGCTGACCATCATGTATTTCACTTTCAATGCGTCATTTAGATACAGCACGTCGACTCGTGATGCACGAAGTAAAGTTTATTTTTGGCTATTTTGATGATATATGACGCCAATGTTGTGTTGACTGGGAAGTCCAAAGCTTAATTTTTGGAAAGAATTTATAAAGATGCAAAGTTATGTGTATATGTATCTAAATCAGAGTAAATTTTCATGCCTGATTGTTTCAGTACACAATTTTCGATGTAGGGTTAAGGAGTAACATTTTAATATTGTATTTGAATTACTGTGAGTTTGATTGATTGATATATTTTTTGTAAATGATACCCTAGACTCAGGATACATTATGAGTTTTTTTTTAAATTTACCTTTAACCTTTTAGATTTTTACATAATTCCTGATTGCTAATTGCTGTTTTTTATGTTGTTAATCACTACACGCAAGGGACTTGTATATTTGTATTAGCTACTCGAAAGTGGCGTAACTTTGCGTGTTCCATTTGTTCGGTGGAACACGGGCCCCCAACCACCAGGGGCCCCTTAGCATGATTACGAAGAGTAGCATTTTTTTGACTGTTTTGTGGATTTCTGGGTAATTGGAGCATAGAAACTGTTGAACAAGTTAGTGTTGTTTTGCTCAGCTTTGCAACGAAGCAGCTTTAACCCTAGAAAGATAAACATATTGCGAGTAACGTAAAAGATAACCATACATCTCCGAGGCGCATCCTCTTTATAACCGGTTTTCTCCATTCCTACTATATTTTACTTACATATATCAATAAATTTTGATAGTTTAGTGTGTTTTTAAGAAATTTAACACAATTGTGCTCATTTGGTTAATATTTGTGATTTATAAAAATAAAAGCAAAAATAACCTTAAAAACATACAAAAACAAACATACTTCAGTTTTAAGGATTTTTTTCCTAAAAAAATTAACAAAAATTTATTTTTTGTGTTATATACTATTCAAGTGTTGTATAGTGACTAGGAAAAAAATATTACTGATGAAAATACTACGATCTAGATATATTAGAAACAATCATCATTTTCGTGGTAGCAAAAAACAGTTAAACAGTAATAAAAATTAATCAGTCTGCATATTTCACTTACATTTTCAATTCAAACATAAGTTCAAAACTTCAATTTACATTAAATTATTGTCTAATATTGTTGTTGGTATTACTACTTGCTACTACTACTTTTTTTTATAATAATAAAAACAGAATAAATGTGAAAATGTATATACATATATTACATAGGTACATATATGGATATTCTCAACAAATTTCAACATTACTTTCTCCACAGTTTGACACTTATAACATGTCAGACATTGTTTCTTAGTATTACGAGTATTACATCTTAGGCATTTTTTTATGCACAGAAGCTGCAATATTTCATTTTTGATAACGGGCTGATCATCGCTATCAGCAGATTTTTTATGTTCATAAGCCTCATTGCTAGGCTTAGGAAGAATTCTCGGAATTTTATCCCAGATGTCTGTGGGTAAAGTTGTTACCTCCAATCTCTGCCTTATCCAATAAATTTATATAATGTATATGGGTTAACATATGCCATGTTCAGCATACCGAGAATCATAGTCACAGACCATCTGACTAACATATTTTGTCAAACGTATCAACCCCTCCTCTGGTCTGATTATAAAACGTTATAATTCCAGGCTTACCATTTGATCAATTGTGACTTATCGTTCCATTCTATACACCAACTGCGGTGCATGTCTGTAGTAATTATGGCATGGCCACTTACCAGCTCTATGGGAACTACGCGGAACTTTGTCTGTTTGGAGGAGAAGAGCCCCAACGGGAGAAATATCGAGTTATTCAATTTCGGAAATGTCACATTGGAATCTTTGCACTTGAGACCTCTAAGCGTCTATAGCTCAGTAGGTAGAGTTGCTGACCTTGTGATTGAAGGTCGGAGGTTCGAATCCCGATTGGGACGAAACTTTTTTCCCTCAATTTCCTCAATTTTTCTCCTCCAAACAGACAAAGTTCCGCGTAGTTCCTATAGAGCTGGTAAGTTGCCATGCCATAATTACTACAGACATGCACCGCAGTTGGTGTATAGAATGGAACGATAAGTCACAATTAGTTAAAATTCGAACCCACGAAATTTGGGAATCAGAATTAATACAGTAATTGTAAATTCGAGAGGGAAAAATATCTAACTACCATCACAACTCCCAAAGCAATGTGAGCATTCAACACCGGTACAGACCTGCACGGTCGAGCGTCATGGTGGTAGCCTTCACGGCAAAATCTCCATAGAATTCTCCCGCTAAAATTCAAGTGGTCGTCTTGTGCACAGATAGATAACAGACACAAGTCCTGATGAGTGTGTCTATCTGTACGAAACCACAAAACTTTGGGAAAAAATACCAAAAATTGAGGAAATTGAGGGAAAAAAGTTTCGCCCCAATCGGGATTCGAACCTCCGACTTTCAGTCACAAGGTCAGCAACTCTACCTACTGAGCTATAGACGCTTAGAGGTCTCAAGTGCAAAGATTCCAATGTGACATTTCCGAAATTGAATAACTCGATATTTCTCCCGTTGGGGCTCTTCTCCTCCAAACAGACAAAGTTCCGCGTAGTTCCCATAGAGCTGGTAAGTTGCCATGCCATAATTACTACAGACATGCACCGCAGTTGGTGTATAGAATGGAACGATAAGTCACAATTAGTTAAAATTCGAACCCACGAAATTTGGGAATCAGAATTATTACAGTAATTACCATTTGATGTTTTTTCCACACCTTCTTCGTCACAAAAGAAAATATCATCGAATACACTTATTTAATCTAAAAATAAAAATAATTGTCCAACACTAAAAGTGACACAAAAGATAAGCATACGTCTCGGAAACGCATGACCCCTCTATAACAGCGAAACTATGATACCTACCAACTTAACAAAGCTGCAAAGGTAAAGTATTATTTGACGTCAGAGTTGGCCGTGAAACACAACTTAATACAGTTGTCGGATGAGAAGTGACAACGATTTAAATTTTTCTTAGGCGCCTCTGAGACGTAGGTTATCTTTATAGGGTTAAGCGAGAGTTTCAAGGAACATTTTAGTGCTTAGATGCTGAGGTGAAAGACCCCGGAAAGTGTGATTGCCCAGCTCGACACCCCCTAAAACTGGTATTGATTGTGAAATTGGCCCGCCCTGATTAATTCCGAAATATATCAAGCGGAACATATTGAAAATAATGCAAAAAATGTTGAAATTATTCGAAAGTTAAACACTCAGCAAAAAAAACATTCAGTGAATTTTGGTAATCGAAAAGGTGGATTTTGATAAGGTGAACCCCTAACGCGATTCACAATAAGGAAATCCTGGTACATGAGCAAAAACTCGAACTATCAAAAAAATTAAAATTACACTGACATGCCGATCTTTAAATGAGCCCAGGACCAAAACCTTAAAAAATTCAAACAGCTGGTTACATTTATCTTATTCCTTTTAAAAACTATTAATGAATATTTTTACAACTACGGGTTGTTTATATAAAAATTGTATAATTGTGTATAACGTAAAAATTGTTTACTTCCTGTTACCAGTGGTGTAGGCAAGGGGTGGATAAAAAAACAATCCCGCCTTAAATCGCACATCTTGCCCTTGCGATCGTGTCATCGTGTACCTGTTTGGCTAAAAGGGTATTCATTTAATTTCAGCACTAAAGTAAAACGAATTTTTAAGTTCCTTAGAATTTAGGTAGAATGGTTGGTAACTCTTGTAAGAGGTGACAGCAATTCGAGTAAATTTAGCGTGATTAATGAAGGGTGAAATAGCGATATTTATAAAAGAAGAATTCTGCAACAGTAAAATATGGGTCAAGAACCCCAAACGAATTTGAATGCACTCGCATTTTGTACAACTATTCCGTTTCAAATCTTTGCATAAAATTGCGGCTAATAGTAAATTGAGTAGGGTAGGGGCCCCATTTGGTTTTTGAACACACGATATTTTTGAAACGTTACGCCACTGCTACTCTATGTATATCAAACCCTTATTTTAATAAGCCTTATTGCATAAAGTTGACAAGAAAAATAAAAACAACACTTAAAGTACCTATGTATAGTTACAACGTCTCCTGTTCTGTTACGTATTACCCACAGCATCCAAATTCCACAATCATTATGCATAAGTCCTGATCTGCACTGTCATAGCAGCAGCATGGCGTTATGCTTGCGTCCATACTGTCTATATGCAAAATACCATACCTCGTATCTAGCATATGTATCAAAAAAGGCTTGACTCCTCGTTTGTCCAAACATACATCATGTTTTTGCATAAAGATCTCGGAAGAAAATTATATTTCACTGATTTCTTTGCTTACAGGCTATTCCGAATTGTGTTAGATTGACGAGTATTTTATATGGTATGCCAGGCAATATCACGCAGTTTGTTCAAGACTCAAGTGGTAATTCTCGGCATATCCGTATGTTACGCATGGAGCTATGAAACGGAGGAGCTCCTTCGTGTAGTACGACATTACACGTTCCAAACCTACTGTCATATCATCGCTGCGGTTAACCCGATTTGTGTGACTTCTCCTATATGCGCAATGAATCCCGTTTTCATCTTACACTTTTCTGGACCAACTTGTACGAGTATTATGGAATGGTATATTCTTCGAGTATAGTAGATACACTTGGTCCGATCGAAAATATTTTATTCAAATGAGATGAGAATTTATGCGAACGGAAATATTATATTCAATGATTTGAATTATATCTGGTGGCGTAGATCTCGAAAATAAGGCTTTGCCAGTGTAACATATTATGCTAAAAGAAAAGTGTAAGGAGAGAAATATGTAAAAATGATATGATGTTGAAAAATAACGACTCACGTAAACCATGTGTGTGAGCGGTTCGGGTTTTCATGTGTGTAGTGTTGTATTATAGTGTATCTCCTAAACTAAAGTCTTTTCTAAACAATTTGCTTGTAGCATACGACTTGGGGACAATGTTAAATGGATATGACAGTCGTCGAGATTATGTTGAACTGATAAGACAGTCGAGATCAAGAAGTCGAAAGCAGATTGGAGTTCTTTGATTGCCCTACGCGGACGGTGAAACATTTATCGAGAAGGAATAGGCGAAAGATATATGGTTATGTAAATTTAGTATCACGAACCTTTTTTCTCTATTAGTTGGCTAGCATGTGTTAAGGTGTAATATATCAAACATGTCCATTACGATATATTTTCGGAGAGGTCATCCGACCTTGGACTATTCATGTGTGTAATTGGTGGCGTTGATATGTCTGGAAGAGTTAAATGAAAATGATTGGAAGGAAAAGAATAGTTTCGAATTCGTTTAAAACTCATTAAAAATATTTAGAAAATTATTGATGCAGTAGAGAAAGAAAACATAGACGTTCATGTTTTTGTTTCGTAAATCAAATCTCACAAAAAACAGCTAGTTTTAAAGTGTCCGCCAAAGAAAAATTCATCAGCTGCAAAAAGGAATTGATATCACTTAAATCCAAACAAAACATTTATGCTTATCCACTGTATCCATCCAATATGCGAAACTATGGATATGTCTCGCGAATTGAAGTGATGTCAATTCCATCTTGTTGCTGATGATTTTTTTTTGCGGACGCTTTTCTAACTTTTTGTTTTTTTTTTTGTGAGATGTCGCATGTTTTTGTAATGCAACAAACATCACTTACAATCAAAGAACATAAGTGTTCAATGCTGAATGTTCAATTTTCAATTTTGTTCGCCTTGGGAATGCATCATTTCATTTTGAACATTAATTTACCGTTATTTAAGTAGCTGGTATAAATGGCATTTCCGGATTCTTTGATACAACCATCAGAGGATCATCAAGAAAAAAACAAGGCGGGGAGAGGCAGTAGAGCAAGTCCTTCTGATTGTGGACTTCATTCTAAAATCGGCTAGCTCACTTAAGTTTGTCAGCGAAAAAAATTGTTGTTTATTGATATTTTCCCGTTATTGCAGTGATCGAAGAGTTTAATATCGTATATGCGTAGCGTATAGAATATAGACTGAATGAAGCCTTGTCAATCGGTAAAACAGGTTTAGTCCGGTAATCTTACTTGTTCGCGTCTTGTTTTTTTTTTCCTTGGTGGGCGAAATGCTACCGTGTCTCCTGATATTGTATCGATAAATGGTACGACGGATTAAAGCTTATATTATTATTTTTTAGGCTCTAATTTCCTTTACAGCTCCAAGTTTTTGACTTCGCAGTTCCTATAAGTTCTTCAATCTTTATCGACTGCTATATAGAATGTTTTCTTGATTTAGCAGAGTTATTCTCGGTTTGCGATGAGCGTGGCCCAACAAATGGGGTTGTTTTTGAATTTTGCCATGCAACCCATTGAAAACACCATTCATGTTCGCTACATTCCCATAGTCTACAAATATTCGAAATAATAGGAAAAACCATTCTTCAGTATTATGTCTAAGTGTTCTTCAGTATGTGTCGATAAGCTCTATGGCATTCGAATTAACTAAAAAAATATATGTTTACCCAAATTTTCCCCCACGTAAGCGTTGGCTGGAGCACCAGCCTTGGATATGCAGTTTATTGGTAAATCTCCCAATGAACAAAGTAATTATGAAATAAAAAATTGCAATAAAAGTTCTCATGGTCTTTGTCATAACGTTTAATCTGTAGCGATTTTGTTTTTCATGATATTTGATTGGCATACCTATTCATGCACACATTTCACTCTATGGCAGTATACATATGGGCCATTTAAAGTGACCCAATTTAAACAATACATAACTTTTTTATTTGTTAACAATTTGTTTCCGAAATTTGAAGACAATAAACTAGATATATAGGAGATATACGTCAGTTTACAAATAAATGACTACAGTCTTGACTCGATTGTCGGGATTAATTATTATTGCAAGCGGTAGTCCGAACTAATGATATCATTTTTAACTGAGAAAAAATAAACCAAATAAATAAAGAACTGGCAGAAAAATCCATAAACGTATGTTTTTGCCCCTCTAAATTACCTGCATCGCCTAACCGTTATGTTAGAAAATACGCGACCAAATATGTCATTACAAACTAAAAAACGAAAAAAATCCGGATTACCTCAGACAAGGTGACAAGATCCGGACTGTAAAATACATATTGGAAATATGTATTCAGTAGTCCAAATTGACGTGATATCTGGATTAAGGTGGTCCGGATTACAGAGCCAAGACTGTATTGAGAAGGGGCTTTTTTAGGTGGGTAGTAGAAAAGAGCTAATTTTTGCATTATTATCTTCAAAACAGGTAAATGAGTACAAGAGAATGAAAACTGCTGAAATTTAAATTATTGTTTCGCAAGAATATTAAAGCTCAACTCTTATTGAATTTCGTTTTTCCACTTATGTGGTCCGCATTCGACATGGTAAGGCATTGCATGATTCTTTCATTTTCTCTGTCTTGTTAGCGAAGGCAAATAATTTGGATCTTAAATGTATTTAAAATCTTCATGTAAGGAAACATACAGAAATTATGTAAAATACGTTGATTGTGTCGTCTGAGCTATACAGGGTGTCCCGCAGCTGGTTAGCCATAGACTGTACAGGATGACTTAAGAAAAATGTCACCAAAATTATTTGTCTAGATTTTACTGTTACGGAATAATCGGATTTTTTGTTATTCTTGTAAAAAAAAACACGACTTTTTTCAAAAAACTCCTAATTTCTAGCTTCCAGTTTACCCAAATCGATGTTTTTTTATATTCTTCTGAAAGTACACAAAATATCGACATATCGAACGATGCGAAGAGTTTCGTATCTTCTGATATACGACGTTTTGAATTTTGCAGAAATTTCAGTTTCAACTTCTAATGTCAAAATTAAACCCAAATTTCATAACGGTACATTGGAGTGGCAAATTTACAAAGCTCGCAAAAGTTGGCCCATTTCCTAAGCTTTCGAACGGCATATAAGAATAAAGCACAGAGTCAACCAGTCATCTTGCTTTTACGTGGGAATCAAATTGACACTCTCATTCATGAACGAAGTGGTTTTAATTTTAATAGTTATTAGTTTTTTTATTATAGTAACCAAAATTAAACAAAATTATCTTTTTATTAATTAATTCACTAATTCTAATTCTCCATCCAATATTAGGAGTATTTCAACTAGTCCATTCGACTTGCCGGATGCATAATTGGCCTCTTTTACACGTTGATGTAACTGCTGCAAGGATTTGTTGGTGTTACACGCCGTTTGAATTTGTTCCATTAGTTAGTTGAATTATACAAAATCGGTTGGGTGCAGACTTCTCTTTGGATTTTTCCCCAAACTTAAAAGTCTAAAGGTGTTAAGTCTGGACTCCTTGGTGGCCATGCAACTGGTCCGAATCTTCCTATCCATTTTTCGCCAAATTCTGCATTTAAAAAATCCGTAATTATCCTCCCGTTGTGGGCTGGGAAACCATCCATCTGCCACCAAATATTCATCTGTTGGGCAGTAGGCAAATTGTCCAAAATTGAAGATACTATTTGTTCCTCTAAAATCTGGAGAAATGCAGATGAATTCAACCGATGCGAGAGAAAAATCGGACCAATCAGCTTATCCCCAAAAACCCCCAACCTACGCCAATTAATATGTACACGGTGAACCTTCGTACAAATCATTTAACACATAAAACTAATTTGTTTATAATCACCGTTATAATAAGTAAAGCATCAGTAACTAAAGTAGCGAAAAGTATTTTTCCATATTGCATAATATCCAAATCTCTGGTTTATGTCCGAATTTTGCTTCCTTTTCAAGATTGAAGTCTGTTTGGTACATTTGCTGACTATGGTTTTTTTTTTAAATTTACACGTATTATTCAGAAACTGGATGACTCTGTGCTTTATTCTTATATGCTGTTGAAAAGCTAAGATAATGGGCCAACTTTTGTCAACTTTGCAGACTTGCCACTACAATGAACCGTTATTAAATTCGGGTGTAATATTGACTTAAAAAGTTGAAATTGAAATTTTTGCAAAATTCAAAAAGTCGTATCTCGGCAGATACGTAACCCTTCGAAACGTTTGATATGTAAAAAAAAAGTCGTTTTTTTTTACAAGAATTACAAAAAGTGCAATTACTCCTTAACGGTAAAAGCTAGAGAGATGAATTGGCGACATTTTTCCTAAAACATCCTGTAGAGTCTACCATAGATCTAAGGCTAACCAGCTGCGGGACACCCTATTGAAATAGCAGCCTGAAAAAAATGTGTCCTTGATATCCTATGTTTCCTTAATGCGTTCTAACATTTTCACAATTTTTATTCCCAATGAATTGACTAATTACGTTTACTTTAATATTTTCAAAAGTCAGTATTAAAATCGTTAAAAAAAACCTTATTAAATATAAGGAAACCATTATAATGTTTATTCATTCATCTCTTTCATCAAATAAAAAAAAATGCTAAAACCCATCTCTCTTCTAAAAAAAACGCTAAATCAACACTATATCCATACAAATTTACTTGTAACGCAATGTAAACACATCTCCCACTCCCATGTGTCTAGTTTAGTCTCCAAATGTCAGAAATGCCTGGTTTACAATGGGTCACTTGAAACGGCCCACCCTGTACTTGTGGCACAAAGGGAATCTGCGAATTCAATTTCTTTACTTTGAAATTTGGAAAATTACAAAAATAGCAAAATTGTATTTTCTATTTTAAATCGATCTATAGGTGTTCAGCACCGTTTTATTCATACGACCAATTTTTCAGAGTTTTAGGAAGTAGTAAAACCGTTGCGATGTACGTACAACTCGGCAGTGTACGTCGTGTACAAATCTCTCTCTCTCTTGATTACCGTAACTCCTAGTGGAGCATGGTGCGTTGATGACTACCGAGTGTAGTCATCAACGTTACAAAGACAACTGAATTCGGAGTGTGATACGGTTGTCAGCCTTACCACTTCCTAGTCGCATTGTTAGTTTATTATTCTACGATAAGAATATTTCTTATCAATCATCTTCTTCTGAATAATAAACTTGCGACGAGTCGTGCCGAGTTTGGAAACTCGTTTCTCTATGAGTGTCTATTTCACAGAGTGGCGACCGAACCATCACGGCCACAGAGCACGACACAAATAGGTAGTGACAAAATGATGATTTGTTATCTATGTATCTAATTCTCCTACCTTAAACTAAGCAGAAAACACAATTCGCGGTATCCTAGGATATGCTAGCAACAAAAAATAATTCAATTTCTACTTAACGTTTGTACGACTTGCAAAACCTCTCTATTATAATATGATTTTAGTATTTACCAGAAAGGAAAATATATACACTGCGCGACAAATGCTTAGGTTCATGGATATTTTTCTTTAAAATTATATAATTTCTATGTACTCTGATCAGAAATAATTTTTAAATAATGCTCTCTCAACGGTTATTTTAATAAATATTGCAACTCGCATAGCTAACGGAATTTTTTAAAATGAAAATCGCAATTTCCACTACGACAATTGTATAGGTTCACTTACTTTAAAGAGTTATCTCGTTCTGGTGAGAAGTGTTTCTGTAAACAATTTTTTCGCGTTATACTCTGTGAGTCGTATAGTGGATAATGTCAAAAGGAAAGCAACTTTCTGCCGAGGAAAAGGCGACAATTTCCATACTTAAGCAAGAAGGATATTCAAACGGACAAATGGCAATATGGATTCAGCGGAGCTCGAACGTTGCAAGTAATTTTATACGAGATAGTGAAAATTATTGCCGACGATACGCAGGAGGCAGAAAAAAAGCGATTTCCGGCGCATTACGGCGACGTCTCTTAAGATAAGCCTCGAAATCGTCCCTTACTGAGCGTAAGCATGGGGAGAATTTGGGGTTATCAACAATTGTGAGGACCATCCAACGAGTTCTTAGATCTTCTTCTTGTTTGAAACGTTTATGGTTAAAGAAAAAACCAGCCTTAACCCCGCAGCATCGCCTACAGCGCCTGGAATTCGCCTCAAGATTCATGAACTGGACATTGCAATGGAGAGGTAATATTTACGGATGAAAAACGGTTTTGTGTGAACGGTCCAGATGGGTTCTCTTACTATTATCATGATATTAGGAAGGAACCTATGTACCTGTCACGCCATCACTCCCGAATAGGTTCCGTTATGGTATGGGGAGCCATATCATATCATGGAACTATCGTCTTGGTCATCCTACGAGGTCACCAAACGAGTTCATCTTATAAACCGCTCTTAGAAGAGGATATCCCTAAGATAAATGTCATGGACGAAGGCGACCCTTGGATATTGCAACATGATCTTGCCCCAATCCATAGAGCGAGGGTAGTTAAATCGTTTATTTTGGAGGAAAATGTGACTTTGTTAGACCGGGTGCCCAACTCTCCTGACATTAACACATTAGAAAACATTTGGGGGTGGCTTGTTCGGGAGGTTTACAGTAGTGGTAAACAAAAACACCCTAAAGAAGAGTTAATTCATGGAATAAAGACAGCTCGGTCTAAAATACCGCTATCCGTGCTGCATTATTTACACAATTCCCTACCTTGAAGGCTTTATAAAATTATAAATAAAAATGGCGGAAATACACACTATTAAATAACAAAAAATTCTCTTGTTTTTTTTGTATTTCTCCTGCTTGACACTTTTCTGAAATATTTTTCAGCGAAAACATTAAGTATAGTCCATCTATTTTATTTGTGATATTTACTAGTTTCGAAAATAACATTTCTTGAACCGGTAAACTTTTTTTTTACCGTTTCCTGGAAGGAAATATGTGTGAACCTAAGCATTTGTCGCGCAGTGTATATGAGTGAAAGTAGAGAACATTTGATATCAAGCAGATTCATTTTAAGATTCCTTTTATAGCTTTACCACCAACAGTACATTACTTCAAATAACTCCAATGCCAATAAAACGAATATAAATCTTGACCAAAAAATAATAATCAATCAATAAATTTAGTTCAACCATAAAGCAAAATTTTATGTACCGTATGGATATCCAAAATTCTCAAAAGCCACCAAATTATGCCACCCTAGAAGCATTTTCCGTTATTGTTTATCATTCAAAAGAAAACTATACATATTTCCAAGGTTGATTTGTGTATTTTTCTAAACACACATAAAATGGATTTTTCGTCCATCAGCACGAATATTTTCCAAGAAAGTGTCGTTGGTTGCGTATACGCCATAACATCTTAATTTTTTTTTTAATGTATCTTATAGCTTAATTCGTTTAATTCAATGTTCAAATTTTGAAAGATCTCTAAAAACAATTAAACCACCATATATCGATGGAAATGTCTTCCTTCTCTAGTACATTAGCGTGTAAGGTATAAATTCAGCAATATTGAACAGTCGTGTTTATTTGCTTTCCTATATCGTTAATAGACCACAATCCACATCTTTACCATATAATACTAAAATAAAAATCTTGTTTTCATATAGGTAGCATGCATATGCGACATGCACAACCAAATCGTCCAGGACGGCCCAAATGGAAAACTCTGCTGAAAATAGAAAAAAAAAATGAATTTTCATCTCCCTTCTAATTCACTTAATCAAATCGAAATTTATTGCCACCCCAACCTTTAGTGCACCCAAAGACTAATTGGTCGTTTATCGGTCGGCTAGAATACTCTAGCGGGAGATATACTTTCACTTATGGGAAGTATTAACTAATTCACAGTCGTAGAGAATAGGTGAAAAGTTCCTGTGATGTGAGTGAGTGTTGCGCTATACTCATAGCCGCTCAATACTTTAATCCGCTCTAAGTCCGTTGTTAAGGATCAAGAGTCAAATATTTTTCTGTTTCGGTGTCTATTACATTGAATTTGCCTCTAAGTGATCCCCAAAAACTAACATTACATGACTACATTCCATCCTTTGTGTCATCGGAAGAATCTTCCGTGAAAATTGTTTTGTCACCTGCTTAACTCATTTTTTATCGATGATGGGGTCTCCTAAATACATACGTACATACGCTATACCGAGCTAGTATGCACGTGGATATGGCTAAATTTAAGGCACTCAATGTCGAGGAATGTGAGCGCAATGTCTTTAGGGAATTTTCCGGGGGAAGAGTTATGACGATGAGTTAGCATCGTGTCTATTTTTTGGTGAAAATCTATACACACAATGATAAATGGAAATTTTAATGTTAACAAATCGAGCCTTTGACACCAGTTGTTGTTATGACTGCACTAAGCGCCCCGGTAGCTATTGTGATGACGTGTTGGTGTCAAATGTCATTAGGTTTTGTAAAAGACAACTTTTCAGCCGTTCGTTTTGGGCTATTATTAACCGCAAAATTGTGATATTTGTGTTTAGTTTATTATGAAGAAGGCAACATAATAAATTGATATCGAATTCTGTTTATATAGCAAATGTGAAGCCAGTTACTGTTGACAATATCAAATATCTGATTTATAAAATGGGCCAATCGACTTGATTGATTTCCGAAAATAATCATAAATTTTTGCTAATGGTCGCGAGAATGGCGGTTGTTTTGAAATAATAGAACATAGCTCAAATTTTTAAGTAGTTCGTTGACTGACAAATTATCCGCTTAATTTTAAATTCAGTATCTATTATTAAACATAACAAAGAATGGTGTGGTGTCAATTCTTTTGGTGACTGTTGTTTTCTTTTTAACCTTTTTTTTTGTGTTCTGTGGAATAAAAAAACTTTTATTCTAACAGTTAAAAAATGATTTCTTTTCTTACCATACCGACGCCGCAATGCCATCTACCTTACATGAAAAATGGATTTTCATACATGTAATTTCCCAAAGAAAAAGGCAAAAACAAACCAAGCCACGTACCCTTGTAATGTTTTTTTCATCCCTTCTAACATTTCATCTAACATTAACATTTATATTTTCACACCTTGGATGACGATCCTACATACATTTATTCCATTTTTATATGCATGACTGTACCCATAGAGATATGCGTGTTTCATGTTGTTTATTATTTTTCGGGGTATGTCGTTTTTAAGCATATTCAAGTGTGAAAAATTTTGTTAGCCCCAAGAGAGAAATTGACCACCAGTATTTATGTCATCGGCTTCCTTATCGGGTAGCAGTACGACGAGGACATTTTATGCAGTACACGCTCGATTATGGTTATACGTATGAAAAGAAGCGTGCATGCGGTGTGGCATGAGGAACATTAATATTTCTCTGAAATGTACGTAAATGTGTAAATGCTAATATATCAAGAGATTTTTAACGCCAGAGTTGTTTAAAGCTTTTTTGTTAGAAATTTGAATTAAATTGGCATACAAATAATGCTTTGCCCAAGTAACACATAAAACTATGCTATTTATGTGCATACAAGAAATAGGAACAAAAATATGCAAAAAAACGCATTGTGAATTGCTGTTCATTGTGAATTTTCTGCTTATTTCAATGGTTGCACTGCCATTCCATAAGGTGGGGTCAACTTACTGAAATCCTGTAATTCGCTCATAAGTAACAAGTATAAAAAAAAGAGTTGTCTTCGAAATTGTGCCTCATTGTGAATTTTTCATATGTCTCGATAGTTGTTACTTTGGATCCAATCCTGTGAAAGAAATTTACTGAAATTTGCTCATATATTAAAGAAATACACGCAGAAATAGGTGAAAAAGAACATATTGGGAATTTTAGCTCATTGTGAATGTTTTTTATAATAGTTATTATGCTATTCTTGCCGGAGTCTAATCTAACAAATCCAAAATGATGAAAATCTGTCAAGCCGTTCTCGACTTATAAATGGTGTAACTAACACGACTTTCTTTTATATATAAACTGCGCGACAAATGCTTAGATACACCCATGTTTCCTTCAGGAAACAGTCAAATCAAAAAGTCAAAAAGGCTTATCGGTTCAAGAAATATTATTTTCGAAACTATTAAATATCACAAAGAAAACGGATGGACTGAATCCCCACATGACATTTTCCTTAAATTAGAGTAATATATTTCATTCAAAGAGTAAATTTCCAGTGCGACAATTGCTTAGGTTCAGGGACAATTTTACCGTTTTACATAACCTTTTCGCTGAAAAATATTTCAGATAAGTATCAAAGAGGAAAAATACAAAAAACAAGAGCATTTTTTGTTATTTAATAGTGTGTGTTTCGGCCATTTATATAATAAATTATAATTTTATCAAGCCTTCGAGGCAGGGAAGGACAGATATCAGTATTTTAGACCTAGCTGTTTTAATTCCATGAATTAACTCTTATTTAGAGTTGTACATTTGTTTACCACTACTGTAAACCTCCCGAGCAAACCACCCCTAAATGTTTTCTATTATGTTAATGTCAGGGAAGATGGGCACCCAGTCTAACAGAGTTACATTTTCCTCCTCAATAAAAGATTTAACCACCCTCGCTGTATGAATTGGGGCAAGATCATATTGCAATATCCAAGGATCGCATTCGAACATGACATTTATCTTAGGGATTTCCGCTTCTAAGAGATGTTTGTAAGATTAACCCGTTTGGCGACCATAAGTCGATATTTCCATGATATGATATGGCTCCCCATACCATAACGAAACTTATTCGGGAGTGATGGCGTGACAAGTACATAGGTTCCTTCCTAATATGTATCATGATAATAGTAGCAGAGCCCATCTGGACCGTCCACACAAAACCGTTTTTCATCCGTAAATATTACCTGCCTCCATTGCGATTGCGATGTCCAGTTCATGAATCTTGAGGCGAATTCCATGTGCTGTAAGCGAAGTTTGGGAGATTAAGGCTGGTTTTTCTTTTTAACCGTTAACGTATCAAACAAGAAGAAATCTAAGAACTCGCTGATAAACCCCAAATTCTCCCCAAGCTTACGCGCGGTAAGGGGCGAACTCGAGGCCCTCCCCAGGGGGTAGTTTCAACGGCGGGCCAATGGAGAAAAATATTTCCGAAGAACGTTCAAGTTGCGTCAATGAGACTGAAGGCGATGAAATTAGTACGGTTCTAGCCGCCCTAGTTTTAATATTTGTACTGTCAATAATGTTATTAATTATTAGCTCAAATTTAATTAGAATTTTCGTGATTTCGTCGCCTCGTGTCTCGTAACTTGAACGATGTTACCACACCGAACTTGAATCGTTGTCTGATCCAGCACAATGGCCGAAAATTCTAGGCCTTCAGTTTTTAGAAGCTGTCGCGAAAACTAAACCAACGGAAATAGGAGAAATGTCAGTTCCACTTGAAAGTCAGAACATACACTTTTCCCTAAAATTAACTAAGAGAAAACCATCAGAGAAGAAATCAAAACCAGGTGGCTAGTTTGCTAAAAAAGCACAAATAAGGCGTTTTGCTTTCGGCGGAAGCGGAGTCCGCATTTTCAACAACGGACTACCCAGGACTGGAAGCATGTTCCTATATACAGTCGCCTCTCGTTAATTCGAACCTCGGTAATACGAATTTTTCGATAATCCGAACTAGTTAACCTGTCCCTTCGATAAATCGAAAAAAGAGCCAAGTTTGTATGAAGTTGTATACACTCGATAAAGCGAAATGATTTCGTTCAACTGAGTGAGCATTTTATAATTCGAAATTTGCATTTAGAAACTCTTTATAATTAGAATTTTTCCTGAAGTGTTCCTGTTGCTGTCTTTTAAAGGCTAATTGTGAAAAGATTACACATTTTCTTCAGTTTATTGTTAACTTTCAAGTGAAAATGGTTTCGAAAAAGTACCCGTGCATATCCGTAGATGTGAAAAGACAAATTATCGCGGCAGTGGAAAATGGTGATAAAAAAAGATTTGACAACGAATTTAAAGATTTCAGCATTTACTACTACATATTTTAAAACAAAAAAATAAAAAAAAGTTTGGAAACCACATTACATTAAAAAAACGCAAAAGAATGCGATAAGGTATCATATTTTCTCATTAAATTTAGTGTATCTCTAGTCGATCACAAAATAAGAATTGTTTCGATATTTTTTCATAAACTAACTTTAGCTTGACTATTTAATCCCATGATACGTTTAGGATCTACCTAGTGCTGTTTCGCTTTATGTTGGAACAAAATTTAATTACAGGTAAAAGCACACTATTGAAGGGAAGCCTTTAAAATGGTTGAGGCAGTGTCGCGAGAAATGTTCGATTGGAGGAGCTTTGCTGAATTATAAAATAAATTATTTTATTTACATAGTCCCTTTTTTCGATAATAATTCGAACACTCAATAATTCGAAATTTTTTCGTTGTCCCTTGGGCTTCGAATTATCAAGAGTCGACTGTATGTATTATGTAATTATGTACTTATGTCAATAAATTTTTCTTTTATTTTTAATTTTCGTTACTTCTATTCTATTACAATTTTTTCGTGTATAGAAACTATAAGGGGCGCTTCCTTCGCCCCGGGCGCCATTTCACCTAAAGCCGGCCCTGTTTTGACATTTTCCACTATATCATAGAGTAGGTACAACGCGAAAAAAAAAATGTTTCCACAAACACTTTTCACCACGAAGAGATAACTCTTTAAATCAAGTGAACCTATACAATTGTCGCAGTGAAAATTACGATTTTCATTTTAAAAAATTCCGTTAGCTTTCCGAGTTGCTTGATAAAATTGCAATATTTATTGAAATAACCGTTAATTGAGAGAGCATTATTTAAAAATTATTTCCGATCAGAATACATAGAAATTATATCATTTTAAAGCAAAATATCCATTAACCTAAGTCCTAAGCATTTGCATTTATACGCAATGCCTTCAAATGACTGTAGCAGCTAAAGGGCTAAGAATCGGGGATATGTTTCTTACAAATCACATGAGGATGCGCTTATCCGGTGCGTTTATGCGGCAGTTTCCGGACACCCTGTATATAGATAAGAAAACTTCTAAGAAATTATACTTAAACTCGAAGTAATTCTCTCAGAAGTTTCATTGAAAATAGGAGACTTATCGCAACTGAATAAGGAGACTTTATCGATTCCAAAATTCCCACAGATATCAGTTATACATAAAATTTCTATTTCATAGCTCTCTTCTGAGTATCCGCCGCATAAATATTTTAGTAGTATCGATGAAAACCCCAAAACCAGATGAAGAAAAACCTCTCACCACAATACAATTATATATGTACTCGGAAAGGGGAATTTTATTTGATTGATTTCTCTTGATATGATCCCATATATGTATGAGGAAAATGTTCGGTATTGAAAAAAAAATGTTTCTGATCTTCATTTTATATTGACTTTTTATTGACCATTTTTATTATGGTCCAAGTGGTATTCAATTAAATATTCGTTATATATTAAGAGTGATCGTTATTTGCTTCTTGGAAAATGATCGTTAAGAATGCACGCTAAATGATCATAAATACTGAAATTTCCATAAAACAATAGCATAGATCTATTGGATTTTGGTCAATTGATTTGTTTGATAGCGGTGTGTGGGAATTCGATGTATAAACATTAGATTGATATGAATAAGAATGCATTTTTATTAGATTAACCTTAGAAGAGACTATGGGTCCATGATTTTCCTGGCTAATGATCTTTATTGAGCTATATGGCTGTACTGGTAACGGAAGGATTATCGAAGAGTTAGATAGGACTCGCGTATGATAAGAAACTGGCCAAAGATATTTTGAATGTTACTCTTTTCCTAGAACAGGTTAAAGCTAAAAAGAAAAATTATTTCAACAATTCAGCTTCTAAAAATGAAACAAAGTGCAATATATTGCATTACGATATTGTAGATCTGTAAGAAATATAGGTACAATTGATCCTTTTAATAAATCGAACTCCATTATTTCCATAGACCAATCATCGAAAGGCTCGAAGACCGACAATTTGATTAGTATTGCCATGTTCAAAGACCTCAACCTAAGAGCTCCGCAAAGAAGGCGATATCAATTGAAGTTCCACTTGATTGACCCATGGCCAGAGGCACACCGAAGAATATACGTATGTGTCACATGAAAGAGCAACGACGACGCATTGTTCTCGGCTATGACACAATCTAAGATAGAGCCGCCTGTTGAAATAGGCGGAAGCATTACCGCCAGAACCCAGAAGGGGCGATGTGCCAACACCGCAGACCGAGCGACTCGTTGCCATATCATACATTGGTATATAAATAACGAGGCAAGGTAGAAGAAGAACTCCATAATTTTTCCAAAATCAAACAGTTATAGTAGTATAGTACCCTGATAATTTCTTTCTACAAAAAAAAAGAACACCAGCCCACATTCATTCGGAATAAGTATTTTAAAATGTGTTTTTTTTTATTCTTTTAGTTTTATTTTTGCTCGCGGGGGCGGTAAGCATATTATAGTTACATACTTAACAAAAGACAGATGCAGACATTCAAAAGAATTGATAATGAATTAACATTTCAAATAATCAACCGAATTAAACAATGAAAATGAAAGAATTAATGTTACCGAAACGCCTTTTTTATGGAAAATAAAATGTTCTCATATAGCCGTACCGCGTGGAAAAATGATATCAGTCACATATTAAACACTTTGTTAGTTGACTTTCATAAAAATATCACAAATACGTGACTAGAATTCAAGGAGTAGTTTTTGAATTAAAATTAAGATACATACGAGTATGTTTGCTACTGGAAGCGATTATACTTTACATACGGAACATGTGTTATAATTGCTAATCGGGATCGTTTATGAACAAAAGTATATTTTTATACTGGTGCATATGCCGGCATGTGAACTCATTCTATTCTGCTCGGCTAAATTGTCATTTCCAAGTGTGTATACAGGCGATGACACGATGAAAATTTGAACAAATCGTATAGCTAGCAGTAATCCATCATTGTCCAGGCGGTCAAACACAAAAATTTAACCCTAAACATGAATCCTTGACACTGACCATCGGTCACCACACTTTCACCAGCAGACAATTCGTTAATATCCATTATGAACGCCCACAATCGCCATTATAAGCGGACAAATCTTCTCAATTGAATTTGTGTTTTGTTTTCCAAAAGGTGCATTATCTGCCCTCACTCACAATCCAATTCCATCAGTGGATTAGAGAGCTATTGTTTGGGGAAATTGATTAAGTGAAAATCCCAAGAATTAGTAGTTATAGAGAGATACCAGCCTCAAAGTGATTGATGGCCGAGACTTATTTGTTTAAATGCTACAAATGCAATACCTACGAAGAAGCTCATTTTTAGCCTTTCGAATCTCACGAAACTCTGAGCTATATACATAATATGATTTTTAGTCGCAGAATATCAAAAATTAATACTTTTATGGTGGGCTATAAAGTACAAGTGCTTAAATATGAATAAATTACTTTGATTGAAATAAATACTTCTTATTGTTCTTCTCTGTACCGTAACCCTTTGTGGGGCATGGTGCGTTCACTCAGCCGTTTATAAGCTATTTCGAGTCAACATTACATTGCTTATAATTTTTGGAGTGTATATAATGTTGCAAGCACTATATATTTCCTATCCGCACATGTACAAAAATTTTTAGAACACGCCGAGATTCGATCTCCGACCTCTAGATTACTAGCATCGTAGAGTGCATCTCAACAAAGTGAGCCACAGAGCGTGTCAAAAAATACACGCAATGAATATTTGCGCAAAATGCTAAATTTTACGACTCTGAATCTTATGGCGCTTATACTAAGCACGTCGGTGGGTACCTAGCGATACAGAACAAAACCTAGCCAAAATTATGTTTCGAATCGAAATTGGGGTTTTAAAACCCAATTTATGGCACATCTGCAAAGCTTGGAGTCCTAGCGTATCTCCATTAGAAAGATACAGTCGACCAAAAGTCCCACAAACAGTGCAAACTTTGACGCACTTAGCTGCAATAAAAAGCGAGATAATCGCATTTTTCTGTTTTCAGATCGAATTTTTGAAAATTGATTTTATGGGACCCTAAGCAGAGCATTTTGCGACTTGTGGCTGCACTAAGTACGTTCAATTCAAATCTCACACTCGGCACTTTTGGAGTAAACATATTAGAGAGCTATACACTGACGTAAAAAACGCCGTATACGTAATTCGAAATTTCCAAGGAAAAACTCCCGCGAGTCGTACGTAAAACTTTTACGAGATTTTTTAACTAATTTTACAACAGCTACAAATCGCGACCCAACAATTTTGATGGTTTGAAGACGTCAAATACACGGAAATATGTCCATGACTCTTTAACACATGCTAAGTTATGATATACTGTTTCGTATACGGTAAGCAAGCGAATTTTTATATGGAATGTCAAATTACGTCGTACTATTTCCAACGACTTGCTAAAACTCTATATCTCAAGCGAGATTCGACAAACGTTATATTTTGATGAAATATTCAATTGAGAACCTGTCTGCACTTAAACATGCGCATTTACTTTTTCTTCTTCTTCCATGCCTCGTTCTTTATACTGTTCCATGGCGTCGCGTCGCTCGACCTGCGGTGTAGGCTCATCGCCCTTTCTGGTGGTAATGTCTCAGCATATTTCTACAGGCAGCTCTATCTTGGATCGTGTTATCGCCGAGACCGTTGATACTTTTTACCGACTAAAAAAAATTAGCGTAGTTTGACACATTTATTTTCACTTTTTTTCATGAAAATGTTGGCTCTAGATTACAAAAAATTGTATAGTTTGTATTTATTGTCAAGTTGAATAATGAGTCGTACTAATTTGAATCATTGCTCTTCATATTGTGAGCTGTGGGAAGAAAAGATTAACATGTTGCGATTTCGAAATGTGGTTCTTAATGTGTTAAGGAAAACACAACATTTCCCTGGACGACCACGGATTAGCATGAAAGGCCGGATTTTAAAGCCACATTCTGATTATCGCGTCGTACACTCTTACTCCGCAGATTGTTGTCCATGCGCTCAGTTTTTTCGGAGTAGTTCTGAAGAGTATCAAAATATTTAGCGGCATTCCCGGGCTGCCGCATCAGTTGCCAGAAGATGTTCACTTTGTATCCGACACGAAGCAGGACATTTCGATCGAACAATATTTGTAGTTTTCACTTCGAAATTAATTTAAAATGGAACATCTTTTAGTTTCGCTTCTTTCTATTTAATACGTAAATCTTACAAAACGGCAATAATTTCCCAAAGCATGTAATGTAAAGAATTCAAAGTAAGAATGATAGGTATAAGGGAACAACAAACTTATAAAAATAAAGACAACAAAAAATCTCAAGAAAAATAAAAAATAAAAATAAGTTCAAGCTAAGATACAGAAAGTTTAAATAAAAAAAAAACAATTAAAATTCAAAAAGTTATGAAAAATAATTAAAGTTTATGTAGTAGGTACGGATTTTTTAAAAGAGTAAAAAGAAGAAGGTAACAGAGGTAACTTTCTGCTATTTGGTAAACATAAAACTATATAAATAAAATATCTTTCCCCAAATGAGCAACACTACCTCCCATTAAAATATTCTCCACCATGAACGGGACACCCTGTATAGGGAAATTTCAATGTGTTTTGATAGCTTCAATTCGATCAAAGATATTAAATACATATGCTTAATAAGTGAAGCATCCTTATTCAGGCAAAGGGTCTTTTAATTGAGGTTGAAGCTATGTATCTTGAAAGCTAACTTTTTGATTTGCAACTGATTTTTGATGCATTTTTTTTTACAAATATTTTAGTTACTTTGCGAATATCTTGCCCTATGTCGTTAGACGTAGAAAACTAAATTTCGATAATGTTACATATTAGTAAATTTTCTGCCTAGAAGGTAAGGAAATCGATTCAGCGATGTCCGTTTGTCCGTCTCTGTCTGTCTGTCTGTTTCAATACAAACTAGTCCCTCAGTTTTGAAGCTATCGGGCTGAAATTGTGTATACAAGTTTAATTTGAGTGTACGCTGTATATATCCGAACGAATTGGCGTATACCCCATGGCGTCATGGGGCTGACATAAAAACCAAACCAAAATCCAAAATTAAGCAAAACTTTTTTTCTTTTTGAACCAATCTTAACCAAGCTTCATCCAAGCTTGCTCCTAGTTAAGCCTCAAAACATCCAAGAAGATATGGAATCAGAACACGTCATAGGTCTGCGTTAGCAGCACAAAAGAAGTTAAAGTTGCATTCAAATGTGACGGGTATTCAAATTAGCTTCGGTCTGGGGTTTTTTTTTACAGAAAGAGGAAACTACATAATTGAAAGGAGTTATCAAAAAACTTGTAATTAATTTTACGCGCGGAAATAACTTTTAAAATGCATTTAGGTAGGGGCCCAACGAAATTTCAGACCCGGAATTTTAAACTCCGAATTCCAGTTAGGATAAAACGTTGATGTTAACGACTACACACAGCAGTTGTGTCAAAGCACCATGCCCCTCAAGAAGTTAGGCCAATGAAATAGAGTTTAGTTACAACATTTTGTTAAAATATTCTTCTGTAAATAAATTAGTTTTTTTTTTATATTTTTGACAGTTTTAATAATACACCATTATTACCTATAAAAAATAAAATTCAAGTTTAACCGTGAAATGTTATGTAAGTATTCGTATAATAACTATTTTCAAAAATAATTAACCCATTTCTTCCCAGCGTTGCGTATACGCAACACGAAGTTTAACCTCTGTAAACACCACCAAATTTAAATTGAAATGGAAAACGAATCATGCAATTTTTAACGGACATTGCTTGGCTCTATTTCTGCATATTTGTCATAGCGAATCATCCATTGGGTCCTTGAGGATATAAGAGAAAGTAATAACGTGTTTTTAGGACATTTTTTGTCATAATTTTAAAAATATTCAAATATCTTAAAATCAATATACAAATGCACTTTCTATACGACAAACAATTGCTAATTATTTAATTTAAATTGGTTTTGGAAAAAGGTTGATCCTTACTGCAGGAGCATGTGCTAAACATAGGTTATGCGTTCACGCAACGTTGGGAGTTTCCCGGTACAGTAACTCTGGGGCAAACGCATAAAGAGCAAAACATTTTCTTGCTGTGTAACGCAGGTTTCGCATCAGCAATATGTTAAACTGAGTTCTAAATACCTCAATATCTACGATACACATGTCACTCAAGGTATTTGTATCCAGTACTCTTTTGTGAGTCACATGCGTCTCATTGAAGAAAGTAAAACGATAAAAGAAGTTACGAGACAATGACAGCTAATTACTTGCCAGTTGGTCTAAAGCAATTTTTCAAATACATATTTCTTGATGGTGTCGAGATGTTTGACGGATTTCTACGGTGGATAAAGGGAGCTCTGTAGTGAATGTATATGTACCCTGAAAAGTCTATGCAAATATTGGTACAGTTTTCACTCCTTCAAACCTTTTCCAATTAAGGACAGTTTTGTTAGAAAAGAGCTACTAAGTAAATTTTTGCTAAACTTTTCTGTAGTAAATTTTTCTCTTGCACTGGACGCTAGAACATATTATTTCTAGTCAAGTTACTATTTACTTTTGTCACAAGGTATTGTGAATCAATCGGGAATCGCTAAAAGGATGTAAGACAGACTTCTCGGCGATAATTGTGGCTAGCAGTCTTCATGTTGAGCAGTTCCCCTCTATGTATTTTGGCTGTTGACTTGATCATCTAAATTGTAATATGATTGTTCAAATCTGAAATAGAAAATTTAAAAAAAGCGAAATCCAGGCTAAAGCCGACCTCCATTATAATGCAAATGGCCAATTACTTGTACATCTTATCTAATATGGTTAGTTTTTGCGTATAGAGAAGATTCACACAATTTTCAGAAAGCTTTACATTATAGCCCTATTCGACTCACTGGATCATTTCCAGATTTATTGGAAATCCCATACAAAATGATAATCCTGGAAGTTGATCCTGGGTATGACTTGGATCATCTGCCAAACTAATCCCCTAGATGTCTCCGCGAACAATTTCCCTGAAATTTCCCGTATGTCAATTTGTTATTTAGTATTTTTGGTTTGTAAACTTTATTCAGAGTTAATCATTTTAATATTTCTTGCTACTTATCCTTTTAATTGTATCTCGCACGGTGCATAATTACAAATGCAATTTATAATTTAGAATATCGCGTTGGGGCCAGATGACACGATAGTCAGCTGTTACCGATTTGGGAAATTTTGATCCGATTTCATTCGACTTGGACAGGATCAATGATCGAGTCAGTCGAATAGGGCTTATATTGAAATTAATTTTTGTTTTGCATAGGTCTGCCATATTTTCCTAGGTCATGAAATTGTGCAATGATTTTTTAACTTTCAGACGTAAGCAAGCAAAATATGGCAGAACTATCTTCAATTCAATGTGATGTAAAAGCTTTAAGAAAATAGTGTGCGTCTTATCTATACGATATGACTAACCACTAGATAAGGTGTACCAAAAACCCATCCAAAATGTTGCAAAAAGTTTCATCTATATCGCTGTAGTGAGTGTTTCAGGATTGTATCACTAAATTTATTATATAAACCAACAATTTTTTTGCAACACAGAAGTTTAACATTTAAATTTTCGTTTAATTTTTTTTTACCAAGAAACTCCCAACGTTGCGTCAACGCAACATCACGCTGGGAGCCACTGGTAACACTTAATGAAATTTTTTGAATTTTTTTATCTTAATTGTATTGTAATTGATTGGAATTTACCAAACAACTTCATAGTTTTAGCGTATTTTTATCCTTGGGAAGAAATGGGTTAAAGTTCTTAAAAGTGACTACACTTTTTGAGCGCATAGTTGCACGAAAACGACATGTACTACTGACTATTCTTCAGGAATTGACCAGAATCCAGCCGAAAAACGAACAAAAGTAAAATAAAATCCTGATAAAAACACGCACAGCGTAGTATATTAGAAAATTTTTTTTAATATGGCCAAAAAAAAATAAAAGAATAAAGTGAAGCAACACAAATTTGGCCTTCTTTGAATTTACATACTACATCTTTGAAAAGAAAAAATAGTCACTACTATGTGAAATACTCTGCACATGAATGTTTGGATTAATGATCAATGTAGCTATAATGTAAAATTCAAAATTACCAATAGATTTTTCGCTACCAGATGGACACGGATCGTATTTCTTATTTTGTATTTCATATTTTGGCAGCTGTAACCACAATCAACCCATTACAGAAACCCATCCGCGCAGCCTCACATTAATTTTCATTGAGAAATGTATAGACTTGTCGCATAATTCTCTAACCAGATACCCTCATTTACGTAATTGCATAGTGAACTATTTCCATCTACATACATATACGCATATTTCACATGCAGACCACTTTCTATCCGCACATATAGACTAAATTGAGATGATTTTAGTGAAAAGTTCAAATGACATGCACTTTAAAATGCTCTAAAAATATCCGTTTAATGACCATTTAAGCCAAAATCTCACCCTCCCAAAATGTCATATACCATAAATAATGTAAATCCTGACAACTAAAATTGTCATTTAACACTGATCGCACACGATCAGAACCGGGAAGCAGATCAACTAGAATCCATACGCAAAGCGTACATTGAATATAGGGCCCTTGTTCAGGCGCATGACCTCTTCGATTGAGGATCAACAAAAGAACAAGGAGGAGGATGCGGAATTTTTCCTTTTTCGAAAATTTGAAATTGTCATATGTCGCGTGCCATATAGTTTTGCTACAATTCAGATGATGTTGTATAGGCGCACACGTTCTATGTCATTGCATTTCTTTTGCTTCGTATTATGGTTGACAGGGGGATATTTGTCATTTTGGTGTTGTTTCTTATCAGCGAAAGGGAATATTAAATGGAATAGGGGATTCTTTCTCAAAAATTACATTTAGTTATTAATAGAGAGACGCGGCATGTTGATTATGGTGGCATTTTTCAAAATGAGATATATACTTTGGCGGACAATTTTAATCTTAATTCGAAGAAATATATTTTTACATTAATCGTGTGTTTCTACTTGAATTTACTTCTTTCCTTCTTTTTCGATCATCCCATTTTTATTTTACATTATTTCGCTATATACAATTAACAAAAAATATATGCGAGCAAACAAAAATACGTCTGCATACTCCACTCCTGATACGCAATTTCCATAATACCTATATTCACTGACTAGAAATACACTTCTCGAATAATATCAAACGCCACCTCTTCCGATGACTTCCTATATCCACCCGTTCTGTTCACAAATTTCGGAAATGGCCTTTGCCCTTCAAGTAGCACTCTGTATTGTCAAATTATTGATTAAGCGCTTGACCCCGAATCGAATGAACAATTCTTCGACATCTCAATCTGAAATTTTGTCAAATGACAACGACGAAAGGTTACTTTTTGCAAACCCTCTATCTATACCCTTCCGCATTGTTCTGCATAACCCATATGGTCACTATACACGAATTGTGCGTTTGCGTTGGCAGTAACGTTCTGAACGCAGATCTGCCCACTGGGTACGTAACTCCCGAATCCAATAAATGTCAGAAAATTTATTGCTTGTCTATTGTTACATTGAACATTTTCAAAAAATAAAAGTGAAATAGAATAAATGAACATAAAAGGATATAAAGGAAAATATCACACAATCACACACACACATAACGGCATAATGGACAGCAAGCATGACGAGTGGTCAGTTGGGTACATCAATAGAATATTGAAGGATTCGAGAGGGTACACGAGGACGAGATGATGGTGACAACGGGTCAAGAGCAGATGCTCTCGAATTTCGGATACAATTAAAATTCTTTTCAATGGCAATTTGATATGAGTAGCCGATAAGCGGATTTGAACACATTAATTCTGGATATTATCACGTTTGGAGAATTTTAAATATCGATAAAAGGATTTGATATCTGAAAATTGATTCGACAAAAATTAATGATGTGACATAGTTAGAGTGGTCTGATTAAACTAAATGTTTCGATATTAATGACATTGAAATATACTTTTGAAGGATATGCTTATGTATAGGAAACAGTCAAAAATCCGTTTCTTTTTTCTAAATATTTGCCATTCAAATAATGATGCAATAATATGTATACGTAAAATTGTTATACATAAATAAATATGTAAGTACCTATATACACACGAATTACTGAAGGCACTGTTTTAACTATAGATAGATATAGAAAAGTTGGTTTAAATATTCGCTTTTTGTGCAAGACTTTTGAATTCTCAATCACGTAGACTTCTAGAGTATTGTGATTTGTTCATTACTAAAATATTTTCATTTTATCGTTCAATTTTAATCAGCTAATTTAAAAAACGAGCAACATCCACCTGCTAGTGTACTCTCACCAATACCAGGAATAAAAATAATTCATAAACATTTTATAGTCATTGTTTACTATGGCGAATTTCAAAAGAAAGCATACGTGACCATTTTACATCCGTGCTTGAACTAAATTAATAATATTATCGGAGAATGTATGATGTTAATAATATCATGCAGCAGCAATGTAAGTGTATCGTCACAACGAACGTGCCAAAAGAAACGTGGGAATGTGGTCGAAGTCCCGAATATTTCTAGACCAAAAACTAACCTTCAACAACCTTCAGATGCATGCCATGGCAAGTTAATAGTGTTTAATTAATTTGTTAGTGAGCCGTGCGTGTGTAGGTACTGCATGTACTTTATTCGATAAAGGAAATCGCGACTCTGACACCCGATCACGATTCAAAAAGAAAAATTACCAATGCGGTACACATCGCAAAAATTTTACCGTTTCAAAATGGACAACATTATAACGAAAACACAGTTTAGTCAAGTGCATATTGCGGACGCAAAAATTATTATGAGCGAATATCTTAATGTACATAATCGTGTGTGTATGAACAATTCAATTTGACAGTAGGTGTTGAAAAATCGCTCCCACATATGCACAGTTCAAACCCCTCTACACCAAATTTAAGTTTGGCTTAAGACACAGGATAATCTTTAAAGTAAATCCAGAAGAGGGACACATCTTATAAAAACAGTCTTAATATAGAATTCCACAGCAATTAATTTTTATTCAATATGGTTAGAAAGTCATTGAAAATGTTACCGTTCATTGGAGTAAGTTTGCGAGAATAGTGAACACACCACTGTACTATACATAATTCAGCTCCTTGAAATTTGCCATTCGTTACCAGATTCACTGTTTCAAAATCGGGTCCTTAAAAATAATATTTTTACCTAAATTAGCTTACAATTCATTCATTCCTCTTTAATCCAAAAAATGCTGAGCATGACTTTAAACAGGTGTACGAGCTGTGGGAAAATAGCCCGAAATACCTGTGCATAAAACATACTAAGCTACGGTGACCATAGCGCTAAAGACGATGACATACTATCGTGCCAAAGACAAAACGCAAGTTACATGCAAGCCGCAAATAGCATATGGATATGGAACATATGCACAGAACATTTCGACTATCAAATACATTGGGGAAAATCAGTTTGGATTGGAATTATACATATTCGATATGGAGTTTGCAGCCTATTCGTAATGGGCAAAAATGTTGGTGGTTAGGAAGACCTCGCCTAGGCGTGCATATGTGCAATTTATAATTCAACTGATGTCCACACAACATATTCTTGCGGTCGACGGTTTTATTATTTATCGCGAATATCATTTTTCTTCTTTGAATTTTTGATATGTGTAGGTACTATAGTATTTGGAATTTAACGTACGGACGTTTATGTCGGTCAGTAGGTTTGATGTACGAGCAGTATGCCACCCGCTCAATAAATTGCTTGAACTTGATAGAATATTTATTTCTGGTCTATCCTGTTGGGAATGCCAATGAATTTGTGTCATACTTAATGTTGCATTAAAATGAATGTAATAACGTATACCCACATATTACATCAGTTTTTGGTTTATTTGATACATAAAAACGTTTCCTATACGCGGCAAAAACGTGTCACAAATTGTTTTAGTTCTGGAGTCAAAAGTTTGATACCATTCACTTTTGTGTCAATTTACCTATATGCTTCCTTGAAATACGTTAATATAAATAAAAACCAATTAAGGTTCCATGTAACACCATATAGCACTAGAAGAAAAGTTGAACGACCTTTCTACATCGCACGTTACAAAAAGTCCACTTCCAAGAGACACCTTTAGATCCTCGACTGTTTAACGATCTGCCTTTCGAATTTAAAAAAAAAATTATACCAGTCAAATTTCAAAATTTTACTCAAAAAGGTGGTTTTGAAAGTCCTACCTATTTAAATAGGTAAACAGTAGATTGACGACCCCATACAGTGGCGATCCTACATAGGGGTTTTGGGGGTTCAAACCCCCTCCGATATTAATTCATAATACAGTGATATTGCAAAAGCGGCTGAAAAATTCCTTCTTGTGTCGAGGATGTTTCGGAAAATTTAGCAGATTAAGACATGGAATATTTCAAACGGAGAATCAGGTGCTTTTAATTTTCGTGAAGCTAGAGCTGAGTAGATTATGTAATTTGATTTAAGAATATGGACATAAGTGACTGAATTGCAATGGTTTCTTTTTTTTTTTGGGGTAAAATTTATGTCTCTAATCAGAACTATAAATTAAACATTCAAATCGAAAACCCCTCCCGAAATATATTTTTGCGTACGCCCGTGCCTATACTATTTCAGTAACTTTAACGATTTTAACCACTCTCGCGCACAAGTCAATCTTTTGCGAGTAGTGAGCTAATGAATTAATGTTAATTCAAACATTGTGCATCTATGTAAATCCGCATATTAGCTGAATAAATAATTAAAAATAAAATAAATAACAGGCGCGACAATCCAGCATTGGACTAAGGCCGTAGGATGTGTTAGTGACATCCTATTTCCAAGATCTTATCTGCTTTTTGTTGAGGTAATGAGATCAGCATCACGCTCAGCAGTGTTATTTATCCCCATAAATGGGTACTCACTCGTCTAACATCTGAGTGAGATCATAGTCCGTCACAAGCTCGTGAGTTCGAAAAACACCATGGATGATGGTGAGATTCGAACTCATGACACTGTGCACCGAAGGTGCGCGCAGTAACCGCTAGACCAGCCAATTAATTAAAATTAATTGCTAGGTTAAGTTAAGAGTATTTATGGTTAAACAATCAATTTTTCAGGTGAAAGAACCCACATTGAACCAAGTACCGGTAGTGGCAACCAAGTAGTGTAATGTTCTATCCGTTCTGACATATGTATGTTTACGGCATTTCTAGGAAAACATTTTTCTAAGGTTTGATTAAGGCCCATCAAAAATCGGTATGAATAGAATTGAAGAGTTGGTTTCTATGGCAGCCGATGCTACAAGCACATATTTTGAGGCTTTGCTAAAAAAAACAGTTGGGAAAGTTTAATTAAGACTGGTTTGTGGTTTTAATCCAACTTTAAAAGTCTCTTTCTATGGCAGTCCGCTGATATCAATACGTTTTCACTCGTTCCCAGATATTTGCTGCCATCCGGAAAGATATTTGTGCACAAAATTACAAAAATGAGAGGCTGATTTGCAAAGCAACAGAGCGACGGACATCATCCAATCTTCAATCGATCTGAAGTGCTTCATCTATGCCACAGAAACTTCATACTAAAATAAAATAATCGAATTTTACATCGAATCAAGGCCATACAAATGTATAGGGTGAAAAAAAACTGCTGCGGGGTGCATTCGTACGTACGAAGGTGTCACATAGATTAGGCATATGTCCCATAACGACCCGCAGTGCTCGATATTTAGTTGCAAATAGCGTCTAATTGATGGGATGGGACGATCTCTATGCTATAGACAATGAAAACTAAGTACCTACTTCACTTAAAAATTAAAATTATTTAGACAACAAAAATACTGTATATCGTTCTATTCTATACACCATCTGCGGTGCATGTCTGTAGTATTTTTTTTGGTATGGCAACTTACCAACTCTATGGGAACTACGCGGAACTTTGTCTGTTGGAGGCGAAGAGCCCCCTGCGGGAGAAGTATCGAGTTATTGAATTTCGGAAATGTCACATTGACTGTGACTGTGACTGAAGGTCGGAGGTTTGAATCGCGATTAGGACGAAATTTTTTTCCCTCAATTTCCTGTATTTTTTTCCCAAAGTTTTTGTGGTTTCGTACAGATAGACACACTCATCAGTTCTTGTGTCTGTTGTCTATCTGTGCACAAGACGACATCTTGAATTTTAGCGGGAGAATTCTATGGAGATTTTGATTTGCCGTGAAGGCGTTTACCACCATATGCTCGACCGTGCAGGTCTGTTCTGTACTGGTGTTGAATGCCCACATTGCTTTGGGAGTTTTGATTAGTTAATACTCGCACCCACGAAATTTGGGAACCAGAATTAATAGAATAATAGCATATTCCTTTTCATCTGATATTGATTATTTATCTGAAGGCGAAAACCAGAAATTATTACAAAAACAATTACGGGTGCGATCTTTTTTATCCAAGGGATTATCATAGTTATTTAATTTTAGTAAAATTATACAAAAAAGGTAGAAAATAATGTTTAAAATTTCCGATGTTCTATCCTAGTAAGATCAAATTTCTCTCCAGTAAAGACATTCGCGGAAATAGTAGAAGTCATGTGTCCTTTGATCAAATGTCCTCAAAAAGTATCCGATACACGAAAATAAAAGAAACAAAAAAAAACGATGCGAAAACTTTTTTTTTTCCTACCAATACTTTATTAACTAAAGTGATGCCCACACCGGCGCGTCAGCGAATATTCGCGGCGAATTTTTCCGCGGCGTCAAAATTGTAACACACTGCGTTGTATGGAGATGCCCACACCAACGCGAATATTCGCCAATTTTGCAGTATTTTTTCCGGTTCGAATATTTGCTACCTAATGTCATTTTATTCAAATAATTTATTTGACAGGTGCAGTGTAGTACAACTTGATGTTCGTGTACACGAAAAAGATGTAGATTTGGAATGAGTTGTTTAGGTATTGACCGAGCATTTAAGTTTTGAATGTTTTATGGTATAAGTGGATGAGTAAAAGGAGTAAACTTTTTGGAAATATGAATTCCAAGGAAGGAAGGTTTTTACCCGTTGTTTGGACTTACACAAATAAATTTCCCAATTGTGGCAAGTCCGGCGACACCCCGATCGTATCGCTCGGCCGAAGAATTGCAGAGATATCGACTATTTTCCAAGTGCATCTAGGTTGGCAACTAACAAAAGCATACATTTTGTGAATTATTGTACTTATCTGGGTTATCTCCATGTAAGCTTCGCAGGAAGGATGCTCCGACGCCACCTTAGAGAATTTTGTTAATCTCTGACCACCCTGTGCAATGACCGGAAAAATAAAGAGGATCCGATGACCCATTCGGCAATTTTATGGTGAGTCTAGCGCCACCTCGGTAGATCCGCCACACCAAAGGATTGCAGAGATATCGACGGATTGCCGAAAGAATACAAGGTCAATCATTTCATTCATGAATACTATACGATAGGAAATAAGGATCCTGGTGGTTCGGTACTTGCGTTTGTCCCTAAGTAGTTACATACACGCTTGAATATTCTATTGAATTGAATATTTACTTTGCATAGTTACGCCATATTTTGCTTGGTTATGCCAT